>CM060932.1:1033126838-1034438088 GCA_030765085.1 Allium cepa
GAAATCTAAAATCTCCTTGAGAATGAGATGTAAACCCAAAGAGAGATAAGTTTTTAAAACTTATAACTGGAAGGAATATTAATAAGAATTTAAATTTGAAATGAAAATTTGAATTGAGAAGTCTAAATGGATTAATAAATTGGAATTTAACTCTTGATAAGCTAAATAAGTTATGGACTTATAACCTGAAATGGGAGATTTCAAGATGAAATTGAGATTTAACTTAAAGGAAGTTAAATATGTTTAGAACAAACAACCTGAATTGAAAATTTCAAGGTGGAACTGAGGCAAGTTTAATGGGGTAAGTTGGAAGAGAAGTATGGATTCGATAAGAGGTTGTGCATGAATAATTTCAAAAGAGCTTTTGAAATTAAAACATGTTTCAAATTCTGGAAAGGTGTAATGGATGATATTGATTGGTGTTTTAGATAATTTGGATTTTATTTACTTTGACATATCTTGCTATCATCCTGTTGTTATTTATAATCTATGAAACTGTGAATTATATTATTTTGAATGAATTTAGAAATGGATTGAAATGATATACATCCATTGCTGAAATTAAATAGAAATAAAACTCTATTTTGAAACTATTTAAATGATTTTGATTTTTAGAGATATAGATTGAACTTCTGAAAATGGAATCACTTGAACTTAAAATTTACAGGTTAAAATGAACTTGTCAACTGGAATTGGTTAAGAAATTGGTTTAGAATTAGAAGTGTAATTGGGTAATCAATTGAATTCTAAAAATTGATTTGCTTAAAAATATTTAACTCTCACTTGAACCTAGAAATAAGTTTATGTAGAAGTAAAGGTAATTTAAAATGAAATTTTGGAAGTTGGACTCAAAATTAAATTGTTTAAAGACTTGTGTTGTGAATAAAAGGTTAGGGGTTAATTTGATTTAAGGGATTAAATCAACATTTAAAAATTTAACTCGAATTTATATAATTTTAGATGGTTTAAAGTTGAGATTGGAATTGAAATTGGTTTAAATTGAAATTTGAATTGAATTAATTGGAATTGTAATCGAAGTTTAATAAGCTTAAATTCAAATAGGAATTGACTTGAATTTGGGAAAGAAATTGAAGTTAATTCAAATTGAATTGGAATAGAATTAATTTAAAAGCAAGTGGAAATTGAAAATTGATTGGAGATTGGGAAATTGAACCAGTTTGACTCTGAAATTATTTTCAAATAAATTATTTTAACAATAACCCTCTTAAATCTATTTTCTTAAAAATTCAAACTACTTTGATCTCTCCAAGATATTTACTATGCAAAACATTCTTTTTAAAATTCAAACTATCTTATACTTACTATTCAATCATTTACAACTATTTTGCAACTATCTAACTATTCTACAACTATTCAACTATTTTATAACTACTAACTATTTAACTATTTTACAACTAATTACTATTTTACAACTACTTATCCATTTTAAACTTTTCAAGCTATTTTCTAAATTCAAACTGGTCAAAGTAGAAACTGTTTAGATTTAAACACCAATTGAGATAAGAATTGAAGTGATAACCCAAATGGAAATTGAAGCAACTGTGAAGTGAAAGCGAAACCAGATATTGAAGTAGAAATGATTTTGAAATGGAAAAGTATAATTTGAGAAATATATGATGAATAAGAGTGGAAGTTGGATATCACTATAACTGAAACTCATTTTATAAAAAGTAAGTAATGTGGAAAATAACTTTATAAAGGAAATCGAACTTGAATGTGATTTGGCATTAATAAAGTTATATATAATTGTTATATATTAAAACTTCCCTTGTTGAATCTATAACCGGAAGAAATGAGCTTTGATGGATCTTTGAAAAATATTTGAAGTATAAAAGGAATTTATATAAGTATGAAGTAACCTAAAGATTTTTCAAGTTGAAGGAATAAACTTATATATGTATGTGAATAATTTTACGAGGATAGAACTGGAAAAAAGTTTTTGAAACCCACTGATTTTGAAACGCTTTTGATTTTGGGAAAAAGAATTTGGGAATTTGGAAAGCCAAGTTTGGGAACTATCAATTTTGAGATATCGATTTTGTGAAACTGGAATTTATATGTGATACATATAATGAGTATGACTTGGAAGATACTATATGTGTATAGTATAAAATGTTATGAAAATGCTATGGGCAAAAGGGAGCCCCCATTTAGAGTTGAAACTTGTAGTAGGAGATCCACGGGGTGGTTCTGCCTTGAGCCCTATGGGGGTTCTAAATTTTGATCCCAGAGGATGTTCGGACTAAACTTTAGTTCCTATGGATTGTGTTTGGGGTAGCGAAAGTCGAGTGCATTGATGCCTACAGAGACATTGGGGTTATGCTGTGACGGCAGTGTAACTCTGGTGTAACTGCGATCTACTGCGTTTCCATAGCGTAAGTCGAGGGGCAGCGATTGCCTAAAGTCTGCATTTGATTTCACTGAGAGAGGGACGTAACATTGGTAGATTGCGATCTATGAGGACATAGCGAATGTCGTGTGGAAGTGAGTGTCTACAGGCTACATTGGGACTCGACTGATGTAGTCTGCGATCTATGTAGTGAAGTTTCATTTGGCAGCAAAATTCGAGGTGCCGATGCCTACAGGTACATGGTTTTTGCCGTGATGGCAACATAACCCTAGGTGTAGCTGCGATCTGTGGCGGTTCCATGGTTTAATCGAGGGACGTGGATGCCTACATTCTATGGATTTCGCCGGGATGGCGACGTAATCATCGGGCTAACTACGACCATGGAGGGGATGATAATTTCCAGAGCATTCTCACAAAAATGTTTTCTACATTCCCATAAAAATGTTTTTCAAATATTTTCACTGGGTTTTGAAAACGGGTCTACTAAGTACTTATAGATTTTCAGTACTATGCCCGATCAACGTATGATCGAATTTCTGTGAGAATAAGGATGAACTTATTGAGACATCGAGTTATAAAAAGTATTTTTATAAAGCTATTTGGTAATCTTATGTAGATTTTCAAGTGTTTTAAAACTTTAGAATAAAAGGTGTAAAGAGTTAAGAATGTCTAAAGAATAGTTTAATTGATAATTAACATTATAATTTAAAATTCTTTCTTTGTTTCTTTTCGGGGACGAAAACTTTTAAAGGGGGAAGGAATGTGACGACCTGGATTTTTGACGGTTGTTAATTGGTAATTAACTGGATTAAATTATTAGAAATACTGATTTATAGGTCGAACAAATAAAATTCTGATAATTAAAATATCGAGACATATATAAATTGACTTAAAAACTATATAGGATATTTAATTATGAATCCTTGGATATGATGAACCTTATAATATATATATATATATATAATAAATATAGAAACTCTACCATTTAAATTAAGATAAAATACATTTGTATATGAATAGAAATATATACGAGCTTAGGATGTTTAATATATATGTATATAAATGAACATGTATGTGTACATATGATGAAAATACAAGCAAGAGTATATATTATATAGTGAAAATGTAAACATATATGTATACACAACTTTATATAAGAAATGACAATATGTATCAATGCAAGTAGAATAGGATAAATTTTATATGCACAACTATATACATACATATACATAAGTATATGTATAAGTAAATATAATAGTATATATGAAGAATGTAACTACATGTGGAAATAAAGGTGCACATATGTAGAGATTTACATGTATATTTATGTAGGTACATTTTTATAAAACAATAGAAAAAGGCAAACATATACACCTACGTGTGTGTGTCTATATATATTCACATATCAATCCACATGTATGTACATGTATAAACTAAGGGAGACATCATCATAGCAACCTAGAAATCAAGATCACAACATGTCATGGAAAAAACATCTCAAGCAAAACAACATCAAATTCTCTCTTACAATAATCAAATCAAAAAAAATTATATGAGATCAACTCAAGAAAAAATATACAAATAAAATGTAAAAGCCTAAAATAAAAAAAATCAGCATGTAGCTTGCTCTACATAATATTCACTTATATATGGCCGAGCCTTTCTTCATAAATTAATCATTCAAATAAGAAAGAAAAAATGCCATCATAAAGGAAAATATATAAACTTAAGAGGATATCAAGAATGTAAGAACAAGAATCAAAACCAAAGAAGATCAAAACCTTAATCAACAGGCAGCAGTTCATCTTTGCTCAAAGAAGGTGAGTACAACCCACATATTCCCAACTGGTTATACATTTATACAAATATACGAATGTGTCCGTCAATGAATTGTGTTTATGTGTTAAATGTTTATACATTTTAATGGGTGCATATGTGTACGAACAAGATTAGACATAGAGAAGCCCACGTACAGGAAATAAATTTGTACTCTGTTCATAGTTAGATACAAATAGTGAACATCTAGTTCAAACAAAAAAATCAATATCTCATATTTCTCTTAGTTTTAAGATTTGATTCCAAGACAAGAATAATTTTCTTTTGAGTGAAGATTAATTAAATTTTATTTCATTTGATATTTTAGGACATAAGAAAAGGAAATCTATATTTCAGTAAACAACTCTAGCATGGTAAAAATTCGAGTATCACAATTGGATGATTGAATTATATAGTTGTGTTTGAAATTTAAATTCATGATTTTTAAATGAGTTTGAGTATTTTAAATGGTGTATGGGGATACGAAGGGAAGATGATTGGAAAATTGGGCAAACTGCAAATTTGGGTGACTGGGTCGATGTGGAGGCACGGTACTTGATGTGGATGAGGAGTAGGGCATAGGGAACTCGAGAAAAATGCGGCGATATTTTTCAAAGGACCACGGCGGCCAGGCGAACGTGGAGTAGGATTTTTGGAGTGTTTTGGTCGAGGTGGGTTTTCCACTCGTTTGTGGCGACAAGGTGGCATCGAGGTGACTCGGAGGAGAGGGATAAGCTTGAGAGAAGATAGATGAAGCTTCGAGTGCAAGGGCATGGGTTCCGGTGGTCAGAAACGACGGTGCAAGGTGAGGATAGGTGATCAGTTTTTTCCCATGGGTTGGCGAATTCCTCGATTTCGACTTCGAGCATCATTGAGGAAATCTGGGTGGTCGAGAAGTCGAGGGGGATGATCATGGCTCGAGGGTGAAGTCAACAGTGGTCGGCACATCACCGATGGCGTGTGCACGTGTACGGCGTGTTTTGCGTATCAGGGATGTCTGATGGGTAGCAGCAGGTAGGTGGAAGACAAAAGTGAAGGAAAGAAGGAATAGGGAAAGGGGTTTGGGCCGAGGAAAATTGGGCCAAGGAAAATAATGAGTAAAAGTAAAATGAAAGAGAGGAAAAGGAACAAAGAAGAAAAAAGGAAAAAAAAGAGGAAGGATAAAGACAAGGAAAAAGGACAATGAAGATAGGAAACAGAATATATATATATATATATATATATATATATATATATATATATATATATATATATATATATATATTCACATAAGATAATTTGTATTTTCTTTCTCAACTAATAATCTACTTTAATTATAAAATTCGTAATCTAAAAGTTAAATATATTTTATAAGGGTAATTTATTTATTTAGTTTATAGGGAATTAATGGTATTTATAGATTATTACTAACTAATAAATGGCTTAAATTTGCAATTACTTTGGAATTGTATATGTATAAAGGAAATCGGCTAAGGAAGGTTAATGAAATCTTAAGGGCGAATCACCTTGATATTTGTTATTTAAATTGACAACGATCTATACCCTGGCTTAACTTTTATTGAATATGTATATTCAAATTATTCTTGCCTGTGGGAACAAATGGTCAGACAAATCTAGTAATAAGTTAGAAAAAATAATTATACGTCTTATTTGGAATAAAATCTGCAATAAATTCCCAAAATTTAATGTTGCCACCCCAGATAATAAATTGAATTTTGTAAACAATTTACCCTTTATTACTTGAATTCGAAGAGACCGGGATCGGATATCAGTGATATTTGAAACCACTTCGATTAAGTGAGCACTATAATCCTTTACGGATTTGATTATAGAATCGTATGGGCTGGAGTTGAATAAAATTGGGTAAGTCTGACCACTTGAATTAAGTAACGATATTTGGATATTATTTTAAAATATCAATGGAATTGTGTAATAAAGGTTTGGCTATAACAAGATAAAAACCCTTAATGTTGGACGAGTTACCTTGGTTTTCAATAGAGTTTATAACTTAAGTATTTCATACTAGATGGGTTTACTCACGCTGGTTCCAGCCTGACTCGGGTGTTACTTTATTGTAATGCTCGTGTCAGACCGAGTATTACAGATTTTCAGCTTTAGACGTTGGGAGCTCAAGAGACGAGCTGGATGGTAGAGACGTATTGATTAGATTTCGTTGTGTATTAGAAGCTGTATTGATAGTATTCAGGGACAAGTTGTTATAACTGTCCAGTTTATTTGTGAATGATTGTACTCTATATATTGTATGTAAATTGGCATTTACAGCTTTCTTTGTGTAAATTTTGTTATTTGTATATTATATTTTGATCCGCTGCGATTGTGAGATTTTGTGCTTTTGTTCCGTTTCTTCTTCTCCTCTTTCCTTCTTAACCCTAACATTCTAGGATATCCGGCACTCGATTGCCCGGCACTCTATACAGTGAACGTATTAGTGCCGATTTTCGAGGTCAAAATTTTTTCGAGCCGTTACACTAGTACATAACATATCATACATTATGGATCTTATGGCTAAAGCATAGGGTTTGTCTTTATAAGCTCTTTCTCCTCATCAGTATGAGGAGCATCCTTCTTAGAAAGGATGATTGTGGACTGCGTTGGAACATTTGTACGTGGAACATTTGCACGCTTGGAATTCTCCGTACTGAACCTCGTTGGTATTATATCTATATACAAGGATTGGGGAAATCCCAATGGCCACTTAGTTTTATTTCTAAAGATATTTATACCTAGTATATATATTGCTTCTCACAAATGCTTCATAGATAAATTCTTGGAAAGCCAAGCATTCATTGATAGTAATAACGAAGTATCATTTCCAATCAATAATAGATCATCGACATACAATACTAAAAGTTCGATGGCTTTGCCCAGTTCCTTTTTGATACACACGCTTCCTCCGTGTTCTAATAAAAGCCAAACTATTTGATTACCTTATCAGAACACTTATTCCAACTCCTTGAAGCTTCTTTAAGTCCATAAATGGACTTTAAGAACTTGAAAGCCTTACCTTCACTCCCACTAACCACAAAACCCTCGGGCCATGACATATAGATAGTTTCCTCTCAATCACCATTTTGAAATGATGTCTTCACAACCATTTGCAAAATTTCGTAGTCATAGAATGTTGGAATGGTCAACATAATCGAACGGACTTTAGTATGGCTATAGGTGAAAAGGTCTAATCAAAATCAATACCTTGAATTTGATGAAATCATTTTGCAATCCCAGATTTGTAAGTCTTCATTTCTCCATCTACATTCTCTTTTAAAAAAAATCCATTTACGATCATTTGGTTTTATCCCTCCGTGTACGTCTGACAAAGTCTATACTTTGTTTTCTTATATGGAATCCATTTCGAATTTCATTGCTCCAAACTGTAGTACAGAATCTTTACTCTACAATGCTTGTGGGAAAGATACATGAGTGTCATCATGTAAGACACGGTCCTCTTTCATGCTATCCTCGAGAAAACCATAGTATCTCTCTAAGGCACGATATTCCCTACCAGACCTTGTAATAGGGTGTATGTTATCGTATGCATGTGAACTCGGTTCTCCCACTATCTCAACCTTAGTGTTAGTCTCTCGGATCTCATCTATGTCTACAACTTCGTTATTAATTTCCTTTGATAGAAACTCTTTTTCTAAAAAGACAGCGTGTATGTGGAAATAATCACTTTTTATTCCTTAATGTTATAGAAAAATATACCCTGGAGTTCTTGGGATATCTTATAAACTTACATATTGTTGATCTCGCCTCAAGCTAATTAGAGCCAATGTTCTATAGGCCAAACAACCCCAAACCTTCAAATAATTAAAGTGTGGTTTCTTCCTATGCCATATCTTATATGGCATTGTAGGCAGCTTAGTGGGTACTAAGTTCAGCATATGCACTGCGGTTTTCAGCGCTTATCCCCAATAGGACAGAGGCAACTCAGCCTTACTCATCGTGGAATGAACCATATGTAATAAGATTCGATTCATTTACTCCGACACGCCATTGTGTTGCGAGTATAGGGTGGAGTTACCAGAGAGACAAATCTATTATCTTTAAAGTACCATTAGAGCTCTTGTCCAATGTACTAGCCTTAGGAGTTCATCAACACTTTGGTACTCCTAAATTTCTCGCAGACATCGGATTTTTTCTTCATAGGATACACATATCCTAGTCTCAAGAAATCATCCATAAAGGTAATAAAGTAAGAACTAGTATCTTTGGTTACTACAAGCGTTGGGCCACATACATCACTATGTACTAGCCTTAGGAGTTCATCAACTCTTTCATTGCTCCCATGAAGGTGCTTGATATTTTTCCTTTAAGTCATGTGTCACACGTGTCAAATGATTTAGAATCAAGTGATGGTAGAAAAACATTGGTTTTAAGTTTATATAGTCGTTTCACACTAATATGACCTAGCTTATAATGCCAAAGAAAATTATCATTTATATTGCTACTAGAATAATTCATATAAATCATTAATATCAATAAATGCGTCAGGTACATCATTATTTCAAATAATGGTGGGCGGCGAATGGTGATTTTCCCCATCAGATCCACTCTACGTTCCCTCTTCATCCTACTTTTCGTTCTCTCATTCTGACTTTCTTTCTTAGCCTCTTAACTACCCGTGCCTCTAGTTACTTCCTCCTCTGATGGAGAAGAATCAAAAAGAGAGATCAAGGTTTGTGGTTTCTATCGACCAACACTCGTCATCCATTATGCATGCTAGCCATCCTTTTTTAGCTCTTAATTTTTCAAGCTCTTCTGCCATGGATTCCTCTGTTCACGTTGTGCTATTAGTTCCTGCTGGTAGTGTTTTAGCTTATACATCTATTATCGTGTAAGTAGTCGATTCTTTCTCTGCGTGATATTGCAAACATTTTAGCATCTATAAATCCATCCTCGGCACCTTTATCAGGCTTGTCTTCTGGGGCCTTCTGATTCTGTTATTTCTCCTTTGACTGTGGCTACTTCGCTTGGTAGTGAAGGAATATGACCTGACGTTGGTGATAATGGTAATGGTAATGGTCTTGATGAAAATATAATGGTTGTTTGTTGTGAAGAGACAACTGATGTTGTTGTACTAGATAGTCATGTGCTAGAGGATGGAATGTTACCTAAGGATGTATGCACACCAACTGTTAGTACAAATGATCCCCCATTAGCTTTTAATAATCTGGTAACAGATCCTGTAACTGAATCACCTGGTAGGCTTGCGCTTTCTCCTCGGGTTCTGCATTTGAGTACTCCTCCTCTAATATAAAATGGTTTACTCTATTTCAACCATATAAAGAAATGCCTAATTATATAATCCTATATCCCTCGACACTATTGAATCTGATAGTGCAATGATTCCTCCTGACTGAAGCTATTCATGAGGGTGTAGATTACTGGAATGACTATTTAGTTAGGTTCTTTCTTGACTCGAACCCTTCGTACTTGGATGTGTGTGCTTAATGTCGTAGTTTTTGGAAACTTAGAGGAGGTCTTCATGTTAACTTTATTGATGGTAGTTTTATTTGAAATTTTATTATGCGGAAGAAAGACTTTGGGTCTTAGAAGAGGAACCATCCATTACTGCTGGCAAGCCTCTCATTTTACATCATGGAGTCCAATGGTTGATGAATCTAGAGAGCAGGTATTGTTTATACCTATTTGGGCATATCTTTCTTATATGCCTTCAGTTTTACAGCCTTTGATTGGCCTTAATAGGTTTACTAGACTCGTTGGTAAGATTAAATGCTTTGATGTTAATATAGTGGCACGAAAGAATCAAGTGTACGCTAAGGTGTTGATAGAGAGAACTTTGGATGAACTCCTCCCTTCTAAGCTTAAGGTACGCATTTCTGAAGGACATGATGTTTTTATTGATGTGAATTACGGTTGGAAACCAGAAATTTGTACGGTTTTCCAATCTTTTAGCCACATTGTTGAATTTGTAAGCAAGTGATTGATGATCCTATTCTAGTCAAGATCCCTCCTCCTCATCCTCCAGTAAGAAAGTGGGTTCCTAAGGTTTCAAAAGTTCATTATCCGATGGTTGATATTATGACCTTTTTCTTATTTGTTCATCTCTTTATAAATCACCTTCCTCTACTTTTGTGTCCTCTTTTATTTTTTTGTCAAACATATGGATAATCCTCCTGAGATTAAGTGGAATTCCATAGAGAAGTCATGGGTATATGTGAAATATGAGATGCGATATTGTCCAAAATTTGTTGGCTAATATATGCTTGTAAGTGGAGATGGGCAGAGTCATCGTTTATTATATCATGTTGAAGGAGATGGCCTAGTTTTATCCTCTCTTAGAGAGGATGGGGAACACAATGACATAGTTTACCAATGATACTTCGGATTAAAAATATTTATACTCCAATGAGTTGGTGGAAGTTTTTCTTGATATGGCAGCCTTGTTCTTTGGTTTTATTCATGTCATGGGTCCTGTTTTAGATGATGATCGCAGTGGTTCCCTTTTTTAGGAGATGATCTAAGTTATTGTGTAGATTTGGCATGCTTCTAAGCTCCTGTGCTATTTAGTTTTTTTTTCTTAGCTATAGAGACATTTATGCCTCTCTCTTGTTTTGCATATGCAAGTGGTAGCCACTATAAAACCAAATATAGTTGTTCTATGCTTGTACAGAACATCTATTCCATATATATTGATGATAGTGGCACAGTCCACTATAAAGTCGACTAACCTTGCGAATAAAAGAATAATTCATAGAATATACATAATTCGTATTGATCACATAAATGCCATTTTCAAGAGAACCATCACAAACTTTATTTCCATTCAAAATAATGTCCATAACATTATTTCCACAATGAAATACATATCTAGTCTCAGACAATCCAGAAATAGGAATAATTCCCAAATAAATTCTTTTACAAAGTAGCATTTATTTAATATCAAAATAAAACCACTAGGAAAACATAAATGAAAATCTCCCACTTCCATTGCATCTATGATAGACCCATTGGAAACTTGAAGTTTCATTTCGTCCTTTGCCATGTAATGCTAGTTCTTAAGCACCTATAACAAATTACAAATACGTGTTCTAAATTCTGTATCTAAAACCAACACCTTTTATTGATTACAAAACTATTTGGAATCATAAATGTACCTGATGGAGCTATAGAACCTTTATGCTTCCTTTCTTTCATAATCTTGATATACTTGGGACAGTTTCTTTTCCAGTGTCATTTCTTATCATAGCGGTGACAATCACCCTTATCATCATCAACTTCTTTCCTTTCTTACTTTTCTTACCCTCTCTCTTTCACTTCTTCGAACTATTCGAAGATGACGCACCACCTTTACTATAAGCCCAACGACCGATCCTTAGATTGTGACTCGGCCGACCTCAACATATTGATGAGCTCCATGAGATTCACATTCATATTGTTCATATTATAGTTCATTATAAACGGCTCATACCGAGGGGTCAACGAAAAAATCAAGTCAATCTATAACTCATTACTTATAGTCATGTCTAATGATGCAAACTTATCAATATAACCCTTCATCGTCGGCATATAATCATCCGCCTTCTATCACTTTTGCATTTTGGTGATGAACTGTTTCTTAGTAGTCTCTGCAGAATGAGACTACGAACTAAAAAAGTGCCTTAAGACTATCGAATATCTCTTGGACAGACATTGAATCATATTGCCTTTGCAATTTTTTTTCTAGAGTAGACAACACGAATACTTGGGGGATCTTGAGGTCAGCAACCTACTTTCTAAACATCGGTGAAAACGTATTGCTAGCTCATGAACTAGTTCATGACTTTTCTAAATGAGGTAAATATAAAATGTGCATCAAAGTTGATCTTCAAAAAGCATATGACATGGTTAACCAAGAATTTGTAATTCATATGCTCTCATTTATAGGATTTCCTACACATATTGTACAACTTATTTATGAATGTATTTCTACGTATATGTTTTACATTATGATCGATGGAAGACCACGAGGATTTATTCATTCTAACAGAAGGCTTTCGGTAGGGAGACCTGCTGTCCCCCTATTTATGCTGCATAGCAATGGATTTTTTACGTAATTAATGGAGGAGGGAGTAGTTGACGGACACGTAGCGCCTATATCTACCTACAACCTGCAATAACCCTTCTCCTATATGCTGATGATGTCATGATTTTCCTATCTGCTACTAAAGACAATGCTACTTATATGAATCACATTTTTTCTACAATGGAGGAGACTGTTGGCTTAAAAATGAACCAAACTAAATCCTAAATATTTTTTAGCAACAGGGCTGTTTAAAAAATATGAAAATTCAAGCATTCTACATATACCACAAAAAGACTTACATGTAAAGTACCATGGAGTTCCCTTGGCGTTCCCTTGACAATGGATTTTATCCATGCTATGCATTGTTTACCTCTGCTACATAAGATCAACAACGAATTAGAAGGATGGGACAACATCTTGTTAACAACAACAGGAATAGAAAAATTGATTCACAACACAATATCCCCCATTGTTATGTACTGGTTACTAAAATATCATCTGCCTCACTCAGTTTTGAACAAAATTGACAAACTGTGTGCAGATTTTTTCTAGAATGGCATGCTTCACAAAATATCCTAGGATACTTTATGTAAGCCAAAAATTGAAGGAGGGGTTGGATTGCGGAAATTCATTGAACTTAACAAAACTGACAGAATTAACTCCTTTGGAATCTATTGACAACTGGTTGTTTATGGTCCAAACAGATGAGAAAAAAGTATTTATCAAGGACAAATTTCTGGGTTCTTCCCATTGATAACAACTACTCCGACACAATGAAATCGATTCTAAGACAACATGACATAGCTACAACAATCATGACTCGAGTTATTATCAATGGGGAACTCAGAGATTTATGGTTCGACACCTGGATAAACCATAACGTCGAATTAATTGGCTGGAACAGAGTTCACATGAGTAATACAGTCAATAATAAAGTGAGTTATTTAATAAGAGAGATACAATTTCAGCCTCAGTTATTGTCAGAAACTAGGGAAGTGGCAACCCCGATTAGATAGGTTAAAGTTCTTTTCGACAATCCTAAGGACTACTAGAAAATTGGTAATAAAAGAAAATTTGTGTTTTCCAAAGTCTGGAATGAAATCTGACAACATATCGACTCCGACGACAATTTCAAACTGACATGGCATAATAAAAAATCCAAAAAAAATTCCTTCACTACATACATAACTTATTTATAGCATTTGCCAACAACAAAACAATTAGTAAATTGGGGTATAACTGCTGATTTAAAATACATGCTCTATAATCGACATAATGAAAATCATCAATACTTATTCTCAAACTGCGAATATAATACTTATCTATAGGATGTTTCGCTACTTAAACTGGATTTATAACCGAGTACTGCCATCTCGTTGCGGCAATGACTCTCCAATGTAAGGCTTAACTTGCTATCCCCATCAGCATCTCGAGACTTAGCCTATATGGCGGCAACAACAATAACACACCACATCTGGCTTGAACGAGTACGACGATGACTTGAAAATAAGGCCTTTTTGGTGGAGCAGAGGTTGAAATTGACTGAATTAGATGTTCGTCTACAGCATGTTCGACGCGTTCAACAACAAAGAGAAATTCATCAGGGAGAGAATTTTTTCGAAGATGAGGGATTGAGTTGGGGGACGTAGGTTAGATGGCGGCATGTTTAGAGAAGTAACAAATACGAGGGTTTTGTGTCGTCACTTGTTTTTGGACTGGATCGGGTATATTTATGTGCGTGCAGGTGTTTTCATTACCCACTATGTTGGGTTGACTTTTGTGATGTGTAGTTTCTTTTTTCTCTCCTGGTTTTAGCTCTTTTTAGTTTTGTTTGATTACCTATATTGGAGTTTGATAATATAGAGGATGTCGTGCTCTTTTTCTTTACCATAATGGTAAGGTTTTTGAAGGAGGCGAATCCTTCTATGCCTTGGTTCTAATACGTCATAAATAAAGAACCGTTTCTTTTCAAAAGGAAAAAAGTATAACTTTGAATTTATTTATGAATATAAATATATATGTGAAATTTATAAAATATAAGTATATAAATATGTATATGTATATTTAAAATCATTTAAAATTATATTTAATATTTTGTTGAAAATTTGAAATAACATAATATACATATATATAAATGTTTCACAAAATTTAATGATATATATATATTAAATGAAATATGTGTGTGTATATATAATATAAAATAAATAAATATATACCTATTATACTACTCGTGGCAAAAGTTCTATTTTTTAATTTTAGTTTTAAATATATATATATTCGTTTGTAAATTAATATAAATTAAAAAATATTTTCAAAAGATAATTTTAAATTTAAATATTTCAATAAAAACCTCAAAGATATTTTAATATTATACATATGATATAATTAAAAATTAATTTTAAAATTATTAATTTTGGCAATCATTTTAATATTTAAATTAGACAAAATAATTATTTTTTTATCCGTTGAAAATGTTGTTAGGTGTAGATTTAATTTTATAAAATTTAAAACATACTTTATGATACACATATTGATATTATTTATTTATAGAATTAAATGATTTAATAATAAGTATATATATTATTTTAATTCTGTCGAAAATGTTTTAAGTATAACTTACCTACATCAAATTTTGAAACCATATTTTATGCAATGTATGATTTAATATTTAACTTATGAAGCTTGTATAAATTAAATATTGTATATTAAATTAATTTAAATTAAACAATCAGTTTTTTCCTCTTACTTGAGTATTAAAGGCTTGTTTATGTCATAATCTATTTTTTAATTGTATATAATATATAATCATACAACCATTTTGATTTTGATGATATGTCGATATATTAGGACCGTCACCTGACTAACAAAACAAAATGTATGATATATGTATGTATGTGTGTGTGTGTGTATTATCTACGCATTAATATACATTACTAGATAAGAAAATGACCTTATATACAAAGCCTATTAGTACAACTTAAAATGATGAGATCAACTCCTTGAACTAGTTCCAATCTAGTAGAGTGCTAGTTCCTGAACCGATGACCACCAACTACCGAATAATGCTTGTTTTATTTGTGAGCTATTGAAATAGAGAGGAAGGTAAAGATAAAATTCTTCCCGAGATAGAGAGGATGGCGGCATCAAAATGTCCTTAGATGAATGAGGATTATGATGTATTTATAAAGGAAAGACTAGAGAGATAAGTTAAGATCCCGATCCAATTTCTTCCCCTACTCATTTTCTTCCTCTTACCCTATCAATATACTAGCTCATTCCCTATTCATAGCTACCCCTACTTGGTCCTAAGCATGGCTGAACTCCCTCTCGCATAATGGTCTTCATACCCATTGAAAGCATGAACAAAATATAATGCATTTAAATTTAATTTAAATGCATATTGATATCGTATATCGACTAATATATTTATACTTATTATGAATATGTTTATTAATATTGTTCAACAAATAAAAATAAAATTTTATAATTAATATTTCATAAATATTAATTAATTTATAACAATCATAAATTAATTAAATCGCGTGATCAAAGGAGTTTTCAACGTTTTAGTTATGTGACCCTCTAGGTGTAAATTTGGTTAGTAATTAATATCGAACTATTCGAATACTAACGCTCACACATCACGTACTAAGTGGTGTGATATATGACCAAATTTATCGCTTATTTAGTTTCGGTAAAATTCACCTTTGATTTGTTAAGCGTTACCCGATTGTGACTATTATTTACACTAATTCTCTTCGTCAAAACTATATCATTACGGACCAATGAAATTCAGTAATGGTAAAATTCCAACATCGTTCATACTCAACTCAATATTCAAACACAAAGTCCTTGGTTCAATAATAACAATTACTATTAATCGAACTACTCAAGTTAGAGATTTTGACTTTGAGTTGACCATGATACTAATCTCATATAACTAAGAAGACGAATCCTCTCTTGAATAGTGTTTCATTTACAATACTTCCACTCGATCCAACTATAATAACTCAGTGGACCTCATGACATAATTTGACTATAATTAAAGTGGATTCGTCATATTGAAGATCAATATATTCTCAAGTCGAGAGCACTGCATCAGTCACATTGATATTTTCCATTTGACCTTAGTTATATTAACCAACTGAAAAATATCAAGTGAGACATTCCATATTTATCCACTAACTATTAGATGTAACCACTAGGTGCCTCCAGCAGTCATGAGTAATACAATGTCCAACATTTGTAGAGTGTTACATACTCTAGTCTCAACTGATGCGATGATATCTTGTCTCGATGGATCTTGACTATGAATATTTAAAATGACGTGTTTATCATATTGTGATATAGTACTCATAATTACAACTATTTGTAAATATTATCACTAATACACCATTTATGGATTTCCTATTAATTTATTAAAATACTAATTATTTATAACACATTATAACAAATATAAATAGAAAGGAAAACACCTTTATTATGAACGAGAATTGATTATAGAGTTAATTAATTTTCAATAAATTACTGAATGACCCCTATGGCATACCTCTAACTAATCAGTCCTTACCACCTTAGTCAAATTTAAGAGGTGCAAAGGGTGTTCTTACCACCTGATTCAAAATCAAGACATTATTAGTAAAATTTTGTACGGGGTACAGGACTGGGTGTAGGATGGGAATCTGAACCAGTACAAAATTTTGGTGTCTTCTTTTCCTTTACTTTTACTACATTTATTTACTATTACCTGATTGTTCTATGATATATTATTACTTATGTTTGAATTTAACATAATAAAATTTTAAATTTGCAAGTATATTGATAAAAAAATTAAATAAACTATTCATCCATTCTTTAGTGTAAAATAGCCTTAAAATCCGTTCCATTGCAATATAGATTAGGTAATCACACGTATCATCACCCCATCCACATTTGGTATTAGAGGTTACGGCTTTCATAAACTCCTAATCTAATTTTTGAAAATTTTAATGGCTACTAATGCTAACAACACACTTTTTAACACTTTTGTAGAAACAATCCCTAATTTCTAATAGTAGTAATTATGCATGTTGGTCATGTAGAATGAAAACTTATTTACAATCCAATGGCTTTGAAATTTGGAATAGTACCCGAGGCGAGTATAGGGAACCCAAGACTGCATATGCTTAGTGAAAAAATGAGCAAAAGGAACAAACACTTAGTAACTCAAAAGCTATGAATATACTATTGTGTTCATTAGATGAAAATGAATTTAATAGAGTTTCTTTATGTAAGTTTGCATATGAAATATGAAGAACTATATAGGTTAAACACGATTGCACTAGTCAAGTTAAAAAAACCAAGATTTATATATTAATTAACCAATTTAATTTATTTAAAATGAACCAAATGAGTCCATTTCTGACATGTACTCTAGATTTCAAGATGTATTACATGCTATAATTTCAGTAGGAAAAGAGTACACTATAGAGGATCAAGTCCAAAAGATTCTTAATTCATTTATAAGTAAATGGGATTAGAAGACTCCCGTCATAGAAGAAGCTAAAGATTTTAGTACAATGAAAGTACAAGAATTAATAGGTAATTTAATGTCATATGAAGTTCATTTGCAAGACAGAAAGGAAAGCTGTTAGACTAGGAATTTCAGAAAATTCCTAAAGTGCCGAAAAAATACAAATTAAAATGGACCGATGGAGACTGAAACAAATCACGGAACGAAGATACCATCAAATGCTTTGGATGTAACAAAAATGGACACTTTCAGAGAGACTTTCCGAATCAAAATAAATTGAAGTTCTCTCCTAATACGGACTCCTCAAATAAAAAGAGAAACAGACTTATAATGCAACATGGGATGATTCAGACTCCACATCAAGCAGCAGTGATTCACAGATAGAAAATGCGAAATTGTGCTTCCTAACAGAATATAAACATACACCAGTTGATTACAAAGAAAAATCCATGAATAATGAAGAAAAGCAGGAGTAACTTGAAAGGTCGGTGATTTTTAAATTATTTATTTATTCATTAGTTTAAGTTATTAGACTTTCGTAAATAGACAATATGTGTTCTAGACTTCATTAGTTCTTTTAGAAACATTATTTGAAACGGTAAAATAGCGTTTTAAATTAATATTCTATATAATTAATACAAATTCATATGAACTGAAAATTATTTATTCCAAAATATTATATAATATGTAAAATAACATGTATAAATAAGAAATACAAATTTACAAAAAAATATGAAATATACATAAAAACATATATATATATATATATATATATATTAAAAGAATTAACTTAATATATAAATATATATATCATAACATAAATATCAATTATTAATAAGACAAAACTATAATAAAAACAAATACTTTTAGGTTATTTTTTAATAATAAATATTTATGAAATGCTCTAATTTGGTAAAAAGAATTTTTTTATAATACTTTCTTTTGAAATATTAAGTCTTCCATTTTCTAATTAAAAGTCATAAAATAATTAATTCAAACATATAAATATGGAAATATAATGAATAATATATTAACAAAAACATTAATAAATTTATTAAACTTAGAAGAAAAATAGGAATTTTCTTATTTTCTAAAATATATTATATATGTATATATAGAATTTAAATAAAATAAATAATAAAATATATCATGGAAAATGGATATGTCGACATATAATAATCTCATATGTCGACATATGGAACGTTGAAATAGATTTTCCTCCTTAATTTAAATTTTAAAACAATTACCTATATAACTAAGTTGTTTTGTCTTTAGATCCATTTTCTCTCATTTCTTCTCTGTAAAAAATTTAAAAACACGCTTCATTAATGGATCCATACACTTACAAACACGTAATTGAAAGAAATCCACCTTTTTGGGACTTCATATTCTCGAAAATGGGGAAAATTGAGAAGGAAATCAAGTATGTTATCAACATGCTTACTGAAATTTAAGTATTCCAAATCTGGATAAAGAATGAACAGAAGTGACATAGAGGAATCTTCAAAATCATCTTCTAAACAATCATACGGCCCTATTATAATCGAGGTGAAAGAACCATAAAATTTGGTTGTTCATAACCCCATGGGAAGTGAATCTGAAGAAGGGGAAGAGGAGAAAGTAGAAATGGAAGTTGATGATGAAAATGAAGTTTGATATTGCTAGTGTCAAAATTGACTACCGATGCCCAATTATATAAAAGTACCAATATCCAATCGTATCATACAAATATGAAGAGAAACAAATGAAGAAAATTAAAACAATAAAAAAGCATGTAAAAAGAGACAATATTTACAATGGTTCGACTAACTCTGGCATACGTCCACTTCCAAATAATCTGTTTTATTACACTGAAGTTTGTTTACAGTTACAATGCGAAGTCAATAATAAAATTGGCAAAGTGTAGCCTAGGTTGAAGATAAAAGAAGCAGAAAAGAAGATCTTTTTTATGACGCCATGCTTGCTATATCTATAAGGGAAGACGTGCACGGATCAGGCCGAAATTTTGACGGAAGGTTTGGGAGACCAAGTCGAGGCCACCAAAAAATTTCCATGCCCATTGGGGCCTACAATAGGAACCGGTACTGATCACTATTAGTGCATCCAAATGGAGTGCAATCCCTACGAGGAGTGCCCCATGATGTTTTCTACTTTTTCCCCAAATTTCATGCAATTCTGACATATGGTTTGTGAGATAACGCATTTTCCATGAAGTGGTGTTGTCTGAATTCTGATTTCTGTCGATCCCTCTAGAGGAATAGGTACTGATCCCTTAAATATTTTTCAAATGCCATGCGATCCCTAGGGGAGCTTCTCAATATCGTATTATACTTAGCCTCCAAGTTTCATGCCAATAGTAGTACAACTCGAGTTATTTATCAATCTTTGTTGCAATATGTTGTGAAGGCTGATTATAGTCGATCCCTAAGGAGGGATACATAACGATCCCTCCAACTTGCTCCAAATGATATGCGACCCCTATGAGGTGGTCCACATGTTGTAATTAACTTGTTCTCCAAGCTTCATGTCAATAAGATGTGTAGATGTTGAGATATTGATCGATCTTTGCTATAAAGTTGGGTTTAGCCGATCCCTAAGAGGGAAGAGGGCCGATCCACTTTCTTCATCCTTTTGATGTGCGATCCCTAAGGTAGGCTCCCTACGATCCCCACATCTTGCTCATGAAACTTCACATGCATTGGACTTATGTATTTTGAGATATAGATTTTTTCCATTGAGTTTTACTTGCTTGGCTGAAATATGACGATCCCTTTTATACCGATCCCTTTTTTAGATGAAGTACTTTACCCATTACTTGCGCATCCAAACTCCAAACGACTTGAGATTTGAAATGTAGCCTCGTGAGGCCTTCACTATCACTTTATACCAGTCTCAATTAGTTGGGTACAAAAATAGATGACATGTATCGATCCCCTAGGGCAAGGAATAGGCACCGATCCCCTACCTAGGCGAGGCGCTAATCCGTACTTAGAATATTTTAGAGATTCTATCTTTTGGTATCAGTTGATCGTCTCTTCATACCATTTCCTGCACTTGATTTTTGGACCTTTCAATAATCGCTCTTGACTAATGACCTTGATAATCGTGAAGTCTATTAGTGTAACGTTTGGCATTCTCGACTCCCGAGGTCGACATTAAATACACCCACGGTGTTCATGTGTCGAGCACCCAAGTGCCAAAAAGTCAGAATGTAAAAGTATGGTAAAAGAAAAACAAAACAAGAAAGAAGAACACAATATCAGAATCTCACATGCAAAATTATAATATATAATATACTAAAAGTGTAGTACAAATAGTTACTAGACCATTCATAAATATCAGAGTTACAAAAGTGACCAAGTACTACTATCAGCCTAGACCGTTATAACTGCCAGTTCTCACAATGCTGAATACATAAACAATAGTGAACGAAAATGGAAATAGGTAGATAGATAGGTGGAAGCATCCAACTTGTCTCCATAAGCTTGAGACATCCAACCCTTTCATTACTCAACCTACTCGAAAGAACACACTGGGAGTATTGGAAAAAGAAACACCACATGTTAGACATAGGTCTGGTATGAGAAACTCAAAATTGCATATAAACACATAACAGTACTTCTGAGACCAATCGAATCACTAAACTAGTTACCGCTCGAAAGAACCAACTCAATTGATATTTACATTAGGTGGTATTACAGATAATGTCTAAGGTGTGTAATATAAATAAAGATCATAGATGAAATGGTTTTATTGATTACATTTAACGTATACTTAGATATACAGATAAAAACCGATAAGGACGTCCGTACAATTGAATTTTTCCATGGAGGCCTCCTCGATGAGACCGATCTCCTATGACAAGGGCTAGAAACTACCTTCTGAGCGTCGTATCACTGCAAGAAAACTAACCATTAGATGCATTAGTTGGCCGCGTTTAAGCTTAAGTGCAACTATTGGTAATATAGAAAAACAAAATTAAAGAAAAAAACGCTGCTAGTATGCTACTAAGTGTTCTGCAAATGACTTATTAAAATTTTGATGAAATTTTTTCTTCAGCCGCTCATTTTTTCCTTTTATCCCGCTTATCACTAGACAAATTTTATTGAGCTTCTCTTCCCCAAAGAACAAAGGAAAAGCTTGAAAGTTTCCTTTGGATCTAAATTTAAAATCGTGATTCTCATTCTTAAATGAAAAAATCGAAACCCTAGTTCCTAGTCAACATCAAATTGTGCTTTGACCTCATACTACCGTTGCACCTCAACCTCACGTCTTGACTCAACTAATTTTCATGCCTTACCCACAACAAGTCGTCATCATCGCATTAATCAACTAGTCTAACCTAACAACGGAGGACGCAGCTTGGAAGACTATAGCCTGGCTGAAGCAGCGTCAGACTTTAGTGGGGCTTTCGATGGGGCTTGGAAGGCCTGCTGCTCTTAGTACCTTGGTGCCAAGTACCGTGATATTATGGTGAGTCAAGAATTAGTTTTGTGTATATAATAATTTTTATTTATATGGCATAACTCAATGTTAGGCTAGATAGAACTATCATCCGTTGCTATTAAATAAAGAATTTATTTGTCATATGTAAAATAATTATTTTGTGTGATTCGGATTTTTATGGAGACTGAGTAATTGAACATGTCTTTATTTATGCAATATGTTTACTTATGTTTGTCATCTTTGATTTTGGCATGTCTTTGTTTATGTTCGGCCTAAAATCATGAAGTCGCCAGCCATATCTCCCTTAAATCGAAGTGTGTTATTTGTCCTCGCATGTAGGTATGCAATCATCTTCGAAGCCGGCAGCTGAAGTGATTGTGTTTGCAATAGTCAAAGTCGAATCCTACAATTGAAGTTGAAAAATAGGTGAGTATATTTTTTAGTTCATAAAATCAGTTATTGTAGATTTGATTTAGTTTAGATAAGTCAAACCCTGTAGCTAATCTGATTGTCGAGAGAGATATATTCAATTTACTGAATATGTTAATTAATATTTAGTTGTATTCTATAATCGAATTAAATTATTTTGCTCATACAGAAAATAAATTCAATAAATTACATAGTGTATTAATTACTTATGAATCCATGTTATACAACACAGAGTAAATTTATTGAATATGCAAGTGACTATTGACTAATGTATCTCAAGCTGTCAAATATCCAATGATTTAAATCATGAATATTTAATTTAATGAATATGTCTTATGAATATTTTTCCAATTTACCTATTATATTTCATAAAACATGTTACTTGTATGACTTGTAAATAATATAATTCTAATAATTTAATTTGGTTTTTCTTATAGTTGAACATAGAGGACAGTATAGTTGAAGGATTTGATTTGGTTTGAATAACCAATATAGTGATTATTTGACTCCATGGATAAGTTGCCTATTTATTAAGTGTTCATCCTAACTGTTAGAGATAAATCATTATACTGTTATAGATTTAATTGCAAAAATGTAAATTACAAGTGGAATCATCAAAATTTCACAACAATGGGTTCCAAAATAAATGTCAGGTGCTTGTCGCTGAAAACATCTCATGCCAAATGCAAGGTTAGCTAGCTTAAGGGATTTAATTAGTTGCTTTTTATAAGTACATTTGAAGATGTTGGGGTGGTAAAATGTTGATTTACCATTTCTGAGTACTGTTAAGATACAGATACGGGTGCAGGATCCTCTTTTACTATCTTGGAAAATTGTTAACATTGTAATGTTTATAGATGGAGGCCTTATTGAACTACAGTATAGTATGCTCAATGAATATGAAACTTTTAAGTATTATGGGTTTTATCATGGTATCATTATCAGATCAATGGTAGGCACAATTACTTAGCATGAACTTCATGTTATTTTTCATTATCAAAATATTCAAACCAATGTTTTAGTTAATATAATTTTTTTTTTTTTTGCTTTAATATATATTTAGTAATTCATTAATAATCAATGTATCATAACACACTAACTCTGAGGAAGAACCAAGGGAGGCTTTCAAGGTATGTGACAAGGATATGGTTACATTTCTGTTGCGGAAGTATTTTACTTTAATATTTATTTAATTTTAATCTCTAGAGAATGAACTTCAAGTGTAATACTTTATGAGATAATTTACTCTAGATGATTAATTACAGTAACAAATAAATTTGCAGCTTTGACATGTGGTAACTAATCTTGGTGAAACATTTACTGATGAGGAAGTTAAAAAATGATCAAAGATGCATCATGCCAAATGCATGCCAACCTGCGACTGCATTATGGCAGCTAATCAGTTTTCTAGTTGCAGCTAATTGGGTTTTCTGGTTGCAATGCTATGGAAAAAGTGATTCAAGAATGGTCAAGTGAAATTGGTACACCGATTGTGAAGGTATGCGATGAATTAGAAATGACAATTGTATATAGAGAATTGATTGGGATAAACTAATTCCACCGACCTTGTAAACTACTTATTGTTATTAATAGCATGATTGTAGATATAAATTCTCATTGTTATACATGTAGATATCTTACTATTAATGTGGTAGGAGATGATAACAGACAACATCCCTTTGTTGCAGCCTCATGATTTGGCAGGTATGAAGTTAGAACTGTGGCTGCTGGAAACAAACTAAAAATGGTAATACTTACAGTGCATGCTTAACGAGTTTACTATTATTTTGGTTGTTCAATTTTGTATATATTCCTATTTTTGATATTAACATTATAGCTTCAATCATGGTTATAGTGCATGTTCTATTTTAATGTAATTTACATGGATACACAATTCTATTGCTTTCTTTCATACACAGCTTTATTTAGATTATTGTAATAATGCTAATTAGTTGAATTGTTTTTTTTTTCTTTTCATAATAAAGCTATTTAGTTGAAGTTTTCCAATTTACTGTATGGTTTTATTTTCTCTCTATGCTACATGTTACATTGGCTCTTATGAAACTTCCTTTTCTTTTACCATTACTACTAGAAATTATCATGTTGAGAGCTTATTGTTGTGCGGAAATTCAATTGATTCGCACAAACTCCAAAAACGCAGCGGAATGCTAATGCGCGGAAACAATCAAAAGAAGGATCCAGCTTGTCGATTAATTACCAACAACAAATTCAATGAAAAATAATCACCAAATAACAACAAAAAATACAGAAGAAAGGAGAACACAGAGATTTAACGTGGTTCGGCTAGATTGCCTACGTCCACGGACCCAACAACTATTCTTTATTTCACTGAAGAAAGAGAGTACAAAAGAGAGAGATTACAAAATTATAGGTAGCAAAGTGGAGAGACTAACCTATAATTACAAATTGAATAATCAATTTATCCAAAGACTTACTTACGCTCAAAATCTCTAATTGATTGACTGTAGAAATTAGGGTTTAAAGAGGATAATGGTGGATGCTCTCTCACACGCTCACACACATATGAAGAAGAACTTCCTTCATTTAAATAGGCATGAAAATGAAGGATGCTTGGAGATGAAGAAAATTAACTTACAGATTATGTGACAACCTTTTCAGATTACTTGATTTGATTCCAATGCACATAAATGTCAAAAAATCTATGTTTCCATAAATTTCTATTGCTTAAATTAATCTCCATCGATAAACTTCTCTATCTTCATATAATAAATCTGACTAATTGATTGATTGGCAATTAATTAGTTTCCATTCCCTAAAAGATACCACGCATATCTTTCCTCTTTATCATTCCATATATAGCCTAATTAATTGATTGACTGAATCAATTAATTATTTTCTTATCTTCTTTGGAAAATATTTGAATCACATAAATTCAACACTTATAAACGAACTAGTGCTTTTGTTTTTATAAAATGCTTGTTTCTTCCAAAAAAAAGTCGAGTATGGAAACGCTAAATACACGTTCGACATGGTAGCATTACAGTCTATACTAAATAACCTCGTGCAATTTGAATGGTCATAAAATATTGCTTAATTGGTATGATTTTCTATATTTTCGTAATGGCTAAGTAATGATAAGAGCTACCACCTATACATTTCTAATTTATCTCTTATATGAACAGGATTGGTTTTATAAAGGGAGAAGGATACCAAGAAGGAATGAATGCCCATTACAAGCAAGTGACAATTGACAAAATTAAAAGATGCGCTCAATTCTAATAATTTTATCAATATTTGGCTAGGATAAGGTTAAAAGAATATGAACATAACAATGAAAGTGATAGTCCAACCTGGAGTGGGGTCAGTTTCCTTGCTAAATCTATTGTTCTAGACTTTAAAGGTATGTCTTTTCCATTTTACTTAAATGGAATTAGGCATGGTTTCTCAATTTTTTGTTCCGTATGCATAATGTAGGAATGTTCATTAGATGAAGCTCATAAAGAAAGCATGGAAGAGGTTAGTGGGGATGCTTGTTGGTGAAGCTATGAAAAAAACTAGTTTAATGTATGAAACAACTAATAAAACGTGGAGGTGATAATAGTGAACCAAGAACACATTAATTTTGATAAACTAGTGTTAGATGTAGGACTAACCTGCTAAGAAACTAGCGCATTTGCAGTGAAATGAAAATTATATGTCATTTAGTTTCTGCTTTAGTCTGGTTGCATTTCATAGCATAACAATTATCATATTGTTGTTGCCAACTGAAAGTATTTAGACTTTTATAAATGGGTGGGAGCAGGCTTAACTAGTGTTAAAATATCTAGGTTAAAAAATGGAACAATCAGACTTCTTCAAATAGTTGGGCATACAAGGTAATTGAATGCATTTCTTTTGAATATAGTGTGTTGTTTCAAAAACTTCACTTGGATGTGTAGATTTGGTTTTGCAAACTAAATTGTTTTAAGCTGCCTGCAATAATTTGTCATGCCTAATTTCTTCGTAATTAGATTAGCCACCATCGACTTCTAAATATGAAAAATGCATGCCTAAATATAGACGCAAGTTTTTTTCCAGACAAATGTCTTACTGGATGTGGAGAACCTTTGATTGAGTCGGGGACTACAACGGTCATTTCTTGCTACAACAAAGGTCAAAATCCATTTGAAGTCCGAATGTTTGGGTATGCTTAGATGAACTGGAGCTGAAGTGTAAGCTTTGGGATTTTGGATCTTCTCATCAGCAAACTAGCAAGTTTGAGCATCAAATTGATGCACACAATGTGCATTCAATCTTGTAGCATTGGGTTGATAAGCAGAAGCATGGGAGGAGTCATATACGCATGAAAGAGAGCATTTGATTACTAATGTTATGATATAGTGGTGATTATGTAATTGCTTTTGTTTGGGTTATTGTGGTTCATTGAATGTGTTATTTTTGAATGTGTATGTGTTCATATATTACGTTATTATATAAATTTTGAAGTACTTGAATTGGAGGCGAAACCAGATGTAGTTATGGAACAGCAGGCAATAAAATCGAAACATACGGCGGCGGAGAAAAAACGCCATCAAAAATATATTTTTTGTAGCGTTTAAAAAGCGCTACAGAATCAGCAATTGTAGTAACTCAGATAATTTCCGTGGCGTTCAAAAAACGCTGCAAAAAATAATAATAAGTGCAACAAAAAAATAAGATAGTAAACGACACCTTTTCGGTGGCGTTTTTTAAACGCTGTAAAAAAGATCTTTAGTAACGTTTAAAAAGCGCTGCCAAAAATCATTTATAGTGGCATTAAATAAATGCAACAAAAATCATGGGTTTTTAGTCGCATGTTTTCTAGCGGCATTTATCAAAACGCCACTAAAACTTTTTGTAGCGTTTTTTGAGCGCCACTAAAAATCAAATTTCTTGTAGTGTATACCTCTAGATAAAATATACCATAAGGAAAACACAACTAGCCCATGCCCTAACATGTGAACCAAGCATCAGTAACTCCTGCAAGCGACATCTCGATAAGCATACTCTAGAAAATTAGAGTTATTGTACCCCATATTTGGGTTTGCTAAACGTAGGATTGTGCATCATACTCTGTCTTTAGTCATTTTCCAATGTCGAGGCTACATTCTGCATCTTCACATGGGCCTTCAACAAAACTCGATCAATTAGTGAATCCGACATGGATTCCATCTTAACAGGTTCCGAAACCACACATGCTTTTCATTATTCCACCTCCAAATCATAGAACCGGTATAATAGTTTTGAAGTGGTATTCGACAAGTAAAACACTTACCGGTCGTGGACTCCCCAAAACTTGATCGATGAATTTTCAGTTAACTCAATTTCGATTCTTTTAGAAGTAATCGAAAGGTAGAGGCATTTTGTACCAATACTCCTCCCCGGGGGTTCTTATTGGTATAAATCCACGAAGCATTTCATATACTTTCTAAGATACGTTTGGTCAAGATCGATAGTCAACTAATCGACTATTGGGTCTGGAGCACTTTCTTATGGGAATCAAGGTTCGTACACTTAACTCAATTCTGACATTTCTACTTAACTATTCCTCAGCCTTGAAGAATTCCAATAGGTTGGAGCTCTATTGCTCCATCCCTACCTAAACATTAGTCTTGACTCTCACAAATAGAGAAGCTTACTCGCACGACATTTAGTGTTAAGTATATCAATACTAACATCCCATAAATAGTCAAACTAAGGTCATTGCGTAGTTGTTACTTATCATTCAAGTATTCACATAAATGACTTTTAGTCCTTTTTTTGCTTTATTAATTAAAAATTCTTCTTTAAAAACTTCCTTTGTTAGATTTATAAAATACTTAATTCAATATATATAACTTACAGAAATATCTTCAAAATACTTATTAATATGTTAAAATAGTTTAAAACTATTTAAAATATGTGTTAATCATTTATATAAACTATTATGTAAGAATAGGGAAATCTGAAATAGAAAAACAAGTTTTATTTTAAAAGCTAATAAGTTTAGAAATTCTTAATTAATTACTCAAACTATATTTAAACTTGAAATCAATTTTTAAAACATTCTATTATAAGATAGAAAACAATCCTAAAAATACTAGAGAAAAATATTTAATATAAATATCATATTAAAAAATTTATAGTTTGAAAGGAGAAATGGAACATTTGTTAAAGTGCTATCTACAGTTTTGTTACCATTGTCAGTATTGTTTTGCTGCAACCTTGAGCCTGAATTTCAACATCTAAACAAGTAATTTAAGATCCAATCTTTTTACAATTTTTTGTATACTTTGGGTACTTGGAAACCATAAAGAAAAATCCATAAGATTATCTTTTAATTATTTTAGAGAATTTTTCGAAAATTGGGTATTTTATCGAACTACACTTATAGCGACTATTCCGTTATAACTTTTTGTACTTTGTTCAACTACCTATCAAATGAATTAGGCTTCAAAGCTTTTCGAATAAGAGTAATATATTATTTACTTGATTAGTTTCTAAAGAAACCCCTCAGTAAGTTTCCACAAAAAAGCGTGTTATTTTCAAAGATGGACTATTTTTTAAATGTGTTATTATAGCGACCTTTTTACTTCAATCTTTTATTACTTTGATTTACTTCTTCTGTAACCTTCCAAAACCAATTCTTTGCTTTTCAAAACACTTATAGAAGTGTAGATAATAACCAAACAAGTTATTATTAAGACATTAAATCACCATTTTCATAAGTTATACTTTAAGGGATTCAAAGTGCGTTTATAGCAACTATCACTCTACGGACAATTCCGTTTTCAATTCAATATTTAATGTTGAGTGTCATTCAAATTTATACATAAATATGATTCCACATTCAATCCATGTTACTACAAAACATGTTTCAACATACAATCAAGTTAACATGTCCATTTTAAACATTCGAATGCACTTATTTTAAACTATACTTCTCAATGATTTAAAGGCAAATTCTTTAGCAATTTATATCTTTTTAAGTATACAATCAAAGGTTTAACTTTAATTAGTTAGTGTCTAATATTATTAATATATATCAAGCAACATTTCACATATGTAATATCATATATGTCATATTTTTATGGACTTGGTTAATGAGTAAGATATCTCACCTTTACTTCAATCGAATTCCACTATCTTCCTACCAAAATTCAAATAGATCCCACTGCATTTCCTCCCTATTACACACAAGACTATAATCAAGCAAAACAAGAGAGAATGGAGGCTAGAAAGTGGCTCAGCCATGGTAAAACCTTACCTTATGCTCACGGCCTCGAAGGGTTTTTAGAGAATGGTTTACTTCTTTGGGTTTTGAGGTGATAGGGTGTTGTTATATGGTAATTTGGATGATGGCATGAGTTTGGTGAAGCTTGGAAAGTATTTGATTGAGTTGCTCTTCATTTAGAGAAGTTAGAGAAGAAAAGAGAGTACTGTGAAATGATTCCTTTCAATTGAGTTTGTGTGAATGTAAGGAGGCTAAGGGTGCTTATTTATAAGCTTTAGTAAGTGGTTAAATGACCTCTCTTACACCCAAATGGGCTGCCGAAGAGTGATGGGAAACCATGCACTTCTAACACCTTACTTCCCTTAAATCACTCCTTTCAAATCTCCTTAAAACAAGGGTCCACTTGTCCTTCTTCTAGAAGCCATTTAGATAATTAAATACCATTAGTTTTAAGTGTATTCAAGTACTTATTAGTTTGTTTTAATGATTCCGTACTAGTGCACAATTATTCTAACAACTTATATTGAACAAAATATTGATTTTTCATAAAAAGTTTTTTGGCCATATTTTCAGTATTTTATGAAAGGATATGTATTTATAAACTTATTTCATAAATTAGTTTTCTAATATTAGTTACTAATTCAAAAATGTTTATTAAGGTTATGTAATCATATTTTTAATATTTAAAAATTATCCAAAAGCAGAGATATTCGAAGATGAAGCGTTTGAATTTTCGGGTCGTTGTGGTCGGGTTAAATCCGCATGTCTACTGCCTTATCAGAAGGTGGCTTAACACTTTGCCCTAAAAACATGCCTTGCCATAGAAAGGTGTATTTTGAATTGCCACAAATTCAAAATCCAAAATCCAAAATCCATCAAAAGCTAAATCCATTGCCGTTTGAAACTGATATCCAAATCGATGACCTCGCTGTGTTGTTATCCTAATACAAATCCTCGATATCACCGAATCCTTGCCGAGCACAATCCATACTCGAAGACCTCAATAGGCCGATCTATCGCATTCGAGTGAAGCGACCTACCCCTTGCAGGCATAATCCATACCTGACGACCTTGATCTCTCCGAATCCTTGTCGAGTATAGTCTATACTCGACAACCTGAGGATCCATCACGTTTGAGCGAAGCGACCTACCCCTTGCCAGGCATAGTCCATACGTAACGACCTTGATCTCTCCGGATCATTACTGAGCACAATCCATACTCAATGACCTGAGTAGGTCGATCCATCACGTTCGAGCAAAGTGACCTACCCATTGCCGAGCATAGTCCATACCTAATGACCTTGATCTCTCCGCATCCTTACCAAACATAATCCATACTCGATGACCTGAGTAGGTCAATCCATCATGTTCGAGTGAAGTGAACTACCCCTGGTAGGAATAGTCCATACCTGATGACCTTGCTGGCTTTTATTCTTTAGCCTCGACACCCAGTTGAGAACTTAATCCATGACGCACAAGTTCTTCCCAACGTGTTCGCTAAGTCAATTTTCCAAAATATAAAATAAGAGTTTGTACAAAAAATAAACCAGAGTTCAAATAAAAACTAGAAAAACAAGAGTTTGAAGCAAACACGAAGAGAAAAACAAATTTCACAAACCCAAGCACAATGGTTTATCATCACCTCAGATCATGCCTAGGGATCGTGCTCGATCCCGTACATGTGTAAGTGGCTTAGCCATCCTAATGTAGAGTTTTTTACATATTAAATGCCATCCCGATCAATTAATGACAAGCTGATGATGATGACTTGATCCAGTGCCATTTTCATTCGAGGTGGATAATGGCTGCTCCTGGTCCACCGCCGTAGCCTGCAGTCATTTGTATTGTGCCCATCCAGCTCATGGAATAGGCAGCATATTCCTGATGTTTGTTCGTGTTCGAACGGTTCCCTCCTTGCCGCCTTCGATGCGGAAGGCGTCCTCGAGTACCTAGATATATCCGTTCTAGGGTTTCGTTCAATTTTGGGTAAGAAGAGAATTTGGGTTCCCCTATGTCGCTTCGATCCATCGAAGCAACTATCCATGTTCCATTTACCCTTGTCCTTTCCCGAGCTTTCATCGGGCAGGTCTCTACCTCGTACACCGTTGCCTCTTTATCAGCTTTGACATCTTCTTGTAATAGAAACCTTTCTGCGTCATGTTATAATTCCCCGAGATCTATCGGTGGATCTTGTATTAGTGATATCTTAAAATATGAATTATCTGCAACTCTTGACAGTACCGCCCTCAAAACCATCGATGGATTTAGTCGATCCACTAAGACAACTACCGCGTTCAACCCGGTTAAGAAATTTTTGAGCAATTCTCCTGCCCACTGCTTTACTGATGTTAGTTTCATCACAATATTGGGTCTTGTAATGTGAACCCGAAACTGCTTCATAAATCTTTCAACCAATTCCATTCATGTGCTAATGGAATCACTCTCCAAATGTCTAAACCAAAGCGCAGCTATATCCGTTAAGTATAGGGGGAAGCATCGTGCCAGAATTTCTTCCGAAGCCCCCAGTACTTCCATGTGCCATATATACCTCATTATATGTATAGTTGGATCCGACTTTCCGTTATAAGCTTCCAGTGTTGGTAGTTTGAATTCTAGTAGATTTCTAGCATTCCTGATATTAAGAGCGAATGGACTTCTATTTACATCCTCCAGATTCCTATTCACTAATCCTCCACACATAGCTCTCCTGATAATCTCTACAAACATGTCATTGTCTTCCAGTGGTAGTCTCCTATCATCATGTCCAAGATGCCATTCGAATCTGTGAGGGAATTCTGGAACGTATTCCTTACGATGGGCATCCAATCGCACCAAGCTCCATGAGATTGATTGCGGATCCTCCAGCATTACGATTGACCATACCCCAGGGCATGCCCCCGTGTTGTTGGGGATCAATGCCGATCCATTTGGAGGGATCGGTGTCGATCCCTCTAAGATGGCCGAGGACCGCCTCCGGCTGCTCTGTTCCACTCCCTTGTCTAATAGCTCTGTGTCCATGCTCCCGGTTCTTATTTCCAACGAATCTTGTCCCCTCAACTCCTTGATCCATTGCTCCAATAGTACCTATCATTATAACTCCTTTGTTTTGCATTTTGGCAGCTCCTATGGCTCCTGCCTATCTGATCCGTCAAAGAAGATTCTACATCATCTCCTCCTATTTTTTCAGCATCCGTTCATGCATAACATCCCTTATCGTTCCTATTTCATCTCTGGTAATGTAGATAGATGTTTGATTAGCTCCAGCTCATGAGGAAGCCTCATGAGTCCCTCCACGATGGCTCACATCCGCTACTTGTTTCCTTGTTGATTGTCTCACCATTGCTCTAAATCCAAGCTCTCTAATTGATTCCAAATCTAAACTCAAAAACCGTGGGGGCTAGATTTCTTGATGAAAGCACCAAAATGAAGGGAGAAATAAATTTTGATGCTAATAAATATTTAGTGAAACAAAAGTGGAATTTGGTTTCCATTACCCAAATTGTAGCATTCGCAAATCTCCATTCATCAAGGAACATTGATTAAATATTTGTTTATATGTATATGCATATTTGTAGATATTTATTATTTGTAATCACCATTGTTTATGTGACATTTAAATTTGTACCTTATATAACTAGTAATTTTAGATTTGATTACATAAACGTTCTTATTAAAAAATACTACTAATAAATAATTATAATACGTATAATAAATAAAGAACATCGATGCTAATTTTCCTTTTGGAACTAATAATTATAGCAAATATTATAAAATAATCAGATTTTAACTAGAATAAAATCCAAAACTATTTGAATTAAACCATCTACGTCGACATGTAAAAGTTTCTGTATCGATATATGATGGTCAAAATTCAAAAAAATTGGTTTTGCCAAAGAAGGAATTGTTAATGAACTAAATATTTCTTCTATGCATATACATTTAGCATAAAGAAACGACCATATTTTTTTCTTTAAAATTTTTATCTTGTTTTCAAAGAAAAATAGATTTACGAAAGAGTGTTTATAAAGAAAATTTAAGCGACAACATGGAAGAGACATTGCAACCTTTGAAGAAGGCTTTCCATATGATTCTGAGAAATAAACGTTTGGAAATGATCAGAAGCAAATGATTCTTGAACTTGAAAGATATCTCACATCACTTCGATGCTTTATGCTATGTTTTAGGGGAACTAAACTTTTCTGTTCCTTAAAGGACTAGTTATAAGAAGATCCATAATGAAGACATGAAAGTGAACATTAAGATTAGAATCTCAAAGACTGGAAAGAAAATTCTATTGAAGGAATTTTTGGTCCAGATGAAAGATGTATAAATGTTCATCGAAGAAACCATGAATTCCACAAAATAATAGTTTAATTTTACCTTGTATTGATTTACATTACGTATGTTAATTAAATGTAATGTTTATTGTAAATATACTTATGTACATGTATAAATGAGAAGTAGTGTTTTATTGATTTCCGATGACTCTTTAAAATATTAGTTTGAAAAATTGGTAACTCCCTCTCTATATATAATCAATATTAATCATATAATTTTATAGTAAGCACAGAAATATTATAACTTCTTATATAATTCATTAACAAAGTTTATTCATCCATTTTTATTGACGATAAAGGGGAGAAGTTGTATAAAATATAATGGGCAAAAAGATAAGGGGAGTTGTATATTATATTTATTCAGGGTGAGTTAGGGGGAGTTCTTACTTAAACATTATTATATTTTATAACCAAAATTTATTGGTTATCGTCATCAAAAGGGGGGAGATTATTACTACCTAAGGTATTTATTTTAATGACAACAACCATATAAATATTGTTATTAATGTTTTCTCAAGTTATATAGAATATTGTGCAGGATATCAGAAATATTTAACAGGTTTATACAAATGATGATTGAATAAAAGCTTGAACAACGAAGAATAAAAGAATAAAGAGCTCAAGAGATTTATGTCGGTATTTTATTGAGTCTTAGATCAAATGTTAAAGACCTGTGTAGTATCATGTCTTCGATTATCTTCACGTTGAAAATTATTTTCCACTCAAAATATATTTAATAATATTTAATTTATTTGTAAAATAAATTTTAAAAAAGCTTTTATAAACAAATGTAGCATAAAGCATTTTTGAAGCGGTTTTGAATATATATATATAAATAAATTTGTACATGTCGATATAAAATAATTTTGTATGTCGACATATAGACCATTGAAGTGTCTTTTAAATTTTCAAAAGAAGCAACATTTGGAGTCATTCGTTTTGCAAATAAATGCAACTCTTCAAACTCTATTTAAAGGCCTTTGATTTTGAATTTTCAGTAGGTTTTTTGCCATCCAAGTCAAAGTCAAAATGTGTAAAGGGTTTTCATGTCACCTATATCAAAGTCAAAACGTGATTAGTGAAATTATGTATGGGGTACATGACTGGATGTAGCATTGAAAATCTGAACCAGATAAAATTCTTGATGTCTTCTTTACCTTTAGTTTTACCGCATTTATTAACTATTATCGATTGTTCTGTGATTATATTATAAATGTCTTTGAATTTTCTGCAATAAAGTTTTAAATTTGCAAGTATATTAATAAAATGATTAAATACACTATTCACCCTCCTTCTAGTTAAAAATAGCCTTAAGATCCATTTCGTTATAGGATAGATTGGGGTTATCATACCTATCATTGCCACATCCGCATTTGTCTCTTCCAACACGTCAGGTTGTGGAAATGTTTCAATAATCAAGTAATATATTTATGTTTATGTCCATGTCGTCCTAAATGTTGTTACGTTAAAGGGAACATATATAATTAAACAAGATGATCCACAATTTGACATTGTACTGCACCAAATTAGAAGTTCTAATCGATATTATTCATTTCTCAAAAATTATATCGAAGCAATATACGACGCACACAAAGCTGGACACTTACCGATAGCAATGCACAACCATTTGTTGGGTGAAAAAGATATGACACACAAGATTGTTTTGCCGTGTGTGCACTTGATATGAATTTTATATATGTCATGATTGGTTGAAAAAGAACAATACATGATAATAGTGTTTTCAGTTCTACAATAAACGATCAGAACTCAACTTTCCACAACCATCACTAGGCCATTATAATCTAGTTGATTTGGGATATCCATTAATGGATGGTTATAAGTCTATATCGAAATGTGAGATATTATATCTCTGATTTTCATGAATCTCAAAATGGATCAAAACTGGATAATGAAAATTTCGATTTCTAACCATTTAAATTACGTATGTTAATCAGAATAACATTTGGAATACGAAAAAAACAATTGCAATCTTATGTAATATGCTAACTCTCGATATCCAATTCAAGCAAAAGTGGTTGTGCTGGCTATTCACAATTTTATAAGAAAGACTTTATGTCATGTTGATGATCTTGGTCTTACTCTAAAATAATACCTTAAAGAATACTGCAATATTAAGAGAAGGGTGAAGACAAAAATGAACCAATCTAAAGAATTGTCGAAATTAATATGATTTTATTTTGAGATGGGATGAAAAACACTGATTACAATAAGACTTGCTAAATGTATTTTCTTGTTTTTATTATCGTACTTCACGTATAAGTATTTGGTATTTTTAAATTGTTGTGTCTAATCAATTTGTTTTCGTTTTAAACTGTCATGCTTTTACCATTGAATTGCCAAATCATATGTGATATTTGGTAATAAAAATTAATTAGCATTACCAACAATTAGTTACGTAGCAACAATTATTGCAGTACAATTACAAACAATCACACAAGGAATCATCATCACAGTTTACATCTCTATCTCTATCTCAATCTACATCTTTAACTCCATCATAAAAAATATTTAAACAAAGAAACTTCTACACTTTGTGCTCTAGACATCTTCAAAATGAAACTAAGATTTAAGGTCTTGATTTTTGAAAACTGGGTATGAAATTAAAGAACAATTAGTTGGAGTAGGAAGGAAATTGATAAAGTTTGTGATTGAGCCAAGTTTGAAATAGCTTGCGGCAGCCCATGGAGGGTAGCGACATAATATGATGGACGGTAGCAAGTCTGGTTATGTGATTCTTTGCTCATGACTTAGGATTAGAGATAAAAGAAAATGGGAGAGGTATGGATGGGAAGATGAGTAATATTTTATTATAATATTACTTAGACAAAGTGAGTCTTTTCTAGAAATGTTTTTAAAATTGTTAAATGAATTGTTAAAAAAATTGAATAAGTGTAAATGGCTTATATATATATATATATATATGTGAATAGTCCCACATTGTAGGACTATAGGAATGATTCAAGTATTTATACTTGTTTCTTATATGATAAATTGGGCCCTTTGGGCACCCAATAATGCTCTTTTGCAAGGAGAGAGATCATGCTTGACCACCACACACGCGCGCGGGCGCGTCGATCGACCGACTCGATTCGACCCGGACCGGGCCGGGCTCGGTCTTGGGCTTGTTGTGGTGTAGCACTTATATTTTTGGACGAAATTTTTAACTGTTTTCTGACCGTTATTTATTTGAGATGGTAAAACTTCAGATCTGATTTCTTAGCCAACGTCATCCCATGACTGGGTAATACTTTCGACTTGGTATTCCATCTATTTTAAGTAGTTCATAGACGAATTAAAAATACGAACGACGTTTTTTTTTCAAGCCATTTCTCTTCTCCATGAAACCATTTTCATAAAAATCAAAGGCCCGAGTAGTATTTTTGAGTGCAACTGAGTTGAATCCGTTTGGGCAGACGGATCGATACTACCAAACAAAGCAAAGAGAGGCTATTTTATCCTAGAGGCGGGGGTGTTTATTTGACTGCTTGCACCCTTGAGCAGAACGTCGAAATAACTTCAAGACATTGATGAAGTACACGACTTAGCCGAAGTTCATCTGTTTACAACAAAATTGAAGATGTCGCCAGCAATGATGACTTCTGCTACAGATTTGGATGCCACTACCCCCGCATCGTTTTTCCAAGTCCACATGGTCTCTGTTGTGCCCTTCAGGTTCAAGGGCCTTCATTTCAAGCGTTGGAAGCAGAAGATGGAGTTCTTTCTAACGATGAGAATGGTGGCCGCTGTCCAAACAACAGATAAGCCGTAGCTACTAGACAGATCCGACGAAGCAGACGCAGATCAGCTGAAAGCTTGGACAGAGAAATCAAACCAGCTGCAGATATGGACAGAGCAGGATAACTTGTGCAAGAACTTCATCCTCAACGGACTCAGCGACGATCTCTACGACTACTACAGCTTTGACAAAACAGTAAGGGAGATATGGAAAGTGCTGCAGAAAAAGTACGATACAGAGAAAGCAGAAGCAAAGAAGTTTGTCGTCAGTCGCTACCTCAAATACCAGATGACAAATGATATATCAGTAGAGATGCAGTCTCATGAGCTTCAGAAAATAGCTCATGAGATCATCTCCGAAGGTATGAGTTTAGATGAACAGTTTCAAGTGGAAGTTTTGACAGATAAGTTACCTCCAAGAAGAAAGGATTTTAAACATAATCTTAGACATAAAACTAAGGAATTTTCATTAGAAAGTCTAATAACCCATCTCCGAATTGAGGAGGAATCTCGTAAACAGGATATGAAGGAAGAAGTGCTTGTTGTTTCAGGCAACACTAAGAAAGCTGCAGTTCTGAAACCGAATCCCAAAAGCTATAAGAATCAGAACCGCAAGCTTAATCAGAACCGCAACAAATAGAATTATAAGAAAACCATAGAGGTCAACGGAAACCACACTAAAAGAATGACTCTGGACAGTTGTTTCTTTGATTCAACTGTGGAAAACCGGGTCGTATGGAATGCAAGTGTCGGAATAGGCCAAGCTCTACACTACATGCTAACCTGACTGAGCAGCCTCTTATGGCTATGATTTCTGATGAGATTCACCTTGTTGGCGGACCAGAGGGTTGATGGGTAGATAGTGGCACTACACGTCATGTATGCTATGACCATGCTATGTTCAAAACATACATGGAGACTGAGGACATGAAAATGATGTTGGAAGACTCTCACACCACTATTTTTTTGGAATTGAAAGCGTAGAGCTGAAGTTTACCTCTGGAAGGACCGTCATTTTGAAAGACGTATTGCACACTCCAAAGATGAGAAAGAATCTTATTTCGGCCTATCTTCTTAATAAAGCTAGGTTTACACAGACTATAGGGGCCGATATGTACACCATCACTATGAATGGTATGTTTATGGGTAGGGGTTATGCAACTAATGAAATGTTTAAACTGAATGTTGAATGTAATAAAATGATTGTTTCTACTTATATATTTTATATCTGGCACTTTAGACTATGTAATGTTAATAAACGAATAATAAAGAACATGAGTAGCTTAGGTATAATCCCTAATATGTCACTAAATGATTTTGAAAAATGTGATTTTTGTAGTCAAACAAAAATAACTAAAACCCCACATAAATCTATAATTAGAGAATTAGAACCCTTAGAATTGATTCATTTTGATATATGTGAGCTTGATAACACTCTGACTAGAAATTAATACTGCTACTTTATCACTTTTATTGATAATTGCGCTGATTTTACTTATGTATACCTTATGAAAAATAAAAGCGATGCATTTGAGATGTTTAAAACTTTTATAACTGAAATTGAAAATCATTGAAATAAGAAAGTTACAATATTGTGCAGTGATAGAGGAACTGAATATGAATCAATTTTGTTTATTGACTTTTACAACTCACATGGAATAATACATGAAAGAACTGCACCATATGCACCTGAAATGAATGGTAAAGCTAAAAGAAAAAATAGAACATTAACTGAATTAGTAGTTGCTATTTTACTTGATTCCGGTGCATCATCACGTTTGTGGGGGGGGGGGGTATCTTATTGATTGTGTGTTATGTTTTGAATAGAATTCCTAAGTCAAAAAGCAAAATTTCACCTTTTGAAGTCTTAAGAAATTATAAACCGAATGTGTCTTATTTTAGAACTTGGGGATGTTTAGCATATGTTCGTATATCTGACCCTAAGAGAATAAAGTTAGCAAGTAGAGCATATGAATGTGTGTTTATTGGCTATGCTATTAATAGAGAAGCATATAGATTTTATGGTCTGAATACACATAATATAACAGAATCTTATGATGCTGATTTTTATGAATTGAGATTTCCTTTTAAATTGAGGAATAGTGGGGGCACATCTAGTAACACTATACCTATTAAAATAGAACATAATTAGTCTTCCGAAAATGAAACCTAGAAGAAGTAGAAGAGCAAGAATTACAAAAGATTATGGTTTAGATTTTTGCACTTTTACTATAGAGGAGGATCCTTTAAACCTCCAAAAAGCCTTATCTTCTTTAGATGCCAATTTTTGGCAAGAGGCTATAAATGATGAGATGAATTCTTTGCGATCCAATAAGACTTGACACTTAGTAGATTTACCACCTAGTTGTAAGTCTATAGGCTGTAAGTGGGTAATTAAAAAAATTAAAACCTAATGGAACAGTTGATAAATATAAAGCCCGTTTAGTAGCTAAAGGGTTTGAGTAAAGAGAAAATGTAGACTTTTTGACACTTTTCACCTGTAACTTGAATTACATCCATTCGAGTACTAATTTCACTAGCATCTATTCATAATTTAATAATTACACCAAGTGGATGTTAAAACTGCTTTTTTAAATGGTGAATTAGAAAAGAAAATTTATAAGGACCAACCTGAAGGCTTTGTAATTCATGGTCAAGAACATAGAGTTTGCAAGTTAGATAAATCATTATATGGTCTAAAACAAGCACCTAAGCAATGACATGAGAAATTTGATAACTTAATAATCTCGCATGGTTTTAAAGTTAACGAAAGTGACAAATGTATTTACTATAAATATGAGAATGACATTTGCACTATTATATGTCTGCATGTAGATGATCTACTTATCTTTGGGTCAAATAGTCATGCTATAAACAATGTCAAATCTTTGTTAAGTGCCAATTTCGATATGAAAGATCTAGGTGAAGTAAGTGTAATCCTTCGAATTAAGATTACTAGGACAGAAAAGGGAATTTCTTTGGATCAATCTCATTACATTGAGAAGATGCTAAACAAATACAATTACTTTGATTGTAAACCTGCATGTACACCACATGATTCTAGTGTAAAACTATTTAAGAACACCGGTGAAGGCGTAAGATAGTCTGATTATGCGAGCATCAATGGAAGCCTTCGGTATGCCACTGATTGTACTAGACCCGACATTGCCTATGTCGTAGGATTATTATTCAGGTTTACTAGTAGACCTAGTATAGAGCACTGGAATGCTATTGAAAGGGTTATGAGATACCTGAAACGAACTATGAACCTTGGGTTACATTATGAAAAGTTTCCAGCCGTCCTTGAAGAATACACTGATGCAGACTGGAATACTTTATCTGACGATTCGAAAGCAACCGGTGGCTATATATTTAGTATTGCTTATGGAGTTGTTTTCTTGGGAATATAAGAAACATACTATTTTGGCTCAGTCCACTATGGAGTCTGAGATGATTGCACTAATCGCAGCTAGTGAAAAGAAGATTACTTATGAAATCTGCTAGCTGAGTTTACTTTATGGAAAAAATCGATACTAGCTGTGTTAATCCATTGTGATAGTACAATGGTTATCGCAAAAGTACAGAACCGTTATTACAACGATAAGAGACGACAGATACGTCGTAAGCACAGCACTGTTAGAGAGCTACTCTCTTTAAGAGCTGTTAGAGTGGATCACATATGCAGTGATGAGAATTTGGCCGATTCTTTGACGAAAGGACTAGCCAGAGAGAAAGTCTTTAAAACCTTTCAAAGAATTAGACTACTGCACTTTGATTGTTGAGTTACGCACAATGATAACCCAACCTAATGACTGGAGATCCCAAGAACCAGGTTCAATGGGTAAAAACAAGTTGTGAAGTGATATGAGTTGAACATGCTAATTTTATGTATTTTGAAGCATGTATTCCTGAAGTGATTATAGGATGAGTTAATAGAAATTCTTAATTAGATCTATACTCTATATAGAGTTGAGTACTTACCTTCAGAAGTACTCTAGATAGATTCACCTACGTGGTAGAAATGTGGTCGTTTCTATGGAATTTTGGGCAAAATTCTTACAACATTCACTAAACTGGGATAGACGTGCATGACCATAAATGCACGGGCATATTTGATTGCACTCTAGAAAGATTGTATGTGGTTTGATGTCAGGAATAGAGTTCAAGACTACGTGTCACTCTAGTCAAACTGAAACGTATCCACTATGCAAAGGTTTAAGTCGAAATGCACCTTTGTTTATGCAAAGTTTTATGTTTTAAGAAGCTGCTCGAAAAATATTTTTAAAAATTCAAGTAGGGAATTGTTGGAAATGTTTTTAAAATTGTTAGGTGAATTATTAAAAAAATTGAATAAGTGTATATGGATCTATATATTTGAATAGTTCCACATTGTGAGGAGGAAGAACACGTTTGACCACGACACACGCACCGACCGACCGACTCGACTCAGGCCGGGTTTGTCGTGGTGTAGCACCTATATTTTTGGATGAAATTTGCAACCGTTTTCTGACTATTATTTATTTGAGACTGAAAAACTTCAGATCCGATTTCTTAGCCAACGTCACCCCACGATTCAGTAATACGTTCGATTTGGTATTCCTTCTATTTTAGTTAGTTGATAGACAAAATCAAAAATACGAACCAAGTTTTTTTCTACAAGTCATTCTTTTCTCCATGAAACCATTTTTCTTAAAAATCAAAGGGTCGAGCAGTATTTTTGAGTGCAACTGAATCGAATCCATTTGGGCAGACGGATCGATGCTACAAAACAAATCAAAGAGAGGTTGTTTTATCCTAGAGGCGACAGTTTGTTCGATTACTTGCACCCCTGAGCAGAACGCCGAAATGTCTTCAAGATAGTGACAGAGTACACGACTCAGCCGAAGTTCATCTGTTTATACACTACAACAAAAATATCCTATTACAACGTCCTTTTTACAACGGACATCTTGCCCGTTGTAATAGAAGGCTATTACAACGGTCCATTTGCACCCGTTGTAAAAGATGCCCATACAATGCCTTTTTTACAAAGGACATTGGTTGCCCATTGTAAAAGAAGACTATTACAACGGTCCATTCAGGCCCGTTGTAATGGATGCCAACTTTACAACGGTCACATGCCCGTTGTAATTTAGGTTTATAAAAATATCTAAATTACGCTTTCACTTCATATTTGTTTCGGCCATCATTCTATTCTCGTTCGCTTCTTTTGCGTCTCTTTTTATTCTCCCTTTCTTCCCTAACCCTAATTGTCATGGAGATTCAACACCATCAGAGCTCTTATACTCAAATACACACCATCTCTACAATACCTACTCATGGCCAAATCGATTAAAATATACAATTTGTGCTCTCAGATCTACACCGTCAAGACTCTGGAGGAGTACGAGATCTGTGTAATTCTTCCATTTCGCGGTTTTGTTTTACAGATCTTATGTTCCCAATTACGAAGGTTAGGGTTGAGATCCAATGCTCGGAAAAAAGGATGCAATGAAGTGGTTACGCAAAGAGATACCGATTTGAAGAGGTAGTTTGTTCATATTCCCAAACCCTAATCTTTTTCTAGAAGAATTTATATGGAATAAGTTATCAGACAGTAGCTATATTACCAAATTTATATTTTGTTATCAATTAATAAGACTAATTTTTTTAATTCGATTTCGTTCATTTTCATTGACGATGACGACGATGACGAGCGTCAATAACAACGTGTAGATTCTTTTGAATTACTAGAAGAATTTTTTTATGCAATAAGTCATCAGTCTGTAACTTTATTACCAAATTTATATTTTGTTTTTATGGTTGCATTGGTATAAATTCATCTGTTATCCAAAATCCCATACAGTTGTACAAATAATCAACTTTATATATCTTTAACTCTATACAATTGAAGCCCATTAAATTATATTATGATATGCTTGAGTGCCCACATTTAAAAAGATGATATCATGATTTGTAGGCATAAATTTGTTACCGTGTTTCCTAAAATTATCTCAAGCCAAGTAGAACGTATGTTCATTAATAATCATGCATTTTACAGACCTTTTGATATGAAGAGGTGGGAGTGTACAAAGATTTTTTTTGATGAGTAATGTCAATTCATTGTTATGTATAGATTTGAAGATTTGTTTGCACTTCCAGTCGCATACAAAGAAGATTGGGTTTCTTGTTTTGGAATTTTATCTATTCGCTGGTATATCTAATTATAATAAAGTTTGTAATTTTTGTACCATCGGCGGCTTATATTGCACAACACATGAAGTTGTGTATTTTTGAATTTACTGGATATGCTCATGCTTGGCAACAAACTGAAAAGAAATTTAATTGATAGGATAACCACTGTTGGATTAACCTATCCCCTGGCATAAGTAAACATATTCAAAGGTTAGTCAGTTATTCATTTGATCACATCATTTATTCAGCTCATCCAAGATATATTACGAAATTATAAGATATTTCTTGAGAAACATAAGATAGAACTTCATCCAAGGCAGTTATTCATTGGGTTGAATTTACAAGTTTGCTATATATTTCTTTATTGTATCGTCAACAAGGATAAAAGTCCTTGAGTTGTTATTTAGTGCGTAGACCATGCGAACATAATGAGCATGTATTTATGTGTATCTTGCATTTTGTTTTACTTGATTATTTTTAATTTTCTAGAACATTTTATCAATTATTGGTCGACATCCTATATAACAAAAAATATAGAGATCTTTATTTTAACGGGTGGATAGATTTTTATTTGACATGCTATTTTTTTTTTTTTTGAAAACCCAGGAGAACCCGGTTGACCGGTAAACTCCTGAGAGGGTATAGTAAAGCCGTCCGTTGATCCAAGCCTCCATACCCCCGGGTAAATTTATATAGGATAGGGAAGCGCATGGTAGGAATCGAACCTGTGTCTTTTTTCCAGAACCCAAGCCTCCTTTCCACTGCGCCACACCTGCGGACAAATTTGACATGCTATTCAGTATGTATAAATAGCTATTTTTGCATGATTATATAATGAAACGAGCATGATTTTATCATTATGTTGCTAATTTATCTTTTCTTATTGTCATTATTCCAACGCATTTATATATTTATGAATTATTTTATATATTTGTTCCTCCATTGATGCGCTCTAATGTTGGTTTAGAAAATTTCGCATGCTCGTTTAGTTTTTATTTTTATCTATTTATAAATTACTTTCAAAATGTTATTGAGACAACATGGGGTTTGATTCTTATAATGTCTACTGAAAATGGGCATTACTTTTGGAATGAAATCAAATTTTCGGAATATCAAATTTGTAGAAGAAAACCGAATTGATAAGAACAATGACTATGGTAAGTAATTAAGCCATATTGCTAGTGCACATTTCTTTGAAAATATGATGAAAAACTGTCATGTGCGTTTTATCCGTAGGTTGTTTGTAAAGTATATTACCTTATGATGCCATTGCCTTTTAGTTTCTACCATTCAACATGCAAAATGTAGAATTAGATGACAACCTTACAGAAATTTGTATATCACAATCTTTTAATGAATCTTAGGGACCATATTCTAGCAATTTCACCGATGTCCTTATGAGAGTAAAAAGATCATCATATAGGTCAATTTATGCACTTCAAATTGTGAACCATATATATAAATAGTAATGCCAGTGTACCTTTTTCTTTCCAGAGCGTTGGTTGAGTGCATGTTAATTAATTGATAAAGCAAACAAAATCATGTGTTGTATTAACTTGCCATCTCTCTCTTTCGCTTTCTCTTTTATACCCACACTGTTCATGATTTTTTGTGGATTGTTTACTTTATATATAAAAATGTATAATTGCTTTTGAGCCCCACTAACGGCTGTCTATGTTGATTGATTAAGGAAGCTATCGACGAACTGGTGGATGTTGGTCATATATACTAAACAATCCATGAGTATCACTTCAAAATTACAGCAAATGGTTGGTAACTCTCATCTAGTGCTGAAGCAGTAGTGTTTTACCATGTTAACATTTCCCATTCCCCCCCTTCTTTCTATCATTTAACGTAAATGAGGTGTTTTACAGGAAAAACGTGTGCATATGCTAAGGAAGAAAGTGGACAACAGCATCAAAATGGCAGAACTGATTGAATACAACTTAGAAGACATTGATGCAGCTATTTTAGTTGTTCGTGCTGCCCTTGCAAATGGAATGGATTGGGTAGATCTGTCTCGTATGATAAAAGAAGAAAAAAGGTCCGGAAATCCAGTTACGAAGGACGGTAATAAAAACGAGAAGAAAAAACCACCAATTCCTAAGGTGACACGTGGACAGAAAAGCAAGCTTAAGAAAATAAAAGAGAAATATGCTGAACAAGATGAAGAAGAGAGTAACAGATTGTGGTTTAGTTGTGATATTGATGTTGGAGTTTGGTGAAGTGGTTTGGGTGGTTGGTGATTGTTGAAGTGTGCAGAAGTGAAGTTGATATAGCAGATGATGGTGATTTGGGCGGATGATGGTGTGTTTGTGATTTGGCGAAGAAGGCGTGCAGTTGAACTATGGGCAGGAGGAGGTGATATGGTGTTCAATGTGATGTATGTTATTGGTGGATGGGTAGTATGTGCACTGTTTTGGTAATATGCAGTGGATGGATGAGTGGGTGGTCGGGTAAGGGGATGTGAAGAAGCTGATGGGGGTAGTCGTGTTGTAGTTTTAACTGGAGTAGCGGTTGTGTGGCTTTGGCAGGAGATTGTAGTTGGTCTGTTTTTGTAGAGGAGTAGTGTATGACACTAATGATGAGTTAATGTGGAGGCTGTGGAGATGATGTTGATGTATAAGGTGATTGGAATCAGGGATAGTATAACCGGATGATAGTGGTGTGGCCAGATGGTGACATTGAATGAAAAAGGAAGTGAATCAGGGATGAAGTTGTGGCTGTGGAAATGAGGGCCGGAGTTGCTATGTTTGATGTCGGGTGAAAATTGGGTGGGTCTGCATGTGGTTGACAGAAGCACATATATGGTTATGTGCAGAAAATGATAGGAATATGGACTCTTGAAACGGGGAGTGAATGGTGACAGCAATGATGAACAACAATGCACAGCGTAGTGTTTTTGCCTTTTTTTTATGAGAGAAAAACAGAAAGAAAGAAAGTTGTAAATGTAAAAGCAAATGAAAATGAATAAAAATTTGGTTATTGGTATGCTTTTCGTATGTGTTTTTAATTATTTTACGACAATATTTAGTATTAGTATGGATGTATTGCATACATGGATGCCGCTCTATTTTTTTTAAAAATTTGCATTTATTTTGCAACGGGCAATGTGAGTTGTTACATGAGCTTCTTACAACGGTCAATGCATGTTGTGAAACAGGCTACGCAACTAGTATGGTTAGTCTGTTGTAACGGGTTATGTCCGTTATATTATAATCTATAACAACGGTCATAATCCTTTGTAAAAAGATATACTACAACGTGTTTTGCCCGTTGTAAAATATGGTGGATCTATTACAACGAGGCCTATTATAACGGACACATGACCGTTGCGAAAACCATATTACAACGGGCATTGTCCGTTGTAAAAAGACTGTTTTGTTGTAGTGATAATTGTTTTTTGACAATTCTTAGTATTAGGATGAAAATTGAACACAAAATAAACAGGATTTGTGATACAATAAATCTTGACCACCGAATCTTATTGACTTTACATATCTGAGGTTCAAAACAAAGAGCAATCTATTTGTTTATATCAATTGTGACATTAATTTGTGTCTCCAGAAAATTTCTCTCCGAGTAGATACTTACAAAATTTATCATATTCAAAATGCCAAATAAAGCAGCGGAGATGAACATCAACAAGGCTGATAAATTCAGATAAATGTAATGTCCATACATTTTATCATATCAATGTAGGAAAATGAAGATTCCAGTAATTTACATCTCCACTTATTCCCTTGTAAACGGCATTTATGTCATATTTTTCTGTGGATTTTGTTTGTATGGCCATTATCCTCCAAGAAGTTCAAAAGGATAACCCACTTGACAAAACAAACACAGAACATTTCATACAAATATTACAAACATCTTATCAAACTCTACCATGGCTACTTCCCTTTCAAGTCAAATTGTACACTCATTATCAAAGCCTGCTCAACTCAGAAAATCACAAAAGACACTCACATTTTCGATAAATTGCTCCCAAGTCTCCTCCCCAAAGTTAACCAAAAGAGCTTCACTTGGCCTTGCAACCATTGCTACACTCTTTAATCAAATAGTGCTACCATTGCATGCTGAGGAAGCAGAGAATAACGGCTTTTGGTTAACCGGCCCATTGCCAAATCCAACTGTCGATAACAGTAAGCAAATAAACCACCTTTGTTTGTTATGAACATTTGACCTTATAGCCTTTTAGGATTAAAATTTAAGCACTGTTATATACACTGAAAATTTTACTATAAGTTGCCCATAATTCAGTATATTTATAATTTATTTATGATTTGCCGAGGTTGCTGAGTGTCGTGTTTATTCTCATTCAACAATGCAAAGCTGACTGCTTGTCGGTGCAACTGGGAACTTAAAATGAGTAAAATGCTACGAATTTTGTGATTATATACATACTGAAATGCTATCCGAAGTTAGTTCTCCTGCTTGTGAACTATAACAATACAAGGATACACCATATATTTTTGACCTCAAGATTATGACTTTGGTGGTTTGATTAAATGAATTAAGTTGAGTCTATCAGATAAATATTTTGTAATTTGAAAATCTCTGGTTATATTTCTCCACAGAAACTTATAAACCATCTTATTTCAGAGATTGCTAATGAAGAAACAGGAACACGATCATTTCTACGTAAAGGCATATACATAGCCAACATCGGTGAAGATGGAAGTGCATACAGAATCAAACAATACGCGTTTGATTTATTAGCACTGGAAGACATGATAGGCAAAGATGTTTATAACTACATGAGGAAGTACCTAACTCTTAAATCTACTATTATGTACTATGATTTCGATAAGCTTATTACAGCTGCATCCGACGACAAAAAGGAACCGCTTCTAAAGCTCGCTAATCGACTATTTGATAGCTTCGAAAAGGTACACACCATGGTTATTTAGTTGTAATATTTTGCTTAGTACAATGTTTATTGATCATTTTTTCTTTTTCTTTTTCAACTATTATAATTTGATAGCTGGATGATGCTATAAAGAAGAAGAGTGACATAATGGTGAAATCATGTCATGATGAAACTTCGGTTATTTTAGAAGAAGTCAGAGCTAGAATGGCATGAAAATATGCATGTAATTCAGTGGTTATAAAATGCAGTGTAAAGTTTATTCGACTTTGAAACTGCTTACAGTAGATGTGCTAACTGTTACATCAAAATATCATAGGTACTGTAGTACTCCAAATCTGAATTGCTCTATAATGTTAAATGTTGATGGCTATCTGAAGTATAAGCGCAGCAGTTTACAGGGAATGAGTTTAAGAACTTGACGAGAGTCAGTTTATCATATAGTAGCAATCTTTGGTAAATTAATCAAAATGCCTTATAATATACTAAGCCATAAACCAAACACAACGTTGTGGAATCAAATCTTCTGTACTCAAATAGGTCTAGCCTCATCAAATGAGTCGGATTAAATTGATTCGAGCCGTTTAATATATTTATTAAAAGGGTCAATCTGATCCAACCCCTTCATTTATGAGTTCCACTTAACAAACAAAACATTTTAGACAACAATTTCCCTTCTCCACTATTTGATTCTATCAGATCATTTTCCTTTGAATTGTATAGGGAAAAATTGATATTTGGGCTGGAAGTTTAAACTTGTGCAGGTAGTTTCAGGTTTGTTTATTTTTAAGCAATTTGTTATATTTACGTATAGACTAGTTACTTGATCGTATTGCAGAAATTTATGTCAGTGACTTTGCACTTTTTTTCAGATTGATAAATTTATCGTGTTTCAAAAATGAACATGTAAATCTTGAATCCAATAAGAAGATTCCAAGTACATGATAAATTTATCAATTTTCAAAACTGTTGCTTTGATTATCAATTTGAATAATGCTATGTTGTAATGTTCGCAAGTCTAATGGATTAAAGTCGGGTTCATATATTTCAGCTATTAAACTATTGCACTAGAGGTATAATTGCTATAGTTGGGCTGTTCCATATTACGCTATTGTTATTCCGAAGATGATACTACTAACTTACCTCAGGTAAAATATGTTTAGAATCGTGTCCTTCCAAACGTAATGGAGTTGTAAACATGAGTGGCTGATAATTTTGAGAATCAGTTTGGCATGACTTTTTATAGGGAACATGGCTTCAAAGGCTTTGTTTAGAATAAAGATGAAAAAGCATTTTCTCAGAGGACGTTGAAAAATTAATTGGGTAAACAGGCTCAACGCAAATTTATGTTAAGAAGAACGGGTTTTGGTCCATTAAAAAAGAAATAAATTGGGTCAGACCCAACCCAACCCTGTTAAAATTTGATTAAATGGCTTGGATGAGAGGGTCGGATTACATTTTGACACCCCCTAACGAGGTAGCATGGTGAAGTGTTAAAGTAAGTTAGTGGACGGTGTTGGTGGTGATTTCGAGAAGAAGAACGAGGAGAGAAAATTAATTCTGAGAAAAGAGTGGATTTGCCCATGAAACTATTATTCTAAAGTGGTGAGTGGTGACCTCAAATCTTATTTTATCCTTTTAACTAGTTGTCTCTTTTTTTTTTTAAAAAAAAAAAAATAGCTTTTAAGAAGAAACAAAATTTATTTTATAATTTTCCTTTTAACTAGTCGTCTATTTTCTAAAAAAAAAGAAATATTTCAGTTTTAAGAAGAAATAAATTTTAAAACTACGGATAAATACATCAATGTTACCATGTTTTAAACATAAAAGCAAGTACGGTTGAATTGATTAAGGGTGCGTTTGCGACGAACGGCAACAGGGCATTCCAGCGGAGAATTTGAGCGTGTATTTGAACAGAAAAAGTTGGTTGAACGAGAATATGTTTGGCTGCAAACGATATATTTGAGCGGAATATGTTAAATGTATATTTTAAATTTATAAATTACTCGGATTTAGTTTAAACCAACTTTATAATATAAAACACTTTTATATGCTCGCAACGCAAAAAATCACGTCTCAAACGGATCTCATTTGCAAAAGTTATTAATTTTACAAGTTTTTAAAAAATTAGATTTAAATTAAACATAATTATTAAAACTTAATAATCACCGTTCAAATATCTAACGCAACTCAAACCAACATCTAGCCTTGCAAGCCTTTAAATTGAGCTAACCTCCATTGGGATGTCGGACACGAATGAAATTTTTAACTCGTTCAAAATCTTTTAAACGTGCCATAAGATGTTGATGCAGCTCAGGGGATAAGTCGTACACGACTTAAGGAGGAAGACTTGGGTCGTTCTCGAGTTAAGGAAGCTTCGGTTTTAGGTCTTAAGTCGTTCACGAGTCAAGCAGGGGAGGAAGGCCTTAAGTCGCAGGAGGAAGCTTCGGGTTTAGGTCGACCTAAACATCTCTTAGGTCGGTTGCGACCCAACGGAATATGGCTGAAGAGTTAAGTCGTTAGAAGAGTTAGCTCGGTGAAGCTTTGAGTCGTTTGTGTTGAATATGTTGTACAGTGTGTTGTTATTTGTTGAGTCGTTGCTTTTTGAGTCGTGAGTCGTTAGGTCGTATACGACCTAAGTGTTGTGATGAGTCTGTATTTCTTTAAGCAGTGTGTTTAAGTCGTCCACGACTTAAGCGTTGAGTCGCTGTGTTGTACATATGTGAGTGAGTCGTTGTGTCTTGAGTCGTGTTGGTTAGGTCGCTTACTGTTTTGAGATGTGTGGTGTCAGTTAGGTCGGCAACGACCTAGTTAAGTCGTAATTCGTTGTAAGGAGGTTGAGTCGTAAGTCGTGGGATTTAAGTCGGCAACGGCTTAAGGTCAGGGTTTGGAAACTACTATAAATAGCGAGTGTGTTGTTACTTTTTGGTGGTTGATTTTGGAATAAAATTCTTGTTTGATTGCTGTGTGCTTTCATCTTAAATTGGTAGTTGAGTGTAATCTCCTATCTCCACTTTCGGTTATTCGAGTGCGCTTGAATCAACAATTGTTGAAGCCGATTCGCGGAATCAAGTGCGCTTGATCAACGCTTGAAGAATTGAAGATCTTCTTTCATGATATCATACGCGATTAACGTGTCGAAGATAGCTAGAATTCGGTATCTTTGTGATCAACGAATTTGGGCATTTCAGTATCTTCAATCCACCGTTTGCTACTTTCATCGATCTATATCAATTTGTTATTATCCGCTGCGTCAGTTTTTGGTATCGGAGCTAGACTTAGCCAATCATAGCTAAGCCGAGTCTTGGAGCCAAGGAGTTTGAAGTTGGTGTTCATCGTGTTCATCTTGAAGTTGCAACAAGTTAGAAGCTTTCGATCCATTTCATTTTGGATCAAAGTCCGGAAAGTGATTGAATTTTTGGAGAAGAGTTTGAGTTGTTTGAATTTGGCCGTGAGATTTTTGCACGCCAAAGTTTGAAGAGTTTGAAGTGCTTGAGTTGAGCCGAGCCTTGTTAGAAGCCGAGCCGACCTAACCTTAGGTCGTTGCTATTGCCGAGTTAAGTGTTTAAGCCGTAACTTGTTGTTCAAGTTTGAATTTGATTTGTTGAAGTGTTTGTGTTGATTCAATCATGCCACCAAGGAGAGCTAATCGTCATCAGAATGTTGAAGCGTTGTATAGAAGAGAAGAAGCCGAGCAAATGGAACAACGCTTTAATGAGAAATTTGATGAAGGTATTGGGAAGTTAGAGAAATTGATGAATGATATGAATCAAACTCAAAGGAGGAGATCGCCAATCTCGAACCATGGAGGAAACAGAGTTTCACCATCGGTTACGGAAGCGAGGAGGGTATCACCGCAAAATTTTAGAGAAAGAAGAGACACATCAATTTCATCAAGGAGAGATCACCATGAATATAGACATGAAGAGAGAAGAACTCCACGTGAGTTTGAAGATGAGCCATATAGAGATGAAGAGAGACACAGTATAAGAGACATGCGTGATCGAAGGGATGTTGATGGTCGAGATCGATATAGACATACATTTGATTATGGTGAAGAGGGTGATAGAGCTAGCATTCATTATCGAGATCGAGACCAAGTTCGAAATTCATATCGAGATGTAGAAGAAGATCGTCGATGGGAATCAGGTATGAAGATGGAAATTCCAAAATTCAAGGGTGGAATGGTAGCTGAAGAATTTCTTGATTGGTTGTCTAATGTTGAAGAGATTTTTGACTTTAAAGAAGTTCCTGAGCATAGAAGAGTGAAGTTGGTTGCTACTAGGTTGAGGGGGAGAGCTTTGGCATGGTGGCAGCAAACCAAACTTACACGAGAACGGATGGGGAAGTCGAAGATTGAAATATGGGAAAAGATGAAGAAGATGATGAAAGCTACATTCTTACCTTACATTTATCAATCGCTCATGTATCAGAGGTTGCAGAACTTGAGGCAAGGGACGAAGAATGTTAATGATTATGCTGATGAATTTTATCAACTCATTTCTCGAAATGACATTATGGAGACAGAGGAACAGCTGACTGCTAGATTTGTTGGAGGGTTGAGGACACAGATACAGGATATGGTGAATATGTTTGATCCTAGATCTGTAGCAGAAGCACATCAGAAAGCGTTGGCTTGGGAGAAGCAGGGAAGGCGTGGAGGAGGTGTGTTTACTAATTCCAACAATCAAGTGAAGAGTGTTAGTGGAAGCTCTGATGTTCCAAAATCTATCGGTAAACCAATTGTGAATGAAGTTGCAAAGACGAAGGTCAACAACAGTTTCAAGTGTTACAATTGCCAAGAAGTGGGTCACAAGAGTAATGAATGTCCGAAGCCGAAGAAACGAACTATGATTACTGAAGTTGAAGGTGAGGATGTTGGTGAAGGTTATCCTAGTCCAGTTGAGGAGGAAGAACAGGATGTCGCATCGGGAGATGAAGGATGTAATCTAATGATGAGGAGATCTTGTTTAATACCGAAGCAAGAAGAAAAAGCTAGTTGGTTGAGGAGTAACATCTTTCAGTCAACATGCACTATTCTGAGAAAAGTTTGTAAGTTTGTGATTGATGCAGGAAGTTGTGACAATATTCTTTCTACTGAAGCCGTGAGAAAGTTGAAGCTGAAAACGGAGAAGCATCCAAATCCTTACAAGTTAGCGTGGTTGAGAAAAGGAGGAGAGATGAAGGTGGACAGGCGAGTTCGAGTTCCATTTTCCATTGGGAAGAAATATAAAGATGAGATTTGGTGTGATGTGGTGGAGATGGATGTTTGTCACTTGCTTTTGGGAAGACCATGGCAGTATGATCGAGCAGTGCAGCATGACGGTCGGACCAATAGCTACAGTTTTATGTTTGAAGGTGTTAAGATTATTTTGGTTCAAAGAAGAGACAACAAGAAGAGAGAAAGTCAGAAGAGATCGAGGAGCTGAAGACTTTATTGACTTTGAAGGAATTTATTGAAGAAGTAGAGGAGAGTTCAGAGGTATTTTTGTTGATTGGACATGAAGTCACTGAATCTGTAGAAGTTCCAGAGGAAGTGAAGCCAGTATTGGAAGAATTCAGTGATGTGTTTCCTGAGGAGTTACCAACGGAGTTACCACCGTTGAGAGATATTCAACGTCAAATTGATCTTGTGCCAGGGGCAGTATTACCACACAGGCCACATTATAGGATGAGTCCTAAGGAGCATGAGGAACTGAGAAGGCATGTGGAGGAGCTGTTAGAACAAGGGCGTGTTCAGGAGAGCCTGAGTCCTTGTGCAGTACCAGCCTTATTGGTGCCAAAGAAGGATGGTTCGTGGAGAATGTGTACGGATAATCGGGCTTTGAACAAGATCACTGTGAGATACAGGTTTCCTATGCCAAGGTTTGATGATTTGATAGATCAGTTAAGTGGAGCTGTTGTGTTTTCAAAAATTGACTTGAAGAGTGGATACCATCAAATTCATATTAGACCGGGTGATGAGTGGAAGACTGCTTTCAAAATCAGGGAAAGTTTATACGAATGGTTGGTTATGCCGTTTGGTTTATCGAATGCACCGAGTACTTTTATGAGAACGATGAACCAGATTTTCAGACCATACATTGGAAAATTCGTGGTTGTTTACTTTGATGATATTTTGATCTACAGTGGGAGTAAGGAAAAGCATGTCCAGCATTTGTGTGAAGTACTGTTAATTCTACGACAGGAGAAATTTTATGCTGCAACCAAAAAGTGCGTGTTATGACGGATAGTGTTTTGTTTCTGGGATATGTTCTATCAAAGGAAGGAATTCGAGTGGATGAAAGTAAAGTAGAAGTTGTCAGGAGTTGGCCACAGCCAAAGACGATTACTGAAGTAAGGAGTTTTCATGGATTGGTATCTTTCTATCGAAGATTTATTCCACATTTTAGTAGTGTGATGGCACCTATAACCGATTGCATGAAGGGAAAGAAGTTTGAGTGGTCAGAGAAAGCAGGGGTTGCTTTTGAGAGGATCAAGACACTATTGACGACAACACCAATTCTAGTTTTACCGGATTTTCAGTTGTTGTTTGAATTACATACTGATGCATCGAAGGTTGGGGTTGGTGGAGTTTTGAGTCAGAAAGGAAGACCAGTTGCTTATTTCAGTGAGAAGTTGTCTGAAGCTAAGTTGAGGTATAGCACTTATGATGTTGAGTTTTACGCCATTGTTCAAGCTGTGAAGCACTGGAGACATTATCTATTTCAGAAAGAGTTTGTTCTTTACACTGATCATGAAGCTTTGAAGCATTTGCAAGGGCAGGACAAGATTTCAGCGAGACATGCATCGTGGATTGCCTATTTGCAGCAGTTTACTTTTTTCGTGAAACATAAGTCAGGGGTGACGAATCGTGTGGCTGATGCTTTGAGTAGGAGGAGTCATTTATTAACGACAATGAAAATTGAGGTGACAGGATTTGAATTATTGCCAGAATTGTTTGAGGAGGATCCTTACTTTGCAAAGTTCGTCGAGAAAGTTAAGGATGGAGATACTGATGAATTTGTGTTGGTTGATGGTTTCTTATTCAAAGGGAATCGATTATGTATACCAGAGAGCAGTTTGAGAATGAAGATTATCAAGGAGTTGCACGAGGAAGGACATGTGGGCCGTGATCGTACATTGCATTTGATTTCTCAATCTTACTTTTGGCCGTCAATGAGAAAAGAGGTTGAAAGGTTTGTGAAGAGATGTCATATCTGTCAGGTTTCAAAGGGAACAGCGACAAATGCAGGATTGTATATGCCGCTACCTGTACCGATTAAACATTGGGTTGATGTGAGCATGGATTTCGTTGTGGGTTTGCCTAGAACTCAAAGGGGGAATGATTCTATATTTGTTGTGGTGGACAGGTTTTCGAAAATGACGCATTTTATTGCTTGTAAGAAGACGGCGGATGTTGTTCATGTCGCTCAGTTGTTCTTTAAAGAAATCTATCGTTTACATGGGTTACCAGAATCTATTGTTTCAGACAGGGATACCAGATTTTTGAGTCATTTTTGGCTAAGTTTGTGGAAGATGGTTGGAACGAAGCTGAAATTTAGCAGCGCTTATCACCCGCAGACAGACGGACAGACCGAAGTTAACAGATCGTTGGGAAATTTGTTACGATGTCTTGTGAAGGACAATCTGAAGAGTTGGGACATGAAGTTATGCCAGGCAGAGTTCGCACATAATCATGCAGTGAATCGTAGTACGGGATTCAGGCCATTTCAGATTGTATATTCAAATTTACCCAGGGGACCGTTAGATTTAGCAGTAGTGCCACAACCGAAGGGGGCGGTTAAACGAGCTGTAGACTTTGTTGATGGGTTGACTGAATGTCATAAAATCATTCAGGAATGATTGGAGAAAGCAAATGAGAAGTATAAGCAGACTGCAGATTTGAAGCGAAGAAATGTTGAGTTTAATGAAGGAGATATGGTATATGCTGTGTTAACAAAGGATCGTTTTCCAGTGGGCGCTTATAACAAGTTGAAAGCCAGAAAAATTGGTCCTGTAGAAATTGTGAAACGGATTAATGAAAATGCTTATAAGTTAAAGCTGCCGGAGGATGTGTACACTTCTGACGTGTTCAATGTTAAGCATCTTGTACCATATTATGGAGATGAACAATCTGATGTGGAAGAATTTACAAATTCGAGGACGAATTTTTCTCAAACAGGGGAGGATGATGCAGCTCAGGGGATAAGTCGTACACGACTTAAGGAGGAAGACTTGGGTCGTTCTCGAGTTAAGGAAGCTTCGGTTTTAGGTCTTAAGTCGTTCACGAGTCAAGCAGGGGAGGAAGGCCTTAAGTCGTAGGAGGAAGCTTCGGGTTTAGGTCGACCTAAACATCTCTTAGGTCGGTTGCGACCTAACGGAATATGGCTGAAGAGTTAAGTCGTTAGAAGAGTTAGCTCGGTGAAGCTTTGAGTCGTTTGTGTTGAATATGTTGTACAGTGTGTTGTTATTTGTTGAGTCGTTACTTTTTGAGTCGTGAGTCGTTAGGTCGTATACGACCTAAGTGTTGTGATGAGTCTATATTTCTTTAAGCAGTGTGTTTAAGTCGTCTACGATTTAAGCGTTGAGTCGCTGTGTTGTACATATGTGAGTGAGTCGTTGTGTCTTAAGTCGTGTTGGTTAGGTCGCTTACTGTTTTGAGATGTGTGGTGTCAGTTAGGTCGGCAACGACCTAGTTAAGTCGTAAGTCGTTGTAAGGAGGTTGAGTCGTAAGTCGTGGGATTTAAGTCGGCAACGGCTTAAGGTCAGGGTTTGGAAACTACTATAAATAGCGAGTGTGTTGTAACTTTTTGGTGGTTGATTTTGGAATAAAATTCTTGTTTGATTGCTGTGTGTTTTCATCTTAAATTGGTAGTTGAGTGTAATCTCCTATCTCCACTTTCGGTTATTCGAGTGCGCTCGAATCAACGATTGTTGAAGCCGATTCGCGGAATCAAGTGCGCTTGATCAACGCTTGAAGAATTGAAGATCTTCTTTCACGGTATCGTGCGCGATCAACGTGTCGAAGATAGCTAGAATTCGGTATCTTTGTGATCAACGAATTTGGGCATTTCAGTATCTTCAATCCACCGTTTGCTACTTTCATCGATCTATATCAATTTGTTATTATCCGCTGCGTCAGATGTTCACATAGAAAATCAAGTGAATTATTTTAGGGATGCATGATAATAGCTAATCATTGTTGACTTTAACTTTTGACGACATCACTTAGTGAAACGAAGCCCCCTACTCAATTGGTTAGAAAAAGTAACAATTTTGAATAAGATAAATAAAATAATAGATGAATTAACATTCACGGTTTAGCCTCAATTAGAACATCTCCAACAAAGAGTTGAGTTTTAAGATGAGAAGAAGATTAAAAAATATTGATTCCTCGTACTTTCCAACGACCGATGGCATGAATTGACCTTTATTTTTCTAAAAAGTAAATAGAAATTATAAACGGATTTTTGAAAACTGGTTATGGTTATAAACGGTATTCGTAAATTGTTCGCATAATATGATTTTTGAAAACTGTTTTGGGTATAAATGGTTTTCAAATACTCATTTATACCATAAGCTGTTTTGAAAACACCGTTTACGAACCCATATTTAAAGAAAAAACAGAAAAGAATTCCTTTTTTTTTCACGTTCAATTTCACGTTGCTGTAGCTTAAGGAAAGAAAAAAAAGAATGAATTCCTCCCATTTTCTTCAGCCTTGCTGCTATTGGAAATCTCTTTAAAAAGGACAATGAAGCAAAAACTTTGCTTCCACATTTATTTTTTTAAAGGAACGAGGCTAACAATATAAAATCAATATAACCTTGGCTATGTTTTGACTGTAATATCAGCTCCTTCCCATAGAAGGAACAAAAAGTCAAACAATATAAAATGATACTTTTTTTTTTATATTCGTCTTACAGAAGAAGAAACAGCACTAGCTATTATAAAACTACTAATCAAACTTTCAACTTCACATCATCAATAACCATGTACAGAAATCAAGACCGAATAAGCAACTTGCCCGAAGCAATTCTCCAATTCATCCTCTCACTTATGCCTCTCAAATATGCCGTCAGAACCTGCATTTTATCCAAAAGATGGAAATATTTATGGCATTACAACTTCTCCTTGCTCTCTTCTCTCGATTTCTTAGAAGACTTCTCTAACAATCTATCTCCAATTGAGTTTGTAGACATCGTTGAACGATACATTCAACTCTACCAACACCAAAACCTCGGAAGCTTTCGAGTACTCTTTTGCCCATTTGATACTTTCACAGCCAACATTCAAAGTTGGATCACCTTTGCATCGGCCAAAAATGTACAAATCCTTGACATTGACTTATCTCAAGGAATTAGAAATATTAGAAATGGAGAATTTACGGATGAAAGAAACTCACTTGTGTTACCAACTTCTTTATTTGAATGTGAATCCTTATTGAATTTGAGATTAACTCGGTGTGAATTTTGCTCTCCTAATTTCAAGAAATTATGCCGCCTCAAATATCTACATCTAAGCCATGTCAGTGTCACTGACAGCATGCTACAAACAATTCTCTTAGAATGTTCTGAACTTGAAAGTTTGAGTTTGAGGAACTGTCCTGGACTAAAGTCTGTCAATATATCAGGGGAGGAACTCAAGCTTCAGAAGTTTGAAATGATCGACTGTTCGAATGTATTCTTCCTACAAGTTACGGCACCTACGCTCAAATCTTTGATTCTATTTGGAGATCTCAACATTTCATGTCGAATATATAATGTTTCTAGCTTGGTCGATGCATTTTTATCTACTGTTGGCAGAGGCAGATATGTTAATCATATATTTTTGGATTATTTTGCTGGAGTAAAAATGCTTACGCTATGTTCATCAGCTCTTCAGGTATTAACTATTAAAGTTGTATATCTATTATTATTTTCCTTTTGAATATCCAACAACATCCATAAACTGTTGTTGAAATACGCAATTGTTTTACCGTCACTTTGAACAAATAGAGTTCTTTTAACATCCTTTGGACACAAAACTAAATGTTTTACCGTTATTGCGGATGCTATGAAAAGGGTTGCTCTTACATTTGATTCATCCTCTTTCTTTATTGACATTAGAGTTTTACTGCACATGATTTTCCTGAAAATGATGGCGAAAATGATGCACATGATCCCACCATTAACTTACCAAATTTGGAAGAGGTTCAGTTCCTCATGGATGAAATGAGCGAAACTAAACTCTCAAACATGTTCAGTTTTTTTCTAATCTGTCCATCTCCATTTCTTGAAAGACTTTTTGTCAAGGTATGTTAATTTTTACATTTCTGTATTATAAAATATGGGCTAAATCTTGTTTTAACATTAAGAATTTTGCAGCTTCCAGCACTCTTTGAAGACACAGACGCAACTTTTGAACAGCCGAATCCTCACTATTGGAGAACTGATTTAAGGAAGCCGCCTGCTGTAACTTTTGGTCACTTGAAACATGTAAAAATGAGCAATTTCAGAGGGTGCAATTACGAAATGAGATTAGTTAAGTTTCTTCTAGAAAAGGCTGTTGTTCTAGAAACTTTAACAGTAGTTGCACCTCCAATAGAATTAGACGATTCAAAGCCAAGGTGTGACTCCGAAGAAAGAATTGGTTTAAGAATTATACGCGGACAACTTTCTGTGATGCAAAAGGCTTCTGAAAGTGCTAGTATTTTTGTATGTGAATTTGCAGAGGATGACACGGAGTTGAATCCTATGCATAGAGAAACTTACTGTGAACATAGTTTATCTTCCATCCTAAACAGTTTCGAAACTTTGAACGAGTTTTTTGGGTAAGTAGGTGTAGCATGTTATGTGTCATGCTTGTATATGATTTGGCATTAAGTGAATTGAATGATAATGTGTGTGTAGTTGATTTTTTTTTTTATTTTCTTACCACCACATCGAAACTATTCTATTAAACTAGGAAGAACTCGTGCTGCGAGATCTAGCTGTATTGACTTTTGTAATTACAGTTGAACCTATGTTTGTGTTATTGCTGAAATATTGTTATGTTAATAATTAATAAAATATATCATCCAATTCATCTCCTGACAAACGTTTTAAGATGCCAAAGCAATAATCTTTTCTTTTTTTGAGCAATAAACTGATAGGCTCTGGTACAACACAGAGAAGATTAGAAGAAACAAGGAGAAATGGAGACAAGAAGAGAAGTTTTCATGCAAATATATATATATATATATATATATATATATATATATATATATATATATATATATATATATATATATATATATATATATATATATATCCTGCATTCATTCAAAGTGGCCGTTTTTAAAGAAACGCTATTATAATGATTTGATGATGTAATGCCAGATGGCACTATATAGCTGGCTAATCATAAAAGTTGTAACAAACTTCCTATTTTTGTTAACAAAAGAAATAAAAGATTTATAGGCAACAGCTTTTCTCTCTGTCACACTTTTGCTTTTCCTTGAAACGTTGTAGGTTGGCAGTCCCATATCCATGCCCTGTATCTAGCTGGCATCTTGGTTGTGTGTTTAGGCCTCTGCATGATAGGAGCATCTGTATCATTACTCCCCCCTTGAGAGTCGACATTGTCCTCAAGGTCGTGTGGAATTGTGAATTCTTGTGGTAGTGGTGCAGAAGTTATTGCTTGTGGGTTGGGGCAAAGTTTGAGGATGGAGATATGGAAGACCGGATGTATGCGAGCTTCGGGTGGAAGGAGAAGACGATATGCCACCGATCCAATCTTTTCGATGATTTGAAAGGGTTTGAAGTATCTTTTGGAGAGTTTGTGTTGTGGAGAGCGAAGGGAGTATTGTCGATATGGTTGAAGTTTAATGAACGCCTATGAGCCGACGGAAAATTGTTTATCTTGCCTATGTTTATCCGCTTGATTTTTCATGCGGACTTGGGCTCGTTGCAAGTTCATTTTGATTGTGTGTAGGATTTGGTCTCTAGTCGTGGCCCATTCTTCAAGTTCTTGGAGAGTAGAGCTGCTAAGTATGTAGTTGGAAATGACCGGTGGCGGCCGACCATAGACTGCTTGGAATGGTGAGATTCCGATAGAGGAGTGTTTGCATGTGTTATACCACCACTCTGCCCATGACAAGTATTTCGTCCATTGCTTGGGATAGCCGCCGGTCATTGCACGGAGATAGGTTTCAAGGCAGCGGTTAACCACTTCTGTTTGGTCGTCCGTTTGTGAGTGGTAGGTACTTAGACGAAGTGTGGTACCATGTAAACGAAAGAGTTTGCGTCAAAATTGGCTAATAAATATCCGGTCACGGTCAGAGACAATTGAGCAGGGAAATCTATGCAACTTGACATATTCTTGAACGAAGTGAGTTGCCAATTGCGGAGCGGTTACAACAGTGGGTAGTGCACAGAAGTGCGCGTATTTGGATAGGCGGTTAACTATCACCCAAATGCAAGTATTGCCGGCTGATGTGGGTAAGTGGGTGATGAAATCCATAGAGATGTCTTCCCAAATCTGAAATGGAATAGTGGTTGGAGGAGGCCCTTTGGTGGTGAAGTGTCAGATTTAGTTTGTAAGCAGATGGTACATTGGGCAACATAGTCTGTAACAGTTTTGAAAAGATTATGCCAATAGAAATTCCTGGAAATGCGGACAACCGTGCCGAATGACCCCCTGTGTTGGAGCAATGATAAGCAGCAATTAGTTTCTGTTGAAGTTCGCTGTTGCGAGGGACAAACAGCTGCTTGCGCGAAAAAGAAGTCCATTCCTGTAAGAAAATTTGGTAGCTAGTGCTGGGTCATCTTGAAGCCGCCGAAACAAAGTCTGGGTTTCGGGATCATCTCGAATTGCCTGCTGCAATTTGTCGGTGAATGAAAATTGGGGGGAAGAGAAGGCCAGTAGCAGGGCCGCTGACGACCACCGTGATAAGCTGTCGGCGACTCTATTTTTCGATCCTGGTTTGTACTCGATTGTGAAGTCAAATCCAAGTAGCTTGGTGAGCCATTTCTGTTGATCGGGGTTTTGGATTGCCTGAGTCAGCAGTTGACGTAGGGTTTGATGGTCGGTGCGAATCACAAATTTGCGGCCCAATAAGTAGTGACGCCATTTCTGGATGGCTGCTGTCACGGCGTACATCTCACGCACATAAGTCGAGGCGGTGCACAGGGAGGGAGGAAGCCGTTTCCTGTAGTAGGCTATTGGGTGTTTGGATTGTTCTAGGATGGCGCCGATGGCGGTGCCTGACGCATCAGTGGAAATCTCGAATGGTTTTGTGAAGTCAGGGAGTTTGAGAATGGGGGCTGTGGTAAGTGCGGTTTGTAGTGCAATGAAAGCTTCATGGGCCTGAGGAGTCCAATCAAAAGAGGAGTTTGCTGTATCTTTTTTTAGTAAGTCTGAAAGTGGGCTTGTTAAGTGGGCGTAGTTTTGTATAAAGCATCGGTAATAGCTCGTTAAGCCCAAAAATCCTCGCACCATTGTTGTAGAGGTCGGTAGTGACCATTGGAGAATTGCCTCAATTTTGTTGGGGTCGAAACGAACTCGGTTGGACGATATGATGTGGCCCAAATATTCTAGTTCCGTAAGCCCAAACTAACATTTAGAAATATTGGCAAAAATTGGTGGTTGGCCAATATTGTCAAGGTGGTTTCTAAGTGGGTGAGGTGGGAAGTCCATGAGTTGCTATAGATCAAAATGTCATCGAAAAAAACCAAGATAAACTTGCGAAGGTGGGGGAGAAATATGTTGTTCATTTTAGATTGGAAAGTGGAAGGGCCGTTGATGAGGCCAAATGGCACGATGAGGAATTCATAATGACCGTCGTGTGTCCGAAACGCCATTTTATGCACATCCGGCGGGTGAAGCCGGGTTTGGAAATAGCCACTCCTTAGATCAAGTTTTGTGAAATAAAGCGACCCATGTAACTCGTCCAATAATTCATCGATCGTAGGTATGGGGAATCTATCTTTAATAGTGATGGCATTGAGTGCCCTATAATCTACACAAAATCGCCATGAGCCATCTTTCTTCTTAACGAGGAGGGCGGGTGAAGAGAAAGGGCTTGTGGATGGTTGTATGATTTTGGAATGTAGCATGTCGTGGAGTTGCTTCAATCTCATTTTTCTGGAAATATGGGTGTCGGTACGGTTTAACATTGATTGGGTGAGAATTTTGTTGAAGGTTTATATGGTGGTCGAGATCACGGTGTGGAGGAAGGTTTGTTGGTTTGGCAAAGAGGCGAGCAAATTTGGAGAGTAATGATTTTATTTGCGGGTGGGTATTTTCGAATTGGTTGTTTGGGCTTAGGGAGGATGGTGGTTCTAACTGTAAGTGGAGGTAATAGTTGATAGAGGATGTAGATTGGAACCGCTTAAGTTGTTTGAGGGAAATTTGGGTTGGGCTTAGTGGAGAAGTAAGGCCTTGTATGGTAATTAATTTTCGGTTGTGAGTAAAAGAGATGGTGTGTAGAATATAATCAGTTGTAGTAGGGCCTAATTTGCTAAGCCACTGCACTCCCAAAACTGCATCACAACCTATAAAATTCTAGCAAATAAAAATCGATAAAGAAATCATTACCCCCGATCTGGACGAGCACATTTCTGCAGATGCCATCACAGCGAAGTCGTTCACCGTTGCCGACGGCGATAGAGAATAATCGGTGGCGGTCCCAGCAGAGTCCAAGAAAGTGTATGATTCGTGGATGGATGAAGTTGTGTGAACTTCCTGAATCGACCAGAATGGAGATCTGGTAGTTGTTCACTGTTATTGGCAGTCGAATTAATGATGGGTTGTCGGATCCAAATAAGGCGTGGAAGGAGATCTCTGGCGGTTCATCCGGTGGTAAATCTGGATCTGGTGGAGTTGAGTTGGCATCGTCGACATCATCTGGAACCAGAAGGAAGAGTTGACGTGATTTGCATCGATGACCAGAAGGAAGAGTTGACGTGACTTGCATAGACAGCCTTGGTAGTACTTCTCATCACAGTTGTAGCAGAGACCTTGTGCTTGGCGCTTTTGCATTTCGGCTGGTGTTAGGCATTTAATCGAGTAATTTTGGTTGTTGATTTGGGGTAGCGGTGGAATAGGTGGTAGGGAGTGAAGGGGTGGTGTGTTGTTGCGGTAAGGGTTGTTGCGAAGGAAATTGGGTCGTTGTCGGTTAGTTTACTTTCGATGAGCTTGGCAAGGTCTATGGCATCGAAAATGGAGTTTGGTCGAAGAAGGAGGAGCTCGTTTTTTATGTTGGTTTTGAGGCCTAAAATGAAACAATGGAGTATAGCCTCGTGTGGGAGGTTAGTGATACGATTGCTAGTGTTTTCGAAGAGGGATTGGTATTCTTCGACGTTTGTGGTTTGGCGAAGCTTGAATAGGGTAGTTTGTGGGTTAATGAGTGAGGACGGACCGAAACGTTGTTCTAAAGCTTTAGAGAGAGCGGGACAAGTGGAGATTTGTTGGTTCCGATGCATCCATTGGAACCAAGTTAATGCTTGACCGGACATGTAGAAGCTAGCTAGGTCGACACGTTGGTTTTCCAGGATGGTGTGATAGGTGAAGAATCTGTCAGCTTGGAATAGCTAGTCGAATGGGTTGGATCCATCAAAGATGGTGAGTTCGCATTTTGGTGGTCGTGTGGCAAGTGAATGTGGGTTTGGTAGAACGGGTATGCGTGGGTTAAGGTGTGGTGTATTGGTGGAGGTTATGGAGGAGGGTGGTGATGATAGCTTAAGATGGAGACCAGCAAGGCTTTTAGAAATTTCTTGTAGGGAGTTGCTATGCTATTGAAGTGTGGCCTTAATGTTGGAGATCTTATTTTTTTGGATGGTTTGTGTAGCTTGTATGGTATTGATCGTTTGTTGTTGTTGGTCTAGTTGCTGAAAAGCATCATCCAAGCGTGTCATGGTTGGTGGCAGTGTGAAGTAGGAGAGGAGATAGGTAAGGGGAGGGGAAAGAGTAAGGTGAAAGCACCAAATGATAGGCTCTGTTACAACACAGAGAAGATTACAAGAAATAAGAAGAAATGGAGACAAGAAGAGAAGTTTTCATGCAAATATATATATATATATATATATATATATATATATATATATATATATATTTCCTGCATTCGTTCACAGTGGTCGTTTTTAAAGAAACACTATTACATTGATTGGATGATGTAATGCCAGATGGCACTATATAGCTGGCTAATCATAAAAGTTGTAACAAACTTCCTATTTTTGTTAAGAAAAGAAATAAAAGATTTATAGGCAACAACTTTTCTCTCGGCCACACTTTTGCTTTTCCTTGGAACGTTGTAGGTTGGCAGTCCCATATTCATGCCCTGTATTTGGCTGGCATCTTGGTTGTGCGTTTAGGCCTCTGCATGATAGGAGCATATGTATCATAAACTTTTTGAAATGCTGAATAATGTTGTAATGCATGTAGTAAAATAGATGTATCAATTTGTCATGCTCGTTGAAATGGCTTGAAGATAAAGATAAATATGCATAGTGTTAAAAAAAGGAAAAATGGAGGAATTCACAAATCTCAAAGGTAATCCAATCTTTAGCCTTGATCGGATTGGGGGGTCCTCTCCCTCTTCCTCATCCATTTCTCCTCCATCGGATCCAATTTTGCATTCACAATCAATTTCCTCAAAATTTGATGAAGAGGGATTTCAGATTGTTCAGTCCAGAAAAAAAAGTGAGAATCAAAAGCATCGAATCGGAATTGGTTCAAATCAACTGAGCCTGAATAAGAGAAATACAAACCACTCAAAACAATTCATCAGAAATACTAATCAAGATTTTCTCAATTCAAGATTCATAGAGAATTCAAGAAACTCAGCAAAATATGTTGAAAACCCTTCTCAGACTGGTTTGAATTCAGTTTCACAAATCAAAATTTCTAGAAACCATCCAAGATACAGTCAGCTATCAAATATATCTGATTCTCAATTTAATATTAACATGAATAAAGCTTCTTCATGGGCTGATTTGATAAAGAAGGAGGATCAAACTCTGAAACTGATCTCAAATATGTTGCTCCTCTCTCAATCAATGATAGAAAAATTATAGTTGTGAATGCAGAGGCCAGAGAAAATAAATGGTGCCATTCAGTTATTGCCTATGTTTTTGGCAGCAGACCCGCCTATCATCACTTCAAGGTTGTCATAGCAAAATCATGTACTCCTATTGGTAATTTTTATATATTTACTCGTAATAATGGGTTTTTTATAATTAGATTTTCAAATGCAATAGATTGCGAAAAAGCTATTAATGTAGGCCCTCATTTCATTAATGGAAAACTCATTATTATGGAAAAAAATGAAATAATAAAATCAATCTAGATAGAGATTTGCTCTTTACTGTGCCAATATGGATTAGACTTTCGGAATGAATCTTAGATTATGGGATAAAGAAATACTGAGTGCTACAACAAGCATTGTGGGCATTCCTATTAAATTAAATGAACATACAGCCAATGAGTCAAGACTTTCTTTTGCTAGAATATTAGTGGAAATTCAAGCAAATACCGATTTATCAAATGAAGCTTCTATTTCAATGCATTATGGGAAAAATTTAATACAAAGCATGGAATATGAATGGATTCCCCCCAGATGCAAATCATGTTGTTGTTTTGGACATACCATTGACAATTGTGTCACCAAAATGGTCTGGAAAGAGAAACAAAAAAACCAAGAAAAATCTGATGTTAATAGCAGTTTTACAAAGGAAAAAGGAGATGCATTGATTACCAGAACATTTGAAGCAAATAATGGATCCACCTGTCTATTCTTGAATGAAAAGAATAACAGTATCATTGAAATAATTACTGTTCAAGAATCAACACAAGAAATGGAAATTCAATAAGGCAATAAGTCATCGTGTCTGGAAGGAAAAAAATATATTGAAACTGCAAAGAGTATTTTAGAAAATCTTTTTGAAACAAATGCAAACAGGAAAAGTGCTGTTACCCAAATCAAGGAAAATAACTCGGAATTAGCAAATATGAACATGGATGATGGTTCATTTATTAATGCTATTCTTAGCAAAGAACCACCTAAAAACCCCAATATTATTCATGTTGCAACTCACCTTTCCTCTTACACCACAAATCAAAGTTCTGAAATAAGTCTACAAAAGGTAATCCATTCAATGGCAAACTCCTCTTCATTATCAAGGAAGAACAATAAAAATAAAAAGGAAAAAAGAAGAGGCAAAATGAAAAGCATCAATGACATTGTCAATGAAGATAGCACAGAAGATAATGAAGACAATGACTTCAAAAAAATTACATCTCAAAAAATTCAAAATGGGAAGAGCAGCTTAAAGTAATTAGCAAAACAATATACAAGAAAAAGGGAAAGAGGTTGGAGACTCTGGTGGAAGAGAGCAGTCACAGTGCTTAACTGCTCTTCCTTTGTATCCTTTTATGTATCTTTTATAATAATACTATTATCATTATGTCATTAATCTCATGGAATGTTAGAGGGTTAATCTCTCCAAAAAGGAAATTAGATTTATCTAATCTCCTTGTGTCTTTAAAACCCAGTATTGTTGGATTGCTTGAACATAAATTAGACAATTCTAAAATTGTCGATTTACAGATTAAATTTTTTTATAATTGGAAAATTATTAATAATAATCAAATGGGGAGAAATGGTAGAATATTGATTCTTTGGGATCCTAACATTTGGGATATTTTTCAATATTTTATAAATTTTCAGTTTATCCACTATAATGTGTAAACAAAGGTGGTTTTCAAATAGAAATTACTTTTGTTTATGCTTCCAACAGTGAAACTAAAAGACTATCTCTTTGCAATAGTCCTGAACAAATCAACTCTAATATGAGACTTCCTTGGATAGTTAATGGTGATTTTAATACTGTCATGCATGGTTTTGAGAAAAAGGGTGGGAATCCTATTCCTTTTAAAAAACTTGAAATGTTACATAACTCTATTCTTAAAACTGGTTTATTTGAACCAACTATTTTTGAAAATACTTTTACTTGATAATCTGGAAAATTCAAAAATATCCACTGTAATTAGATAGAATTCTTTTAAATCATACTTTTACAAATTATTTCAAAGATTTCAAATGTTTTACCCTTCCCCTGGCTACAAGTGATCACACTCCAATTCAAATCTATTTAAGTCAAAATAATAATATTAGGAATAACATTCCATTCAGATTTGTTAATGGCTGAGTTTATAAGGATGGTTACAAAGACTTAATCAAAAATTGCTTAACCACAAAAGTATTGGACACTACACAATTCAAATTCAATAAACTTTTTATATTACTAAAGAAAAACTGAAAATCTGGAATAAAAACACAATTAATAATGAAATCCAAACCATTAGAAATGAATGTGAGCTTAGACAGAATGTATTAGACAAGGATTTCTCAAACATTAATAAGGTCAACAATTTTTTTTAGCACAAAATAAACTGGTCAAGTCCCTTCATATGCAGTCCATAAATTTAAGGCAGAAAGCAAAGATAGACTGGTTATCACATGGAGATGAAGCTAGTAAATGTTTTTATGTTAAAATGTCCAGTAGGAAGCATAAGAATGATATTGGGAAAATTATTGATGTTAAGGGTGATGTAATCAATGACCTGGCTTGTATTAGGAAGGAAGCAATCAATTATTTTACTATTTTATATAATACTAATCTATATTCTAATTCCTTCCCTAATATAGAACCAAAATTTAAAGTTAATGAAAAAAGTACTGATATTCTTTTAGCTCCTATCAGACTTGAGGAGATTAAAAATATCATTTTAATTCCAATAATGATAAAAGTTCAGGTGCTGACGGCTTTGGTGCCAGAATTTATAAAACTCACTGGGAAGAAATCAAATTATTTTTATTTGATTCTATCACTAATTTTTTTAGGACTAGTAAACTATTAAAAAAATTAAACCATACTTTTATTACATTGGTCCCAAAGGTTGAAATTCCCAATATATTAGGGGAATATATGCCTATATCCTGTTGTAATTTCATCTACAAAATCATTTCTAATATTTTATGTAATAGGTTAAAAATATTTTTGAAATACCTTATTCTTGAAAACCAGAGTGCTTTCGTTCATGGAAGATTAACTGTTGAAAATGCTTTACTAGCTCATGAATTAATAAGAAACTTTAATAATAAAAATAAAAATCTCATGTGTGTTAAAATTGATTTACATAAAACATTTGACAAAATTAATAGACATTTCATTATTTACATGATGAAACAAATGGGCTTTTGCAATAAATTTTTTGATCTTATCCTTGAATGTATTAATAATGTTTCTTATTCTATTTTGGTTCAAGGTTCTCCTAATGGGTTTATACAAAGCAATATGGGAATTAGACAAGGAGACCCACTTTCTCCTTATTTATTTACTATTGCAATGGAATATTTCTCAATTCTTATGTCAATTGAGCTTATAAAAGGAAATATCAAACCAATCAATAGAATCAAGCCATATACTACACATTTATTATATGCTGATGATTTGCTTATCTTTTTGAATGCAGACACACAAAGTGCGAAATCCATTGCAAATATTTTTGACAAATTAGAAGAGCGTGCAGGGTTAATAGTCAATGAATTCAAAAGCAAAGTATATTTTAGTAAAGGCTGCTCCAATAAAATGGACATTTTAAATATCTTAAAATTCAAGGAAAGTAGTTTGCCTATTAAGTATTTGGCTCTTCCTCTTAGCGTTAACCAAGTCAATGACAGAGACTGCACAAGATTATTAGATATCATTCAAAATAGATTTGAAGGGTGGGCTAGCAAATTTCTGTCTTTAGCTGGAAAATTGAGTTAACTAAAACTGTTATCATCGCAATAATCATGTATTGGATTCAAGATCACAATATCCCAGTAAAAACAATTCACAAAATTGAAAAAATTTGTGCAAATTTCATCTAGAAAGGAAAACAACACAAAACTGCTTGGAAAAAATAATCTGTTTATCAAAGAAAGCAGTTGGTTTGGGTCTGAGAGACATTAATGTATTGAGAGAAGCGTGTAAACTCAAATTATTCTGGAAGTTTGTAAATGGCAATCCATTATGGGCAAAGTGGATGAAAGCAAGGTATCATAAAAATAAGAATTTTTGGACTACTGGAATTGAAAATCATCACTCTTTTGTCTGGAAAAATATTCTCAACATCAGAGACACTGGCATCAAGCTTTTGGAAAGAAAATTTAAAAATGGTAATCATACTAGTTTATGATTTGACCCTTGGATTCATGGAAAAACATTAGTTAGTCTTATGGGATCGAACAACTTGTATTTGTTTGGTGAAATCAATGGAAAAGTAAGTAGCATCATTCGAAATAGTAGGTGGAATACATTTTGGCACCCAGCTACTTCTATTTTCAGTATAGCCATTAATCAAATCACAATTGATCCTAATCTTCCGAAAGATAAGTGGGAATGGAAACCATCTACAAAAGGTTATTTCCCCTTCAAAAAAACTTTGGAATTTATAAAAGGTCATGAAACAGAAATGGATTGGCACACTGTTATATGGAATAAATTAAATTGTCCAAAAATGTCCCATTGTGCCTATTTTGTAATTATTAACAGGCTCCCCAGTAGAGATAGATGCTAAAATGGAATAAAAAAGGGATACAATATGCCTGGTATGCCGAGAGGAAAATGAGTTATCAGTCACTTGTTTTTTGACTGTACTTATACACAACATTTATGGTTTATTGCCAAAACAAAGCTTAAAATTAACCAAAATCAGACAGTTCAAAACATCAGAGAAAGCATCAACTACATTTAACAAAACTACAAAAAAAAATCCAAGGAAATAAAAAAAAACTAGTATTATGCTTACTGCAATAATATTTCCATATTTGGAAGGAAAGAAACCAAAGACTTCACTCTCAATTAGAAATAGAATGCATTCAACTTTGGAAGAAAATTGAATTAGATTGCTAGATTCTTCTTAGTAAACAAAGAAATCAAAGAAAATATTCAGAAAATCCAAATCAAAAAAACTGGCACATGGGTAAATATGAAGAGAGTTTAGAATCTTTCTTACAGAGTGGGAAAATCACTTCTGATTCTCCCAAAGGGAGACTTCTTCATCACAGTGGCAGTTATTGGATGAAAGAGCCTTTGCGTAATGCTAATTCCACTCCCATATTACTCAATAATGGTGGCGGCCACTTCTACCATCACAATAGGAAATGCTCCTGTAATAATAAGGGAAGTATGATTAAAGATAATTTTTTATTTTCTAATAATAAGCATTATTTGAGCTCTAATAATGGTTATCTCATACCTCGTAGGGGCGAAAGCTACCGCACACATAGTATTCATGGTCAAATGGGTAATCATTTGAGCATAGATAAAGATTGGCAACCAATAGTTAATATCAATCATGTTTCTACTACTCCACACTCAAGAGATAATAATATGTATATCGACAGACACTTATCTGAAGAGGGATACAGAGACCGAGCAGGCAACTGCTCTAAAGTTACCTCCAGAACAAGAAAGAGCAAACTGATAACTGCAAGGGAAGTATCAAGGCACATATTTATACTAAGGATATTAATTTCAATATTTCAAATTATAACACAAACTTTTCTCTACCTGACATTTCTAGAGGTTACTGTAAGAATCCAGTCTTCGAGAGCATGACAAAAGGCTCCAATGGGCTATCAAAGAGCAAAGATTAGGTCTCAATCATTACAGAAGCAAAATAAATAATCAAAATTTTCACTTATCTAACTGGGAGAGAGGAGTGAGCAGCTAGATGACTGAACTTGAACGTCCAGCCACCGTTGGACATAAAAGCAGCAAGTTTATAGCTCACTTAATCGAAGATTCTGGAAGCTCACATAAATCACCTAATTGTACTGATCTCCTCTCAGAGCTGAGGCTTGATAAAGCTCCTAGTAGAAGACTGACCTCGAAAGTTGAAGCAAAAGCAAAAACCAGCCAGGAGAAGGATTTTTGCTTCATATTTGAATCTCGCGAGATGCAAAGATCAGCTTTAAAGAGCTGGAAACCTCCTTAGCCATTAACAAAAGCCTAAGAGTGTTCATTTTATGATTTTATATGAGTTCGCCCTTGGTAGTTCTCCATTTTTGCTATTCTTTCGATGTTGTGTTGGAGGCACTGATTTGCCGTATGGTTTTTTAGGGTTAACGTGTTTGTAATGAGATTGTGGGTATTATTCACTTCACTTGGTCTCTTATTCTCTTGTAATCTTTTAGGGCTAGGCCCATTTACTGTTTCAAAAAAAATGTACATAGCGTTCACCAAAATGTTTTAAATAATTCAAGTAGATTGCTTAATAAATCAAGTTCCATTATGTATTAGTCTTCTATAAGCAAATTTATTATCTACTATATACTATATTTTCATTTTACCCAAACATAAAATTCTGTATGTAAAATTCAGTAGTTATAAATTTCATATTGCTACAGCCAATGGCGGCCAAATATGAGTCGTCCTACCCCATGAAACTTTTTTTTGCCCAAATTTTTTTTAGCCCAACCTTCAATTAGTTTATAACGAATAAAATTCATACTAGTTTTGCATGATCATATTATAATAAACATACAAGCATACGTATTTCACAATATATAAATATATAAATTGAGTGTTTGAATTTTATAAAGAAATCATAAGAAAACATGATACTTAATGATAATCATGGTAAAAAATTTCATTGGATAGATTTTCTTAAGGGAACAGGTAATATATTAAATTATTTTAAAGAAAAAAGACCAGCATCTATAAAGACTATTTATTAATTAAAACAAGAAGTAAAAAAGATTGGGCGTTTACTTTCTTTAAACTTCACAGTGTTGAAAACAAAATGTAATAATATAATGTTCAATTATCATCCTTCTTATAATATAAAAATATTTGTTGAACATAATTCTCAATTTCTATTAAAATACCGATTAGAATGAAAAAACACAATGTATGTAATATTATCTTACGTTCTATTTTTTAAGAGATAGTTTACATTTTCAAATATTTTAATTTTGTTTAGAAAGATATCAGATTTATGCACTTTTTGTTTCAAATTTTCATGACGCACGACATATTTTTCACCAGAAAATTTTGTATACATTTTGCAACGAAATATATCAAAACTAGAATCTTCGATCAATATAACTTTAAATTAAAATATGTGTTTTGACCATATACATCCTTGTGAATAATCAAAGTATGTGCAACTTATTTGATGAATATTTCACAAACTTTACAAATTCCATAACGATTAAAAAGAACAATGTAACACAATTAAATTATTGTCCTAGTAATGTAATAATATTTGTAGGGATCAAAATCAAATTCTTCCTTAAATTATTTAAATAAATAAAACTATAAAATCATAATGGCATGATTGAACTCTTAACTTCTTTGTTGCTATCAAGTTATACTAACCACTTGAACAAACAATTTTTTTTAATTTTAACATATATGATCTGTATAACCATAATAATAGATAAATAAAGTTTATTCTTGTAGCTTTTTTATTCCACGGATATGGTGGGTTGCCCCATCCTATGGGTTTGGTAGGTTGTCCATAGGACCGGCCCTGGTTAAGGTATGTAGTTAATGTATAACATGTTGGGACGGGATTCCAACTAGAGACTACTCAAATCAAAACCCTAAAAACACAGCGGAAGACGAGATCGTGGTAAGAAGTGTAAAAACGACCAATCAATATCTCAATTCCAATCAGTCCAATCCAACGCAATCATAATTTTCAAACAAGCAATATAGAAATCAGAGCAACGACGAAAAATAAATCACACAGCGATTTATAGTGGTTCCACTAATGTTATGTTAATGTACATCCACTTTAAGAGAGAGCTTTTATTAATATCGATGAGAAGAGTACAAGAGATTGAATATAATGATCAAAATTATAATAGAATTGATTTGCTGGGAAGAGAATTTAAGAAAATTAGGTTTTGATAAACCCTAATTAGTGGAGGCTAATCTCTTGTAGTCGCTTTTTGTTGCTTGTAGATCTAGAACCTGAAGCTAGCTTAAATAGGAAAATAGAAAATCTAAGCAAAATTCTAAAATTGCCCCTGCATATCTCACAAATCTTCACATTAATCCCATGCTTGAAAACAGCTGGAAGCCACCACAAACGTCTATCATAATATGACAGACATATGTCCAATATATCAGGATGCATTTTTTGAAGCGACAGACGTCTGTTCGTTTTCACACACGTCATTCCAATGCCTCGTGATGTTGATTTGTTGAAGCGACAGACGTCTGTCCTTTTTCACAGACGGCTGTCGCAGTCTATTCAGCACCACTCCACCTTTTCCTCCATAACTTCCACATTAGAACTCTGATTTGCGAACTGTTTTCTCCCTTACAAAGCTACTTACGACCTCTACAATTCTCCATATAGTGCTGCCAAAATTTTACACTCTACCTTGACACTATATCCATCTCCAACTCCTGCTCCAATGGTACCATGCTATCAACAACAACCGATAGCACCAACTATCACTTCTTCTACCTTCAACCAAACATGAATGCTTTTCTAATGAGCTCTGACAAATCCACCGTCCATTGCACTCCACTAACAAACTCAGGCAAAGCTCCCGCCCATTTATGAAATATTGAAAACATCCAAATCCTAGGCTGTCTCACCAAAGACTAAAGTGCTAAGGAGTGTAAACTAGCACTTACCAAAAAGATAGAACCTCAATCTCTCACCGATATTCTTCCCCATCCATAACCAAGCTCCTCTCTCAACCGTGCCACCGCATGTCACCTATCACTTCTCCAAGCAAATCAAGATCGAGCAATGCTCGAACTTTCCAACCGATAATGCCTTGTTGAACATATTCACCGCGTTATCCTTTGTGTGCACTTTCTGAAGATATACTTGCTTATCATCATCCATGGCTATTAGAAATAACTCTCTCACCTCAATATGCTTAGTCTGTGAGCTAAACGCCAAATTCTCCGCCAAGTGAATAGCACTCTGGCTATCACATCGAACATCAATTCTATCATGCTCGAATCCCAAGTCATACAACAATCGCTTCAAATAGAGTGCCTCCTTTTCCGCCTCCACCGTGGCTATCAACTCCGCCTCCATAGTGGATAAAGCAACTACGGTCTGCAATATCGATCTCCAACTTATGGCTGCACCCCCAAGTGTGAAGACATCCAAAAGTTGATTTTCTATGATCCCTATCACCGACGTAGTCCGAATCACAGTAATCAACCAACTTGCAATCCATCGCCTTACTACCGCCAACCAACTTCCCAATGCAATTTCCCCGGATTAATCATATATCAACTAACCATCCCGGTAGTATTTGCAATATCGGGCCTTATACACACCGTAGCATACATTAGACTTCCAATCGCACTAGTATATGACATCTTTGTTATATAAGCCTTGTCTTTATCGAAGATAGGTGATCCCTTACTCGAAAGCTTCATATGCAAAGGTAAAGGTGTATTTGACGCCTTTGCATTCTCCATGCTAAACCGGCAAAGCACTTTCTGTATGTACTCCTTTTGAGTCAATTTCAACTCAAGACATTTTTGATCCCTTTCAATTTCCATGCCCAATATCATTTTTTCTTCTCCAAGATTCATTTTGAACTCCGATTTCAAACTCAGTTTTAGTTTGTTGATTTCATTCTTATCCTTAGATGCAATGAGCATGTCATCCACATACAATAGTAAATACATCGAACAATGATTTTTCAGTTTCTTGAAATAAACACAAGCATCCTTGATGCTTCTATCAAAACCATTTTCAAGCATAAAACGATCAAACCTCTTCTACTATTGTCTAGGTGATTGCTTTAAACCATATAGTGATTTCTTTAGCTTGCAAAACCTTCCGCTTCCTCTATGTAGATATCTTCATCCAAGTAACCATGTAAAAAGGCGGTTTTCACATCAAGTTGCTCCAACTCCAAGTCGTGAATAGCAACTATGGCAAGTAATATTCGGATAGAAGTATGGCACACAACGGGTGTGAATATCTCATCATACTCCTTCCCCCTTACTTTGTGCAAACCCCTTGGCTACTAGCCTAGCTTTGTATCTCTCATCATCCTTCACCTTGTATATCCATTTGCATCCAATAGCATGGTTTCCTTTAAGAAGTGGAACCAAATTCCAAGTTTGATTCTTCAACGGTGATTGCATCTCTTCCTCCATGGCATAAATCCACTTCGAGCTATCACTCGACTCCATGACGTCGTAAAGGTCCATCGGATCAACTTAGATTACATGACGAGCATAATTCAAATTATCACAAAAGCCAAGATAGTTCCAATCACCATATCTTTCTGGTGGTCTTATAGTATGACGACCAACCCGAGTAGCAATACCATCACCCAACACATGACCAACACCACAAGTGCACATCACCAACACTACTAGAGGAACCCTGTAGACTATGTGATGTTACATAAACATCTATCTCCTCGCAAGCATCTCCAACTACTCTACTCTCTCTACTCCTAGGACAAAATGTGAAAATGAATTCCTTCTCTTTTGATTCACCATGAACCAAATCCGGAACATCCGATGAGCTTTTATTCTCCTTGAACAACGCTAACTCGTCAAAAGTAACATGATGAGACCTTACTACTTTCTTCGTTTTTGGATTCCAAATCTGATAGCCTTTTACTCCACCCGTATAACCAAGCAAAATCCACTTGAAAGCTCTAGTTTCAAGCTTATAATTTCCCAGATCATGCACATAAGCCGGACCACCAAACACACAAAGATAACTCAAGTCAATGCTCTTTCCCTTCCACACTTCCTTTGAAATTTTGTTACCAATACCCGAGCACAAAATTCGATTAATAATATCCATTGTGGTTGACAAAGCTTCAGCCCAAAATCCCTTAGCCAAACCGATGTCAATCTCAAGCATCGAGCTTTCTCAAGTAGAGTACGATTCATCCTCTCCGCAGCACCATTCGACTGCGGATCTCCAAGTGTAGTAAAATGTCTCCGAATACCATAATGCTTGCAAAACTCCAAAATTCTCCAGAAACATGCTCTCCATCATTATCGGACCTTAGAACCTTCAATGACTTGCCACTCTCGTCCTCAACAAGAGCTTTCCATGCTTTGAACTTTGCAAAAGCCTCTGACTTGGCCTTCATTTTATACACCCAAACTTTTCGAGAAAGTCATCCATGAAAGAAATATAATAGCGAGCTCCACCCGAAGAAGCTACCGGTACAGGTCCCTAACATCCGTGTGAACATACTCAAGAAACCTTCTCGAATCATGTTTCCCTCGTCGAATGAAACTTTAGTTTGCTTTCCCATGACACATTCTTTGCAAAACTCTAGCTTGTTAAAACTCTCTCCATCGATCATCTCCCTCTTCTGAAGAACATCCAAACTCCTCTCCAAGACATGACCTAACCTCAAATGCCACAACCTAGTGACATCCAAGCCACGAGGACTATCAACTCCTATACAAGTTTCACCTTCTACTGTCACTCCTTGAAGCAAATAAATGCCATGAGTCCTAGCACCCTTCATCACCACAAGTGCACCATTTGAAACCCATAAGCTATCACTTTCAATAGTGATTTTACTACTTAAAAATCCAGTTGCCCCAAAGAGATAAGAGACTTTCTAAATCCCGGACACAGCGCACATTAGTGAGAGTACGAACCACTCCGTCAAACATTCGAATTTGCATGGAACCAATGCCTTTCGACTTACTAATAGCATCATTTTCCATAACAATTGAATTTCCTTCTTTGTCGATGTAAGAAGAAAAACAATTACAATTTGCCATCATTTGATAAGGTGCCCCCGAATCGAGCACCCATTCGTTATCCGAACATCTAATACTATCGATGACAACACATATATGTCTCCCTCACCAACTCCACTCTCCACCGCATCTGATGAAGATGCTACTTCCTTCTTTGTCTTCTCCTTGTCCGAACGCTCATTCTTCCAATGACCGGATTTCTTACAAATATAGCACTTGCCTTTTCTTTCCTTCGACTTTCCTCTCCAACCGAGGTTCCTTGATTTAGAAAGCCCTCGGTTCTCCTTCTTTACATACCTCTCATTCTCCACAAAAAAACCATGACCACTACTTGCACCACTACTTTCATTACCCAACTCCTTCATTTCATCCCACAACATCTCGCTAAGAAGACCTATTTTACATCATCAAGAATCAATGTATCCAGACTATAGATCAAACTATTTGTGAAACCTGTATGGCGGTCTGACAATGAACACAACAATATCATCGCCTTTTGCCCTTCCTCAATCTTCAAATCTACTGCCTTCATCTTCATTAGCAAATAATCAAAAGTATTCAAGTGCGCCTTTAGCGAAGTACCTTCCTTCATATTATAAGTGAAGAACATTCACAATAAGGTCAAATGATTACTTAGTGGTTTCTTCATATATTATTCCTCCAACTTGTCCCAAATACCCTTAGAAGTGGTCTCACCACTAATTTCAGAGATAACATTCTCTCCCATAGTAAATTGAAGTATAGTGAATGCCCACTCTTCCATTTCCTCTCTCTCAACATCTGAGATGTCCGTTGGCAACAAATGTGTGTCAAACACCACCTGATGCACCCGATTCCTCCTTAGAACCGCTTTCATCTTCCATTGCCATTTTCCAAAATCATTATTGCCATTTCACTTGTCTATAATCAATTGTGATCTTGAAACTGCGTATGAACCACGTATATAAGGCGCTACACCACTTGGATTACCCATGGGGACTACTTGAGGTATTATCTAATTCTGGCATTTCTACAACTACCTACCAACACCGATGCTCTGATATCAAATGTCGGGACGAGATTCCAACTAGAGACCACTCAAATCAAAACCCCATAAGCACAGCGGAAGACGACAACGTGGTAAGAAGTGTAAAAAAACCAAAAATATCTCAATTCCAATCAATCCAATCCAAACGCAATCATAATCCTCAAACAAGCAATATATAAATCAAAGCAATAACGAAAAATAAATCACACAGCAATTTATAGTGGTTCCACTAACATTGTGTTAGTGTACATCCACTTTAAGAGAGAGCTTTATTAATATCGATGAGAAGAGTACAAGAGAAAACGATGAAAATTCTAATAGAATTTATTTTTAGAGAAGAGAATTGAAGAAGAATTAGGTTTTGATAAACCCAAATTAGTGGAGATTAATCTCATGCAGTCTCTTTCTATTGCTTGTAGATCAGGAATCTGAAGCTAGCTTATATTGGAGAATAGAATATGTAGGCAAAATTTCAAAATTGCCCCTGCAAATCTCATAAATCTTCATGTCAAGCTCATGCTTAAAAACTTCTAGAAGCCACCACAGACTTCTGTCATAATATGACAGATATCAGTCCAATATTTCGGGATGCGTTTTCTAAAGCCACATACGTCTTCCATTCTCATAGACGTCTGTCATTGTCAATTCAGCACTACTCCACATTTTCCTCCATAACTTCCACCTTTAAACTCCGATTTGCAAACCGTTTTCTCCATTACGAAGCTACTTCCGACCTCTTCAATTCTACTAGATTTTGTGGATAAGCAAAGCAAAGACTACTACTTTATTCATCAAACAACAACCTATTGTATAGGCAGTTATATCAACGTGCAAAATATAAAAGTAGAAACAAATAACCGACTAAGCAAAAGACTTGATAATAAATAAAAGGGAGAGGAATAAACTATTGGAAACTAGCTCAACAGTACACCATTAATTATCTAATGGACTAAGACAAGAGACTTTTTAGTATTACTCCAAAACAGTATTTTAAAGACCCGACCCAACCTCGGTTCGACCATGGTTCACCTTCAACTTTAGAAGACTACGACTCTTAAAATTAAATTACATATGCATGCATAAACCCGCCATCTAACCTCGAAACCCTGGAAAAAAAACCTCTATACCAACCTATTTAACCACATGGTTCTTCGTATGTAAGGAAAAACTGTAGCTTTACTCTTTATTTTTTCTTATAAACAATTTAACAATTAATTTCATAAACTAGCGACAAAATTATTTGATTATCTTATCAGTTTTGGATGACATGATAGATTATTATGTGCATTTTATAGATCATAAGTGAACCGAACTTCTTTCATCTTAAAAAAGAAGAAAATTACAATTTTACGCTAAAAATGTTGTTATTGAATTATTCCAATTAATATTTGTTATGAAATGTTCAAAGTAATTGGTGCAAAGTTCAATATCTTAATTATAATTGGTTAAATATTAAAATTAACTGAAATCATTTTATATTTGAATCATAAAATTTGAAAATAATGATCAACGTGGTTTTCACGTTCTGACCGGTTGAACCACTACATCCTTTGACCTTACACCAAAACGCTTTGACTCACATTTTGGTCTTCAAAACTATGCTCCGAACGGATCCATCCTTAAACTGGTGTTGTCAAACATCAAGTGTAAAACTATGCGGAACTGGCCATTAAGATAAATCCTCCAGGCCATATACTCCAAGTAGCTTCCTCAACCTCAGAAAACTAGCTAGTTTAAGGGGCTTTATCAAAACATCAGCTATTCGATTTTCACTTTTAGGATATACAACAAAAATGATTTTATCCTTCGTAAGATCGTGCAAGAAGTGGTATTGAGCATCTATGTGCTTGCATCATCCATGAAGAATTGGATTTTTTAAGAGCTTTATTGCTGAGTTATTGTAGTAGAAAATGCGAGTTGTTGTTTAAACTGCATCTCCTCTTGAATCTTTCTCAACAAAGTGCTTGACAAACACATGGAGCTGCAAACTTTGTCTTCCGTTATTGGGAATGTAACTAGCGACTGCTTCTTTGTTAACCATAAAATAACTACCGAACCCACAATAAAAACAAACGGATGTGCTTCTATCATCCAAATCTCCCTACGTAGTCGTTGTTCATAAACCTGGTCAAGTATGCATGTTAGCCTCTTTTGTAAAACGTCCTCGACTTAACGACACAGCTTATATATTGAAGAACTCTTTTTGCTGTTACAAGATAGATCTCTTTTGGTTGCTCCATATACCTACTGATGAAACGTACATTATAGCAGGCCATGTTTTAAAGACCCAACCCAATCTCAGTTCGACCACGGTTAATCTTCAACCTTAAAGCACTAGGGCTCTGAAAATGAAATAACCTTACGCGTGCATGAACCTGTGGTTTATCCTCGAAACTCTAAAAAAAACCTCTAGATCGACCTTTTTGAACCACACAGTTCTTTAAATTTGGAAAAAAAATATCACTTTGTTTTTTTTTACATAATTGATTTAACAAATAATTTTATAACTTTATCCACCAAATATTATATTATCTTATCAATTTTGGGCGACATTATGCATTATTAGTGTATATTTTGCTAATCGTTATTGAACTGAACCTCTTTCTTCCTAAAGCCTAAGAAAATTTACAATTTTGCACTAAAAATAGTTATAGAATTATTTGAATTAATATTCGTTATGAAATGTTCAAAAATAATTTTTTTTAAATTCAATATGTTAATTATAATTGATTAAATTTTAATATTAGTTGAAATAACTTTACATTTAAATTGTAAAAATAGAAAATCACGATCAACGTGATTCTCATGATCTGACCAGTTAAATTACTATAACCTTTGACCTTGAATCAACAAGGTTCGACTCACGGTTCGACTCACAGTTCAGTCTTCGAAACTATGATATCAGGTCATGTTTGCAATTGAGTACATCAAACTTCCAATTATTCATTTATAGAGTATGCTATCAACTACTTTATCTGTTGGATTCTAATTACTAGCTTCAATCCTTTTTCTACTGAAGTAGTCACAGAGTTGTGATTCTTCATATGAAATTTGGTCAACACTTCTTTTTCATATTTCCCTTGTGATATGAAAGTTGCAGCATCAGATTGCACTATTTCTATGCCAATAAATTAGTGCATCATCCCAAGGTCGTACGTTTCAAATTCAGTCGTCATTGACTGCTTCAAATTCGGTAGTTTTTTAAACATTCATTCGGAAAATAAGAATCTATATGACTATATACCAAGCTCTAGGTGCATGTTTTAGTCTATATAGAGCCTTATTTAATTTATAAACTTTATTCTTGCTTCTATAATGACCTGCCTTTTCAAATCCCAGAAGTTGATACTAATACATCCATGGTATTCACATGCTAAATAACTAAGTGTTGGAAAGACATATTGTTAGGGGAAAGAAAGGAGTAGAAGATAGAAGAAACTAAACAATCACAGAATCTCACAACGCAACGAAATAACATATATTAATCAACATAATACTTTACAGAGCCATTTCAAAAATGATACACCAAAGTAATACTAATACAAATTCTATCCTTGGACAATTATAACAGCATGTCCCCATCTAACTGATATAAGATACATATAATACAACAGAAACAAGATAATAACTAGCTTGATGAAGCCTCCTATTCCAAGATCCTCCAAAATGCATCCGTGAAAAAATCTGAACTACTTGGCTGCCAATAAAAATTTGAGCAACCAAGAGTTTTAGGAAAAGAAAATGAAACTCCACGTCAGACATGGGTCTGATGTGAGTAAAATCAAACAACTGAATTATTATGTTTAAAATCAAAGGTATCTCGTAAGACCATGCCACACATGAACACGGACGGGTTTTTACTTTACGATAACCAAAATAATTTTTATAGAAAATCCAATGATATTATAATAATGTTTAGAGGTGAAAGTAAAATATGAAAATAGCTAAAATGCTTGCATCTCACATTTCAACATAGTTGGGCTCAATCAAAACCGTACAGTGCTTATTGGAGAATGGATTACATACTATGACAAGGCACCGGTGTACCACCTATCACGATACACGTCTAGAAAATGTACCGAGGACCTTGCTAGGATCCTATGCCAATACAAGACTGGACTACCTACTACCAATATATAAATTTATAGATTTATCTAGAATGATGATGAAACATCCTAATGGAAGCAAGCCACTTAGCCTTGCTGCATCTCCCTTGATTTTAGTCCTTTACGATTGGTGAGGCTTGAGGCTATGCTTACCTTTTGAATAGTAATCTCACTTGGAATGTTAGCACTGCTCTCTAGGCATCAATGCAGTGCTAGCATTCATCCATACAGGTTGCCCATGATAAGGACAAACCAAAGGCACTACTTCTACTACATCCATTTTAGAATCACCCTTAGGACTAGTAGCAAGCAGCCCTTGCACTTCAATGCTCCGTCTTCGATTCCATATTTTTCAAGATGTCTTTAGTTTGAAATGCTTGAGTTGGATCAAAGAGGTTTTCAAATAACATATCCGATCTTGGTCTCTTTGAAACAACTTTCGAAAATTTTCGATAAACTCAACCCCGGTTCTTTAGGAAATAAATAGACAAAGATAAGAGTGAAGTTCACCTCCTAATCTTATTGGACGAATTTCCATATCATTTATCCTAAAAGAACGAAATGAGATTTATATGCACAGTATGGCGCCACCGACGGAAACTGTACCATATAATTCTCATGTTTCTTTTAGATATTTTCAAAGTTACGTTTTGGCCTAGATTCGATAGTCAGTTATTTAGCTATCAAATAAACAATCATTCGAACCGTGATTTAATTCCATATGCGATCCACTAAGCCTTTAGTAATGAATCTTTAATTAATTAAAATACTTTGCAAAACTTGATCGAAAGATCTTTCTAATACATTATTTCCAAAAACCTTTACATTCCTTTTATACTTGGAAAACATTTTTACTTATCTCAAAATATAAGTATTTACCGAAAGCATTTGGAAAATTCCCTCTTCTCAAATTCCATATGAAACGGCCAAGAAATTCCCTTTTCAAAACATCACTTACTATAAACCCATTCACTTTATAAAACTCACTCACGTATCCCTTCTAAAAATTATTTTTTAAGTTCACTTCATATTTCAACCCTTCTTATAATTCTTTAGAATAGATTTAAACTTCTTTTTAAAACCTCTAGAATGATTTATAAAATCTCTTTCCATGTATAAACTCTTTATAAAAATTTCTTTTTAAAATATCTTTGACATTACAAAATATCATCTATAAAATCTCATTTTTAAAACACTTTAAATAAAACTTTTCATTTAGTAAAAGCCTTTATATTAAAAAGTTTTTATTTATAAACACTTTTATAAAATAATTATATAACTTGAAAATCATTTATAAACTTCAAAACCCCGAACTAATAAAATAATTGAAGTTAATTCAAAACATACTTCATAAATTCAAAAAAATAGGCTTAGGAATTTGAATGGTTCTAATTTAAGTTACCATTTAATTTCAATTTAATTTTCCAGTCATTCAACACATAAATCATCATATACGTAAATACACTTCATATCCAAATTAAGAAATAACATGTCAATATAAACTAACCAGCATAAACATTCCAAAAAACATAATAGTAGAATGGTGATTTGTCCTGCTAAATGGATGTCCAAACAATTCATTTATATTGTACAATGGCGATTTATTTTACTAACATATGTCCACACAATCAACAATCAATTTATAATAGAACGAAAATTTATTCTGTTATGCTTTGTCCACATCAACTAAATAATTACACTATAGCAGAATGAGGATTTATTTTGCTATTAATTGTCCACACAATCAAACAATCAATTTATAGTAGAACGGGGATTTATTTAGCTAATAATTGTCCACACAAACACAAAAAATCATATCATAACTCATTCATAGTCATTTGTCTACTTAATGGTATTGACACTTGATTCCCTTGTGTTCAAACCCATCTTTGAAAAAGAAGCACCTTTAAAACAATTTGGTTCTCGAAACAAAGGATTTAAAAATTATAGCTCCCTTTTAAAATGATTTATTACAAGTTAAACTCTTTATTTATCATAATTATTCTTCACTAAATATAAACTTAATTTATTTATTAAATAATAAACAATTAAACCTTTAATAAATAATAAACAATGGTTAATTCGTAAATAAATAATTAAAGACCAATCAATTCTCTATTAACTATTAAATAATCATTTAAACCTTAATTAATAATTTAATATTAATCTCAATTAAATAATATTCAATTAAATTTTAAATAATAATTAAACCTTTAATAAATAATTTATAAATTAAAAACCTTAATTAATTTAAAATTAAACACATGATTAGTAATTAATTTGCCCTATTTTTAATTAGTAATTGATTAAAAGTAAATCATACACTTAACTTATAATTATTAAAAATTAATCATACTTAATAACTAATTAAAAATTAATCATACTTAATAATTGATTAATTAAAATTAATCTTAATCTTTAATTAATTAAAGTTAATGAACCATATTAACACTTAATTAATTAATACTTATTAAAACTTAATTAATTAATTATTAATAGTTAAATCCTTAATTAACTTTTAAAACATTATTATTAGGCTTATAAAACATTTACAAAATAATTTTAAGTATGAAGCTTAAATTTGAAAAATTCGGATTTTTAAAGCGAAACCGGATCCATGGCGACTATCGCTATGGAAACTATAACTTGAAAACATTTTGACTTTCCTCCTCGAAATCTCAACATTTAAATACTTGCCAACTTATTATAAAACATAGCATAAGAGTTTGCATAAAAAAAGGTTGAAACTTTGAAATGATTTTCAATTTCCTTTAACTAAACACTAGTTTTTTTAAAAGGAAATCCAATCGTCAATACAATATCAAAGTGTCCATTTCCGTAGCATGTTGTCACATATACATGCCTAAAAATCCATAAACTTATCGCTATCATAACACAATCCAAAAATCACATTTTTATAATGAAAATACTATGCTTTAGCTTTTCGATTCATAACTCAATATCTAAACCGTAACTATCAACATACACATATATTCAAACCATATAATATTCCAAACAAACAACCAACTTATTTTACCATCCAATATTAAATACATATAAAGGTAAAACTGTTCCTAAAATTAAAGAATTTACTCACAAAAAGTGCTTTGAAAACTTGATATATTTTCGCTCTCGGAAAGCTTGGAAAACTACAAATTCTTCTCGAAAATGAGTCATTTTGCACTCGACTTTTTAACCCTTTCCTCTCGAATTTTGGAAAAGTAGTCAAAAGTAAAGTTTTAGATTATTCTTTCCACTATCATTTATATAAAAGAGTTACTCAAAAAGTTTAAATTTTGAGGAAGTTAGGGCCAAAATAGCGAGGGGTATTTTTGAACATCAAAATGTAGGTTCAAAAACACTCTTACAAAAAACTAAATTTATGTAGCATTTAAGCTCGAAATAAGAAAAAATGGTAAACTACAAAGTTGTATCCACTATATATATACATGGTTTGAAAAAAAAATCTGGTTTTGGAGTGTTTTTATAAGAAGTTATGGCCAAAACAATTTCGGGTAAAATAGAAGAAATTAACAAATTTTGAAAACATTTTAAACAAATGAATTTTGATTTTTAAGACTTTTGAAAAATCAAAGAAAGCCATTAAAATTCTTTGGAGAGATTAGCAATTTGTTTTATGTGTGTGTGTGTAAAATGAAATACCTAAATTACTAAAAAGCCATTAGGGTACCTACCCTCCACAAACTCAATGATACATCGCCACCTTTGTCCCATCCATATCCTACATGCCCAGCATGAAAAGACTTCTTTATGTACTCTTGTCCCCCTTAAGTTGCCAATATGTCACATCATGTCACCCTGATGTGATAAACTTTTATTTATTTTTTGTTTAGTTGTCAGAGTGTCAATCATGATTATACTACCTTAATTAACACTGTTTATACTATCTTAAACCATATTATATAATTAGTCTATGCATGTGTCTATATAAGAAAGTGTGCACAACATTTCAAACAACTTTTATATAATAAAACGTTGAAAATTCGGAAAATAGTTTCCAGTCACATTTTTTGTTTTTTCATCGAACCGCATATTTTTGCAAACAAATTTCAAAAATTAGTTCACCATTATTATTTATAATTAAAAGAGTTTTGTTTTCATTATAAACATATATATATATATATATGTATATATTGAATACTGAAAATTAATTAAATATTCATAAATCAAAGCAGTGAAATTCCAGGTCGTTGCATTCTCCTCCCTTTAAAAGAATTTTATCCCCGAAATTACACCTCATAACCTATTCAGAAACACCTAACACTCTACATCATTCCATATGATGTACGTGGGTCATTCTCATGCAAAATATGACTCAATCACAACTCGAATACATAACTTCACTTTCGAACTAGTATGGTTTACCTGACTTTCTAGTGCGGACCCCGATCAGTCTCTTTGATTTGAAATCTCTGTTCTCCTTACATAGTTGTAACTATGATAGAAAACTTTGGTCCCATACCAAGAATCCTCATCAAATTCTCGCCGTCAAAAATCGAGTAATAGATCCTTGTTTGGAACCAGTGCAAACACCTCAAATTCATATACTCGAATTTTAGATCAACTATATGAGAAGAAGAAATGATCTACATTTAACTTACGACTTACTTAATTGGTTCTCCCTAATAACAATTCTATTCCCACTAAATTATTTATGAAAACATTACATAACTAACTTAGGTTCATATTGTATAATAATTCCTTAAATCTTAAGAGTATATACCCCTATCCGATCCCACTATTCCATTCGGAATTTATCTCCCTAAGAAAATTCAAGCTTCAAATACCTAGGTTTTTATTTCAAAACCTTTATGAAACGATACTATTATTTCGATCCTTAGAAAGTTTACATATAGCCTGAGTAACTCCAAAATGATACTAAGGAACTAGGTATTACCAAACAGTATCATACATTCTCTTACCAAGAAAGGTAATACTCAAGAAAAATGTTTACCATCCGAACGCATCTCTTCCCCAATTTTTAGTTATTTTCGAGCTACTCAACTTGTTAACCTAATATTTTTTTTCTTTTATTTCAAAATCTCATTTCTAAAACAACATTTCACATTTTTTCACAAAACCTTTATCATCAACTTGGTTTGGGGTCATTCAGGTTTGAACTTGTTTTGATTGTACAATGATAAAGAGAATAATTTACTAAATACCTACAATGTTCGTCTAGGCAAACATCTGATCGTCACTTAAAAGATTATTCAGATTATCACAAAACAATTAAGACTCATTCCCCCTAACCAGTCCAAAAAAAACATTTCTTACTTAACCTTTCCATTCCCAAAATCTTACACTTGAACCAAAAATATTTTCAAATAATACTATTATTATTTTTCCAATCCTTGAAATACATTTTTCAAAAGTGCCGGGATTTTAGTCCTCAAGTTTCAATCTAAATTCTTTTTTTTAATTAAAAGACACCTTCTAATAAAATCATTTTATAATATCAACCTTTATAAAACATTTTCTAAATATTTATTTTAAATATTCTATCTTTTAATAACATCTTCGATTAAACTAAATTTTAATTCAATATTATCATTGAACGCTTTATAGTTAAATCATGAAACTTAATTCACAAGGTCTTTGCTTTAGTGTTTTCCCCATTCCTATCTACCTAACCCATATCTTAAAAAAGTAAGCTACCAACGCACACTAACAATAGTCGATGCTCAAACTAAACAGCATGACTAAATAAACTCTAATAGATAAGCATAAATTATTATTATCCCCTAACAACAACACTTCAAAAATACTCTAACATTTTTGAAAATCATTATTTTTTATATAAAATATATTTTTGGGTAAAATTATTTCACTTACCCAATTTTCAAAACAATACTGTGTTAGATGGCCCTGTTCAAGTGTTTAGAGACCCTTATCAATAACATTAGCTACTCGTACTGACCAGAATCCATAAGTCACTCAATAAATCAACCAACACAATATAGAATATTTTTATATCACTGAAAAAATATGCTCTCTTATATATAATACACTCACACTCATTCTACGGTCTCACTTACCCGATCTCAAATGAGTTTACCACACCAGGACCAAGGTTCTCGCTTAACCTTGCGCTCTGATACCAAATGTAATAACCCGCCTATTCGAGCCCCAAAAGTCGACACTAAAACATCCACAGTATTCACATGCCAAATAACTAAGTGTCGAAAAGACATATTGTTAGGGGAAAGAAAGGAGATAGAAGATAGAAGAAACTAAACAATCACAAAATCTCAAAACGCAATGGAATTACATATAATAATCAACATAATACTTTACAGAGCCATTTTAAAAATGATACATCAGAGTCATTGTAATACAACTTCTACCCTAATAGCTTGTCCCTATATAACAGCTAGAATTCATCCGTACAAATTATCCAGTATAAGGACAAACCGAATGCACTAATTCTACTAATCCATTTTGGAATCACCCTTAGGACTAGTAGCAAGCAGCCCTTACACTTCAATGCTCCATCTTCGATTCCATATTCTTCAAGATGTCTTCAGTTTGAAATGCTCGAGTTGGATCGAAGTGGTTTTCGAAGAACAAACCCGATCCCGGCCTCTTCGAAACAACTTTCAAATTTTTTTGGTAAACTCAACCCTGGTTCTTTAGGAAATAAACGGACGAAGATAAGAGCAGAGTTCACCTCCTATGAAGACCCGTTTCCTCGACTCTCGAAAATCGACACTAATACATCCACGATATTCACGTGCCATAAATCCCAGTGTCAGGGAGGCAGATTTTCAGGGGTAAAGTATAGTAAAGTAAAGAGAGAAACACAAATTCTCACATTACGTTAAAATAGGTAAATAGTACATACAACTTCCATCATTATGGTACATCGGAGTTCTGTATGCACAAACCTAACTAGAACAATTATAACTACCTGCTCCCACACTTTCTGGCATTACTAACTTATACACAGTGGAAAACAAAAATAGATAGATAGATATCCCCACGGGTGCTCCTGCTTCATGCACCAAAAATCTCCTTCAACATGCTCCTCCAAAATACTCTAAATAGAATCCTTACTACTTGGCTGCCCAGGAAAATAGGGCACCCAGAGTTTAAAGGGAAAACAAAAATAAACTCCAGGTCAGTCATGGGACTAGTGTGAGAACTCATAATACGTGTTTGGAAAACAAAAAGGTATCACATAAGACCACACCACACACAAGTAAGAAATGATTTTTTACCTTATGATAACCAAAATATTTTACATCATAATAATAGATATTATTTTTAATGACATATCTTTGAAAATATTTGCACGTAAACTTATTAATCTTAACTGAAATTATTACATTGATTAAATTCCGGCAATACCAGCCACAAACGCGGGTTCTACAAACAAACTGGTAGGCACTTATTGGAGAATGGATTCCATACAAATGACCAGGTGAAGAGACTACCTTCTGGCGATACATCTCAAGAAGAATCTACCGAGGTCGACAGAACATCTACACCTCTACCAACACAAGGTCGTCTTACCTTTCCTTAGATAATACCAAATATGTCATTACCCCGGTCGTTACCGACCAATTCGAGAGCTCTCATTGTGTACATCCACATTAATTTACATCCCAAAGGTCATAGGGGGAAGAAATATATCTAGTAGGGGATGATCATACCATAATGGCTGCGAACCACATAACTTTGTCGCATCCACCCTGTTTTGTCATTTCCCGGCTGTGAGGCCTGAGGTAACGATTACCTTTCCACATAGTACATCGTCCTTCTTTAAATGCCACACTACCATTATATCGATCACTTGTTGACTTCCACAAACATACAAACTTCAAGCTCGTATGTCTCAAAGAAGGATGTTAACCTAAGAGAAGTTACCTTCTCTGCCACCAAACATATGTACGTTTATAAAAGTCAACGACATAAATCTTAAGAATGTAATGTCAAACATCTTTTCATACAAGGTCGTTCTGGGATGGAACGAAACTGAAGGCACTGTCCTACGACATCCTTTTGGGAATTTGCCCAAGGATGAGTAGAGAAAAGTCCTTACAACCCAAAGAATTCAAGAAACAAAAGGGCCACTGCTACTTATGTATTTAGGAGCTAACCAGAATTATCAACAAGTAATCTATTCATCCCGAAAATCTTTTGTCTTCATCCTTCATTCTCTCTATTAGATCTTTATTTTTCGAACGCGTACATTGGTTCGAAGGGGTTTTCGGATAGGGATTTTCTTTGATCCGACCCCGGTTCCTTTGAATCCAATCATTGATAAAAAAAAGTTATTGTGAATAGGGAATCGTTCTTTAATTTATTAAGTTCTTTTGTCAAAAATCTCCCTTGTAGATATATATTTCTAAAAACATTCTTTTCGGTATATACGAAATTATCAAACCTCTCTTACAATACCCTTTAATAACTTGTAAACTCTTTTTGCTAAAAATCAACTCGAATCATTTCATTTTTCATTCAGGAAGACATTGATCTGAGTAAAGCAAATTCATCATTCCCTCCGTCGCACCAGTCCGGATAGCTAGGGAGAGCAGGAAACTAGTTTTCCAAACTCAAGCCTAGGCATTATCTCTTTGACGCCCATAAGGTGGCCAATTTATTTGATCGATTCTAAATCTTTAATCATTCCAAAACTTCTTTAAATCGTCTTTAAAACACTTTAAAAACATTTACAAAAATTTGTAAAAGGATTGTTAGGTTTAAAACTAGTTTTTAAAAGTTATAAAAAGTGCTGCGGAAAGTGCCTTATAAGCTATATTGATTAAAACAACCTTTTATTATTTGGAACTTCACTTTTATTTCTCAAATACCTTTCTAAACCATTTTAAAACATTTATAAGATTTATTCCGCATTTTTAACAATTTTAATACATTATTTTCAAAGAAATCCAGTTTTTGGATTCCAAACTGTAAATTCGGGATTTTTTTCAAAAATTGTTTTACTAATATTTCAAAATATACCTGTCGAAATCTCGATTTTCTTTCTTCGTTGGAAAAATATGGATATAATAGTTTGGAAAATTCTTATCTTGAAGAATTCCGAGCTATATTCCACCTTTTACACTAGTTTGATTTTTCTAGCGTGAAATCGTGAACTATAGTTGCGCGACGCGTTAATTTTTAACCAAATTTTCCATTTCTTTTCAAACATTACCAAAACACTTTTGAATATATATAGAACGTTTCAGATACATTATAAACCATTTTTAGGAGGATTAACACTTCCATATGTGCCATTTCATTAATCTAAGAAAAGTGATTTCCTTTTGTGTTTATCGACGTGTATATTCGTGACTTACATATATAATCAACGTTGATATTAAAACAACAAAACTTGATAGTCAAAGCATATTAAACATCCATTTTCAACATTATATTATCATCCAACATATACTATAATAAAGTAGGAGTTCTCACCTTAAATTTCCAAAGATTCACAAAAAAAAATTGTTATAGCTCCGCTACTCGAATTTCGAAGCTCGCTATTCTTCGGATTTTAGCTCCTAAATGCCTCGACCAAGCTTTGGGGAAACCAAGGAGGGCACCGCCTAGGGTGGAGCTTGGGTTAGGCTCGGCCTAGGGTGGACTTAAAGGGAGGATGTGAAGAATAAAGGGAAATGAAGAGCTTTTGGATCGTTTTGGAGGTGTTTTACTATATGTGACTTTAGTTTATGATTTTACTTTCTTTTTGAAATAACTTTTGACATTATTTCATTTAGTTTAGAAGACATTAAAGAGGAAGCAAAATCTTGAGAAATATGAAGAAGAAGATGAATGGAAAAAGAGAGAAGAGAGTATGGTATTTATAGGAAAAAAGAAGTGTGTAAAGGAAGATATGTAACTCCACTTTTTCCAAGCTTCTCCAATGCTCCTCCCCCTCCATTATACACGGCAATAACTTCCCCTCGTGGGCACATCACTTCCATCCACTCGTGTATGCATATATTGACTTGTTTTAGCTTAAGGAGGAAACTTTACTTAAAATATATTAGATTTTTGTCTTATATATGTATTTATAAATGTATAAGTATATATGTATGTATAAATATGTTCATGTGCAAGTTAATGGATTTATTTGTATGTTACATATGTGTACATGTCATATAAACAATGTTGCATTGATTCCGAACAACTTTCGTTCGATAAACCGTAGCCGATCGAAGAACCAATTCTTGGTCACATTTTCACTTATACTTTAATGTACATATATTTGTTAAAAAAATTAAAAATAAATTTCTTATCATTTTAAATGAGTTAAAATGACCACATTTCATTTATAAAAACCATATAAATTTATATTAACAATTATTTACAATAATCGCTATTATACCAATGAAGTGATATCGATTTTTCCTAATATTTTCAAATTAGGTATATCTCTTTATAAAACTATTACAAATGATTTATTATCACTTTATAACTATTATAACCTTTTCAAAATAATTATTTGAATAAATATAATAATTATTTAAATATTAAATCTCAATTTAAATTAAATAAACCAATATTTGAATATGATGCCACTGATCGGCATAAATCCCAAGGAAAATATTATTGTAAATATTTATTTAAAATAAGATTTCTATTACTTATTTTTACTCAAGAAAATATTATTTTTATTATCAACCTTTTATTTAATGAATAAAATTTATCAAAGTGATAAATTTGTGGGTCGTAACAGACTCCTCTCCTTAAAAGAATACCGTCTTCGAAATTAAGATAAGAGAGGATAGTTCAAAAGAAAATATATTCGGTATGATGTATCATATACAAAAGTATGACTAAGTGACTACATCTTAGGCGGTGAGTAAAATATAATGATACGTTTCATTCTTCAATTCTAAACTCGGGATATGCCTTCTTCATTCTATCTTCTGTTTTCCAAGTGCAATCCTGTACATCACCACTCCATTGAACTTTAACTAGCCATACTACCTTCTTTTTTAATCGATTCTCATCTCGAGCAACGATTGGAATATGTCGTCTGCTAACTGCTAAATTTGGTTTCACCTCCAAGTCTTCTTGAGCTGTTGTTTCTATGATTTTCTCTGGGTCATGCATATGTTTTCTTAAATGAGATACATGAAAAACATTGTGTACTCCTGCCAACCTTTCTAGCAATAGCACTCGATAAGCTAGTGGACCAATTCATTCAAGAATGGGAAATGGTCCACTATATCGAGGTGCTAACTTCCTCGTCCTTCCAAACCTCACTACTCCTCTCATCGGAGAAACTTTTAGGAAGACTGAATCTACAACTGAGAATTACAAATTTCGACGCTTTGGTCTGCATAGCTCTTCCGTCTGCTCTAGGCTTCCTTTAGCTTCTTTCTAATCATATCAACCTTCTCTGAAGCTTCTCGTATCATATCTGAACCAAGTATTAATCGATCTTCGATTTTGATCCAACATGTTGGTGACCTACACGGATGACCAACTAGAGCTTCATACGGTGCCATGCCGATACTAGCTTGATAACTATTGTGATAAGAAACTCTATTAAATGCAGATGATTTTTCCAGGAGCCTCCATATTTTTAATGTGAACACCATGGATAATAATTCTAAGTCATGTGTTGCATAATTCTTCTCGTGAACCTTCAACTACCTACCCACATAAGCAATCACCTTCCCTTCCCACATCAGAAATGCACCAACTCCTTCTCCACAAGCATCAATATAAAAAGTTAATTCGTTATTTCCATTTATAATTGCTAAGATTAGAGCGGTTGTTTATCTCTTTTTAAGTGCTTCGAATTCTGCTTCACATTTAGGAGTCCAAATAAATCTAGCATCCTTTATGGTCAACTTTGTTAAGTATAGGCAATCTTCGAGAAGTCCTAAATGTATCTTCTGTAATATCCTGCCAAAACAAAGAAACTTCGACTTCCTTAGGAGTCTGTGGTTGCTACCAGTTTTGAATAGCTGCAACTTTTATAGAATCTACTGAAACATCATCCCTTGACACTATATGTCCAAGGAATTTTACCTCCTTCTCCTAGAAATATCATTTTGAGAATTTGGCTTTAAGCACATTATTTCTCAATATCTCCAACACAACTTCTATATGTCTCTCGTGTTCTTCTTCTGTCTTAGAATAGATAAGGATATCATCGATAAAGACTAACATGAATTTATTGAGTACATCTCTAAATACTCTATTCATAAGGTCTACAAAATAAGCGGGTGCATTAGTTAGCCCAAAAGGCATAACCAATTACTCGAGGAAAGTGTTTGGACCTTTAATGCAGTTAGATGGATGCATTCTTCTATGATTCTCAATTGATGGAATTCTGTGGCGAGATCCATTTTTTAGAATACCCGAGCACCAAGTAACTGATCAAACAAGTCATCTATTCGAGGTAGAGAATAACTACTCTTAGTTATTTGTTTATTCAGATCTCGATAATCTATACATAACCCGAGATATCCATCTGATTTGGCTACAAAAACCATTACCAATCCCCAACTTGAACGACTTGGCCTTATCAACCCTTTCTTTATTAACTCTCCGGTTTGGTTATCTAACTCTTCTCTCTCCTTAGGAGCCATCCTTCGTTCTCGTTGTTTAATTGACATTGCACTGGAAATCAAATCAATATGGAATTCGATTTCTCAATGTGAGGGTAAACTTTTTACTTCTTCAAAAACATCTGAGAATTCTTTAACAACGGGTATGGTTCCTAATCCTTCCTGGGACGAGTCTAATGCATAAAGAAAACTTCCCCTTCTTGGACTCGGATCTTCGCAGGATATTTCAATAAACTTCGCTAACTTTTTTTTTCATGAAACTATCCTTTTCAAGAAATCTAGAATAGATTCATGTTTAGTTAACCAATCCATACCGAGTAAAATTTTAAACCCAATAAAATCTAAGAAAAATAGGTCGAAAGGAAATTTATGGGAAGAGTGGGAAATTTGGACTTTCTCACAATTCATGCAAAGGCTAGTAGTACCGCCTATAGGATTTTCCATGTAAAGAGGGGTATCAACTAACTTGGGTTCAAGTTTTAATTCTTCTACAGTTTCCTTAGCAATAAAACTATAAGAAGCTTCTGTATCAAACAATACTCTAACTAAAATATCTTCAATAAAAATATTACCTTCCAAAACTCCCTTGCCTTTCACATCCTGAGGGGTTGAAGGCTCATCCTTAATCACGTTGACTCAGGCTTGCTCTCCGTTCCTCATAATCGGACAGTCCTTGATCATGTGCCCTGGTTGATGGAAATTATGGCAAAGGATATTTTGGACCATAAGAGAGATGGAATCCTGGACCTTTGGGCTTCTAAAATCCTTCACAATATGGCCCTTCTTCTTGCAATTATTACAAGTGTATTCCTTAATACGGTTCCCTTGAGATCCTCCTCTAGGTTTCCTTGACCACAGCTTCTTCCCACTATTATTGAACTTCCTATTCTTCTAGTTGTTGGTGTTGTTATTGGTCTAAACTACTATGAGACTCTTCTTCTCCAATGTTTCATAACGGAAACCCATATCCAGTAAATCCATAAATTACCCTTTAACATGGGTAGTCATCATGATTTCATACTTCTCATTCATCCTTGAAATAAACTTCTCATTCTTCTTAAAGGCGTGTCGATTAGACCTGACCCAAAACAAGATAATTCATTAAACTTATTTGCATACTCCTTAAAAGTCATTTCTCCTAGCTTAAGATCCATAAAGCTTCGGTAAAGATGAGATTTCATAGATGTTGGCATGTACTGCTGTTCGAAAACCTCCTTAAACCTTTTCTAAGAGAAACTATCCTCTGATTCACTTAAGGTACTGGACTCTCACCAAGCCAAATCCCCTTCCTGTAACTGCCACAAGGCCAAGAACATCTTTTGCTCATTACTGATATCCAACGCCTTGAAGATCCTTTCGCATGGTTTAATCCAAGCTTATACTTCAATAATAGCTTCTGCACCCTTGAATGGTTTTCCCCCTAAACTGGTACAATTCTTACGTAGAGTGGAAAACTTAACCTAGAGTTGTATGGGAGCTATTTCTTCTACTGCAGTGGTTGGAGATCGACCGTTAGTTGTTGGGGTGCTGCTATTTCCTCATCCCTGTCCTCTATGAGTACTCATGCCTTACTACTTGAATTTAGTAAGTTAACTTTAGAATACAAAGACAAAATTATCATTGGGAAATATATACATCGTTTTGAGATTACTAAATGCACACTCTCAAAGATTTAAACTCATTCTGGGGCATTAGTAACCCTATCTCTAATGAGTTATAACCCACCAAAGCTAAGGTTCTCATTTAACCTTCAGCTCCGATACCATATTGAAGACCCATCTCATCGACTCTCGAAAATCGACACTAATACATCCATGGTATTTACATGCCATAAATCCCAATGCCCGGGAGGCAGATTTTCAGGGGTAAAGTAAAATAAAAATAGTAACACAAATTCCCACAATAAGTTAAAATAGGTAAATAGTACATCCAACTTACATCATTAGGGTACATCAGTGTTTTGTATGCACAAACCCAGCCAGAAACAATTATAACTGCCTTCTCCCACATTTTCTAGCATTACTAACTTATACACAATGGAAAATAAAAATATATTGATATCCCTATCGAGTGCTCTAGCTTCATGCTCCAAAAATTTCCTCCAGCATGCTCCTTCCAAAATACTCTGAATAGAATCCTGACTACTTGGCTTTCTGGGAAAATAGGGCACCCAGAGTTTAAAGGGAAAACAAAAATAAACTCTGGGTCAGTCATGGGACTGATGTGAGAACTTAAATTACATGTTTGAAAAACAAAAAGGTATCTCATAAGACCATGCCCGACATAAACACGGTACGGGTTTTTACCTTATGATAACCAAAACATTTTACGTCAAAATAATTGATATTATTTAATAACATATCTTTGAAAAAATTTGCACGTAAACTTATTAATCTTAGCCAAAATTTCCGGTAATACTAGACAAAAACACGGGTTCTACAATAAACTGTTAGACACTTATTAGAGAATGGATTCCATACAAATGACCAGGTGAAGGGGCTACCTTCTGACAGTATATCTCTGGAGGAATGTACCAAGGTTGACAGAACATCTACACTTCTACCAACACAAGACCGTCTTACCTTTCCTTAGATAATACCAAATATGTCATCACCCCGATCATTACCGACCAGTTCGAGAGCTCTCATCACATACATCCACGTTAATTTACACCCCTAACGTCATAGGGGGAAGAAATATATCTAGAAGGGGATGATCATACCATAATGGTTGCAAACCACATAACCTTGCTCAATCCACCCTGTTTCTGTCATTTCTCGGTTGTGAGGCCTGAGGTAATGATTACCTTTTCACATAGAACATCATCCTTCTTTAAATGCCACACTACCATTATATCGATCACTTATTGACTTCCACAAACATACAACCTTCGAGCTCGTACGTCTAAGAGAAGGGTGTTAACCTAAGAGAAGTTGCCTTCTTTGCCACCAAACAGATGTACATTTATAAAAGTCAACAACGTAAATCTCAAGAATGTAATGTAAGACATCCATCCGTACAAGTTTGTTTTAGGATTGAATGAAACCGAAGGCACTTTCCTACCACATCCTATCGCGTATCTATCCAAGGATTAGCAGCGAAAAGTCCTTCCAACCCAAAGAATTTCAAAAATGAAAGGACCACTGCTACTTTAGTATTTGGGAGCTAACCAGAATTATCAATAAGTAGTCCATTCATCTCGAAAATCCCTGGTCTTCATCCTTCATTCTCCCTATCAGATCTTTATTTTTCGATTTCATACATTGGTTCGAAGTGGTTTTCGGATAAGGATTTCCCCAGAACCGATCTCGGTTCCTTCAAATTTATTCGTCGATAAAAAAGGTTTTGTGAATAGGGAATCATTCTTTAATTTATTAAGTATTTCATCAAAAACTCCCTTGGAGATATATATTTCTAAAAACACTCTTTCTGGTATATACAGAATTATAACCTCTCTTACAAAACCCTTTAATAACTTTTAAACTCTTTTTTGCTCGAAATCAACTCGAAATCATTTCATTTTTAATTTAAGAAGACATTTATCTGAGTAAACCAAATTCATCATTCCCTCCGTCGGGCCAGTTTGGATAGCCAGGGAGAGCAGGAAACTAGTTTTCCAAACTTAAGCCTACACACCATCTCTTTGACACCCAAAAGGCGGTCAAGTTATTTGATCCCCTCTAAATCTTTAATCATTCCAAAACTTCTTTAAATCATCTATAAAGCACTTTAAAAATATTTAACATAGATTTGTAATAGGATTGTTAAGTTTAAAACTAGTTTTCAAAAGTTATAAAAAGTGTTGTGAAAAGTGCCGCGGGAAGTGCCTTTTAAGCTACATTGATTAAAACAACTTTTTATTAATTGGAACTTCACTTTTCTTTCTTAAATCTCTTTCTAAACCATTTTAAAACATTTATAATATTTATTCCATATTTTTAAACAATTTTGAAACATTATTTTCAAAGAAATCCAGTTTTGTATTCCGAACTGCAAATTCGGGATTTTTTCCAAAACTTGTTTTACTCGTATTTCAAATCTACATGTCAAAATCTCGATTTTCTTTCTTCATTGAAAACTATGGATATAATAGTTCATAAAATTCTTATCTCGACAAATTTCGAGCTGTATTCCACCTTGTCCAAAAGTTTGATTTTTATATTGCGAAATCGCGAACTATCGTTACGCGACGCGCATATTTTTAACCAAATTTTCCATTTCATTTAAAACTTCACCAAAACACTTTTGAATGTTTATAAAACATTTAAAATACATTACAAACCATTTTTAAGAGGTTTAACACTTCCATATATGTCATTTCATTAGTCTAAGGAAAGGGATTTCCTTTTCTGCTTATCGACATGTATATATGTGACTTGTATATATAATCAACATTGATATTAAAACAACCAAACTTGATGATTCAAGCATATTAAACATCCATTTGCAACATCATATCACCATCCAACATATACTATAACAAATTAGTAGTTCTCATCTTAATTTCTAAAGATTCACAAATCGTTATAACTCCGCTACTTGAATTCCGAAGCTTGCTATTCTTTGAATTTTAGCTCCTAAATGTCTCGACCAAGCTTTGGTGAAGCTAAGGAGGGCACGGCCTAGGGTGTAGCTTGAGTTAGGCTCGGCCTTGGGTGGAATGAAGAGGAGGTGGTGAAGAATAAAAGGAAATGAAGAGCTTTTGGATCGTTTTGGAGGTGTTTTACTATGCGTGACTATAATTATGATTTTACTTTCTTTTTGAAATAATTTTCGACATTATTTCATTTAGTTTAGAAGCCATTAAAGAGGAAACAAAAGCTTGAGAATTATGAAGAAGAAGATGAATGGAAAAAGAGAGAAGAGGGTATGGTATTTATAGAAGAAAAAAAGAAGTATGTAAAGGAAGATACGTAACTCCACTTTTTCTGTGCTTCTCCAACACATCTCCCCCTCCATTATACATATCAATAACTTACCCTCATGTGCACATCATTTCCATCCCCTCATGTATGCATATGTTGACTTGTTTTAGATTAAGGAGGAAGCTTTACTTAAAATATCTTAGATTTTCTTCTTATATATGTATTTTTATATGTATAAGTATATATGTATGTGTGCATATGTTCATGTGCATGTTAGTGGATGCATTTGTATGTTACATATGTATGTATGTCATATAAATAATGTTGCATTGATTCCGAACAACTTTCATTCGATAAAACGATGTCGATCGAAGAACCGATTCTCGATCGCATTTTCGATTATACTTTAACGTACAAATATTTGTAAACAAAATTCCAAAATAAATTTCTTATCATTTTAAATGAATTAAATGATCATATTTCATTTATAACAATAGTATAAATTTACATTAACAATTATTTACAAAAATCGCTATTATACTGATAAAGCGATATCGATTTTTCCTTATATTTTCAAATTAGGTATATCTCTTTATAAAACTACTACAAATGATTTATTATCGCTTCATAACTATTATAACCTTTTCAAAATCATTATTTGAATAATTATAATAATTATTTAATCATTAAATCTCAATTTAAATTAAATAAATCAATATTTAAATACGATGCCATTAATCAGTATAAATATTGAGGAAAATATAATTGTAAATATTTATTCAAAATAAGATTACTATAACTTATTTTTACTCAAGAAAATATTATTTTTATTATCAACCGTTTATTTAAAAATAAATAAAATTTATCAAAGTCTTAAATTTGTGGGTCATTACGCCTCCTAACTGTAGTGGACGGATTTCCTTATCATTTATACTAGAAGAACGAAATGAGATTTATACACACAATATAGCCCCACCGATGGTAACTTTACCATATAATTCTCATGTTTCTCCTAGATATTTTCAAAGTTACGTTTTGGTCTAAATTTGATAAACAGTTATTTAACTATCAAATAAATAATCATTCAAACATTGATTTAATTCCATAAGGGATCCACTAAGCCTTTATTAATTAACCACTAATTAAAACACTATGCAAAACTTGATCGAAAGATCTTTTTACATTATTTCCAAAAACCTTTACATTCCTTTTATACTTGGGAAACATTTTTACTTATCTCAAAATATAAGTATCTACCGAAAACATTTGGAAAATTCCTTATTCTCAAATTCTATATCAAATAGCCAAGAAATACCCTTTCCAAAACATCGTTTACTATAAATCCATTCACTTTATGAAACTCACTCATGTATCCCTTATAAAATTTCTTTTTATAAGTTCACTTCATATTTCAACCCTCCTTATAAGTTTTCAAAATAGATTTAAACTTCTTTCTAAAATCTCTAAAATGATCCATAAAATATATTCCCATGTATAAAACTCTTTATAAAATTTTCTTTTACAAATAACCTTAACAATACAAAATATCATCTACAAAATCTCTTCTTTAAATCACTTTAAATAAACCCTTTCATTTAGTAAAAGCCTTTATATAAACAAGTTATTATTTATAAATACATTTACAAAATAGTTATATAACTTGAAAATCATTTATAAACATTTAAACCCCAAACCGCTAAAAGAATTGATGCTAATTCAAAATCATATTTCATAAATTCAAAAAAAGAGGCTTAGCAATCAGAATGGTACAAAACTAATTTACCATTTAATTTCGATTTAATTTTCAAGTCATTCAACAATTTATTTACATAAATCATCATATATCTAAATACACTTCATGTCCATATCAGGAAATAACTTGCCAATATAAACTAACTAGTATAAACATGTCCAAATAACATAATAGCAAGATGGAGATTTATCCTGCTAAGTGGATGTCCAAACTATTCATTTCCTATTGTAGAATGGTGATTTATTCTACTAACATATTTCCACACAATCAACAATCAATTTATAACAGAACAGAAATTTATTTTGTTACCATGTGTCCATAACAACTAAACAATTACATTATAGCAGAACAGAGATTTATTCTGCTATCAAATGTCCATACAATCAAACAATAAATTTATAGCAGAACGAGGATTTATTTTGCTATCAAATATCCACATAAACAAACAATCAATTTATTGCAGAATGGGGATTTATTCTACTAATAATTGTCCACACAAACATAAACGATCATATCATAGCTCATTCATAGTCATTTATCTACTTAATGGTATTGACATTCGAATCTCTTGTGTTCAAACCCATCTTTGCAAAAGAAGTACCTTTAGAACAATTTGGTACTCGAAACAAAGGATTTAAAAATTAATACTCCCTTTTAAAATGATTAATTACAAGTGAACTCTTTATTTAATCATAAATAATCTTTATTAAATTCGAACTTAACTTAATTATAAATTAACAAATAATTAAACCTTTAATAAATAATAAACAAAGTTAATTGTTATATAAATAATTAAACACTAATTTATCCTTTATTAATTATTAAATAACCATTTAAACCTTAATTAATAATTTTATTTTAATCTCAATTAAATAATCTTCAATTAAGTCTTAAATAATAAATTAAACCTTTAATAAATAATTTATAAATTAAAAACCTTAATTAATTTAAAATTAAGTGTGTGGTTAATAATTAATTAATAATTAGCTCTATATTTAATTAGTAATTGATTAAAAATAAATCATACACTTAACTTATAATTAATTAAAAATTAATCATACTTAATAATTAATTAATAATTAATCATACTTAATAATTGATTAACTAAAATTAATCTTATCCTTTAAAGGTAATTAATTAGTAACTAATCTTTACTTAATTAAAGTTAATGAACCATATTAACACTTAACTAATTAATAATTATTAAAACTAAACTTAATTAATCATTAATTGTTAAATCCTTAATTAACTTTTAAAACATTATTATTAGGCTTATAAAACATTTACAAAACAATTTTAAGTATGAAACTTAAATTTGAGAAATTCGGATTTTTAAGGCGAAACCGCATCCATGGCAACTATCGCAATGGAAACTATAACTTGAAAATGTTTTGACTTTCCTCCTCAAAATATTAACACTTAAATACTTGCCAACTTATCATAAAACATAACATAAGAGTTTGCATAAAAAAGCTAGGTTGAAACTTTGTAATGATTTTCAATTTCCTTTAACTAAACACTAGCTTCTCAAAAAGAAATCCAATCGTCAATACCATATCGAAGTGTCCATTTTCTTTGCATGACATCACATATACATGCCTAAACATCCATAATCATATTGCCATCATAGCACAACCAATCACATTTTTATAATGAAAAGACAATGCTTTAGCTTTTCTATTCACAAGTCAATATCTAAACCGCAACTAGCAACATACACATATATTCAAACCATATAATATTCCAACTAAACAATCAACTTATTTTACCATCAAATATTAAATACATATAAAGGTAAAAATATTTCAAAAGTTAAAGAATTTAGTCTCCAGAAATCCTTTGAAAACTTGATATATTTTACTGCTCGGAAAGCTTGGAAAACCAAAATCCTTCTCGAAAATGGGTCATTTTACACTCGATTTTTAGACCCTTTCCTCTCGAATTTTGGAAAAGTAGTCGAAAGGAGTTTAGATTATTCTTTTCTCTATTATTTAAAATAAAGAGTTACTCAAAAATTTTAAATTTTAAGGAAGTTATGGCCAAACAGTGAGGGGTATTTTCGGACATCAAAATCTAGGTTCAAAAACAGTCTTGCAAAAAATTGAATTTATGGAGCATCTAAGCTCGGAATAAGAAAAATTGCTAGACTGCAAAGTGGTAATTACTAGAAATATACATGGTTTGAAAAAAATAAAATCTAATTTTGGAGTTTTTTGTAAGAAGTTATGGCCGAAACCATTTTGGGTAAAATAGAAGAAATTAACAAGTTTTGAAAACATTTTAAACAAATGAATTTTTGATTTTTAAATTATTGACAACTCAAAGGAAGTCATTAAAATTCTTTTAACTTTGGAATTGAAAATAAAAATCAAATAAGGAGGAAAAGAGATTAGAAATTTGTGTGTGTGTGTAAAGTGAAATACCTGAATTACTAAAAAGCCCTAAGGGTACATACCCTCCACAAACTCAATGACACATCACCACCATTGTCCCTTTCATATACTACATTCCCAACACGAAGAGACTTCTTTATGTACTCTTGTCCCCTTTAAGTTGCAAATATGTCACATCATGTCCTCCCGATGCGACAAATTTCTATTTATTTTTTATTTAATTGCCAAAGTGTCACGTCATGACTATCTTAACTTAATTAACACTAATTATACTATATTAAACCATATTATATGATTAGTCTGTGCGTTCATATATATATATATATATATATATATATAATAAACTATGCACAACATTTCAAATAACTTTAACACAATGAAACGTCGAAAATTCGAAAAACAATTTCCGGTCACATTTTCTGTTTTTTCATCAAACTATATGTTTTTATAAACAAAATTTAAAAACTATTTTACCGTTATTATTAATTATTAAAAAGATATTTATTTTCATTATAAACATATATATTGAATACCTAAAATTAATTAAATATTCACAATTCAAAGCAGTAAAATTCTGGGTCGCTACAACCACTACTTTACATAGCTTGGGGGTTGATCAACATATACCTTTTCTTTCAAGTCTCATTATAAAAATGTAGATTGCAAATCCAAAAGGTAGATGGATCATGAGTTTTGCGTTGCTAGTGCTATCATCGGTCTGATTATGTCATGTCTTGCTATAAGTGCAAAAACCTCTTTTATAGTCCACACCAAACTCTTATTTATACCCTTAGTTTGTTCTGAGCAATAAGCACTTATCGAAGCGTTGATTGATAGTGCTAATTCAATTCAAAATTTGTTTTGGCGTTTGATTTAATATTTCATTCAATGGTATCAAGTCAAACCCGCAAGATAGTGTTCAACGCATTTTTAGTGCTTTTTGAAATGATGAATTGGTGCACAGATATTTTCCAACATATATCCATCATATATTATAAAAAGTGTAGATTTTTCTTCTCTACATTCAAGGTGAAGGAACTGGGCTAGCCCATAGTGGAAGAAATGGATGAATTTCATAAAATTTAGCCATTTTGGATCTTTAATGGGCCTTAGTGGTCTAAACATACTTAGAAATTTTCTAAGTTTTCTTTTAAATATTTTTTTTGCTTTATTTAACTTTAGAAATAAAGTTTAAAATTTAATTTTAAATGTACGTAAATTATAACATATTATATATACTCTTATGTACATATTTGTATGTAAGGTAATTTATTAAACTTATTTAGAGAAGGAAAATTTTCATTTCATATTTCTTAAGTTATTGAATTAATGAGGGGGCATAAATTTATTTAGAGAAGCAAGCTTTTCATTTCCTTCTCTTAACTTCTTTAATTAATTAAGTTATTGAATTAATGAATGTCATTTATTAGCAACGTGTGTGTGTATATATATATGTATGTATGTATGTATGGCATGAATGTGAGTATAAACAAATATATATATATATATATATATATATATATATTATAGTGTAAATTATGTAAAAGCAACATATAATAAGTGCTATTAATTGATGATGATGATGTTAGACATCTAACTAGAAATAAATAGATAATTAAATATGTAAAGGAAATATGAAAAATAGATAAAGAGAAACAAAGATGGTCGATTTAATTTCTCATTTGGTAAACTTAATTAATGCAGCATATAAATGATAACCAATTGGCATCAAGATATAATGATATAAACAATTAACAATAAAATCATGTATGTATTATTAACTAATTGGTGTGTATGTGTTTAAATATGTTTATATATGTATTGTTTAATGAATCCTCTAAATATAATAAATTAATAAAGCCAAGTCAATTATTACCCATTTAAGAAACATTATCAAACATGTAATGATCAGATTTAGTAAATCAATTTGAAAATAGATCTTAATCAATGAATCCAAATGTAACCAATGTATATATTAATGATTTAATTTAAAAATGTAGAATCAAACATATATTTATTATTAAAAAAAATTGTCCAAAGTATATTTCATATAATAATATTACGTTGATTCATGTTTATTTATACATATATATAGTGTACATATATGTATGTGTGTGCATGTATACATACATACATACATATATATATTTAAATATATATATATATGTATGTATGTATATATTGTTAATGGATCCTTTAAAATTAATAAATTAACTCAACCAAATCAATTATAATCAATTTAAGATTTATTACCAAACATGTAGTAATCTAATTTAGTAAAATAGTCTGATAACAGATCTTAATCAACAAATCTAAATATAATTTATATGTGTATGTTAATAAAAAAATCTTAAAACCTTTTAACATATTTCAAAATTATTTTAACATACACATACAAACATATTTATATATACACATACAAATGCATTAATGTGTGTGTGTGTGTATATATATATGAATCTTAGAGTAGAAAACAAAATTGGAATCAATGTAAACTATTGTTAACAATTAAATAAAATAAAGTTAACTAGGATAACAAGTTAATTGCTAGATCTATATTTAGATCGAAATCAATAGTAATTAACATAGAATATCATAAATAAAAGTAACTACTTTAAGATCTATAATTGTATGATTATAAGGGACAACGGATGCATATATAAAATTTTCAATATGAATTAACTACTAGATCTATAATATCATGGAATAAATAAATAACCAATAAAATATACCTTGTTTGATGTTGCCTATGATTCGCCTCTTGAATGATAAATGCTTATAGCTTAGATTGAATCATCTCCAGAAATTGCAACAATCTAAAGCACCACTTTTGAATTTATTTTATTTTATATATTTTGATTTTGTTTTCGGAATTTTTGTGGCATAGAAGCCATGAAATTTCGGCCAAGAAGGTAGAAAAACGAAGATAGAGGCTAGGGTTTAGAGGGTGAGTGATTAAGAGAGGCCAATGAATGGAAGATAATATATTTATGGAGGGATCCCTCCTAAACCACTTCTCTTTATTTCCTAGATCCTACCATTGGATTTTAAACCTCCTTTTCTTATGCCTTCTATGAATAAGGTTATATGGGACTCAAAATATTCCCAAACCCATTTAGTAATTAGTCTATTTAAATCCAATTTAAATATTTTATCAATGTCATAGATCGACTTTTATGTACGTACTTTATTAAATATTAATGGATTCAAGCAAATCAAATAAATAAATAAAAAATTAATAATTAATATTTCATAAATATTAATTAATTTATGTAACGACCCGTATTTTTAGCTATTTTAATTAGAAAATTTAAGGTGATTATTGAAGGAAAATGATTATTAATGTAATTTGTTCAATAATTTAATATTTGAAATTATTTGAATAATTGGATAACGGGTTTAATATGATTAAAAATGATTTGTAAAATTCTATTTTATCATATTAAAGTTAGAATGATGTTGTAGAACTTTTAAAATCGAATTAAAAGTAAATTTGTGAAAATTGAATATTTTAATATTTAATTGACGAGTTAAAATAGCCATTTTTCAAACAGTCTCGGATTTCGACGAAACTTGTTTCATCGGATCCATAATAGTAAATTATGGTAGGATTTCAATTTTTGTAGCAATTGGACTTGTCGTTTGGGCGTGCGAGCTTGAAACGCGTAGAAATTTAATTTCGAATTTAATTAAAATAATCGACTTCGAAAAGCTATCTTCCAGATATGATCGAATTAGGCCTTCAAACTAGTTCCATTACGTCCGGAATGGGGGTAAAACCTTATAAACGCCTGGCGGCACGTCTCGATTGGAGTTCGGATGATTTTGGACCTACCTATATAAATACGCACGCAAACCGAGACAGTTTTATTATTATTTTAATCCAAAAACCCTAATTCTAAATCATGGCCGCCACCTATTCCATGGCCAGAAATTGCCGATCTTCTTTCCTTAATATCTCTCAATCCGTTCGACGAAATCGAAAAATTCCAAAAGCAAAAGTGTAAATCTCGATGAGCTCTTCAAATCCATACGGTTGATGTATGCTAATTTTTCGTGAATTCGTCCAGATCTGACTTGGAAGTGTGTACGTATTTCCTTGGATTGCGTGCAAACGACGGCGAATGACGGGATGAAACTTGGCGCGTAGGTGGCTCTGGTGAAGGGCTTCGTGGTGGCGCTAGCTGATCGTTCTGGAAGTCGACGAGGTGGTCATGAAAATTGCTTGAAGATCGGCGGCTAATGGGTTTGCATACGTGAATTTCACGTTGGGGAAGAAGCGCCGGAATCACGGAGATGAGAGCTGCGCTGCAGTGCAGATCCGAAAGTGTTTGGAGCTCAATAAAATTTTATGTTAAATCGAACGTCGTTCGATTTGATTTAAAATCGTAAAATCAAGGTGAGTGTTTTATAACGCTCACAACGTACTGAATATCTTTATGCTAGTTAAATTTGACATTATGCATAGTTATGATTTTTATTTGTTGTTGTTTGATAAAATTTAATTATCATATTGATTGTCATTTGAATTCACCGTTAAAAAAATTAAATTGATAGTTAAATTTAAATTAAAATTGAATTGCGATTAAATTACCTGACATTGATAAATATAAAATTGCCGTGAATTGTATTGCCTATTGGATGATGTATTTCGATGGATGTTATTGGTTGATATTTAAATGTTTGGATGTTTATTTGTTTATATATATCCTGCTATGCATACATATGACACTGTGATTGATTTAAATGATATATTCATCCCTGACATTTAATTGTAATAACTAATCACTTGGCCATAGGTTAGAAAATTATATATGGACACCGAGTTGGATAAATTAAATGATTTTAAAAGTTGTTTTGAAATTATTTAAATGAATTGATTTTAAGAATAAAATCCAATTTATGGAAATTGAATTATTTTGAATTGGAGCTCGAAATGTTAGAATTTAAACTTGGTAAACGAAATTATTAAATAAAATCGAAGTTTAGATTTAAATTGAAAATTGAAATACGGTGTAAATTTTTGAAAGTTGATTTGTTTTAAAAGATTGGACTTTTAATCGAACTCTGAATATTTCTAAGAAAATTGATATGAAATGATATTTCAAGTTTGAGTTTGGAATTGAAAATTTATTTGAAATTTAGATTTAAATTAATTTGGAATTGAAGTGAAATTTAAAGAAATTTGTGAATTGAAATCGAAATTTACGTGGAATAGAAATTTATTCAAGTTGAAATTGGAATAAATCGATTAAATCGAAATGGAATTTCGATTTGATTTGGATAGGAAATTTGGGAAGTTGACCGGTTTGACTTTGGAATTATTTATCAAATAATTTTTGATTTTTTCCAAACTATTTTATATATAAACCATTTTATATTCAAATTATTTTCGATTAAACTATTTAAATATTTTCTATTAAACTAGTTTGAATTATTAAACTATTTTAAACTATTTAAACTATTTTCTTAAATTCAAACTGGTTAAAGAGACGGAAATGTTTATATTTAAACCTTTGGTTTAAATACGAACTAGGTTAAAGTAGAGATTATAACCTAAATTGAATTCGAATCAAATTTTGAAGTGAAATTGATTTATCGGACAAAATTGATAATTTTGAATATATGATGATTTTGAAATGGATTTGATTTTAAAGCGAATATGATATTTTGTTATCAATCATGAATCAATTTGAAATATAAAAGAGCCATCAGTGTAATAATACGTAGTTATTAAAGAGACCGGGATCAGATATGGACATACTCTCTGTCGATACCGAAAACCACTTTAATAACTATTATACGCGGAGTGTTGATCCAGAATGAAGTGGATGGTTTGGTGAACGCGTTGACTGAAGAAAGAGAACGATATTGGATGACCCCTGACATGACTAAAACAGGAGCCGCGCCGGGCCATTGAGGTTCGCCACCTCTAGCGGACACACTTCTTCGATACCATATCTATTACATTTGTGATTTGATTTGGGTGCACCCCTTGATTTGGGAGTGTTGTTTCGCGGTGTTGAAGTAGTAGCTGCTATGCTCAACATCAGTCCGGATCACGCAACTACTAGTATCCTAGTTGGTATCGCCTCATGTACCTTGTCATACTGATTATCCTATTCGCGACCACTACGTTTTGGTTTGTACCTTGAGTATATGGATTGCCCTCTGGTGACTTCCGGTTTTGGGGAAACTACGGTCTTGTATATGCTTTTGGGAATATAAAATGTGTTAAGGGGGATTATGGTAACGCCTTAACGCTATTTTGATACTTTATATTACTGATAGACATTATCTACTTAGCGTACATTACTACCTAGTAGATAGTTTAACGGATCCTTGAAAGGTGGAAAATCCCGTAACATCTCTTAAGTTATTGCACGCACGTTGACAATGGATATGAGATATCAAACCCCGTAAACATCTCTGACGCCGTCACACTCATATTTATTTACGATTGATTTAACTTTCATATGGATATTTTAGTCCTGACTCGAGTGTTTTATCTTTTCATTACGCTCGGGTCAGTCCTGAGTTTTCAGATTTTTGAAGATCTATTCTGGAGGACGAAGACGAAGATTTGGTATACTATTACTATTATTATCTGTGCATCATGTTGTCTGCTGCATTATTTATTTGTTCTGTTGTATATGTATAACTCTGATAAATGTTGTATAAATAATTGTCTAAGTATAGTAAACAGCTTCATGAACTGTTTATTTGACTATTATATTTTATCGTTCCGCTGCGAGATTCTGTGTTGTTTCATTTCCTTTATTTCTTTTCTTTTCTTAATTACCCCAATAACCATCTGCCTTTTTTTAATGGTTTGGAACCGGCATGTGTATTTGATCGTCGGTTTAAACTGTCCAAAAAGGCGGGTCGTTACAGTTGGTATCAGAGCTTTGGTTTAGCGATAAACCTTGGCTCTAGTGGGGAATAACTCATTGAAATAGAGGTAAACTATATGAATGAGTTGAGTGTATATGAGAGAGCGTACTTGTTATTTGATATAAAATGGTTTTATATTGTGTTAATTTGTTCCGTTGAGTATTTATGAATTCTGGTCGATACTTGGGACGCCAAGGCGTCGATAGGAATTTCTAAACACTCGAATAGGACAAACCAACACAATATCATTTTGGAATATATTTTATATAAAAGAATTATTTGAATATTTATTCATTTTGATTAAATTGATTGTTAGGAGATGATAATATTAGATTATTATCGTTATTGTTTGATCAATCAATATTTACAACAATTGATTAAATAATAATGGACTTAGGAAAATGAAATCTTGTAAACACAATTGATAATGAATATAAATGAATTTTAACTTGGATTTGGGAATTTAAATTCCGGTGTTTGAGATTGACTTACAAGAATTTGAAAAATATAATATGAGCATTATATGATAGTATAATTGAGTTGAAATTGTTTTCGAAGGATTTTTTTATGATAAGTGTTATATTCCCTTCTCTTGACGCTAGAAAATGATTTCGATGATGTGTGCACGCATCATTGGCATTTATTTTCGAGAGTCCGAGTGGGGGAGACCACTTAATAGCTTGTCTAAACCTTGTTTTGACTCAAATTTTATTTTGTTTTGCATTCTCTATAGTATGATTTGATATATAAATTATATAAGTATATATTATTTCAAACCTTGATTTGAAATGAAACCGGGATTGGAATTCTTAAGTTCTTTAATAATTAATGATTTTTTTTTATGATTGAAATGAATTTAGACTTGAATCATTAAGGAACTTCTGAATTGTGAAAGGAGAAATGAACCTAAGAGCTAAGTGAAAATATCAATTGAAGTAGAAATCCTTAGAATTAGGAAATTATGAACTTAAAATAAAATTGAAACTGTAAAACTCGCATAGTATTAAATTTCATTCTATAGCTTAGATATAATTTACCAAAATACTTAAGAAGTTCAAAAATGTTATATGAATTGTTAATTGGATAATATACAAGTATAGGTTTGAATAATGAAATATGCATTTAATTAATGGTTTGCAAATATAAATAAAATTATTAGTAAATAATTGGAATTTAAATTAACATTTAAAGGTGATTCACAATTATGTTAATATAAAATGAAAATACTATATGTGAATGTAAATGTGAAATTAAATTATAGTGAAATTTAAGTAATGACTTAAGAATTGATAAATTGAAAATTCAACTTTAAATGAAAAGAAGTTGTATGTTGTTTAACTACATTCTATTTGCATAACTATAACTTACCAAATACTTAAAGGGTTTAAAATGCTAATAAGGATAAGTAGAGAAATAATATACCAGTGTGAGAGTGAAAAATAAAATGTAAAGATCTATTGATAGTTGTAAATATAAAAGAAATTTAAGCTGTAAAATGAATGATACATGTATAAGTGAATGAATAAAATTTAAACTTAATGAAATATAAAATTGGTAAATGGAAACTAATTAAATTTGAATATAACTAAATGTCAATAAATTTGGAAGTGTATGAAATTAAAATTGACTTGGAAATGTATAATTGATTTAGTGTAGATTTTGGATGGATGTTAATGTTTGATATGCATTGGTTGTTAGATGGATGATAATTGATTAAGTAGAATTCATTAGTGTTAATGTAATTGAATAAACGGAATAAAATTTTAAATAATTAAATTCAAATTGGGAGCAAATTGACTTGAATTAAAAATGTGAATGAAACAAACTTGAATAAATCGGAAACAAATTGAATGTAAACCTATTGCATGGATGAATAAGAAAATAGATGACTTTGTGTTTATGATTGTTCTTTAGAAAATTTGAAGTTTTGATGTTTTGTACTTTGAAATAATAAAAGCAAATTTTTGGAAAAAAAAAAATCCAACATTGTCCAATATATGCTGAAACGAAAACAACCATAACTTTTAAATGGCTGAACGGAATTCGACTATTTTGGACTTTTCGGAAAGCTTAGAAACTATAGCACAACTTTTGTTTAGATAACTTGAGAAAATTCCTTCGTCTGCTTGGTTAAAAACTTGAATGTTACTCGCTGTCCTGTGTAAAAATAAGTAAAATCAGTAGTATACACCCTTAGTATTTTCGCCATATCTTTTGACTGGTTTATCAGATTTTTATGATCTTGCACTTTATGGAAAGCTAAGAAATTAAGCTAAAACTTTTGTTTTAAGTGTTTTGTGTTTTGATATCGTTTAGAAGGTCGAAAACGTAGGCGAACGTCGCTGACCTGCGCAATTCATTGCCCAGGCTGAGGCGTATCCTCTAAGTAAAACGGCCGTAACTTTTGAATGTATGGTCCGAATTCGATGATTTTGGACATTCCGGAAAGCTTGAAATGAATACAACAACTTTTGTTTAGATTCTGTTGCCAAATTTTATAGTTTAGGTGACCTAAAACTGAGATTTGTTTGCTATCCTGAAATTGGAATCTCAGTTTTGAAGCTAAATAGGTTATATATATATGTTGTGTAAGCTAAATATATCGATCTATCTTTATATGCATGGTTCTAACTTAGTTATTGAGCATTTTAGTAGGTAGCAAAGGGGTTGCGCTTCGTTGTAGAGCTCGCTTCTGTGCTAAATACAAAATGTAAGTAAACTGCTAATAAATGCTAAATAAAAGGTACGCTTATGGTTTTATATGGTATTGGTGATATATATATGTTGTTTCCCCAGATATGGGATGCCTCATCATTGAGATGAGATGTATATTTGATATATATTGGTTATATTTGTGTTATATATTGAATTGTAAAATTTTTCGATCGAGCCGCGTAAAGGAGACCCTGCCGAAATTTCCCGTGAATCCGGGTGTTAGAAAATTTTTCAAGTTTTTAAATTTTATAACTTGTTTTGATAACTAACTTTTAAATTTAGAAATCCGTTCGGAGTAACATTGTGGAAGCGTAGTTATGACTTTATAAATGGAATTTCATTGTTTTATAAGTTGGTAACTTTGAATAAAATATATCTAATGTTGAATTCTATACTTAGTTCCTTTTCACTTCTTTTCCTTTTCGAGGACGAAAAGTTTTGAGTGGGGGAGAGTGTAACGACCCGTATTTTTAGCTATTTTAATTAGAAAATTTAAGGTGACTATTGAAGGAAAATGATTATTAATGTAATTTGTTGAATAATTTAATATTTGAAATTATTTGAATAATTGGATAACGGGTTTAATATGATTAAAAATGATTTGTAAAATTCTATTTTATCATATTAAAGTTAGAATGATGTTGTAGAACTTTTAAAATCGAATTAAAAGTAAATTTGTGAAAATTGAATATTTTAATATTTAATTGAAGAGTTAAAATAGCCATTTTTCAAACAGTCTCGGATTTTGACGAAACTTTTTTCATCGGATCCGTAATAGTAAATTATGGTAGGATTTCAATTTTCGTAGCAATTGGACTTGTCGTTTGGCCGTGCGAGCTTGAAACGCGTAGAAATTTAATTTCGAATTTAATTAAAATAATCGACTTCGAAAAGCTATCTTCCAGATATGATCGAATTAGGCCTTCAAACTAGTTCCATTACGTCCGGAATGGGGGTAAAACCTTATAAACGCCTGGCGGCACGTCTCGATTGGAGTTCGAATGATTTTGGACCTACCTATATAAATACGCATGCAAACCGAGACAGTTTTATTATTATTTTAATCCAGAAACCCTAATTCTAAATCATGGCCGCCACCTATTCCATGGCCAGAAATTGCCGATCTTCTTTCCTTAATATCTCTCAATCCGTTCGACGAAATCGAAAAATTCCAAAAGCAAAAGTGTAAATCTCGACGAGCTCTTCAAATCCATACGGTTGATGTATGCTAATTTTTCGTGAATTCGTCCAGATCTGACTTGGAAGTGTGTACGTATTTCCTTGGATTGCGTGCAAACGACGGCGAATGACGGGAAGAAACTTGGCGCGTAGGTGGCTCTGGTGAAAGGCTTCGTGGTGGCGCTAGCTGATCGTTCTGGAAGTCGACGAGGTGGTCATGAAAATTGCTTGAAGATCGGCGGCTAATGGGTTTGCATACGTGAATTTCACGTTGGGGAAGAAGCGCCGGAATCACGGAGATGAGAGCTGCGCTGCAGTGCAGATCCGAAAGTGTTTGGAGCTCATTAAAATTTTATGTTAAATCGAACGTCGTTCGATTTGATTTAAAATCGTAAAATCAAGGTGAGTGTTTTATAACGCTCACAACGTACTGAATATCTTTATGCTAGTTAAATTTGACATTATGCATAGTTATGATTTTTATTTGTTGTTGTTTGATAAAATTTAATTATCATATTGATTGTCATTTGAATTCACCGTTAAAAAAATTAAATTGACAGTTAAATTTAAATTAAAATTGAATTGCGATTAAATTACCTGACATTGATAAATATAAAATTGCCGTGAATTGTATTGCCTATTGGATGATGTATTTCGATGGATGTTATTGGTTGATATTTAAATGTTTGGATGTTTATTTGTTTATATATATCCTGCTATGCATACATATGACACTGTGATTGATTTAAATGATATATTCATCCCTGACATTTAATTGTAATAACTAATCACTTGGCCATAGGTTAGAAAATTATATACGGACACCGAGTTGGATAAATTAAATGATTTTAAAAGTTGTTTTGAAATTATTTAAATGAATTGATTTTAAGAATAAAATACAATTTATGGAAATTGAATTATTTTGAATTGGAGCTCGAAATGTTAGAATTTAAACTTGGTAAACGAAATTATTAAATAAAATCGAAGTTTAGATTTAAATTGAAAATTGAAATACGGTGTAAATTTTTGAAAGTTGATTTGTTTTAAAAGATTGGACTTTTAATCGAACTCTGAATATTTCTAAGAAAATTGATATGAAATGATATTTCAAGTTTGAGTTTGGAATTGAAAATTTATTTGAAATTTAGATTTAAATTAATTTGGAATTGAAGTGAAATTTAAAGAAATTTGTGAATTGAAATCGAAATTTACGTGGAATAGAAATTTATTCAAGTTGAAATTGGAATAAATCGATTAAATCGAAATGGAATTTCGATTTGATTTGGATAGGAAATTTGGGAAGTTGACCGGTTTGACTTTGGAATTATTTATCAAATAATTTTTGATTTTTTCCAAACTATTTTATATATAAACCATTTTATATTCAAATTATTTTCGATTAAACTATTTAAATATTTTCTATTAAACTATTTTGAATTATTAAACTATTTTAAACTATTTAAACTATTTTCTTAAATTCAAACTGGTTAAAGAGACGGAAATGTTTATATTTAAACCTTTGGTTTAAATACGAACTAGGTTAAAGTAGAGATTATAACCTAAATTGAATTCGAATCAAATTTTGAAGTGAAATTGATTTATCGGACAAAATTGATAATTTTGAATATATGATGATTTTGAAATGGATTTGATTTTAAAGCGAATATGATATTTTGTTATCAATCATGAATCAATTTGAAATATAAAAGAGCCATCAGTGTAATAATACGTAGTTATTAAAGAGACCGGGATCGGATATGGACATACTCTCTGTCGATACCGAAAACCACTTTAATAACTATTATACGCGGAGTGTTGATCTAGAATGAAGTGGATGGTTTGGTGAACGCGTTGACTGAAGAAAGAGAACGATATTGGATGACCCCTGACATGACTAAAACAGGAGCCGCGCCGGGCCATTGAGGTTCGCCACCTCTAGCGGACACACTTCTTCGATACCATATCTATTACATTTGTGATTTGATTTGGGTGCACCCCTTGATTTGGGAGTGTTGTTTCGCGGTGTTGAGGTAGTAGATGCTATGCTCAACATCAGTCCGGATCACGCAACTACTAGTATCCTAGTTGGTATCGCCTCATGTACCTTGTCATACTGATTATCCTATTCGCGACCACTACGTTTTGGTTTGTACCTTTAGTATATGGATTGCCCTCTGGTGACTTCCGGTTTTGGGGAAACTACGGTCTTGTATATGCTTTTGGGAATATAAAATGTGTTAAGGGAATATAAAATGTGTTAAGGGGGATTATGGTAACGCCTTAACGCTATTTTGATACTTTATATTACTGATAGACATTATCTACTTAGCGTACATTACTACCTAGTAGATAGTTTAACGGATCCTTGAAAGGTGGAAAATCCCGTAACATCTCTTAAGTTATTGCACGCACGTTGACACTGGATATGAGATGTCAAACCCCGTAAACATCTCTGACGCCGTCACACTCATATTTATTTACGATTGATTTAACTTTCATATGGATATTTTAGTCCTGACTCGAGTGTTTTGTCTTTTCATTACGCTCGGGTCAGTCCTGAGTTTTCAGATTTTTGAAGATCTATTCTGGAGGACGAAGACGAAGATTTGGTATACTATTACTATTATTATCTGTGCATCATGTTGTCTGCTGCATTATTTATTTGTTCTGTTGTATATGTATAACTCTGATAAATGTTGTATAAATAATTGTCTAAGTATAGTAAACAGCTTCATGAACTGTTTATTTGACTATTATATTTTATCGTTCCGCTGCGAGATTCTGTGTTGTTTCATTTCCTTTATTTCTTTTCTTTTCTTAATTACCCCAATAACAATCTGCCTTTTTTTAATGGTTTGGAACCGGCATGTGTATTTGATCGTCGGTTTAAACTGTCCAAAAAGGCGGGTCATTACAATTTGTAATGGTTGTCAATTAATTAAATCATGTGGTTTTCGAAGCATTCAACATTACGGTTGTGCGACTCAAAGGTCTAAATTCAGTCAGTGATTAATATCAAACAATTCGAATATTAACATTCATACGTCACTTAGCGGTGGTGTGAAGTTTTAGGCGAATTTATCGTTTACACATCTTTTCGATAAAATCCAATTCCACTTATTATAAGCGGTACCTAATAGTGACAATTACTTACATCAATTCTCTTTGTCAAAACTATATCACTTCGGATTTATGGAATTGGGTAATGATCAAAATTCCAATGTCATCCACATTTAACTTTACAATCCAAACACAAAGTCCTTAGTTCAATAACAATAATCATTATTAACCACAATGCTCTTGCCAGAGACTTTGACTTTGAGTTGACTTAAGTTGACCATGATACTAACCCCATATAACTGAGGAGATGAATTCTCACTTGAATAGTGCTCACTTCCAATACTTCCACTCGACCCAAATATAGTCACTCGATGGAACATCGTGCCATGATTTGATTATAATCAAAGTGGAGCTTTCATATTGAAGATCCACAGTATTCTCAAGTCCGAAGAACTGTGTAAATCAGTCACATCGATATTTTCTTTTTGACCTTAGTTATATTAACCAACAGAAAATTATCGAATGAGTCGTTCCATAGTACGTAACCCTTAGGTGCCTCCAGCAATCTAAGTAATACACTACCCAACATTGGAAGAGCGTTACATACTAGTCTCAATGGATATACTAATATCTAGTCTCTATGCATCTTGACTAGGAACATTTAAGACGGTATATTTGTTTTATTGTGCTAAATTACTCATGGTTACAACACTTTGTGGCTACTATCATAAAATATATCATTTATGGATTTTCTATTATATATACTTTTAATTAAACTAATTAATTAATATAATGACATTATATCAAGTATATAATAGAAAGAAACACCTTACTGTGAACGAGATTGTTCAACGAGTTAGATATATGTAACAAATTACATAATTTCTCCAAGGGCATTCTGCTAACTCTATCAATCTCCTACTTGCACTTGGGGTCAATTATGGAATCTTATTCCAAATTTTCCAATTGGTTTCAAAAAACAAGTTGGGTTAGTCCCTTTGATAATGGATATGCTATTTTGTTTCAATTATTTACTCTGTCAATCAACTCTCTTCGATGATGATATACTTGTTTATCACGTAGAATAATTCAGAGTATGTCGCTCAACCTATGGTGAGCTCTAAGTTCTATTACGAATCATATCACGATGTTGTTATCATATAATAATGTTACGAGATTCTCAAAATTTGGAATCAGCTCAGCTATAAATTTGCACTTATATTGTTGTATAGATTATTTTTATTGCAGCAGCATTCAAGGCGATGTACTTAGCCTTTTCATTGAACTAGCCACAGTCTTTCATTAGGACCATTTCCAACTTAAATATTCCTAACTTGAATTTATCATTGACATGCTATACTCAATATCACTTATGAAGTTTGAGTCCGAACACTCCCTAATAATGAGTTTTTGTTTCTTGAAACAATTCTCTAGTATTTATAAAATACACGAGAACCCTTTAAACAATCATTTAGTGATATCAATTTGGATTTTATATTTGCTTCATGTACAAAATACATAAATAAATCACTTTATTATAGACAACATATGGTAATTCCTATTGCTAATGCATAAGGAACTAATCTCACATGTTCCGTATTAAACATTTTTAAGAACTTGTTTTTGCATATCGATTTGATATCTTTTATACTTACTATAAAAGTCATCATTTATTAATCCAATGTTGAATATTAAAAAAACTAAGGTTGATTAGAAGTATATTGTGAAAATCAATAACGTGTTGTTTACTTATAGTTTAGAAATATTAATGTACCTTTTAACATTCGTTCTTATGAATACAAGATTCCTCTGCACTTTGATTGAAAATCAAACTATTTGATATTCTATCAACATACTTATTGAATTTCGATGCTTATAAAATAATAATTTTGTATCATTTCTTGGATCATATCCAATGGCTCACAAACTCAATATCGCCTCCATAGACTTTGAGACATTTATGGTTAATATGTGTAAACAACTTACTCTAAATCGTTATTTAGAATTTTCTGTTTCAATACCTATGTACCAAAACGATAAGACTTATCAAACAATAATTTTGTGAGTAAATCCGAATTGACTTGAACATGTTGAATATTAAATCTATTACTCTAATTTCAACAATTAAAATTTACGATATTATTCTTATCAACATTGCTCATTTAATTCTAACTGCATTAATCTTACTCATAAAGACATAATCGAGGTCAATATATCATATCCCTTCAGTTACAACCTCCAAAATCTATATTTTGATAGCGTACTTGGAATTTTTTTAGATTTACACATCATACCATATAGAGTCAGCACTCTCAATGGTTTAATTAAACAATCTAGGATTATATATTTTCGACAATAATAAGAAACTCATAGTTTCTCTTTGATGTGCAAGAATACTTATAAGATATTCTAATGCTATGTGTTTGTTTAGGTTTGTTAATTTCATTTCATCTTATATAATCATTTCTATCCATGGATCATATCCAATTCCATATCACCAATAATTCCTCAAAGAAATTTCTTCATAATGATGTTGGTATATTGCGAAACAACAATTGTTTCTCAATGCAATGGAACAGATGTTCATAAACATTTTATGAATTTCTTTATTTATAAAACTGATTTGGTTTTAGTTTACAAAAATTATGTTCGAAACATAAATATGTCATCCAATGACAGTCTTTTCAAAATTCTTTTGGTGAGATTCATATAAGATCGCTCATGAACTTAAGTGCAATCTTTCGACTCGCATATCCTGCCAATTCCTTGGTCTAGGATATATTGGAGATTCTTATAAACCCTCATCTTGTAAAATTTTATCAACTGTTATTCAGATGAAATAGTATTAACCTTTTGTAATACCCTTAAGTACATTACCTTATAAAAAACTAACTCAACTTCACTCACAATTAATCGTACATTGTCCAACAAAGTTCGATTACTTCATATCGATGCATCATCGTGTATCACATGGAGGAGTAATTTTGAGACTGAATCTTTATTCATTTTAGGTACGTTTAGAACATTTTTCTATATACTCACTCATTCAATCAAATCAAATCATTTCTATCGCATGTTATTTTATTTAATTCTGTTTTATATTCCATAAGTTTACTGTAGACATACTACATGCGTATTAAATAAACATGTCATGTCGACGATAACTCATTGGTGAATATGACGAAGTACATGGAACTATTTTGGTATTTATTAGATTACAATTGCATACATCTATATGTATCAATCTGAAGAGATTATTGTTTAAGATATAATTAACAAGTATTATATGATTCAAAATCATATAATAAACTTATTCCTAAAAACTACGGCTGGGTCTATAATTCCAAAACAACAGTAAATAATATTATATGCTTAGTAATTTCCAATGCATTATTTTTTTATATAATAAAATTACTACATTATAGTTTTATTTCATAAAGGATGTCCAAAATATTCATATCGAAATATATCTATGTCTATTTTTTCGATCTATACTGAAAAATAATCATTAGTTCACAAATAAAGTATGTAAGTTTTACGAAAACAATTTTTGTACTATGATGCAATTAATAAGTGCTATATGGCATGCTTCCTTTATTTCCACCATTATTATAATAGTGTACCAAATTTAAAGGTCCATCATTCACTTAATTCAATTTGTTTATTTCATATACTACAACTATTTACGGTGGAAAATTCATTGATCAAATATCTTGAGCTTGAAGAAATAAATCTCATAGAAAACAATTTTTTATATGAAAACACATTTTGGAATAGAAATCATATTTCACATTCCAGTATTAAGTAACAATTATTATTACAATTCTCGTTTCCAGTGTTTCTCTATGAAGCAGAAGTGACTATTCATTCTCTTCATCCCAACCGTACCTTAAATTACATCTATTCTTACATATTCGTTTTTCTTTCAAATGGTTATACTTTTCAAAAGAAAATCACATTACAATATCATAACAAACTCTTTACATAAGCGCATTCGACTATTCTTAATATTTAAGGACATCAAATATGCTGCACTTTACGTGAACTGATCAAAATGCATTTTAGCAATCAAGTTCTTATATCTATATTGTAGTTTTTGGTCTTGTGTTACATTAACACAATACGATCTCTTTTTCAATTAATCAGATTGAAAACTCGATCTCACACTAAGGTTTATTTGTATTTTCGAATGAACTGATTTCATCAAGATATTGTACATTACAAACTTTGACCATTCACCATATAATATTTATATGCAATTGTATATGAATCAAATATCCATAGTCTTATACTACTCTTAGAGTTCGAAACTCATAGAATGAAATACATGGTCTTGACCAAATAAATGCATTAGTGACCAAACCATGAATGTATTCGGTAGTTGTAAAATTAGGCACCTGCACGGGTGTTGAAACGTTAACATGCAATAGGAATTTAATGTGGGCATTGTATTTCCATTTGTCAACTTTCAATTCAGTTCGTTTGTATATGTTAATTGATAAACATTTTATCAATCATATTAAATGTTCAAATTTATCATTGTAGATAATTATTACAATATTTAGCATATGTTCTTACAATATTAGAAAGGTTAAATGTTACCATCTCATTTTTCTAATAAGGCTTCCATTAATCTTTTATGTTTCCCAAACCCTAAGATAAAACATAGAAGCCTTTCGACTTCACTAGTGGGTGTTAGGACTCGTCTGTCTTGGTATTCTGACCTTGAGTTCAACAAATCATAGCCCCACAAACGATGGATAACTCCTTATCGGTTATATCATATACAAATCCTGGCACATTTTTCATTGTCTTAATCTCATTTCAACCTTGTGTTTGCTCGATAAATCGAAATAGATTATTCACTTACCTACCATATAGTGATAGCCTAAGTATAGTATATTAACCTCGAGTTTTCTCAACAAATACATATAGTTATCTTACCTTATATGTTCAATATATTAATAATACTACACATAACATCCCTAGCTTGAGTTCGCTTAGCAACTAAGGATTATGCAAGTAATTTATTAATATATATATATATATATATATATATATATATATATGGTAGAGGACAACATTATATTGAAGATTCATATTCTTCAATATATTGTATTGAGTGATATCGACTTATGAAATAATGTATTTCTTATGAAATATCCTAATGATTTAAGTGTCAAACACATCAGAAATCACAGTATATGTACATTTATGTATTCCTTAAGTCTATTTGGGTTTCTTTAATGTTCCATCTTTAGCTTAGACATTCATATCAAATAAATTTTATTGTTATACAACTTTTATATTTCATATTACTTATATGATAGTCTTGTGCATGATATTTTATTAATTAAATCTTATTTAATTAATTTTAATTAATTAACTCTTTAACTAATTTTAGTTAATTAACTCTTTAATTAATTTTAAATTAGTATTCCAATACAACTTCTATATTGGAGATATCTATCATAACCTTTATAGTGTATACTACAACCTTCATAGTATAACACATATATCTTATATATGCGTATTTTTTATTTAATTAATTAACCTTTAATCAATTTATTTAATTAAACAATTTTAATTAAACTATATCAATTTCAAAACTTATCTTACATACATGTAACTTATGTTATCTTAACACTTTAAAATAACATAACATATATCAACATATATAATACATGCATATAAGTATTAATTAACTAACTCATTTAATTAATTTATTTTACTAATCTTATTAATAAATTTTAAAATTTTGAAATTAATAGTTTCAAACAATTTGAAAATTTATGTTATAATATAACCATTTATAATAAACATGTTTTAATTTTAAATTTAACTTTTAAATTTAAAATCATGTCTTAATTTTCAAAATTGTTTTGAAAATTACCCAAGGCCTAATCAAAATGGGCATTTTCTATCAACGACAACCATTGGGCTCACATAGGCCAAGCAGGTGATCAATTTGGACAGGATACTTGATTACCCAATTCCAATCCTAGACATCACATTTCTAGACACGATGTGCATAAGCTTAATTAGTTAGCCATTACATGACTAATTTAGACCGCATAGGCTATTGGGCTTTGATAACATTGAAGGAACCGGGTCAGTCCGCAGTGGAAGAAATGGGTGAATTTCAAAAAAATAGCCATTTTGGATCTTTCATAGGCATGTGAAGTCTAAACATATTTAGAAATCTTCTAAGTATTCTTTTAAACAAAATCTTTATTTTATTTAGTTTTAGAAATAAAGTTTAAAATTTAAATTAATGTGTATGTATATTAGAGTATATCAAATATACTCTTATGTACATATTTGTGTGTAAGGTAACTTATTAAATTTATTTAGAGAAGGAAAATTTTCATTTCCTATCTCTTAAGTTATTGAACTAACGAGGGAGCATAAATTTATTTAGAAGGAAACTTTCCATTTCCTTCTCTTAACTTATTTAACTAATGAAGGGCAAATTATTTATATGAAGAGAGAAATCCTTCATTCATCTCTCTTTAATTAAATTGATTAATTATGCGAATGTCATTAATTAAAATATATATACATATATATATGGCATGATGTGAGTATAAACAAATATATATATATATATATATTATAGTTTAAATTCTGTAAGAGAAACATATAATAGGTGCTATTAATTGATGATCACAATGTTAGACATATAAATAAAAATAAATGGATAGTCAAACACATAAAGGAAATATGGGAAATAGATAAAGAGTAACAAAGATGATTGATTTAATTTCCCATTTGGTAAACTTAATTAATGCGGCATATAAATGATAATCAATTGACATCATGATATAAGGATATAAACAGTCGACAACAAAAGCATGTATGCATTATTAACTAATTGTGTGTGTGTGTGTTTAAATATGTTTATATATGTATTGTTTAATGAATCTTCCAAATATACTAAATTAATATAGCCAAGTCAACTATTATCCATTCAAGATTTATTACCATACATGTAGTGATCCGATTTAACAAATGAATTTGAAAATAGATCTTAATCAATAAATCCAAATGTAACCAATATGTATATGTTAATAATTTAATGTGGAATCAAATATATATTTATTATATAAATAATTTGTCCAAAGTATATTTTGTATAATAATAATATTATGTTGATTCATGTTTATTTATACATAAATATAGTGTACATATATGTATGTGTGTGCTTGTATACATATACATACAGATATATATATATATATAAATATATATATATGTGTGTGTGTTGTTAATGAATCCTTTATAATTAATAAATCAACTCAACCAAATCAATTATAATCAATATAAGATTTATTACCAAACATGTATTAATTTAATTTAGTAAAACAGTCTGATAATTAATCCACAAATCTAAATAATTTATATGTATGTGCTAACAAAAAAAATTCTTAAAACATTTCAAAATTATTTTCACACACATATACATATATATACATATGCATTTATGTATATGTATGAATCTTAAAGTAGAAAACAAAATTGAAATCAATGAAAACTATTGTTAGCAATTAAATAAAATAAATTTAATTTCCAGAACTATATTTAGATCAAAATCAATAGAAATTAACATAGAAAATCATGAAAAGAAGTTATCAATTTCAAATGAAAACCAATTATAATGATAACAAGTTATACTACTTTAAGATCTATAATTGTATTCTTATAAGGAACAACAGATGCATATATAAAATTTTCAAAATGAATTAACCACTAGATCTATAATATCATGGAATAAATAAATATCTGATAGAATTTACCTTATTTGATGTTGCGTATGATTCATACCTTAAATGACAAATGCTTCTAACTCCGATTGAATCGCCTCCAAAAACTGTAACAATCTAAAGTACCATTTTTGAATTTATTTTATTTGATATGTTTTGATTTTGTTTTGGAATTTTTGTGGCTTAGAAGCCATGAAATTTCTGCCAAGAAGGTAGAAAAATGAAGATGGAGGGTAGGGTTTAGAAGGAGAGCAATTAAGAGAGGCCAGTGAATGGAAGACAACATATTTGTGGTCATATCCTTCCTTAACATCCTCCCTTCATTTCTAGAGCCAACCATTGGATTTTAAGCCTCTTTTATTACGCCTTCTGTGATGAGCCGCCTTTTCGACCCTCGAAAATCAACATAAATATGTTCAATGTATAACACACTGAATGATCGAGTGCTGGAAAGACATATTTTTGTGGGGAAAGAAAATAGGTAGAAGAAGGAAGAAAACTAAACAAAACAGAATCTCACAGCGGACTGAATAACATATAATATAAATAGTTATTTACGCAAATCAAACTATAATACACAAATCTCACATCAGAATATACAAAGCAATAAATAACAGCCTGGAAAGTTATAACAACCTACCTTCACATCTACTGATAATTTCAACAAAAACACCGCGGTGGAATAAACAAGAACGAGAATACTCTCGGTCTTCAGCTTGTCTCCTGAGCTCCATAGCTTCCTAACCTGAACCTTTAATACTCGGTCTGACCTGAGAATTATAATAAAATAACACCCGAGTAGTCTGGAAAACCAGCGTGAGAAAACACACTAAATTTGAATTATTAAATTTTGTAAAAATCCTTTAAAATCAAGGTATCTCGAAAGACTATGTCACACATAGACATAACGGGTTTTTATCTTACGATAACCAAAACACTTTATATCAAAGTCGTCTGATATTATAATAGTGTCTAAAAAAAGTAAATAGAAAATAGTTGAAATGCTTGCATCTCACGTTTTAGTATAGTTGGGCACAATCAAAACCATACGGTGCTTATTGGAATTTGGATCCCATACAATGACTAGGCACTGCGGTGCCACCTATCACAATACACTTCGATAAACATGCACCAAGGACCTTGTTGAGATCCCCTGCACACAAGACCAGACTACCCCTAACCTGGATAGTGCCGAATATGTTATCATTCTGGGTGTTCCTATCCTTACCAAGAGCTCTTTTTCATGCACTGTCTCATCCATAATAAATAATATAACCGAGGGCATCTAGAAAGGTGACAACGTAACATAATTGGTTATGACCCACTTAGCCTTGCTGCATATCCTTTGATTTCAGTCATTTTCGATTAATGAGGCTGGAGGCCAACGTTTTCCTTTCAAGAACAATTTTACTTAGAATGCTCACCGTCCTCCGATGATGATGTTCTGATAGCATTCATCCACACAAGTTGTACTGAGTCTGGACAAACCGAATCACAGTTTTAATCATCTTCACGACATTCATTTGTAACGCCCAAATCAGATCGAAATGGTTTTCAGATAATTAAATCTGATCCCAGTCTCTTCAAAACGATCAACGAAATTGGCCATATACTTGATAGTCGGTTATTTAACTATCAATAAAAAAAATTAACCTTACAAATCCGTGCTGTTAGATTTTGGATCTGCAATGAAAGCCGCCCCTTTGCTTCTTCTTCTCTTCGTACTAGGATCAAACAAAAACCCATCGGCCTCCTTCATAAATCCACCCCTAGGAACACCAGGTCGCCCTATAGGATGATCGGTGACTATCATTACGAAGCCCTAGGCGAACACCACCTTCGGCTAGAGGCTGATCAAGCTCAATCATCTCTACCATAAGAAAAATGCACACGAACGGCTTGCAAAGGCGACCAAAATCCGGCCCCCAAACGACGACGATAGCTCAGATCCACCGTTGGATTTGTAGTACTCGACACACTCTACGACTTTCAAGTTGAATTCTCGACCTAAAACTGCGTGGATGGGAAGATAATCAATGGAGAAGAAGGGAGCTTTTTGGCCATTAAAATGAACCGGCGGCTAGGTTAAAAGAACTAGGGTTTATTGTTCCCTTGCGTATATATGTACGTACATAAATAAAATATTTTTATTTTTACTGTTTCACACACTTTTTCAGACGGACTCCAAACGAAGCATGCCGCCTGGCGTTTATAATGTTTTACCCCTATTCCAAATACAATGGAACATGTTTTGAGGCCTAATTCGATCGTATGTGGAAGAAAACTTTTCGAATCGAATTAAAATATTAAATTTTCGACTTTTATTCCAACGCGTTTCTATCTCGTACGACCAAAAAGTAACTCCAAACGCTATGAAATTTGAAATACAATAATAATAAACTATTACGGATCCAATGGAACTATTTAGTCGAATTCCGAGACTGCGCCCCAGAAGGTTTATTATAAACATTCTATATCGCTACTTAAATTCATATTCAGTGTTATAACTCAAGTTCATACTCAATCTTATCCAATCCATATTCCCAAAATCATATTCAATTAATTTACCCTTGAATTGAATCCATTTCTTATTATCAAATACTTAACCATTTTAACTTGGTCATACTATTCCACTTTCTTAGTTTAATAAGTTATACAAACTTATTTATTGACAATTTCCTAAATTTCCACTTAAGTTTATTCACATTCAATATTTATAACATATAGTAATATAAACACTTCACAATTCATGTTTACATTTAATTTACTAAATTTCAATTCACCCTCCGTTTAAAATTCAAAATTTGAATTTCCATCCTTTTTACCATAATATGAAACCATTTTCATTTAGGTTTTACCATTTCATTTCTCAATTCATAAGTTCAAAAACTTATTTACTTAAACTCCATTTTACTCACTTAAGTGCATTTACATTTTATGATCATAACTCTGGATTATATATATCTATCACTTATTAGTTTAAGTGTATCTATTCCATTCAATAATCATTACTTATAATATATATATCATTTTACATTTCAACTTCATATTCAATTCAATTCAAGTCTAATATAATTTAACTTAACTCATCTTGTGTTAAATTTCAACCCATATTATTCATTTTAACTTACTCAAGTTAAAATTTAATTCCAGGATTAAAATTCCTAATTCCCTTTCTTATCTATATCAACTCCAAATTATAAGTTCAATAACTGATTCTTCTTAACTTTACAAATCATTTAAATGGAAATCCTAGAATTCAATCCCTCGGTTTTATTTCAAATCACTTTGAAATCATAATATACATATCACTTTGGTATGTCAAATCATACTTTCGAAATTTTAAAACAACTTGGTTTTGCCTAAAACAATCCCTTTTGGAATTTCTAAAAAAAACTTGTTTATCAAACAAGTCCAAAGCGAATAATCATAGTTAATCCCTATGGTAGCAATCCATCACTTAGAAACTCAAAAATGAATACTGATGATGCGACCGTCATCACCCGAATTATTTTCCAGCAACTAAGGTGAGTTCAGTGCTTGCTTACTTCCAAAATACATTTTAAAACAATTTCTATTCAGGAGTATCTCAAAAATAATATCACCATCCTCCTTTCAAACACTTTGGAAAATATTTCCAAAAATCTCCAAGATTTTAAAATTTTGGAAATACTTAGTTCAAATCCATTTAAAGCATTTTCCAAATTTCGGAACTCATATTCTGGTTTAAATCCACTTCTAGTTATGGCTCATTTGTATAAATCATATTTTTAAATTTTCTATTTGGTTATATATATATATATATATATATATATATAACCATTTCAAATTTTATAATCTATTTGATTATAACATTAACAACCAAACATTCCAAACATGTACACTATAATAATTTCAGAAAAATTATTTCATTTATAACAAAATATGGTTGGGTAAAATTATTTCATTTACCCACTTCAAAATAGTACCGTGTCGGTTTACCTTGTTTAGGAGTTTAGAAACCCCTATCGATACGGTTGTACTTCCTATACCGACCAGACTTCATAAACACTCAACTGATAAGTCAAAGCAATATAAAAGCATTTTATATTCTCTAACAAATACGTGCTCATATCTATTAATACACTCTACTCATTCTAGAGTACTTCTGACTCTATCTCTAATGAGTAATCTCCAATAAAGCCTAGGTATATCGCCAACCTAAGCTCTGATACCAAGTGTGATGACCCGCTTTTTCGACCCTCGAAAATCAACATAAATACGCTCGTTGTATAACATGCCGAACGATCGAGTGCCGGAAAGACAGATTTTTGAGGGGAAAGACAATATGTAAAAGAAAGAAGAAAACTAAACAAAACGTAATCTCACAGCGGACTTAATATCGTATAATATAAATAGTTCTTTATGCAAATCAAAATATAATATAGATATCTCATATCAGAATACACAAATCAATAATTACCAGCTTGGATAGTTATAACAACCTGCCCTCACAATTGTTGATAATTTCAACAAAAACACCGTAGTAGAATAAACGAGTACAAAAATACGTCTCGATCTCCAGCTCGTTTCCTGAGCTCCAAAGCATCCTAAGCTGAACTCATAATACTCAGTCTGACCCGAGCATTATAATAAAATAATAGCCGAGTTAGTCTGGAAAACCAGCGTGAGAAAATACACTCAATTTGAATTATTAACTTTTATCAAAATCCTTTGAAAACAAGGTATCTCGAAAGACCACGTCATACATAGACATGACGGGTTTTTACTTTACGATAACCAAAACACTTCATATCAAAGTCGTCTAATATTATAATAGTGTCTAAACAAAGTAAATAGAAAATAGCTGAAATGCTTGCATCTCACGTTTCAGCATAGTTGGGTACAATCAAATACGTACGACACTTATTGGAATTTGGATCCCATACAATGACTAGGCACTAGGTTTCCACCTATCACAGTACACTTCTAGAAACATGTACCAAGAACCTTGCTGGGATCCCCTGCACACAAGACCGGACTACCCCTTACCTGGATAGTATCGAATATGTTATCACCCCGGGTGTTCCCATCCTTACCGAGAGCTCTTTTGCATGCACCGTCTCATCTATAATAAATAATAATCCGAGGGTATCTGACCTACTTAGCCTTGCTGCATCTCCCCTGATTTCAGTCATTCCAGGTTGATGAGGCTTGATGCTAACATTTACCTTTCAAGAACAATTTTACTTAGAATGCTCATCGTCCTTCGATGACGATGTTCTAATAGCATTCGTCCATACGAGTTGTCTCGGGTCTGGAAAAACCGAATCACCATCTTCGTCATCTTCACGGTATCCATTCGTAATGCCCAAATCAGATCAAAGTGGTTTTCGGATAATTAAATTCGATCTCGGCCTCTTCGAAACGATCAACGAAATTAGCCAAATACTAGATAGTCGGTTATTTAACTATCAATAACATCCATAAGCAGATATCAGGCCTTATTATAGATTTTTTTCCAAAATCTATTTAAGAATATCATTATAAGATGTATATTCAAAACCCTTTCAATTTTCAATACTGAGACAACCCAATTACTTATATCCATATCCGGATATTTCAAACCATTTCTTTTTTTTAAATATTGAAAAACCTTTTAAATAGTTATGGAAAATACCACGCGGTATCTACCATGGATTCATAGCTCAATGGTTACCTTCTCTATCCCAAAGAAATCCAAAACTTAACTGCAGGCAATCTCTGCCTCCGATTTCACCATGAAAGCATACCATTTCTTTCCAAAAACTTTGTTTAATAATTATCTTAAAATAATGCTTGTAAGTTTCTGAAATAAATTTACAACTTAATCTAGGCAAATATATTTATATAAAAGTTATTATACAAATCCATATTAATATTTAATAATTTATCTTAAAATAATAATGCCGACTAATTCTTAAATAATAATAAATCTTTTAAAAATCATTATAAGGTAACTAATTAATAATTAAACATACTTTAAAAAAATTTAAATAAATAAGTAACAAATTTTTGGAATATTTTTAACACTTTTAGAATTACCTAGATATTAAATAAAAATCCTCTTTTTAAAACAAGCCAAATTCTTGATAACAATATAACCATTAATCTCATTTCCAATTTACAACATTTTCTCATCCCTTAAATCCATTATATATCGATTTCTAAGTCAAATTCAATTTATAAATCGATTCCTTAATTAACCTAAACTATATCCCAAACCAACCAAATCTCGATTCTAATTGCATTTCGTAAATGTGGAAATCTTACTTGAGCTCTAGTATAACCAATTTTATACTTATTTTCAAAATTCACTTCTATCCTTCCAATCTATTAAAATTCTCGATTTTAAAACCTTTTTATATGTAAACAAGTACCACTTAAGAATTTATTATTTAAAATCTTTTCATATACTTTTATTCCGAAATCCCTATTTACAACGCCCCGTAATAGTTAAGTGCAATTTGAAAACCATTTATTTTATCAAATCAATTAACCTAAAATTCTATATAAATATTTTACTTCAAAATTCCCTTTTTAAAACTCTTTCCAAATCAAACCATATATTATTGGTATTTAAAAATACCAAAATCTAGGCCAAAACTGCATTGACATCCAATCAATTCAAATCATACAATAATCTATCACAGACTATTCCAACAATACATATATTACTATATATGAAATTAAATTCAACATTTTTGAGCAATCCAGCTGGATACCTCCAACCTGTTTTTCTATATCCACAGATGTTAATACAATAAAAAAAATATCAATTCCGCTTCGAGGCAAAATATCGCGGTATATAGGGTCATCCGCTATTATGCGGGATGCACAGGGTCTCATCGGCTCCAATAGGCGGGAAAAATCAATCCAACTACTAATATATATTACTTTATTTATGTAACGATCCCAGTTTTAAAGACGAATTTAAATTTCTAATTTAATCGAATTTTTGGGTTAAATTATGGATTTGTTTGAATTTTTCAATTTTGATAAGATATGTATACTTATTTATTTTATAAATTGGATTTGAAACTTATTATAAATGTAATTGAATTGGATTAGAAATAAAATGTTTAAAGAAACTACTTATCAATATAGAATATAAGTGTATAGAATAAAATATGTGTTATAAATTTAATACTTAAGTTAGAAATATAATTATAAGATAAATTACAAAATATCAAGTAAAAAAATAAAAGAAAATTTACATACAAATGAAAATCTAAGCACATATAAAATATAAAGTGAATACAAAGGACCAAAGTAAATGATAACAAATGAAACATATACAATAGGCAAGCAAGAAAATAAATAAAACAAAGTACATAGTTAACTGCTTATACAAAGCAAAGAAAACTGTACAAACATGACAAATAGTGATGCAAGAAAAATAAAATAAAATCAGGTAAGGTAAGGCTGTGGACAAATGGGAACATATGCATTTAATACAAGCATAAATGCAATCTTCTCAGCCGAAAGAAAGAAATGTTAAAAGTCATTTCAGTTTTTAAAATAGTTCTTTAGTCAACAAAATAAGTAAGCCTAAGTAGATAGTACCTTCCCCTATATGCAAACTGTCTGTTGCTATATATTTATACCAAGTTTCTTAGTAAGAAAATAAGCAAGGCCTGAAAAGAAAAGAAAACCAAACATCAAAAATTTATAAACTCAAACATCATTCAATCCAAAGCAAAAGCAAGTTCAAACCTGAAAATCAAACAACAGAAGCCCTCTGTTCTTCATCTTCTCAAAACAGCGAGCAAACTTTCTTTAAAACTCAATCTTCTATTTTAATTGTGTTTAGTGATGATAAATGAGATGGGAAAAGTTGTAGCTTGTTGAATGCATATTTATGTGATGTATGTCTGTATGCATATGCCTCTGTAACATACAGGCTCTAAAACAGCTTCAAAAGGAAAAAAAAATCATTTTCTCTGATTCTACTTGTTAGTAGGACTGGGTGTTAAAACTAAAAAAAATGGTTTGATATGGTACATATTCATGATTTAAAAAAATTCATTTAAGTTGAATTAACTTGTTAATAACTCTGGGAATCTTGTTTTACAGTCAATATACATCATTATGTTTAAATTTGAAAATGATAAATTGTTGATTCAATTATATAATTTGAATCTACTTTCAAAAATGAGATTTTTAAAACAAAAATGGGATTTTTTAGTTAAGTATTTTATTAGCAATTCGTAGTCGAACTGGAAATGTTTTTTGATCAAATTCTGGTGGCTGAAGAATTTTCGAATGTTAAAATTTGGCATGAGGCAAGCACGGCCATCAATGGTTTCAGGAAAAATGAAACAAAAATTTTTTGTTGCAAGAATTGAGGGGACGAGAGCACTTTAGGGTTTAAATGTTCGAATTTATTGACTACCTTCGCGAGGCAATGGGGAAGGCTAGGGGGAATCGGAGGCCATCGCAACTGAGGTGATCGCTGCGTGGATGGAAGGAGGTGCTATGGTCAGAGGGGCGCGGTTTCTGATCGCCATGAGCGCCGTGGCGAACGCAATTCGCCGATGTGGGTTGGATTCTGGGTTGAACTAAAGGGTTCGATTTCGATTTGTGTGTGGTACTGGATTTCTGGGGAGTGGAAGTGATCGAGTGTGCCAACGTCGACTTGGTGGTGGGTGGCAACTCGATCGGAACGGTGCCGGTCAACGGTGCACGTGCACGGCGTGTTTTGGGTATCAGTGAATTGCAGATGGGAAGCCTCGAGTTGAACTCGAGAAATGCAAGCTTGGCTTCGTGGAGGAACTCTCGTTCACGAGTGTACTTCCTGCTGTTTAGTTTAGAAAAAAAACTTAAGTAAATTTAAACTCTAAACTGGAAAAAAAAAAGAAAAAAGAACGAATGAGTGGGAGAGGAGGTCTCGGGGAAACAGGTGAGGAACGCGCGGAGTTACTCGAGATAATAGGGGAGAGACTCGGGTAATTTTCTTCAAACTGCAGTATTATATTTTTAAAGAAAAGGAAAGAAAAAGATTTTCATCAAGTTGTAAATACTGTAAACTTAATAAGTGTTTAATAGTTTCAAATTAAAAATTCAATACAGGTTTTAATTATCTCAGTTAATGTTTAACGATGTTTTTAACTCTTAATAAATTATTTTAATTAACTAATGACTTTAGTTAAGCATAAAGATAATTAACAATTAAGGTTGTAGCTAGTAATATAATTAATTTTCAAAATTTAAAGAAGATTTTTCTTAAATGTTAATTAAGTTGAATAATTAATATCAATTAATTATTTTTGGAAAAGCAATTAAGAATGGGTAATTATTCAATTGATTATTTTAGAAAGTAATTAAGAATAATTTCATTTTAATTATAACTAGAGTTTGAATTAATTAATGTTTAAGTGATAAGTAAATTGTAATTAACTACTCAAGTTAATTAGTGGATAATTAATAGTTAATTAATTAAGAAATTTAATTAAGAATTAATAATTGATTAACTAAGTAAATAAATGATTAATAAATGGGTAATTAAGTTTTATTAAATAATAATTAAGATTATTAATTAATGATTAAGGGTAATCAATTAAGTAATTAAAGTTAAATAAATTGATCGAAGAAGTAATTAATTAAATAGTGTGAAATATAATAATTAAGTAATTAAGATTAATGATTTAGAAATGATTTGTTAATTAAATAATTTGAAATGAAACAAGTAATCAATTGATAATTAATGATAAATTAAACAGGGTTAACGAATTAACTCTCAAGTAATTGATTAAAATTGAATTAATTACAATAAGAGTTAAAGATGATTGCTTGTGGATTGTGTATGTAGGATATCTGATTTGTTGTAAAATGAATTGATATTTCTGTTTGAAATTGTGATGCCATGAGATGTGAATTACTATGTGCTGGATTTTGATTGGTGATTTTATTCTGTATGTCTATGTGAAAACCACTTTGCCTGTAAAACGGCATCTGAATTTCGATGCGACAGGGATTCGGATTCCAGCTGGTTATCCGAAACCCCATCGAATGGTAATGATGAACCATTGTGATTGATAAATTTATTTCTATGAATCTGTGAATGAAAATAAGCGTCATTGATTATATCGCTTATCGATATTGATTAAATCTGTGATGATTGATGTTATGCACTATTGTGTAAAACCCTTGGACCACACTATACACACACAAATATGGATTTCACATGGAAATCGGTTAAGTCACAGATTTTTAAATAAGTTTGAATTTTAATTTTAAATTCAAATAGTTTTGGAAATAAATTAAGTCTAATAGGAAAAGCTTTTGAAAAGCTGTTTTAAGAATAAAAGTTATTTTGAATAACTAATAAAGATTTGAAAATTTAATAGTCGGATTTAGATTGAAATTCAAAAATCTGAATTTGAATTATATATTCAGTATTTATGATTTAAAAAGGACTTTACAAGTTATACGGGTTTAAACCGTTTTTAAGCATTGATTTGGAATTTGAATTAAACCAAAGATTGTAACTTGTATAAATGGAATCGGGATTTTTCCAAAATAAAAATATTGTTTCTAAGTGATAAAAAGCTTTCATATGAGTAATGAACTTCCAATTTATATTAAAGAGATTTCAAGTTTGAATTGAAAATGATTTTCCAAGTTATGAATGAATCTTTGGAAACATTTTTGAAAGCTATGAGATAAATCTTTGATTTAAAGATTTAAACGAGTTAATCTAATTGAAATGAAAATTCCTTTGAAATCCGTAAATGAATCTTTGTGAAACTGAGTGAACTTTGTGAAATGAATCTTTTTGTTTAAAAGATTTGAAATGGTAACTGGTTTAAACCGTTTGAAAGAAAGTTTGGAATTATTAAGTTGTGACTTAATTGAAATCCCATATCCATATGTTTTAAATGTTGCGCTCACTATTCGGGTTAGCCAGGAAAGGACCTTTGGGTCGTATAACCCATTCCGAATATGTGATACGTCGTTATGGATAGCATTTGAAGACCGGTGGCGAAGAGCGAGTATTTGCGAGAACGATAGGATAACCTATCGATTGTCTCTGCACCGAGTAGCTATGGTATAGAGATTACCTAAGTGATGGGAAGTTCGATCAGGATTGTGAATACCCGGATTGCAAGGACTTCTTTGGAAGTGCCTTCGGTTCTGTTCGAACCCAGAACAGACTTGAATGGATTGTATGTCTGACATTACATTTTGAGATATAAAGCAGATTTCTTTCAAATACGTTTCTGTTGGTGGCGGAGAATTTATTCTCTTAGCATTAACACCCTTCTTTGAGACGTACGAACTCAGAGGTTATGTAGTTGAAGGTTATCAGCGATATATTCTCAACTTGGTAATGTGGCATGCTGAGTGTTGCTGATCATTTGTTGATCAAAGCGTGGCTTTTGTAAAAAGCGTAGCTTTGTGGACGAGACTTCGTCGAGCCTCACAAACCGGTAATGGTCGAAACAGGAATTGTGCGGCAAGGTTTTCAGGGATAGCTTCCCTAGGGTATGACCATTCCTTCTGGAAAAGGGTAGTATCATGGTATGGAGCCCAGATACTTACTCATGTGGACACACTATATTATTTACTGTGTGATGTTGTTGGTTAGAGAGCTCTCGTTTAAAGGTACCAAAGGACCGGGGGTGGCATATCTGAGGTTTTGTATATTTCCCGGGAAGGGGGGTAGCCGGCCTTGTTTGGTAGAGATCCAGTTGGGTTCTCGGGGCGTCCTTCCAGAGGTGTTTCCATGTGGCAATGAGAAGTTCCTTGGCCTGACCATTTGTTGGAAAATCTATTCATCCAATACGAGCCTTGTACGGTATTAGTTGAATTACCTGCTATCTACTTATGGTGGCGCCCCATTGTTTGGATGGTAGCTATAGTAGGCATAGTTCGAAATGTCTATGCTGGCTAAGATTTATATTCTACTTTCGAAATGCTTTTCTGCACTTTGCACTTATAGTAATAATATCAAAGAAATTCGCGTACCAAGCATATTTGACTATCATAAGGAGAAATCTCCTCCGATTCTGCGTTTGCATTGTGTGTGTGTGCGGGAGGCCTTTTGGTAGTCTCATTTTTCAAAAGCATTGGGATTATAAAAATTTAAATCTTTGATTGTTTTAAAGATAAACTGTTTTTGTTTGCTCACACTAGTCCCACGACTGACCCAGAGTTTATTGTTTATTTCCTAAACTCTGGGTGCTCAAAATTTTTCCACACAGGCAGTCTAGTGTTTGGTTTTTCAGATAACTAGGTCCAGTAGATCATCTGGAGCTAGTTCAGTCTTTGGATATGGACGAGACTTGCTTAGCTTGGTGCAATCTTGAAGGTGGATCGAGCTAGGAGTTTAGGAGCTTTGTCTTTGGAGATTTTTGGATCAGAGTTGCAGTATTTGATATCTGTGAAGACTTATTTCATATTGTATCGTGTTCCGCTGTATTTTGTCTTGTATATTCTCTGATGTTGATGATTATCATTGTATCAAATTGATGTATCGCATATTGTATTCATGTTATATCAATGATATCATTTTTTATTTCCGCTGTGTTATTTATCATTTAATGGTGTTGCAAGCTCCCGCGAAACGAATTTGATGTTGTTTGTCGGACATCAAGTTTGGGTCGTGACCGATTGGTATCAGAGCTGATGGTTGAGTAAGAACTTTAGCTACGGAGTGTAACACCTTAGATGGCTCATTAGAGATAGGGTAAAGTACACCCTAGAATGAGTACAACCAGTGGAACCAAAACCCAAATTTCTTAGTCTATTCGCTTTATCTGTTGTTATTCTCTAAAATATTTCGTCCGAATGCCTAAATCGGATTTCTTACTATTTACAGATAGTAAGAATGAGCGGAAGAAGTGGACGAAATAGGAGACAGGAAAGTACTACTTCAGCTGACCAAAACCCTGCAACGACAGATATTCCTATTCAGTCTCAATTGAATTTGGCTGATTTATATCGAAATTTTTCTAGACTAGGTGGAAAGCCGTTCACTGGCAAAGAAACCGTTATCGAAGCACAAGCATGGATTCGATCGTGTGAAAAGATTTTCAAAGGATTAAAATTAGAAGATGATCAGATGCAATTGATAGCTTCTTGGCAACTCCAGGAAGAGGCTTTAGTTTGGTGGGAAGCAGTTACCGTGGATGAGTCGGTGGATGAATTTACTTGGAGTCGTTTTAAGTAAGTTTTTGAGCAGCGATATATGTTGTCTGCTGGTATCTCTAGAGTGTACCAGGAGTTTATGGATTTGAAGCAAGGAAGTTTGTCATTTGAGGAATATTTAAACAAATTTATTGAATTATCTCGATTTGGTCCAGAATTGGTGAATACACTGTTAAAGAAGAATGAAAAGTTTATTCGAGGAATGAACCAGGAGTTTCAGGAAAGGATGACTACTCACGTCAAGGAATCTTTTTATGAATTAATTGATATGGGCTATAGATACGATACTATGGAAAAGCAAAAGGATCCGGAGGAGAATGGAGATACAAGTAATCTGAATTGGAGAAAAAGGAAGTTTGGCGGAAAGAAATCGAGGAAAAATAAAGGAAAGAAGAGTATACAGAAGAAAAGGAAGGATGTTACTTGTCTCAATTGCTTGGAGAAAGGTCACTACTCGGATAAATGTAAGAATTCTTGGATGCCAGGAATGAGAGAGCCATTTATGAGGCCAGATCAGGAATCTACGGGATGCTATAAATGCCGCAAGCCAGGACATAGGATCAACAATTGTCCAGCCAAGAAGCAAACTTTAGTAAAGAAAGTGTATGCAATTAGAGACGATTCTTCAACCTCAACAAGCTGATTTAGGAAAAGAAATTTTATAAGGTAAACTTCTCGTTTACGATTAAATTTTTCGGATTTTGTTCGACACTAGAACTTTCATTAGTTGTATTTCTCAGCAAATCGTAAATGAATTAAATCTTGAATCTGAAATCGTAATCGAATCTATTTCTATCTATTTTATTGGGTTTCGATATAATCTACAAACGGTTAGTTATCCCTTCGAACTAACCAATACCCATGTATACTTCGTAGATCAGGTAACCCATTTATTACATAATTGATTGAGTTTGTTCTCACATCTATTGTTGATATTCTGATTTGGTAAGCCAAATGCAGAATAAATATACAGTTTGATTTGTAAACATATTTCTCTATCTTCCATCTATCTTTGTTATCTCTCTCTGGCGAATTTCGAGGACGAAATTCCTTTTAAGGGGGGAAGTCTGTAACGATCCCAGTTTTAAAGACGAATTTAAATTTCTAATTTAATTGAATTTTTGGGTTAAATTATGGATTTGTTTGAATTTTTCAATTTTGATAAGACATGTATACTTATTTATTTTATAAATTGGATTTGAAACTTATTAGAAATGTAATTGAATTGGATTAGAAATAAAATGTTTAAAGAAACTACTTATCAATATAGAATATAAATGTATAGAAAAAAATATGTGTTATAAATTTAATACTTAAGTTAGAATATAATTATAAGATAAATTACAAAATATCAAGTAAACAAATAAAAGAAAATTTACATACAAATGAAAATCTAAGCACATATAAAATATAAAGTGAATACAAAGGACCAAAGTAAATGATAACAAATGAAACATGTACAATAGGCAAGCAAGAAAATAAATAAAACAAAGTACATAGTTACATGCTTATACAAAGCAAAGAAAACTGTACAAACATGACAAATAGTGATGCAAGAAAAATAATAATAAAATCAGGTAAGGTAAGGCTGTAGACAAATGGGAACATATGCATTTAATACAAGCATAAATGCAATCTTCCCAGCCGAAAGAAAGAAATGTTAAAAGTCATTTCAGTTTTTAAAATAGTTCTTTAGTCAACAAAAGAAGTAAGCCTAAGTAGATAGTACCTTCCCCTATATGCAAACTATCTGTTGCTATATATTTATATCAAGTTTGTTCGGTAAGAAAATAAGCAAGGCCTGAAAAGAAAAGAAAACCAAACATCAAAAATTTATAAACTCAAATATCATTCAATCCAAAGCAAAAGCAAGTTCAAACCTGAAAATCAAACAACAGAAGCCCTATGTTCTTCATCTTCTCAAAACAGTGAGCAAATTTTCTTTAAAACTCAATCTTCCATTTTAATTGTGTTTAGTGATGATGAATGAGATGGGAAAAGTTGTAGCTTGTTGAATGCATATTTATGTGATCTATGTCTGTATGCATATGCTCTGTAACATACAGGCTCTAAAACAACTTCAAAAGGAGAAAAAAAATCATTTTCTCTGATTCTACTTGTTAGTAGGACTTGGTGTTAAAACAAAAAAAAGGGTTTATATGGTACATATTCATGATTTAAAAAAATTCATTTAAGTTGAATTAACTTGTTAATAACTCTGGGAATCTTGTTTTACAGTCAATATACATCATTGTGTTTAAATTTGAAAATGATAAATTGTTGATTCAATTATATAATCTGAATCTACCTTCAAAAATGAGATTTTTAAAACAAAAATGGGATTTTTTAATTAAGTATTTTATTAGCAATTCGTAGTCGAACTGGAAATGCTTTTTGATCAAATTTTGGTGGCTGAAGAATTTTTGAATGTTAAAATTTGGCATGAGGCAAGCACGACCATCAATGGTTTCAGGAAAAATCAAACAAAAATTTTTTGTTGCAAGAATTGAGGGGACGAGAGCACTTTAGGGTTTAAGTGTTCGAATTTATTGACTACCTTCGCGAGGCAATTGGGAAGGCTAGGGGGAATTGGAGGCCATCGCGACTGAGGTGATCGCTGCGTGGATGGAAGGAGGTGCTATGGTCAGAGGGGCGCGGTTTCTGATCGCCGTGAGCGCCGTGGCGAACGCAATTTGCCGACGTGGGTTGGATTCTGGGTTGAACTGAGGAGTTCTATTTCGATTTGTGTGTGGTACTGGATTTCTGGGGATTGGAAGTGATCGAGTTTGCCAACGTCGACTTGGTGGTGGGTGGCAACTCGATCAGAACGGTGCCGGTCAACGGTGCACGTGCACGGCGTGTTTTGGGTATGAGTGAGTTGCATATGGGAAGCCTCGAGTTGAACTCGAGAAATGCAAGCTTGGCTTCGTGGAGGAACTCACGTTCACGAGTGTACTTCCTGTAGTTTAGTTTAGAAAAAAAACTTAAGTAAATTTAAACTCTAAACTGGAAAAAAAAAAGAATGAACGAGTGGGAGAGGAGGTCTCGGGGAAACAGGTGAGGAACGCGCGGAGTTACTCGAGATAATAGGGGAGAGACTCGGGTAATTTTCTTCAAACTGCAGTATTATATTTTTAAAGGAAAGGAAAGAAAAAGATTTTAATCAAGTTGTAAATACTGTAAACTTAATAAGTGTTTAATAGTTTTAAATTAAAAATTTAATACAGGTTTTAATTATCTCAGTTAATGTTTAATGATGTTTTTAACTCTTAATAAATTATTTTAATTAACTAATGACTTTAGTTAAGCATAAAGATAATTAACAATTACGGTTGTAGTTAGTAATATAATTAATTTTCAAAATTTAAAGAAGATTTTTCTTAAATGTTAATTAAGTTGAATAATTAATATCAATTAATTATTTTTGGAAAAGAAATTAAGAATGGGTAATTATTCAATTGATTATTTTAGAAAGTAACTAAGAATAATTTCACTTTAATTATAACTAGAGTTTGAATTAATTAATGTTTAAGTGATAAGTAAATTGTAATTAACTACTCGAGTTAATTAGTGGATAATTAATAGTTAATTAATTAAGAAATTTAATTAAGAATTAATAATTGATTAAATAAGTAAATAAATGATTAATAAATGGGTAATTAAGTTTTATTAAATAATAATTAAGATTATTAATTAATGATTAAGGGTAATCAATTAAGTAATTAAAGTTAAATAAATTGATCAAAGAAGTATTTAATTAAATAGTGTGAAATATAATAATTAAGTAATTAAGATTAATGATTTAGAAATGATTTGTTAATTAAATAATTTGAAATAAAAGAAGTAATCAATTGATAATTAATGATAAATTAAACAGGGTTAAGGAATTAACTCTCAAGTAATTGATTAAAATTGAATTAATTACAATAAGAGTTAAAGATGATTGCTTGTGGATTGTGTATGTAGGATATCTGATTTGTTGTAAAATGAATTGATATTTCTGTTTGAAATTGCGATGCCATGAGATGTGAATTACTATGTGCTGGATTTTGATTGGTGATTTTATTCTGTATGTCTATGTGAAAACCCCTTTGCCTGTAAAACGACATTTGAATTTCGATGCGACACGGATTCGGATTCCAGCTGGTTATCCGAAACCCCATCGAATGGTAATGATGAACCTTTGTGATTGATAAATTTATTTATCTATGAATCTGTGAATGAAAATAAGCGTTATTGATTATATCGCTTATCGATATTGATTAAATCTGTGATGATTGATGCTATGCACTATTATGTAAAACCCTTGGACCACACCATACACACACAAATATGGATTTCATGTGGAAATCGGTTAAGTCACAGATTTTTAAATAAGTTTGAATTTGAATTTTAAATTCAAATAGTTTTGGAAATAAATTAATTCTAATAGGAAAAGCTTTTGAAAAGCTGTTTTAAGAATAAAAGTTATTTTGAATAACTAATAAAGATTTGAAAATTTAATAATCGGATTTAGATTGAAATTCAAAAATCTGAAATTGAATCCTATATTCGGTATTTATGATTTAAAAAGGACTTTACAAGTTATACGGGTTTAAACCGTTTTTAAGCGTTGATTTGGAATTTGAATTAAACCAAAGATTGTAACTTGTATAAATGGAATCGGGGTTTTTCCAAAATAAAACTATTGTTTCTAAGTGATAAAAAGCTTTCATGATATTGAAACGAAGCCTTCCCCTTCGAAGGGGAAGAAGAAACTGACATACAAGCTGAGGAAGAAAACAGTCGGCGGAACTTCTAAAGTTACTCTTGTTCTAACGGAGAAAGAAGCTTCCTCGCAGCACTTGGAAAGTTCTCTGAAAGGCCTGTCGAACCTCATCGTACCTGAAGATCTTCTCAACTACAATTTCGACGATCTAGAGGCCCTTAAGCTTCATTCACCTGCGAGAGGCGATACAAGTGCTCAAGCCTAACACCAGGAAGAAAAAACTCCTGTTAGTAAAGAAACTGGTCCGTCGGGGGAAAACACTAGGACACACACAAACACAGGCACTTCACCTTGCACTTAACTTTTTGTCATCACTCTACTATTCGCTACCTCAATGTTATTTAAATTCTATGTAGGTGACATGGGGCGTAGGCATGGACTGGACCACCTTCGAGGTTCATCAAATTTTCACCAATCCAGCTGGGATTCGGACTCCGGCAAGCATCGAGATAGAGACGACTCTGGTGATCGAGACTATCACCGACGAGAATCGTCCTACCGAAGAAAATCTTATAGTCAGTCCTCCTACCCTCGTGATCGTCCTTCTCAACCGGAGCATAGCAAAGAGAAACCTACACATAAGGGGTCTTAGCCTGAGGCTTATCGGGACCAACACTCCGGTTCATCAAGTACCAGGAAATCTTGAGATCCCCACAGAACGCCTGCGGTCTCCAAGCAAACTCCTCTTGCTTTCGCATCTGATCCATCAGTCGCTGAGCGACTTGCTGAGCTTAAAGCCTCGTTTTTGAAGATATGCTTTGATGGCTTAAAATTCCTTCCGGCGATTCACTAGATTCCAGGGCATGTCAAGCAGAGTGTTATCGCTTGCACTAACGACGTCTATGTTCAGCATGATGCATTCGTGCACTTAGCCGAAAAGTTTCAGAAGTTTCCATAAAGCGTCGGCATGAGATCGATCACCTGAAGCTTGAGGCTATCCATGATAAAGACATTATTAAAGCTCAGGACGAAGATCTTGCTTCTTATAAGTCTCAGCTTGAAGCCGCCCAGTAGAGCGTTAAAGACACTGCCGAGGCCGTTACTCGTCTGGAGTCAACCCATAAAAAAGAAATCAACGAGACGGTCCAAAGCTGTGGGGCCCTAGCATTAGAGAAGGACTCGGTGTAGAAAGAAAGGGATGCATTCACCCTCCGAGTCAAAGAACTGGATGAGCAACTCCGTAAAGAAAGAGAAGACTGCTGCCCAAGAAGAGTCGCAGCTATATTGCGACGAGATCGTTGCTACACGACTTATGAAGGCGAAGCTTGATGATGAACTTTCTAAAGTCGGGATGCTAAATGATAAAGCCCATGAAGAGGGCAAGAAAATAGCATCTGTAGAGATCGACTCTCACCTGGAGACGGCTAAAGAAGCTGGTAGGGAGGAGGTCAAGTGTATGTTCGATCCATTGATTGCAGAATTCAATGCTCGCGTCCTCATGCATCGAGACTTAACTTTTCTGCATGAAAGCTACCTCGAGTCCCTAGCTAAGGCATGAGAGACTTTACTAAAAATCAGGAAGGTCGAACTTGGCACCGAGGAGGTCGATGAAGATGCTTTAATAAAAGAATTTCTTAAGGGGAACGAGCCTTCAGACCTGTCTGCGGTGAAAGCTCTTTACAAGAGAGGCTCCTCCTCATCGAAAAGGAAAGATGTTATTGCCGGTCCATCCAGGGTCGAGTCTCCTGCTCATGTTCCTACTCAGTCGGTCGATCGGCCGATACTTGATCCATTTGAGCAACATATTAGTTATGACTCGGAGGACCCTGGCCTCGGCATTCACATTCTATCTCCCATTCCAGAGGGTAAGACCCCTCGGACGGCTGAGAGTCAGCCAGAAGCTGGTATGTGACACTTCATTTTGAAATTCCAAGAGTCATCGTTTTTTGACGAGAGGTCATTGTACTCTAATGTTCGTTTTCCATGATTTTGCGCAGGACGTTCTGATCCCGAGCCCACTCCGAGAAGCGATATCGCCAAGGAGGTGAAGGGAAAAACAAGTGAGGCTACTCACGCAAGGGAAGCTCCTGGTCCGGATGCTCAGGTGATTGGGGCGCTTGGTGAGGATAAGTCTGAAACTTTATCTCCCATCGAGGGAAGTTATGAAATCGAGATCACAAGTGCCTCAGAACATACTTTGAAACTGAGCATGAAGGTGCAGCTCGAGGAAGAGAAGAAAAAGACGGTCGAATTCAAGGTTGATCCTTGAGTCGTAGACTTAGATGATCCCCTAAACAAGCCATTGAAGGTCATCCTCCCTGGTGGGTCCAGGCCACTAGAGGTTCCTCGTACTTCTTCAATCATTACCACCCCATCAAATAAAATTACCAAGGGAAAACGCACGGGAGAGGAGTCATCTGAGAAGACGAAGGAGGGGAAGAAGTCGAAGAAATCTAAGAAGTGATTGTTACTCTCGTTCAACAAGAGCTAGTTTAGATTATATAATTATTTTTATTTATTTTCGTAGCTCATGTGAATAAACTTTTGACTCTGAGTTTTGGAGGAGTTATATTAGAAACTTATTTTTGAATAAATAAAGCCTAGTTCTTTTTTCTTTCAGAAGACTTTTATCGTTCAGCTTTCTGTGTGATTGTGGTCGAAACCCAAGCTATTGTGAGTTACATTAATTTCTCAATTTATATAACTTTGAAATTCTTTGGAATTGTTCATCCTGTATTCCATGCTTCAAGCACTTAGAATTTTTTTAGTCCGTACGTCGGGGACTTGATGACTTCAAGTCATTCGTATCCTAGTTCGCACTCTGTGGACTTAAAAGAATTTTAGCCATTTATACTCCAATCTGCACTCAGGGGACTCATAGTACTCCAGTCTGCACTCTGGGGAATTAGAGATTTTGAGTCGTTTATACTCTGGTCCATACTCAGCGACCTCAGAGTACTCCAGTCCGCACTTAGGGGACTTGGAGATTTTGAGTCGTTTATACTCTGGTCCACACTTAGGGGACTCAGAGTACTCCAGTCCGCACTCAAGGGACTTAGAGATTTCGAGTTGTTTTTACTCTGATCCGCACTCAGGGGACTCAGAGTACTCCAGTCTGCACTAAGGGGACTTGGAGATTTCGAGTCGTTTATACTCTGGTCCACACTTAGGGGACTCAGAGTACTCCAGTACGCACTCAGGGGACTTGGAGATTTCGAGTCGTTCATACTCTGGTCCGCGCTCAGGGGATTCAGAGTACTCTAGTCCGCACTCAGGGGACTTGGAGATTTTTAGTGCTCGCATGCATTCATAAGTCAGGCAGAATAATGTACCTTTAGTTGTTTGCCACAGAGTTATCATACATAGAAACATCAACAATCCATGGAAAAAATGGCTTCAAGCCTTTATTAATGCAAGCAGGCTAAATTGTCTTATTACATGCCGTAAACTAAGAATAAAAACATGCTGGAAATAATTGCAACTAAAATATGAAAAAAATGAACTAAGTATAATAATGCCGCAAATGCTCGCTATACCATGCTCGAGGGAGTATCGCACCATCAACGGTCGCTAGCTTGAAAGTTCCTTCTCCAAGTTTCTGTTCGATGACGTATGGACCTTCCCATGCGGGGCTTATATGTGATGGGACTGGAAAGAATCATTTCAAAACGAGGTCATCCACATCGAAGATTCTCGATCGGACCTTCTCATTATAATATCGAGCGACTCGATGTTTGTATGCGGCCGCTCTTAAATTAGCTTCTTCGCGTTTTTCATCAATGAAGTCCAGTGATTCCAGCAAAAGTTCCTGATTCGCCTCATAGTCATAATAAGTTACGCGATGTGATGGAACTTCAAGTTCTACGGGTATAATAGCTTCCATGCCATATACCAATATGAATGGAGTGTGGCCAGTCACGAACTTATGAGTGGTTCCATAAGCCCAGAGCGCTGTTGGAAGTTCATCCACCCACTTGTCTCTAGCCTTTTCCAAACGCTTTTTCAATTTGGACTTGATTATTTTGTTCACGGCTTCCACTTGTCCATTGGCTTTCGGATGAGCCACCTCTGTAAACCTTTCCTCAATACCATATCTTTGGCAAAACTCTTTAAACTCTTTTCTTTTGAATTGAGTTTCGTTATCTGTAATGATGACCCGTGGAAGGCCAAAACGGCATATAAAATTTCATGCAACAAAATTAATGACCTTTTTGGTGGTGATAGTGGCTAAAGGCTCTTCTTCTGCCCACTTGGTGAAGTAATCGACCGCGACTATCGCGTATTTTGTACCACCTTTGGATATAGGTAAGGAACCGACTATGTCGATCCCTCACATTGCAAACGGCCAGGGACTAACCATTTGTTTGAGTTCCGTCAGCGGAGCTCTCAGGATTTTTGCATATTTCTGACATTTGTCACATCTTCTCACATAGTCTGTGGCATCTCGATTTACAATCGGACAATAGTATCCATAGTAGAGGATTTTCTTCGCTAACGTCTTCCCCCCAATATGGTCACCAGATTCCCCTTTATGGACTTCCTTCAGGACGCGTTTTATCTCATCATGGGCTATGCACCGGAATAAGGAGGTCGAGAATCCCCTCCTATATATTACCCCGTCTTGCATTACATATCGCGAAGCCTTACGAATGACTTATCGTCTTTCTCTCCTTCTTTGGGGTACGACCCCGTGTAACAAGTACTGCTTGATTGGGGTCATCCATGATTCCTTCTCGATTTCTGTTTCTAACATGAAATCTACCTCCATCATACTTATGCTCGGAGCATGTAAGGTTTCAACGGGAAACAATCCCATTTGTTGTGCATCGCCAATGCTCGCAAAATTTTCTAACGAATCAGCTGCTCTGTTTTGTTCATCCGGACATGTGAAATATCATGATACTCCAGATTCGCTAGCAGCTCTTGAACCCGCGCCTGGTACGGGGCAAGTCTATGTCCCTTTGCTTAATAGTCCCCCCAGATTTGGTACACCGCCAGTTGTGAGTCATAAATGATTTCAACTGATCTTACCCCCAATTCTCTGATAAGTCTCAAGCCAGCGATCAATGCTTCATACTTGGCTTCGTTATTTGTTGCTGCAAATTCGAGCTTCAAAGCGTAGCAAACTGATCGGTTTTCAGGAGTCACAAGAACTATGCCAGCCCCCAAACAACGTTCGCTAGATGCCTCGTCGGTGTACATCTTCCGTCAAATGGGAGATATGACATTGTAGCCGTTTGATTCTTCATGCATGGTGAATTCAATAATGAAATCTGCTAGCGCTTACCCCTATATGGCCCTTGGTGGCAGGTAGGTAATATCGAACTGACTCAACTCGATATTTTATTTTAACATCCTTCCAGAAGTTTCTGGTCGTTAGAATACCTACCGCAAGGGTTGATCAGTGTAAACACTGATTGAGCGTGCTTGAAAGTATGGACGAAGCTTGCGTGATGCAATCACCAAGCAATAGGTAGTTTCTCAATCCTGGGATAATTTCTTTCTTCCCCCGTCAAACGTTTACTGACATGATACACTGGCTTTTGAACTCGGTCCTCTTTGTGAACCAAAGCCGTACTGATAGCGTGTCGGGATACAGCGATGTATACATACAACATTTCATGGTCAATTGGTTTTGATAGTACCGGGGGACTTTCTAAATGTCTAGTCAGAGTTCGGAATGCTTCCTCACAGTCGAATGTCCAGTCTAAATTTATCTTTCCTTTCTTTTTCACATCGAAGAAAGGAATGCATTTATCTGTAGCCCTATACATTAATCGACACAACGCGGCCACCTTTCCATTCAAGCTTTGTACTTTCTTTAAAGTTCTGGGTACTTGTATGTCCCAAATAGCCTGAACCTTCTCCGGGTGAGCTTCAATAACCCGTGCATTCACAATGAAACCCAAGAACTTTCATGGCGCAACGCCAAAAGAACACTTCAAAGGGTTGATTTTCATCCCATAATGCCTTAGTATGTCAAACATCTCGGCTAAGTCTCGAATGTGGTCGTTTGACTGTCGTGACTTCACGAGCATGTCATCCACATAGACTTCCATCGTTCTACCAATCTAATCTTTAAACATTCAGTTCACCAAATGCTGACAAGTTGCTCAGGCATTTTTCAATCCGAAGGGAATCACTACATATCAATATAACCCAATGTCTGTGACAAAACTGATGTGTTCTTGGTCTAGAATGTGCATCGGGATTTGATTGTATCCCGAGTACGCATCCATAAATGACAATAGCCCGTGTCCGGCCGTTGAATCGACCAACTGGTCGATTCTAGGTAAGGGAAAACTATCCTTCGGGCATGCTTTGTTTAAATCAAAATAATCAATGAAAGTTCTCCACTTCCCATTCGCTTTCCTTAACAGTACAGGGTTAGATACCCATTCAGGGTAGAGGGCATCGTAGACGAACCCATTGGCTTTGAGTTTGTCCACTCCTATTTGAGCGCGGCAGACCTCTCTGGATCCATGCCTCCCCGTTTTTGTTTTACTGGGACGTACTTCGGGCTATGTTCAACATATGACTCCCAATAGCGGGAGAAATCCCTCACATATCAAAATGTGTGCATACGAAAACATCCAGGTTCGCTAAGAGGAAATCAGTAAGCTCTTCGGCCAATAGCGGGTCGAGTTGCGATCCAATCTTGAGAACTCGTGATGGGTCATTCCGGTTGACTGGAATGTCGATCGTCAGCTCAACCGGTGCTGCATTCGCTTTCCTGGGTCCCCCATCATCATCCCTCGGATCTGTGTCTCTATAGATCCGAGAATGCTGCCTGAGCCTGGGCTTGGGCGCTATTTGTCAATTGTCAGCATTTTGGATGCAGAAGGAGTTGTCCGCAACCTTCCCTTTTTCTCTCCGCTGAGCCTCTCTAAGCTCCGCCACATAACATGTGTGACCGGTCGCCTGATCGCCATGCACTACGCCAAATCCTTTGTCTGTCGGAAATTTTAATGTCAAACTCCATGGGGCCAAACCTGCCTTAAACTCCGCCAGGGCCGGACGACCCAGAAATACCTTGTATGGAGATTTAACATCCAACACTATGAATGGCAGGATTCGCACTCTCCTATGCTCACCTTCTCCCAGTTCAACTGTAACTCGACATACCACATCGCGTCAGTCGCTGCACCATTAAAGCCGTGGATACGGGCTTTAGATGACTTTAAATCTTTTATCTCCATCTTCATTTGTTCATAAGTCTTCTTGATGATGATGTTGACAGAGATTCCACAATCAATTAAAATCCTTTTGATGTAAGCTGGCCTGATCGTCGCAGATATGACCATCGGGTCGATGCTATGAGCCTCCACCTTGTCTGCATCTCAACTCCTAAGCACTATATCGTCTGTCATCATGCGTTGTTGTTTTGCAGGCGTCCTATCCTCCATATTCGAGCAACACACATACTTCGCATACCTTAAAGAGTTAGCATATCATTCCATCTCCTACCAATTCTTATCTGCAGGATGATGTCCGCCTGCTATCATGTTAATGATCAATCTACCCACAGTTCGGGAAGGTTTCTCTAGTTAGCGTGGAGCCGGCCCACATCCGGGGTCTGACGTTCCTTGCCTACCCTCCTGTGGGTTCTTTACAAATTCCTGCAGCTTTTTCTGTCTGATCAACTTTTCTATAGCGTCATGGAGGTGTCTACACTCCTCTGTATTGTGCTCATAAGACTCATGGAAGCGGCAATACTTCCCAGTCCGCTTCTGTTCCTCTGTTGACTCCTTTAGGCATGGCTTTCTGTATTGAAAGGTACTATAAGTTGACAGATAAATGTTCTTAAGAGATGCATTCAGTGGGGTGTATTCATTGTAGGTTGAAATACGTGGATTCCATTTCCCCTCTTCTCTTTTCTTTTCGGGGTCTCCACCTCCGGATCCTTTAGATTGCCCAAGCTTGTTCTGGACGTTGAATTGAACTTTTCCCGAGTTGTTGCCAGATTGCTTCACGGCGATGTTACTTTTCACAGTCTTCTGAACAGGCCATGGTGCCTTATCTCGTCTTGTACATCGAGCTTCCTCCCTTCTTATGAATTGACGAGCTTTCGAATAGAATCGCTCTAACGTAGTTGGGGGCTTTCTCGCCAACCAATCTCCAAACTCCGAGTCTGGATCTACACCTCGCATTACCGCCATCAGAATTGCATGTTCGTTAGGGTTACTAACTTCGGTAGTAGCAACATGAAATCTCTGCAAGTATGCTTTCAATGACTCCTACGGAGCCTGGATTACGCTTGACAAGGACATCACATCCGTTGGACAAGTAGCATGTATCCTGAATTGTTCTTCAAATTTCATTGCCAGTTCGTCAAAGGTGGATATAGACCGTGAGAGAAGTCGAGTAAACCACATGGTGGCGATTCCGGATAAAATAATTGAGAAGCACCTACACTTGGTCGCATCATTCGCTCTTGCAGAATCCATCATCCATTCGTACCTCATCACGTGTTGCCTAGGATCAATCTTCCCTTCGTAGGCTAGGATAGTCGGCATAATAAACTTCCTGGGATACTCATCTTGTAAAGTAGTATCTGTGAAGGGAGTATGACTCCTATACACTCCCCAATCTTCATTGGTCACCTTGGTTCTCTCTCATCAACTGTCTAACCATGGCTGATAAGTCCGGAGTTTGTATGGAGGATGGAAGGTTGGGTTCCGTTCCATGGGACTTCTCGGGATGGTGTCCCCTCTACTGGCGATCGGCCGAACATGCATCCTGAAGGCCAGTTTCATTAGGATTTTGTTAAGCCGAGCATCCGGTCTCCTCATATGCTTGATCCCTGGTTGATCGATCAGTGGCATCTGCCCATGCAGCTTCAGTCTTACGGCGTCTACGCCTAGGAGGTTCATCGGATGAGGTCGAGCTATCAGACGAAGAATAAGGAGCAGGGCTACCTCCAGCATTCTGATGTTGCTGCCGAGTCAGATGAGTCATGAGATTAGAGTTGGCTTGAATCTGCTCAGCAAGTTGCCTTCTACTTTCCCTGAGTTCCCTCATCATATCATTGAACTCCACTCCTGATGAAGACTTCCGTTTGAGTTTGGTCGATAGTCCTTGCACCTAAATTTGATTGTTGATTGCTAGGTCCAACTTGTTGCACGCTAGCAGTCTCGTGGACGTCCGCATTATGAGAGGCTGATCGGGTATGTGGCCTTCCCATAATAGAGTTGTCGGTCGGAACTCTGAATAGATTCAACGGGCATCCTATGAGTAGGTCGGATCTCCTTCGGGGGATTTTTCAATCCAGTAGCCACAAAGTAGATCCTATCGGCCTGAGAATTCGATTCTCAGTGAAAGCACCAAAATGTTAGCACCAGAATTGGTCACTAACATCCTTAAGAGAGATTGTGTATAGAGGTTAACGAAGAAATTAAAGTTAAACAGAGAACAATATGCTAAATTAAATGCAGAAAACAAGAACACCAGATTTATAGTGGTTTGGCGTAATTGCCTACGTCCACTTTGAGGTTAATCTTTATTGCTTTACTTAACAACTCGTTACAGATACAATTTGTACACTAACTATTTGAATACAACTGCTAAGTAAAAAGGATAAGTCTTGAATGAGTCTTGAATGTGGTAGAGTCTCCCCGATGTTCTCGAAAAAAGGTCAATTTCACTGTGCCCTGCTTCTCTATTTATAGATAAAGATGGGTTGGACTTCCGTGATGGGCCTAGTAGCAAGATACCTTGGCCTAAATTGAGTGACTTCTGTGTGCCGATCCACAAATGCCAAAGGGCAAATGCCGAGCCATGTCTCCTAGCCGAACGAGGCAGTATGTTGAGTGAAATGTGTAGGTCGAATGAGATCCGATACCGATTGAGGGAAGATGATGAACGGTATGCTCATGCCGAGCGAGGCCATGTGCCGAACGATGTTGGAATGCCGAACGAGGTATGAATGCCGAGCGAGGTTGGAATGCCGAACGAGGCATGAATGCCAAACGAGGCAGAATGCCGAACGAGGCAGAATGCCGGCCGAGACTAAATGTCGAACGAGCTTCATGTCGGTCGATACTGAATGCCGAACGAGTTTCATGCTGGTCGAACGAGCTTCATGCTGGTCGAACGACTCTGCTATGCCGAACGAGGCTTTAATGCCGCTGAGTGACTCTGCTATGTCGAACGGGGCTTTATGCCAAACGAGGCTGGTTGCCGAACGACGCACTAACGCCGAGCGACCTCTAGCTACTTGGTCAAATCTCCAGGTAACATAGAATAATTAATTAATGTAATTAATTGAGGGTTAAAGAAATTAATTATAAATAATTAATTACGGTGATTAGTTAAAGGTTAATTAATGGGAATGGTTAAAGATAATTAATCTATGGGGTAATTATAGTTTAATTACTTAATGTAATTAAAGGATTATTAATCAAGGATGATTAATTAAGATGGATGATTAAAGAATGATTTATTAATTGGGTTGAAATTAATTAATGTCAAGTAAGCAGGATTAAGGTAATCCAAGTGATTAAAATGATAATTAATTTATTTTGATATTAATTAAATTAATTAGGAATTATATATCTAATAAATCTTGTTATGGATGGTTGAATGATATTGGATGACTTGGTTTGATGATATCTCTGATGGGCGATTGAGATGTGTGGTGATATGAATGGGTTGAATTGAGATAATATAGGTTACCTATCTGCGTTGAATTGTTGTGGGGTATGACATCGTGGATATGAATCGTATTGTTTTAAAACATAACAACTTGGATTTGAAAGGATATCGAATTCGAAGAGACCGGGGTCGGTTATCAGTAATACCCGAAACCACTTCGATTAGTAAACTAAATTCTTTATAAATTGGATATGTGGAATTAAACAGGCTGGAATGGAATAAATTGAGAAACAGGGACATTTAATTTGAGAACTACTGTGTGATAAAAGATTGACTTAAATAAAGTAAGAACTCGTAAAAGGAACGAGTTACCCTGGTATTCACACAAGTTTTATAGCTTGGTATTTCATATTATATGGGTTTACTCACGCTGGTTTCCAGTCTGACTGGGGTGTTACTTTATTGTAATGCTCAGGTCAGACCGAGTATTACAGATTTTCAGGTTAGAACATTCTGAAGCTCAGGAGGCGAGCTGGATGATAGGAACGTATGGAGTTTACCGTTGTGTATTAGAGTTGTATTGTTGTAGTCTGGGACAAGTTGTTATAACTAACTAGTTGTTGTATAAATGGATGTAACTCTGATGAATTGATGTAAATTAACTGATACAGTTTTCCTTTGTATAACTGCTATTTTATTTGATATTATATTTTGATCCGCTGCGAATGAGGGCTTTTGTGTTGTTTTCTGCTTCTTCTTCTATCTCTTTTCTTCTTTTTCTTAACTATCTGGAATTTTCGGGATCGAAAATTCCGGATCGTTAAATTTGGTATCAGAGCTGAAGGTTAAGCGAGAACCTTGGCTCTGGTGGGATTACTCATTAAGGATAGGGTAAGTAATACCCTAGAATGAGTTGAATGTAGTATATATGAGAGAGCGTACTTGTTATTTTCTTATAAAACGATTTTTAATTAGGTTTATATTTTGAACATATACAAAGCAATAGTTTTTTCTAATATATAAAGAAATTGGTTATTGATTATTGGAATTAAATAAAACAATTAAGTGATACAACCAAATTGAAATTGAATGAAGATAAGTTTGAAATGGATCCAAACCGAAACTAAAATCCTGAATTTGTAAAAGTATTTTCATAATAAGATAATAATGAATTGGTTTTCATGTATGATATTCTTGGTTCTTATCATAAATGATTGTTGTGTTTAATAATAAAATGTGTATTAATGAGTAAGCAAAATGAAATGTTTTAGGGAAGTAAAACATTTAGGTGAGTATGACTTATAAATTGGAATTGATCTAAATTGTGAAGTTTTAAATCTAGGTCCAGAATTTAAAAATTGTTTCAAAGTGATAAATAAATAATAAATAATGTTATTTAATGTATTTGAATGAAGGGTCCTATTTGAAACAAGAGTTGTTTGAAAATTTAAAAGAATTTGTTTTGAATTTAAAACCAAAGGTGGTTTAAAATTTAAAAGTAACTTGGTATGTAAAGGAAATAAATATGTATTTTGAAATAAACTATAAGGTTGAGTTTTGAATTTTCCTTGGAATGTGATGTGAAATCCCAAAGTGAAATAAATTTTTAAACTAAAATGCGAAGATTATTAATATGATTTTTAAAATTTGAAATGGGAATTCAAATTAGATAAAGTTGTTTGGATTAAATTGAAGTGAATTTAACTTAAGGAAAGTTAAATAAGTTTAGAACAAACAACCTGAGCTGGGAATTTCAAGATGAAATTGATATTTAACTTAGGGAAGTTAAATGAGTTGATTTAGAAGGGAGATATATAAGATCTCAAATGGGTTTGATTTCTGGGAATGGGTAATAGATGATGTTGGTGGATGTTTTAAATAAATTGGATGTTATTTACTTTGACTTATCCTAATATCATCCTGTTGTTATCAATAATTTATGGAAATGTGAATTGGTTTGTTTAAAATAAATTAAGAAGTAGCTTGAGATAATATCTATTCCGTTACTGGAATTTAATGGAATTAAACTTTAATTTGAAATTACTTAAGTAATTTTGATTTTAATGATAAAAATAGAACTTGTGAAAATGAGATCACTTTTAGATTTGAATGTTTAAAATGAACATGTAAACTGAAATGGTTAAGGATTGGTTTCAAGATTTAAATTGGGTAATAAATTGAATTTCAAAGATCAAATTGTTTAAAAAGAATTTAAACTATGATTTGAACCTAGAAATAAGTGTGTGAGGAAGTAAAGGTTAATTTGGTTTAAGAGGTTAAACCAACATTTGAAAATTTAACTCGAATTTATATAATTCAAAATGATTTGAAGTGAGATTAAATTTGAAATTAGTCAAATTTAAATTTGATTTAAATAATTTGGATTTGTGATTAAAGTTAAATAGTTTTAAATTCAAATGGAATTTGATTTGAATTTGGAAAGAATCGAGGTTAATTCAACTTGAATTGGGATTAATTCAAACTGGAGTTGAAATGAAGTTATTTAAATTGATTTGGGATTGAATCAATGTTAAGAGGTAGTGGAAATTTAAAATTGTATTGATTGGAATGAAGATTAGGTAGTGGAACAGTTTGGCTCTAAAACTATTTTCAAACAAATTATTTTAATATAAGCTTTCTTAAATCTATTTTTTCAAGCTATTTACTATATACAACCTTTCTTTTTAAAGCCAAACTATTTTATACATTTTACAATTATTTTTGGAACTATTTAACTATTTTCCAACTGTTTTTATAGACTAATTACTATTCTTACTACTTTATAACTAATTACTATTTTGCAACTATTTTGCAATTATTTAACTATTTTGTAAACATTTGACTATTTAACTATTTTACAGCTATTTTACAAACTAATAATTATTTTTCAACTACTTATTTATTTTTAACTTTTCAAGCTATTTTCTATATTTATGCTAGTCAGAGTGAAAACTGTTTATGATTAAATATCCATTTGAGACAAGAATTGAGGTGATAACCCAAATGGGGATTGAGGCAATTGTGAATAAATGAATAAGAATCTAAGGGAATGTGAATAGAAAGGAGAAATTGATTTAATTAATAACGTAGGATGTACATATGTTATTCTATTCGCATAGTGATTTGATCCAGATTCGAGCACAGAATTTCAAGATGGTATATTGATCCGAGTTAGGATTTTTCACTCGATTTTCGACGGCGAACCTAGATAAGGATTTTTGATTGGTTCTGGGAATTCTCTATCATAGTTATGACCATGCAAGGAGAATGACGGTTTTTGATCAAGAAACCAGATCTGAGTCCGCACTAGGACGTCGGGTGGACGATACTAGTTCACAAGTGAAATTGTGTGGTCGATTGAGCGATCAAATTGATATTGCATACGGATGATATGAGTACATCGTACGGGGTTAAATAATTGAAATATTGGAAATTTGTGGATAAAAACTTTAAAATGATTTTGAAATGGAAGGGTATATTTTGAAAAATAAATGATGAAATAAAACGAAAATTGGATATTTCTATGTTTAAAGATCCACTTTATGAAGAAAAGTAATGTGGTTAATAACTTTATAAAAGAGTAATCAAATTTAATATTTGATTTGGAATAAACTAGGTTATATATCTTTGTTATATAAGACAAATCTCCCCTTGTTGAATCTTTTGCCGGAAAGGGTTTTTGAAAGTATTTGAAGCATAAAAAGGGGAATTTATACAAATAAAGTGATCTAAAGGTTTTCAAAGTTATATATATATATATATATATATATATATATATATATATATATATATATATATACGTATGAAGGATATTATGAGAATAATTTTGGAAAAAGGTTTTGGAACCTATGGATTTTGGAAAGGCTTTTGATTTTTGGGTAAAATCAATTTTGGAGATTTGGAAAGCCTAGTTTGGAATTATCGATTTTGGAATAATCGGTTTTGAGAAAGGAGATTTATTTGACATTTATATTGGGGTATGATTTGGAAGATACTATATGTGTATAGTATAAATGTTTTGAAAATGGCTCTGGAGAAAAGGCGCTCCCTTGAAATGAACTTCTTAGGAGTACCATAGGTTTGTACCGCCTTGAGCCCTAGGGGGGTTCTAAAGTGGATGCTGTGAGGAAGTCTGGACAAACTGAAGTTCCTGAGGATTATTTGGTAGCGAAAGTCGAGGACGCTGATGCCTACAGAGGCATTTGGGTTATGCCGTGACGACAGTGTAACTCGATGTCGCTGCGATCTACTATGGACCATAGCGGAAATCGAGTGGAGGTGAGCGTCAACGGTCTATGCATGATTTTGCAAGGAAGGCAACATAACATCGGTAGACTGCGATCTATGGTCCAGTGTCCAGTGGAGTGGAGAAGTTTCATTTTTTTGATAGCGGAATTTGACGGCGCTGATGCCTATAGTTATATGAGTTTTTGGTGTGATACCAACATAAACCCAGATGTAGCTGCGATCTGTTGCGCGTTCCATGGCGCAATCAAGGGGCGCGGAATGCCTACAATTATCTATGGATTTCGCCGGGATGGCAACGTAACCATCGGGTTAACTGTGAGCATAGATAGGGGTGATGGTTTCCAGAGCATTCTCACCACAAGATGTTCCCTCTATTTTCAAAAATGTTTTCTATGTCTTCAATAAAAATATTTTCCAAGTATTTTAACTGGGTGTTGAAATCGGTCTGCTAAGTACTCATATATCTTCAGTCCTACGCCTAATCAACGTATGACCGAATTTCTGTGAGAATAAGGACGGACTGGTTAAGACATCGAGTTATAAAAAGCATTTTTATAAAACTATTTTTGTAATACTATGTAGATTTTAAAAGTGTTTTAAAAATTCTTAAATAAAAGGGAGTTCATAGCATCAAAAAGTAATTTAACTGATAAATAATATTTTAATAAAATTCTGGCTTCGTTCCTTTTAGGAGACGAAAAGATTCAAATGGGGGAGGAATGTGATAACCCGAATTTTTAGGCATCGGATAATTGGATAATTATCTAATTTAACTACTGAAAATACTGATTTATAGATTTGACAAATAAATCTGATAATAAATATCTGTTTGGTAATCTCCTAATATACTTACTTAAAATTTATAAATGGAATTTGTGTTTGTTTAATATATATATATATATATATATATATTTGATTTGATTTTTTTAATTGAATTAGTATTGATTTATATATATATATATATATAAATGGATTGTAATTCAAATTTGAATTTGAATTTGAGTCTAAATTTGAAAACTTGAATTTAAAATTTAAATAAATGTCTTAGTAAAATAATTTGGATTTTAAAATAATATATATGTATAGGTAATTTATTTAATGTATAATTGGATTAAAACATTTTCTTTAAAATTAGGAAATATAATTTAAAAATTATATAGAAACATAAGATAACAAGTGTTAAATTTTAAGTGCATAGATTAATAAGTGTAATTCATGAGACAAGTGTTTTAACAAGTGTAATAATCTTGTAAATAAAATGAACAAGTTTCATTTTAGTTTATTTTGAAGAAAATTTATAAAAATAAGATTTAAATCTATATAAATATTTCTTCCCCTCTTTCTCTCTTTCTTTGTTCTTCATTTTCAAAACTACAAACCTGAGAAAAAAATCATCAATCTTTCAAAACAATAAAATTCAACCTGAAGTTATAGCAAAGAATCAAATCAGTTTCTAATCAAATTCAAGTTCAGATTCTAGTACAAATTCCAGTTCAAAAAGCCTGTAAACATTTCATCCAGAATTTAAATCAAAGCAAATCATTTCAAGCTTCAGATTGGAAGCAGGAGTAACTCAATAAGTTCTAGTTCAAATCTAAAGCATTCAGTTTACAAGTTTTCAAGTATTATCAAATTACAGTTTCAAGCAACTTAGATCAGTAGCAAATCAAAGTTCCAGATAAACAAGTTTTAGAGTTCAATAACAATTCAAGTTTTCAAAGTTTAAATTGCTTCAAAATCTGCTCTGTTCAAACGAAATAGATGAGTAAACTCTTAGAATCTGATATATATTGAATTGGCATGTGATGAATCATTGAAGTTTGATATGAATTTTGTGTGCATGTTGTTAAAAAAATGATTTTTATGAACATATACGGGTGTTAGTATCTGTGAGAACAGGCAAATTATGCCTCTGTTCCAAATATTACATGTTTAATCCCGATTCAAAATTTTAAATCATTCAACTGAATAACTTTTAGGCTTTGATCTCTGAACAAAGTATGTTCGTTTAAACATAAATTAAAATTTGAAAATATATTTAAGTAGAATAGATTTGAATATCATATGGTTAATCGGAAGGATAGTGAAAACTTTGTTAAGATGTTAAAATCAAATATCAAAATTCTTAGATTCATTTATATAATCATGTTCACCATCAAGAATCATGAATTTTAAGAAGTGAATCCATATTTTTAATGCATGAACGAGTGTGTAATTCGTAGTTGATCAGATTTGGGGTTTTGGACAATTGCTGGTGATCGAGTGTATCGGGAAGGTCGGGGTCACTGCTGTAGCTAACCTGGGGGTTTGTGTGCTCGTCAAAAATGGAAGGCGAATTTTTAGTTCGCCGTGGCGAGGGTGAATGGTCGATCTAGGGTTTAGGCTTGGGTTTGAGTAGTGGTTGTTCTCGAAGCAAATGAGGTGTTGTAGTTGCATCGGTCGTGATCGGTTATGCGGGAAAAGGCAGAGGGTGGTCTGACGAAGCCTGGGTCGGAGTTTCGTGGACACTGATGGTTTGTGGTGGTGATGTTGGGAAGTTTTTGGCGATCGACTGGTTAAAGAATTCATTCGAATTTCTCGATTTCGATTGACGTCGAATCAACGAAGCCAGTTGGTCATGCTTGATAGCGAGGGTCGTTGGTGACCTGAGAGTGTTAGCGAAGATGGTCGGAGGGGTGTCAGGCTTGCGTGCACATGCACGGTGCATTTTGTGTCTGGGTAGTGTTCGCTTTGGGGAGGAAGGTTGAGGCTCGGGTGAGGTCTCGGAGTGGTTGCCTGTGTCTCGAGTATGGTCTCGAGTGGGAATCGTGAGAAGTTTGCATGTTTCCAGTTTTAACTTAAATTAAACTAATTTTTTTTTTTAAAAAAAGAGGAGGAATGGAAGGCTGTTGTTTTCTCGGGTCAAGGCTCGAGTTCTATACGAATTGGACATGAAGTTAAATTTTGACAGTTTATTTGAAGTCAAATATAAACAAGTTTTAAATTTAAAGTGAATTTAGTTTAAACTGTTATATGATCATGTTTAAATTATTTGATTGTAGAAGTTAATTAATATTTTGGGTAATCTAAATAAATTGGTGTAAGAGATTAATTAATTAATGATTAGAGAATAATTAAATTATTTAATTAATTAATGATTAAAGGATAGTTAATTAATTTAATTAATTATGAGTTAATTAATTAGAGATTAATTAATTCGTAATTAAGGATAAATTAATTAATTAAATGATAATTACTTAATGTAAGTAATCAAAGGAAAATTACTAAATGGAAGTAATTAAGGGTTAATTACTTAATGTAATTAATTAAAGGATTGATTAATAAGATAGTTAATCAAAGTTAATTAATGAATGAGATTAATTAAAGGATAATTAATCAAATAAAGTGATTATAGAATAATTAATTAATGTAATTAATCGAGGGTTAAAGAAATTAATTATAAATAATTAATTAAGGCGATTAATTAAAGGTTAATTAATGTGAATGGTTAAAGCTAATTAATCTATGAGGTAATTAAAGTTTAAATACTTAATGTAATTAAAGGATAATTAATCAAGGATTGTTAATTAAGATGGATGATCAAAGAATGATTTATTAATTGGGTTGTGAATAATTAATGTTAAGTAAGCATGATTAAGGTAATCCAAGTGATTAAAGATGGTAATTAATTTAATTTGATATTAATTAAATTAATTAGGAATTATATATCTAATAAATCTTGTTATGGATGGTTGAATGATATTGGATGACTTGGTTTGACGATATCTCTGATGGGCGATTGAGATGTGCTGTGATACGAATGGGTTGAACTGAGATAATATAGGTTACCTATCTGCGTTGAATTGTTGTGGGGTATGATATCCTGGATATGAATCGTATTGTTTTAAAACATAACAACTTGGATTATAAAGGATATTGAAATCGAAGAGACTGGGGTTGGGTATCAATAACCCGAAACCACTTTGATTAGTAAACTAAATTCTTTATAAATTGGATATGTGGAATTAAATAGGCTGGAATGGAATAAATTGAGAAACATGGACATTTAATCTGAGAACTATTGTGTGATAAAAGATTGACTTAAATAAATAAAGAATTTGTAAAAGGAACGAGTTACCCTGGTATTCACATAAGTTTTATAGCTTGATATTTCATATTATATGGGTTTACTCACGCTGGTTTCCAGCCTAACCCGGGTGTTACTTTATTATAATGCTCGGATCAGGCCGAGTATTACAGATTTCCATGTTAGGATGTTCTGGAGCTCAGGAGGCGAGCTGGATGACAGGAACGTATGGAGTTTACCGCTGTGTATTAGAGTTGTATTGTTATAATCTAGGACAAGTTGTTATAACTGTCCAGTTGTTGTATAAATGGATGTAACTCTGATGTATTGATGTAAATTAACTGATGCAGTTTTCCTTTGTATAACTGCTATTTTATTTGATATTATACTTTGATCCGCTGCGAATGAGAGTTTTTGTGTTGTTTTCTGCTTCTTCTTCTATCTCTTTTCTTCTTTTTCTTAACTATTTGGAATTTTCGGGATCGAAAATTCCGAGTCGTTACAATATATCTAGAAAGGTGATGACATACCCTACACATAGCTCTATCACATCTCCCCTAATTTTGGTCATTTTTGGTTGTGAGGTGTGAGAATACATTTTAAATTTTCATATAGGAATTTCACTTGGAATGCTAACACTACCCTCTAAGCAACAATACAATGCGAGCATTCGTTCATACAAGTTGTTCAAGATATGAACAAATTAAATGCACTAATTTTACTACATCCTGTTTGAAATCACCCTCAGGATCAGTAGCAAGCTGCCCTTGCACTTCAAGAGCTCCATCTTCAATTCCAATAACTTTTGGATGTCTTCAATTCGAACGCTTGAGTTGGTTCAAAGTTTTTTACGAATAATCCGTACATATTCGATCCCGGTCTCTTTGAACCAATGTTTGATAGTGCCGATAAACTCAACTCCGAACTCTTTCAGAAATATACAGACAATATATAAGAGTGGAGTTCACCTTCTAACCGTTTAAGTGCATGTATTTCCTTATCATTTGTCCTAGAAGAACCCATAAGCTTATACGTATAGTGGTATCAACAAATAGTTGTACCATATATTTCGCGTGTTTCTCTTAGATATTTCCAAATTTAAAAATTGGACAAGATTTTGATAGTCGTTTATTTAACTACCAAATAAACAAATAATCAAACATAGATTTAATTCCATATGGAATCCACTAAGCCTCTTAGTTAATCTTCATTAATTAATCACTTTACTTATCTCACCGATAGAAGTATAGTCTCAACCCCTTTTACTTTCTATACATGGAAAGCTTTACCATATGCTAATATGATGGCATAAGTATGTTCATAAAATATTTAAGGAAGATTTCCTATTTCAAAAACATACTAAATTGATCAAAAACAATGTCATTCAAAAACATTATTCACAATAAACCCACAACACTTATCCTTCAACGTTAAGTTTGGAAAAAAAATTCCATACCATCAAAATTAAGAAGGATTATTTAACAATTTCATAAACTTCATTTTTTTTCAAATTGATCCAATTCATTTATGGAAAATAATACTTTATATGCCGGACATCAATCTTCGATTTCAAACTTAGACCATCATTGGGATAACAATGAAGTCGTTCAAATAGAGACATTATCACATCTCAAATCCTAACTCAACAACATTCTTACATTTAAGGATAGGTCTAGGTTTCCCTACCTCAAAGATTAATGTCAAATATCTGGTTTCAAAAAACCGTATATTATTTATTTCTAATCAAAGTTTCACAAAACAAACTTCTTTGACTATTACCAACATCCCTTTCTATTTATATACTTTATCAAACCCTTCATTTAAAAATTATTCTCTTTATATAAAACAATTTATAAATTTTAAACACCTTTTACAAACAATATTATTATTTTAAACATATTACTAAATTAATTAAATTAACTTGAACACCGTTATTAAATAAATTAATTAACTAAAAACACTATTAGCAAAATATTAACTAATACTAAAGATCATCAATAAATAAATAATTAACTTAAAATATTATATATAAAATAATTAAATAACTTTAAAATATCATTAATAAAATAATTAATTAACTTTAAAATAAATTTATTTATAGGTTTTTTGTATACTGGACAAAAATTTGTATTTTTTAAGCCTTAAGACCCAACCTCAATATTTTGGCCATAAGGACGAACATTCTCCCAAAATTAGTGATAAGGACAAACATTCTTTCAAAATTAATCAGAAGGACAAACTACCAAAATTTTCTACCACCACTCATCACACTACCACGCACCGTCATCACCTGCCCACCACCTTCATCGCCGTCCCCAAAACCACCTGCTGCCATCAAATTCTACCTATAACTCTTAACATATAAACTAATACCTAAAAACTGCTATCAATGACAAGAAACTGATACCTAAAAACCACTACCAAAAAACGGATATATAAAAACTGCTACCGACAAACAAAACTAATACCTAATAGCCGATACTCAAATAAACCACCCATAATCTCCTAGGTTCTCAAATTTATCAAATTTGATCATCATTATCTAAGTTTATAATTTATTCTTGAACAAACATTTCAATCATAACAATCATCCTTATAGAAAATAAGTTCATCATTATATTTAAAGCACAAATATACCAACCTTAATCAACATGTATCAAGCTCATGAAATTGCATCGTTATCTCATATAATGATGCTTTGAATCAAGCATCTCCATTCTACGATGCAAGTCAGATCGAGTAGCTCCACTCGAGCATAAGCATCGATTCCATTCAACTAAGGTAGTATGTACAATGGCGAGCATGACAATGGTTCATCCTAGGTAAAACATAAAACAATTTTTACAAAAAAGATATCTACTATCACTAAAACTGATGCCTAAAAACTGATCCTCAAATCAATAGTTAAACGGATACTCAAAGAAAATTCATTAAATATTTGATACTAATGAAATACTAGTTCAACTCAATGATCATCGTATCTACTATGTAATAACTTCATTTTTTTATATAAACAAACAAACAAATAGTAAAAAAAACTTCCATACTACATTATTTTAAAAAATGATACTAAAAAAAATAAAAATGATGTCTAAACCAGATCCTCACTAAACTCAACACAATAATACATTATCAATCAAACCAATATGAATGCAAAAAACAAAATAGCAATTAAAAAATGTTCGCTTCAAAATATGAATTTATTACAATATAATAATTTTTTTATACAACGAAAAATCACAAACTCAAAAATAACAAATATTTTCGAAAATGATACCTACAAACTGAAAAACCAATACCTAAAAGCTTATACCATCTCTTCTCGTCTAATTCTTTCATCGCTTGCTTTTCTTCTTTCTTGACTTACTCTTCTTCTTCCTCAAATTTTTTTTTCTTCTAAAACACCACTTCACCATGGTGTCGCTGCCATCAAAGCCATCAATTTTCTATTATAAGATAACTTCAAATCGAGCTACTTCAAAACCCTAGCAGTTGCCATCCATCGTCGAACCAACCACCCTCTTAGCCAACATCATTGCAACAACCGCCCTCGCCGAACAATCGTCTAAACTTAATGCAACTCCAAACTCATTTGGCTTATACTGGTGGCTAATTTCTTGTCATGCCTTGGAATTGAAATTCAAAAGTTGTCCTTCACGTTAAAATACTGAAGGCCGATCCTTAAGGTTAAAATGTTGAGAAATTTTGTCCTTGACCCTATTTTCCTGTTATTTATTAATAATTTCTTATAAATAATCAATTAACTTTAAAAAATATATTAATAAACAACTAATTAATTTTTAAACTTTTTATTAATAATTAATTAATTATCTTTAACTTATTATAATTCAAATAATGTTAACTTAACCATTGAATTTAGAAAATACTTTAGTTCGAAATATTTTAAAGTCAAAGTAAATTTAAATCTAATTCTTTTCAAATTTGAAAAGAGGCTTAGCGACCACAATATTTTTAAAAAAACTACCACTCATTTTCAGTTCAACAATCTAGATCATATCATTGTTATATACATAAGCAACATAGATGTAAATAAAATCTATAATGAATAAATTGATGGGTAACACATCATTTAACCAAGTCACCTGACATATAAATAAATGTCCCAATTTATGAAATAGAAGAACAAGAATTTATTTTGCTAAATAGATGTCCACAATAATTTACTCAATTTAAATATAGCAGAATGGTGTTTATTCTGCTGATAGAATGTCGGTGTTTAAATATAATCATTTAACTACGATATCGTAATAAAATTCACCACTGATAATTTATCATTACTTTTCACTTCATTAAATCTATTAAATAATCACACTAAAGTGTTCTACTAGTAAATACGAATCAGGTGTCAAAGTTCATGGGTTAAAAAGACTTCATAAGGGCATGTTAAAATTTTGCAAAGTTTAGACTTGTTGATTGTTAACTAAACCAATTTTAAATCAAACAACTACCTACTCCCTAACTCCTAAGCCCAAGACCCGTCAAATCCAAATCCAAACCCAACCAAGCTTCTTCTTCCCAAATAACTTCCAAATTCATTTCCCTCCCAAACCAAAAACCTAAAGCTAACATTCTCATGCACGCATGTGCATGCGTGCACCATGCACACCATCGCCGTCCTCTGACTAACTCCACAAACCCAAATGCCACGTGCAACCCACCTACACCCTCGTCATCCCTTCCAACGCCCTTGATCAAAATTAGACCCAGTCCCCAAATCGCGTGCTCACTTCCTCTAATTGAGACCCACCCACAAGTCGATCTTGCCAAGCTACCTCGACCCACGATTGGCCTTACTACCGCCTTTATTAAAACTGCTGTTGACCCCCTCTCCTCGGTCGAAGACATGCTGCATCAGACGCCTTCACCTACCACCAGTGCAGTTGTGTTCAAACCAAAGAAACAAACTTGCTTAAACCCTTACTTGAGCTCATCCATGGCCCTCCAACCGTCGTACGCCATGCGACCACCATCACACCACTTCCTTGACTCAAAGCTACTTCTACTCTGATCGCTCCACCCTAAACCTCTTGTATTGCCAGAATTTATTAAATGACAAGAGATTGATCTCTACAACCTCAGTCTAAAAAATCCTACGACTTGCCTTAAAATTTTTGGTTTCCAAAGATGAATGCGGTTATATACTTTGTTCATCAATCCCACTCGATGAAACTTGACATATTTCGACCATTTACTATAATCGACAAATTACGGTCACCCTACTAGATGGAACGTAACTCGACTAATTTTACAAAGCTAGACGATATGAGAAAGACTTTTCATTTGATTGTATTAGCTAATTTTTAATGGTATATGTGGTACAAAATTTTGAAATAAGAAATGGAGATGCCATTTAATTGAAAAACAGATGATAGGGAAGGAAAAGAAGAGAGATATGTTTACAATAACCATTTTCTTAAATTTTGAGGCAAACCTCAATAAAGATATGATTTCTAAACAAAACACGAGTAACATTTTCAAATGAGCTACTAAAAATTATTCAACATTTATTATTCCATTAAATACTAAACAAAGATTGAGGATCTCAACTTCCATGTGATTTGCTTAAAAGTTCGATTTTTGAGTAAATTATAAATTTTGAGTTCGGAAAGATGAGATTTTTCAAAATTAAAAAGAAGTAGAGAGGATGGAAAAAAGGAGATTGAGAAGATGAAGTATAAAATGAAATACACAAAATTAAAGATGTGCGTATATATAAGATGAAATAAAATATATAAAAATAAAGGATGCTTGTAACAACCCGTATTTTTTCGATAAATAAAATGTTAACTAAATAAGATTTTAGAATTAAATATTGAAAGAAAACTAAAATTTTTGATTTAATAATGAGAGTAATAACTAGAATGTAATGTTAGTAATGTTAAATAAGGTAATTGCTAACAATTTTTATGTAATTCCAATTAATGGAAATGGTTGTAAAGTTATAATTGGTTATAAACTGTAAATAAGAAAAATATTGAATGTTGAAATTATATAGGATCAATTAGAGTTGGATAATAATTAGAATATGATCTAATGATGTTGTTTGACTACTATTGATAATCATTTTAATCCAAAATCAATCAATTGATTAAATTGTAAGGTTATTTGGTTATAATTGTAAATAATGAAATAAACTGAATGATGTAATTAATGGTGAGATTATACGTAATTGATTTAAATAGGTTATTATAGAATATAAAAGCATTTTGGTACGCAATTTATAACCCTTGGCTATAAATAATAAGAAATGGATATGGATTATTATTATTAACGATTGTTTTATTTATCTTCTCATTAATTTATCTGTTTGAATATTGAATGAGTAATTAATGGAATTAAGGCAGTTGAATGTTGGAATTATATGTCAGGAATTGAAATAATTGTAAAGTTAATTTGGTGATAAATTTATATAGGGAAATGAATAAAATGTTATATTAAAAGGGGAAATTATATGTAATTAATGGAAGATGAATATAGTCAGGGCTGCATAAGTAGTCATAACATTTGTTGTTGATGATAAACTTATAAATATGATTAAGTTAAGTTAAAGGTAACATTTGTCATTTATCACCTATTTATTTAATCCATTGAAATTTAATTGAAAATCAACTGTCACAACTAATCTAATTAATTGTGGCAGTTAATATGAATTAAGGTGATAATTGTAGAATAGTGATGTAATAAAATGTAAAGCAATGTTAATTATATCCATAAGGTAATAGTTGGTTCAATAATAAAGGTGAATCAAAATGAATGAATCTATTGGAATTTAAATTATAATTAACTCAAAGTTTATTGCAACTGCAATTAAATGCTGAAATTGTGTAATATATAGATTGCAATTAACATGGAAAGTTTATCTAAAAAGATTATAAATTTATACGTAATAAATAATGGTTAAAATTGTTAATAAATTTACTTTGAATTTCAAAGGTGATTTAATTAATTTAATAATAATTTATTTAATTAACGTGAAAATAGACATTTTGGCCACTGTCTTGGATTTCGATGAAACTAGTTTCATCAAATCCGTAAAAGTGAATTATTATAGGATTTCAAGTTTCATAGCGATCGAACTTGTCGTTTGATTGTGCGGGCTCGAAAAGCGTAGAAATCAGTTTAATGAATTCAATTTATAATAAGCTGATTTTAAAGCTAACTTCTTCATTATATGGAACTAGGACTTGAAACCCGTTCCATTGAATTTAAAAATATCAAAAACATCTATTTTTATATATGGAATGATCCTTTCCGTTTCGAAGGCAGAACGGGCTTTTGGGTCGTTATTGTCGTTCGAACCAATTTGATACGTTTATTCTTTCTCATCTGGCCTTATCTATATAAATAGATTTTTCTAAACCCTAGCAGTCTTATTATTTCTTTTCTTTGTACGTATCTGTCTATTCCACCTTTCTGCTTCTTCTTCTTTCCATGGCTACAGATCCAAACCCAAATTCAATTTCAAAACCAAATCCAAAAATCAAACTTCTCTAAACCATGTCATATAATATATCGTTGGAAAGCTCTCGACGAGCGTAATCCACTGCGGTAATTCTTTTTTTGATTTGATGCATTTTTTGGCTAGAAATCGAGGATGAATCACAGCCATCCAAATTAGGTTTTCACGATCCAAGGATGGATCTTCATTCGATCGACGATCGAGAGGTGCCATTGGGAAGGTGTTGTCGAGCAGGCCACAATAGCGATATTCATTCGTGCCAATTGGAAATGAATTCGCTAGAAAATGCTTTTGAGTGGTGGTGGCGGCGGTGGTGAAAGAGGAAGTCACAGGTGGCCGGGTGGCCCTGGCCATGGGCGGTTTGTTGAGGCGAGGATGATGAGCTACTCTAAACATTGTCAAATTGCATGGGGTGGAGGAAAAAATTGGTGACAAATGCGGCGCCTGTACTGATTGATGGTCGTGAACGAATGAGCGATGCTAGAGTTTGACTACGAACGATGCTGACGTGGTCGTTCGTATAAGGTAATTTTTTTACTTAAATTTCAAATTTAATTGTTCTAACTTGTATAACTTTTACATACGAGCTTGGATTCACGCGCGGTTTGTTCCTCTAGGATCGTATCGAAATTCTGGACATTATGAAACTAGTTTGAACGAATACTGAGACTAATAAAATTTAGGATACTTTCGGATATTAAAATCGATTGAAAATCAAAGTTGAGTGTTTTAACCCACTCATGAATACTCATTTATCTTATGTTAATTAAATTTTGATGATTTGAAATTTATTGGTTGTTGTTTGGTATATTTAAATTGTCATTCCTGTTAAATCAGACTCTTATCGAATTTAATTGCTATTTTAATTTAATATTAAAATTTAAATTGTCATTTAAATACCTGTTAATGATAACCATTGTATTTGTGTTAGTTATTGGTTGATTTGAATGGTGATTATGTTATATGTTCAATTGTTGATATTCGGATGATTGGATGGATGTTACTGATTGACATTTTGGATGATTAGATGTTTACATATGGCTATGTCTCTGTTATCCCTATGGGGTGAAGTGATACATACTCGAATGGTCTTATATATTAGAGGAAAATCATTATGGGTTGAAATGATAAACCCAAGCGGTTTCAATTGATTTGGAAATGTTGATTTTGATTCTAATTAAAATGACATATACCCATATAATTTAAACTTGGATTATTTGTTGGAATTGAATTATTTGAAAGGCTCAAGTTAAAACTTCGAATTATTTTAATTAAAGTGGTTAATATTAGAAATTTGAATTATCGAAATCTTTTAAATAACTATATCCACATTATACACTTGATAGGAGATGGAAATCCCATAATATCTCTGAAGCCATTGCATTAATATTTCTATTTTACTTATTCTAGTTTGACTTACATAAGATCTTTTAGTTCTGACTCGAATGTTTTGTCTTTTCATTTCACTCGGGTTAGTCTGAGCTTTTTAGTGTATTGAAGGCTATTTTTCTAGAGAACGAAGACGAAGATTCAGTATATTATTGCTATTTATTATTATTATCCCACTACATTCTGTGTTCCGCTGCATTAATTGTTATTTCCGACGTATGTATAACCCTGATTTGAATTTTAAAAGTGTAATCAAATGTTATTTGTAAAACAACTTTATGAACTGTTTATTTGATTATTATATTTTGTCATTCCGCTGCGAGATTCTATGTTTGTTTATTTTTCTTTTGTTTTCTTATTTACCCCATTAATAATCCTCCCTTTTGAACGGTTTAAATTAGACATGTGGAGTTTATTGTTGATTTAAATCGTCCAAAAAGGTGGGTCGTTACAAGACAAAAGGCCAAAATGCCCTTAAATCTCAATTTTCAACTCTGACATCATTTCCAAGTCTTCATAGTATCAAGCATATGAAAAAGATGTGGATATAAGGATGATCATGTACTTTAATTAGCTTTCACACTTAAGGAATCCTTTCATTTCACATCTATCATTTCTTATTCAAATTTAAATTAAATTCTTATTATTATGATTTTATTTATATATTTCAAAATAAAATATTTAAAATATTTAAATGTTGTTTTATAGAAAATACAAGGGTATTCTAACTTTCAATAACTTATCACCCGATAAAAAAATCAAAAATCTAAAAAGCATGTTTCGATCACATTTTCAGTTTTCCATCCAACTACCTATTTGTATAAACAAAGTTCAAAATGAAATATCTATCATTAGCTATAAATTAAAAGAGAGTTATTTAATTATCAAACTATAAGTTGAACATTTACAATACATTAAATATTCACAAATCAATGCAATGAAACTCCGGGTCGTTACATTCTTCCTATTAAAAGAATTTCGACCTCAAAATTTCACCACCATCTAAACCTAGCAAAAGCAAGGCTAAAAAGAATCCTTAACCCAAAACTAACTATTTACTAAGTAAAAGGGGACCTTTAAATGAAGGGTATTAACCATAACATTCTAGAATAAGTTCAAACACACCAACTAGAAATTCCCAGTCCATACAAAGGTATCTGCCAAGATACTGAGTCCAACTAACAGTTATAATATAAATACATAGAATATCTAAGTACTAATTTAACTATAGATAGAGCCCTCCTCATCAAAGTCCACTATTGGGGGACCCGATAACTCCATGGATTATGGCTCATCGAAAGTCCATTTACCTTCATGCCCTATCCACCACTCCACCTGTTTGGTACTTCTACATGGGTTCTTCCTCCCGCCCTTCCTCCATTGGCTCTTCTTCGGACTTTTCTTCCATTGGCTCCTCTTCTATCTCCTCCTCTATAGGCCTCTCTTCTGGCTCCTTCTCTATCGACTCCTCTTCTTTAAGTTCTAGTATCAAGATGTCAAGAATCTCTGTGCCATACCTAGTCATGCCTTGACCAAACAACCTCCTAATCCTTATGTAGGCCCCACTCACAACTATGGGTATCCTCTAAAATAAAATGGCAAAAATCCTTAAAATCTCATATTAAGCTCTATTAAACTTTGATGATAGAAAATACACTTCTATTAAACATATAAAATAGCCTAAGAAATTTATTTACTAAGACTTGTATAAGGTTCGTTCGAATTTGAACCCGTATCGATCGCCTAATGATAAAGAGAATAATTTACTAAGTGCACTACAATGTTTGCCTAAGCAAACATCCGATCATCACTTAGAAGATTACCCTGATTATCACAAAACTAACCGAGATGTTTTTCTGAACTTTCCAAAGAAAATATACCTTACTAAAAAAATTCTCTTTGAAATCTTTATACTTTTAAATACTTTTAAGTAATGTTATTATTGCTTTTCAAAAATCGTTTGAAATCTTTTTCAAAAGCAACAAAATTTATATTCTCCATAAATTCTCTTTAATTTATAACTTACATCTTGTAAACCATATTTATAAGATTATCCTTAAATCCTATCCAAACTTATAAATCATGCCCTGTATCAAAACTTCTTTTAATAGAAATCCCTTTTAACGAGGTAAACTAGTTAAGCCTCCCTTAATAATGAATGCCTTATAGTCAAATCGTGAAACTGAATTCACAAGGTGTTCGTTTCAAGATTCTAATAATTACTATCTACCCCACCCATGTAGTGGAAGGTAAAATTGCTCATAAACTGGTCGAGCACAACCAATCAAACAATAAAGATAATAATTAAATATTATCATTTCTAACAAATAAACATATCATAAATCTTTATTAGTTTTTAGAAATTGTTCTTTTATATATAATATAATCCTATGTAAAATTATTTGATTTACCAATTTTTAAACAATACTGTTTCGATTTCTTCTTCAAGAGTTTAGAAATCCATACCGACACAGTTGTATCTTTTTCACCGACCAGAATTCGTAAACCACTCAACGAATAAACCAACATAATATAAAACATTTTTATTGTACTAACAAATATGCACTCGTACATACATGCACTCAAACTCATTCTAGGGTATTACTGACCCTATTTCTAATGAGTCTACCCAATAATGCTTAAGTCTTCACTCAACGTAAGCTATGATACCGCTTGTGATGACGTGCCTTTTCGATCCTTAGAAGTCAACACTAATACATCCACGATATTCACGTGCCGAGCATCTAAGTGTCGAAAAGACAGATTGTTGGATAAAAATACAATAGAATCTTAAAACATGATGAGTAATCTATAACATATCAATGGTCTTTACAAAAGAAAAAACTATAATATACATATTCATCAATCAAAGTAATACTAACCTATCATCAGTCTGGACAGTTATAACAGCTTGTCCTCACAAACACTAATAAATACAACATATTAAATGTAGTGGAAAGATACATGAATGCGTCTTGAGGCATCCAGCTCATTTCTTGAAGCTCCAAAGCATCCATAAATAAATTTGGAAATATGCTAAGGTTGATCCGAACATTGTAAGAAAAATAGCACCCAGTTCAGTCTGATAAAACCAGTGTAAGAAACACAATCAAATGGATTATTGTATTTTATAAAAAATCTTTTAAAAAAAGTACCTCGTAAGAACACACCGCACATAAATACAGATGGATTTTTACCTTATGATAACCCAACCATTTTATAGAAATCTTCTAATATTATAATAATTTTTAGGGTTTAAAAATAAATACTGAATCATAGCCGAAATTGTTACAATAATTAATTTCTAACATAATAGATATATAACTAAGCCTTAAAAGCACGTATTGGAGAATAATTTCCATACAATGACAAGGCACCAAGATACCACCTACCAAAGTACACCTTTAGAAAATGTACCGAGGGCATCGCCTAGACCTTTGCCAATACAAAACCGGCATACCTCTTACTGGACAGTATCGAATATGTCATCACCCCAGTTTCTTTGTAACCTTTTCCTCAAGAGCTATCATGCATGACCAAATCCATAAATAAATAAATAAATATCTAAAAGGGTGACGACATACCCTATTGGATGCGACCTATATAGCCCTGCTGCACCTCCACTAATTTTAGTCACTTTCGATTGTGAGACCTGAGGCTATGTTTTAACTTTTCATGTAACAATCCTACTCGAAATGCTAAAAATGCCTTTCAGGAAATAATGCGATTCTAGCATTCATTCATACAAGTTGTTCAGGATATGAATAAATCAAAGACACTACTTCTACTACATCCTTTTTGGATTCACCCCTAGGATTAGTAATAAGTAGCCCTTGCACTTCAAGAGCTTCATCTTCAATTCCATCATCTTCATGTTGTATTCAATTCGAACGTTTGAATTCATTCAAAATGGTTTTTGGATTACTTATCCAATCCATATCTCTTTGAACCAACATTTAATAGTCTCAGTAAACTCAACTATGATTCTTTTAAAAAAAAATATAAAAATAATAAATTAGAGGGGAGATCACCTCTTAACCATCTAAGTGGATGAATTTCCTAGATGTCTCCATAGTTAAAAAAATTGGCCAAGATTTTGCTAGTCAGTTTTGTTTGTAAACATGGTCCAGAATTTCCTAGATATCCCTAAAGCTAAAAATCAACGGCATTTATAGGGGTTTCTAAACCTTTGAACTAGGAAAATCGATACAATATTGGTTTTGACAATTGGTAAATGAAATAATTTTGCTAAGATTTTATATTTTGTATATATAGGCATAATTTTCTTAAACTAAGTATAGCTGTTAATAGTGTGTTTGTTTGTTAGAAAATGATAATATTTAATGATCATCATTTATTATTTGGTTAGTCATGCTCATCCAGTTAGTAGCGTTGACTAATGTTCGTTGATTAAGTAGTTATGTCAGATGAGTTTGTGGGCATTAACTATTGTGGTTGATTAGGAGAGGTTTTATCCTTTTCACTACATGGGTTATGTAGAAAGTAATTTGAGGGAACATCGAAACAAACACCTTGTGAATTTAGTTTCATTATTTGACTGTAAGGCGTTCGGCGATAATGTTGGGTTAAAATTTTAATTTTAATAAAATTAGTTTATTCTAATTTAAACAAAGTAACATTTTCAAAATGATTTCATATAAGTAAGTGAAAGTATATAAATATGATTTATAAAGGTCGTTTATAAATAAAAAGGATTTAGCTGAGATTTTGTGAACTTAAATTCTAGTGTTTTGGAAATTGTTTTTCAATTTTTTTGGAGAAAACAATAATGGTATTATAGGAAAGTATTTTTGAAAAGAGATGTATTTAAAATGATTTTAAAAGAAATATAAGCACTGAACTCACTTTGGTCGTTGGAAAATAATTCCGATGATGACTGCAACATCATCAGTGTTCGTTTTTGGGCTTCTAAGTGAGGGATTACTACCATAGTATTTTTCTATAAAGTCGTTTGGATGAAAAAAATTGTTTTAAATACCAAAAGTATGATCTGATATACCAAAGTGAATATATATATATGTATGTATGTATGTATGTATGTATTAATTATTTCAAAATAGAGTTGAAATCAAACCGGGTGTTTAAGTATGATGTTTTTGGTCAAGTTATAATATGGATGTGTATATCCTATAGATTAGGGTAGTTTGGTTCTATATTTCATTTTGATATGTTGTTTGGTAGTTTTTATTTTTTGTAATGAAATGGAATTTCCGACAATTTTGGACGGTCGAGACTTCCAAATTTGTTATAAAAATTTGAAGCTAGTTGTTTTGGTTGAATTTGAAGAAAATAAGTTTTGGTAACATATAAATTTGAGAAATTAGTAAATTAAAACAAATTTCAAATTTGTTAAACATTTTGGTTTAGTAAAACAAATCTGAATTTGTATATATACTCTTAGGATGTAAAAGAGTATTATACAAATATAAACTTAAGTTATGAAATATAGGTACACTTAAGTAATGATTTTTGAAATGAAATCCTATTTAATGAAATTGAATGTGATTTAAAATGAATGGAAATTGGTATAGTTAATAAACTAATTAGAATAAATTGGTAGAATATACGCATATCATTTTATTCGCATAGGGATCTTTGATCCAGATTCGAGCACATGGAATCAAGGTGATTTACACCAATCTAAACAAGGATTTTTCACTCGATTTTTGACAGGGAACACTTGATATAGATTCTTGAGACGATCCTGAAGTTCCTATCATAGTATATGGCTGTGCGGGGAGAACGATGGTTTCTAATCAAGGAACCGGATCGGAGTCCACACTAGAGAAGTAAAGTGAGCGATGCTAGTTCGAAAGTGAAATTATGTGACCGAGCAAGTGATCATATTTGATATTGCATACGGCTGACATATGTGCATCATAAAGGCTTAAATGTAATTGTATACCTTTGACAATAGAAATGTATGTTACATGATTTGGTATATCATGTTGGTTAGAGATGATTGCTATTTATGGTTTGGCATTCTTGGCTTCATGTTATATGTTGGATGAGTAGTTCTATTGTTTCATTTCTCATGTTTAACTCTCTTTTAGGTTATGTGAGTGAGTTTCAAGTGCATGGGAACAAAGGATAGGTTGTTGTTTTTGTTTTCAAGAGAAAAGTTGTTGCCCGAGAATAGGTATATAGTAGATTTACAGGAATTTGATTAGTGATTTTATTCCGCAGATATGGGAGACCACTTTTGTGTTTTATTTTCTTTTGTTGGTTTAGGCCATATGTAGCAAGTTGTAGTTTTTCGGATCTAATTGCGCAAAGGGGGTGCTGGCGAAATTTTTCGATAACTTAGGTCATAACCGATAAGAAGTTAGTGCAAAGATTTTTGATATGACCGATAGTCGCAAAAATTAGTGGCAGAGATTATCGGGAAAAGCCTGAGTGACTTAGGAATTTTGTCACTATAGATGTTATTGTTGTTACTTATTCATTTCAAACGTTTATATCTTGATTCGGGTAAGAGTGCCATATTGGTTGACATGTGTGCCTATATGTAGGATAAGATCCAGTGTGGGGAGGTTGTTGATCTGGCATAGTTAAAAATGATTTTTATATCATCAAATATGCTTGAGTGTTTGGTGTTGCTACTTAGTCCTTTAGCATTTCAGGGATGAAATCTATTTTAGGGACGGGGGAGGGGAGAGTGTAAAAACCCATCTTTTGAAGAGTGATCTCTCTATTTAAATTTTGATACTCAAATATTTAATTGTTTTATTTTATCGATGAGCTGAAAATTTGATTTTTCACAGATGGACTTTTTAGGACTCTAGATGATTTCCATTAGGTCGGGATGGTCCAGAAATAGTATAAGCATTCATATATTCTAATTATTTGGTTTCTAGTTAGAAAATCAAGTTCGATTATTAAAATCAAGTGACTCAAAAGGTTGGCTTACGTATATGTTGGAATTAGGTCCCAAAAATAGTTTAGTTGGGTTTGAAATTGGTAATTTGGCAAGAAGCATTAGTGAGCATGCCCCGATTAAAGTTAGTGATTTTTGGACGTGAGTAGTGTCGAAGAGATATCTATATAAGAACCCACACCCTTCATTCATTTTCCCAAACCAGTTAAAACCCTGATCACCATTTTGCAAACCCTAACCCTAGAAATCCCATGGCCTTCGATGATCAGAGCCACTACAGGCGGTTTTAGGCTTGGGTCCCAACATGGAAGTTAGCCGAAGGGAAGAGCGGAAGGTGGTGGATGGTACTATAACTATGGGGTGGCCGAAGGTGATTGGAATCTGGTGATGTACGTGGTTGAATTTTTGGATTCGTTTGCCGGCGTCAGATGATGGAGGAGGCCAAGGCTAGTGTCGTTAGGATCGTGGAAAGACAGGGCTACCTACAGCAAGCCCACGGTGGGGGATGGTGGCCAAGGGTGGTGGTGGTTTGGAAATGAACGGAGTGGATTTTGGCAGCCTGGGTTGTTTGAAGTGGGAAGGGACGATGATGGATTAGGGTAATTAGGCTTTAACTGATGTAATTAAGGATTTAATTATATTATTTAAATTGCAAATTTTATAATACTCATATCTATTTTATATAAGGTCTAAATCGAACGAGGTCAGTCACGTTGCACTTGTAGGAACGATGTCAGCATTTTGGTATTGGATTGGTTGAGATTTGAGCTAATGGAATCTAACGCTAAAATCAAGTGTCATTTGATTTTAGACGGAACCAGGAAGCGAAAGCGATAATTGGAAGTTTTGTCAATCAAAAACCTCATTGGATAAATTAGTACATTACATAATAGATAAAATTTTACTGTTTGTGCTTTATTGAAATTATTGGCTGATTGATTAAAATATCTGCTTTGAAAGGAAATTAGTATTTAAAAATGATATACAGGGATTTTTTTTAGAGAAATCCAGATTTCTCGAAATTGTAATTATTGATTTCCACTTATTTTCCGGCTGTTTTATTTTAGTTATATTCTTGTTAAATAGATCGCTAAATGCTGAAACTTAACTGTGTGGCTATATTGGATGTGACACCGACACTTCTGAAAAGTTAAAACTTTTTAGTTAAAAAGGAAAGTAATAGCATTTGTTAAGTGCTATAGTAACTATTTGACCTCGATATGGTATTTTTGAAATACTGTTGAGTAATGTTTGACTTTGGAAATAGTTTTTGATTTGGAAAATGATTTAATATTGATCATGGGGTTTCTGTGATATTTTATTTTTAAAACGAGTTGAACTTTCCAATTTTAATTCGACTTCTTTATTTAATATTTTTAAATTATATATGTGTGTGTAAATCTTTTAAATAATTATTTAGAAGTATTGGTTTTATGGAAATTTTTTATAATAATAGATGTTTATTTTCGAAAGAAAAAAAGGATACCTTTTATTTAAAGCGATTTTGTGATTTAAAGAAGGTAGAAGTATTTTGGTAATAAATATTTATGAGACATTTTGTATAAAATGTTGAAATAAAAGAATAGATTTGTGAAAAGGAAATTTTATAAATTTAAAAGAGAGACATTTAAGTAAAATTCTTGTAAATAAAGGAATATGTTTATAAATGGTATTTTATAAAGGGAAATATTACCATTTGGTCAAACTGGAGAACTAAATCACAGTTGTGAATTTATTGTATATATAGAAGGACCGTGTTACAAAAGCACATGAGTTTTGTAACAGAAGTTGGAGTTTGGATTTATATTGGAGATTTGGTTAAAAAGGTTGTTTTGTGATTGTCTATAAAAATTTGTAAAGGGTTTTATAAATGAAACCAGAGGTTTGTAAAAAAAGTTGCAATAAAGTTAAGAATTTATAAAATAAGTTCTATAAGGATATTTTATAAAAGAATTTTAAAAAAAAAATCTATAAATAATATAAATAATGCTAGAACAGGAGTTATTTAAATGTATATGGAAATTTATAAAAGAAGGCTGTAACTATGTTATATATTTGTAAAGGAATTTATAATAATATTTTATGAAAGGAATGCTGAAAATGAATTTAGAGCTTATACTTACTAAAGAGACTTTTATAAAAAGGTTATTTTATAATAGAGATTTGATTTCCCAAAATTGACCTTCTTAATTATGGTGGCATCGAATTTTTTTTCCTACTTAACACAAATGGACTAATGTTTGGGTTATTAATATCTCTGTTAAAAATGACATGATTTAACCTAAATTTAGGTGTGCTTTTGAAATGAAAATCTTTCGTAAGATTTGTGAATATACTTATAGCGTTGAGATAAGTATATGAGTACATTTTCTAAGTATTGAAAGTGCAGTGTTTTACAAATATACTTATACTGTTATGATAGCATATGGGAAAGTTTTCCTAAATTTTTAATATTAAATGGTTTGTGAATATACTTGTGTCATTGAGATAAGTATATGAGTACATTTTCCAAGTATTGAGAATGCAGTGTTTTGTGAATATACTTATACTGTTAAGATTAGTACATTGGAAAGTTTTTCTCGGTTTTTAAAATGAAATGGTTTGTTAATATACTTATGCCATTGGAATAAGTATATGAGTACATTTTCTAAGTATTAAAAACATAATGTTTAGACTTATACTCCTAAGATAATTATATGGAAAAGTTTTCCTAAGTTTTTAAAATGAAATTATTTGTGAATATAATTATGCAGTTGAGATAAGTATATGAATATTTTCAAAATATGAAAAAGTGCAGAGAAGGGTTTGTGAAATAAATCTTGTAAAAGTATTTTAATACAATTATTTACAAAGTAGGAAAAGATAAATTTAAGAGGCTTAAGGTTGCTTTATGCTTAATCAATGTTATTTTCCTTATGGAATAAAATCTCTGGTTGAGTTGTTTGATCATTTAATAGTTAAATAACTGATTATCAAATCTTGGCCAGTATTACAACCATTGTTGTCGGTTTGGAGAGTCCGGGATCGAATATATTATCCAAAAACCACTTCGAATTGGCATAACCGTGCAATTAAAAATAACTTGAAGATGATCGAAGATGGAGTTCTTTAAAGTGCAAGGATACTTGTGACTAATCCCGAAGTGATTCCAAAATGGATGTAGCAAAAGGTAGTGTCTTCAGTTTGTTCATATCTTGAACAACTTGTATGGATGAACGTTGGCACAGCATGGCTGCTTAGAGGGCAGTGTAAGCATTCCAAGTGGGATTGCTATTCAAAAGGTAAACGTAGTCTCAAACATCATTAACCGAGAATGACTAAAACTGGGGATATGCTTTAGAGCTCGGTGGATCACTTCCACTAGGGTATTGTCATCATCCAATCTAGATTGATATTTATTGGAGGAGTATGTATGCTAGTAGCTCGGGACGGTTGTTTGACAACAACCCGGATGATGAAATATTTGGTACTATCCAGTAAGAGGTAGGCCGGTCCTGGTTCGCATGGGGTCCCTGTAAGGTCCTTGGTACATTTTATCTAAAGCTGTACTGTGGCAAGCGGTACCCCAGTAGTCTTATCATTATATGGAAATCAATTCTCCAATAGGCTCACATACTTAGTCGTATAACTATTATGCTAGAATTTAATTTATGTAACACACGGCTATGACCAAATATTTATTTTAAATCTAAGATATTACTATAATATCATATGATTTTCTATGAAATGGTTTGGTTATCTTAAGGTAAAAACATATCTATGTTTATGCATGGCATGGCCTTACAAGATACCTTTATTGTGAAAAGTTTTTATAACATTAAAATTCATTTGAGGTGTGTTTCTCATATTAGTTTACCAGACTAATCCGGGTGTTTTTTTCTAATAGTGCTCAGGTCTGACCGAGAATATTTATATATCTAGTTTGGATGCTTTAGAGCTTTAGAAGATGAGCTGGAGGCCTCAAGACGTATTTACATAAATGTTATTTTCTGCTATGTTGGTTGTCTATATTCATCAACATTTGTGAGGATAGACTGTCACAATTGTCCAGGCTGATGATAGGTTAGTATGTTGGCTGATGTATACAAATGTTACAGTTTTTCTATTGTAAAGATCATTGTGTATATTATAGATTACTTGTTACGATGTGAGATTCTATTCTGTCTTTTATTTTCTTTCACCCAACAATCTATCATTTCGCCACATGGATGCTCGGCATGTGGATACCGTGGATATATTAGTGTCAGCTATTGAAGGTTGGAAAAGCGGGTCGTTGCAAACAATTTATGTAAACCGAATTTAAAAATGAATTTTTCCATCATTAGTTATAAATTAAAATAGGGTTATTTAATTATAAAAAACATAAATTGAATATTTACAATAAATAAAATATTTACAAATTAACGCGATAAAATTCCGGGTTGTTACAGATACTAAATATGTTTGATTTTATTATATTTTTTACACACTTTTCAAGGTACTCTCATGTACTCTTTATATCTTGTACACGATTATTTATGTATTTCAAGGCAACGGCATTTAAATTCTAAAATGATATTTACAGTAGGCGTTTGTAGCCTATACACATTTATTTTGCTTGTACACCAAGGCATAAGATGTTTATAGTATATATTTGTTGCAATACATGGAGAATGAAATGATAATAGATGCTAGAAATTTCTAACAAGGGTAGTGTACTACTATTGTATGCAAATACTATTATAGGTTGTCAAAAAAATCATGAAAAATATAGTAACAAATTAGCAGTATACAGTTTCACAGTTCAAAACTAGCTAGATTTACACATTGTTTTATAATATAAAAATATATTGTTGTGTTTAATTTTCTTCAGAAGGGCATTGAATGTATTTTTCATTTTTAATTTTTAATAAATCATTTTATGTAATTTCATCATATTGTTCATGATATTGACAATGAATGAAAAATTTATCGACTAACAGTTATTATTACAATAAAACATGTTTATAATCAATAATCAATCAAACAACATTTCAGCATTCAGCATTCGACATCAAGCAGCCACTATTTAACATTCAGCTTTCAGCCTTCAGTATTCAACATTCAGTATTGACCATTAAATATTAAGTCAATTTAACTTCAAAACGAAAGGAGTTGATCAATATATACCTTTTATTTTAAGTCTTATTATAAAAACACAGATTTCACATCCGATTGGTAGATGAGCCATGAGTTTTGTGTTGCTAATGCTATCATCAGTCCGATTGTGTCATGTTTTGGTACAGATGTAAAAAATTCCTTATAGTCCACATCAGACTCTTTTTTATACACTTTAACCACTAATCATGCCTTATGCTTGTCCACTTCATCATTTTTCTTCAACTTCGTCATATAAATTTTGGCTGACTTTTTTCCAGTTGGATGTCTTGTTAACTCCCAAGTATTATTTCTTTCAATAATAGTAATATTCAGTCCTTTTTCCTTTCCGCCTTTTCTCCCTTGATAGAAATCATATATTATGCGATCACAATCTGAAAACAGTGCCAATGCATAAGTGTGTCGCCACTATCTTCCATGTTAGATACCTCATAATCATACATCCACGCCGGTCTTCTCCAGATACATAAAGGATGTGTACTTGCCGTAGTATAAACTTGTTCATCGATTCTGCTACTCAGGTGAAGGTTCAGAGCCTATAGGAGTAGAATTTCATATATTTTTAAGGTTCGATGTTGTTGGAACAATCTGTTGCACCGGCTATTGCACTTTATCAACTTTCACCATCAAAATCTATTGGGGTTGCTATCTGCTTGTATTATTCCATGTCCAACTCTTTACTACTTCCCTTTTCTTTTCCTTCTACGACTTCCCTTTCGGAAAACTATCCTAATGATATTTGCTAACAACACGTTCCTTGCATATTTTTGAAGAAGAATCAAATTCCGGAAGGCTAGCCACTTTGTGTTTTTTGGGGCAGAACCTTTAATCCACAAAACTGAGGTAACCTTAACAATAGTGTCATAACCATTTTGTATCCTTTGGTTTTGTAGCTAGACATGCACAAAAGGTGTGATTGAGATTCAAAAGGAACATCCAATTTGATATCATCTTTACTTGAGCATTTAAACCCAAATTCTCATCCTGGATTCGACACTCCATTCTTGATTGAAATCTCATAGCATTTTTCTTAGAGTTATCAACACTAAGAAAATTAATATTTAATGTCGGAACAAACAAGACGTTGGAAATAGAATGAGAATTTCCTCCTGTTTGTATTGTAACTATTTCTTTTCCAAAATAGACACTACAGAGTTATCACCAAACTTCACAGTACATCGAAATGATTCACCCAAATTTGAAAAACTTGATTTAGCTCCACACATATGATTCCTACAGCCCATATCCATATACCATACATTTTGGCTAACCTCCAATATATACCTCTAAAGCAATCGATGTGTTGATAATCTATAGAATCCCATATGAATTTATAAGTTAGTAGAATAAAATTTTAAAATTTTCACTATGTAAGATATAGGTCGCATTTAAATATAAATTTATAAAGCATAACACAATTTTTTTGTAGAACCATTTGTATATTTTTTAAACATCAACTGATTGAGGTCGATGAGTTTCAATTTCAAGATTTATGAATCAACAATCTAGAGAATTACCGCCGTTCTTAAAAGGACTAGCTACAAACAGCATTTTTGTTTGTATTAGCACAACATGATATGTTTGACCCCTCCCTTGGTACATGTAAAAGAAAAAATTTCAAAGTAACAGAAGGGGCATTCAACTTTAATGTGGTGCAAAATAGATTTCTTGTAATGGAAGTTATATGTTTAAGGAAGAAAACAACGAAAGAGAGAAATGCATCTTTGGACATGACTATTAGCATTTAGTATAATTATTAGCCTTCTCATAAGGCAAATATATATATACAATATAGTCGAATCATTAGTTTAACCTCATTAAATAATATGGAAATTTGTGAGAATGGCAAACTAATATATGGTAGTTAAAATTTAGGTCAAACTTTTGTTTTATTTAAAAATAGGGCATGTTTTTTTTGTGGAAATTTCTAAGAAGGGCATACTAACACATGGTAAATAAAATTTAGGTCATGCTTCTGTTTTATTTAAAATATGACATGCTTTTTAAATTTAAAACCCAAGTGAAGATAATCTCATTTTTTAAAATCTGCAAAGACATTTATACCCTTTGCATAACTATTTTACCAACTAATTCAATTAAATAAAATCGACACCAATAATCCTGAAGTTTCTTTAGGATATACTTTTTAAAATATTTTCATTGAAAAGTGACAAAAATATTGTATTTTATCGTGCAAAAAATGATCAAATCTTGTTTTAATTTTTCTTTTCATAAAAAAATATATGAATATTTCATTGTATTTTCTTAATTCATAATAAGATTTTACTAAATATACAAAAAAATCATAGTTTCTTATTTCAATACAAGATTGCGCTCCGCTTTAGAATGACTTCTACTACAGTAATTAAATTTTTACTTATGATACCGATATTTATCGGTTTTGATACTCAAACAGTGAGATGTGTGTATACACTGATAAAATTACCAAGTTTATATCTAAAGTAGATAAAATTGAAATAGTATGCATGATAATGATTATGGATCTAAAGGCGGATTTCTCTTACTTTGGGATACATCAATATGATCAGTGCAGTTCATTCAAGCTCATACTCAACACATTGCTTGCATTGTTACAATTTTGGTGGATATTCTATGTACCTAACTTTTGTGTAAGCGAGTGATTTATATTTAGATGGAGAATTATTGTAATGAACCGAATTTTCAACCCCCGAAAATCAACACTTATACGATCACTGTATCACATACCGAGCAATCGAATACCGGAAAACCCGATTGTTAGGGGAAAAGAAGAAGAAAGAAGATAAAAAAAGAAAACTAAACAACATAGAATCTCACAATGGAATGAATAATCTATAATATACTATAAATCTTTACACAAAACAAAACTGTAAGATACATATAGAGACATCAATCAGAGTAACTAACATATTTCAACTGGGACAATTATAACGATTTGTCCTCACAATTGCTGATAAATCCAATAATGAATACAGCGGAAAATATAACCATCTACGTGGATACGTCTCATGTCTCCAACTCATCTCTTGAAGCTTCAAGCATCTAAACTTATATGTAATATACTCGGTCTGACCGAGCATTATGATAAAAGAACACCTGAGTCAGTCAGGAAAACCAGGGTGAGAAAACACACTCAATTTGTATTATTACTGTTATCAGAATCCTTTGAAAAAAGGTATCTCGTAAGACCATGCCATACATAAACACGACGGGTTTTTTACCTTACGATAATCAAAACCATTTTATAAAAAATTCTATGATATTATAAAAGTGCCTAAGTACAAATATTGGTTAAAATAGCCGAAATTGTTACATTAATTAAATTCTAGCATACTAGGCTCTAAAATCAAAACCGTAAAGGCACGTATTGGGAGAATGGATTCCATACTATGACCAAGTAAGGAACAACATCCGATGGGCAAATCTCCAGATCAGTGCACCAGGGTCTGGCAAGGGTCTTGTACCCTGCCACACAAAACCGGCCAAGCGCTTGACTACTAGTACCGTATATGTCATCATCCCTATCTTCCGACCTTAATCGAGATCTCTCATGCAGAACCAAATCCATAAATATAGGGTAATCTAGAAAGATGATGACATACCCTAATGGGAGCAACCCACTTAGCCCTTTTGCATGCCTTGTTTCGGTCATTTCCCAGATGATGAAGCTTGAGGCTACGTTTACTTTTTTGAATAGCAATCCCACGTAGAATGCTAACACAGCCTTCCAGGCAACAATGCAACGATAGCATTTATCCATACAAGTTGTTCTGGGTCTGAACAAACCAAATCTCCAAAATCATTGTCTCCAATATCTTCACGATATCATAATTCGCGACGCTAAAATCAGATCGAAGTGGTTTTCGGATAATTAAGTCTGATCTCGGTCTCTTCGAAACAATCAACGATTGGCCAGATTTGAAAGTCGGTTAATTAAGTATCAAATTACACACATAAGCAGACACTAGGCCATATTATAAATCTTTCAAACATTTATTTCAAAATATCTTTACAAAGTTATATATTCAAATCTTGTTCAATATTTCATATTTGAAAACAAATCCGAATATATATATATATATATATATATATATATATATATCCATATATATATCCATAATAGGATATTTCCAACCATATCAACACTTGAGAAATATATCCAGCCCCAACTTATAATTTATTACCTACAAAATATTTCTATATAAATCATTTTGTTGCTAAAATATCTCCAAAACATTTAATTCCAATACTTAGGGAATTATTAAAAGTTTATTTCCAAAAATAATTTATAATATCCATACTTAAGAAATATTCCGTACTTATCTCTCAAATCTTCGAAATTTTTATTAATTCCCTTTATGCATTCTTGAAAATTATTGATTATACTTATTTATAATCCAACTAACACTTTATAACTTCTTTAATGAATCCAGATTCATTTTACGAAGTTCTCGCATCTAAACAATTTGGAAATTTTCTTTTCTCTAATTTTCTTAAGATCCTGAATTCCATTATAAAATTTCTCTTATAAAATACATCTAGTTTAAAACCCAGCTCACCAATATCGAGAACATTTATAATAAAATTTAGTCACTTACTTTAAACTATATATATAATAATAATAAATTTCAAAAAAAATACATGGTTAAATAAATATTTGAAATATGAAACCACTTTTAAAATAAACGTCAATAACTAATTCCAATTCATTTATAAAATTTCTAATTAATTTACAAAATTTGTGTATAAAACTTAGAATTAATTTCAACAAATTTAAATACTTAAATAACTAACTTACTAAAATATTTAATCCAATTAATAGTTTTTAAACTACATAGTTTAATAAATTAAAATCATTTTCTTAAACAAACCTTAACTTGTAGTGATAAACTATTCTTAAAATTCAACGTACCCATTTTTACTTATATATCTCTCTTGATTTATCCTAAATCGATTCACATTTCCAATTCCATAACTATTCCCAAATTCCAATTTTCTATTTCTTTCTAAACCGATTTCCATATCTCATTTTAAATTCACATCGTGAAATTATATTGTCAATTTATCGAATGATAATCATTCCACTTAAATTATAAACATTGTTTATAAATTTTTTAAACTCATTCCCAGCTTTATAACAGGTTCACATTACTAAAATTTATTTATCAATCGATTTCTAGTTAAAATTCCATTTAACTATTTCATAAATAATCCAAACTATATTCCAAAACCAATCAAACCTCGATTTCGTCTTCCATTCCATATTTTTAAGAATCTTATTTGATATCCATTGTTTAATTTCTAATCTAAAATTTTCTTTTTGGAACCATTTTACGAAATAGCTAAATAAATATCCAAAATCCAACCATTTATTTTACCCACTTCAATTCCCTTTAAAATAATCCCAAAATTCAATATAAATATCTTCAATTCCAAAATAGCTTTTTAAATTTTATTTCTAAATCCAAAATAGTGTTTACGGTATTTATAATACCAAATTTAAGGCCAGTACTACTATAGCATCCAATAAATTCAAATCACAACAAAATCCATATCAAATTATTCATACACATCATATACTACTATATGAAATTAAAATCAACATTTTTGAGGAATCAAGTTGGATCCATCCAACCTGTTTTCCTACAAACACAGATGTTATATAACATAAAATAACAAACCCGCTTCGAGGTGGAATATCACGGTAATATAAGGTCATCTGCGATTATGCAAGGCGCATAGTGTCTCATTCGCTCCAATCGGCAGAATATATCCAACTACTAATATATATATATATATGTATATATGTATATATATTTTAATATATATAATATAACATCCAACTAATATTAATTTATCAATTCATCCTATCGGCCAATAAATAATTTATACTATTATAATTAAAACCAGTAATCCAAATGAGTTCTTCTATATGTATATATAACTATAATGGTACATTTATTTATCGATTTTGATAATAAATGAAAAAATTCATGAAATATGATGGTGGATTTTAATTTATTTTTTTACATGTAAATCCTTTTAACATAATAAGCGGACCTGTTTCAAACTAAGCATTGGCATAATCATCAAACTATCAAATTATATTGAAATATTTTTATTATATAGGAGGCCACAATTTATAAATGTATAAAAATATATAAAAAAATTAAGAAGGAATTCGATAGGCCCGCTACTGCCGACGCCTCTTTAAGTCAGGCTCTCATGGAGGCATTTTTTGATATCGAGGTTTTCACTCATTTTAAGTCAGGAGAAAGGAGGAGGGTTGTGATAGGCTTGGTGAGCTAACAAAAAAAACGTAGCCTCTCTTATGGAAATGGAACCTTATTATATTTCGTTGATTATAACCCTCTCAACAACGCGCCATATCGAGACTTAGCTATGGTGATAAGTGAGCAAGGGCTGAGTAGCCACTCCCTTAGTGTCGCGACATATCAAGGCTCGAGTATGGTGATAAATATGCACGGGCTGGATCGTCACTCCCTTAGTGGCGGGATACATCGTCACCGCAATGTAGTGATGAATGAGCAAGGGTTTTCGCACTTTACTCGGTGGGTGCAAGGGGCAAGGAAGCTAGTCAATGAAACTAGGACTCGGTTAGGTAGTTGGAACGTAGGATCCTTAATAGGAAAATTAAGAGAGATGGTTGATACTATGACTAGAAGATATGTAAATATCTTATGTGTTTAGGGACCAAATGGATGGGCTAGAAGGTGAAGGAGTTGGAGAATACATGCTTCAAGTAATGGTACACGAGAAAAGAACGCAACAAGAATGGAGTAGGCATCATAGTTGACCAGTGCCTTGAAAACTGAGTGGTCAACATTAGGAGACAAGGGGACAGGATTGTTCTACTCAAGCTGGTAGTTTGTGATATGACTCTAAACGTCATTAGTACCTATGCCCCACAAGTAGGCCTAAGTGAAGCCGTCAAGAGGAATTTTCAGGAATAGTGGGATATCAAGTTTAGAATTGTCCCTAGTAGCAGAATTTTTTTATAGAACGAGATCTCAATGGCCATATTGGTGCAACTAATGGGGGGTTTGAGAGAGTGCATGGTGGTATTAGATATGGCAATAGGAACCAAGAAGGAGAAGAAATATTGATTTTCGCCATTGTTTATGACCTCATGATAGCTAATACCTTCTTTAGGAATAAACAATCGCACTTAGTTACTTTCAGTAGCGGCCAATACTCCAGCTAGATTGACTTTTTCCGTACTAGAAGAGATGACAAATGAGTTTGTGTAGCTTGCAAATTCATACCTGGAGAATGTATTGTCTCACAACATCAGCTTTTAGTATTTGAGTTTCGTCTTGAAATACGTTGTTCATTGGGATAAAGGAGCCAAGTTTAGTCGGAGAAATGACGTAAGCTCAAAGGAGACGCCTCATAAGTGTTTAAGGATAGAGTGATGGGAGAAGAGGCATGAAATATGGAAGGAGAAGAAAATGTCATATGGGATGAGAGGGCAATGCGCATTCGAAAACTGACTACTGAGGTGTTTGGGATAACTAAAGGAAATAAATGTGAATCTAAAGATTCATGTTGGTAGAACAGTGATGTGCAAAAGGCTATCAAAGAGAAGAAGGAATTATAAGTGCTTACATCATCATAGGAGCGAGGGCAAGAGGCAAAAGTACAAAGTGATAAAAAAGAACGCAAAGAGAGAGATAAGTGAAGCAAGGGGTCGGCGAATGAAGATCCATACCAAAAGCTAAGAACGAAGGAGGGTGAAAAAAAGACTATAGGATAGTTAAGCTCTGCAAAAGGAAGAAGAGGGACTTAAACCAAGTTAAATGTATCAAGGATGACAATAATAGACTTTTGGTGAAGGATGATGAGATAAAAAATAAATGGAGAGATTAGTTCGATATGCTATTCAATGAAGAAGGTGATAGCACTACAATCGAGCTAGACGACTCTTTGATGACACTAGTAAACATTTTGTTCAGAGAATTCAAGAGTTCGAGGTAAAGGAGGCACTAAAATGGATGATAGCAATCAAGACATTGATGCCTGATGACATTCCCAGTTAGATGTGGAGATGCATTGGAGGTGTAGGGATAGCCTAGATAATAAATTTGTTTAATAATATTTTCAAATCAAACAAGATGCAAGATGAGTGGAGGAGAAGCATATTAGTTTCAATTTTAAAGAATAAAGGAGATACTCAAAGTTTCACAAATTACAGAGAAATTAAGCTTATGAATCATACAATGAAGCTTCGGAAGAGAGTCATTGGACATTGATTAAGAAGAATGGCAAGCATTTCAATAAACCAATTTGGTTTCATGCCTGAGAGATCGACCACAAAAGCGATTTCCTTGATAAGACAACTTATAGAGAGGTTTAGGTAGCAAAAGAAGGATCTACACATAGTATTTATCGATTTAGAGAAAGCTTATGCAAAGTACCAAGAATGGTTATGTGGTGGGATCGGGAAAAGAAGAGAGGTCCAAACAAATTATATTACCTTTATCAAGGATATGTACGACGATGTTGTGACTAGTATCAAAGCATGCGAGGGTGAAAGCAGTGACTTTCTCATTAACATAGGATTACATAAAGGGTCAGCTTTGAGCCCTTACATTTTTGCACTAGTGATGGATGAGGTTACGAAGGCTATACAAGGTGAGATTTCTTGTTGCATGCTCTTTGCTGATGATGCGGTGCTAATTGACGAAAATAATATTGAGGTTGATAGACAATTGGAGCTGTGGAGATAGACTTTAGAATTAAACGGGTTTTAGGCTTAGCAGAACTAAAGCATAGTATATGAAGTGTGAGTTCAGCGATGTTAGGTCATAGGATGGAGATGCCACTCTGGTCGGACAAGCAGTGCCCAAGAAGGAATCATTTCGATATTTAGGATCAATATTGCAGTATGATGGTGAGATTGATAAAAATGTTAGTTTTAGAATTCGAGTGGGGTGGGTGAAATAGCGACAAGCGTCTGACATTCTCTATGATAGGATAGTCCCAAAAAAGCTTAAGCAAAGTTCTACAGAACGACCATTAGACGTGCGATGTTGTATGTTGTAGAATGTTGGCCTACTAAAAACTAATGCATTCACAAGATAATTGTAGCGGAGATGTGTATACTGCGATGGAGTTGCGGTCATGCAAGAAGAGACCGAATTAGAAATGATGATATAGGTGATAAACTTGAATTAGCACCAATTGAGAAGAAACTAGTCCAACACAGCTTAAGATGGTTTAGACATATCCAACTGAGGCCTTCCATGATAGCTATGCGCATTTGAATTATAGGCCGCGTCAAATACTCAAAGAGAGGTAGAGGTCGACCACGGTTGACATGGAAGGAAGTAGCAAAAAAGGACTTACAGGATTGAAATATATCCGAAGATATGGTGTCGGATAGGAGCGCATAAAAAATAGTGATTGTCACGACCCGAAATCTAGCATTCAAAAATCGCCATCAAATACCTCACTTGTATTCGAATGTCGAAGATTCAAACGTCGGACTCCAGTTCGGTGGAGCTTATAACAACATTAGATGATACAACACAGCGGAAACAAAATGAATTTCATTGATAAAAAACACAGATACAACATGGATACAACATTTGATTACAACAAATAACCACCATCATCAGAGTGCTATATATATATATATGATACAACAACAGAACAATAACAGAATAGCGGAACACAATAGGGTCTTCAAAAAGATTACAACAAACTACGACTTCGATAAGGTCTTCCAAAACTCCAAAGACTTCAAACCAAAAGTTTCCATAAAACATCAAAGACAAAAGACTTCAACAAACATCTAGATCCAAATCTACATTCCAACTTCACTCCAGATCACAGATAACCCGCTTCTAGGCTGCCCCTATGGAAAATTTATGGGCACCCAGAGTTTAGGAAGGGAACAATAAAATCCGGATCAGTCATGGGACTGGTATGAGTAAACAAAAACAGTTGTTTGTACAAAAACAATTTATAAAAAGAAATCTGTTATGCTTTTTGGAAAAAAAAACTACCATAAGGCCTCCCGGTACACACAATGCAATCACACACTTAGGGGAGATTTCTTCTTATGATAGTCAAACATGCTTAATACGATAAACCTCTTTTGATATTATTATTATTAGTGCATAGTGTGAAAAACCTTTCGAAAGTATAATGTTAATCTTAGCCAGCATAGGTACCATAATACTATGCCTATTATAGCTACCATTTAAGAATGGAAGGTTATACAACTGAAATCGTAAAGGGCTCGTATTGGGTGATTGGGTTTCCAACAAATGGCTAAGGCTAAGGAACTTCCTTTAACTGAAAGGGTACGCCTCTAGAGGGATGCCCTGAGAACTTAAACAGCTCTCTGCCAACACAAGGCTGGGTTACCTCTGTAACTAGGTAACTAACTATCACGAGTATGTCATCCCCCGGTCGAAACTGACCTTTATCGAGGGCCCTCAACACCAACAACCAAAAAGCAAATTATCTGGGCTCCATACCAGAATACCGTTTATTATCCAAAAGGAAATGAACATACCCTAAAGGGCGCGACCCTAATAACCTTGCTGCATCTTTTCTTGTTTCAACCATTTCCGAGGTGTGAGGTTCGATGAAGTCTCGCCCCAGAAAGCTACGTTTTTCACAAAAGCCATGCTTCGATCAACAAATGATCAGCACTCAGCATGCCACACTACCAAGTTGGGAGTATATCATTAATAACCATCAACTACATAACCTTTGAGCTTATACGTTCAAAGAAGGGTGTTAAGCTAAGAGAATAAACTTTCCGCCATCATTCAGAAATGTATTTGATAGAAATAAGCTTTATATCTCAAAATGTAATATCAGACATACAACCGTAGAAGTCCATCATGGATCTGAATGGAACCGAAGGCACTTCGTCCAATAAAGGAAGAAGCCCTTGCAATCCGAGTATCCACAATCCCGACCAGACTCCCCATCATATATGGAAATCTCTACGCCGAAGCAACTCAATGCAGAGACAATCGACATGTAATCCTTTCATTTTCGAAAATACCCTGTCTTCAACCACCGTCTTCAAATCCACTCCAATTTCGCCGTATCATTATTCGAAATGAGTTTTATGACTTAATTTCCTTTCCCAACTTAACCTAATAAAAGCGCTTATTTTTAAAACATGTTGATATATAAGTCACAAAGATTCACCATTAAGATTCGATGTGGGTTTCGGATAACCATTTGGAATCCGACTCCCTGTCACATCGAAATTCAAATGTCGTTTTACGGGCCAAGTTTTCACTTCACACGGTAATATATCATAGATATCATAGCTCAATTTACGGCAGTTCACATCACAAAGTATCACAATCATATATCAAAGATATCAACCAATTGAAGGTATTCAATAATAATCCAATCATTTATAAGTAAGATGAATTAACCATTCAATTCTCGATTACTTTAATTTAATTTCCAAATAAATTAAACTAATTTAAATTGCTTTCAAACCTTGCTTAATTTTCATTAGGTAATTACAATTATTTAAATGAATTAATCACATGATTACTTTCATTTAATTATCCTTAATTAATGACAAATTATTCTTAATTATTAATTAATTAAATCTTAATCACTTTCATTAATTAATTATTCTTTAATTAATTTATTTATTTAATCCTTAATTATAAATTAATTAACCTTTAATTAATAATTAATTAACCTTTAATTAATTATTATTTAATTAATTGTTATTTAATTATTATAAATCATTTATCTTAATTAATCATTTAATTATCATTAAAATCTTTAATAAATAAACCTCATAATTAATCATCATTAACACATAAATTAATTCAAGAGATTAAAGTTAATTAAAAACAACATTTCATCTTAATTAACTCTTTAATTACATTATTTATTTCAAATAAATTAAGAATTTATTTATAAATAATGTCACATAATTAATAAATTAAACTTAATTATTTTAAAAATAACTTACTTAAAACCTTTATCAATCCAAACTTAAATCAAAACAACTATTTAAAAACATGGGTTAAAACTATTTAAATTTGAATTTTGTCTAAAGTTTGAAAATCCGTTTTTATGATAACCCAAGACAATCCCGAGTGTCATCCCGAGCCAAACATAGTTTCCTTCAAGTTTTCCCCGAACCATCCCATTTTCTCCTTTGTTTTTTTAAGTTTTTAAACCCGATATGTACTCGAAAAAACCCGATCCAAATCTCGAGCCAGCAACACAATCTCCCGGGGTCGACTTCGAGTTAAAACCTTTTTTCCTCCAATCCATGCTACTGACACAATCTAGAAACTTGTGCATGTGCACAAAGTTTTCGGTCACCTCTGGTTGATGCTGAGACCATCAACAAAATGTCGACGATCTCCTCAAGCCTTCAGACCACCCAGATCGACGATCACACGTGCAAATCGAAATCGAGCATTTAAACTACCTACTGGAACAAACTCAGACACCCAAGATCACCTCGTACTTCAACCTTCGACCATCAGAGGTCACACGAACATGCCCAAAGCTTCATCGATGTCCAGCGCCTCGATTCCCCCATGTCCGGTTACCTCCGATCCACTGATGACACTGCAGTTAATCGAACTCCGACCAATAATAAAACGTGAGAAAAAACACTAGATCATCAACATTCGGCCACCACGATGATCAAGAATTTTCCTAATCATTTTTCACGAGCTCGTCCATCACCCGGCTATCCTTAGCCTTGATCCCAAGACCACCACTTCCACCGATCACCAGAATTTGCCACAAAACCCAAAATCGATCAACTTGCCAATTCTCCGTGAATGCTTACTTAACATTCTGATTCCACCTTTAAAAATCATCGTTTTTGAAAACGTGTCAGATGATACACCTGAAACCAGAAATCATGATGTTTGAAATTCCAACGTATTTTAGGTTTGCATGTATTCCTTGATTTTCTAGAATATACTTTGATTAATTATGCTTAAAAATATTTTCGAAACTTAGTCTTGATCTTATAAACATGTTTCGTTTAGATCTTAAAGTCTAACAAGAATCATAGGAAGAGAAGTTGATTTTTGAACAGGTTTGATACCTGTAAACCTGAAATAGAACCGAAGTTCTTATTTCCCAGACATGCACATATCATATCCACACATATATATACATATTTGTATACATGAAACCAATTTTACAACTTAACTTCAAGCATGATTACAAGCAACAAGTTCTAATCCAGATTTTAAAAGAGTTTACTCACCTGAAATCTGAAAACAGAGAGCAAAGCAAAGCCTGGAACTTTGAAAATTTGAATTTGAATTTTCTTGTTAAGTTGATGCTGAAAACTTTGATTTGCTTAGCTAGTTGAAATGAAGCTTATAAACTGAATTTTTGCTTTTTAATATTGAATTAGCTTGCTTGAATCTGAACTTGTTGTAGAGTTGAAGTTGTTTTGATTTCAGTTTTTTTCCTTTTCGTTGCTCTGGTTGTATACAGGATGATTTTTAAAAATATTTGATAAAAGAAATGAGAGAGAGGAGAAATGGAAATATATATATTGCCTTGATTTTTCTTTAATTTGAAAATGAAAAGAAAATAAAAAATTTGACACTTGTTCATCTATATGATAAAATGATTTACACTTGTTAATTTATTTATCTTATTAACTTACACTTGTTAATCTATGTGCTAAAAATTTAACACTTGTCTTTTTTCCTTTTTATATAATTTTTAAATTATATTTTCTCTATTTTTTCCTTTTATAAATACATTTCCTTTATTATAAATATATATATATATACACATACTTTAAAAGAAAATGATTCAGAAATTAATTATATACTAATAAAAATCACACATACATTATTTTTAAATTTAAATTATTTTTAAAATACTTATTATTTTGAATTTTAAATTCAAATTCAAATTCAAATTATAATCTATTCATATATATAAATCAATGCTTATCTAATTTGTTTTGAAAACTTTCAAATTAATTCCAAAAATTTATATTAGTTACCAAATTATATTTGATTCAAAAACGAGATCATTGCAGATTTCCCCCCTTAAGAAAATTTCGTCCTAGAAATTTGAAAGAGAGAGAGAGACAAACAAAGAATATATGAATACATATGAAAAGATAGAGAAATGACTTACCAGATTAAGCCAAAATATCCACTCTACACTTAGGATAGGACTTCTGCATGCTATTCTCGGTTTTCCAAGTACAATCATTTGGATCACCACTCCAGTACACTTTTACCAGTTTCACCACTTTATTTCTCAATTGCTTTTCATCTCTATCAATTATCTTTAATGGTTCTCTTTTCACTGCCAGATATGGTGTGATCTCCAAATCCTTCTGAGCGGCCTCCTCAATGATACAGTCTGGATCGTGTACATATTTGTGAAGGTGTGAAACATGAAACAGATTATGTACACCAGATAGACAATTGGGTAACTGCACTTGATAAGCCAAAGGACCGATCCTCTTAAGTATAGGAAAATGACCTATATATCGCGGTGCCAGCTTACCCGTCTTTCCAAATCTCAACACTCCACGAATTGGAGAAACCTTTAGGAAAACAGAATCTCCGACTTGAAATTCTAAAGTTCTCCTCCTGCGATCAACATAACTTTTCTGTCGGCTCAGGGCAGTTTTCAATTTCTTTCGAATAAAATCAACATTCTCGGTAGCTTCCTTTATCATATCTGGTCCAAGAGCAAGCCTATCACCTGACTCAATCCAACACGCAGGTGATCTACACGAACGCCCATACAATGCTTCGAAAGGAGCCATCCTAATACTGGCCTGATAGCTATTATTATATGAAAATACACCCAGATGTAAATGGTCCTCCCATGAACAGCCAAAAGTCAAGAATACAAGCGTGAAAAAGGTCTTTCAAAATTCGATTCATCCTTTTAGTTTTCCCATCAGACTGCGGGTAGTAAGCAGTACTGAAGTTCAACTTGGTTCCTAGTGCGGGTTGAAATGCCTCCCAAAATCTGCTAGTGAAGATCGGGTCACGATCACTTACTATATTACTCGGTATTCCATGAAGATGAACAATCTCTTTAACATATATTTCTGCCAAACTCGTTGCCGTTCGGGTGGATTTTACTGGGATAAAGTGGGTAGTCTTGGCCAGAAGATCCATAATAACCCAAATCGTCTCTTTACCCTTCCGAGTTTGAGGCAACTGGTCTATGAAATCCATAGACACTTGATCCCATTTCCACTTAGGCACCTCCAATGGTTGGAGTAAACCCGCCATCTTTTTTGATCACTCTTTATTTGATGACAAGTAGCACAACGGCTAATATAAATAGATATATCCCTCTTCATTGTTTTCCACCAGAAAGTCCTTTTAATATCTCGATACATCTTATTAACCCCTGGGTGGATACTAAGCTTGGACTTGTGACACTTGTCCAATACTTCCCGTTTGAGATCAGGGATGTCAGGAACACACATTCTATCTTTCTGTCTTACAATTCTATTCTTATCGACTTCAAAACTGAAATCTTCACCACGACGAATTCTCCTATAAATTTCTAGAAGACAATTGTCTTCTTTTTGCTTACTTGCGATCTTCTTAAGAAGAGTAGGAGTGACAACAATATATGCGAGAACAGCATGCCTTCTACTCAAAGCGTTGGCTACTACGTTGGCTTTACCAGGCGTATACAGGATATCCATGTCATATGACGCTAGGAATTCCAACCAATGTTGCTGCCTCAGATTCAAATCCTTCTGGGTAAAGGGATACTTCAGAGATTTATGGTCGGTGAACAATTCAAAATTTTCATTTAAAACAAGGAGGGTTTATTAAAGTATATATTAAGTTAAGTTAAACTTTTAAATTTTTAGGAAAGCTGGAAGAGATTTTTACTGAGAAGATAATGACGATAGATTTTCAAAGCAAAAATAACAGCTAAGAGCTCAAGATCGTGGGTTGGGTAGTTTTTCTCATGTGGACGCAATTGTCTACTCGCGCAGGCAATCACTCTACCTTCCTGCATTAGAACAGCACCTACACCTTCACCACACGCATTTGTGTACACAGATAAACCTTGGTTCCCGTTAATAATAGCAAGAACAGGAGTGGTGGTCAACCTTCTCTTCAACTCCTGGAATGCTTCCTCGCACTTCGAAGTCCAATCAAACTTAGCATTCTTCATTGTCAGCTTACTCAATGGACTGGCTATCTTAGAGAAATCTTGGAAAAATTTCCAGTAATATCCGGCTAAACCTAGAAAACTTTTGACTTCTTTTGGAGTTGTGGGTTGCTTCCAGTCTAGGATAGCGAAAATCTTGCTAGGATCTACAGAAATTCCTTCTTCTGTGACAATATGTCAAAGAAATCTAACTTATTTGACCCAAAAATGACACTTAGAAAATTTGGCAAATAGAATGTTCCTCCTCAATATTTCCAAAACAATTCTCAAGTGCTCGGCATGCTCTTCTTCAGTTTTGGAGTAGATCAAAATATCATCAATAAATACAAGAACAAATTTATTCAATACACCTCGGAATACTCGGGTCATTAAGTCTACGAAATACGTGGGGGTATTGGTTAGTCCGAAAGGCATAACTAACCATTCGTAGAATGTGTCGGGACCCTTGAAAGTAGTTGAATGGATACAGTCTTCAGCAATTCGCAGCCGATGGAATCCTTGGGATAAATCCATCTTAGAAAAGAATCAAGCGCCATGCAACTGATCGAACAAGTGTCAATTCTGGTCAAAGGAAATTTGTTTTTAAGAGTTAATTTATTGACATTGCGGTAGTCCACGCACAATATTAAGGATCCATCGGACTTGGCTATGAATACCACAGCTGAACCCCAACTGGAATAACTGAGATGTACTAATCCTTCTTCCAGCAAATCTCGAGTTTGCTTAACTAGCTCTATTTTTTCCTTGGTCCCATCCTACGTCTTGCATGAACAATAGGACGAGCATTGGGAACCAAGTCGATTCTGAATTCAATTTCCCTATGTGGAGGCTGTTAGGAACTGAGTTGATGATGTTTTGATGACAACAAACTTATATAGTTATTATATTTTACTTTATAAAATATATACTAACATTTTCATATAGATATATATATATATATATATAGGAAGTATATGCAGGTATTATCGAAGACTGATCAGTATAAAGACTCAAGCATCAAGATGAAGATTAGAGATTCAAGATTCAAGACTCTAGAGAATCAAGATTTCAAGATCTCAAGATAAGTGTCTAGTATTTTGTTAAAACTTCATAATAGCACTCTCATCTTTCTTCCAATTTTCTTTTGGGATGGAACCCAATTTCTATCGAAACCAGTGGCTTACAAACCCACGACAAGTAGCTTACAAACCTACGACAAGTGGCTTACAAACCCACGAAAATCAAAATCATTTAAACTACTTTGTACAAGTTCTCGAGTCCTATGGAGGAGCTCTGTAGGAAGGTTCTTGCAATTTCAGTTTGAATAGATTTTTCAACATGTTTTTAAATCTGTTTTTCAAAATGTTTTAGCTTTCAAAATCATGTTTTCAAAAATGTTTTCAAACTTTGTTTTAGCCATAAAATATTCCTCCATTCTGATTTTAAAAACTTCTATTTTTAAAACATCAAAACTTATTCTGATTTTAAATATTACTTATATAATTGACGGTCTATATCAATTATATATATATATTTAAAATAATGTTTTATATTCATTCTCTATCTCAAAATATTGTTTAAACACTTTATTTTGCTTCAGAGAAGTTTCAACTTGTTTTAAATTCAAATGCTTTTACAAAACAACATCTCTACAATTTTGAACTGAGGGATGTCGACATATGGGGATACCCCATGTCGACATGGTGACAGTTGGATTCAAAATTCAAATTTCAAGAGAAGTGTCCATTCGTTCAAAAACCTTTCGCCAATGGTTATGACTGTTGAGCATCTATATAAAGGCTTCCAAAACGAATTTTTTAATAACTACTTTCTTATTTTCTTCACTCTTTCTTCTCCACCATTCCATATCCATAAAACTTCATATTTTCAAGATCGTGCCATCATTCTGCCAAATTCTCAATAGGAAATCATTTAGATATTCTCTCTATTTGATTCTCCATCATTCTACTAAAGATCAAAGTGCTATTCAGAGTTATAGGATCAATTTGTATTCAAAAAGTCCATAGAGTCTATCCATTCAAAAGGATTGTTATTAAGAAGTATTAGCGTGATCTTGTGTCTCGTAAATCAAGAGAGTTTACCCCAGACTCGGAGATAGGAGGGTTCCTCAAGGCCTTAGAAATTGAGGGTTGTAATTTGGATATTGGCTTATAAAAATCTGTACAAGGATATTGCCTTGGTGCAGGACTAGATGTAGGAGGATTCCGAACCAGTATAAAATCCGGTGTGTTCTTTCCTTTTACTTGCTTTACTTTACTATTTGCATTTGTTATATGTTTTGTGATCATTCTGTGTTAGAATTCTATTTAGATTTGTGTTGAAAGTTTTAATTTAGTCATATAGTTCATATATTCTTTAAAACACTATTCACCCCCCTCTGGTGTTATTTCTGCCTTAAGATCCTTAATCTGCATCCCCAACAATTGGTATCAGAGCATTGGTTTTCATTGTTTTCATAATCTGAAATTTTGAAAAGTTTTAATGGCACAACACACTAGTAATGCCACTCCTGTCACTACTACGTCTGTCAACACAAGTACTAACACTAGTTCATTTGTAGAGGGTCAGTCTACTGTCAGACCACCACTTTTTAATGGCAGTAATTATGCATATTGGGCATGTAGGATGAAAATTTATTTACAATCCATAAGTTTAGATACTTGGAATATTGGAATATGACACAAATTGAATATGTTGAACCAACTACAAATTTTGCCCAGTGGACTACTGAGCAAAAGACAGTTGCACAAAACAATTCTAAGGCTATGAATATGCTATTTTGTTCACTAGATAGGAATGAGTTTAATAGAGTCTCTGTTTGTAAATCTGCATTTGAAATCTGGAAAACTTTGCAAGTAACTCATGAAGGAACAAGCAAAGTTAAACAGACTAAAATTTCCATATTAACTAACCAGTTTCAATTGTTTAAAATGCATGAAAATGAGTCTATTTCTGACATGTATTGTCGATTTCAAGACATTGTACACTCATTGATTGCTTTAGGAAAGGGTTTCTCAGAAGAAGATCAAGTCAGAAAAATACTCAATTCACTCACTCCAGAATGGGATCAAAAGACACTTACTATTGAAGAGGCAAATGATGTTAGTCAAATGAAGATCGAAGAGTTAATCGGTAATCTAATGTCTTATGAAGTTCAACTACAAGGGAGAAAAGAATCTAAGGCAACGGAAAAGAAATCGATCGCATTCAAAGCAACAACTGGAGATTCAGAACAAGAGAGTGATGAAGAAATTGCTTTCATGACCAGAAATTTCAGGAAATTTCTGAAGTATAGAAAGATGAATAACTTTAAAAGAAATGATCAAAGAAATTCCAGAAATACTTCGGAGAACTACAACAACAACAATAATGGTGATAGATGCTATACCTGCAACAAAACAGGGCACTACAAGATGGATTGTCCATATCCAGACAAACACACATTTCAACCAAACAACGAGCAACCAAAGAAAAGAAAGAAGGCATATGCAGCAACTCTTGACGATTCAGATTCATCCAGTGATGACGAGAAGAAAACTGATAATTCAAATCTGTGCTTCACGGCTATTCTCAAAGCAGAAAACGATCGGAGTTTGGATCTAAAAATAGGTACACATTTATTTTAATTTTATTGGATGCTTGCTTGCTTTGATTTTGTTTGCAATTCCTTGAATTTTTAAATTCAAAATCACCCTTTGAAATTTGAATTTTTAAATTCAAAATAATATTATTTTAATAATATTTCAAATATTAAAATATTTTAATATTATTATATTTAATATTATTACTGGAATTATATATAGATATAGAATATAGATTAGTTTTCTTAGGATTTTAGGAATTTATTAGATTTTAGAAATAGACACCTCCTTTCAAATTCAACAGGCACATGTCGACATGCCATGATACCCCATGTCGACATGCCTCTCAGAAATGTGATTTCAAAATTTGATTTCAAAATTTGAATTCAAACTTTTGAATTTCCCTCCACCTTTTCACTTACTTCAAAATTCTGAAAAGACACCTCTTGACCAGAGAACATGACTTTAGAGAATCTATTTAATATACATCTCTTATCATCTCTTTTCACTTTATTCCCATAATTCAAACTTTCCTCATTATCTTCTACTCCTCTCAAACACTCATCAATGGCTTCCTCAAGTAACCCATCAACTATGAGGTTGCCCAAATCCATCAAAAATGATTTTTTCAATGACCCGAAGGCTATCAAAGCTTACTAAACTGTGTAAACTATGGTAAAATCAATACGGGAAAATTTGCCATTTTTGATGATTTTTCTTCTTGTGAAATCGATCAACTTTCTGAAGAAAACTCCATTCTTAGCTTGATTGATAACAAGCAAAATGATTTTGTTTGTTATCCAAACCTTATCAAAATGTTTTATGCAAACCTAAATCGTGGATTTTCTAATGGAAATGAAGATCAAATTTGGAGTAGTGTTAAAGGAACACTTATTGTTTTGGATTCCGATATTTTGGGTACTATTTTGGGTTGCAAATCTACCGGTATGAATCTCTCGGAATTTCAAATCAATGAAACCGATCGAGAGACTTTTCATCACATTTTTGAAAGCGATGACCACATGGATTTTAAGAATCGCTTTTTCCGCCCAAAAGCAAGAATTGTCAACCTTCTTATTCAACACACAATTATTCCTAGGTCGGGAAACTACAATAATACCACCTCAAAAGTGTGTAAAGCTCTTTTTACTATTTTTGGAAAATATGATATTAATTGGGCACAAACTATTTTGGATGAGTTAAGACCCAAAAATTTTAATATGGGAGAAAACACTCTTTATCATGGAATTTACCTTACTCGGATTTTCAATTATTTTGGTGTGGAAGTTAAAAAGGAAGAGTTTGTAAGTAGAAAAGTGTTCAATCATGGGAACATTTCTCTTATGAAAATCCCACTCATGTTTCAACCATATGAAACACTTGCCGAAAAGGAAGAGAGACTTGCTCATGAAGAGATGGAAGAAGAGGAAGAAGAAGAGGAAGAAGAAGGGGAAGGAATGGAAATTGAAGAAGAGGAAGATGAAGATACCTCTTTGGAAAGTATAGAGTATCCACATACACCCGCCAATCCGTCCAACAAAACCATACTCAAGAACCAAAAGATACTTGCCCAAAACCAAAAGGTTCTTAAGAGATCTATTAGCAAGAAAATGGATAAAATCTCTACCAAGATCGACAAGTTCTTTGGAAAGATAGGCAGGAAACTTGGCTTGTCCTCATCATCATCTTCATCAAACTAATCCTAGCCATTATCTCTCTAACTATCGTTTATCTATCTTTGTATTTTCTACTTTTTTAGTTAAGATTATGTAATGTTAACTAATATAAGTAATGCTATCTCATTCTCTGTTTTCCAGCTTTATATATCTCTGTTAGTTATTTATTTTAAGTTTATATAAGTCCACTGGTATAAAAATAAACTTAAAAATCAAAAATAACTCAACTTGGTCATTCTGTCTAGACCATGTCGACATGCCCCATCCCCCCATGTCGACATATAACAGTCAAAAAGTAGTTACAATTTCTAACTTCAAATTCTTGTAACTACAAAGTGACAATTCATTTTAAACGGCCAATAACTCCTATAAATACTCATTTTTTTCCAGAAAAACTTCTCTACCTCCATTTTTATTCATCTCCTCTCATACTTCAACTTATTTCTTAAATTAGGGCTTCTCCAGTTAAGAATTTAAGTGAAAATCTTGAAGAAACTCTTACTTCTTTCAAGAATATTCTTTCTTTTATACTTAGAAATCAAAGGCACTTAGAATTAAGCCAAATACAGATGATCAAAGAGCAAGAGAAACACTTCGACGCACTTCGTTGGATGATCTCAAGCCTTAGCAAAGACGAACCCGAAACATATCCACCAGTCACTCTCGACAAAGATAATTGGGATGTTATCAAAACTGATCCTATCTTTGGAGAAGATGGATGGGTGGAAGTCCCAAGGAATGTCTGATCATTATGTATGTTTGTTTGTTTGATTTGATTTGATTTAGATTTGATTAGGATTTGATTGAATTGTTTACTTAAGTTTGATTTGGATTTGGTTTGTATATAACTTCATATACTATACATGATTGGTTTGCTATGTATGATATTGATTTGATTGTCAAGTTACACTTATATATATGCACACACACTTGATCTCTTACACGTTCACTTTACACTTTTATTCTATATATACTTTAGAACAGGTAAATCTTTTATTCCTTTTTGTTGATGACAAAGGGGGAGAAAGTTATAAAAATATATGTGCTTGGTGTAAGGGGGAGTCATGGAATAAAGGGGAGTTGTAGTTTTAAGAAGAAGTCACGGAGTAAGGGGGAGTTATGGAGAGTTATGGTATGGTAAGAATATTTTATAAATAAAGGTTGTCATCATCAAAAAGGGGGAGATTGTTAGGAACTGAGTTGATGATGTTTTGATGACAACAACCTTATATAGTTATTATACTTTACTTTTTAAAAAATATATACTAACATTTTCATATATATATATATATAGGAAGTATATGCAGGTATTATCGAAGACTGATCAGTATAAAGACTCAAGCATTAAGATGAAGATTAGAGATTCAAGATTCAAGACTCTAGAGAATCAAGATTTCAAGATCTCAAGATAAGTGTCTAGTATTTTGTTAAAACTTCATAATAGCACTCTCATCTTTCTTCCAATTTTCTTTTGGGATGGAACCCAATTTCTATCGAAACCAGTGGCTTACAAACCCACGACAAGTAGCTTACAAACCTACGACAAGTGGCTTACAAACCCACGAAAATCAAAATCATTTAAACTACTCTGTACAAGTTCTCGAGTCCTATGGAGGAGCTCTGTAGGAAGGTTCTTGCAATTTCAGTTTGAATAGATTTTTCAAAATGTTTTTAAATCTGTTTTTCAAAATGTTTTAGCTTTCAAAATCATGTTTTCAAAAATGTTTTCAAACTTTGTTTTAGCCTTAAAATTTTCCTCCATTCTGATTTTAAAAACTTCTATTTTTAAAAACATCAAAACTTATTCTGATTTTAAATATTACTTATATAATTGACGGTTTATATCAATTATATATATATATTTAAAATAATGTTTTATATTCATTCTCTATCTCAAAATATTGTTTAAACACTTTATTTTGCTTCAGAGAAGTTTCAACTTGTTTTAAATTCAAATGCTTTTACAAAACAACATCTCTACAATTTTGAACCGAGGGATGTCGACATATGGGGATACCCCATGTCGACATGGTGACAGTTGGATTCAAAATTCAAATTTCAAAAGAAGTGTCCATTTGTTCAAAAACCTTTCGCCAATGGTTATGACTGTTGAGCATCTATATAAAGGCTTCCAAAACGAATTTTTTAATAACTACTTTCTTATTTTCTTCACTCTTTCTTCTCCACCATTCCATATCCATAAAACTTCATATTTTCAAGATCGTGCCATCATTCTGCCAAATTCTCAATAGGAAATCATTTAGATACTCTCTCTATTTGATTCTCCATCATTCTACTAAAGATCAAAGTGCTATTCAGAGTTATAGGATTAATTTGTATTCAAAAAGTCCATAGAGTCTATCCATTCAAAAGGATTGTTATTAGAAAGTATTAGGGTGATCTTGTGTCCCGTAAATCAAGAGAGTTTACCCCAGACTCGGAGATAGGAGGGTTCCTCAAGGCCTTAGAAATTGAGGGTTGTAATTTGGATATTGGCTTATAAAAATCTGTACAAGGATATTGCCTTGGTGCAGGACTGGATGTAGGAGGATTCCGAACCAGTATAAAATCCGGTATGTTCTTTCCTTTTACTTGCTTTACTTTACTATTTGCATTTGTTATATGTTCTGTGATCATTCTGTGTTAGAATTCTATTTAGATTTGTGTTGAAAGTTTTAATTTAGTCATATAGTTCATATATTCTTTAAAACACTGTTCACCCCCCCCCCCCCCTCTAGTGTTATTTCTGCCTTAAGAACTTAATCCGCATCCCCAACAGAGGCAAAGATTTAACCTCTTTGAATACATCTGAAAATTCTCGGGCAATAGGTATAGATTCCAGACTTAGGTCAGGATACCCCAAAGTATACATTAACTTATCCCTTTTAGAACTCGGATCCTCATAAGAAATCACGATGAAATTCCAAAGTTTTGTTTTGACCGAAATTATTCGATTGTTACAATCTAATTTAGCTTCATATTTCGTTAACCAATTCATTCCAAGTAAGATTTCAAATTCATTAAAGTCGACAACAAAAATACTGATAGGAAATTGATGACGAGAATACAAAATAGGAACTTTTCTACAACATAGACAAAGATTTGTAGGCCGACCAACCTGATTCTTCACACAAATGAGTTCATCTATGAATTCGGGTTCAAGTTTTAATTCGTTTACGGTTTGTTGGGAAATGAAGATATGTGTGGCTCCAGTGTCGAACAGAACTCTAACAACTTTATCATAAATAAGAAGGTTACCTTCTAAAACTCCTTTTCCTTTATCTGCTTTTGAGGTCGAAGGGTCATCTTTGATCGCATACCCATTCGCTACTTGAGCTTGCTTCATTGCTGGGCAATCTTTAACTACGTGTCCAGGCTTATGACGGTAATAACATTCCCTTGCTTGTTGTCCTGACTTCTTATGTTGATTCATCTTTCCTTGTTTCTTTGGCTTTTTGCAACTATTCAAATAGTGTCCTTTCTCCAAACAATTAAAACAAGTAACGTCCTTCGCTTGGTTCTCCCGATTATTATTCTTTTCCTCGCCTTGCCACGGTTTCTTTCCTTCAAACTTCCTTTTCTTCCAATTCGGATTGCTTATACTTCCTTTCTCCTTTGAAACTTTCTGCTTATCCAAGGTAGCGTATCTATAACCCATATTTATCAAACCAGACAAAGATTCCTTCACGTGGGCTGTCATTCTCTCATGGAACTTCTTGTACATCCCTCGAATAAATCTTTCATTCTTCTTCAGAGGGGTATTTACCAACTCCGGACCAAATCGAGATAACTCGTTAAACTTGTTCAAGTATTCTTTAAACGATAGACTCCTCTGCTTCAAATATGTAAACTCCTAGTACATTCTGGAGATACCAGTAGACGGCATATAATGTTGCTCAAACACCTCGTTAAATCGATCCCAAGTAAATTCATCCTCCGGCTCATCCAAAGTAACAGTCTCCCACCATACTAAAGCCTCCTCCTGAAGCTACCAAGAAACTATCAATCTCATCTGTTCATCTTCTAACTTCAATCCTTTTAAAATCCTTTCGCACGATCGAATCCAGGCTTGTGCTTCGATAATAAACTCCTTGCCTGTAAATGGCTTTCCACCAAGTCTTGCAAAACTGCGTTATAAATCTGCCAGATTCGGCTGAGGTTGAATAGGAAGATCTGTTGTTGCTGCAGGGTCTTGACCAGTTGTAGTGGTACTTCCCCGTCCCCTACCTCGTCCTCTTCTCATGCTCATTCTCACCATCTGTAAATAGTACGAAAACTTGATTTAGGCATACGGACGAGATATCTTAGGGATATACTCATTCTAGGGTATTTCTAACCCTATCTCTAATGAGTCACCTAATGTGTTATACTCCAAAGCTAAAGTTCTCACTCAACCTTCAGCTTGGATACCACTTGTCACGACCCGAAATCTAGCATTCAAAATTCGACATCAAATACCTCACTTGTATTCGAATTCCGGAGATTCAAACGTCGGACTCTAGTTCGATGGAGCTTATAACAACATTAGATGATACAACATAGCGGAAACAAAATGAATTTCATTGATAAAAAACACAGATACAACATAGATACAACATTTGATTACAACAAATAACCACCATCATCAGAGTGCTATATATATGATACAACAACATAACAATAACAAATAGCGGAACATAACAGGGTCTTCAAAAAGATTTCAACATACCGAGAATTTGATAAGGTCTTCCAAAACTCTAAAGACTTCAAATCAAAAGCTTCCAAAAACTTCAAATACAAAAGGCTTCAAAAGAAATATAGATCCAAATCTACATTCCAACTTCGCTCCAGATCATGGATAACCTGCTTCTAGAATGCCCGTGTGGAAAATTTATGGGCATCCAGAGTTTAGGAAGGGAACAATAAACTCTAGGTCAGTCATGGGACTAGTATGAGTAAACAAAAATAGTTGTTTGTACAAAAACAATTTATAAAAAGAAAATCTTTATGCTTTTTGAAAAATGAAACTACCATAAGGCCTTCTGGCATACACACAATGCAACCGCACACTTGGGGGAGATTTCTCCTTATGATAGTCAAACATGCTTAATACGAGAAAACTATTATGATATTATTATTATTAGTGCATAGTGTGAAAAACCTTTCGAAAGTATAATACTAATCTTAGCCGGCATAGGTACCATTATAATATGCCTACTATAGCTACCATTTAAGAATGGTAGGTTATACAACTGAAATCGCAAAGGGCTCGTGTTGGTTGATTAGATTTCCAACAAATGGCCAAGGCTAAGGAACTTCCTTTAACCGAAAGGATACGCCTCTAGAGGGACGCCCTAAGAACTTAACCAGCTCTCTGTCATTACAAGGTCGGGTTTCCTCTGTAACTAGATAACTAAGTGTCATGAGTATGCCATCCCCCGGTCGTAACCGACCTTTTATCGAGGGTCCTCAATACCAACAACCACAAAGCAAATTATCTAGGCTCCATGCCAGAATACCACTTATTATCCAGAAGGAAATGCACATACCCTAAACGGCGCGACCCTAATAACCTTGCTACATCTTTTCCTGTTTCAACCATTTCCGGGGTGTGAGGTACGATGAAGTCTCGTCCCACAAAGCTACGCTTTTCACAAAAGCCATGCTTCGATCAACAAATGATCAGCACTCGGCATACCACACTACCAAGTTGGGAGTATATCACTAATAACCATCAATTACATAACCTCTTAGCTCGTACGTCTCAGAGAAGGGTGTTAACCTAAGAGAATAAATTTTCCACCACCAATTAGAAATGTATTTGATATAAATAAACTTTATATCTCAAAGTGTAATGTCAGACATACAACCGTACAAGTCCATCCTGGGTCTGAATGGAACCGCAGGCACTTTGTCCAATAAAGGAAGCAGCCCTTGCAATCCGAGTTTCCACAATCCGGACCGGACTCTCCATCACATATGGAGATCTCTATACCAGAGCAACTCGGTGCAGAGACAATCGACAGGTAATCCTTCCGTTTTTGAAAATACCCGGTCTTCAACCACCGTCTTCAAATGCACTCCAATTTCGCCGTATCATTATTCGGAATAGGTTTTATGACTTAATGTCCTCTTCCGACTTAACCGAATAAAAAGCGCTTATTTTTAAAACACGTGGATATATAAGTCACAAAGATTCACCATAAATATTCAATGTGGGTTTCGGATAACCATGTGGAATCTGATTCTCTGTCGCATCGAAATTCAAATGTCGTTTTACGGGCCAAGTTTTCACATTCATACAGTAATATATCATAGATATCACAGATCAATTTACAACAATTCAGATCACAAAGTATCACAATCACATATCAGAGATATCAACCAATTCAAGATATTCAATAATAATCGAATCATCTATAGGCAAGATGAATTAATCGTTCAATTCTCAATAACTTCAATTCAATTTCCAAATAAATTAAATTAATTTAAATTACTTTCAAACCTTACTTAATTATCATTAAGAAATTACAATTATTTTAATTAATTAATCACATAATTACTTTTATTTAATTATCTTAATTAATGATTAATTATTCTTAATTATTAATTAATTAAATCTTAATCACTTTCATTAATTAATTATTCTTTAATTAATTAATTAATTTAATCCTTAATTATAAATTAATTAACCTTTAATTAATAATTAATAACCTTTAACAAATAATTAATTAACCTTTAATTAATTATTCTTTAATTATTATAAATCATTTATCTTAATTAATCATTTAATTATCATTAAAATCTTTAGTTAATAAATCTCACAATTAATCATCATCAACACAAAAATTAATTCTAGAGATTAAGGTTAATTAAAAACAACATTTCATCTTAATTAACTCTTTAATTACATTATTTATTTAAAATAAATTAAGAATTTATTAATAAATAATGTCACATAATTAATAAATTAAACTTAATTACTTTAAACATAACTTACTTAAAACCTTTATTAATCCAAACTTAAATCAAAACAATATTTTAAAAATATGGATTAAAAATATTTAAATTTGAATTTTGTTTAAAGTTTGAAAATCTGTTTTTATGACAACCCGAGACAATCCCGAGTGTCACCCTGAGCCAAACACAGTTTCCTTCAAGCCTTCCCCGAACCATCCCATTTTTTCCTTTATTTTGTTTTTAAGTTTTTAAACCCGATATGTACTCGAAAATACCCGATCCAAATCTCGAGCTAGCAACACAATCTCATGGGGTCAACTTCGAGTTAAAACCTTTTTCCTCAAATCCATGCTACTGACACAATCCAGGAACTTGTGCACGTGCACAAAGATTTCGGCCACCTCTGGTCGATGCTGAGACCATCAGCAAAACGTCGATGATCTTCTCAAGCCTTCAGACCACCTAGATCGACGTTTACACATGCAAATCCAAATCGAGCATTTAAACTACCTACTAGAAGAAACCCAGACACCCAAGATCACCTCGTACTTCCACCTCCGACCATCAGAGGTCATGCGAACATACCCAAAGCTTCATCGATGTCCAACGCCTCTATTCCCCCATGTTCGGCTATCTCTGATCCACTGATGACGCTGTAGTTTATCGAACTCCGACCAATATTAAAACGTGAGCTAAATTCCAAGATCATCAACGTTCGGCCACCACGATGATCAGGAATTTTCCTGATTATTTTTCACGAGCTCATCCATCACCCAACTACCCTCAGCCTTGATCCCGAGACCACCACTTTCACCGATCACCAGAATTTTCCACAAAACCCAAAATCGATCAACTTGCCAATTCTCCGTGAATACTTACTTAAAAATTCTGATTCCACCTTTAAAAATCATCGTTTTTGAAAACGTTTCAGATGATATACCTGAAACCAGAAATAATGATGTTTGAAATTCCAACATATTTTGAGTTTGCCTGTATTCCTTGATTTTCCAAAATATACTTTAATTAATTACGCTTAAAAATATTTTTAAAACTTAGTTCTTGATTTTATAAACATGTTTCATTTAGATCTTAAAGTCTAACAAGAATCATATGAAGAGAAGTTGATTTTTGAACAGGTTTGATACCTATAAACCAGAAATAGAACCAAAGTTCTTGTTTTCCAGACATGCACATATCATATCCCCACATATATATATATATATATATATATATATACATATTTGTACACATGCAACCAATTTCACAACTTAACTTCAAGCATGATCACAAACAACAAGTTCTAATCCAGATTTTAAAAGAGTTTATTCACCTGATATCTGAAAACAGAGAGCAAAGCAAAGCCTGGAACTTTGAAAACTGGAATTTGAATTTGCTTGTTGAATTGATGCTGAAAACTTTGATTTGCTTAGCTAGTTGAAATGAAGCTTTTAAACTGAATTGGTCTTTGCTTTTTAATGTTGAATTAGCTTGCTTGAATCTGAACTTGTTGAAGAGTTGAAGAAGTTGAAGTTGTTTTGATTTCAGTTTTTTTTCTTTTTCTTTACTTTGGTTGTATATAGGTTTTGATTTTTAAAAATATGCGATAAAAGAATGAGAGAGAGAGAAGAAATGGAAATATACATATTGCCTTGATTTTTCTTTAATTTGAAAATGAAAAGAAAATAAAATTTTGACACTTGTTCATTTATATGATAAAATGATTTACACTTGTTAATTTATATGTCTTATTAACTCACACTTGTTAATCTATGTGCTAAAAACTTAACACTTGTCTTTTTGACTTTTTATATAATTTTTAAATTATATTTTCTCTATTTTTCCTTTTATAAATACATTTCCTTTATTTATAAATATATATATATATATATATATATATAATTTAAAAGAAAATGATTTAGAAATTAATTATATACTAATAAAAATCACACATACATTATTTTTAAATTCAAATTATTTTTAAAATACTTATTATTTTGAATTTTAAATTCAAATTCAAATTACAATCTATTCATATATATAAATTAATATTTATCTAATTTGTTTTGAAAACTTTCAAATTAATTTCAAATTAATTCCAGAAATTTATATTAATTAGCAAATTAAATTTGATTCAAAAACGGGATCATTGCAGATTTTCCCTCTTAAGAAAATTTCATCCTCGAAATTTGAAAGAGAGAGAGACAAACAAAGAATATATGAATACATATAAAAAGATAGAGAAATGGCTTACCAGATTAAGCCGAAATATCCACTCTACACTTAGGATAGGACTTCTGCATGCTATCCTCGGTTTTCCAAGTACAATCATTTAGATTACCACTCCATTGCACTTTTACCAGTTTCACCACTTTATTTCTCAAATGCTTTTCATCTCGATCAATTATCTTTAATGGTTCTCTTTTCACTGCCAGATTTGGTGTGATCTTCAAATCTTGCTGAGCGGCCTCCTCAATGATACAGTCTGGATCATGCACATATTTCCGAAGGTATGAAACATGAAACACATTATGTACGCCAGATAGACAATTGGGTAACTGCACTTGATAAGCCAAAGGACCGATCCTCTTAAGTATAGGAAAATGACTTATATATCACGGTCCCAGCTTACCCGTCTTTCCAAATCTCAACACTCTCTATGATAGGATATTCCCAAAAAAGCTTAAGGAAAGTTCTATAGAATGACCACTAGACGTGCGATGTTGTATGGTCTAGAATGTTGGCCTACTAAAAGCTAACGCCTCCACACGATAAGTGTAGCAGAGATGTGTATACTGCGATGTAGTTGCGGTCATACAAGAAGAGACCGAATTAGAAATGATGATATATGTGATAAAGTTGAAGTGGCACCAATTGAAGAGAAACCAGTCCAACGCTGCTTAAGATGGTTTAGACATATCCAACGGATGCCTCCCTAGGCAGCTATGTGCATTCGAATTGTAGGTCGCGTCAAATACTCAAAGAGAGGTAGAGGTCGACCAAGGTTGACATGGAAGGAAGTAGAAAAAAAGGACTTACAGGATTGAAATATATCCGAAGAGATGGTGTCGGATAGGAGCACATAAAAAATAGAGATTGTCACGAACTGAAATCCAGCGTTCAAAAATCAGCATCAAATATCTCAATTGTATTCGAATGCCGGAGATTCAAACGTCGGACTCCATTTCGGTGGAGCTTATAACAACATTAGATGATACAACACAGTGGAAACAAAATGAATTTTATTGATAAACAACACAGATACAACATGGATACAACATTTGATTACAACAAATAACCACCACCATTAGAGTGCTATATATGATACAACAACAGAACAATAAAAGAACAGCGGAACACAACAGGGTCTTCAAAAAGATTCCAACATACTGCGACTTCGATAAGGTCTTCCAAAACTCCAAAGACTTCAAACCAAAAGTTTCCATAAACTTCAAAGACAAAAGGCTTCAACAAACATCTGGATCCAAATCTACATTCCAATTTCACTCCAGATCATGGATAACCTGCTTCTCGGCTGCCCATGTGGAAAATTTATGGGCATTCAGAGTTTAGGAAGGGAACAATAAACTCCGTGTCAGTCATGGGATTGGTATGAGTAAAAAAACAACTTTTTGTACAAAAACAATTTTTTGTACAAAAACAACTTATAAAAAGAAATCTGTTATGCTTTTTGGAAAATGAAACTACCATAAAGCCTCCCGGCACACACATAATGCAATCACACACTTAGGGGAGATTTCTTCTTATGATAGTCAAACATGCTTAATACGAGAAAACTCTTTTGATATTATTATTATTAGTGCATAGTATGAAAAACCTTTCGAAAGTATAATATTAATCTTAGCCAGCATAGGTACCATTATACCATGCCTACTATAGCTACCATTTAAGAACGGCAGGTTGTACAACTGAAATCGCAAAGGGCTCGTATTGGGTGATTGGATTTCCAACAAATGGCCAAGGCTAAGGAACTTCCTTTAACCGAAAGGGTGTGCCTCTAGAGGGACGCCTCGAGAACTTAAACAGCTCTCTGCCAACACAAGGCCGGGTTACCTCTGTAACTAGGTAACTAACTGTCACGAGTATGTCATCCCCCGGTCATAACCGACCTTTATCGAGGGCCTCAACACCAACAACCATAAAGCAAATTATCTGGGCTCCATACCAGAATACCACTTATTATCCAGAAGTAAATGCACATAACCTAAAGGGCACGACCCTAATAACCTTGCTGCATCTTTTCCTGTTTCAACCATTTTCGGGTTGTGAGGTTCGATGAAGTCTCGTCCCACAAAGCTACGCTTTTCACAAAAGCCATGCTTCGATCAAAAAATGATCAGCACTCGGCATGCCACACTACCAAGTTGGGAGTATATCACTAATCACCATCAACTACATAACCTCTGAGCTCGTACGTTCATAGAAGAGTGTTAAGCTAAGAGAATAAATTTTCTTCCATCAATCAGAAATGTATTTGATAGAAATCAGCTTTATATCTCAAAGTGTAATGTCAGACATACAACCATACAAGTCCGTCCTAGGTCTGAAAGGAACCGAAGGCACTTTGTCCAATAAAGGAAGAATCCCTTGCAATCCGAGTATCCACAATCCCGACTAGACTTCCCATCACATATGGATATCTCTATACGGAAGCAACTCAGTGCAGAGACAATCGACAAGTAATCCTTTCGTTTTCGAAAATACCCGGTCTTCAACCACCGTCTTCAAATGCACTCCACTTTCGTCGTATCATTATTCGGAATGAGTTTTATGACTTAACATCCTTTCCCAACTTAACCGAATAAAAAGCGCTTATATTTAAAACACGTGGATATATAAGTCACAAAGATTCACCATTAAGATTCGATGTGGGTTTCGGATAACCATTTGGAATCCGACTTTCTGTCGCATCGAAATTCAAAGGCCGTTTATAGGCCAAGTTTTCACATTCACACAGTAATATATCACAGATATCACAGCTCAATTTACAGCAGTTCACATCATAAAGTATCACAATCACATATCAGAGATATCAACCAATTCAAGGTATTCAATAATAATCCAATCGTTTATAAGACGAATTAATCGTTCAATTCTCAATTGCTTCAATTTAATTTCCAAATAAATTAAATTAATTTAAATTACTTTTAAAACTTGCTTAATTATCATTAAGTAATTACAATTATTTTAATTAATTAATCACATAATTACTTTCATTTAGTTATCCTTAATTATTGATAATTATTCTTAATTATTAATTAATTAAGTCTTAATACTTTCATTAATTAATTATTCTTTAATTAATTTATTTATTTAATCCTTAATTATAAATTAATTAACCTTTAATTAATTATTCTTTAATTATTATAAATCATATCTTAATTAATCATTAAATTATCATTAAAATCTTTAATTAATAAACCTCATAATTAATCATCATTAACACATAAATTAATTCAAGAGATTAAGTTAATTAAAAACAACATTTCATCTTAATTAACTCTTTAATTACATTATTTATTTAAAATAAATTAAGAATTTATTTATAAATAATGTCACATAATTAATAAATTAAACTTAATTACTTTAAAAATAACTTACTTAAAATTTTTATTAATCCAAACTTAAATCAAAACAATTATTTAAAAACATGGGTTAAAAATATTTAAATTTGAATTTTGTTTAAAGTTTGAAAATCTGTTTTTATGACAACCCGAGCCAATCCCGAGTGTCACCCCGGGCAAAACACGGTTTTCTTTGAGTCTTCCTCGAACCATCCCATTTTTTCCTTTGTTTTCCCGTTTGGCAAACAAAAGTAAAAGGACTTTTGATTATTTCAAAAGTCCTTTTGCTTTTAGAAAGTTAAAAAGTTAAAAAGCATATTTGGAAACTTTTGACTTATGAGTCAAAACTGGAAAAAAAGTTCAAAATTCAAATTTGAAATTTTTAAAATTTAAATTGTAATATTTCGAATTTGAAAATTTCAAAATTCAAATTTTGAAATGTGAAATTTGAAATTTCAAAGTTCAAAATTTGAAAAGTTTAACTTTTAAAAATTCGATATTCTAGAGTTCAAAGTTTTGAAATTTCAAATTTTAAAGTTCGAAATTCGAAAATTTGAAATTTTAAAGTTTGATTTTGAAATTTGAAAATTTGATATTTTGAAAATTGATATTTTGAAATTTTGAATTTTGAAATTCGAATTTTGAAATTTTGAAATTTTAAAATTTGAAATTATGAGATTTGAAATTTCAATTTTGAAATTTTAAATTATCAAAATTTCGAAATTTGAAAATTTTAAATTGGAAGTGTTAGTTTGAAAATTCAAATTTGAAATTTGGAATTTGAATTTTTAAAGTTCAAATTTTTGAAACTTCAAATTTTAAAATTCGAAATTTTGAAATTTGATGTTTTGAAATTATGAAATTCGAATTCTGAAAATTTGAATTTTTGAAATTTCAATTTTGAAATTTTGAATTTGTAAAATTTTGAAATTTGAACAAAATTTTGAAATTTGAAAATTTAACTTTGAAATTTTGAATTTCGAAATTAGAATTTAAATTTTTTGAAATTTGAGAATGTGAGATTTGAAATTTGGAATTTTTAATTTTTGAATTTTTGAAATTGAAAATTTTGAAATGTGAAAATTTTGAAATTTGAATTTGAAATTATAAATTTTGAAATTTGAAATTTTGGAAATTTGAAATTTGAAAATACATTTTTTTAGTATTTTTTCATATAAAAAAATCGACTTATGTAAGTCGAAAAGCAAAAAAAAATTGCTTTTGCAATAAGTTGAAAAGTGACTTTTAAAAGTCGGTAGATTTTGTTTATCCATATTGACTTTTTAACTTTTGCATTATATAAGCAAAAAAGCAACTTATTTATTGTCATCCAAATGGCCCCTAAGTTTTTAAACCCGATATGTACTCGAAAATACCTAATCCAAATCTCGAGCCAGCAACACAATCTCCTAGGGTCGACTTCGAGTTATAACCTTTTTTCCTCAAATCCATGCTATTGACACAATCCAGGAACTTGTGCATGTGCAAAAAGATTTCGGTCACCTCTGGTTGATGGTGAGACCATCAACAAAACATCGACGATCTCCTCAAGCCTTCTGACCACCCAGATCGACGATCACACATGCAAATCGAAATCGAGCATTTAAACTACCTACAGGAACAAACCTAGACACACAAGATCACCTCGTACTTCCACCTCCGACCTTTAGAGGTCACACGAACGTGCCCAAAGCTTCATCGATGTCCAACGCCTCGATTCCCCCATGTTCGGCTACCTCCGATCCACTGATGACGCTGCAGTTTATCGAACTCCGACCAATACTAAAACGTGAAAAAAAAGCCTAGATCATCAATGTTCGGCCACCACGATGATCAGGAATTTTCCTGATCATTTTTCACGAGCTCGTCCATCACCCGGCTACCCTTAGCCATGATCCCAAGACTACCACTTCCACCGATCACCAGAATTTGCCACAAATCCAAAATCAATCAACTTGCCAATTCTCCGTGAATACTTATTTAAAATTCTGATTCCACCTTTAAAAATCATCATTTTTGAAAATGTTTCAGATGATATACCTGAAACAAGAAATCATGATGTTTGAAATTCCAACTTATTTTGAGTTTGCCTGTATACCTTGATTTTCTAGAATATGCTTTAATTAATTATGCTTAAAAATATTTTTGAAACTTAGTTCTTGATTTTATAAACATGTTTCGTTTAGATCTTAAAGTCTAACAAGAATCATAGGAAGAGAAGTTGATTTTTGAACAGGTTTGATACCTGTAAACCAGGAACAGAACCAAAGTTCTTATTTTCCAGACATGCACATATCATATCCACACATATATATATACATATTTGTATACATGCAACCAATTTTACAACTTAACTTCAAGCATGATCACAAACAACAAGTTCTAATCTAGATTTTAAAAGAGTTTACTCACCTGATATTTGAAAACAGAGAGCAAAGCAAAGCCTGGAACTTTGAAAACTAGAATTTAAATTTTCTTGTTGAGTTGATGCTGAAAACTTTGATTTGCTTAGCTAGTTGAAATGAAGCTTTTAAACTGAATTGATCTTTGCTTTTTAATGTTGAATCAGCTTGCTTGAATCTGAACTTGTACAAGAGTTGAAGAAGTTGAAGTTGAAGTTGTTTTGATTTCAAATTTTTGTCTTTTTCTTTGCTCTGGTTATATATAGGTTTTGATTTTTGAAAATACGTGGTAATAGAAACGAGAGAGAGGAGAAATGGCAACATATATTGCCTTGATTTCTCTTTAATTTGAAAATGAAAAGAAAATAAATTTTTTTACACTTGTTCATCTATATGATAAAATGATTTACACTTGTTAATTTATATGTCTTATTAACTTACACTTGTTAATCTATGTGCTAAAAACCTAACACTTGTCTTTTTGCCTTTTTATATAATTTTTAAATTATATTCTCTCTATTTTTTTCCTTTTATAAATACATTTCCTTTATTTATAAATATATATATAATTTAAAAGAAAATGATTTAGAAATTAATTATAAACTAATAAAAAGCACACATACATTATTTTTAAATTCAAATTATTTTAAAAATATTTATTATTTTGAATTTTAAATTCAAATTCAAATTACAATCTATTCATATATATAAATCAATACTTGTCTAATTTGTTTTGAAAATTTTCAAATTAATTTCAAATTAATTTCAAATTAAATCCAGAAATTTATATTAATTACCAAATTAAATTTGATTCAAAAACGAGATCGTTACACTGATTTCCGTACCAGAACCATGAGTCAATTTTTTTGCTTACGGTTGGTTTAGGATTAATGTTATAAGTTTCAAATTATAAGAATAGTGAATAGGAGCCTAAGGTCTTCGATCAATATTACTATTAGTACTATTATTAGTATTATTATCATCGTCACGATTATATATATATATATATATATCATTTTTATCTTTATTTTTATTTTACTTAGTTATTTTTATTATTATTTGTTTACTTACTTGACTTTATTTTACTATTACTATCATAGGTTTTTTCTTGTTATTATGACTTTTAAATTGACTTTGCTATTTAGTATTGGGTTCAATCTCTAGTCGACCCCAACTTGTTTGGAAATAATGAATTAGTCATTGTTGTTGTATTACATGCCTCCGCAAATAATAAGCGACTAAATTATTACATGACCTCAAAAGTAATATCTAAAAATATTTTGCACAATTACTGATAAAATACAAAATAGAATACGTAAATGTAAATACATAAAATTAAAGACACAAGGATATACCCAGCTTCAACCTAATGCCTACTGCTACCTCAAAAGCTACATCTAAAGTTAAATATTCAAATGTTTACAACCGATAAAGTTGTAGACAATGCTAAAAAATACTCTGTATCTAATAACTCTGGTCGAACTCAATGCACTGAGATTAGAATCCCCGAACTAACATGTAGCTCTAAAAATAAAAACAAATTCTAGAATTCAAAACACTAGTAAAAAAAAGAGTTAAAAGGGAGCGCTCCCCTCTCACGTGACTAGGCCCTTCATTGAATAATCTCCCTGTTTATTTCCACTTCAAAATAAAATTCGATCTCCTCCTAGAGCAAATCAGATCCACCAACACAGATCGCATCAAACCCAGCCCCAAATCATACCGCTGTCAAACGACGATGGATAGCCGGTGTCGCCACCTGAAATTTGAACACTGTAGCATGGAATGATGTCGCCGCCGCACAAAGTAAGAGATTAACGTTGCCTGGTAATGAAAGTTGTCGAGATCTTGGATTTGACGCAATTGTCGATCAAAATAGCTGGAACGCCATAGTGATGAAGTCGAGTTTGCCTGAAAGCTGTCAACTTTGCCTAAAATTAAGGCCGAAATATGAAACCTAGGTTGCTTGTTTGCCTTCAACTGGAAGTGGATGGTTGCGTTGTGTTTGTTGCCGATGAAGATACCGCCTTGCCTCTTGTTAGTAGTTGACCTGGAGTTGCCGACGATGGTTAATTTTGTTGTGTTGTTCGAGTACTTGGTGGTGAAGTTGGTTGAATCTAAATTGGATGTTGCACTCGCGTTTTGATCTGACGTTGCATTTTCTGCCTTGATTGTGTAAAATCTGATATAACAAGAGTTTTGGGTATTGATGGGTGAAATTTTGGATGGGTTTGTAAAGGAGGTGAGCTTGGTTTTGACTTAGATCGTGTATAGGAGGAGTTTAATGATTAAGGACTGATTAGTAGTTGAAAAAGATGAATTTGATTTTGGTTTGTTGATGAGAATGGAGATGTATTGACTACTAACGATTTTAATGTGTGATGGAGCAATGTTTATATAAGTCGTCAATGAAGGAGATGTAGATGAATAGAAAAATACATGTGAGATACGTATAGAATTACATTGAATATGAAATAATTTGTTTCTATGTGTAAAAAATAAAATTATGTTCTATCTTTCAGAAAATATTTCTTTGCTTCTGATCTCTAATCATTTCTCTTTTTTATATATATACTGCCTTTGATTGTGTATATATTTGTTTGCTTTTGATGTTTATGTATTTCACTTTCTTCACCTATACAGTCTCTAATCGCAGACTGGTATGTTTCCTGCTTCAGATCTTTACCTACTTCTTTTCTTTGTGTATGCATCTTTATATTGTATTGAAAGGAAATTTTTTTTCACAATCAGCATTTTATAAAAACCTTGTAAATATACAATACTAGACAAATATATATTATATGAAACAAATGTTTATTACCATCAACGGAAAGTGTCGATTGCACTATTCCACAATTCCTACTTTCTTTTTTATTTTGTGTAGAATATTTTTTATACTTTATATTATTTTCCCATTGTCATCAACAAAAATAGTATAAATAAGCATATTATATGAGGTGTAGGATGCTATATCAAGTGTATTTTGGAGAATCAAAACCAATTATATACCACTGACTTATATGTCATTTTTGCTAAATTTTATAACTATATACGTTAGTAAATAAAACATATAAACGTTTAATTACCTAAACATTTGAATGACCATGATGTTGCAAAAAAACACACACGCGGTCTTTTTAATACAACTATTATATAATATAAAAAAAACACAATTGTTCATGACATAAATACGTGCATATCATTTACGATGATAACCCTTAAATATTGGTGTCTTTTTTACGACAATATGGGCAATATTCAAAAATATTTCTTTTTTGTAGAACAAGATTTTCTTGTGCATCAAATATGGCTTCACCTACACACAAACTTCGAAATGGTTATCTAGTTCTACTTCTTCTCTTTTGTTTACTAATGGATTATGGATAACCATGTTGGCTCTAGATATATCTCCAAAATCACAATTGGATCGGCTTGGTTAGATTCTGAATATTCCAAATCATCTTTCCTTGTTTCTCCATGTTATTTTTCAATCCTATTTAAAGGACTTCTATTTCGATAAACATACCGAGAATATACTTAACACATTCCTCGATTTTGGAAAGATTAATAAAGGTGAAGTCCCAAAATAAAGTAGATCCTTCCTTGATCTCTTAGTATTGCTTGGATCCATTTGAGGTTGTTTTGTAATTTTTTTTGAAACAGATTCAAAGCCCTTTATTATGTATAGAAAAGTTTACAAACAAAAGCAAACCCAAATACGTACACCTCCACACAATACAAAAACATAAAGTAGCCCAACCCATCAGACTTCTACACCCTAAAATGGACTTGGGTACAACAATTCATTACCAACTTCAGTCCAAGGATCTTGTACCGCCTCATCATTTCTCTACTACATACCTTATGCTATTACCCACCTCATTCGATGTAACTCAAATTTCCATTTCCTCCTACGAAAATTAATGGCGAAAATGAGGAAAAAATTCCTCCTTCAGCCCATATTTTTCCGTCTGGCATCACTTCATTTATCTTAACTTCATCTCTAAATCTTCATACTTTAACTTTGTGTGGTTAAAATTCCATCCACTGTTCATTTATCGAGTATTTCAATCTGTCTGACTGTTCATTCCTTTGTCAATCTTTCAAAAAAATTATTTAATAAATTCGTTATTGACAAGATTAGCGCAAATTCCATGTTTATCAAAAACCTTCCAGATTAATCTGATACACATTGTTTATTAATGTCCTCAAACTTCCTTAATCTAAGTCCTCCTTCATTTTTTTATTTACAAATTGTTTTCCATGGGATCTTGCTACAACTTCCTTTCCATAGGAAGTTTAAACACACGCGATTGATATGGTTGATAGCTGCCATTATAAATTTAAAGCATTACATCAAATATTGGATACATATGGCATACATTCGATTTGATCAAGTATATTATGCTTGCTATGTGTAATAATTTGGTTTCCCATCCTTCTATTCTTTGTTTCACTTTGACTATTAAGCTTGAATAGTCCTTACCCCTCAACTTGACTGTTGATAATGGTATGCCCAATATTTGATTGGAAGTTCACCTTGTCTAACATTAAGAGTGGTTGTTATTTCCATTATGTCTATCATCTTTTTTTCTAACTATACATTAGATTTATCCCAACTTAATTAAAGTGTTGAACATTCATAAATTGACAGAAAAGCTTCTTTGGTGGCCAACGTGTTGTTTGTTAAATCTGGATGATTCAAATATTTGTTGACGAGGAAATAAATTGATTAATTGGTTCGATCAATCAATTAATTTGACTTGCATATGGAAAGATATGAGAGGATATTTTGGAAGGAAACTATTAGCCAATCAATTAATTAGTCAATGCATTTTTTATATGAAGAAATAAACGACATGAAGAATTAATCAATCAAAGGAAAGATATGAAAATCAAAATTACGCTATCTATTTATACTAAATCAAATCATGCAATTTGAAAAAAATATTTGGGTAATCAGGAAATTGATTTTCTTAATCTCCAAGCAACGCTTCATTATCAAGTCTACTTAAATGAAGGAATTTCATCTTCATATGTACGTGAGTGTGTAAGTGCATCCACCATTATTTTTCTCTCTCTTGTACTCTTTTCTTTAGTGGAATAAAGAAGTTGTTGGGTTTTCATGACGTAAGATGTTCATATCTGAACCACGTTAAATCTTCTGTGTCTCTTATTTCTTCTATTATTCTGTGAGACTGCATAATTGATTTTTTTTAAAGTTCCATTGATATCTAAATAGACAATACTAGATCCTGATCAAATAATCCGCTTTCGCTCAAATTCAAACAAATTTCACTACAGTTTGGTATCAAAGCTAGTGTTATTGTTTCTGTTTGGATATTAATCTGTTGGCAGATCTGGTGTTAATTATGGAGTAACATGTTTTGACGAAAAGAGAGATTTAGGTACTTGGAAGATGAAGATGGAGGCTGTATTAAAGAAGCAGAAGACTTATAAAGTTGTTTTTGCGCCTAAGAAATTGAAAGGTATTGATGCAGCTGATTTAGAAGAGATGAAAGATGAAGCTCTCACAACAATTCAGTTGAGTCTTTCAGATGAAGTTCTTAGAGATTTCTCTCAGAAAAAGACGGCGAAGGAACTATGGGATGTATTATCGGATGCATATCAAGACAAGTCTCTCACTAATCAGATTATTCTTCAGCAACAACTCTATTCATTCAAGATGAAGCCTAGAGCTGATCTCATGGATCATGTAGATGCTTTGACCCTTTAGTTATGAACTTGAAGACAACGGAAGTTGATATTACTGATGAGGCTCAAGCTGTGATCCTCTTATGTTTCTTGCCTAAGAAGTATACTGTTTTTGTTAATTCTATAATTTATGGCCGTAGTAAAATTAGCCGGTCTTATGTAAAGGCTAATCTTCATAATGAAGTATTAAGAGGTAGATTGGCGAGCACTAGCTTGGATAGTGATACCGAAGGCTTATTTGTTTAGAGAGATAGAGGCCAAAGCAGGTCGAATAAAGGTGGATGACAGAATTCTTCACGGTCTCAGTCTAGGGGGATAAGAAGTTGACTTGTCATTATTGTAAGAAATCAGAGCACTTAATAGCACAATATCACAAACTTGAAGGTAGAAGAAAAGATTCAAATCAAGCCTTAGCTTCTACAGTGGAGAAATAAGATGCAGAAAGTGACACCGATGTATTTATAGCTTCCGGCTCTTGTGGGAAGAGAAACTTATGGCCAATTGATTCTGGCGCATCATATTATATGGCACCTGGTAGGAACTACTTTTCCGCTTACCATGAAATTGATGGAGGAGAAGTTTTGATGGGTAATTATGCTTCTTGCCATATGGTTGGCGTTGGTAGCATGATGATTAGGATATTTGACGGTGTTATTCGTACGATCACTGATGTTAGACATGTACCTGATTTGAGGAGGAGCTTGATTTCTGTTGGGGTATTGAGCAGACTTGACTTGAAGGTTGTAGTGGAAGGAGAGAAAATGAAGATACTGAAGGGTTCCATGATTTTTATGAGAGGTGTGAGGGCAGGAAATCTTTATCTATTAAAGCGCACTACTATGGTTGGTGAATCAGCTTCTGTTACATCTGTTGGTTCGGATTCTTCCAGATTATGGGACTTACGGATGGGTCACGTCGGTGAGCGCATCATGGATGAGTTAAGAAAATGAGGATTGATTGATGGACTTCATCATTCAAAACTTGGGTTTTTGAAGAGTGTGTTCTTGGAAAACAGACGAAGATTTCTTTTGGGTAGCTGAGCATAAAGAAAAAGCTACCCTGGAGTATGTTCATACAGATGTCTGTGGTCCCTCCTCTTGTCAGTCTTTAGGTGGAGTCATGTATTTCGTTTCATTTATATATGATTTCTCTCATAAAGTATGAGTATACTTTCTTCAGTCAAAGAGTGAAACATTTGCTAGATTTCGAAAGTGGAAATCTATGGTTGAGAAGCAATCAGGGAAGAAACTGAAAGTTCTCCGTTCAAATAAAGGCGGTGAATTTGTATCATAGGAATTCATCAATTACTGTGAGTCTGAAGGCATCAAGAAGCATTACACTACACCAGGCGACCCCTAGTCTAATGGAGTTGTAGAAAGGATGAATCATATATTATTGGAGAGAACAAGATGCCTTAGACTGACTGCTAAATTGAAGAAGGGATTTTGGACCGAAGCTTTATCTATGACGGCTTTCCTCATCAACCACACACCTTCTACTGCCGTAGATATGAAGATCCCTGAAGAAGTATGGAAAGAAAAGCCTGTTAGCTATTCATTTCTCAAAGTGTTTAGTTGCCCAGCTTATGTGCATGAGAGTAAATGGAAGCTGGAACCTGGAGCTCGCAAGTATATCTTTCTAGGTTATATGAAATGAGTGAAGGGATATAGGCTATGGTGTCCTATTAGCAAGAAGATTGTTATGAGTACGCATGTGACTTTTGATGAGAAGACTGTGTTGAAGGTGAAGCCTTCCTTATTGGATGATAATCAGAGGACATGTGAAGAATAGCAGACACAAAGCAAGTCATCTGTTGATTCTTTCCATAGACGTTCAGATGGTGTTTCCGATGACACCGTAGCTGATGAGGATAATATCGATGTTGGTACAGAGGATCAAACTCAAGGTGGAGCTCATTCGAAATCTAGGCCTGTCAGACAAAGAAGAAAGCCTAAGTGGCTTGATGAGCTTGTTGGATTGAGCATCGAAGACATTAACTTCGACGATATGGAAACATATGCTTTGAATGTTGTTTATGATGAGCGCTGTGATTATAGAGAAGCTATCGCATCAGTCAACAGTTCCAGTTGGTTAGTTGCTGTGGAGAAGGAGACTGAATCATTGTAGAGAAATCATATTTGGTATTTGGCGCCTCTTCCACCGACAAGAGAACTATTGGATGCAAGTGGATATATACAGTGAAAGACGGTGAAAATGGTAGTCTCGGATACAAGGCAAGATTATTTGCAAAGGGGTGTGTTGAGAAGAATGGGGTAGAGTATCATGATATTTTGCTCCAGTGGTTTGTCATACTTCTATTCGTATTATTTTGGCATTAGTTGCTCATTATGATATGAAATTAGAGCAACTAGATGTCAAAACTGCATTCTTGCATGGTGATCTAGATGAGGAGATTTATTTAAAGCAGCCGGAAGGTTTCATTGATAGTAGCAGACCAGATTATGTTTGCAAACTCAACAAATCTCTATATGGACTGAAGCAGTCTCCTAGACTATGGCATAACAGGTTTGATAAGTTTATGCTTTCATAGGGATACTCCAGAAGTTTCAAAGACCAATGTATTTATTTCAGGAGATATGATTGTGATATGATTTATTTGTTGTTATATGTTGATGATATGCGGATTGCATCTCGGGGTATGGTCAGAATTAAGGAGTTGAAAGTGGACCTCAGTAGAGAGTTTGACATGAAGGATTTGGGAAAGGCACAAAGAATATTGGGTATGGAGATAAGTAAGGATAGGAAGCGGAGATTTAAGGCTTACTCAAGCGCAGTACATCGAGAAGGTCCTCGCTCGAATTGGACTGGAGAAAACCAAACCGGTTGGCACTCCATTAGGCTTTCATTTTAAGTTGTCAAAAGACTAATGTCCCTCGTCGGAAGAAGAAGAAAGGTATATGGCTGATATACCTTATTCTAGTGTTGTTGGTAGTCTTATGTATGTGATATGTGCACAAGAACCTATTTCGCTCATGCAGTAGATGGTGTGAGTAGATATATGTCTAACCCAGACAATGAGCATTGGCAAGCTGTGAAGTGGATTCTTAGATATCTACGAGGCACTTCTTCGGTGAGCTTGTTATATGGTGGAGTGGATGGTGACATTTATCTTAGAGGATACCGTGATTCAGATTATGCTGGGGATGGAGATGCTAGGAAGTCAGTGCCGGGCTATGTTTTTACACTTGGCATAGGCTCGATTTCATGGAGGTCAAAGTTGCAATCTATCATAGCTTTATCGACTATCAAAGCAGAGTTGATATCGATTGTGGAAGAAAAAAAGGAAGGATTATACTTACTTAAGTTGTTGGATGATCTTTCAATGGTGTAGCGGACAGTAGAGCTATTTTCAAATAGTCAGAGTGTGATTCATCTTGTAGAGAATCAAGCTTATAGTTCACGGATGAAGGACACTGATGTTAGAGGTTTCTTTCTTATGCTTGAGGAAGAACGAAGCAAGATCAAATTGCTGAAGGTGGGTACTTTGATAATCCTTCAGATATGATGACAAAGTCACTTCCAAAGGACAAGTTTGAGCATTGTTCAAACTTGATCAGTTTGATTCCTGTCACTTGAGCATCACGGGGCGCTAGACCTAACAACTTCTATGTTGATTGTTTGATGATGAGATAATGAAGAGAGATTGTTATATTTAAATCGAAGTGGAGTGTTAAATTTGGATAATTCAAATATTTGTTGAGGAGGAAATAAATTGATTAATTGATTCAATCAATCAATTAATTTGGCTTGCATATGGAAAGATGTGAGAGGATATTTTGGAAGGAAACTAATTAATTAGCCAATCAATTCATTAGTCAATGCATTTGTTACATGAAGAAATAAATGATTAGGCATAGAGAATCAATCAATCAACGGAAAGATACAGAAATCAAGATTACATCATCTATTTGTACTAAATCAAATCATGCAATTTGGAAAGATATTTGGGTAATCATGAAATTGATTTTCTTAATCTCCAAGCAACCCTTCATTATCAAGTCTATTTAAATGAAGGAATTTCATTTTCATATGTATGTGAGTGTGTGAGAGCATCTACCGTTATTCTTTTCTCTCTTGTACTCTTTTCTTCAGTGGAATAAAAGAAGTTGTTGGATCTCCATTGACGTAGGATATTTATATCTGAACAATGTTATATTCTGTGTCTTTCATTTCTGCTATTGTTTCTGTGAGACTGCATAATTGATTTTTTTTTAAAGTTCCACTGATATCTAAATAGACAATATTAGATCCTAATCAAATAATTCGCTTCCGCTAAAATTAAAACAAACTTCACTACACTGTTAATATCCGCTTATGTAAAAATAAAAATGTCATCAACATATATAAGATGTGTGAGACTATTGCTTTTTGCATGTGCATCTTTGATGTGCCCCTTCCTAACTTCCTCTTCCATCAAAAGGATAAAATTTTAATAACCATCATGAATAAAAGTGGGGAAAATGGGTGTCCTTGCATAAGACCATTTGAGCTATTGAAGAATCCTGCTAGACTCCCATGGTTCATGATTGAAAATGCAGGAGAATTTATAAGTTCTAATACCAAGTTGATCCGCATATCTAGGAAGGACATAGTTCTTATCATGCAAACCACAAAACTCCTATTTATCATATGGCTTTGTAAAGTCAATTTTAATGCACATGTTGATATTGCATTTTTTACCAAAGCCTATAACCATCTCATGCGCATACAAAATACCATCTTCCGTACTCCTTTCATTAATAAGGGCACATTAGTTAATAGAAATTAAACCATTCATGAAGTATTTTAATTCATTTCATTAGATCTTCATTAAAATTTTATATATCATGTTGCAACAATCTATTGGTTTGAACTACGTAATCCCTGTGACTTTCTTTCCTTTAGGAATAAGGTGGATAAACGTATGGTTAAATTCTTTAAGCATTCTACCATGTTAGAGAATGTGATTAAATAGATTCCCATGCCAAACCTTTTATATTATTCTAACGAATTTTGTAAATTTTTAAAGTGGAATCCATCATGACCCAGGGCTGATGAATCTCTGATGCTAAACATAGCCACTTTAATCTCTAAAAGATTACTCTCCTGGTTTAAAAATTCTTTTTCAAAATTTGTAATAACCTTTATGCAAATCGCTTGAGGTAAAACTTCATTCATTTCCTGATTAAATAACCTATAAAATTCAGTCCCTTTCTCTGGGAAGTCATTAAGGATATTGCAGATCCTCCCATTGATCAGTAAAATGACATTCCAATTGTTGCAACGGCTCTTATTCGACATCTTTGCGTATGAAAAAGCAGCGGCTTCATCCCTCAATAGATCGCATTTTGCTTTCTAGATGGTATCGATGACCTCTTTTTATATAGCCCTTTCCAATTGTAGTTTCTTTTCCTAAAAAGCATATCTTAGGCTGTCGCTTTTCTTTGATTCTAACTTTCTCTACAATACACAAGCTTCTTTAATGTTTTCAATTTCCTTGTGTGGGTTATTATTATCCTTTACCCAACATCAAAGAATCTTTTTTAGATCTTTATTTTTTGTAAGGTAATAGAGTGGTTTACCGCTGACTTTGTGGGCTTTCGGATGACACAAATATCCACGATTGGACATACTTTGTTCGCATATGCATACAAAACTGGAGTGATGACACAAATCAAAGCTAAAGTTCTATCTCACTAGTGCATGCCCTATGATCCCAAGATGAATGAGGAGCTATTGCTAGTGTCCTTAAATTTGGAAGAGGAAAAGGAAGCACAGACAAATTTGAGGGTAGTTGCTCATGAGCAAAGAGTAGCGCGATAGTTCAACGCGAACATATGGAATCCTGTATTTAAGATTGGATACCTTGTTTTAAAACGAGTCCTTCTAAATATGGGGACATTTGGTCCTAATTGGCAAGGACCCTACGTGATAAGGTAGGGGCTTGGCGAAAACACTTTCAGTTAACCAATAACAGTCGGGGGGGATAGGAATAGTGGCATTTGTGCCACTATTTCCCTTTGATTCTTTTAATTTTTGGCATTTTCTTTTATTTGGACATTTGGATTTGACACAATAAACCGGCATTTGCTATTGGAATTGGAATAATGTTAGCTTGTTGAGTCAATGGAATCGTATTTATTAAGTCAAATTTCACGTTATGGGACTAGTAAACCAAATGAATATCACATGTTTTGAGAATTGGATGTTTAGATACTCAAATATACGTAGCGATGAATTCCTTCAAAAGACAACCAGATCCTACAAGTATAACCGGATAGGGGTATATCAGTAATAAACACCCAAAGATAGGACTATCGAGGATTAATGCCCAAAGATAGGAATCAATGGACACCGACACTTGAAGATAAGCGTCGGAGTATAACTAAATTTATGCAGGTGCATCGAACTAGAATTACATTGGTGCTTCTGTGGATGCAAGTGGAAAGTCATGCAAAAACATTCAAGGACATCACACATTTATTTATAGTTGAACGGGACAAGTTCAACTAGCATTAAATGGGCTAACTAAGTGGACATCAATGTGCAGTAGCAAAATGTTTTTCACCAATCAGGGTTATAGTTTATAAATGCAATACGTAGATCAACGTACACAAGCAAGTATAGTGTAATGATAAAATGTTACTAGTATATATATATACTATTGCAGGTATCATACATAGTTATAGGAATGCAAAGTGTGGAAAAGTAAGTAGCGTGGATTGAAAAAAACGAATTTCTATTATTTACTTAACTTTTAGTATAAAATTCAGGGGCCAAACCTATACATTTTAACGGTCTATGTAAAAGAGAGAATAAAAAAGAAAAAAGGCTATGAAATCAATAACTACTTCCCCTTCCCCTTAGTGAATGGACATGTTCCTTTGTTTCATGGGGTGCTATCTTTAGGGACAGTACCATCCTCAAGCGGTGAAGGCTCATCGGTAGATATAATGTGCACTCTTGTGCTTGTATGTTGATTAGGATACGTATGAAGAGGCAAGATCGAATGCTGATAAATATGAAAAGAAAGGCTTAAAAGATAAAGCCATGAAGGGAGATGGAGGAACATCATCAAGATTTTCAACCTTCATTTGGACAAGATCTGGCTTTGGTCCTTGAGAGTAGAAAAAATGGATGGATTAGCCAAAATTACCAGCTATGCTAATGTCTTTTTCATCTAGAAGATCAACAACAGGGCTGTTACCCTCCAACAGACCTTTGATCTTCTAGACATCAAGTATGGATCTAAGAAGAGTAGAACTAGTTACGGCGATGGCCTTAATTGAAGGGGTTGGAGAAAGTATTACAACAAGCAATGAGGCAAGGGAAATATATCATTAAACATTAAAATCATGATGATGGTTTTGTTAAGAGTCATCTAAAGCTTCTCAAAAAACGAAGAATCGACCGGGATACTTTTAGCTAATTGTGGATCTGATCCCATTAAGGAAGTATGCTAAAGAGTTGAAATCTCATAAAGAAACTACCCCTCTTCAATTAGAGATAATGAAGAATCAGAGGGGATATATAACAACAGGAATGTACTCTTTGACAAAGGAAAGGATGAATTTGATGGAAAAGGCGGGGAAAAGATGCAATAATGGCATAAGAGTTAGCTATTGAGACAATTGAAGCAATCACCAAGAGCTTTTGAGATTATTCAATAGGTAGAACTTTAAAAGTCTCCTTGGGTGGGAGATTAGCAGGAACCTTTGATAAAGTTAGAGGTATGTCATAGGAGGAATTCTGTAATTTATTGTAAATTAAGTAGCACGGTAACTAATTCTCATTCGTAATAAAAAAAAATTTTTTTCTATGATATATTTGTTATAATATGTTATAAATAATTAAAATATATTAAATAGAAAATCCATAAATGACGTGTTTGTGATAACAATTACAAGTAATTGTAATCATGAGAACTGTATCATAACTTTATATAAAACACATCATTTTAAATGTTCCTAGTCAAGATGCATCGGGACTGGAAATCGGTGTACTCGCTGAGACTAGAATACGTAACACTCTCCAAATATTAGGCGTGTATTACTCATGACTATTAGGGGAACCTAGGAGTTACATGTTGATAGTTAATGCATAACTATGGAACGAATCACTCAATAGTTTTATGTTGGTTAACATAACTAAGATCAAAACAAAAAATATCAATTTGATTGATTTACACAGTTCTCTTGACTTGAGAATACTTTCGATCTTCCATATGAAAGATCCTCTTTGATTATAGTCAAATCATGGTATGGCGTCCATCGAGTTGCTATAGTTAGGTCCAGTCGAAGTACTGGAAATGAGACACTGTTCAAGAGAGGATTCGTCTCTTCAGTTATATAGGGTTAGTATCACGGTTAATTTAGGTCAACTCAAAGTCAAAATCTCTAATATGAATAGTTCAGTTAATAATAATTGTTATTAGTCAACCAAGGATTTTATGTTTGGACTGTAGAGTTGAATATGGACGATATTAGAATTCTGACCGTTACCAAATTTCATAAGTCCAATGTGATATAATTTTAACAAAGAGAATTGGTGTAAATAATAGTCACAACTGGGTAATGCTTAATAAAGCAAAATCGGATTATACCAAAACCAAGTAAGCGATAACTTGGCCAAAATATCACACCGCCTACAAAGTAATGCGTGAACGTTAATATTCGAATAGTTTGATATTAATCACTGGTCAAATTTACAGATGACGAGTCGCATAACCGAAACGATGAATTCTCCTTGTATCAAACGATTTAGTCAATATATATTGTTATAAACTAATTAAACTAACTAATATTTATGAAATATTACCTATAAATTTGACTTTGATTTGATAAAAATATATTAAATATACTCACAAAAGCTATAAATATATTAATCGATATACGATATCGATAAGCATTTTAAATTAGGTTTGAAATGAAAAATATATGTTCGGACCATAAATGCGTTCATGGGCCAAGAGAGGGGCTAGTAAATTCAGCAGCAACATAAGGTTATATGCGGCTAATACATAGAGAGAGGCTTAATTTTGGATAGCCGAAATGAAAAGAGATCGAGTAAAGGATAAGTTCCTAAATTCTCTCCTTTTCATCCTCTATTTATGCATCTCTTCCTTTATTTGATATTAATCTTTTAGAGCATCCATCCCCTTACATTGTTGGCCGAACTCCCCCTTTTATCTCACTATTTTCTCAAACTCAAATCAAGTCAATTCAATTGTTGACACTCTTTTGGATCGGAAATTGTTTCAAGGAGCACACATCATTATTTCAAGGCATTGGAAGTGAGGTATATTTCTGATCAAAATATAATTATAAATGCTTGGATATAATATTTTATTATGCACACACACACATTATATTGTTAGGTAGGTGACAATTCTATGCAAGTGATAATTTCACAAAATTATTTTTGTTGCATGTATGTGTGTACTTATAGAAAACAGTTATGTTCACATCAGTAATGACACTACTAAAAAAACATTATTTATATTATTTGACAAGATATATTATAAATATATGCATATATATAGCTTATAATTTAATTACTTCATCATACTTTATATAAATACGTTATATAAATTTTATGTATAGTGTATTATACATATATTATATTCGGCAATTATAACATATTTTATATAATTATTTATCATTATTTAAATCATTTAATTACATAAATCAAATATATTAATATATATATTATATAAAAATTATGTTTCACATTTTATGAAATCATATTACCATAAAATACATGCTTGGAAAAAAAATAAAAAACATTTTTTTATTATTTAAAATTATTTTAAATATAAGCCGAAATCAATAATTAATTATAAAATTACTCTTAAATCTTAAAATTATGAAATAAAATTTTTAAGTACAAAATATCACTATGAAATATGCAGGAAATTTAAATTTTAAAATATGTTTTGGAAATTGTTTTATATTATTAATTTAAATTAAAACCATATAAAACTACATTAAATAATAGTTAGCCAGGATTACGCTTGCCATCACTGCATTCTATGACTACAAAATATGGCAAATGAATGTAAAGATGGCTTTTCTAAATGGTGATTTTGAATAAACCGTGTATATGTCACAGCCAAAGGGTTTTATGGTCAATGGGAGTGAGAGCAACGCTTGCAAGTTGCTAAAGTCTATTAATGGACTTAAACAAGCTTTAACAAGTTGGAACAAGTGTTTTGATAAGGTAATCAAATAGTTTGGTTTTTATCAGAACATAGAGGAAGCGTGCGTACACAGAAAGGAACAAGGCAACACTATTGTTTTCTTAGTGCTCTATGTTGATGATCTATTATTGATTTGACACTTCATTGTTGCAATCATTGAAAGCTTGTCTTTCCAAGATATTATCCACAAAGGATTTGGAAGAAGAACCTTATATACTTGGTATAAAGATTTATAGGTCTTAGAGTCTATTGGGATTGTCCTAATCCATGTATATAGATAATATACTAAAAAGTTTTGGTATGAAGAATTCCAAGCGTGGAAACATTCCAACGCAGTCTGAAATTGTCTTTTCTAATAAGGGCGCTCCTCATATTGATGAGATAAATAGTATATGAAGAGGACTCGCAATGCTTTTGCCATAGGATCCATAATGTATGCCATGTTACGTACTAGACTGGATGTGGCATACGCATTAGGATGCATAAGTCGATACCAGTCTAATCCCTGAGAAAAACATTGGACGGCCATAAAAGATATACTGAAATATTTAAGAAATACTTGGGCCTTATTCCTTATATACGAGAATAGAGAACTCTTTATAAAGGGATATACGGATTCGAGCTTTCAAAGCGATATAGATGATGGTAAATCAGTGTCTGATTATATCTTTATGCTTAATGAAGAAGTCTTTAGTTATAAGAGTTTCGAGAAAGAAACAGTATATGATCCCTGGAGCTCAAATGCATTGCTCTTTAGTGAAGCAGATAAAGAGGCAGGCTGGATGCGTATGTTTTTATGTGAGCTTGGAATGATTTCCGATATCGAGAATACTATGGCAATGACATATTATTCAAAATTTCCACCTGTTAGAGAATTCGATGAAGGAAGAGGTATGTTACAAATGATGGATACTAAAGACAACATAGCAAATCTATTCAATAAGGATCTAGATCGATTAGCCCCCGAGACGATGATTAAAGGAATAGAATTGAGATTTCATAATCTACCCTAAATGTAGATGGGAGATTGATAGAGTTAGGGGTATGCCCTAGGGGATATTCTGTAATTTATTGTAAATTAGTTAACTCTGCAATAAATTCTCGTTCGTGATAAAATTGTATTTGAATATGTGATATACGTATTATAATGTGTTATAAATAATCAAAATGTTTAATTAAAAGTGAATATTAGTCACGCATCCCTAAACCCAAAGTTAATTCAAATGGCATCCTCCCTTAAAAAAGTTGTAAAACAGATCCCTATAATTATTTTACTGTAGCAGCATGTATTTTTTGTGTTTTTTTCGCCAGTGCTTAAAAAATTCAAATTTTTTAATATTATTACTAGATTTCTGCAAAAAAATTGCAGACATATCTGCAATTATTTCGTATAATTGCAAATATGTCTGCAATTATTCACTGAATATTTGCATTCAATAAAACATCTGAATAATTACATATATGTATACAATTATTCCGTATAATTGCAGACATGTCTGCAATTATTCACTGAATAATTGCGTTTAATAAAAATCTATACAATTGCAAACATGTCTGCAATTATTCCATATATTTGCACACATGTACGAAATTATTCACTGAATAGCAACACCACTTATTCCTCAAAATTGCAGGCATATCTGCAATTTTTAGTTGCAAAGGCATGTTATCCAGAATAAGTGCAGACATGTCTGCAATTATTCTCTAAAATTGCATATATGTTTGCAAGTTTCTGAAACATCTTATCTGTCATTTTTTCACTTTTCATCCTTGTTTCTTGATTTTTTTGACATGAGTACGAAGATAAATATTAGTTGAAATAAGATTTAAAGTTTGGAAGTTTTTTTTGTTTTTTATATGTTTTTTGATGATTTTCGAAAAATAAGGACCTAATTTATATATTTTTTCCACTGGGGTTTTTGTGAATTTTGCAACATATTAAGGACCCGTGCCAAAAGCACCATAATTAAAATATATTTAATAGAAAATCCCTAAATGATATGTTTGTGATAGTAATTACAAATAGTTGTAACCATGAGTATAACACAAAATATTATGTAAAACCAATCATTTAAAATGCTTCTAGTCAAGATGCATCAAGACTCGGTATTGATGTATTTGTTGAGAATGGAGTATGTAGCACTCTCCAAATGTTGGGCAGTGTATTACTTATCATTTCTAGTGGTAGCTGGGGGTTACATACTGATGGTTATTGGATAACCATAGAACGATTCACTTGATAGTTTCTGTTGGTTAATATAACTAAGATCATACAGAAAATATCGATATGACTGATTTACATAGTTCACTCGACTTGAGAATACTATCGATATTCAGTGTAAAAGCTGCTTTGATTATAGTCAAATCATGGCACGACGTCCATCGAGTGACTATAGTTGGTCGAGTGGAAATATTGAAAGTGAAACACTATTCAAGGGAGGATTCGTCTCCTCGTTATATGGGGTTAGTAAAACGATCAATTCAAGTAAACTCAAAGTCAAAATCTCTAACCAAAGTAGTTCGGTTAATAATAATTTTTATTATTCAAACAAAGACGTTGTGTTTGAACTATAGAGTTGAATATGAATGATATTGGAATTTTGACCATTACCAAATTCCATAAGTCCAAAGTGATTTAGTTCTGACGAAGAGAATTGGTGTAAATAATAGTCAAAACCAGATAACACTTTATAAAGTAAAACTGGAATTTACCAAAACCAAGTAAGCGATAAATTTGGCCAAAATGTCACATCATCTGTTAAGTGATGTGTGAACATTAACATTCGAATAGTTCGATATTAATTGCTGACCAAATTTACACCTAACGAGTCACACAACCGAAAAGATGAATTCTCCTTTGACCAAATGATTTAATTAGTTTATAATTTTTATAAATTGATTAAGTTAAATAATATATATGGAATAATATTTAAGAATTTTTTGATTTGATAACAAATATTAAATGTATTTATAAAAGTTATAAATATACTGATCATATATGATAAGCGTTTTAAATTAGATTTAAAATGAAAAATATTTATTTGGACCACATATGGGTTCCTGGCTCAAGAGTGGGACTAGTAAATTCGACAGTAACATAGGGTTAAAGGCGGTTAATACAAGGGGAGAGAGAGGCTTGATTTTGGATGGTTGAGATGAAAGGAGATTGAGTAAAAGATGAGATCCTGAATTATCTCCTTTCATTTCTCTATTTAAGTATCTCTTCCTTTATTTGATATTGTTCTTTTGAAGACTCCATCCCCTTATATTAATGTCTGAATTCCCTCATCAATCTCTCTATTTTCTCAAGTTCAAATCAAGTTAATTCAATTGTTATTCGATAGTTGGTGGTCAGCGGCTCAAGGACTAGCACTCTTTTTGATCGGAAATTACTTTAAGGAGTACATATCATCATTTCAAGGTGTACTTCATGGCATTGGATATGAGATATATTTATGATCAATATATAAGTGCAAATGCTTAGGTATAATGTTATACATATATAATATTTTTTATTAGACGATGATTCTGATATGCAAGTGATATTGTTACAAAATTGTTTTGCTTTATGTATGTAGTGTGTACACATACACATATATAATTTAGTTATGCTCATATCGATAATGGCATGATTCAAAAAAAATTATTATTATTTAATAATATATATTATAAATATATGCATATATATATATATATATATATATATATATATATATACGTATATAGTTTATAAATTAGTTACTTCATCATATTTTACATAAATATGTTATATAAACTTTATATGTAGTATATTATACATATATTATATTCGGCAGTAATAACATTATATATATATTATTTAAATATTATTTAAATCATTAATTAAAAATTAAATATATTTTTTAGCAAAGCTAGCCGGCTTTATATTAGGCTGTGCCACTGTATATATAGTGGGAGAAACATGTGTTCTACACATGCACAGAACAGCTAATTGGAAAAGTGCCCAAAACACAGAAAAATAAAGCACAATAGCTAGGCAAAAGGGCCTAAACTACTAAACAAAAATGACTACGCACCCTCGAAAGAGGGAGTTCCCCTGGAAACATCAGACGATGGGCCAATAACACAAACATACCCATAGAAAAGAGTATCCAGCTTCGGATCACAACCTTCAGATGTTGGAGAGTAAATAAATTTCCTATCCCAACTTACGTCGTAAAACTTACTTTTGTTCTCCTCATCTATCTCACCAACCCTAGTAAGAGACATACCCCTACCCTTAATATGATATACAAGCCAATGATTTTCTCCATCCACATCACTGATAAAGGCATAATATGTGTCATCTCAAGCGAGTAGCGCATTTCAAAAGGAACATGTATCCAGGCCCGCTCCTCATAATTCCAAGTAATAGAATCAGATAACATAGAAGATACATGCATGATATATATATATATATATATATATATATATATATTATATAATAATTATGTTTTACATTTTATAAAATAATATTATCACAAAATACATGCTCGGTGGAAAAGAATATTTATTATTTAGAAATATTTAAATATAAATCGAAAATCAATAATTAATTATAAAATTATCTTAAATCATAAAATCATGAAATAAAATTTTGAAGCATAAAATATCATTTAGAAATTTACTGCAAATTTAAATTTCATAATTTGGTTTCGAAATTATTTATACTAATAATTTAAATTAAAACCGTATGAAATTAAACTACAATATTTAAATTTTTTTTTACTTCTGAGTCGTGCGCAAGATCGAGTAATTAATTACTTTTTATTTAAAATATTTTTGAGTATTTATAAATATCAATATATATGCACACACATAGTATACATTTATAAATAAGTGATCAATATAACAGATATATCAAAAAAAATTATTTCCTTATGTTTGCATTTTTTTCGATTTTATAAAAAAATTATTATTATTATTTATTTTGTTTAATATATTTATAATTGATTTAAGTATATTCATATAATTATATATATAATGTTAATATTTCATAATTACGTTTATATATATATATATATCCACATTTATATTTATAAATAATAATTAGAGTTTATATATATATATATAATATTTTATATATGTAAATAAAAATATATAAACATACATTTGGGTAATATACTTGTATTTTGGATGAGCCAACGTGTCCGTTGCGATGTGAATCCCAACATCTATACACTAGCATGTTATACCTTGCATGATTTGATATGTTACACATGCACGCACGCACACACGCGTACACATACACAAATATTTATATATATTCGTGAGTGCGTGTCTCTGTATGTGTATATGACACACACACACATCATAATATAAATTATATAATAAATACATATATATCATAATATAAACTAAAATATACTATGCTAATTTATAAATTTAAATAAATAAAGATTTTATTAAATAAAATTTAAAATGTTCTAAATAAACTAGACTTCATAGGCCTAATAAAGATCCAATAGGATAAAAAATGAAATTCACCCATACGGGCTAGCCAAGTTCCAACAACCTTAATGGTGATCAACATGGCCTTCTTCATATCATGTAGCAATTTTCCCTCCTCCAAGCCATCCAGGATCCCCAAATTGAAATATTTTTCTACCATATCAACTACTTAAAATAGGGCGCTCTTCTTATTTTTCATTTCTCTCTTCTTCCAAAATTATTCATACATATTTGCCAAAACCTAGGGGTAGGAGTCTCCAACCCCTTTAAGCTTTTTATCCCAAAGACATAGACATAGAATCTAAAAATGATGGAGTTGACCTCTATGAAGGTGGGCTCTTTATCAGCAACAACTTAGGCCAATTTATTCTGAAGTTCTATAATTATCACCATAAGCTTTCTTGGATACGAGCTTCAGTACATTACTTGCCTCGGCTCTTAATTTGTCTATCTCAACGTTAAGCTAGACTATTTCATTATTAGTGCTTGTAAGTTGAGCGTTGTGACCATCGATGATGGTTCCTAACCATCCGCTCTCCTCAGCCAAATTTTGTTTCCGGATGCATGCCTCCTCAACCCACTGGCCCGGGAGTCGAATCCTAGTATTGAGCACTCAACTCTCCACCTTGAGCTTTTCATTTTCAAGGCCAAATGCATGCTCCTTTTCCTTCATTGCCTTCTTGACGGAATCTATCTCATCTTTCAGCATCCTTATGAATTTTTAGTCCTCCTTTATTGCTTTTTCATTTTCTTTCAAGAGGATGGATTTCATGGAATTTTCCTTAAGGTGCTCCACTGCTTTTCACTAGGCTTGAAATCAATCAGTTAGATCATCAAATGCCAAGTTAGAACTTGTATATTATCCATAGAAATGTCATCTAGATTGTAACAGAATTGAGTTTGAGAGTCAAAATATGGATACTTAACTGCATGGACGTCGAAGAAGAAGTAAAACATAGAGAAGTTAAAGAATTTATAGTAGGAGCAACTCCCTTTCTTGTCAATTGTTGATATTCGATAGATGACATGGCCAAGGGGGCAAGCGAAGTTGTCTTATAGAAGGGCCTAGGAGGGCTGGGAATTTTCCTTTGGATTAATGGGATAGAAAATGTCATCGTGTGTGGTGAAAGCTACAGTCACAAGGTGAGAGCGAACGATCATGTACTGAAGGTCGTACTCTGGTGCTTGTAATCATACTGGTGGTCTCACTTATCTCTATCGCAACGAGAGTTACCACGATCCTCCCTATAGAAATTTGATTGCGATGTTCATATGATTTTGATAAAGGCTCGTCGCTGGTTTTGTTTTTGGTAAGATTTCTTAAGTATCTAGTACACTTCATTGTGCCTGTAATGACAAGAAAGCAAGAGTTACTATCAAATATAATAACAAGGAATAGAATATTACGAAGGTGAGCATGATACTAAGTGGTGCGGATGCCATGCAATGCATTAAAGCCTATGGACCATGCTTGTTGGTAAGAAAGGGGAAGATGCCGTGTTCTCGAAGGGAAGAAGACTAATGTCACTCAATTCTTGGAGGAGTTCATCGATTTTATGGTCGTTGAGGTCAAGATTGTAAAAGGACCTGGGGAACAAGATCAAAGGAGGGACCGGTTGCTTCCTCCTTGATCAATAGGAGATATGTCCTTAGTCCTGCTAAGGGTTAGATTGAAAGCAGTATTAGCAAGCCTCCTCCTTAAGCGTCAGAGGGGAGTGTAGGAATAGTAGCATCTCCTCTCTTAGTGTTCTCCCTAGCGGATTCGACATCAAGCTCCTCTCCTTTTTCTCCTTTGTCTCCTTCTTCTTCATATTCATCCTCTTCCTCCTCCTCTTTTGCCTTTATCTTGAAGTCTCCATCTTCATCATCACCATCAATCACCTAATGGTGGGTCGAAGCTAGAGCTGCATCCATGGCCTGCTGAACACTACGTGTAGTTGAGAACAGACTCAATTGCAGTTTTGCGGCAAAGCACCAGCCGTGAAGGTATGACACTCCGTTGAAATGGATTGAGTGGTGGTGTCATCAATACTTACTCGGATTTAGTTGCATGTCTCGGCTCAAAGCACGCTTTGTGTTCACAGAAGCATACTTCAGGTGGCAATTATTGTCCGCTATTTTTTTCAAGTGAAATTTCAATTAAATTGGACAACAAAATGATGAAAAAATGGATAACATACTCAAAAAATATTTACTATGAAGGATGAGAGGAGAGGGGAGGAAAAAATTGACAGCATCCATAGACTAGTATCGATCCACCAAAGCGGAAATTCCCTCATCTAAAATAAAGAACAATGAAGAGTCAAGAATATTATAAGAGAAACACAAGGATTATAGCCAAGGTCATGGATCAATACCATTCCATCAATCCTAAAAAAATTAGTCCTTTTTCCATGATTTCTTCCTTATTATGCTGGTTCTGATTGGTTGACAAATTCAAATGCAATTTGGCAAATCTTAGGCCTAAGAACAACTTATTACAATTATAAATAAGAGGAGATCTCGAACAGAAAAAGGTACTTAGACTTTTAATGATAGAAAATTCATGCCTAAGGAAAGGATGTCATTTTTATTTCTAAGATTGAATCTCAATTTTCCTTTGTAAATACAAAAGATTCAACATGTACTCATAAACTATTAATAAAGTGGATGTAGAGCGGAGATTTGCCGAATCACTAAAAAAGTTGTGTTTTCTCTCTTTTCTTTCTTTTTTTCTTAGTTCTTTCACTTTTATTACTGATTTGATATCCACAGATACAATTCTACAATTTAGGATTGTTATTTCTATGCAACATTATTATCTTCTGCTGTTAGACTAATTTTTTGGCCAATAACGTTCTACTAGTTTCAGTCTTTATTTCCTTGAACAATAATTTCTTTACGAAAAACTATTTATAATTATTTGATCTTCTTTTCTTTTATTTTTTTTGAAACAAAATTTTAGTACAATGCATCTTTTGTTTCATTCAGAAAGGAAAGAAATTTGAAAGTAGCTTCAAAATTTATGTTCATGGTATTCCAATTCATTTACTATTTTGAATCTTATTGGGCCTATGAAGTATAAACTGATTTGGATCTGACCTAAATTAATTTTATTTTTTAATAAAATGTTTAGTTTGATATTATATTTGAAGTATATAATGTGTACATGTGTATCATATACACATATATGTGTACATGCACGTGCAATATATACATTGTGCATGGTTTAACATGTCGATATCTAAGCGTTGGGATTTACACCACAATAGGCATATTAACCCCTACATATACATAAGTGTCATACACACACATACACATATACAAACATATATATATATATACACATACATACATATATATAGACACACACACATATAGAAAGAGAATGTTATATGAATATAAATTTTATATCACGTTAACTTGTATACACACACATAAATATACATGCATATATATATATATATATATATATATATATAATATTGTAAAAGTAGTATTACACATACATAAATATACACATACGTAATGTATAAAATAATATTTACGAATATAAATATGAATAATTATGTATAGAAATTGATTAAAAAGGTTCCTTTTTTAAAACTTGCTTTATAATATATATGATTTTATGCACAGTAAACTATATGTAGATACATTCATATTTATAAATTTAATTTAACTGTATTATTTTTAAAATAAAATTATGCATGTACATAATTTGAATAACATATATATTAATTTTGTTAATTTGGAAATGATAATTTATGTTTGTAATTTAACAATAAATTTTCATATAATATATAATGTTTTTATTCAATTTTAAAACAATTTTTTTGTTGAAAATTTCCTTTTTAAATCATTTTAAATTCGATTTTCTATTTTAAAAACCATGGCCGAGAGCATGTTGATGTATATATATAATTTCTTTTGATTATAATAGCAATATATATGAATACACACGCACACATGCATACATTCTAAATTGACAGCGTATATATATATATAAGGCTTCATGATAAATGTGTTTAATCTAACTACATATAAATCATAATAATGGATTTGTACACACACACATAATGTAAATAAAGGTGTTGCCTTTACTACAGCCTAACGATTACACCTTAAATGGTGAATCTGTATGACTCTTTTTGGATTTGAATCCAATCTCTTTTAGAAAGTGCTACCTGATTGAAAGATCTTTGCACATTGTTTCTATTTGATTTTAATTTTACTCTTAGTTTTTGATAATGATGGAGGAAGCCACTAGATTATTTCGTCCAGAGGTGTATGAAGGGAAAGCTAAAAAGAGTGAACAAAAGTAAGGGTTAATGAATTTAAATAAGAAAGAAAATAAGGGTTAATTATGGATCCAGATACACTTTTTCCTCTGCTAATTCAAACTCACAAATATCAAGTATATCCCCTCCTTCCCCACACCTATAGCCAACCAACATTGGGCTTATATAGGCTTCCATTCTTTTTTCAAACCAAATCATGTAATTCCCATTTAGATCAAACATATACGCACATCGATATCATATATCGATACGTTTGTATATAACTTTTATATATGCTTTTTTCAATGCTGAAACAAAATAAAAAAATTATAAAAAATTTTAAAAAATGTTAATTAATGAAATTAAGTTATAATAATTATAATTAATTTAAACTAAGTGGTAGTTTGAGTATTCAAAATTTCGGATGTACGAATCTTAGGTGTAAATTTGGTCAGTGGTTAATGTCTAATAATTCAAATATTAATATACACACATCATCTTATCTAGTAGTGTGAAATTATGGCCAAAATTATTGCTTACAAAGTTTCGGTAACATCCAATTTTAATCAATTTAAGCGATCCTCAGTAGCGGTGATAATTTACACCAATTCTCTTCATTAAAATTATATCAGATAAGGATTTATGGAATTTGGTAATGGTCAGAATTCATTTATCATCCACACTCAACTTGTACAGTGCAAACGCAAAGTACTTGGTTAAATAATAACATTATTATTAACCGAACTATTCTGCCACAGATTTTGGCATTCAGTGACTTCAGTTGCCCGTGATACCAACCTCGCATAATAATGAGATAAGTTCTCATTTGATAGAGTTTCGCTTCCAATGCTTCAGCTCGACCGAGCTATAGTCGTTCGATGATTACTATTCCAAGATTTAACTACAATCAAAGTAGAGGTTCCATATTGAAGCTCGATGGTATTCTCAAGTCGAGAGAATTGCGTAATACTGTCATATTGGTATACTCTGTTTAACCTTAGTTGTATTGACCAATTGTAAACTACGAATGAGTCATTCCATAATTATCCAATAATTGTCAGTATATAACTCCTTAATGCCCACAATAACTATGAATAATACAATGCCCAATATTTAGAGAGTGTTGCGTACCCTAGTCTCGATACATCTTGACTAAAAATATTTAAAACGATGTGTTTATTATACTGTGATAAATTGCTCATGATTAAAATACATTGTAATTACTATAAAAAAACACACCACTTATGGATTTTCTATTAAATATGGTTAAATTAAATAATAAATTAAAATAAAGTATTATAATAAGCATATAGTATAAAGAAAAACACCTTTTATATTGAACGAAATTTTATTATAGTCATTAATTTACAATCATTACAAAACTTCTCTTATGGAATTCCCCAACTCTATCAAACATGTAACAAATGACCTAAAAATATTTTGTTTTAATGATTTTATTTCAAATTCACACTCCTAACATTCTTCTTATTTGGTTCTCTATTTTTTAAAGTAAAAATTCACTTGAAAACTATTTATGATCATTAGATTTTGTTGATTTTAATTTTTTAATTTTTTTTTTAGATTTTTAGTATTATGTATATTCTATTATATTTTAAAGCATTGGAAATTCAAAAGTTACTTCAAGCAAGGATTGGCAATTAGAACCGAGATCTGCAAACCTTAATCGACCTGAGAAAATTTGAACCCAATGGATCCGCATCTAGAAAATCAATGTTTTACTGGTGACAAAATATTGTTGATGGGTCATTGGTAAACCTGTTAATCGGCTACAACTAACAACATTTTAGTCATTGGTAAAACCCTTGTGGAAAAATCTTTGCCAACGACATTCATGACGCCCATACTAATGATTTTGTGATGACTTCTTTTTCAACTACTTGCGAACGACCTATTTATCGACGACTTATATATGCCTATTTTAAAATGTAATTTTTTAATTTTCCAATGACTATTTGAGGACTTACGGACGACTTTCCTTAAGCAATTTTGCCGAATTTCTGCTGCTTTTCTTCCCCTCAATCCACAATACCAAATCAGCCATTTCGGCAATGTCACAAAAAAAAAATGATACCACAACAAAATATCATATCTAAATTTAAGAAAAACCAAAATAATAAAAAAATCACAGAAAAAAGTAAAACAACATCATAAATATTCGATACAACATAAAACCATATTTATGTCCATACCAAAAATACCATAAACACACGCACATGTCTGTACGTTATCGTGTTCATAAAATAAACAACATCAAAAATACACATGTCATAAACACAAAATTATAAAAATCGTTAAGCGGACGCTGTGCAATTAGTACAAATTAAGTAGTAATCGTTTTTCAAGGATTAATCGAAGCTAATTTTTTTTGATAACTAGTGCATTTTGGATAAAATTTTAGTGTTTTGTTTAGTATCGACTGACATAAATTGGAATTTTGGGATTTCAAATATGCTTAGGAGTATCCAATGAGGCAAGATGACTAAAATTAGCACATTGATGCTTATATGTGACATTAAACTTTAAATAATGCCTAATTAATGCCTAAATACATGTTTTGACTCTTACATGAGACAGTATACATTTTCTATGTAAGTCTAGGCAAACTGCTAGGTGAAAAGCCTCGCCTAGTGCTTAGGCGGAGCCTATGCGTGGGCCTAAAATGATTTTTACAACAGTATACATGATTATTTCCAAAAATGTGAAATCTCACGACTGTGGCGGCAATGGTAGCGCTAGCGCTCTATTTCCAAAACGATAGCCGGACATTTGGTACAAGGTTTCGACATGTTCGTCTTTTCCTCAAGCCTTCTTGTCATCTCCCATTATGTCGCCATCTCCTCCTCATGCTTCTTGAGCAGTTCTGCATGATTTCATGACATCTCCTCCATCTTACCTTTTACATGGGTCTATGTCTAAGTCTCGGCAGTGTCATAGGAGTAGCCTCTCTTACTGGATTAACGCCGTAAATAAATTTATCACATGAAAAGAGGTAAGTTGAATAGTTTTTGCAACTTCATAAAGGCATACTTTCATGTCGTGTTAACTAATGACCGATGTCTTAAATCAACGTAGTATTACAATAAAATAAATCATGAAGCAGATACATTTTAAACAATTATAGGATGCATGTAAATGTTTTATTTTTAAAAGAAATTTTAGTCTGGATTATAACTTAACGCAGAAATATTATCAAGATTGTTTATGGGATCCCTTCTCTTTTTTAATGAATTAGACAAATCGAGAAACACGTGTACTTTCACATCAGGAGTGATCATAATACCCTACTCCATCCACTCTTGAATCTTAGCAGCGCATGTTTTTGCTGATTTGTAAGTTTTTAATTTTGTGAGTATATGAATTTGAATTAAATTCGACCATAATTTAAATCAAGTTGCGCGTAAAAATTACAGTATATAGTAGCAACATTAACCCACCAAGATGATCCCTCACTCAACTCAAGCCTGTGAGTCCGCACATACACCTCTCCAGTGGTTGAGTCTCTTTGATAGTTTGTAGCTTAATTAAAAAAGAAAAAAATCACCAACAACAACTTATTATATTTTGCTTTAAAAATTAATTTGAACACACCAAATCCTGTTGATAGTCCGCAAAATATTTCTAGCCGCGACATTGCAATCTTTGATTTTGCGCCATATTTACTGCATGTGAATGCGCCTTCACATCTTCCCACTCCCAATATGACTTGAACTAGTCATAAAGTCTTGAGCAAGCGCCTTGACCCTCTTTCCACATTTCTTTATCCTATACACCACATCTATGTTTTTTGCTTCCTTTATGCTCGTAATATCTTTGATTGGCGCTTGAGATTTATCGGGTTTCCATTGATATATACTCTTCATTTGTATTTAAATATACATTGTCAACATATGCATTCAAAATCAAGTATGCATTGAATTTATTTTACCATAAAATCATTGAGCATGACGTCTTTGATGTTTGATGGAATATCCGAGAATCTAGATCAGAATTAATTCACCCTGGCAAGAATCAAATTGTGAATGTTATCACTTATGATCCCACTGTTGAAATCGACTATGCACATAAATAAATTATATAATAATGTGAAGCTATTTGAGATGATAAATCAAAAATTTAAAATCAAATATAAACGTAATTTATCACTTTTCCTTCTTTGACACAATGAATAATGATAGCTTGACCTACAAATGCATTTCAATCTATAACATATGCATATATAGATGGACCAACGTCATCACGCTCATCAATATGGTTGGAGCAGATGAATGGTGATAGCATGTGCAATGTATCATCGCATACAATAGGCGACTATGACACTCTCTAGTCCGAAGATGTCCCACTGGAATGAGATGTTCGGGTTTATATGCTGTTGAGCGATGGATTTCGACACCGCCTTTTCTGCATCTGTTATGAGCACAGGATTCATATCCGTTAAAGTTTCAGTTGTATAATAAACTAAACAATTCATGTCATTATTTAATAGAGTAGATACTTAAGTGTGCAGGTGCTCCAATTTAATATCCAAGTAAAACATTAAAAAAAGAGGAAAAATGAAGTAAATAAGTGAAAATTTGGTTCTGCAGTTATTTTAGAATTGATAAGTGAAAACCGCTGCCTAAAAATATGTTTTAAATTACATCCCTATTTTTTATTTTGGTAAAAAAATTGTTTTGTTGAAAATTAAATCTGAATAATAATCGCACGTTTCTATGATCAGAACAATTTTTTCATAATTTTTTTAAAAACTGTAAATATTTGCTGAGAAATCTTTTATTTCTTGAAGAACAACTATTTTCTTTTAATTAAATGGACTTTTTGTTATAATATATGTAAATATATAAGTGAATATGCTTTTATGGTTTTTTATTTAGTCCCACATCGTGGAATTGGTTAAGTCATTTGCTCTGAAGCCTTTATATAAAGGAGGCTATGTAATGTAAATACATATCTATTCTGAGAAGTGAATAATATATCTTTTGTCTCTCTCCAATGGCTTCTTCTCTTATTTCTTTAAAACATATTCTTATTTGTTTATAACACGTTATCAGCACGATCTACAATTGTGATAATTTATTATGAAATCAGATTCAAAACGGTAAGTTATTTTTCTATTATGATTGATCTAATCTTCCAAATTATTATTTTTTATATATCTCATTCCATTCTAGATCTACTTCTTCAGATCTAAATCTATTGTATTATTTTTTAGATTTTATTATACTAGTCTTATAATTTTATATCTTATATAGATCTAAACTTTGAGATCTAATTCTTATTTTGTTGGTTATTATATTTCAGATCTAATTTGTTTGTTGTTGCTATTTTTCTGATCATATTATATTGTTGATCTCAATATCATGCTTACTTTTGTGTTTTATAGTTCATTTATTTTGGAATGCAAGTTTGAACTTGACAAAATTTGATATTGTTGATTCAACAAATTTATTGAATTTGATTGCATTTAGTTTGGATATGGATTTGAGAAATCAATCACGGTTGGTAAATGAAGTTTTCATTTTGAAAACATTTTGATTTGATTTAGATTTAAATGAAGACTTTGGAAATTATTTTGATATACGATTTATATTTCCAGAAGAAATATTTTATTGTTTCTAAGAGAAACAAATATAAATATAATACGTATCTAAAAGATCGTATTAAGTGAATGGAAACATTAGTAAAAGCTTACATGATAAGCTTAATATCTTCCAATGTTTCCTTGTTAAAAAAAAAAAGGAAAAAGGAAATAATAATTGAAAACCTGCAGTTTTCATAAATCAGTAAATTACAAGTTTCCTCAAAATAAAGAACCATAAGTTCTAACTAAAAAAAAAAAAAAGAGGATCAGAAAATTTAATCATAAAAAAAAAAAAATAAGTTTGAACAACCTGAAGTTGTGCAAAGATTTTTTTTTTTCCAACCAGAAGTTGTATAACTCAAAGTCCAAGACCTGAAGTCTTGAATTATGAAAAGATTTTCTGACAATGTTTTAGAGATTTATTTATATTTATATTGCAAAATCTAACATCCCAGAAGAGATGTTATAGGAATTTTATTTTAAAATTATGTGAATGGATTGTCTAGTAATACTAACCTGAAGTTAGACCATTTTTTCGAAGATGAAGGAAACTTCATTAATGATGAAAATTTAAGTGCAATAATAAATGATATGGTCGAATTGACCAATAATAGCAGCCTGAAGTCTGCTATGTGGATTTTATTTTATTTCAGTTCAATAAATCAGTTTGAAGTTGGTAAAACCCAAGTTTTGATAATCTTTGGGTGTGTTTGCCAAACTATATATTTGAAGAAGTACATTTTAATATTCTCCAGAAGAGATAATCCATATGACATACTCTTGAAGAGATGTTTTACGATTTTTATATTTCAAAATCCAAACATCCTAGAAGAGATGTTGTAGAATTATGTAAATTATGTAGAAAAAGATATTGATTATTGATGATATGCCAAAAACAATGCATATAAAGTATCTTTAGAAGTGATATGTACCACTCTAGAAGCGGTGTTTATGAAATATCCCCAGAAGTGATATTATATCATCGTATAGCACTATAAAAGAATTGCCTATAAAATATTGTCAAATGTGATAATAAATTATCCAAAATTCAATCGTCTATTGTCATGGACCCGTAGCTCCATTAGACAAATAGTGATATGTAACATTTTACTTTTCAGAACTTACGATGAATCAAATATTATATGCACAACTATTCTTGAAGAAATATCTTTATATATGCTCCTGAAGAGATAATCTATATGTCGTATCATAATTTTCACTAAAGCTATATAAATACGGTCTTGAACAAATCGTTATGTGCAACCATTATAATTTCTTATTTTTATAACATTTCAAGGGTTCAAAAGATACTCTTATTTATGTTGTAAATATATCTATTTTACTGAACTCTCTAGAGGAGATGTTTATATATAATTATAAGTTAGTATATATTTTCTAATAAACAATCATAATTAATGTTCAATAGTAATGTTAGAGATATAATCAAGGAATAATGATATAATTTTTTTTAGTAATAACAATAATTTATTCAAAAAAAAAATAAAAAAAAATAATGATATTGTATACCAATGTTACACTCCAGAAGTAGTGGTTTTATCTCTTGCATCTTACTTTCAGTTGGTGAATCTAATTTTGTCACTGTATTTAAAGTTTGATATGCCATTTTAAAAGCAATTACAACAAAAATCTCCAACATGGATATTTTATGCTACTGTAAAAGTAGTAATTATGTAATATGTATAAAATAAACAGTGTATATTGATATGACATTCAAATAGTGCATATATATATATATCTAGAAGAGAAAGTTCACTCCAGAAGTGGTGATACTAATATATCTCTAGAAGAGATTTATAAATTTGAAAATGATAACATATCTCTAGAAGAGATTTATTTATATATTTGGTAATTTTATTAAACCAAATAAGTGTACATAAATTTGATTATAAAGGATCCTAATTTAGCTTAGATTAGATCCTAAAAGTTTGAGAGCTAAGAGGAAATCTGTATCTGTAACATTCCAAGCATCTAGAAGATACTATTATTATTTTTGCTGTAATTTTTTTTATAGAACTCTCAATAGAGATGTGTAGAAATGTCTATATGCAATTAAAAATTACTCCTTGATAAGTAATCATACTTAGTGTTCAAAACTGATATTTGAGATATAATTGAGGAATAAAACTTAACAACTTGAAGTTGTGTGTATATTTTGTTCGAACCAGAAGTTCGATATGGTTTCAAACCAAACGTTTTGAACGTTATCATGCGGTTTTGACAGGTTTGCATTGACATTGATTTATAAATAGAAATTAATAATTTTGATCCTTGTAATAGTTTGTTCCAAAAATCACTAATTCAAATGAGAAAGAATATGAAAATTTTACAATATACATGTGATACGTGGACGCACGTATACATCCGTATATGTAAATATTTAGCTAACAAGCTGAAGTTTGTTATAAGCTATTATTTAGTGATTATGCATAGATATTATTCAGTGATTTAAAATTCAATCAACATAAATGTTGAATGACTTGAAGTCATGTATGTATTCAAATGATCTACACAATAAGTAAATTCCTCCAATAGCTTAGATCAATGAATGAGAACAAACTCTAATAATCAATACCAATTGAATGCATCTTATCAACGAATAAAAGAATTATCCTCCTATTATTAATATGTATGATTATTTGCTAGTAGCAATATCATGATGGATCAAAATAAGAATCCAAAGATGATTATTATTTAATGTGACAATGTTTGTCAACATTGAGGGGGAGGATAAAAGGATACAAGTTCATTTTGATCATCAGTGTTAAATATTTATTAAAATATACAATGATGCAAAATATTATCAATATTATCCCTAGTAGACTTTCTCCAATATAGATTTGAATCCCTGAAGGATCAAAATTTGTAAACCACATCTGAAATATGGTTCAAAAGTCAGTTCAAAATATTTTTGGAGTAAGTAATAAAGATGCCAAATAAAGAAGGTGGGTGTTCTTGAAGAAACACATAAGGATGCTCTGAAAGAGATCCATTGATTCTCAAATAACCCTAGAAGTGGGTTAGGTACCTAAAACATGATAATTAAAGAGATCTCAATAAATCATGTCTAGAACTGACAAGAAATAATCATCGATGATAAATTTGTAAATAATAAAGCGCTTATATTTATAAATAGATTAAGAATCTTGAATTAGGGGAAAACATGACTGGCCATCATGAATCCTTTAATAGTAGAGAAATATGGACATGTAGTCCGCAAAGTACCGAAAGTACTTGAAATGCTTAATATACCCTGAAGGTATAAATGTGGTTTAAAATCATATTAAACAATGAAAGTATACAAATTCCTGAAGAATACAAATAACTTTCATTGTTATAAAGAATGCAAAGAACAAGGAGAGTAAATTTTAACCTATTTTTAAGTATCGTTGTAATGAAGCTCTTAATATCCATAGAAGTGGTAGTTGCAATATGCAAATACTTATTAAAGTATACAAATTTCTGAAGAATATATATAACTTTTGTAGTTATAAAGAATGAAAAAGACATAAAGTGTAGATTACAAATTTCTTCTAAGTATTGTTATAATGAAAATCTTGATACATCAAGATGAGTAGATTACTTCCTGCTTTCTAGTAATGTTGTAATGAAATTTTTAATATTCATGAAAGATGTATAGTTGCAATGCGCAAAACTAATTTGAAGCATAAAAATGAAAGCACCTGAAGTGTTTGTCATAAAAGTAGCATACAAATGCATAAAATGCAAACCATGTTTGGAAGAAACATCTTAGAAAATTTGATTGTGTCAAAGAAAACTATTAATAAATTGTATTATGAATGAGATACATATTTATGGATCCAGAAGTATCTATAACCAATTTAAGTTATCGAAAGACGAATATGAATTCGGAGGAAAATTTAAAATCAGGGGGAGAATTCATAAGTATTTTATAATGCACTCTTTTTCCTTAACTAAGATTTTTCCCATTGGGTTTTTATTAGTAAGGTTTTAACGAGGCATATCTTGATCCAGAAGTATCAACTCCCGGTAACATTTGAAATAAGCTATAATGTACTCTTTTTCCTTATTTAAGATTTTTCCCACTGGGTTTTTCTTATTAAGGTTTTAATGAGGCATTATCTTGATCTAGAAGAATCAAACGTCTTTTCAAGAAATAACATCTCAAATATGTTATTTAAGTTAAAATTATATTTTTATCCTTGACTAAGGTTTTTCCCATCTGGTTTTCCTTTGTAAGGTTTTTACTGACGTATTAAATTGATCCAGAAGTATCAAACTCTATCTGATGCAATAAATTATTGAAATATGACATACTATATTGTACTCTTTTTCCTTCACTAAGATTTTTCCCATAGGGTTTTACTTAGTAAGGTTTTAATGAGGCATTAGTTTGATCCAGAAGTATCAAGCTTTATTTAAAGAAATAAGAAAATAAAATATGTCATTGTACTCTTTTTTCCCATTGGGTTTTTCTTAGTAAGATTTTAATGAGGCATTATTTTGATCCTGAAGTATCAAACTTTTATAACGGATATCATTTTTAGTATGATATTTATGATTTCACAAGTTGCACTCTTTTCCTCGTTCAAGATTTTTTCCCACTGGGTTTTTCTAATAGAGGTTTTTAATGAGGCAACAGACAATATCTATATCGACTGAATCGATAAATGCAAGCAAGATAATAATGAGGGGGAGCAATCATCATACAAAACGGAAATTTCAAATTATCCGAGCATTCAAGATTTTGAAGACGCATATTCAAGGGGGAGTGTTATAATATATGTAAATATATAAGTGAATATGCTTTTATGGTTTTTTATTTAGTCCCACATCGTGGAATTGGTTAAGTGATTTGCTCTGAAGCCTTTATATAAAGGAGGCTATGTAATGTAAATACATATCTATTCTGAGAAGTGAATAATATATCTTTTGTCTCTCTCCAATGGCTTCTTCTCTTATTTCTTTAAAACATATTCTTATTTGTTTATAACACTTTTGTCTATTTTACCTACTTTTAATTTCTTTGAGAACTATTAACTTAATATTTAATTCCATATAAAGTAATATTCAAATCATGAATCAAAATGATTTAAAAAAGCATGGATTGATCCATGTTTTATATTTCAAAATTATTTAGGTGTGTTTTGTATAAATAAAAGATAAAATTTTAGGTAAGAAAACGTAATTTTTAGTTTTTATATATATATAACTCCATTGAGGTAAAAATTGATAAGACAAATTGTGATACAGTAGAATCAAACCATTAGATGTAAACACAATCATATCCAATGGTTAGAATATATTGTGAAAATTTTGTGCTTCTCTAGCATATTTTTTTAAGTACAATATTTCTAATATTATTTTCAAATACATATATGTGTATGTGTGTAGACACACACGCATACACACACACATATATTGTATAACATATAAAATATATCAACTTAAGCAAAGTTAATATTATATGTAATAGCAGATCTTGACTGTTTGAGTTAACAATATGAAGTAGTTATTTTGACATTCGAGCGAGCTACTTTAAAGCCGCGTGTACTAAGTTTATTTGAAGTAGATAAAAGAGGCCAAAGGCCCAACTAAAGATGGGTTTGTCACAAATGGGTAACCACCCAAAGACAACAAAAACATAAGGAAGAAAACCCTAGTCGCTTACCATATTTCTTAACATCAACTAAAATAAAAATAAACCCTAGAATTGTCGATTTGGAGGCCATGCACAATTTTCGTCCACATCAACGAGAAGAACTTAACTGACAGAGGTTTCCAAGCTCTCCAGTATTCTTCTGCATTAACAAGTAGCTTCAAGTGTGAGCTATCGATCTTGGATCTAGCTAAATCTTCTTTAGTTGCAGAAGTAAGTTGAGATGAACTAATTTTTCTATTCCCCCCCCCCTTTTCCAAATAGATAAGTGATATATCTAGGTATTAAATACGCATCTATAAAAGTTTTCATTTATTCTCTGATTATTAATCCGAAGGGACTAATTCTTCTCAAGTGGGATTTGGATTGCGCGGTAGTTTCTATTCAAATTAGGTAAGAATAAGATTACTCTTCTTGTAACCTAAAAAATTGTTCAAAATAACACCTTTCTCTCTTTTTTTTTAGAAATTGCTTCCGGTTTAAGTAAGAGAATAGCCATCTTCAAACTTCTTTCTCGAGTGATCAATGTTAAATTGTGTATTTCTGCCATGGGAAATATTTGAGTTGAGTTTCCCGCTATGTAAGTATGATTCCACACTTTCCTCATAATTATCCATACCATAGATGTCTTAGTTTTGATTGTTTGGATCTCCTGACTTTTTGCTAGTCTTGTGAATTAATATTTGGTAATTTGCTTCAATTATTTTCTATAATTGGATGCTTTCATTTTCCTTCTTTGTATATAATGATCTAGAGTTTCTTTCCGTCCAAATGTGGAATATTACTGTTGTTAAGAGTATACATGCATTGTCAAACTCTTTTAATTTGTTTCAGGACTGCTGTTGGATATATTGAATGCTTGTTCGTATGTTGTGCAAAGACTAAAACCGATTGAGTTGTAACTTCCTTTAGCAATAAACCATATATGTCTTGAATTCATGCAATAAAAGAATATATGTTCTATAGTTTTCAACTCTTTTTTGCAAATTGATTTCTCCATTTTGATACCATTTGTTACATCTGTCTCGTGTGGGCAAAATGTTTAGTAAAGAAAAATAAGCATAATGAGCCATTTTCTAGCAATCTTTTTTTGAAATGTCACTTTATATACAAAAAATCACCGTGATAACATATCACGTATCAACGAACATTCGAATCACGCTATGCAAGTTTTAAACTTGTGACCTCTTGCACCAAAGCCAAATCACTTAATCACTGGGACAATGGTGCTTTTTAATTTTTGGCAATTTGCTATGTTTCAAAGTATTTTACGCCAGTTACTGATAATTGGGTGTCGCTTTTACATCCATCCCAAAGGGGATTGTTTGTAGTATCTAATAAATCATAGATTTTCTTTGCTCCAATATTTGGTTCTTTTTTGACATTTACATCGTCATCATCAACTCAACTGCAGGGAACATTGATCGTGATGCATCTTCAACCATATCGTCTATGGGATTGCGATGACAATGTCATTACCACCTCCTCCTTTGATTGTACAGGAATAGGTGCTACAAGTTCTCCATGGCGATCTCACACATGATAATCCGACATGAAACCGTATTGGCATAAATGAACTTTAACCATATCTGATACCAAATGCGTCTAGAGTTTGCACCTACTACACGGACAACGAATTCCTTCTTTGTTTCCATTGTTACTTAAAGTGAGTTCAATAAATACGTATACACTATAAAAATGTTCCTTTATTGATCCTCTCAACACCTTCGCGGTTGATGCATCCAGCTCCGATTAACAAAGTAGGTGCACATTTTTTCTATTTAAGAAAATACGACAGAATATCAATAAGGGTTTTTAGGCTCAAGAAAAAAGTCAAAGAAAAATTTAGTTTCAGCGACAAGAAGTTTGTTTTTTAGGCTGGAAGACACGTTTTAGTGTATATCACAGAATGATAGTTGTAACTATCATTTTCGGTTTACACTAAAAAGTGTTCTTTAGACTAAAAAACAAACTTGTTGTCCCTGAGACTAATTTTTTTGCAACTTCTTCCTTATGCTTATTTACCTGTATCATAAAGGTATTGATCATTTTATAGATTACATTTTATTTTCAATTCATTTATACATTTTAATGTTTTATTAATTATATAATATATTATTCTTTTTTTATTTTTCACTTCATTTATACATTTTAATGTTCCATTAACTATAATTAATTTATTAATTATTATGTATACAATTTATGGATTGGCTTATGAATATAATATTAAAATTTTAGTTTATTATTTTATACTTTGATGGTTAGTCATCCTACTTCATATTACAAACACAATGGTAATTACATTTCGTAAATCATTTCATTAAACGATTCAACAAAATTTTGGTAGCACTTCCCTTTTGTTTCGTGTATCATATACAAATGTGTGTACACAGAGAGCAAAAAGGAACTGCTGTCGAAATTTTGTTAACCGTTTAAAATAAAATGATTTACAAAATCTAATTACTTTATTGTGTTTGTAACTTGTCCAATACAAGGACAATCCGACAAATATTATATCAGATGAATAGCGATGTCCATTCTATAATGAAAACGGATATCCATATAATGATCATATACAATACTTGTTAGATAGTGCTAAAAACTTTCTAAAGGATTTAAAAAAATAAAGCACATTTTTCATCAATTTGTTTATATATTAACATTGCATGATTTTTTATTAATTATATAACATATTAGCATTTGTACAATAATTTGTTTATATCTTAATATTTTATTAATTATATAATAAATTATATAATTTTTACCTTTTTACAAATCTTTTATGTTTTCAAATTTAACGATAATAGTATATATTAAAAAATAAACAACAGTATACACTAGTTTACCGCATGCCACACATTCTAACAAATAGGTTTATACATAATTAAGGGTATAAACTAATAAACGATTATATAAATAGATTATTATTTTAGACATTATAGAAACCATGCATATACACTAAATTATGTGCATCTACACTAATTAACCCAAGCCTAAATAAATTATTATTTTAGACATTTTAGAAAACATGCATATACACTAAATTATGTGCATCTACACTAATTAACCAAAGCCGACCCAAGTGTGCATATACACAAATTAACGCATATACAGATACACTAAATTATACATTAATTTTTCGATTTAAACAATAATCTTTAATAATAGTTGTAATACCTTTGGTGTCACACTTTTTTGGTATCAACATGAACTACCAAAAATGCCCTCTATAAGTATTATTAAATATTACTATTGCTTAAAAATATGATCTAACAGTTAATTTTTTTTAACAATTCAAAACTTACTTATCTTATTATCACTTAGAAATAGGATCTTAAGAATAAACTTTTTTCAAAGTCATTTTTACCAATTAATAACAGAAATAAAAATTTCAACCAATATAAAATTAAATCCATTCTTTAGTAATTAATAATAGAAATAAAAATTCAAACGTCCCTAAAAGTAGTATCTAATAATTAAACATACTTTACAAATTCAAAATGCTTCTAAAAATAGGATATAAAATTAAACTTTCTTTAAAATTCAAAATACTTCTCTACAAATATACAAATCTCAGTATCACTTGAAATAAAAAATTATTTTTTTGACAGATCTTTAATAATAGTTGTAATACCTTTGCTGTCACACTTTTTTGGTACCAACATGAACTACCAAAAATGCCCCTCTATAAGTATTATTAAATATTACTATTGCTTAAAAATAGGATCTAACTGTTAATTTTTTTTTAACAATTCAAAACGTACTTATCTTATTATCACTTAGAAATAGGATCTTACGAATAACTTTCTTCAAAGTCATTTTTTACCAATTAATAACAGAAATAAAAATTTAAACCAATATAAAATTAAATCCATTCTTTAGTAATTAATAATAGAAATAAAAATTCAAACGCCCCTAAAAGTAGTATCTAATAACTAAACATACTTTACAAATTCAAAATGCTTCTAAAAATAGGATATAAAATTAAACTTTCTTTAAAATTCAAAATACTCCTCTACAAATATACAAATCTTAGTATCACTTGAAAAAAAAAATTATTTTTTTGACAGATTTAAATATATACAATTTGTAACAAAAATAATTCACGCGCGAAGCGCGTGCCATTACACTCGTAACTATAATTAGAATTCAATGGAGAATAGTAAACAATCAATGAGTAATATCACTACAACAAAAATGCCCTATTACAACGGGCATTTGCTGCCCGTTGTAATAGAAGGCTATTACAACGGTCGATTCAGGACCGTTGTAATAAATGCCCCTTTTTACAACGGGCATTTGCTTCCCGTTGTAATAGATAGCTATTACAACGGTCCATTCAGGACCGTTGTAATATATGCCCTATACAACACTCTTTTTACAACGGTCCATTCAGGACCGTTGTAATAGATGCCCCTTTTTACAACGGGCATTTGCTGCCCGTTGTAATAGATCTCTATTACAACGGTCCATTCAGGACCGTTGTAATATATTTATTAATTACACTTAATATTTAATTATTATAATTAATATTCAATTATTTAGTAATTACATTTAATATTCAGTATTTGATATTCAATATTAGATAATTAAATTAGTAAAATTCTAAACTAAATTCATAAACACATTTGAAATTTTCATAAAATTCAAGAATTAAAAAGTAAAATTTTAAGATAACTTAAAATTTTAGAAAGTTTCCAAAATCTTAGAATATTTAATATTTCAAATAATTTAAAATTTGGAAATTTTGTAAAATAAACTTAAAAACATTTGTAAAATTTATAAACAAAAATTTGAAATTTTCATAAAATTATAAAACAAAGAGATTAAAATTTTATAAAATATTTAAAATTTCAAAATATTAAAATAATTCAGAATTTGAGAAATATAAATTTTACTGTAAAATTTTTAGAAACTAATGCCCCTTTTAGTTTCAAATGCATTAGTAATTACATTTAATATTCAGTATTTTACTGTAATATTTTTAACTAAACCCCTTTTTATTTTTTAACACCCTTAACCCTTTTCTCCTTAACAAATCCGGCCGGCCCTTCTATCTCTTTGTAGACCCGATCCCTTTTTATAATTCTTGAGTAAAAGAAAATGGCGGCCGTTGTTTTCTTCTTTCTGAAATTAGGGCTTGAAAAATTGGGGACCTCGTTCCTTTCTCTGATCCAAAATTAGGGCTTTGCGAAGCGCCTACTGTTGTTCGATCGCGTGGATAATCGTGAGTTGCTTCGATCGATTGTTTCCTTGTATCTTACTGCAGCTGCTTCGATGGAGTTCGTGTTCGAATTTGGTATGTTCTTTTTATTGCTTGCAATTGCTTGATTTCTGTATTGCGAACTCCTTGATCTATGCCGATGATGATAGTTTGGTTTTTATAGGTTCGATCCCCTGAGTTTTCGTTCGTATATTCGTGTTTGAATTTGTCAATGGAATTGCTCTGGCCGCTGGTTTTCGTTTCGATGCTTGAGATATTCTTGACTTGTTCATAAACGTATATACTTGATTTCTTGGTTTGCACGGCTTTGTATTATTTCGTGATTGCCTTGGCTTGAATTTACTGCTCCGTGAATTTCTTGTTTTGACTTGTTCGAGTCACGGCTTCGATCATTTATCATCACCTGACTTCGGTTTTAAAATACTCGGCTTTGACAACGATATTGAACTCCCTTGTGACTTTATTTGATTCTGAACATCACCTGATTCTGAGCATTGAATATCATGCTTTCTGGTCTGAAGCTTGGTTACTTGTTCATGTTACAGTGACCAATTTTTGTTTTTGCCTTGAGCATTGTTATTTACTTGACCAGTTGTTCATTTGAACTTGTTTGAGACCTGATTGCTTTGAACTTGATCATGTTGACTTCTCTTGAGTCTGTTTACATGTGCACTTGTCTGCATTGTTTCTTGGTCGACACTTGCATCACTCTGGTTAACTGTTGCTGCACTGTAACTCGAGTTTTCACTGTCATGTTGCTGTTGACATGTTCATTTTATTCATTTGAGTTTTGATGCTTCATGTAGCTGTTGGATCTTGCATTGTATTTCGAAAAGAGTTATCAAGTTACGATTGCTTAGTGGTTTCACTTGTACTTTGTTTTATTGTATTAACAATGGAGGGGCATTTGCTTTTAAGAGTTTTGCTTCAGCATGTATAATTGGACTATAATGATTTAGACTGTATATTATTTTTTGAATTTGTTGCGTTTTGGTTCTGGGTTGAATCTGGTTCTATGTTGATGCCTTTATTACTATTGTTGTCACTCAAATTGGTGTCAACTTGCATTAATTTATTCAAGTTATCCCATGCATTGCTGTTTTCCTGTGTTTGCTTCGTTTCAAAATCCAGGTTCTCAAGGATGGGCACCTGTTTGCCATATGACCATAGCAACTGCAAACTTTACACTTATTAGGATACCACGCATGTTCAACACTTTGCCAAATTATGTTGTCATTAACATCATAAATTGAAATTTGTTGGGAAACAAGAAATTAGCATCAACTTCTACAGGCACTTGTGCTGCGAATCATTCCTTTTGTCACTTGATCCAATTTGTACCAATGACATCTTTAGTCCAGAAATCTAAGTCTATGCCCGGAAATTGAACCCATACCGGGGTCGATTGAAGGAATTTCCTCATGAGCTTCATGCCGTGTTTCATTTTTTTTCATAATGATTAGGCATTTATCATAAAAATATGGATCATTCATCAATATTTTTTCACAATCTTCTTGAGTCTCGAACTTTACTAAATAAAATCTGTTAATACGAGAGAAGATTTGAAACTCATCACTAGGCTTCCAGACTTGTGTTATGTAGGATTTAAAGAGGTGATATTATGGTTTTGGACCCATGACATAAAGAGCTATTAGCACAGCTCGTGTGCTTGTTTGTATGTTGTATCATGATGCACTTGTTACTGTGTCATCTTCACTTGCATTGCTGCGCCACTGATTTGATTTGTCGAAGCTTTGCATTCTTCATGTTGCCTTGTGTTGAACCCAGTTTTAAAACTCGGGTTTGACCTTGTGCTCGTGTCGTGATTTTAAATATATTGCATGTGAGTTGAACCCGGCTTTGCATTTGGGTTTGACCTGTGCTCACTTGTCTCTGTAGCATTATCAAGTGTATATCGGTGTGCACGGCCTTGTGGCATATACAGTGATACACTGTGTATGTCACAAGTTGTTCGTGTATGATGAATTCAAATTTAAATGATGACGAACAACCCAAATAACTGAGGCAAATATTCTTTTCAAAAAATTCACATTTTATTCTATATTGCAAAAATATTTCTTTTTCAATTTTACCGCGTTAGTAAATATTTTTGCAGATTGCTCAGATGCTAGATTCTAACTGGAAAGAAGTTGAAGATAACAATACGAGTGTGAGTGATATGTAGTGAGGTTCTGAATGTAAAATAGTGATGTAATGAAATTTGTATCAAAATTGTATAGTGAATAGTGAGAGTTTGAATTTGTACTATTTAAAATTTGTAATAAATATTTGTTTGAATAAAATATTCGTTTGAATTCAAAATCTGTGCTGTATTTTTTTTTAAAATTTGCATTTATTTTGCAACGGTCAGAAACCGTTGCAATACCATGTATTACAACGGGCATTGCCCGTTGTAAAAATATGTATTACAACGGGCATTGCCCGTTGTAAAATATGGTCGACCTATTACAACTAGGCCTAATACAACGGGCGCATGCCCGTTGCGAAATGCATATTACAACGGGCATTGCCCGTTGTAAAATGTCTGTTTTGTTGTAGTGTATAAATAAGTAAAATCATAAATTAACCCTAATTTAGCAAACGAAAATTAATTAGGATTAAGAAAAAAAAACATGATTGGAGATGAATTCGTGGGCTAGGGTTGTGAAGGGTGGAGAATGATGAATTTGTTGATGGTCGAGAGTTGGTGCGGATTTGCCGACGAAGGAGAGGGGATGCGGGGCTAGGCTTTTGTGTGATTTAGGGGAGTTAAACGAAATGAAGCAGCTTTCGGCCTGGTGGCTGAATATACGCGATCTTTCGATGGCTTTAATTAGCGACGGTTTCCGACGTCTGTTTAAAAAAAATTTAATTCCATTTTCACACTTTTTAAAACAAATTTATTATATATTAGTTTATTTGAAAATTTTAATTCGTAGAAAAAATTGAATGTTTATATTAGTTATCAATGAATATGAAATAAAGATTAACGATTACAGCCTCTCTTACTAATTGCCTTTTCAAATTAATTAAAAAAAAATAAAAATAAATTATAGTTATACACAATGTTAACAAAATAAATTAATAAAACTATTACGTATCGTAACTATACACAATGTTATACAAAATAAATTAATAAAACTATTACGTATTGTAACTTTCATCCAAATTTTATAATTGATGGTGTGAAACTTGCAGAAAATGATTGTGTTCGATTTTCAATAAATTTAATTATCGAATATAATCATACAACAAAAAAGATTATCGACAATGCTAATTTAATTAATCGGAAATTATCATAAATTTGAACAATTGAATAGAAATATATTTACAAAATTCTTAGCGTTTGAATTATTATATATTTAATCAAATTTCAAACTTATATAACTATCGACAACCCTCGAAAGCATAAAAACGGAATCGTCGACAGCCGTCAGAAGCTTCAGTCATAAATTCCACTATTCCTTGTAGTGATTAGATGGAAGCTTTAGTGCATGTTATCAGTACGTTATTCTCCTTTTAAGGAGCACGGTATCAATCCCATATTGGAAAACCTTCTTTACATGGACGCTAGGGGATCCAAAATTTCCCCAGATGAATATACAGTTTACGAACGCAGCATGCACAACATTATTTACAACTCCTTTAACAGAAATTAAATCAATATATTTGTTGTCCAGAGTCCACATAAATCACGAGAACAAAGTAAATGTAGCTCGAACAAATCTCTTAACCGAAACAATCTTCTACTTAGAACAAAGTCATGAGAAACAAACTCCCTTAATTGAAATAACTTTAAGAGCATAGACCAAGTACATTTAAAAAGAAAAGAGAGGAAGAAAATGTAGCCTTCTAGTTTTTAGTAGCGGATCCTGCAAGGGGTACCAAACTCTCCACAAAGCTGGTTACTATGAAATTTGAATCTTCATTAAAGATCCGAAGTCGGCAATTCTCCTTTTCATAATATCCAAATCTGAAATGTTTATCCCTTTAAAATCAATTATATATTGAAGTGGCAGATCTACCACCCTATATTTTTCATCCTTGAGGTTGTAGGACAGTAGTGCTTTTGGAGTTTATCTACGTATACTGTTATCAATCTTGAAATAAACAACTTCTCCTACTGCTTTAGGGGATGCATAACAGTCTATAGGAAATGGAGCATCCTCACTTGCAACTTGCCATCTTAGAAGTTCTTTCTTTCCACCCAATGTCATAATTTCTAAGCCCACGTTATAATAAATGCCATTAACGTATCCTAAATGTTTATAGAAATACTGCACAACTTTGTAAGGATTGCTGCTAGAGACATAACATAAGGCAGCCCTACCACAAGGTTTCTTGAACTCCCATGAATAATTATTAAAGCTAAGGTATATAATATATGGAGCAGTACGATGACCATTGGGCAATTTTATGCATTCTCGGGTACATGGATTACATACAACTAAACTAGATGGTGAGCCTAGCAAGACCAAACCATTAGCATGTAAAGGAGTATCTAAAACACGCAGGGTTTCCCCAAAATCATGCTTTAACATTAGGTTTGCAGTTTTCATGCTTTTATTAATATTTTCATCTATGTTGTCGTATCTGTAAAGGCTGATATCTGTTTGCTTGCCAGGGTTAAGTGGTGCTATGACCAATACTGGATTTTTCTTTGACTGCTCCAGGTGCAATGATATGAACCAAGGATCATAAGTTGCATCTCTCCAGTACTTGCTAACAGATCGAAATCTTACCAGAGTTTTCACTGGAAGTCTTGTGAGTATCATAGAAACAATGATATCTGGTATGATTATGGATTCACGACCATTGTAGTCCTTTTCTCTTTTCATGCGCTCTGTTTCCTCTCGTTTTCTTTTGTAGTATCCGCTTTGGCGACGTACTTCTACTCTTCTCATAATAAATGGTTCATCTTCCTCACTCTCCATAATTTCTCTTTTGTTAAGCATTACCTGTTGGATTCAGACTGAGGTAGAGAAAATAATGAGACCTTTACTTCTTTATTTCATTCCAATTTTTCCTTACAGCAAAACAGAGAAACTGACCATATTTATAAACTTTCAAACAACACTTAAGCACAAAAAAAAAAAAAAAAAAACAGTAATTGATTTATGATTTTTGGTTCCCGAAAGACATGTCAATTGGACTAACAGCTGGACATGATCTTTCATTTTTACCTGAACATATTCTAGACTGTTTATTACTTTGGATTACATTCAACACCCCCCCTTAATCCAAAGTCTGACACATTCATCATGTCACGACACCAGCTGAACTTTTCTTGAGTAAGCGACTTCGTCAATATACCCGCAACTTGCTGATCTGTCTTCACATACTGCAGCTCAATCACGCTTTGCTCAATCAGGTCTCGTACAAAATGGAGTCTGGTGTCTATATGCTTTGTCCTACTGTGTTGCACAGGGTTGGTGGCAATTGCAATTGTTGATTGATTATAACAACAGAGAATTGTCGCTCCTTTCTGCTCACAATTTAACTCTTCTAACAAGTATCTTAACCATACTCCCTGACATGCAGCTACTGTTACTGCATTGTACTCAGCTTCCGCAGTCGATAGTGCAACTGTTGATTGTTTCTTCGAGCTCCAACTGATTACACCATTGCCGTAGAAAAACACCTGACCTGTTGTGCTCTTACGATTATCTATAGTACCTGCCCAGTCACTGTCACTGTAGCCTTTTAAGCAAGGTTCATCAACTGCATTGTACCATAGACCATAACTTCTTGTTCCTGTAATATATCGGAGAATTCTCTTTGCTGCTCCCATATGATTTTTAGTCGGGTTTTGCATATACCTTGCAACCATCCCTAATGCATGTGTAATGTCTGGTCTTGTATGTGTCAAATACATCAGTCCTCCTACCAAACTTCTAAATCGAGTTGCATCTGCTGCTCCTGATCCGTCAATCATTGTCATCTTCTCATTTGTATTCATTGGTGTATGTACAGGATTGCAATTTTTCAGCCCAAACTTTTTTATCAAATCTTTTGTATATTTGCGTTGGGATACAAATATTTTTCCCTTCTCCTGTTTAATTTCTAGACCTAGAAAATAATGCATTTTTCCTAAGTCGGTCATCTCAAACATATTCATCATCTGTTCCTTAAACTCCTTCACCATTGCATCATCCGTGCCAAAATAAATCATATCATCAACATAAAGACATACAGCTATAAAGCCTTCTTTTCCTTTGTTTTTGATATATAGATTAGGCTCATTTTTGCTTCTCTCAAAACCCAACTTATGAAAATGTGCATCAATCTTGCTGTACCATGCACGGGGGGCCTGCTTCAAACCATATAGCGCCTTGAATAGACGATACACCCACTGCTCTTTTCCTTTTACTTCAAAACCTTCCAGCTGCTCAACATAAACTTCTTCTTTCAATTCACCATTGAGGAATGCTGATTTCACATCAAACTGATAGATAGATTGTCTCAGCTGGGCTGCAATTGCTATTAGTAGTCGAACTGTCTCAAATCTAGCTACTGGAGAAAATGTCTCCTCGTAATCTATGCCTTGCTTTTGTGTATATCCTTTCGCTACTAACCTTGCTTTGTATTTCAATACGCTACCATCCGCTCCAAATTTTGTCTTGTAAATCCATTTAACTCCAATTGCTGTGCGATCTTTGGGTAATTCCACCAACTTCCAAGTGTGATTTTGTTCAATTACACTCATCTCTTCTTTCATTGCTTGCATCCATTCTTTTCTTTTTGCTGCTTCTTCAAAAAAAAACTGGGTCTGCTACATACATAACTTGAGTAGTTTCATATAGTTTTCGTAAGGACCGTACCTTCCTTTGCGGTGTAATAGAATCATCCATCTGATTTGCTGTGCCACTTGTGCTTCGGCTAGCTTGAGGTAATTTATTCCTGTCATCTTCTTTTTCCTCTTCTACTACTACTACTGATGTGCTGTCTTCCTCCATAGACCAGTTCCACCTAGCATTCTCATTAAACATAATGTTTCTACTGACAATAACTTTCTTTGTCACTGGATTGTACAATCTGTAGCCTTTAGCTTGTATGCAATATCCAATGAACACACACTTTTCTGATTTGGAGTCCAACTTCTTCCGGTTTTGTATAAGGGCGTATGCAATGCACCCAAATACACGTAAATGTCCAATACTAGTCTTCCTTTTGAACCATGCTTCAAATGGTGTCTTGTTCATTACTGCCTTTGTTGGTGACATATTAAGAATGTATACCGCGGTTGCTACCGCCTTAGCCCAAAACTGATTCGGCATACCCTTAGATTTTAGCATGCTTCTTGCTAGTTCCACCACGGTACGGTTTTTGCGTTCAACCACACCATTTTGCTCAGGTGTGTATGGGGTAGTTAATTGCTGCACCACTCCTTCATTCTCACAAAACTGCTTGAATTCTTTTGATTGAAACTCACCACCATGATCTGATCTTAGAGCTTTCAGTTTAGCCCCTGTTTGTGTTTCTGCCATGGCTTTGAATTTTTTAAATAATCCAAATGCTTCACTTTTGTAGCTGAGAAAATATACCCAAGTCATCTTGCTGTAATCATCAATGAACAACATGAAATACTTGCTTCCTCCCATCGACTCAACCTCCATTGGTCCGCACAAATCAGTATGCACCAACTCGAGTGCTTTGGTTGCACGCATCGACCGATCTTTTGGAAATGGCAGCTTTGATTACTTTCCAAACACACATCCTACACATATCCCGACATTATCAATGTCCGGTAACCCAATCATCATTTTCTTTTGATTAAGCAATCTCAAACCGTTCATGTCAGATGGCCATACCTTAAATGCTATAAGTTGCTGGAACTAATATCCATGACTGCAAGTGCTTTATTTTTCACTTTCGCTATCTCCATAGGGAACAAGTTGTTTTGTGTCTTCTTAATTGTTGACATTATTTGATTTGAGGCTGCATCCACAATTCTACAATTGTCACCTTCAAATATGATGGTATACCCATTGTCCATCATTTGGCCAATGCTAAGTAGGTTCTGGGACAATTGAGGGATAAAATATACATCGTGTAGCATCTGTCTGTTGCTGCTAGACTGCACAACCACTCTCCCTTTTCCTTCAACATGAATTTCTTTATCATCACCAAGTTTCACTGATTTCTTATATGACTCATCCAATTCATCAAACAAACGCTTAAAACCTGTCATGTGATTTGAACACCCGCTGTCCAGAAACCATATTTGACTTACGTCTAATTCTTCATCGGTTTTAGCCATAAACAACCGTGTTTGACTATTCTTTTCTTCAGCAAAACTTGCTTGTCCTTCTTCTCTTTTCTTCTTGTAACAGTCAGCCTCTACATGACCAGACTTGTGGCAGTAATTACACTCCATATTTTGACTTTCTTCTCTTTTCTTCTTGTAACAGTCGGCTTGCATATGTCCTTTCTTATGACAATAGTAACATTCCACATCTTTCTTTGACTGATAATAATGTTGTTGGTTGTCAGTTGGCTTGCCTCTACCTCTGCGACTATCTCGACCTCTTCCGTTTCCTCGGCGTCTGCCTTGTTGCTGCCTACTTGAGAACTCGCTCCTGGTACAAAAAGCTTTAGTGTCATCCTTTACTTCTAATCGATTGAGGCGGACTTCATGGACCTGCAGTGATCCCATCAGCTCATCAAACGTGTAGTTGGACAAGTCTTTGGAATCTTCAATTGCTGCCACCACATGATCAAACTTTGTTGTCAAACTACGCAACACCTTCATCACTACCGTTTTCTCAGAAAGATCTTCTCCACAACTTCGGATTTGGTTGACAATTGCTGTAACACGCGCGAGAAACGATTGAACTGTTTCACCTTGGTTCATGTTTAGTGTCTCAAACATTTGTCTCAACCCCTGTAACTTGATGACTACTACCTTGGAACTTCCTTGAAATGCTGTTTTCAGAATAGTCCAGGCCTCCTTTGCTGTTGTGGCTGCTGCAATCTTTGCAAATACTGAATCATGTATGGCATGCTGAATATAATAGAGCGCATTTGCATCTCGCTTGGCTGTTTCAGTTGGTGTCGGATCAGGAGTTGGTGCTCCTGTTTCTACAAGTTGCCACAAGCCATGAGATTTCAACATCGTCTGCATCTTGATGCTCCAGAACTCGTAATTTTCACCCTTGAACAGAGGTAAAGTCTGATTGATGATGGTAGTGCTGCTACCTGCGTCGGCCATGGCTCCGATACCACTTTGTTGGATTCAGACTGAGGTAGAGAAAATAATGAGACCTTTACTTCTTTATTTCATTCTAATTTTTCCTTACAGCAAAACAGAGAAACTGACCATATTTATAAACTTTCGAACAACACTTAAGCACAAAAAAAAAAACAGTAATTGATTTATGATTTTTGGTTCCCGAAAGACATGTCAATTGGACTAACAGCTGGATATGATCTTTCATTTTTACCTGAACATATTCTAGACTGTTTATTACTTTGGATTACATTCAACATTACCGACTGCATGTGCCTATGCATTCCGATGTGTTCCCTCGTTTACTACGTTGATAAAGCCAATGTTGTCATTAGAACAAACCATTTTACCATACTATCACTTACCGCATATCACCAACCATTATGTGTAAAGATTCAAGGAAAAAAAAATTCTTTTGGAACTTATCACGTTGTCCTCCTAAACGTGTATTTAAAAAAAATTATAATTTTATAATATCTTTAAACAGCTTCCATAACAAACTATACTTTGTGTGTTTTCGGCAGCACAAAAGTAAACCTGCGCATAATTACAAAAATATATATACTTATATGTCTGGATCTGTATAACTATGCATACGTCCACGTATATTGCATACGTGTGTGGCAGGTTAAATGCCATCCTTTTTGTAGCACCCATATAATCTATTAGTTTATTCAAATATTTGATTTTCCCTCTCTTGTACGTAACATGATGCTACTAATCAAATAGATAACAGCGGTTTAAGGTAGGGGAGTGTATATATTTAATTTCATATACAGATTAAATTCCAAATACTGTGTAAGCCAGTTGTAATATTTAATTTCATATACAGATTTAATTTCATGATCTAGAATAACTGAATAAACGTATTAAACAAAAACACTCATTGAAATGAACAGTCATATTAATCGCATAAACTAGCCCTAATAAAAACTGAAAGAAGGTAATAAGCTTACCTACTCAATCAAGTCCCTCCTCCGCCACTGTTGTTTCTACGGCGCAGCTATTTCCAAACTCACTTTCAGTAGTCGCGGTGTAGGCGAGGGAAGAAAATCTTCCGTTAATTTTTAGTTTTGTTTAGGGCTATGACCTGCGTTGTCCATTTTTGCGTTTTACAATGATAGCCAGTTATAGGTGTACTTCGTTATCCAAAAATATCTTCCTTCCTCAATTACTGGCCTAATTGGTTGAAATTTTATTCCTTCGTTAAAATGATGGCCAGTTTTACGTACATTCAAATATCTTACTCCTTTGTTGAAATTTTCGGATATGTGTATTTCATTTTTTTTTTTTTTTTAAAACCCCTATTTCTTTGGGAGAAAGGAACGATCCTACTTTGAAAGCTTTTATTCTATATAAGTTTTTTGACTGATCTGTTTTTAGATGGCTGCATTTCTGGTGCTATCATGAAGCATGTATTTAAGTTTTTTTTTTCCAATTAAAATACCGATCAACCTTGTTCGGTCATTTCAATTTCGTTCTTCTGAAAATTGTAGTTCATCGATCAAATTTTTCTCATACGCGTTTGTCGATCTCGTTCTTTTTATATTTCTACTGTGATCTCATTTTTCTTCAAATTGTATTAATCAGGTATGCTTATATTATTATTATTTTCTATTGCAGTTAAAAAAAAATTAATTGTGATTTTTAATTGTATTCGTTTTTACAAATTACGTGCAGTATTGTCTTTCTGATTGCTTGTTCGTTCTTCTCTGACAACTTTTGAAAGAAGCAGCAGGTTTTTTTTATCCGTTTCTTTATGCAGTGTTGTATTCTAACATGCTTTAAATTTAATATATCTTGCATTAATGTTGGGATGATTGGAAAAATATAATTGCTTGGGTTTTATTAAAATCATGTCGATGTTGGTCTCAATTAACTCCTTCTATTCAGATTTCTTATGTACTTGGATGATCTAATATTCGAGTCATTTTCACTTAAGGATACCTTTCCAAAATTTTCATTGAAAAACTTTTTTTTAATAAAATGATTTAGTACCTTTAAATCAACCGACTCAAGGAAAATACGTATGCTTTATGCTTTACATAAAATCATCTTGTCATGTTATATATATATACACACTCACTACAAGACACACAGTGCATTCCAACGGCGGTGGGACGTTGGCGGCCGTTGGAATGCCGTTGATGGACGTTGGAAACGTCGTTGATATACATTTCAATGACGTCCAACATCAACCAACGGACCCACGCGCATATACCAACATCTTCCAACGTTCAGGTTGTCTACGTGGAAGAAGATGTTGACCAAAATGGACGTTGGAAGGACGTTGGAAAGACGTTGGTAGACGCTGGAAGATCCGATAGAGGACGTTGAAAGACGTTGGATTAAATGTGCCAGTGAGCCGTTGGTGGACGTTGGAAATCTGGGTTTTTTTTTAACAGAACCAACAATGCATGCTTCCAGCCACCTCCAACATCGTATATCTCATAAAAGCTCAATTTCGAGCATATATACAACAACATATCTCACATATAATCAATCATAATAGTAAATCCAAGTAATAATCATATATACTAATCAATATACACAATACAAATTAATATAAACAACATAAACCATCCAACATCAACATCCAACAAAACGTCCAATCCAACAATATCCAAACTACTACGTCAACATCTCAAAAATTACATCCAAACAAACATCCAAAACATCAGAATATATCAGATCCTCACACTCTTCAAATATACATGTCCATAGCAAAACAAATCAAATCATACCTGAAATCACTCTCCTACAGAACCACCAGAAGACGGAAACCGGCCGTATTGCTCCATAAACTCCGAAAGACGCCTGTTCAGCTCCTCCGTCTTGGCTTCGGTGCAGATATTGCGTTCCTCGAGCGCGGCGACCTGGGCTCTGAGCTGTGCAATCTCCTCCTTATCTTGAGCCCTTTGATACTCAATCTGAGCCGTCCTAGCCTGTAAATAAAATTTAAATAATTAGTGTTTAATAATTGTAATTCGTGTTTACTATAATCCATCACAATGTGCAACAGTTGGTTCAGAATAATTATTTTAAAATTTAAGTTAAAGTTATTACCGATTGATTTTCAAAACCATAGTGTCTGCCATGTGCCGCTGGATCCATGACAGACTCAAAAATAGCGTCCTCCTCATCGGCGGTCAACTCGTCGTGCCCAGCGCCCTCGAGAATGGAAGTCCGTGCTTGCTGAAACTTTTGCTATTATGCAAAATAAGTTGAATTTAGATAACATTATTTTAATTAACTTATATAAGTGTTAAGTCATTATGTTACTTACATATGCGGACTGCGCTTTGGCATCGTGATCTCAGGAGTATAAAACATTGCCTGCTTCGTCGACCAGGCTCAACGCATGAGTATGCGTGAAAACATCCCAGTAACTCACAGAAGCACCACCACGATGTCTCTCTTGAAATATGTTCATATACATATATATTATATATATATTGTTACGTTATCTACAATTTAGAATTTAAAATCTTTAAATTATTATCGTAACTAATAAATATACCAAGTCCTTTCGGTGATGCTGAAATGACTTGGAACCACCACGATGTGTGACAGGGTTCTTGCTCCTATTGGCCAAGTTCCTTTCCGACTGCCTCTGTAAATTTAATTTAAAAACAAAAATTGTTTAACATTTCTAATTAGTATTTGCGTAGAAGAATTCAAATTAAATATGTGATAAATTTACCTGAAACTCCTCGTTTTCCCACCATGTCACAAAATCATCCCACACAGCTGCGTTCATCCACTGAGGCTTCTTTCCCGCTGTTTTTAAGCTGTTTACTGTTTCCCGGTAGTTCTTTGCGACTTTGCTGCACCAGTGGCGTTATACGACTATCAGCGTCCTGAAGGTCCACTTCCGCCTGCACGTTTGACAAAATAAGAGTTATACAGCTTTTATAAATAATGTAAACATGAATTGATATAACATATTCCTAATATATAAAGTGACATACCAAAAAATCCGTCCAAATAGTCTCTTTAACATTATCTGGAATCAATGTCCACTTAGACCAACATTCGGTCATACGACTCATGTACGCCCGTCGAGATATAAATAGAACTACTTGAGTCGGCTCCAAAGAGAAACCACTGTGTTTAAACAGAGAAAAAACATTTAATATTTCATGACTACTATATATTTTCAGAATAGATTGTTCGAAAATGAAATTAATTTATAAATTTAATACTTACCTTTGATCTGCTTTTGGCTTTAGCCACACCACAGGACGCCGTAGCTCCTGTGATGGACCACCGCCATCACCAACATCAATAAACTAGATTATACATACAATAAGGCAATACAAACATTTAATACACTAATTTAACAAACTTAATTAAATATAGAGATTAGGGTTTATACCTTTTCTCAAGAGATTAGGGAGTTAGAGAGGACGAGAGGGAGGCTTGGAGTCGTCGGAGGAGCTGTTGATCGTCGGAGCAGCGGGAGGGGGGTCGGAATTGGAGCAAAATTGGGAATTGGGGGAGGGGGTTAATTTTGCTTCAACCGAATGGGGAAGAAGAAGCTGTGTTTCAATTTTGCTCGCGGATTTCCGATGTCTTTCAACGACCGCCAACGTTCAGATTCCAACATCTACCAACGTCCTACAGTTTTAACTAATAAAATATACGAGAAAACAATGCACGTTGAAAGACGTTGGTCAATGACGTTGGAGGCCGTTGGAAGGCTCCATTGGAATACACTATGTGTCTTGTAGTGACTTTACTCAATTCTTTGTTGATGAAAACATTTTACATTAGAAAGTACCCTTTTTGATCCTATCGAAGGTACCGTTTTCAAACCATTGAAAGTATCTCTTTTGAAAACAAGTAAAACCCTTAATTTGTCTAGGCCGAATGGTCAAACCTTTCCTTTCGAAACCATTCTAAAAACCCCTTTCGAAACCTTGTAATACCTTTTTCTTTGAGCGCTAAAAACATTAGACATCATATTTTAAAACACTTTAAAACATCGCCTTGTGAAACCTTGGGAAAACCTTCCATTTCAGACCTTTCGAAAACATCAGAAAAAATACCCTTCGACTTCGTCGAAAGCTGGACGAAAACAGTACCCTTCAAAAACAATACCTTATGAAAGTATTAAATCTTTAAAACATAAATCTTTTGATAGCTTTTGGGTTCAGTTTAAAACATGTGTAAAATCCTCTTGTAAAACCTTTCAACTATGACCTTTCGACTCCTTCAGAAGCTTAGCTTCCCTTTGAAAGCTCGGCTTCCAATCCGTTCGAAAGCTTTGCTTCGGACCCCTTCGAAAGCTTCTTTTGACCCCTTCGAAAGCTTAAAACATATCTTTTAAAACAATAGGTTCCAGCCTTTTTAATACATTAAATCACCTCTTTCGAAACCATGGGTTATACTTTAATTAGAATAAAAGGTAAAACATCTAAGTCGATAGCTTCCCTTCGAAAGTATGGGAGAAGAGGCTGATTCTTAAAAGACAAGGTTGCCTTTCGACCCAGTCGAAAGCCAATGACTTCAACAGGTAGAAAGTTGGCAGCTAGGAGATTCAACCCCCTTTGAAAGCTTTAAACCTTTAAATATTTGACCGAGTTAAAAGCATCGAAAGCTTCTTTTCGAAAGCAAAGCAAGCGATACTTTTGGTTTAAAAACAAGAATACTCCAGCCTCTTCGGAACCTGCTAAAAGAATGATTTACTTGTTTTTAATTTAAAAGAGAAAAATTTTCAACTGACCTACTTTTATTGGTCATATTCTTATTAGTTATTGAATACTTCTCATAAAAATGTTGCTAATAATTTCAGAAATAAACAATGATTTCATTTTATAAAATGACCGTTCTCCTTAATTAAATATATAAAACATTTAAGTTTCATACCTTAAATAATTTTATATATTCATCAAAACACATAGGAAAAATCTGAATTTTTTTCAGAAAATCTATTTTAATATGTTTTCCAACATATAAAAATTTCAAACCCAAAAAACAATAATTTAATCCTAAATTATTTATAACCCAATAAATCATTTTCTTCATTAGAAAATTAATATAAAATCCACATTAACTCAGAAAATTATGGAAATTGAAACCCATCTCTAAAACATCAGTTCTGATCTCTATTTAAATTTCCAAGGAATTTGAATGTCATTTGATAGGGTCTTCATATCAAACATATCATAGAAACTGATATGAACATATATAGTTCATCAACAAGCATATATGTAACTTTAATCATTCAAAGCATGGCATAAACTTGCAAAATCATTTTGGATCTAACTCAAAACCAAAAACCATAAGAAAATGGATGTAGTAATCATTCACCTTAGCTTTGTGATTAGGAATGAGATTTAATCTTGTTTATAATTGATTTTAATCTTCTCCTTGAAATTCCTAGCTTTTTCTTCTCTTGTGATTGTTAATGGTGGCCGACCACCCTCTCCAATGTCATTATTTTTGAAAATAGTGAAATGAAGTGTGTATTCAATTTCCTAAGGGTTTAGGGTATAAGAGAGCTTATTTCTTATTATGCCCTCTTTTATTTCCTAACACTTATTTCAACTTAACTCTTCATTATTTTGTTTGTTTACTCCTTTATATGGCACGGCTACCCCCTATAAAATTAACAAATCTAAATTCCATAATCAATCTACATTATTTTATTTTATTTAGCTAATTAAATATTATTCTAAATAATTTTACAAAAAATATGGGGTGTTACACATAGCACTTGGAATTTAGGCACCGTTCCTAGTTTCTACTAAAATATATTTGAATTCTCAAAGCAAATTCATATATTTCAAAAACTTACCCTAAGAACCATCTTCTTAAGCTTGTTCATTGTAGAAAACTACTTTAGTCATAACAAAACAGTAGAATCAAGTGGTTTATTAGATGCCATACCACCATTAACTTGAAGCCAAGGATGACCTATACATACAAAGAAGTATGAATCAATATATAATTACAAAAAGTTTGAATGAAGTAATATATTCTTAAAAATAAATTAAATGCAAAAATTACATACAAATAACTTCATGAGCTAATAGCCTCTTACTAGGATCTCTAATGAGCATTTTGCTTACTAAAGCTTTAACACTATCTGAGATGCTTTGCCATGGTTCTGTGTCGAAGTCAAATTCTCCATGTAAAACATGCTCAAATAATCTTTTTTCGGTTTCTATCAACAGCACACTTTTGTTTTGTTAAATTATTAATTACTGAATATTACGAAATAGTAAATAATCATTAATCTTGAAAGCATGAACCATCATCAAACTGTGATATGCAAGCGAACAATGAGTCTATAAATTCAGGAAGCAATGTTTCTTTAAAGCTGATAATATTTAAAATGTTTCAACTGTAGTTAAAAATATCAAGGAAAAAGGAAATATTTTGGAGAACAAGTTTTAACTTTCAAATAGTTTCATATTGATGTTAAACAGTTTTCAAGATGAGAAGAGTTGTGGCACTTCACATTCATGTATGTTAAAACTGTGTTTGCGAACATTCATGTATGTTAAAACAGTTTTACGAAGCAAAGAATACGCACTAGTTCACATTCAAGGTAAGTTTTCAACTTTCAAAAAACAGTGTCAAATATATGTACCACTTTACAAAACTATCCATACAAAAAAACATGCCAAACAAATTCAAATGTTAGAGAAAAAATAAGCAAATAAGCAACTTAGTACATAACCATAAAAGAACCTAAAACAATGAAGAACTATTCATCTACTTTCCCAAATGAGCAAAATTTGAGATCGATTCTAACTTGATAATGGCGATTTTGAACCTTTAGGAGACCAGGTTCTCAAAACTAATTATTAAGCAAGTATAAATCAACATCTTTCCAAAGGCTCACAAAGATGGATTTGTTGCATTAACATGCAAATATTGTATGTCTATTTTGGAAAGTTTATAAATCATTTTACATTTTATCGGTATGACAAATTAAAAAGTATACGGTGTTTGGTTTTCATGACTAATTAGAATAAAATACTAGAACAACACTAAGAATTTCTCTTAATATGTACCTTGTAACGGATGAATGAGCTAAAAAAATTTTAACTTAGTTTGCTGGTTTAGCTTCGGCGAGAGGTACTTTACACTCACTAATTTCCGAATTTCCCAATTCAGATAAGCTACTACTTCTTCTTACTATTCCTCTTCATTTTTCCCATTTGATTGCTGAAATCATATTGTAATGCTGAACTAAATCTATTTTGGTTTTTTTTAGTTAGATGTTTAAATTGAAATCGCGATTCAATATGGAGCTTGGATGTGATTGGAGAGAAAAGGGATTTTGCAATGGGACTGAAATCGCTATTACATTATTATGGTGAAGAAAGTGGAGAAGGGGGGTTTTGCATTGGGATTGAAGCTGCAATCTAGATATTGTATGGAGGAAGTGGAGAGAGGGAAATTAATTTCATTTTGGGATTTAGCAGTGGAACTTTGGGTTAAGGAAAGAGGGTTAAGCGGGAAATGAAATTTTACATAAAAGCGGGCAAGAACAAGTAAAAGTATTGTATTAACCATTAACCTAAAGCATCACCAAAAAAGAAAGGAATAACAAACATGATTATAAAAATTTTATTTTGAATTGTAGAAAAATTTTAAAATTTTATTTCTAGATTTTATGAATTTTCTAAATTTAATTTGGAATTTTTTTTATTTTTTTTCAAATATTAAATGTAACTGTTAATTATAATTATTAAAAACTAACTACTACTTAGTAATTATTAGTAGAAATGATTAATTATTATTAATTTTTAAAGTTGTTATTAAATGTTAATTATTAATTATTCTTAAATATTAGAATTATTAATACTTAATTATTAAATATTAATTATAAAGTATATATTAATTATTATTAATATCCTAATAAAACATTGTAATGGTTAATTATTAATTATTAAAATTAATTATCAAATATTACTTCTTAATTTTTAAGATTAACTATTACTTCTGGATTTTTTACTTCTTAATTATTAATGGAAACTAAAATTAAATCTATTTAAATACCGATTAAATCCTCCTACGACGTCATATATGATTGAAGATAACGATTATCGGTTAAGAGTTATTGAAAATTGGCATTTATTACAACTGGTAAACTAATAAAGTTGTAATATGTGTATATTACAACTAGCAAAAAAATATTTATTAACGTTGGCATCTATTATAACGGACAAAAGAAAATGGTAGTAATAGGCATATATTACAACAAACAAACAGAAAAGAGGTATTGATGAAAATTGGAATCTATTACAACAAGCAAAAATAGTTGTAATAGATATATATTATTCATAATAGGTATTTATGACAATGAGCAAAGAAAAAGAGTTGTTAAAAAGTGACATTTGTTGCAATAGGCAAGACAAAACCGTTGTAATAGGTTTCTATTTCACATGTTTTTTTACTGTTGTAGCTGGGTATTTTTGTTGTAGTGGAAGCCAAGCACCCAAATTGGCCTATAGTCAAGAGCAAAGAAGGAAGAGGGGTATTGGGCATGAGCTCTAAGAGGAGGAAGGATGTCTTAGAGCTTGCTTTAATGTTGTGTTGGTTGGAGGTTTAGGTGTTGCAAGGAGTTGTGGCCTTTATGGCCAAGTTTAGTCAAAATTAAAGTGAGATATCTCACTTTTAAATAGTTTTTTAAATTTTAAAAATATTTCTAAAATATATTGTTGTTTATACTTGTGTATAATGCTTGTTTGGATTTGATACCCGCTTGGAAGTGGAAGGTATATGTAACCATTGTTTTGTAGGGGAGCAAAAGGAAGTCAAAGTGTTTTCGTAGACAATAGGTCACCACAGAAGCACTTCAGTGGAGAAATTTAGAGGGATCCTAAAGGATTCCTTGCCTTGTTGATTTTCATTTACATATATTCTTATTTATGTAAATGTTCGTGTATATGGGAAGTGAATGTTGCATAGTTATATTCGACCTACTTGTTGGTGTTGCGACATTGAAATCCATGCTATTTTTTTAAGTGGATTACTACCTTGTTTTTTTAAAGTGTTTTGAAATGGTTTCTGTAACGACTCGTATTTTATATGTCAAAGGATCATAAAATTATCCCATTCAATTCACTTCATGTCGTATCATTCTAATATTTTGAGATATGGTTCTTAGGGATGTTTTACACATCCACGATTTTCCCCAAATTTCTATGCAACTATTTTACCTTTGGTGATCTGATTTCGGCCATAACTTTTGATATGTGAAGAATTAGATGTTGTAACTGGTTCATTGCTTTAGGATGGTGGTTTTAAATTCCGTGGATTAGTCATATAGGAAAATCGGATAAGCGGTTAGGAAGTTATAACAATTTTAAGTTTTGTAAACTGCTGGCCAGAATTGGAAAGGGGATTGATAGGCCAATTAGTAATCCCATTAATGTAATCATGTTTGACTATAAATATGAGGTGAGAGAGATCATTTGAAACCTTTGCCTCTAATTTCATATCAGCCTCAAACTCTATCTCCTTCCTAATTCTCCATCCATTGCGTAAATTTCATCTCAAATCATCTATAATTGCTAATTAGAGACTAGAGCTTCATCTAGAGGCTTGATTTCATCAACTTGGTTGAATCTTTATTCGATTAATTGATGTTCGGATCAGATCGCCTCTTGTTTTCATAGGTTTGACTGGTTTAGCGAGTGATTATGATCTGTCACTAGTTTATGATGGATTATATGTTGTAATTAGGTGGTCATAAATTAGGATTGTCAAATTTGTTATAAATTGACTAGACGTAGGTAATTTCAGATTTAGGAACCTTAGATCGACTAATTAAACATGTAATATTTATTAGATCATTGGCTAGTGTCATTTGTACATATATGGCTACGTAATTCTATGATTTAGATTAGATCCATGCTTGTTTATGATCATTAATTGGCACTCAAATGTTTATAATTGAATGTAATTAAATGATTTGCTATGTTTGATTCATTGTTGTGTTTGAAATTGCTCTCTATACTTGATTCGTTTGCTACTGTTGTGCATGTTTAGGACTTTGATTGGTGGTCGAAGCATATCGGAAGCAAAGTTTGTCAGAATTGCATAAAAGTTGGTGGATAGGCTTTAGAGCACGTAAGGAAGATGTCTTGAAAATTTCTCGTTGATTGGAGCAAAATAATTGTATCGGTACTCATTTGAATTTTGTGCACCAATCAACGTGAGATCCAGAGGGATGGTAGAGCATGGGTTCCATTGATGCTCTATGAAGTTGGACCAGAGGATAGGCCAAGTATTGAAGATATGATGGATCATCTATGTTGGATCGGCTAGATGGAAGGACCAAGAGGCTAAGAGAGAAAGCTAGGGGTCTATGTCATCTAGAGGAAGTGTACTAGGGGTTGGAAGTGAGAGGGACCAAAATTGGATAAGTATTCAGATCGGTACCGATCCGATCCAATTGGATCGGCGGTGATCCAAATTATTAGTGCCAATTGATGTAATATCTAGGGTGGAGACTCTAGAGTTGTATTGAATCATGTTGGAAGTTGCGGCTCGGTAATTGCTTCTATGGTTTGGTAGTTATGGCACGATTAAATTTTATCTCTTCGGTTGGAAACTCGGATAAAGAGTGGGATCGAGGAAGTAGATTGAGAGCTCGGTATTGAACAAGGCTGTAAGATAATGGATTGGGATGAGTGTAGGCTTGCGCCTGAAATGGATTGGAGTTGTGGAAAGCTCTGAAGATTTAGTAGTGCCAAAGGACCATTTGATGACTCGGAGTGTTTTAGTCATGTTCAAAGCAAGAGTACTATATGTGGGGGCACCCGATATTTGGTAGCGCCAGTCATGTGCTCTGGACCGGTGGGGTCAAGGTCAGGTGATGCAAAGGTATCACAAGAGACAACTATATGGGGTTTCTAACCAATGATTATGGTGAACACAATCGAGAACTGAGATTTCCGTTAGTCTTTGGTAAAGCGAAGACGATGCCATAAGAGTTATCATATGTTCAAGGCTTTAGAAGATGATAGCTAGGCTTTGGATTCTATGGTTGCTATGATTGTTATATCTGCTTTTGGGTAGGCTTTCATCTATAAGAATACTGGAGAAGGGATTGGGAATAGGGCCAATGAAGGAGACTGCTTAGATTCTCTTATCTTGTTCCAGTATAGTATCCTATTGTCGTTTATTTTGAGTAGCATATTATATCCTATTATTATGTGCTAACTCTTTGGTTACAGGTACATGTCAGGTATGGTTTTATGTACCTGTCTAGTACCGTATTTCTAGTATAGCTTTTGATAGTCATTTACTGCTCACACCAGACTGTTATTTGACCAAGGTTCTATGTTTTCTCATATCATCTTGGCTACTCTTAAATGAGTAGATAAGATGATAGGTTTGGAGCCTAAGCTACTGTATGAAGACAAGCTTAGGGAAAGCTATGGCGTATTACTCTATATTTGTAGCTTCCGTTGTTTATTGTTATATACTCTAAGGAAGTAGTGAGGAAATGTTGTACTGAGATATTATGTCATTTGTACCATAACTCATGATTTAGTGGAAATGTTATTCTCGTTTGTTGTGGCTCACTACGTTCTGTTGTATATTTTCTATATTATATTTTATCCATGCACTATGAGATATGCAATAGTTTTTTCCTTTTCGTTTCACCCTCGATGATCATCCCATATCAGCTTAGCACGTTTACAGCGCTTTTTTAGGCCATTTGGTGTGGGCGGTACGGGGTGGTCGTTTCATTCGGTATCAGAACCTTAGTTACGAGTTAACTGAATCAATTCGAGAGTATATGCTAAAGAGGGGAGTGTACTTTTTAATAAAGATATTAGGCTATATAATATTACTATATAGTATAGCATGCACTTGGATACCATCACAGCTTTTCTTGGAAAGAAGGTAATCATTCTTATTACAGATAGGGATGAATCGGAACACAAGAAATACTGTTAGGAATAACTCTACTTCAGAAGCGGAAGAGGGAGAGGGATCTGGAGCTGCTACACACAATTTTCAAGCCTTGTTCGACGCCATTATGGCTTTGCTAATAAGGAGAACCTAAACTACTCCTAGTATGGCTTTAGATGGTGGTGCTCCTGTGCAAGTGCCTAAAGTCGACTTCGCCAAGCTATGCAAGGATTATTCTACTCTAGGAGGGAAGCCATTCATGGGAACAGAATCAGCTATTGAAGTACAAGACTGGATGGATACTTGTGAGCGTATCTTTACGGATATGGAAGGGGAAGATGCGATGAAATGGAAACTTGCAACTGCAGGGCCGAGCTATGAATTGGTGGAATGCTATTACCATTACTACTCCGAAAGATCAAGTTTTTTGGGATCAGTTTAAAGCTAGATTTTAAGAGAATTCCATTCCTACAGCTTAGGAGTTAGTGCATTGTAAGAAGTTTGTTGAGTTAAAGCAAGGAGAGATGTCGGTTTCTAAGCATGTGGCGGAGTTTGATGCTTTGTCATAGTATTTAATGTCTTTTACTGATACACCATTAAAGAAGAATGAGAAGTTTATTACTAGATTGGATTACCACTTGGGAGAGAAGCTAGTGGACCACATCGCGGTGACTTTTTAGAAGCTTGTTGAGAAGGCCCTTAGACATGAGAGTTTGTACCCAAAAAATAAGACTGCTATTATGGCTTTTGCTAGAAAGGAGGAACCATAATCGTAGCAGGGCAGTGGGGGTAAGAAGAAATGGAATGGATAGAGGAAGCAACAAAAACAAGGAAAAGGGAGCCAAAAGAAGAGCAAAAGTGAGGTTGTTTGTTGCAATTGTAGTGACAAAGGTCACTATGCTAATGAATGCAAGATAGCAAAAAATTTCTTTAACTGTGGTAAGCCTGGGTATATGAAGAGAAATTGTCTAGAACCGCCTAAAAATAATCAAATTGTGAAGGCAGGTGCTTTAGATGCTGTCCCGACTTCATCTTGTTCTTTTACTGCTAGAGATAAGGTGAAGGAGTCATGGTGCAAAGTATGCTTTCCATCCGAGATGTTCTATTAGAGTTTATTTTGATACTAGAGCTTCACATTCTTTTATCCGTGGTGAGAAAGTATGCAAATTAAGTTTCAAACCAGAGATAGTAGACCGACCTTTGATTGTTACCAACCCTGTTGGAGGATCTACTAGTCTTTGTCTGATTTTTCAAAGCTTAGAGTTATCGATTCATTGATGTTCTTTTATTTGTGGTTGCTTTATTCTTAATTTTGTCGGGTTCAGGATTATTCGGAGAATGAACAGGCTCAAGAGGTATGCGGCTGTAGTGGATTGCGAGAAGCTAGAGGTGACAATTGGGAATGTGGAAGGGAGAACGGTAGTGATACGCTACTTATTAGAGGATGGGGTATTAGTCAGCTTTCTTTATTCGCTTGAGATTCCATAGAAAGGATTTCCATCCGTGCTTATCGCTGGAGAGTTTCCTGTTGTTATCGTGGAAGTGATAGGATTGTCATTGCATAAAGAGATCGAGTTTCAGATCGACTTAGTGGATGGAGCCAGACCCATAGCTATGCCTTTGAGGCGTATGACACCTGGAGAGCAGGAAGAGTTAGAGGTGCAAATGGATGATCTGCCGAAGAAAGGATTCATTGGGAGAAGCATATCCGAATGTGTGCACCTTTTGCATTCGCAATGAAGGCAGATGGTTCTCTGAGGCTATGTGTGGATTATTGTGAGCTAAACAAGGTTATGAAGAAGAATAAGTACCCACTTCCACGGATTGATGACCTGTTTGATCAACTGCACGGGGAAAAGGTATTTTCTCAGATGGAATTGGCAACGGGATTTCACCAGTTGAGAGTGGCTAAAACAATTATGCCTCTTACTATATTTCATACACCATCAAGTTTCTATGAGTGGTTGGGGATGCCTTTTGGATTGGCCAACGCTCTGACATACTTTGTGGATCTTATGAATAGAATCTTCAGAGATCAGTTGAACAAGTTCATGCTTCTGTTTATGGACGATATTTTGATTTATTCCAATACCAAGGGAGAGCACAAGTCGCATTTGAGGATAATGCTTGGGATTTTTAGAAAGCATAAGTTGAGAGCTAAGTTCTCTAAGTGCCACTTTTGGAAGGAAGAAGTGAGATTCTTATGAAATGTCGTGTTAGGACAAGGAGCTGCAGTGGATCACGCAAAGGTAGTAGCGATCCAAGATTGGAATCAACCAAAGAATTCTACGCATGTGAGAAGTTTCCTTAGATTGGAAGAATAATATAGGTGCTACATAAAGGACCTCTCAGAGATTGCAGCACCATTGACTAATTTGTCCAAGAAGAATAAGATTTTTACTTGGAATGTAAGATGTGAGCATGCATTTGTAACTTTGAAGGAAAGGTTGATGAGTGCACATGTATTTGTTATTCCAGGTGGGAATGAATAGATGAAAGTATACACCGATGCTTGTAGTACTGGTCTTAGATTTATGTTGATGTAGAAAGGAAAAGTTACATAAACGTTTACTTAGAACGTTTTATTTTAATACATATACGTTTAGTTACATAAACATATTTACAATCATAAAGTTACAATAGCGCATACACACAATATTTTTAAAACAGCATAACAAACATAATTGTTCATAACTTAAACACATGCATAAAATTTACTGACGATGACCCCATGATATTAATGACTTTTGTTTACGACAATTTGGGTTAGGTTCACAAAAGTTTCCCTTTCCAACAGGATTTCCTTATGCATCAAATATAACTTCACCTACACACCGAATGTCGAAATCATCATCTATTTCTACCTCTTCTTCTTTTTCTTCCTTTTGATAGTTTACTAAAGGATATTGGATAGCTAAGTTTGGCTTTGGATCTAGTTTAGAAATCACGATTGGATCGGCTTGGCTATTGATTAGATGATTCTAAATATTATGAACCATTCTTCTTCATTTCCCTTATTTATTTTTGAATCTTATTTGAAGGACTTCAATTTCAATAAACATATTAAGGATATGATTCACGGATTCCTCGATTTTGGAAAGATTCATAAAGATGGAGTCCCAAAATAGAGAAGATCCTTCTCTTTTCCTCTTAGAATTTCTTGGATCCATTAGAGTCTGTTTTAATTAATTTGTACAAAAGACACTGAATGAAAAAAATTGGTTTGAACCCAAAGTATATCATTATATAGCTAGTTTTTAATTTGAAAATGCGAGGGAAATTCAGTTTTTAATGAATGACAAATCTTTGTCAACATACTTCTTATAATTGTGTATATTGTACACATGTTTAATATTCTTATTTTAAATTTCAATGAAAAAAGCATATTTCTAATTCTCGTCATAATTTAATAAAAGTTTTTTGTATTGGTAGCTTTGTTAGAACATCAGTTATTAGATTTTCAGTGTTAATAAGTTCTAGAGTTGTATTTCTTTTACTTATATTATCTCTTAAAAAATGGTGTAATATATCTATTTGTTTTGTTTTAGCATGATGTGTTTGATTCTCAGATGAGATTATGGCGCTTCTATTGTCACAATATACTAGTGATTGTTTAATTTAAACCAAAATCATTTAATATTTGTTACATGCATATAACTTGTGCATTTACGAATTGCAGATATACATTCTGCTTATGTTTTGGAAATAGAGGCATAATTTTTTTTACTAAAAAGGATACAAGTGAATGTCTAAAAAGTGATAGGCTTCACTTGAACATTTTTTGTCAAATTTAAGCCATACACAATCTTCATCTCTATACGATATTAAGTCAAATGAAATATTTGTAGGATAGAACAATCCATATTCCAAGGTGTTATTAATATATCATAAAATGTGTTTTACTACCTTAAGATGTGTTTCCTTTTGGTTCGAGCAATATCTTGCATGGAGACATACACTATGCATTATATTTGGTCTACTAGCTATTACATAAAATAAAGAGCCAATCAAACCATGATATAATCTTTGATCCACATCTTTGGATTTTTCTTCTTTACTTATATCTGTTTCAAATGTCTTAAAAGGAGGTTTTACCACTCATATTAGACATGCAGAATTTTTATAAAGATTGGTATTTCTCTTGATTTAAAAAAAATTCCATTATTAAATTATTTAATTTGTAATCCTAAAAAAATGATAATTCACACATATGCCTCATTTCAAATTCATTTGTGATAATTTTGAAAACTCTAAATTTAGTTGTTTGTTTGTCGAACAAAAAATAATAACATATACGTATATCTGTATTACGTGTATATCATTGTTAGTTCTTCTTATAAATAGTATAGTGTATACTTTTTCTACTTCAAAGCTTAACTGAATTAAGACTTGAGTCTTTCGGTAGCCATCACAAGATTCTTGTTTTAAACCATACAATGCTCTTTTTAGTTTATAAACATGATTAGAAAATTTCTAATCTTCAAAAAGTAGGGGTTATCCAACATATACATCTTCCTTAAATATTCTTTTTAAGAATGCGGTTTATACATCAGTTTGATATAATCAAAAGTTATTATAGTTTGCAAATGCAAGCAATATTCTTATAGCTTTAAGTCTTGCTATATGAGCAAAAGTTTCATCATGGTCTATTCATTCTTCATGATTTTATCCTTGTGCTACCAGTCGTGCTTTGTTTCTTATAGCCCCTTTGTGTTTACTTAGTTTGTTTTCATAGACCTATTTAGTTCCAATAATATATTGTTTTTCTGATCGTGGAGTTCCCAAACATCATTCTTTGTAAACTAGTTCAGCTCTTCTTGCATAGCAAGAATCCATGGATCATCTAATGATGTTTCCTTTGGATTTTTTGATTCGTTGGTTGAGATGAATGTCACAGTACTCATTTTGTTAAATTGGTTTCTAATTTTAATGAATTGAATCGGTATTTTCTAAAATATTCTCTATAGAATGATCTTTTAAATTCTTGTTTTAATTAGCTTAGTTGCATTTATATGTTCATTATTTTCATTTTCTTTATTAATGTTTTCATTATTTTTGCTTAGGTTAGTAATTTCTTCTTCATCGTATCTGTATTAATTTTTTAAACTTTTCATAGAAAGAAACGTTTAATTATTTAGGTGTGTTTTGTAGGAATTAAAAAAGGAAAATGTATGTAAGAAAACATAATTATTAACCTAATATATAGGTAACTCCATTGAAATACAAATTGGTTACACAATTGTGACATATATAGTGAATTTGAACTATTTGATGCAAACACAACGATGGTTAAAATATATAGCATAAAATTTCGTATTTCTTTTTGTATAGAAGATGTTCTCTAGCCTATTTTTTAAAGTACAATATTTCCAAGAACATTTTTAACTATATGTATTTTGTATAGCATACATCAACTTAAGAAAAGTTATGAATTTATGTAATAGTAGTCCTGTAGGATCGATTTTAGCCTAGAGGGAGGGTTGAATAGGGTGATCTATTAATTATAAAAATTTAATGTGGAGTATACAAAGTAATCGCAACATAGATATAGCAGAATAATAGCAACACCGATAGTAGTAGAATAAAAACAAAAATAGAACAACATAGATTTACCCAGCTTCGACAAAACTCTGCCTATGTGTTGCCCCCAAGGTTTCTACTATACATTAAGTAGTCAACCGCTTACACACGTACACTCGCGATGCTCGATCTCGACTAACCTAAATCTACGCTCAAAACTCTGCCACAACTCAGCCACTGAGTTGCGAATTCTCGAACTACACCACCGTGGTTCATCCCCTAGTAACACGACTAGAATTTAAAAAATGTTTAAAAGAAAAGGTACAAATTTTAAAAACAATTTTACAAAACATAACCCTAATTTAAAAAAATAAAGCCCAAATAATAATTAAAAGAAGCCGGCCCAAATTAAATAAGGAATCCCTTTTCTTTGTTATTTCTTCGGCCTGCTTTCTTTTTCTTTTGTGACAATGGCTGTATCTTTGCTCGACTTCGTTCCTCTTTATAAAAATTAGGGTTTATGAATTTGTTGAAGTCGCCGCTTAAAAGAAGGTGATGTTTCGATCCCTTTCTTCGATCGATTATTTATTCACGACAGCTTTAATTAAGTCAAGTTCGATTGTTAAAATGGTATGCAATTTTTCCCTTTACTGATTATTGATTATTCTTGACTTTGATTCGAGTTGAATGATTTATTCCTCTCTGTTGTTTCTTGAACTCGAATGAAATTCCATGCCGATGATGATATGGGTTATATAGGATTCGAATTCCTATAATTTCTTGCGTATTTATTTTGATTTGAATTCTTCTTAATTCTTTCTTGGCCATATGATTTTGATTAAATTCTCATGATGATTTTTGACCTTTTCAATTTGTATATTTTCGCTGCTTGTTTAACATGGCTTCAATTTTGACATGGAAGGTTGTTCCGTCCTTTTCTCTGTTGACATCGGCCACCTTGGTTTTGTGATAATATTGACTTGTTTGATTCTTTTTAACACTTGGCTTTTTACTCTGACTTGTTCAAATACAAATTCCTGCGACATTGACTCGATTCGAAACTGCTACCTTTTACCGGCTTGATCAATTTGAATTTTACTACAGCTGGTTCTATCTATACATATATAAGTATATATGTATAAATGTGTGTTTGTGAGTAAAAAATTATTGTTGCACTGTTTTGTGGATCGATTGTCACTTGAATTGCACACTGTTGTTTCATTCACTTTTGAATCATGACATTGTTACTGCATCATGTTACATTAAGACTTCATGTTATCTCTTGTAATCTCTGGTTTACCTGTACTATTAGCCGAGTTATCCTGTTGCTTTTGTTGTTGTATGATGTTCTCTGGTAATTGCAGTATCATGTGGTCTTGTTCTGGTTAATGTATATGCTCTACTGTTTTGTTTTGTTGAATTTCACTACACTTGTATCAGTCCATTGCCATGTTGCTTTGGTCTAGCTTGCATTTGCTTTGGATTGATTGCTGCTTGGTTGCACTGTCCATTTACCTGGCATCATCCTTTGCAGTGTTTTGTAATCTGCTTATGCACTCTGTTGCATACATGTTGACTTTGCATATATATTCGTCACACTGTTTCACTTGAGTCTTGTTGCACCTGTTGTTATCACTGCATACATGATTGAAGTTACATCCTTGCTTGCATATAGTCTGGTTGCTTCATTGTTTTCTTGTGTCTGGTCTTCGAGCCAGTTCATGTAGTGTCTGCACTTGATTGCATTTAGTTTGACTGATGGTTTACTTCATAGACTTGTATTTGCATGCTTGGAGTCTTCATATGTCTGCACTTCTTATTGAACTGGTGTGTACATTTGAGCACTTTGTGTTGTTGATTATGTCTTTGAGTTTGGGCAGTTTGGTTGTGTTGTACTGCTCTATCCACTGATATTTGAGTCTGGTTTTTGTTTGCATTGAGTTGTTGAGCCACTTGGTTGAACATGTGCTCTTTTTTCCTGACCCATTTGCGTCGATGTTGTTGTGGACTTGAAACTGTAGCTCTGGTTGCTGCTTTGTCGATATATATGTGCATGTCTGGTTTTGTTTGAAGTTGCACTGGTTGTCTTCATTTGGCCTTCCTCATTAATCTGATTGAATTTTGTGGCCTTGGTTTCACTTGAGTCTGAGCTTGTGCCTTATCTGGTTCATGATATCCTCATGTGTACTCGAGTCTGGATTGAAATCCGACCATGCTTCATTGTGTTTAAAAATGCTTTGGTACCGTTTCAATTTGGTCTAGTTCACTTTGAACTTCATGTGTGCTCGAGTCTGGGTTATTCCTAACCATTTTATTAAACTTGTACATTTGGATTGCACCTGTGTTGAATCCAGCTTGTAGCTCGGGTTTAACCTTGTGCTCCTGTCGTGACATTATTTGTATTGCACTTGAGTTGAACCTGGCTTTTGGTTGGGTTTGACCTTGTGCTACCTGTCCCTGTAGTTTTGTCAAGTGTATATTGATGTGCACGGTCTTGTGGCATGTACAGTGATGCACTGTGCATGTCACAAGTTGTTCATGTTTGATGAATTCAAAATTAAATATGACGAACAAATCAAATAACTGAGGCAGATAATATTTTCAAAATACATATTTTATTTTACATTGCACAAATATTTCCTTTTCAATTTTACCGCGTCAGTGTGTGTTTTGCAAATAACTCAGATGCTGGATTCAATCTAGAATAGAGTTGAAGATAAATACGAGCGAATGAGTGGTATGTGGTGAGGCGCAAATGTAAATCAAAAATTGTGATGTAATTAAAATTGTATTGTAATCGAAATTGTGTATATATAGGAGAGCTCAAATTTGTACAATTCAAAATTGTAATTTATATTTATTTGAATAAAATATCTGGTTGAATTTAAATTTTGTGTTATTTATTTATACTAGCATATTCAACAATCAAGACCTTGATTATTTGAGTATGATATGAAATAGTTATTTTGACATTCATGCGAGCAGCATTAAAGTAAGTGTGTACTAACTATTTTTATTTAGGCATGCTTAGTGCATACAGTTTGTCCATATATTTTTCTTACATGCGTGTGATGCATGCTATGTTAAACTGTGTGACTTAGTAAAAGTGGACATTATAAGTGGTGAAATATCGAATAAATGTTAACGAAACATGCTAGCCGTGTTAAATTGTCTGACATTCGTATATCTCATGAGTCATGACAATATTCCTTTGCTTTCGTTACACTTTTTAATCTTCATTTTTCTTTTCTTTTCAATATATGATTCTTTCTTACACCATCCTTGAGCATTCCCAACAAAGAAAGGTAGGTCATATGTCAGATAAATATTAATTTTACTCACCTACTCTAATCCAACTCCAACCACGAAACACTTTATTCGACATCTATAATGTCGGATAACTATGTGCAGTCAAAATTGCAATTCACATGCAGAGTAGTCAATTCGAACCACATAGTTTTTCGATATTATAAATGCCGGATAACTCAATGACTGCCAAGATCACTAATGTGACCTTGACAAACAATGGACTGAGCCCATTTCTAGGCTCACCGAACCTTATTGGGTCAATCAGCAAGTGACTGACCCTCGATTGGGGAGGCTATGCGACACCCATAGCTTTGAACGATCTTTCTATTCCATATTTACATATCACTAAGACTTGAAATAGGCAATTTAAGATCATTACCAACAACCGGCTTTTTCATTTGTGTTCTCTATCTTACTTTCGAACTGAACGAACGACCAATGCAACCAGAAAACCACGGAACCAATCACAGACCTCTTTAAAAAAACATAAATTCTTCATTAAAGGGCAATTAAAGTTTTTCGCCGTTATAAATAAAGCGGCAAAAAATATAATGACTAAATATTATAAGAGCGAAGTCTTCGCCGTTATCATATTATAAGTCTTCATTGTTATAAAAAAGTCTTCTATTCAGTAAACTAGCAGCGAAATCATACCAAACCAGTCATAGAAAAATTAACAACTCAAACCACTTGATGGTTGATTTTTTAACTAAAAAAGTCAGTACCACATCTTCCTTGTACAATCCTTAATATCTCAAGAATTTCCCTAAACTTTTGTTTTCCTCATTTTTGTATATGACAAATCACAACAATACAAAAACATAAAAACAGACCAGCAACATCAAGGATACAACGATAGCACGCATGCATTATTGCGTGCAACTATACATCGTCGCATAAAACCATTGTTATACGTCTAGTATACCAAAACAGAGACGAATCAATAATAAACTTGTCACACAAGTTTACAACTCAGATTTCCACTACTTTGGAATTTTGTATTAGTTATTTTAACACTAAGTATGTTGTAATTAATTACAAAAACAAAGTAACAACTATAGCAATAATAACTATAGTGCTAAATCAAACATTATACTATTTAAAGAAATAGTACAACGCAGAAAGAAAATGATATATATATACACACACATAAATATATAAATCAACTAGAAATCTAACCGGTTGAAGAAGGAAATTACGTCTGAGGCTTGTCATAACAATTTCCTTAAGACTTTATTCAAAGTCTTCCAAGATACAACAGACGTGATCTGCTCGAGATTGTGATGTGTATGATCTTCTATGTGATATGCAAAAACACACAGATTGTAGATATCAAGAAACGAAGAGGAAGAAGAGAAACTTCGGAATTGATTGAGCGTGGAAAGTGATCAGATTTCCTCCTTATTTATAGCCGAATTCCCAAAGGTTACACCTGTTGAGAAAAGTAGCATCCCTTCATTTGCAACGTCAAAAAACGTTACTGTTCGCAACAGTCGCGCCTCTTCGTTTTGCAACGGCTGAAAACTGTTACTGTTCGCAGCAGTCGCGCCTCTTTGTTTGCAACGGCCTGAAACGTGTTGCGGTTAGTAACAGTCGCATCTCAATCCAGTAGTCGCTTCTTTTTGAATTTAAACAGTAGAAAACTGTTCACTTCTGTACAGCAAAAATATAAAATGATCCACTCTTATTGGAGACGCACTCGGCCCAGTCAATCGGGTGGGCAGCGACACTCATCCATGATCATACATTTCAATTTCAAAAAATCATTCAAATGCTAAAGTCCACATAAATTTCAAAATCAAAACATCAGATAGATGGAAGCTTTAGTGCATATTATCAGTGTTTTATTCTCCTTTTAAGGAGCACAGTATCAATCACTTACTGGAAAACCTTCTTTACATGGATACTAGGGGATCGAATAATTCCCTAGATGAATATACAGTTAACGAACACAGCATGCACAACATTATTCACAACTCCTTTAACTGAAATTAAGTTAATATATTTATTGTCAGGAGTCCAAAGAAATCATAAGAACGAAGTCAATGCAGCTAGAACACATCTCTTAACCGAAACAATCTTCTACTTAAAACAAAGTCATGAGAAACAAACTCTCTTAATTGATATAATCTTATCTTAGACCTAAGCACATTAAAAAATAAACGAGAGAAGAAGAAAATGCAGCCTTCTAGTATTTAGCGGCAGATCCTGCAAGTGCAAGGGCAAGGGGTACCAAACTCTCCACAAAGTTGGTTACTACGAAATTTGAGTCTTTATTAAACATCCGAAGCCGCCAATTCTCCTTTTCATAATATCCACATCTCTTGCAATCATCATAGCGGCATTTTCAAAGCAGTCGGTTTCCATATCATAGTACTCCAACCTCTGTGTTCCATCATTCATATGTAGCAATAGCTTCCCATTACGAACTGCACTTAGTTGACAAAATTGCACACGCAATGGTAGTGCTAGGAGTCCAATACTAAACTTATGATACAGCGCAAAATCCTTTGATGATAACGTCCATATATCGACCACTGTTTTATCTTTAAAGCATGTAAAATACGTATCTCCCTCCAATCTGAAATGTTTATCCCTTTAAAATCAATTATATACTGAAGTAGAAGATCTACCACCCTATATTTGTCATCCTTGAGATTGTAGGACAGTATTGCTTTTGGAGTTGATCCACGTATACTGTTATCAATCTTGAAATAAACAACTTCCACAACAAACTTTACTTGTGTGTGTTCGGCAGCACAAAAGTAAACTTGCGCAAATATACATATTTGTATGTCTGTATCTATATATCTATGCATACGTCCACATATTTTCATACATGCACATGCACACAAACATACATACATATGTGTGTGGCAAATTTAATTATTGGAAAAAGTGTTAGTAATATTTAAAAAGAATTTAGTTCTAATTGACAAGAAAGATTAATTTCATTCACTTTTTCCACCCATCCCCAGTTCACATCCTTCGTTCATTTATACATACGCTTGCATCTATTTATAAAGGACACAATGTTTGAAAATAATTTCAAGAGACACAGACACAACCATTGGCTATAGAAGACACAACACCACATTTAATAATGACTATTGAGGAAGGAAAACAATCCTTCATAAAAGAAAATGCATTACTGTTAACACTCCCTCTTAATGCATTTGTTGGACTGAACATTTAGATTGTCTCTGAATAAATCAAACTCCTTGAGCAGAGCTTTGGTGAATACATCTGCTATTTGTTCATCAGTTTTGATAAACTTTAGTTCAATCTCATTATCATCAACTAGTTTTCATATGAAATGATGACGGACTTCTATATGCTTGGATTTGCTATGAAATACTAGGTTCTTTATAATGTCAATAACTGACATATTATCACAGTAACATCCATTGGAAAATTTTGTTTTTGATGCAGATCTCCCAAAATCCTTCTTAACCAAACTGCTTGACAACTTGCGCTCGTTGCTGATATATATCCAGCCTCTGCCGATGATAATGCAACTGTACTTTTCTTCTTAGATGACCATGATATAGCCTTACTTCCTAAGAAGAATACATGACCAAAGGTGCTCTTTCTATCCTCTATTGAGCCTGCCCAATCAGTGTTTGTAAACCCAATTAAATTGCTTTTCTATTCTTGTTTATACATGATGTCATACCCTTTGGTCCCTTGAACATATCTGAGAATTCCTTTTGCCGCTGATAAATGGTAATTACTTGGCTTACTCATAAATCTAGATACAATACTCATAGTATGAACAATATCGGGCTTAGTACTTGTCAAATATATCAATGAACCAACCAAACTTCTATAAAGAGATGCCTATTCTTTTGGTGCTTCATCATTGCATGAAAGCTTCAAGTTAATAGCCATTGGAGTATCCATTGGTTTGTAGTTCAACATATTAAATTTTTTCAAAAGATTTTCTGTATATTTTTCTTGAGAAATGAATATTCCTTCATCTGATTGTTGAACTTGAATTCCTAAAAAGAATCTCATACTGTCCAAGTCTTTCATTTCGAATACCTTCATCACAGCCTTCTTAAAAGCTTCTATCATCCTTGGATTTGTACTAGTATATATTAAATCATCAACATAAAAACACAATATAATAAAACATGTGTTCCTTCCTTTTTGTGATAGAGTAATGGCTCACTTGAACTTCTGCAAAATCCATTTTGACGAAAGTAATGATCAATTTTGCTATTCCATGCTCGTGGTGCTTGTTATAAGCCATATAAAGCTTTCTGGAGTCGATAAACTTTTTCTCATTTCCTTTCTCAATATATCCTTGAGGTTGTTCGACATAGACTTCTTCTTCTAATTTTCCATTCAAAAATACCGACTTGACATCTAGTTGATAAACCGGTGTTCTCAATTGTGCAACCAATGCCAAAACTGTTCTTATAGTCTCCATTTGAACCACGAGAGAAAATGTCTCATTGAAATCAGTTCTTGATTAGTGAGAATATCCTTTTGCAACCAAACGAGCCTTGTGCTTTTGGATTGAGCCGTCTTGATTAAACTTTGTCTTGAAGATCCATTTGAGTCCAATGATGCCTTTTTCCTTCGGGAGATCCACTAGATTCCATGTTTTATTTTTCTTGATTACTGTCATTTCTTCATTCATTGCATCTTTCCATATCTTCTCTTTCACCGCATCTTCGAAATTTTGAGATTCTATTGCACTGGGAGCAACATCATAGATCTCTTGCAATGAGTGGTACTTCTGGTTTGGTCTTGGAGTAGAATCTGGTGAAGCTTCAAGAAAGCCAGATGTTGATGTACTTGGTATCATACTTTTTATTGGAGTTTGAAGCAACAAATTTTCTTCTTCAGGCTGCATCTTTTCTTTTAGATTTGATGTTTCTGATTCCTCAAATTTTTTTGGAGTATTTGTATGCTCTTCACCCATCTCCAAGCCTTGAGCTCATCAAAAATAACATCTCTAGGGATTACCAAGTTGTTGGTTATTCGATCAATCAATCTGTATGCCTTGAATTAGTCGCTATATCCGACAAAGATGTATTTATGTCCTTTTTCATCAAAAATTTTCCCTCTTTTGAGAAGGAATATATGTATATGAAATGCAGCCAAATACTTTTAGAAAATCTACCTTAGGTTTAAAATTATGCCATGCTTCAAATGGAGTCATAATTTTGAGAGCTTTACTTGGAGACCTATTGAGTAAGAAGACGGCTGTATGAATAGCTTCAGCCCAAGACATATTTGGTAGACCTTTTGCCTTCAGCATGCTCCTTGCCATTTCAATAATTGTATGGTTTCTTCGTTTGACAACTCTATTTGTTGTTGGGTGTAGCCAGTTGTCAATTCCTTTTTAAAACCATTGCTTTTGCAAAAACTACAAAATTCATTTGATGTAAAATCTCCCCCACGATCAGTCCTTAGCACTTTCAAAATGCGACCACTTTGTTTTTCTCCGAAAACTTTAAATTGTTTGAAAATGGAAAATGATTCTAATTTCTGTTTTAGAAAATAAACCTGCATTATCTTAGAAAAATCATCTACAAACAGAATAAAATATCTTTTGTGATTGAAGGATGGAGCGCAAGTTGGTCCGCAAATGTCAACATGGACCAATTCAAGGGGTGCTCTTGCTCTCCAGGTTGACAGTAAGAATGACAACCGGTGAAATTTTCCAAAGATACATCCTTCGCAAACTTCCTTTTCAACATGAACGGAGGGGGGACCAACCACCATTCTTTTCTAATGTAGTAGCTGTAGACTTCTTTGATTCAAATGGCCATATCATTGATGCCATAACAATGATCCTTCAAATTTTGTTGCTTTCAAAAAAAGTTTTCTTTTGTTGATATTACAAGTGGAAAATTTTTGTTTGTGGTCATTTTGAACTTAGCCGTAGGAATGTAGCTTTTCTTATCCGATAGCACAACAATCATCCTCAAATTTTATCGAAAAACCTCTTTGCACAAGTTGTCCCACACTTAACAAATTTTGAGTCAAATTTGGAACGTACAACACATCATGGATCAGTTTTGATGCACCTACTTTTGTCTGGACTGAAACGATACCCTTACCTGCAACACTGTCCGGTTTTCCATCTCTAATTTTACTTGAGAGATTATATTTTCTTCAAGCTTGATGGCACATTGCTTTTTCCCAGTCATATGATTGCTGCAGCCACTATCCACATACCATACATCCTCCGACTCTTGATGCGAACTTTTTTTTTTTTTTTTTTGAAATGGTACTTTATATACAACAAATCATTGTGACAACATATCCCATGTCAATAAACGTTCGAAAGCGAGTTTCGAACTTGTGACCTCTTGCACCAAAGCCGAATCAATTAACCACTTGGACAATGGTGCTTGTCTCTTGATGCGAACTTAAACATGAATAGAATAATTCTTCTTGAGAATTTTTTTGAGTAGAGATATTGGCCTCATTTTTCTTTTGATATCTACGGTCTTGTTGGAAATGATTACGTATCTTGCATCTAGTACACCTGTAATAACAATCTTCACTTTTATGCCCATGCTTTTTGCAAACATAGCATCTTAGGACTGAGCTATTATTCTGGCTTCTTGTGTTGTTACTCCATTTTTGCTTGTTGAAAACTGCTTCCTTTGTTGAAATTTTTACGTCCAAAATTTTTGATACTTCTGTTTTGAGATTTTTTGACTTCTCCTTTTTGTTTGCCTTCGGTTTCCTTCAAATTCACTTTAGACTGAAAAGCTTGTTCTTTGGGCTGTTCTACAAATCTGTTAATTCTTTTTTCATGTGCTTCTAATGAACCAATCAGTTCAAGTGAGGATAACATTGTCAAACCCTTTGACTCCTCTATCTTTGCCACGATATGATCATATTTTCGTGTTAGGCTGTAGAGTGTTTTTTCCATAATTTTTCGATAGTGTCTCCGTAGCTTCTTATTTGATTTATAATTTCAGAAACTCTGTTGAAGAATTCTTGAATAGATTCATTTTCCTTCATCGTCAAGTTATCAAAATCCCCCCAAAAGGATTCAAGTTTGAAGGAGATCACTTTTTATGATCCTTGGAACTCAGTTTTGAGTATGTCCCATCCCTCCTTTGACGTTGATGCTGATAATAATCTTGGAAAGAGATTTTTACTTACTGCTTATTGAATAAGGAATAAAGCCTTAGCATCTCTCATTCTGTTTTCTTTGTAAGCCTGCTGTTGTTCTTCTGTTACCTTTTCTTTTGAGGAAGAAGCAAGTTTCTCATAACTGTCTTGAACAAGATCCCAAAGATCATGTGAGATGAACAAAGTCTTCATTTTTAGACTCGAAATTCATAATTGTCTCCACAAAAAATAGACATTAAATTTTGAATGCTGCCAATGATTGAGGAGTTTGAGTTTGATGTCATTGTTAAGATAGAGGAAGGATCGGATAAGCTGGCTCTGATACCAAATTTGTTGGAAAAGTGTTAAAAATAATTTAATTCTTATTGAAGAATGGAATAATTGACAAGAAAGATTAATTTAATTCACTTTTTCCACTCATCTGCAGTTCAGATCCTTGGTTTACATATGCTTGCATATGTCTATAAAGGACACAATGCTTGAAAATAATTTCAAGAGACACAGACACAGTCATTGGCTAAAAAAGACACAATAACACATTTAATAATAACTATTGAGGAAGGAACACGGCCCTTCATAAAAGAAAATGCATTACTGTAAACATGCCATCCTTTTTGTAGCACTTATATAACCTATTAGTTTATTTAAATATTTGATTTTCCCTCTATAGAGACATCTTTATTAATAGTTGGCATGTAAGCATAATCTTTTGGTCCGACCGTGAACTTCTCAAAATATCTTTCACTCATATATAATTCAAGTATTATCTGTGTTATTCTCTTTACAACCATCTAAAACAAAATAAAAATTCTGTTATTTCTACGCTAGAGTGAAACAATTCAAACTAAGTTAAAACTTAATATTTCAATGGATATGTTTCTAGGTTTATGTGTTTGCTAAAATTAGAATAGGTCAAATATGCACATTAGATGATAAAAGATTCTTCTGGATAATTCAACAAATCTTTATTAATATTTGTAATATGTTTGATGTCATACACTTTTAGTGTCAACGTGAACTACCAAAAACGTCACTCTGTATTAATATCACTTAAAAATTGGATGTAACTTCTTCTATAAGTTCAAAATTCCCCTCTGCAAATATTACAAAATTTTAATATCATTTTAAGTAAAGAATCTAACAAATAAACCTCTGCAAAATATTAACAAATTTTAGTATCACTTGAATATAGCACTAACAAATAAACTTCGTTCTACAAATTCAAAACTTTTCCTCTACAAATATTATCAAATCTTAATAACATTTTAAAAAAAATCTAACAAATAAACCATTTTTATAAATTATTAGAAACAAAAATTCAAATAACAAAAAATTAGATATTGCAACTAAGAAATAAAATAAACCTACTGCACATGATGTCGACTTAAAAACATGACTTAACTTTTGTGTAAATCATTTCTCTTGAATATGTTAAACAAATTCAATTTATAGAAAAATAATTCATGTGTAAAGCATGTACCATCATCATGTACGAAGAGCGTGCCTTAACGCTCGTAATGCTATTAATCAAGTAGATAAAAGCGTTTAAAGTAGGGGAGTGTATACATTTAATTTCATATACAGATTAAATTTCAAATACTGTATAAGCCAGTTGTAATATTTAATTTCATATACAGATTTAATTTCATGATCTAAAATAACTGAATAAACATATTAAACGAAAATCTCACAAACTAGCCTAATTAAAAATTGAAAGAAGGTAATAAGCTTACCTACTCAATCAACTCCGTCCTCCGCCACTGTTGTTTCTACGGTGTGGCTATTTCCAAAATCACTTTCAGTAGTCGAGCTAGGCGAGGGAAGAAAATCTTTCGTTAATTTTTAGTTTTGTTTAGGGCTATGACTTGCATTCCATTTCTGCGTTTTACAATGATAGCCAGTTATTTTTGTACTTCATTATCCAAAAATATCTTCCTTCCTCGATTTTGGTCAATACTATTTCGATCAATATATCATCCTTACTTTATTCCTTAGTTGATTGGTTGAATATGTGTATTTCATTTAAAAAAATCCTATTTCTTTGGAGTAGGAAAAGATCCTAATTTGTATGGTGTTGAAAATTTTTATTCTATACAAGTTTTGACCGGTTTTGGATGGCTGCATTTCTGGTGCTATCATGATGCATGTATTTAATTTTTTTTCCTTTAAAGTTTTGTTTTACCGGTAATTATCAATACTTCAAATTACGGTATTTTGAAGGACTTTATTATATTTCTCCAGTTATACCCCTACTAATTATATTGGGCAATTGATCTTTACATTTAAATTAAATTAAAGAATAAATATAAGGATACATATACGTAATATTGCTTTTGTGGAGCACTTCTAAGATCACTATGTATTAAACTTTTAAGCATGTATTAAAGTTTTGTGAAGGCTGAGATCTATTTTCTTGTCAAAGTTAAGGATTTAAGTGGCTCTATAATCAATGCCAGGTTTCCTTTGACTGCTCCAGGTGCAATGATACGAACCAAGGATCATAATTTAATTCTCTCCAGTACATGAAAAAAGATCGAAATCTTACCAGAGTTTAGATGACCGGAAGTCTTATGAGTATCATAGAAACAATGATATCTGGTATGATTATGGCTTCATGACCATTGTAATCCTTTTCTCTTTTGATGCGATCTTTTTTCCTTGCATTTTCGTTCATATTATCGCTTTGGCGATGTTATTCTACTCTTCTCATAAATGGTTTGTAACACACCATAATTTTTACGATGATTAATTTAACAAAAATTAATCAATAAATAATAACGTCGAAAAAAATTATTTTTACAAACATCAGAATTTGGCTATAAAACTTGCATCATTGGGTTCATGGCGATTTACTAATCAGTTTTCATATATAAAGTTTGCCGATCGAAGTTCAAACGAAAATGTTATTAACATTTGAAGTTTTAAATCGACAATAATTATATAAGTAATTACGATAATAAAAATAAATTAAATGTTAATTAATAACGTTAATGGATGGTTGAATGTTAACAAATACAAATGTTAAAATCAAACGTCAGAAGATGCGAAAAAAGTGAACACGATCGGTAAAATTAGTAATAAAATTAAACACGTCAAACAGTGCACGGAATTCATAATTTAGGAGCCAAACAGTCGAACAAAAATTCATCATGGTAGATTGGTAGTGGTTAATCGTGTAGGGTTAGCAGTCGACCGTTGGTAACATAAAACCGATAATAAATTATGGCTTGAACGGCCCGGATTTAGTGTTAGTCCTTAAGATGATTGTTTTGATGACAACAACCTTAGGACTTGTTATAAAATATAAATACTAACATTATAGTTTAGATATATATGTATATGTAGAATATAAATATGCAGACCAAGAATGGAGACTGTATAGTATATAGATTCAAGACTGAAGATATCAAGATTGAAGACTCATGAGTATCAAGAGATCAAGAGTTCAAGATTTCAAGAGTACAAGATAAGTATTGAGTCTAGAATTATGTTAAAACTTCTTGAAAGCACTTGCATCTTTATTCAAAATTTATTTATGGAATGGATTCCACTTTGAGCCTGTTAAAGGGATGAAACCCTGGCGGGATGGAACCCACGACAATATCTAGTGGAACATATAATGGTCCTATTTTGATATCCACTAATTTTATAAAAATGCTTTTCAAAAATATATCCCTTGTTTTTAAAAAATGTTTTCAAAACTTTCTTTTTAAAAAGACATCTCTCTTGGTTTTAAATATTTTAGCCTCAAAACTATTTTTATCATTTTTAATATTTTGATTTTAAAATTGTTCTTGTTTTCAAACCATCTCTTGTTTTAAATATTTAGCTTTAAAATATTTATATGCTCGGATTTTAAATCACTTTATAGATTAAGATTACATATATTAAAAATTACTTTCTAAACTCTTTTATATTTTTAAACTATATTCAAATATATTTACAAAGTTTAGAAATTGTTTTGAAAAATTATAGAAACCAATTTTAATAAGAAAATCAAAACATCAATTTTTGCCTTGAGCATGTCGACATCACTTAACCCCCCATGTCGACATGGTGCTCGTCAAATTCAAAATTCAAATTTTCAAAAGAAGTGCCTATTCGTCGTATCCTTTCACGAGTAGATATGGCTGTTGATCTCCTACAAATACCAGAAGTTCTAAACGAATTTTTAATTAGATTTCACTTGTTTTCTCTCATCTTCATCTTCCACATTTATTTTAAAGAATGCTAAACTACACTATGCCGAAATACCATGTGAATCAAACTTGATTATCTCTTATTTGATTCTCTGCCACTCTCTCCATAAGATCTCAGTGCTATTCAGGGTTATAGGATCTTTTGTAAATAAACTGTTGAGTAAAAGGTGTGGTTGAGCATTGAAATCAATTAGGTGTGATTGTAGCCTCGGAAATCAATTATGTGATCTTGTAGCCTGGTTAAATCAAGAGAGTTGCCCTGAACTCGAATACAGGAGGGTGTACCTCATAGCCTTGAAACCGAAGGTGCAATCAGGGAGATTATTTTGAAAAGAAATCTGTACGATTGTGCATGACTGGATGTAGGGTGACCCCGAACCAGTATAAAATGATAGTGTGTTCTTTCTTTTACTGCTTTTATTTAGTATTTTCATTTATGTCTGATTCTATGATTATATCTATGTCTGTGAATTGCATTTGTTGGTGATTAAATTACATAAGTTTCAAAAAGATTTAGAAAATCCATAAAACACTATTCACCCCCCTCTAGTATTATTCCAGCCTTAAGATCCATAATCCGCATTTCTCACATTTAGTTCAATTTCAATGGATGAATATCAATGATTCGAACCTCTATAATTATAGATCTAGACCCTCACTTCTAAACTCTTATTTTCATAGCAACATAGATCTTTGCCATTTTCTCTTCTCTTTTGAAATTCTAAATTCTTAGAAATAGTTCTAATTTATACGTATATACAACTGGAGAATTGTAGAAGATGATTGAGGAAGAGAATATGTTCAAATCAAATAGCCAAAGCCAAGGTAAATTGTAAATCCGAATTTAAAACACAAATCAAAATCCAAATCTTCTTTCTAATCTATATTTCTAATAGATACATGTATACGCTTGCGGTGTATAAATCCTCATAGGGAAAAAAGGGAGTCAAACTGTAATAAAAGGGATTAGATCTGAAGATTTGGAAAGCTAAAAATATAAGTGAGAAATTATATATTTTTATACAGTATAATATTTATATCGTTGTAAAGCTATTCCAGTATAAACCTAAAAATGTAAAATGAAGTTGTAGGCTAAAAATTGTACATGTGAAATGAACTTATAAGCCCTTCATGCATATTCTGTTATTGATAATCTGAAATTGTATATTACATGTATTTGGAAAATATTGGATTTTAGTAGTCCTTGAAATTATTCTATGAAATTTATAGAATATGTGACAATTTCGCATTTCTGAATTTAATATGACTTGTGCAAATAAAATAGTAAATTGAGCTATCATGGTAAATTATAGAGATTTAAGTAGCAACTTATTGGATTATATAGTGTATTGCAATGTGGATTTCTATAGATTATCAGGTTTTAGATTTATGAATAAAAGTTTAGCAATAGATATAACAAGCGATACAACTAAAAAGAAAGAGATGTATTAAATAAGGATATTTATCTTACTTTGTACCATCTATTTCTATAATTATAAAAATATAATTCCTTGTAATTCCAAACGTAACACAATTCCCTTTTTGGATGAGATATAGAAATTTGCAGTATTAAGCATTCCAATTGTGAGAAATGTAATTCCAATGCATTAAAATAAAAAAATCCCTTAGGGTAAATTAAAATAATTATAAATGGAATGGAAATGATCTGTGAAAAGATTATGCGCAAAATATGTAAAACGAAAGTGAAATAAAAAGAAATGAGAAGATAGACAAGTCGTAATAAAATGGTATAAATAGTACTGTAAAACAAGGTAGAAAATTGAAGGTTTAAAAGGAATAGAAATAGAAAGTTAAATAAGGAGGGTAAGGAGAAGTAACTGAGAAAATATATTTAAAAGAAAGCTGTAAATGAACCTAAATTAAATAAGATGTAAACGTATAGAAAAGTGATCAACAGTGAACAGTAGAGACATAATTAAATAAGAACGAATAAAGATATATATATAGACATACACATAGCCTCAAGTATTCATGACAGTTGTGAATTATATAAGTATGTAAATAAATTAAATGGATAAGAATGACATAGTCATTAGAATATGTTTGAATGTGAGGTCAGTGTTGTTACAAAATAGAATCTGCCCACTATAAGGGACCACCAACAGTTGTGTATACATCATACTGATGTGAGATATATCCAGCTATAGGACCCGTAGGGTATATATGCTTGCATATAGGTAAGGGAATACACTCAGTAGAGTATGCTTCAATAAATTAAGGGGAGGATATTGACTTGATTGCAATAGGAAATTTGAATAGGATGGTGAATGAAGAACAGCGTTATGTCAGTATGTTGGTACCAAACTAAGGAGTAGGGATTGTACATAAGTTTAGAATGTAATTTGTCCTTAATGATCAATAGGAAAAATGATGGTTACACCTAATGGGCTACACTCCCTACAAGTGTACGGTCCACGTTAGGTCATGCATGGCTACAGTTGTTAGCTAGTTTGTTTGTTTGGAGGCAAAGCTAACACTCTTAGAAGGATCTTTCAAAAACGGATAGAGAAGTTCATGGAGCTAAGTCTATAGCCCATGGTACCGAGTCTACCACTATCTGTAGTCGTAGAGAAGGGTCTACAAAGAAAAAGCAGACAAGTCGAAATCCCCAAAAGCGAGATAGGGGATCGCTAAATTGTTGAAAAGCGGGTATTAGGCACTGAGAGAGTTAATCAGTATGCGCGACATGAAGAATGTGATACGATGAGGGTGATGGATCCTGAAAGGGTGCTAATTTATGGGTACTGGGGATAATATCTTGGTCCAACGGGTAACTGCGATACTTATATATATTCATACAATATATGTAGTCATAGTCTATTATGGGTAGATGAGATGTATTGTATGCTTACGTGGAGTCAATACTAGGGATGACAATTGGGCAGGTCTAGGGTTTAAACCAGTTGGACCCACCCCTGTTTTGACCCGTCAAGATCCGCCCCATTAGGTCATCGAGGCAGGTAGACCCATGAGCCCTTCTAAAGAGCTCTAGGTCTAGGGTCGAGTCGGGGCTTGGCTGACCCGCCCCAACACTACCCGCACTACTAAGATCTCATAAAATCACTTTATTTTATAATAATAATTTGTTAATCCTTGTATACATAAGCGATTATAACATGGATATTCTAATGTTCCATTCAATAAGTTATATGATTTTTATGGTATTAAGTTGCATCAATAAAAATTATATAATAATACATGCATGTTTTTTAACCATTATCACACGCCTCATTTTTATTACCTTAATTGTTACTGTAAACACATTGATCTTTATATTTATTCTATCATTTTGTGACAATCTCCCTTACAAATAAAATAATATATATGTACATTAATACATTATTTGAATGAATATGTAAAGCATTACCGGATCTTGGGGTGTGGCGGGTCTACCTGACCCATATAGGTTCCAGGTATGGAGCGATAATCCAAACCCGCACCGGGTTTACGGGGCAGGTCTAGACAGGGTTAAAAAACCCGGGACAGGTCTGGGGCATTAAAAACCCACCCCAACTTGTCCAATTTCCATCCCTATTCAAGACGACCAAATAAAATAAAAGGACATAACGTATGTTAGAAGGCAATCGACATAAATTAGTGTTATGCATAAGGTGTATGATTTTCCAATTACCAGAACGTCATTCTGACTCCTCCACATTACAACCCACATAATAGCTAGATGGATAGTTATGGTACAAGGCAAGAGCAGCGAAAGGATAAATTCCATATGCATGCTCGACGCTGATAAAGACACTAAACATTAGATGTTTCAATCTTGGTCAGTAGCTATTGTTAGTCCATGAGATGATGGTTTTGATGACAACAACTTTAGAATAGATTATAAAATATTAATACTAACAATATAAGTTTAGATGTATGTATATGCAGGATTTAACCATGCAGGTACCAAGAATGAAGACTGTACAATATAGAGATTCAAGATATCAAGATTGAAGACTCATGAGTAACAAGAATATCAAGATTATCAAGAGTTCAAGATTTCAAGTAATTTACCTTTTTATTAGGAATTTTGTTAAAACTCCTAAAAAAGCACTGGGATCTTAAAATCCAATTTATTCGTGGAATAGAATCCACTTCGAGCCTATTAAAGGGATGGAACCCTAAGTAGGATGGAACCTACGAAAAATCTAATGGAACATTATTTTGAATTCGCTAACTTTTTTATTCAAAATGGTTTTTCAAAATTATATCTTGTTTTCAAAATGATTTCAAAACCTTCCTTTTAAAAGAATCAAAAACATCTATCCTGATTTCAAATACTTTTAGCCTCAAAATAATCTTGAATTTCAAAATCAAATTATCCTTGGTTTTAAATGATCTTTTAAGATAAAAGTATATTTAATTTTTTAATATTTATATACTTAAATTTAAATATAAAATTATAGTAAAATTTTATATATACCAAAATATTATTCTACATATTTATTTATGTATTTCAACTATATTTAAGTATATTTATAAAAGTTTAAAGTAGTTTTAAAATAAGATAAAAGTTATTTTCAAAGAAAAACAAAACATCAAAAATTTCTTTGGGATTTCGACATGCCCAAGTACCCCATGTCGACATAGTGTTAGTTGAGTTCAAAATTTAAATTTCAAAAGAAGTGTCTATTCATCATAACTCTTCATGAATGGACATGGTTGTTATTCCTCTATAAATAGGGGTGGGTTTCAATGAATTTCAATTCAGTTTTTCTGGTTTTTCACTCCTCTTCTTCTTCTTCCACATTTCTGTATACATTTTCTTACCATTACTCTGCGGAAATCAACATTGAATCTAACTAGATCATTTCTGGTTTGATTCTCTATCACTATCTCAACAAGATCCTCAGTGCTATTCAGTTAGGCTTTTTGTAATCAACTTAGCGAGAAAATGTGTGATTGTAGCCTTGGAATTCAATCAAGCGAGATAAGGTGGATTGTAGCCTTGGGAAATCAATTGGGTGAACTTGTTGCCCGCGAAATCAAGTATCTCTACCTAGAGGATTGTGATTCTGGAGGGTGTACCTCGTTGCCTTGAAATCGAGGGTGTAATTATACAATTGCTTTTGAAAGGAAATCCATACTTGTGTGCGAGACTGGATGTAGGTTAACTCCGAACCAGTATAAAATTCGGTGTGTTCTTTCCTTACCGCTTTTACTTTATTTCTGCATCTGTGTTTGTTTCTGTGATCATATTTGTGTTTGAATATTGTATACATCTGTGTTCAAATTAACATAAACCTAAAAAGATTTAGTAATTCTTTATAAACACCATTCACCCCCCTCTAGTGTTAATCCTAGCCTTAAGATCCGCAATCCACATTTCTCACATTTGGTATCAGAGCAAGGTTTTCAAAGTTACATAATCTGATTTTTGAAAAAGTTTTAAAATGGCTATGTTTGTTAATACTAGTTTAGAAATATTCAGATCATCATTGTCTTTTGAGTCTGCATATAATCAATTTTCAAATTCAAGTTGTCTACCAAAATTGTTTGATGTGCAGGAATCATGCTTTATGGCTATTGAGGAATCAATACGCAACGGACAAATTGTGCAGATCAGAAAGGACAAATGGATACTCGATAGTGGATGTTCTAGACACATGACTGGCAATGCAGATATGTTAAATGATATAATATACAAAGATGGAGGATTGCTTGACTTTGGAGACAATTCAAAAGGATATGTGATTGGCATCGGCAAAGTTGGTAACTCTGAAACTCCTATTATTACTAATGTTTTGCTAGTTAAAAATCTGAAACATAATCTGCTAAGTATAAGTCAACTTTGCGATAAAGGATATAGAACTAAATTTGAAAAAGATAAATGTCACATTGAAGATGACAATTCAACTATAATATTTGAGGGAGTTAGGAAAAAGAATATTTATATTCTTAGTATGAAAATTTCAAATGATAACTTATGTCTTTTGGCAAATACAAGTGACCCTTGGATTTGGCATAAGAGATTTGGGCATTTGAATTTCACTCTTATCTAGACTATCAAAACATGATCTAGTAAGAGGTCTCTCTAAAATGAATTTTAAAGTAAATAGTCTATGTGATGCATGTCAATTAGGAAAACTTAGAAAAAGTTCCCTTAAATTAAAAGATATGATTTCAACTTCAAAACCTCTTGAATTACTTCACCTTGATTTATTTGGTCCATCTCAAATTCTGTCAATAAATCATAGTAAATATGTTTTTGTAATTGTAGATTATTATTCTAGATTTGCATGGACAATATTTTTGAAACATAAAAGTGATACTTTTGAATGTTTTAAGAACTTTACAAAAAGGATTCAAAATCAATTTTCTCTAAAAATAATAACCATTCGTAGTGATCACGGTGGTGAATTTGAAAATTGAAAGTTTGAGGAATTCTGCAATAAAAAGGAAATAACTCATAATTTTTCATTTCCAAGAACTCCACAATAAAACGGAGCAGTAGAATGTAAAAATAAGACGATTCAAGAGTGTGCGAGAACCATTCTTTCAGACAGTAAATTACCAAAGAATTTTTGGGCAGAAGCAGTTGCTACCGCTTGTTATATTTTAAATAGAGTTTTAATTAGACCTTTAACTAATAAGACTTGTTATGAACTTCTTCACTCAAAGAAACCTAAAGTATCTTATTTTAGAATTTTTGGAAGTAAATGTTTTATTTTAAATACTAAAGATAACTTAGATAAATTTGATCCTAAATCCGATGAAGGTATCTTTATCGGATATTCTAATAGAAGTAAAGCGTACAGAGTATTTAATTTAAGAACTAACACCATCAAAGAAACAATGCATGTGTCATTCGATGAAAATTTCAAAAATTTTGAAGATACAAATGATGAAGATGATTTATTTACTCAAAATAAAGAGTCAACTGAAACTAATAATGAAATTAATCATCCTAATAAAAGGACTAAACTTTTAAAAGATCATCCTATAGAAAATATACTAGGAGATATGCAATCTGTTGTTAAAACTAGAAATCAACTAAGTCAAATGAGTAACGTAGCTTTTATATCAACTATTGGACCCAAAAATCCAAAAGAAGCATCAACTGATGATTTATAGATTTTGGCTATGCAAGAAGAACTAAATCAATTTACTAGAAATGATGTTTGGGAACTTGTTCCTAGACCTGAAAATTAAACTATAATTGGAACAAAATGGGTTTATAAAAATAAAATGAATGAACTAGGAGAGGTAGTTAGAAATAAAGCCCGATTAGTCGCTCAAGGTTTTTGTCAAAAAGAAGGAATAGATTTGATGAAACCTTTGCTCCCGTAGCAAGATTAGAAGCCAATAGGATTCTACTTGCTTTCGCAAATCATAATAATTTCAAACTATATCAAATGGATGTTAAAAGTGCCTTTTTTAATGGATTTGCAAAAGTGGAAATATATATCGAACAACCACCACTTTTTGAAAATGAAAAATTACCAAATCATGTTTACAAGCTTAAGAAAGCTTTATATGGTCTAAAACAAGCTCCTAGAGCCTGGTATGATAAACTAAAGTCTTACTTATTACAATCAAATTTTGAAATTGGTAAAGTAGATAATACTCTTTTTATTAAAAGAAATAAAAATGATATTTAACTAGTACAAGTCTACGTAGATGATATCATTTTTGGATCAACTAATTTTGAAATGAATAAAGAATTTTCTGAAATGATGACAAAAGATTTTGAGATGAGTCATATGGGTGAATTAAATTTCTTTTTAGGATTACAAATAAAACAATTAGATAATGGTATCTTTATTTGTCAAGAAAAATATGCTAAAGACCTAATTAATAAATTTGGCTTGACTACTGCGAGTGGAAAACCCACTCCCATGGCAACCAATGAGTATCTTAGTAAAGAAGATCTCTCGAAAGATGTAGATCAAAAATTATATAGAGGAATGATTGGATCACTACTCTATATTACTGCTAGTAGACCTGATATCGTGCATAGTGTTTGACTCTGTGCAAGATATCAATCTCAACCTAAAGAGACTCACTTAAAAGCCGTAAAACGTATCATAAGATATGTTAAACACACCTCTGATTATGGCTTATTTTACCCTAAAAATGATTCGTTTGATTTAATATCTTACTGTGATGCTGATTATGCTGGTTGTAAATCAGATCGAAAAAGTACAAGTGGAACTTGTCACTTTTTGGTGCATTCTCTGATTTCCTGGTTTAGTAAAAAGCAAAACACAGTTTCTTTATCAACAACTGAAGCAGAGTATATTTCTGCTGCTTTAGCTTGTTCTCAAGTAATATATATGCAACAAACTTTAAAAGATTATGGTTTAAATATTTCAAAATCACCAATTTATTATGATAGTACTAGTGCGATAAATTTATCCAAAAATACTACTCAACATGCTCGAACTAAACATATTGATATCAGACATCATTTTCTCAGAGATAATATAAGTAAGGAAGTAATCACTTTAGATTATATCAATTCTGAGAATCAAATTGCTGATATATAACAAAACCTTTAAATGAATCCATATTTACGAAATTAAGAAGAGAATTAGGTATTTGTTCAATAACTGAAATATAAAATATAAATAACAAGTATAATTAAAAATTAATTCAAAATAAATTAAATAGGCAAAAATTCAAGAACCATGTCGACATACCCCTCTACCCTATGCCGACATAGAATGTTTTTAAATTTTTCCCACCAAAATTTAAATAATTGGTAATATATTCTTCTTATTTTCGAATTTTTGATCATTCTCTTTGATCTCTCTCTATTCTAACTTCTGAAATTAATTAAACTATTGACACTTCTTCCAAATCAAACATAAAATCAACCTTTTCATTCCCCTCTCCTACTTCTAGACCGTTTCAACATACTACTCTTGCTCATGTGACTAAAATGAACGATTCTCTAAAGGATGCACTTCAGTTAATGAATGAAATCCAAGTAATGCAACTTTGAATGGCCAAGGAACAAGAGAGGCAAGGCAAGATCCTTAGAAATTTGCGAAAATTGCTAATGGATAATCACGCTAACCCAATCTTGATTGATGAAGACTCTTCAGGAGATCAAGAACAAGAGCCAGCGAAGAAGAACCCATGGAAGAAACGTATGGGGAATATGACGACAAGGTCATTTGCGTCGGTGAAGTTTGTTTTGACAAAAATGGAAATCTTGTCGAATGATGTGGAAATTTCTGTTTCCACTTTCTAAATTGTTCAATTCATAGATCTCTTATGTTCAAAAACACACATTAGTTTCTTCTCTTTCTTTACCATTGTTGTATGTTCCTTCTTACATTTCCCACGAAAATGTAAATATAACTGTATGATTAATAAATAAATTGTATTCTTATATGTGTCCTTCCCTATTAACAAATATAGCTATATGCTTATTATATACTTAGAATAGCTAGTAGTTTGGGATTCGCTTTATTATTAGATCTAAGTGTTGATTATTTATGATAACACTATCATTATAATCACATGTCATAGAGTATTAGATTTAGGGGGAATTCTATAGTTTGGTGTTATATAGTTTAGAGTTAGGTTTTTTTCTCTTGATGACAAAGGGGGAGAAGTATAAAATAGGGTAGTTAGGCATAGATTAATGGGGAGTTATTAGGATAGAAGTAATATTTCATAAACAAAGATTGTCATCATCAAAAAAGGGGAGATTGTTAGTCTGTGAATGATGGTTTTGATGACAACAACCTTAGAATAGATTATAAAATATTAATACTAACAATATAAGTTTAGATATATGTATATGCAGGATTTAACCATGTAGGTACCATGAATGAAGACTGTATAGCATAGAGATTCAAGATATCAAAATTGAAGACTCATGAGTAACATGAATATCAAGATTATCAAGAGTTCAAGATTTCAAGTAATTTACCTTTTAATTAGGAATTTTTTTAAAACTTCTAGAAAAGCACTGGGATCTTAAAATCCAATTTATTCGTGGAATGGAATCCACTTCGAGCCTGTTAAAGGGATGGAACCCTAAGTAGGATGGTACCCACGAAAAATCTAGTGAAAGATTGTTTTGTATCCGCTATCTTTTTATTCAAAATGATTTTTCAAAATTATATCTTGTTTTCAAAATGATTTCAAAACCTTCCTTTTAAAAGAATCAAAAACGTCTATCCTGATTTCAAATACTTTTAGCCTCAAAATAATCTTGAATTTCAAAATCAAACTGTCCTTGGTTTGAAACTATCTTTTAAAATAAAAGTATATTTGATTTTTTAATATTTATATACATAGATTTAAATATAAAATTATAGTAAAATTTTATATATACCAAAATATTATTCTATATATTTATTTATGTATTTCAACCATATTTAAGTATATTTATAAAAGTTTAAAATAGTTTTAAAATAAGATAAAAGTTATTTTCAAAGAAAAACAAAATATCAAAAATTCCTTTAGGATGTCGACATGCCCAAGTACCCCATGTCGACATAGTGTGAGTTGAGTTCAAAATTTAAATTTCAAAAGAAGTGTCTATTCGTCATAACTCTTCACGAATGGACATGGCTGTTATTCCTCTATAAATAGGGGTTGGTTTCAACGAATTTCAATTCAGTTTTTCTGGTTTTTCACTCCTCTTCTTCTTCCACATTTCTATATACATTTTATTACCATTACTCTGCCGAAATCAGCGTTGAATCTAACTAGATCATTTCTGGTTTGATTCTCTATCACTATCTCAACAAGATCCTCAGTGCTTTTCAGAGTTATAGGCTTTTTGTAACCAACTTAGCAAGAAAATGTGCGATTGTTGTCTTAGAAATCAATCAAGCGAGATAAGGTGTAATTGTGGCCTTGGGAAATCAATTGGGTGAACTTGCTGCCTGGGAAATCAAGTATCTCTACCCAGAGGATTGTGATTTTGGAGGGTGTACCTCGTCGCCTTGAAATCGAAGGTGTAATTGCATAATTGCTTTTGAAACCAAATCCGTACTTGTGTGCGGGACTGGATATAGGGTAACTCCGAACCAGTATAAAATCCGGTGTATTCTTTCTTTTTCTGCTTTTACTTTATTTCTGCATTTGTGTTTGTTTCCGTGATTATATCTGTATCTGAATATTGCATACATCTGTATTCAAATTAACATAAACTTAAAAAGATTTAGTAATTCTTTATAAACACTATTCACCCCCTCTAGTGTTAATCCTAGCCTTAAGATCCGCAATCCGCATTTCTCACAGCTATGTGACTATATTTTATTTTTTCCATTGTGAGTTATATCATTAATGCTCTGATATGAATTCATTTATTTTATATGAAGGATTCCAAACTAATTTTTCATACTTCAGTAGATTGAGTTAGCAATTTAACGAAAACTTGTATCATTAAAATCAATAATATCTCCTAAATCTTCTACAATTTGAAATATTGAATTACCAAATCTTACAATCTCCACCTTGATACTATATTTCTCTGCAAGCCTATCAACTCCACCTATATCCTCTTACTCCAAGTAGCTCTCGGACAAGACACCACAGATCTTTTCTCAATGAGCTTCGGCATAGCCATCACCCATTCTACTTTGTCAACGAAGTCGCCAATGCCCACCAACAAAGTGTTGAAAGTACCTTCTCCAAGTAGGACCTATCAATCTCCACAATGAAAAAGAACGTCTCCATATATCAACTCACTCTCACCTATGCTATCCCATGGCATCTAGCACTTCATCAAGCGAATCAATTTCGAGTAATGCTCCAACTCTGTAATGGGTAACGACTTGGTAAACATATCCATTGCATTCTCCTTTCCATGAACCTTCTGAAGACGTACAAACTTCTCTTTATCCATAAAGACGTGAAAGGACTCTATCACCTAAGTATGCTTAGACCTTGAGCTGATAGTTAGATTTTTAATTAGGTGCATTGCACTTTGGCTATCACAATTCACTTTTATACCTTCATACATAAATCCCAAGTCACACAACAAACGCTTCAAGTAAAATGCCACCTTAGCCGCTTCAACTGCTGATATAAGCTCTTCCTCTGTAGTAGACAAAGCTATAATCATATGCAACCTTGCTTTCCAACTAATAGTTGTCCTACCAATGGTGAACACATAACGTAAGGTTGACTTTCTTCGATCTCTATCATCGACATAGTCAGAATCACAAAATCCAACCAAGCTGAAATCTCTATCTCTGCCGCCAAAGACAAATCTATTCTCTGGAGTCTCTCTAAGATATATGAAAATATACTTCTACCGCTTCCCAATGCATCTTTCTTAGATTTGACATGAATTTACTCACCAAATCCACTGCCTGTGCAATGTCAGGCCTAGCGCAAACCATGGCATACATCAGACTACCAACTGCACTCGCATAAAGAACCTTCTCCATATAAGCCTTGGCCTTCTCCAAGGTTGGAGAGCCTCTACTAAAAAGCTTTATGTGCAAAGGCAAGGGTGAGCTTATTGTGTTTTCTCCTTCCATGCTAAACCGAGCAATCACTTTCGGAATATATCCTTTTAAGTGAGCCTCAAAAGCCCAAGTTTCCTATCCCTTTGGATTTCCATATCCAAAATATTTCTTGCTTTTCAAAGGTCTTTCATCTCGAATTCCGCCTTAAGCTTCAACTTCAAAGTATCGATTTCAGCTTTATCATTGAAAGCAATCAGCATATCATTCATGTATAAGAGTAAATACACCTAATAACCATTCTTCAAATGCTTGAACTACACACAAGCATTTTTGATGCTACGATCAAAGCTAGGTGAAAGCATAAAAGAATCAAACCTCTTGTACCATTGTCTAGGTGACTGCTTAAGTCTATGCAATGACTTCTTTAACTTGCAAACCCAATTCTCTTTTCCATCTATGACATATCCATCTGGCTGCTTCATGTAAATGGTATCATCCAAGTCTTCATGTAAGAAAGCGATCTTCACATCAAGTTGCTCCAACTTCAAGCATAAGCGACAACTATAGCAAGAAACATACAGATGAAGGTGTGTCTCACTATAGGAGAGAAAAATATCTCATACTTCAATCTCTTCCTTTGTGAAAACCTTTTAGCGACAAATCAAGCCTTGTATCTTCCATCATCCTTCACCTTGGACATCCACTTGCAACCTATCGTTGTGCTTCCTTATGGAGGAGGTACCAAATCCTAAGTCTTATTCTCTTTCAACGACTCTAGCTCCTCTTCCATAGCGCACATCCACTTCGAAATATCACATGACTTTGAAGCTCCATCAAGGTCAAACAGCTCCTTATAAACCACATGTAGAGCATGATCAAACTGATCACTAAGGCTAAGGTTTGCATACTACCAATCACCATACCTCTCAGGCAACCTAATAGTCCTACCATTGGTCCGAGTAGATACAACTTCACCTAAACTCCTTTCAGCTCCACTTTGAACTGAACTTCCTCTATTCTCATGCAGATTACCAACACTACTAGAAGGCGCTTGTGGCATACTTTATGATGTCACATCAACTACGTCTATCTCACTCTCAACAACACCAACAACTCTGCTACTAGGTTATAAAATATGAACATCTTCCATCTCCTTAAGCCTATCATAAATATTTGATGTGGTAGGTAAGTCTTTCTTAGGATTAAACACTGTTGACTCATCAAAATTAAATACGTTTGAAATGAAAAATCTTCCTATCAACAGGGTGCCAAATACGACACCCTTTGATACATCTATGTATCCTAAGAAGACGCCCCTGTATGTTCTAGCCTTCAAATTATCATCATCTGTATGGTGAACATACGCAGAACAACCAAAAATACGAAAATAACCAAAGTACATGGCTTTACCTCTCCATATCTCTTCTGGAATATTCCCATTCATTGTTGAGCATGAAATCCGATTAATTATATGCACCGCAATCGATAATGCCTCAGCCCAAAAGCCTCTTGCTAAGCCCGTCGTCAATCTCAAGTAACAAGCCTTCTTAAGTAAAGTCATATTCATCCTCATAGCAACTCCATTAGATTGCGAATCACCTGGCATAGTGAAATGTATTTCAATGCCACGCCGTCTACAAAAGTTGAGGTACTCCCCATTGACAAACTCATCGCCGTTATCAGATCTCAGCATCTTCAACTTAGAACCAGATTGGTTCTCAACAAGCACTTTCCAAGCCTTATACTTCTCAAAGCTCTCTAATTTGGGCTTCATCACATACACCCAAACTTTTCAGGAAAAATTATCAATAAAGGAGATAAAATACTTCACTTCCCTAATAGACGCAGTAGCAATTGATCTTCGAAAATCTGCATGCACATAATCAAGCATCCTCTTTGATCTATGGAGTCCAACTCTAAAGGATACCTTAGTCTACATACCTAATACACACTCCTGGCAAAAGTCTAACTTTTCGAAGTCACCTTTGATCATCTTGCATCCATGAAGCAATTCTAATCCCTTTTTAGATATATGACCCAACCCGAGATGCCAAAGTCTAGTGGCATCTAAAGCACGAGAACTATCAACTCCAACACATGACTCTCCATGAACTGTGGTCCCCTTAAGCAAGTACAGATTCCGAAACATATCTACCTTCATAAGAACAAGAGGACCCCTCGAAACCTTCAAACCATCCTTCTCTAAAGTGACCTTGCACACCATGGATTCCAACTAACCCAAAGAAATCAAGGACTTCCGAAGACCCAGAACATCTAGATATCTGTCAAAGTGCATATCACTCCGTCAAACAACCTAATCCGCACTATTCCTTTTCCAATGGCTTCCCTCTCTGTCGATTAAAGAACCGTCTTTATTAGGCTTCATACAAAAAGGTGCCCCTGAAACGAGCACCCAATGGTTTGATACATCTGATACTGTTGCAGATAACACATTATAAGATATAACTTTCTCCATTATAAATTATAAAGAACCATATTATTCCTTCTTCTTCCAAACTGGGCATCTCCTTTTGATTTTCTGGTTTCCTATAATGGCGACACCCCCTAGAATTCCAATTCTTCTTCACCTCTCTCCCGTCCTCAGCAAATAGACCTTGAGTACTACTTCCTCCTCTATCTTCACTCATCTCCTTCATCTGATCCCTCAAGTCATCAGATAGAAGATCCGACTTCACATTTTCAACAGTTAAAGTATCTCTTGCAAAGATAATGTTGCTGGCAAAACCTGTATATGCTTTGGAAGGGAACACAAGGGCATCATAGCCATATGCTCTTCATCTACCTTCAAATCCACACTCTTCATCTTCATCACTAGATCGTCGAAGAAACCAAGATGCTCTTTGGTAGAAATACCATCTTTCATCCTCATGGCGAAAAATGTCTTCGATAAAATCATAAGGTTAGTCAAAGATTTCTTCAAATAGAGATTTTCAAGCTTGGTCCAAATGCCCTTAACAGTAGTTTCACTGCTAATCCCATTTTCTTCCATAGCTACTTACAACATAGTGAACGCCCATTTTTCCATCTCCTTCCTTTCCACGGTTGAAATTTCAGCCATCAAATCCTCAGAAGCAAACAACACAAGATGAACTTCATTTCTTATCAGAAGAGTTTTCATCTTCCATTGCCACTTCTCAAAGTCTTTATCACTGTTCCATTTCTCTATTGCAAAACTAGATTCTGATACAATATAGGTCTCTCTAACATAGGGTCTTGGTACAACCGCTGGAGTTTTCTCATCTCCTATCATAATGCCTAACAAACTTTCTCAATCAACCTTGTCACTTTGATACCAAATTATTGGAGAAACATCCCTCAAGATCGCCTGAGGAACAAAATACCCAACCATGTGAAAAACAAGTAGGACCAGATTGATGGTGAAGAAAAACAAACAACAGATGGTCACCAGGTCAATGCAATCACAGATCAAGCAGTAAAGGATAATAACACACAAGATTTATACTGGTTCCACTACTACGAGGTAGTTACATCCACTTGGGAAGAGGAGATTTTATTACTTTCTAAGAGGAATTTTTTTTACACGATCGATAATGAAGAAGAATAATAAAAAATACAACTGAGAGAGATAATTCTACTCATGCTAATCTCCGCCTTTATATAGAGAAGTTTAGTTGGGATTGAAGTAATTGATTTACGATCATAAATCAATGCCTCACTAATTCTCCTATTCATACAGGAAATGTTTATCCATTTAATTTTCTAATTTCCACCAATTTACATACATCTGATAAGATTCCTTCTTTAATCAGCTAATTAGGAATTAATTGATTACCTTAATCTCCTAAAATAATTCTTATTCTCATGTAGGTAATTTTTTACTCTGTTTAATTCTGTAAAAGAGGCAATATATATCTTTTAAATCTTTTGCAATTGAAAATATAGTTTACTGAAATCAACAATATCTTCCAAATCTTCTATAATTGGAAATATTGTATCACCAAATCTTAAAAATTATGGTCTGAATGGCCTGGATTTAATTTCGTATCTTCTATAATTGGAAATATTATATCACCAAATCTTACAAATTATGGTTTGAATGACTCGGATTTAATCCACTTTTTTCAGATGACTATCATTGATTTGAACCTCTATAAATCTAGACATAGACCCTTACTTCTAAATTCATATTTTTGGAGCGACGCCCGAGCTCTACCATTTTCTATTATCCTTCAAAATTCTAAATTCTTTGAAATAGGTCTAGTTTTTATATATATATATACAATTGAAGAATAGTAGAAGATGATTGAGGAAGAGAATAGGTTCAAATCAAATCACCAAAGCAAGGTAAATTGTAAATCTAGATCTAAAATACAAATCAAAATCTCTTTTCTGATCTAGATTTCTAATAGATCTATAACATTTATGGTGTATAAATTCGAATAGGGAAAAAAGAGAGCCAAACTAAAATAATAGGGATTAGTTCTGAAGAGTTGGAAAGCTAAAAAAGTGAATAGGAAATTATATTTTTTTATATATAATATTAGATTTATATTGTTGTTAATCTATTTCTATATTCCCAAAAATGTAAATTGGTTTTGTGGACTAAAAATTGTGTACGTGAAATAAAATTATAAACCATGCCTATATATTCTATTATTGGTAACTTGAAATTGTAAATTACCTGTATCTGGAATATATTGGGTATTAATAGTCTTTGAATTTAATCTTTATAATTTATAGTAATAGTTCCAGATTTTTGAATTTAATATGACTTATGCAACTAAAAATGTAAATTGAGTTATCATAGCAATTATAGTGATTTAAGTAGTATTTTAAGTAGTATTTTAATTTATTGGATTATATAGCATGTTGCAATGTGGATTTCTATAGATTATCAAGTTTCAGATTTATAAATAAAAGTGTAGCAGTTGAAATAACAAAATATACCTAAAAAGAAAGAGATGTATAAAATAAGTATATAATTATATTTTGTATAGTCTATTTCTATAACTATGAAAAGATAATTCCATGTAATTTCAAATGTAACAAAAATTCCTATTTTTGATACGATATAAAAGTTTACAGTGTTTACCATTCCATTTGGAAGAAATGTAATTCCACTGCATTAAAATAAGGAAATCCCTAAAGATAAATTAAAATAATTATTAATGTAATAAAAATGGTCTAAGAAAAGAATATATGCAAAATAAGTAAAAAAGAAGTGAAATAGAAAGAAATAAAAAGATAAACAAGTCGTAATAAAAAACGGTATAGACAATTATCTAAAACAAGATAAGGATTTGAAGGTTAAAAAGGAATAGAAATAAAAAGTAAAATAACGATGGTAAAGGAAAGTAGTTGAGAAGATATACATAAAAGAAAGCGATAAATGACCGTAAATTAAATAAAATGTAAAGAATGAGAAAATTAAAGAAATGTTGTCAACGGTGACAATAGAGGCACAATAATTAAATAAGAATGAATGAAGATATATATATATATATATATATATATTTAAACATATATACATATATATACGAAGCCTCAAGTATGTGTTCATGATGGTTGTGAATTATATAAGTATATGAATAACTTAAATAGAGAAGAATAACATAGTCATTAAAATAAGCTGGAAAACGAGGTCAGTAATGTTACACAACAGAAATCTGCCCACCGGAAAGGACAACCGGCAGCTGTGTATACATTACACTGATATGGGACATATCTAAATGTAGGACCCGTGGAGTGTATACGTTTGCGTATAGGTGAAGGAATACCCTCGTAGAGGCTGCTTCAAGAAATTAAAAGGAGGGTGTTGCTTTGATTACAATAGGCAGTCTAAATAGGATGGTGAGCTAAGGACGTCGCTGTGTTAGTATGTTGATACCAAATTAAGAAGTAGGGACTGTATATAAATCGAGAACGTCATCAGTCATGAATGGTCAACGAGAAAGATATGGATTACACCTAACGGGCTACACTCCTTGCTAGTTTTTTGTTAGGAGGCAAGGCTAATTAACCCTTTTAGATAGGTCTTTAAAAAAAGCATGGGTGGTCCGTGAAGCTGAGTCCATAACCCGAGGCATTGAGTTCACTATTATCTGTAGTTCGTAGAACTGAGTCTACAAAGTACGAAGTAGACAAGTCAAAAATCCATAAAATCAAGATAAAGGACAGCTAAATTATTAAAAAGCCAATAGTAGGCATTGTGGGAGTTCCTCGGTATGCGCTTCGTCGAGAATGTGACACAACGAGGGTGATGGATCCTTACGGGGTGCTAACTTATGGATACTAGCGGGGATAACATTTTTGTCCAATGAGGGACCGTGGTACTTATATATTGATATTTATGTCTGTAGTATAGTCTACTATGGGTAGATGAGAGTATCATATGCATACATGGAGTCGAGAAGACTAAATAAAACAAAACAACAGAACATATGATAGAAGACAATCGACATAAACTAGTGTTATGTGCAAGGTGTATAATTTACCAGCCATTAGAATGTTGTTCTGTCCCCCTCCTCGTTATAACCCACATGATAGCTAGAAGGATAGGTACTGGTACAATGCAAGAACAGTGAAAGGATAGGTTCCTTAAGCATACTCGACTTTGACAGTGACACTAAACATTTGAAGTGTTGACCTTGGTCAGTAATTAAACGACTTATTATATTTTATATTCCACAATGGGTTATATAATTGTGCTTTGAAGTGCATTCATTTATTTTATATGCAGGATACCAAACTAACAATCCCTACTTTGGTAGACTTGGATTGTCGATTTACTGAAAATTCGAGCCCATTGGATGCAGGTTGTTACAACGTTCGTTTTTCTCACTCTCTGCTGATTCTCTTTTATTAGGTATGACATACTGCATGTGTCTATGCATTTTGATGTGCTACTATGTTGAATAAGCCAGTGTTGTCACTAGGACAAACCATTTTTACTGTATAATCCCTTATTACTGATTTCCAACCATTATGTGTGTAATGGTTTGATGAAATAATCTTGTTAGAACTTACCATGTTGTTTGATTTAATATTCTTCTTAACATAACTAAAATATTATATAAATTTATATATTCTTCAAACATCTTCTAAAACCAATTTTACTGGTGTGTATGTGGCAGCCAAAAACAAAAGTAAACTTATTATATAATTACATAAAATAAAATACATGTATATATATGTAGATGAAACTACAAAATTATATAACTTCATATATTTTTCAAACATCTTCCAAAAAAAATTTTACCAGTGTATTTGGCAACAAAAAAAGGTGAACCTACACATTATTACATAAAATAAAATATACTTATTATATGTTGATGCAACTGAAAAATTATATAATTTTATATAATCTTCAAACATCTAATAAAACAAATTTTACTACTGTGTATTTGGCAGTAAAAAAAAAAGTAAACCCACACATAATTACATAAAAGACATACGTACGTATCTACAGATGCGCACACTCACGCATGCATACATACGTACACATACGTGCACATGCACATACGTACACTTACGTACACATACATGCACATACGTACACATATGTGCATACGCACATACATACACATATGTACGTATGTACAAGCCATTTTTACCATATCATCCTTACCACTAATTATCAACCATCATATGTGTAATGATTTTATGAAAAATCTTGTTAGAACTTACAATGTTGTTTGATTTAATATTCTTCTTAACATGTAACTAAAAAATTATATAATTTTTTATATTCTTCAAACATCTTATAAAACAAATTTTGTTGGTGTGCATTTGGCAGCAGAAAAAAAAGTAAACCTACTTATAATTACATAAAATAAAATACATACATACATACCTACGTACACACTCGCACGTGCTCACACACACAAATAGACACACACACACACACCCATATATATATATTGTGTGCACACACGTACATATATACATACATATACATATGTGCACACACATATATATTTTGTGTGCATACACATGCACATATATATATGTGTGTGTTATCTCTTCTTTTGACCAGGCAGTATATAGAGAACCCAATGAGTCTTACTTCAAAGTTAACAAGGTAAAACGTCCAGAGAGATGACCACGAAGCCCAAAAGCCAAAATATATCCAAGATCACAGCACAAATACCAACTACTACAAAAATTCAAAAGCTAAAATCCAATGTTGTTTGGTTGATTCTATGCAACGCTCTATCAATCTCCACGAACTCCTAAATCGGCAACTTTGTACCCCGCATCTCCATCATTTGGACTCAGAAATAAGCTACTATTGATGCAAACAACTGTGGAGTCACAAAGCTAGCCATAAGATGAGTCGAAGCAAAGAGTTTAAGATGCCCAAATTGGCTATCTTAGGGGTCGGTACTGACCCCTATCCTTGGAGTCGTACGGACCCCATTTACTTGATGATGTGGTACCCATTCTTATGGAGAATTGGTCTATAGCAAGGAGAACGGCATGGAGGTCATTTGTGTGAGATTTTAGGCTCCCCATGTCTATAAAGAGGGGTAGGGCTCATTTTTCAAGATCTTTCGGATCTAGTTCCATTCTAATCTACATTCTTATAACTTTGAAAATCTAAGTGTCGGAGTTGCACCGACCCCTAAAAACTTTTGCCTCCAAGTCACAAATTAAGCAATAAAATCATTAAGTGGACATAGGCCGAAGTTTTCCCAACCATTATAAATCCGTGTTTTTTCATTTCTTACTTGTTTAATTTTTTTTCTTCACTTTTTTTTCTCAACTACAGCTCCTGGGTGTTTGTGCCATTTTTGGTTCAAACATTTTGGTGCTTTCACTTAGAAAATCTCGAACTCGCTGATTTAAGATTTGAAAAGGATTCTAAATGGCTAGACAATCAATTAGAAGGATTGTTGTTGGAGAAAACAACAGGGGGTAGCCAGATAGCATCCTTAGAAGCTCACTCCCCATCAATCTACATAACCAGGGATGACAAAGAAACTATGATGAATGGACTGAATGAAAGGATGATAGCACACTAGGAAGAGATGGTGGAGAATTTCTTCAGAAGGATGGGAAAAGCAGGAATAGTTAGAGCTGCAGCAAATCAAAATCAAAGACCAAAACTCAAAGCGTAGGTAGTTGTAGATGGAGTAGAACGACCAAGAGCAAACCCAAACATAAACATACAGTCGGTACAGACCCATCCCTAAGGGTTGGTACTGATCCCGAAGGCTTGGGGCATGGGTCATCTTGGCCTTAGAAGGAATGACGTATAGATTGGAGCAGAAGCAGAGCGTTTGAACGTGGATCAAATGAAGAAGCAGGGTCAAAGGAGTATGTACCAGTCCCTCGTAGAGTCGGGGGGGGGGGGGGGGGAGGGGGGGGTGGGTGGGTTGAGAATACTAACCAAAGCTATGAGGGGTGGATTTCCTAACCCGAGCTTAGAAGATGTGAGCAAGAGTCCATTCAACTCGAAACATTTTCTATGCTACGAATCTGCCTAATTTCAAATTATCAACTTTGGAAGCGTATGAGGGATCCAATAGTTCATTTTATAAGATACATCCGGTATATGGAAGTGTTAGGTGCATATGAAGAGGTAATGGGACGGTGTTTTCCTTTAAATTTGACAAGTTTGGCTGTGTTATGGTTTAGACAGCTAGAGAGCGGTTCTATTAGCACGTGGGTCGAGTTAGTGAATAGATTTGTGAAGCAGTTACGGGTCCGTATTTCATGATCCAAGAATGTAATGACATTAGCAAGCATGAAGCAGAGGGCCGAAGAGAATCTCGGGAGTTTTCTAACAAGGTTCAATGCAGCAGGTGTCGTGGTCAATAAGTCAAACCCTTCAATGGTTTTGATGACGGCAGTTTCGAGAATAGCTGCTAAGACGGATTTCAAGATTGCACTGAAATTGGATCCCCCGAGGGATCTTGTAGAGTTTTATCATAAGGCTGGAAGGTTTCTGTGCCAAGAAGACGCTGAAGCCGACGAGAAAGAGGTTAATGCTTTAGATGGCGGAGGATTGGCCGGAGTAGGATCTAGCACGGATAAAGGAAAGCAAAAGATGAACGATAGCTTTGACGGATAAAAGTGACAACAGAGAGAATCGAAATTCTCTCCTTGCACGGAATTGAATGAAACTCCAGGGCATATTTATGTAGATACTAGGGGACAGATCCGCTATTGGAAGTCGGTGAGAAGAGAGCTAACGGAGCATGCAAGGGCATCTGGAAAATACCACCTATTCCATGAGCTGGATAGGCACAACACAAATGACTGCAGGGATCTGATTGAGGTATATGTCAGAGATAACCGATTACAAAAATATGTAAGGAATTGAACTGTGGCGGTGGGCAAGAGTAGCTACCGACCATAGAAAATGGGAACGTCCCTAGATTGAGGTAAGGATAATCATCTCTTGATCAAGATGGTAGGGAATCGGGTTTGGCTCTCACATTCTATATTTCCCTTTTAATAAACCATGCAATAATACAGTCTAGATACTTACTCGTGTATGGGATATCGATTGGTCCCTAGGAACACTCTGAGTTGGATGCTGGACTATAACATCCGGAGGGACATCTATCGTTATGTTTGGCTTTTTATTTCTTAGTACTTGAGTTTGATTCATTCGATAAACCTTTAATTATTGAAACCCACTTGAATACGATGATTGAAATTAATCACTTTAAAATTCCCATCTGAAAAGATAGGCCTGGAGTGCAAGGTACAGGACCCCTTGTCGTATCACGAGCAGATGGACTTGTATAATATTAATCGTTATAAAGTCTTGTCTAAAGGGAAAGGATTGAAGTGCAAGAAGTAAGTCCCATTATTGGAGCATGACTGAATAGGCTTACTTTTCGTTGAGTTCCCTCATCGGAAAGTAAGCAGATTAGGTTAGGAAGGGTCCGAAGAGGCCGTGAACTTTGATCGCGTTAAGTCTCGATAAGAGAATCAGGATCAAAGACTAGAAAGCTAGTCACTTTGTTGGAAAGCGACTGGATGGGTTTACTTGTCGTCGAGTACCTTCTTCGAAGATTGAGCGGATTAGGCTTGACAAGGGTTTAGAGAGACCATGGATTTGATTATCGGCCCCGAACGGCCATGGATTTGATTAACAGTCTAAAGAGACTACGGATTTGATTATTGGCCATGAATGGCTACGACTTCACTTAACGATTTGAAGAGATCGCAGATTAATTATCAGCCTTGAATGGCCACGGATTTGACTAACGATTCAAAAAAATCATTCCCTTAACTTGAATATTGAAAGATCCAGAGAGATCGTAAATTAAACTAGATATAAAACAATCCTGAGAGATCGTAGATTAAAACTAAATATGAAATGATTTGGAGAGATCAAACCTTAAAACAAATATTAATTTTGATAAAAAGATTTGAACGCCTTGAAATTAAAACGAAACAGATAAATCCAGGATAAATACGAGATGGTTTTGGTAAATGATGTAATAACTCCAAATGAAATTGAAATTGCAATAATGTACATACAACACTTAAGCAGAGTCTCGAGTCTTAGGCTTTGGTAAGTTTGGAATAACCCATGATTGTCAATAGAATCCGAAGAAATTGAATGATTCACCAAGATTGAAGTAGCTAGAGAGCTCAAGTAAAAAAAGATTGACATCACATTTGTTCTTGAACAAAGCACGCCTTCCATTTGCAAGACGTGCTTTAGGGGCGAAGTATTATCCCACCTTTTGACCAAGAAATATAAGGACGAACCCAACGAGTCATACTTCGAAGTTATCAAGACAAGACGCCTGAAGAGATGGCCACAAAGCCTGAAAACCAAAGTACATCCAAGATCACAACACAAATACCAAACCACCACAAAAAATTCAAGAGCCAAAATCCCATAGTGTGGGGTCGGTACCGACCTATCCCTAGGAGTCAGTACCAACCCATAATACCTCCTTTAAAACTTCCTATCCTCTGCCTATAACCCCTCCTTGATGCTAGAACCCTACTTCCAGTGTTTCTTGGTTGATTCCATACAACACTCTATCAATCTCTATGAATTCTCGAATCAGAAATTTTATTCTTCTCCAACTCCATCATTTTGACTCGAAAACAAGCTATTATTGATGCCAACAATTATGGAATCACAAAGCTAACCACAAGACAAGCTAAAGCGAAGAGTTCAAGATGCCTAGATTGGTTGTCCATTCGTATCGACATGTAATTACTTGATGATATGGCACCCTATTTTCATTGAGAACTAGTCTATAGCAAGGAGAATAGCCTGGAGATCTTTTTGCGAGATTTTAAGCTCCCTACCTCTATAAATAGATGGGTAGACCTCTTTTTTCAAGATATTTTGGATCTAGTTACACTCTACTCTATATCCTTGTAACTCTGAAAGTCTAAGCGTCAGAGTTTTACCGACTCTAAGAACTTTTGCCACCAAGTTAGAAGTTAAGCAATAAAATCATTAAGTGGTCATAGGTCGGAGTTTGCCGAACCAATATAAATCCCTATGTCTTCTTTTCTTACTCGTTTTAATTTTAATTCTTCACTTTTTGTTATCCACTTAACTCCTATGTGTTTATGCCATTTTGGTTCAAACAACACACACACACACAAATATATATATATATATATATATATATATATATATATATATTATGTGTACACACACATAGATACACACGTATATGCAGACACACACACAGAGGTGTGTGTGTGTGTGTGTGTGTATTATGTCTAGGAATGTTTAATGCATGTTTTTAAATCGTAAATTTCAAATGAAAATCTTGGATCGCTTGATATCACGGATTGAGATCTTAACATCTCTATAAGATGAGCATCAAACAAGTTAAAAGTTACATTTTAAGTCTTATTGTGTCTACATGTAAAAAGGGATCTTGGACAAGATAAAAGAGATTTAAAACTCTGGTTCAGTGACACCCTTTTTTGTAACACTCATATTTTTAACCACAAGCTCTATTAAAATATTTGTTGTTTCTCTCTCTTGCAATATAATACTATTAATTAAATAAAAAAAGTGGTTTAAAACATGATGCTAAAAAGAGGAGTGTCCTTATTCCCTCTCTCCTCTAAATATGTGCGTATATACATATATAGCAAGGGAGATAATAAATGTTATGCATGTATATACGTGAACACCCGGCATGTGAAGAACTACATGTATTTAAAAACGAGGAGCGCTTAATGGCACCTCTATTTTGCAGCATCCCCTTATGGACTTTGAATTTTCACCACGCAATCTAATTTAAACTAGTGCGAACCTGTGCTTCACACATGGGATGCTGTGATATTTAAAATGACGAACACATAGTTTAATTACTGATCTTAATGATCATGATATTTTATGTGTGATCTATAAAATTTAAATTAGAAACATACTTTGTGATATAGTTTCCCATGTATTTCACGTAAGATTGAATACTTTATGAAAACAATATCTCGCATTAACACGGTCAACTTGCACCATACATTTTTACGAGAATGTTAAAGATTGATTTATAATGTTACAAATAGAATAAAGCTTAAACTAAAAATAACTTTTAAGCTAGTGTATAAAAATGTTCAATTATGAAATTTGATAAGATATTGTTGGAAAAGATTCTTTTTATGCGGATTAATAATAAATCCGTTAAAATTTGTATACAAAAATAAATGCCATATATGTGTGTATATGTATATATATGAAGCATAATGTGACAAAATAACTTTTAATACTACTATAGTTTTTTCAATATGATTTATTACATAGCTGGTAAGTGGAAAATATTGTTTACCTTCAGTTCAACCCGAGTTACTTAAAAGATGATTATTTAATCAAATGAGTGTGTGTGTGTGTGTGTAATAAGAATTGACTGCTCCTCTAAATTCAGTATTTAAGCTAAGCTATCATTTTACCTTTAACAAATTAATATGTATAGCGGTTGAGATAGAGCAATAATAATTTTAGTGAAAATATGACATATGAGATTATCTCTAATTTATTTGCGAAAAGCATCCAAGTCATACTTAAGCTCGGTTTCTTTAGAATATAAACAGTACAGTATAATAACAACGCAATAAAATAGGAACATTGTACGAAACGTTATTTCAAAAACATAATGAACTAATGATAGCAAGGAAAAACTAACTTCAAACAGATTATACGCTTTACTAAAAAGTAAAACAACACAGGTATGACTATTGTTTAAAATCATATTTCAGGGGAAAAAACCTATTTTTGGACCATCAGAAGGTTCAAGTCACAATGACAAATGAGAAAGCGACCATACTTAAAAAAAATGTATTGTTTCTTTTGTAACTTTTATAATCATAGTTATTATATGCGCTTAGGTATTCCAATGCAAGACATCTACAAACAACTATAGTAAACCTTCAAAACCATTTACAATAACAGTGTCTGTATGAATAAAATGAATAGCCAACATTCTAAATTTGTGATATATACTAATTAATGTTAAACAGATTTCGTAAGAAAATGTTTAAATACATCAACATCTAATTTTCATAATAACCAATAGAATATTTTGATCCGCCAAGATATGGACTCCACTTCAGTTTCCATAATGGTTTGACTGAATACGTTTGACTATGGAATCCAAAAGGGAGTACTTTAAAATCTAGGTTCAATCAACAATAATTCGTCAGTAAAAAAATTAAAAATAAAATACATATAAATTGGCCAATTGCTATAATTGAATGCAAACATTCTACTATAATTTTCCCATACCATGTAAACTGTAGCCTCTTCTCAACATATATTGAACAAAAATAAAAATTCACGGTACTAAAGAAAAGAAACACAGGTTGATCAATCATAAAATCAACTAAGCAATCACAATAAAAAAGTATACAAAATTTATGTAAAAGCAATCAATTCTTCATGACAATTTTGCATCGGAAAGATTGAAGTATGGCACATCAAAAGCCATTAATAAATAGATATAGCTCGTAAACGTTAAATTAATCACTTACACGACTTTTGTTAAAAGTTCAGTAGCTCCATCGGCAAATACTCTAACCTTAAAACCATTATAAAAACTTAGAGCCATACTTTGCCTTCGTGTAGAAATTTGATCAACATGGTCTCCTTTTTCAAAATATGACCTTGTATTATATCATTTATTATTACTCCTAAATCAAAAATAAATAATCGAAAAACGAATTAATTACTGATATGTTAGTAAACCAACTTAATGCTTTTTCACCTCGTCGTATGGTTTTTAACAAACAATACGACGACATACCTTTCTCGCCACAGAAAGACGCATCATCATTAAGAAAGAAAGGGATAGAAAAGAGAAAAGATAGAGAAGAAAGAAAGAAACAACATCAGAATCTCATAGCGGAATAAATTATATTAATCATATAAGTATTACATAGTATACAACATCTATCAGAGTTACACAACTTATACAACACATATTAGATAGTTATAAACACCTGTCTAGTCATTACAATTCAAATACAACACATAGATACCAACACAACGGACAACTATATATCTACAAATGTTGAAGCCTCCTGCTCCATTTCTCCTCTAGAGATTCGTCAAAGCTAACCCGAATCCCTTGGCTACTCATAAAAATTTAAGTACCCAAGAATTTAAGAAAACAAAAAATAAACTCCGCGACAGACATGGATCTGGTGTGAGTAACAGGTTAAAGTTTCTTAACTTTGAAAAAACCTTTGAAAAGCAAAGGTATCTCGTAAGATTTCCCGCACATAAACACGGGAAAGTTTTTACCTTACGATAACCAAAACATTTGATAGAAATCCAGTGATATTACAATAGGGTCTATGGTTTCAAGTAAATAAGAAAGAGCTGAAATTGTTACATGATTAAATTCCAGCATACTAGCCACAAAGTGATTTATACAATCAAAACCGTAAAGGACACGTTGGAAGAATGGGTTTCCATCAATGGCAAGGCTACCGGGGTACCGCTCGTCACAGTACGTCGCCTAGATAACCGTACCGAGTATCCACCCTAAACCCTTTGCAACAGAAGGCCAGAACCATCCCTTATTGGATAGTCCCGAACAAGACAACCCCGCAGTTGGTGCGCAATTCCAACTGCCCACACAGCTGAATAAAAAGGGACCTCTAGATAGGGGAAAATCTTGTCCTACTAGAGCGCGATTCACTTAGCCTTGCTGCACCTCCCCTGTTTTAGCCATTCCCAGTTGATGAGGCTTGAGGCTGCGATTACCTTTATAGAACACATCTACCTTAGAATGCTCATCGCCCACGTAATGATGTTCTGAAAGCATTCAATCCATACAAGTTCGTTCCGGTTTCGAACGAAACCGAAGACATTATCTCGTTACACTCATTTTGGAATCACCCTCAGAGTTAACGACAATACCCTTGCACTCTGAATCTTCATCTTTTCTTGAGATTCACGCTCAATCGTTAATTTGGATCGATGTGGTTTTCAGGTATCCAGATTTGGAAACCCGATCTCGGTCTCATCGAAATCCAAACGCCGTCTTTTAAGTCCAAGTTGTTTTAAAGTTAAAACAATTTGATTCATTATCTATATTCACACAGATAGATAATTAACATTATCACAAATAGATAATCCATATCATCACAATTCAACCAAAGCATCTCATATCACAGATCAACACATATCTCATATCAGAGATATCAAACAATCTAAGGCATTCAATAACATTCAGCCATCCATAAGCAAAGATTTATTAATCACACCATCTATAATTAATTTAAAATGAATTAAATTAATTAATTCATCTTTTATTAATTTAAAATAAATTAAATTAATTACTTTCATCACTGTAAATCTTGGTTACTTAACCATTAATTAATTACAAATCAATTAATTAATCATCCTCTAAGTATTCATCTTAATTAATCATCCTTGATTATTATTCTCTAATTATATTAAGTAATTAGCCTTTAATTAATTACAAAAATTAATTATCATTAACCATTTACAGTAATTAACCTTTAATTACTCATTAATTATTTAACTATAATTAATTATATTAATTCTTAATTAATTACATTAATTAATTATTCTATAATCACTTATATTGATTAATTAACCTTTAATTAATCAATCCTTAATTACATCATTAATTACATTAATTAATGATCCCTAATTACTTCTTAAATTAATTATTTTTCTAATTAATCACATTTAATAAATAATCTTTAATTAATTATATTTGTTAATCAACCTTGATTAATCACATTCAGTAATTAACTACCCTTAATTAATTACATTACTTAATTAACTTCTAATAAATTTATTAATTCTTTAATTAATCTAGCTAATTAATTAATTATTAATTACTTCTACTAAGGAATTATCCTCCTTATTAATTACACAAAGTAATTAAACCCAAAATTACTTCCATTCTTCAATTAATTACATCTAGTAATTACCATCAATTACTTCACTAATTATAAATTTACATTAAGTAATTACACTTAACAAATCATCAAGTGATTATTCTAAATTAATTAAACTAATTAATTAACCTGAACTAATCACATTAATTAATTACATTGAGTAGTTAGTCCCTTTAATTACTTATACTAAGTAATTATACTTAACCAATTCCACAAATGATTATCCTTAATTAATTAATCTAATTAATTATCTTAAATTAATCACACTAATTAATCATTTCATAATCCCTAGTTAATGATCTTCATTAACTATTAACAATTCTTTAATTACTTCCCTAAGTAATTATACTTTAAGTAATCATCGTTAATTATAAATCAATTAATTTTTAACAACCAATTAATCCACCTCTAATTTCTTAATTAATTAATGCTTAATTGTAACTTCATTAATCTTTAATTACTTGATTAATTAATTTCTAACCATTAATTAATAATCTTAACTTATCTAATTAATGATCCTTAATTACGCATTAATTAACCTCTAGTTAATTAACTAATAATCCTTTAATTATTAATTTATTTATCCTTAATCATTAATTAAGTAATTAATTAATGACTCTTTAATTAGCTTATTAATTTAATAAATCTCAAATCATTAAATCTTAATTTACTTTAAGATAAAAAACATTATCCTCATTAATGACATAATTACCATTTACAAATGCCTTTGAAAACATTCTACCTTAAGTTTACTTTAAATTTCATTTTCAAATTTAAGATTTAAAAATGATTAACAAATTTAACTTTAACAAAATTTAAATCAAATTTACAAACCTTTTAAATCAAATATTAAGAAACACTTATCTTATATAAAAGAAATTTGCAAGAGTTTTAAACCAAATTAATTTAAATTCAAAACTTTGTTTTTATTAAAAAAACTTTAACCAGTTTTCAAATGCTGCTTCGGGTTCGACCCGAAGCCTACTGGAGCACTTACCCGAGAAAACCTATTCCTTTCCTTCTTTTTAAAATTTTTGTTTAAATTTTAAAACTGAAACCAAATTCACTCACGTCTATCCCAGACATAACTTGAGTCTCCTACCCAAAATCATGAGTTCCACTTCGAGACAACACCCACACCAAAACACCAGACACAATTACATACCAAAACACCAGACACAACTACTCTGCCATGCACATGCACTGACAACTAGCCACTTTCGATCATCCATGATGACCCTCACATGTCGACGATCATCCTCGAACCCGATCCTGACCATCAAAACCTCAACAAAATCTCGAAATTGAATTCGAGCGACTCTACACAAAACTGGAACAAACCACCTCCCCCAAAATCTCCTTGAACTCGCGATGCCGATCACCGGTGCGTCTAAGCCTCCGACCTCACCTTTGCCATCCTCCAAGCTTCCATTCCTGGAGTTTGGTGGAACTCGATCCACCCTAGATGCCGTAGAGGATACATTTCCAACCAATACCAAATACTAGGGTGAAAATCAAACACGACCACCATCGCCGCCACCGTAGCTAGAACACCCTTCTTCCATTTTTACCAATCTCTCCGTTCACCCTTCTACCTCCAGAGAAAACCACGACTTCCCAGATCAACAAGATCACCAAAGACTTCCCAAGACACCAAATCTGATCAAACTCGGACTGCTACCTTAATTCATCACTGAATTTTGTGATTTTATTTTTAAAAATCATGTTTTTGGATAAGAATTCAGTTTACATTCCTGGATTGATAAATTAAGATGCTTGAAATTTCCACAAAACTCAAGCTTTACTGTTCTTTTGGTTTTCCAGAGCAAATTTAAATTTATTTTAACTTAAATAAAGTTTTAAAACCTACTCTATGATTAAACAAAAATTTTTGTTTGTAACTTAAATCCAAACAATGATAAGATCAAGAGATAGGGATTTTAAATCAAAACTTGAGCTTGAAACTTGGAATAGAGATGTTACAGGCATGCACACATCATACATCCAAATATGCACAACAATTCACCAATATACATACACACAAATATACTTTGCTTCAGAGATTCCCATGCAACCATATTTCATTCTTAAGTTTTTTTTTTTTTTTTTAAATGTTACTCACTTGGCATGTAAAAATAGAGAGCAGTGTACAAGCTTTCAGCTTAAATCTGGAATTTGAATAAGAACTTGAAAAATTGATTTTGAAAACTTGAACTGCTGCAAAATGTTTGTTACTGGATCTTGATGATGACTTAGATCTGGAAAAGAGATGAACTGTTTTGATTTGAACTTGCTTTAGTTTACAACTCAGGTTTGCTTGCAGTCTTTGATTTAAAAACTTGTAGCTGCTATGATCCTTTATAAAACTGAAATGCTGAAGAATGTGTTTTGTTGTTGAAACTTGATTACAAAATAGAATTGTAGTTGCTTACTTTGATAAAACTCAGTTTGAATAAAATGCTTGCAGGCTTTGATTCCAGGTTGAAACAAAATGTACTGGCTTTGAGTTGTTTTGATTTTTGAAAATGAATTACAGGCTTTGATCTTGATTAGTTTTTGGTTTGTGATGGTGTTTGATCACTGATTTTGTTTTTGAGATATTGTTTTGAGTTATTTTACAGGGTGAAGTTTTCTTAGTTTTGAATTTAGGAAGATAGGAAAAAGAATGAAGGTAAGAGCAATGTGTTTATATAAGTTAATTTGTGATTTAATAAAAATAAAAGGATAAAAATGAAAATTATAAAGGACACTTGTTAAAACATCCTAACATTTGTCATAATTCTTGTTTATTAGTTAACACTTGTTACAAATGTTTTGATTTAATTACACTTGTCATTTAAGTAATTAATATTTATTGTAAATGTTAATAATAAAGGTTTAACTTAATTTATTAATTTATAAACACTTATATAAACATATATATATATATATATATATTACTTTAAAGAAAATATTATAAACCAATTACAAATAAAATTTTATACATATATTTTAAAATCCAAAACATTTTAAAATATCTATCCTTTGAATTTTAATTTTAAATTGAAATTCAAATTCAAATTAAAATTTAAAAAATCCAATTTAAAAATCAAGTTATATATATACATATATCACAACACATTAAATTTGCAAAATAATAATTCTATTGTCTTCAAAATCTATTTATGCGTATATATAAAATAAACACATTATTAATATTGTTTGAAAATAACAAATTTTCCATTTTAAAATAATTTATAAAAGATATTATCTCATTAATTATAAATTACATATTTTACTAAATGAATTAATATATCATATTATTAAGCAATATTTAAAAATAAAATAAAACAAACCTTTTAATTAATCTTATTTATATTTAAACCTAAGCTAAGATATATTTTTAAACAATTAAACATTTGCCTTAAATATTTTAAAGCTATATGGTTATATATTTAAATAATCTTTGAAAAGTTTTATATTATATTAGCCATAATTTCCAAATTACCAAAATATATATATTAGAATTTGAAAACATGATTTTATTTGTTTATTAAATTTCAAACCAAAGCTTTTCTATTTACAATATATACAAATATATATACATTATAAATAGAAAATATTTTATTAGTTTTAAAAGATAAATTTTACCAATTAAATATTTATTTGCTTTTAAAAGAATAAACTTTGCCAATTTAAATTACAATTATAAAAGAAAATGATCAAATGAATTTATTTATTAATACAGACTATTAAATTGATATTGCCTAAAGTTCCAGGTCATCACATTCCTCAACCCTTAAAAGAATTTCGTCGCCGAAATTAAAAAAAAAAGATAATTTAATAACCCATCAAAGATTTTAATTTTAAATCACAAGCACATATTATCAACCATATGCTAACAACCATAGCAACCAATTTACTCAATCAAGTAAATCTAATGATCCTGACACAAATCAGGATAGACCGTCCTAGCACTATCTAGAGTTTCCCAGATATAAACACTGGGGTACTCGCTCTATTGAATCCAAACAATCTATGCTACTATGCTACCGAGCTTCTACTCATCTAGATCTACAAAACTGAATAGGATATCAAACCACAGACAAGTCATGCTCAATTACCAAATCCTCCTGAACTTCTAGTTCAAAAACCAGTAATGGATCATACACATACTCCTTCAGAGATATGTGAAACACATTGAATCCCAGTCTTTCAAACTGGCAATTCAACCCTGAAGACCAAAGCACTTATCCTTACAAGAACACAGAAAGATCAAATATACCTCGGAGCTAGCTTCCCGGTCTTACCAAATCTTATAGCTTCTTTGATCGGAGAAAACTAATCCAAAATAAAATCTCCGTGTTCGAAATCCAAATCCCTTCGTCTCTTAATCACAAAACTCTTTTGATGATCTTGTGCTGCCTTCCTCCTTCCTGATCTGCTCAACCTTCGCTGATGCTTCTTAAAACAAACTGGACCAAAAACAACCTAACAAAATGATCCTCTCAAGATCAATCAAAATCAAGAACACAATCTCTACTCCATAATCATCAGTAGACTACAAACTAACTTCTCCTATCCGAAAAATACAAAACAGTTGCACTCGCCAATCTCGCCATCAGATCCTGAAAAATTCCTATAGAAACCCTCTAATCCAAAACACTGCTACTTCCCCGTTGCTTCCCCTCCAAAACAGCCGCTACCTCGCTTTCGCTGCATAACTCTGATCTGAAAAAGATTAGAATGATGATGAAGAACTTGAGCACAAACTTGTCCGACACACCTCGGAAGACACAGTTCAACAGATCCATAAAGAGAAAACTCAGAAGTTCCACTTAATCCTGAGCTGCTTCACCAAATCCTCTTTCTAGGAGCCATCCTTCTACTAGTTGAACCACCGGTATCACTCCTGGAATCCTAGTCGATACGAAAACTCAATCTCCAGATGCTATGGCAAACCTTGACTTTCATGAAGACATCCGAAAAAAATCTCTGATAAATTCTATGGCTTCTACATCCTCTAGAGATGCCTCGATCCCAAGCAAAAGATTTCCCAAGAGAACATTCAACTATCGCAAATCACTTTTATGATCAACCCATCTTAATTACCAAATAAAATTTTCTCTCTTTACAAATCAGAACAACCTATGCTTATCTAGCCAATCCATCGAAGAAATGGATCACTCAGGTGCTTCTAAACCCTACCCCTAGAAAACTGCTTAGCCAGATGACCTTCTTGTCGGCACACAGAACACCTCTGAGCTACACTGCTGATAAAATGCCAAAAACTTCCTATCCAATACTCTTCGAACCTCAAAGCCTTATCATCCAATCCCACACAAAGCCTAGAGATGGGCTGACATCTCCTCAAGAAACTCGGGCCTTAAACCAAACATAAACACCCTGCTGAACTCAACCTCATCACTGATGTAGACACACTTCCTTAAACTTGCTCCAAAAGAAACATCTTCGGAAACATCCGTAGTCACTGTGTCTCATCACGCAGCTGCTTCTTCCCAAAGTTGCTAAGATACCATCACACGCTTCTGCTTATCAGACAGATCCAAACTCTCACTCATCCAAACTTACACTTCAAAGATGGACTCTGAACCTCAAAAGGTCTTCCTTCAGAGATTGGCGAAATCCTTACACCACAGCAAAGCTCACTCGAGACAGTATTAGTTCTATAGCCTCGATAGATACTCTTCCAACCACAACACTCAGATTCCTTCCATTGGTAGTCGTGTTACACACACCACTACCTTCCTACCTCTAGAACTCATATTGGAACACCCGAACAGGTAACCCAACAAATCAGGTATATATATATATATATATATATATATATATATATATATCAAAATTACAAATACGCTCTCTCAAGAAATAAATCACTCCAAAGCCTAGGTATTCATTCAACCTAGCGCTCTGATACCACCTGTGATGACCCGCCTTTCTGTCCACAGAAAGACGCATCATCATTAAGAAAGAAAGGGATAGAAAAGAGAAAAGATAGAGAAGAAAGAACGAAACAACATCAGAATCTCACAATGGAACGAATAAATTATATTAATCATATAAGTATTACATAATATACAACATTTATAAGAGTTACAAAACTTATAGAACATATATTAGACAGTTATAAACACCTGCCTAGTCGTTATAATTCAAATACAACACAGAGATACCAACATAGCGAACAACTATATATCTACAAACGCTGAAGCCTCCTGCTCTATTTCTCCTCCAGAGATTCATCAAAGCTAACCTGAATCCCCTGGCTACTCGTAAAAATTTGAGTACCCAAGAGTGTAAGAAAACAGAAAATAATCTCCAGGTCAGACATGGTTCTGGTGTGAGTAACATGTTAAAGTTGCTTAACTTTGAAAAAAATCTCTGAAAAGAAAAGGTATCTTGTAAGACTTCTCGCACATAAACAAGGGAAAGTTTTTACCTTACGATAACCAAAGAATTTGATAGGAAATCCAATGATATTATAATAAGGTCTAGGGTTTTCAAGTAAATAAGAAATAGCTGAAATTTTTACATGATTAAATTCCAGCATACTAGCCACAAAGTGGGTTATACAATTAAAACCGTAAAGGGCACGTAGGAAGAATGTGTTTCCATCAATAGCAGGGCTACTGGGGTACCGCGCGTCACAGCACGTGGCCTAGATTACCGTACCGAGGATCCACCCTAAATCCCCTGTAACACAAGGTCAGAACCATCCCTCACTGGATAGTCCCGAACAAGACAACCCCGCAGTTGGTGCGCAATTCCAACTACCCACACAGCCAAATAAAAAGGGATCTCTAGACAGGAGAAAATCTTGACCTACGTAAGCGCGACTCACTTAGCCTTGCTGCACCTCCCTTGTTTTAGCCATTCCCGGTTGATGAGGCTTGTGGCTGCGATTACCTTTATAGAACACATCTATCTTAGAATGCTCATCGTCCACCTGACGATGTTCTGAAAGCATTCAATCCATACAAGTTTGTTATAGGTTTTAACGAAACGGAAGCATTATCTTGTTACACTCATTTTGGAATCACCCTCAGAGTTAACGACAATAAACCTTGCACTCTGAATCTTCATCTTTACTTGAGAATCACAACCTATCGTTAATTTGGATCGATATGGTTTTCAGATATCCAGATTTGGAAACCCGATCCGGGTCTCATCGAAATCCAAAACGCCGTCTTTTAAGTCCAGGTTGTTTTAAAGTTAAAACAATTTGATTCATTATCTATATTCACACGGATAGGTAATTAACATTATCACAAATAGATAATCCATATCATCACAATTCAACCAAAGCATCTCTTATCATAGATCAGCACATATCTCATATCAGAGATATCAAACAATCCAGGGCATTCAATAACATTCAACCATCCATAAGCAAAGATCTATTAATCACACCATCTATAACTAATTTAAAATGAATTAAATTAATTACTTCATCTCTAATTAATTTAATTAAATTAAATTAATTACTTTCATCACTATAAATCTTGCTTACTTAACCATTAATTAATTACAAATCAATTAATTAATCAGCCTCTAAGTATCCATCTTAATTAATCATCCTTGATTAATTATTCTCTAATTACATTAAGTAATTGGCCTTTAATTAATTTCAAAAGTTAATTATCATTAACCATTTACAGTAATTAACCTTTAATTACTCATTAATTAATTAATGTAATTGATTGCATTAATTCATAATTAATTACATTATTTAGTTATTCTATAATCACTTATATTGACTAATTACCCTTTTATTAATCAACCTTTAATTACATCATTAATTATATTAATTAATGATCCCTAATTACTTCTTAAATTAATTATTTTTCTAATTAATCACATTTAATAATTAATCTTTAATTAATTATATTTAGTAATCAACCTTGATTAATCACATTCAGTAATTAACTACCCTTAATTAATTACATTACTTATTAACTTCTAATAAATTTATTTATTAATTTTTAAATTAATTACACTAAGTAATTAATTATTAATTACTTCCGCTAAGTAATTATCCTCCTTATTAATTACACAAAGTAATTAAACCCAAAATTACCTCCATTCTTCAATTAATTACATCTAGTAATTACCATCAATCACTTCACTAAGTAATTACACTTTATAAATTTACATTAAGTAATCATACTTAACAAATCATCAATTGGTTATTCTAAATTAATTAAACTAATTAATTAACTTAAACTAATCACATTAATTAATTCGAGTAGTTAATCCCTTTAATTACTTACATTAAGTAATTATACTTAACCAATTCCACAGATGATTATCCTTAATTAATTAATCTAATTAATTATCTTAAATTAATCACATTAATTAATCATTTCATAATCCCTAGTTAATGATCTTCATTAACTATTAACAATTCTTTAATTACTTCCCTAAGTAATTATACTTTAATTAATCATCAATAGTTATAAATTAATTAATTTTTAATAACCAATTCATTCATCTCTAATTTCTTAATTAATTAATGCTTAATTGTAAATTCATTAATCTTTAATTATTTGATTAGTTAATTTCTAACCATTAATTGATAATCTTAACTAATCTAATTAATTATCCTTAATTACACATTAATTAACCTCTAATTAATTAACTAATAACCTTTAATTATTAATTTATTTATCCTTAATCATTAATTAATTAATTAATTAATGACTCTTTAATTACCTTATTAATTTAACAAATCTCAAATCATTAAATCTTAATTTACTTTAAGATAAAAAACACTAGCCTTTGAAAACATTCTACCTTAAGTTTATTTTAAATTTCATTTTCAAATTTAAGATTTAAAAATGATTAACAAATTTAACTTTAACAAAATTCAAATCAAATTTACAAAGGTTTTAAATCAAATATTAAGAAACGCTTATATCATATAAAATAAATTTACAAGAGTTTTTAACCAAATTAATTTAAATACAAAACTTTGTTTTTATTAAAAAAAAATTTTAAAATCAGTTTTCAAACGCTGCTTCGAGTTCGACCCGAAGCCCACTTGAGCTCTTACCCGAGAAAACCTATTCCTTTCCTTCTTTTTAAAACTTTTGTTTAAATTTTAAATTTTAAAACTGAAACCAAATTAACTCACGTCTACCCGAGACATAAATCGAGTCTCCTACCCAAAATCACGAGCTCCACTTCGAGACAACACCCAGACCAAAACACCTGACACAACTACTCTGCCGCGCACATGCATCGGCCAACCAGCCACTTTCGATCATCCACAATGATCCTCATAAGTCGACGATCATCCTCGAACCCGATCCTGGCCATCAAAACATCAACAAAATCTCGAAATCGAATTCAAGCAACTTTGCATAGAACTGGAACAAACCACCTCCCCCAAAATCTCCTTGAACTCATGATGCCGATCACGGTGCACCTAAGCCTCCAGCCTCACCTTCGCCATCCTCCAAGCTTCCTATTCCTGGAGTTTGGTGGAACTCGATCCACCCTAGATGCCGTGGTGGATACATTTCCAACCAATACCCAAAACTAGAGTTTAAAATCAAACACGACCACCATCGCCACCACCGTAGCTAGAACACCCTTCTTTCATTTTTCCCAAACTCTCTATTCACCCTTCTACCTCCAGAGAAAACCACGACTTCCCAGATCAAGAAGATCACCAGAGACTTCCCAACACACCAAATCTGATCAAACTCGAACTCCTACCTTAATTCATCACTAAATTTTGCGATTTCATTTTTAAAAACCATGTTTTTGGATAAGAATTCTGTTTACATTCCTGGATTGATAAATTAAGATGCTTGAAGTTTCCAAAAAATTCAAGCTTTACTGTTCTTTCATTTTAACTTAATTAAAATTTTAAAACCTACTCTATGATTAAACAAACAAATTATGTGTGTAACTTAAATCCTAACAATGACTAGATCAAGAGATAGGGGATTTTAAATCAAAACTTGAGCTTGAAACCGGGAACAGAGATGTTATAGGCATGCACATATCATACATCCAAATATGCACAGCAATACACCAATATACATGCACACAAACATACTTTGCTTCAGAGATTCCCTTGCAACCAGATTTCATTCTTAAGTTTTTTTTTAAAAATGTTATTCACCTGGCATGTAAAAACAGAGAGCAGGGTACAGGCTTTCAGCTTAAATCTGGAATTTGAAAAAGAACTTGAAAACTTGATTTTGAAAACTTGAATTACTGGATCTTGATGATGACTTAGATCTGGAACAGAGATGAACTATTTTGATTAACTTGCTTTAGTTTACAACTCAGGTTTTCTTGCAGTCTTTGATTTAAAAACTTGAAGTTGCTATGATCCTTTATAAAACTAAAATGCTGAAGAATGTGTTTTGTTGCTGAGACTTGATTACAAAACAGAATTGTAGTTGCTTGCTTTGATAAAACTCAGTTTGAATAAAAGGCTTGCAGGCTTTGATTCCAGGTTGAAAAAAATACTATCTTTGAGTTGTTTTGATTTTTGAAAATGAATTACAGGCTTTGATCTTGATTAGTTTCTGGTTTTTGGAGGTATTTGATCACTAATTTTGTTTTTGAGAGATTGTTTTGAGTATTTTACAAGGTGAAGTTTTCTTAGTTTTGAATTTAGGAAGATAGGAAAAAGAATGAAGGTAAGAGCAATGTGTTTATATAAGTTAATTTGTGATTTGATAAAAATAAAAGGAAAAAAAATGAAAATTATAAAGGACACTTGTTAAAACATCTTAACATTTATCATAATTCTTGTTTATTAGTTAACACTTTTTACAAATGTTTTGAATTAATTACCCTTGTCATTTAAGTAACTAATATTTATTTTAAATGTTAATAATAAAGCTTTTACTTAATTTATTAATTTATAAACACTTATCTATATATATATATATATATATATATATTACTTTAAAGAAAATATTATAAAACTAATTATATATAAATAAAATTTAATACATATATTTTAAAATCCAAAACATTTTAAAATATCCATCTTTTGAATTTCAATTTTAAATTCAAATTCAAATTCAAATTAAAATTTAAAAAATCCAATTTAAAAATCAAGTTATATATAAACATATATAACAACACATTAAATTTAAAAAAATAATTCTATTGTCTTTAAAATCTATTTATACTTATATATAAAACAACATATTATTTATATTGTTTGAAAATAACAAATTTTCAATTTTAAAATAATTTATAAAAGTGATTATCTAATTAATTATAAATTACTTATTTTACTAAATGAATTAATATATCATATTTATTAAGCAATATTTAAAAAGAAAATAAAACAAACCTTTTAATTAATCTTATTTATATTTAAACTTAAGCTAAGATATATTTTTAAACAATTAAACATTTGCCTTCAATATTTTAAAGCTATATGGTTATTTATTTAAATAAGTTTTGAAAAGTTTTATATTATATTAATCATAATTTCCAAATTACCAATATATATATATATATATATATATCAGGAAACCATGATTTTATTTGTTTATTAAATTTCAAACCAAAACTTTTCTATTTATAATATACACAAACATATATACATTATAAACAGAAAATATTTTATTAGTTTTAAAAGATAAAATTTAACAATTAAATATTTATTTGCTTTTAAAAGAATAAACTTTTCCAATTAAAATTACAATTATAAAAGAAAATGATCAAATCAATTTAATTATTAATACTGACTATTAAAATGATATTGCCCAAGATCACAAATATTGACACCGACATTGCTTCCATGAGAAGCTCTTAGTGGAAATAAACATGTGCTTAAAGTCCTAGCCCAACCGTTGCCTAAATAAAACACAAACAAACAATGACATATTTCATAATATTGAAATCTAGTTACAGTGCAGAAAGGAAAAACATTTCTGGCCCCATCCTTGCATGTAGACCGCATGTATAGGATATATGCATTTTCCGGTTAAATGCAGATGATAGGTCTAAAATATTATCGTAGTAAACATAAGAATTAAGAAGCAAATGATAATTAAGTTTAAGGAAATAATGTTTAATGATATACAGATAGTTACTCATATAGCTTCTAGCTAATATTCTGCAAAAAAATTTCCTTGTAGTCAAGGACCTATAAGCAAAGTTAGTAGGGATGCATAATATATTGAGAACATAATAAATTTAAAACCAAATATCATTTAATATAAGATCCTCTTTGGCATAATCAATATAAAAAAATCATGAAAATGTTCATTATCCTATGACAGATTGCTTATTCTGTCATTTAATCAATGCTTTAGAAGCAATGTTTGAAATATATATTAAAATCCTTGTTAAGTTGAGTAGAAAAACTAAAATTACCGAGAGGTCTAGTGCATAGGAAGCAAAAAAAAGAAGTTAATCCAAATGGCATACCTACTGGAAAGAACAATACTTCCACTAAGATGCATTAGATTGTCCATATGAGTGTACTTCGTCTACTTTTTGTCCAAGCCACAACTTACCATGTTAGCATAAATCAATCTGAAAAGAAAACAATCTTTGCCAACTTCAGTTTTTTCCTCACTCAACATTTACATTTCTTTGATGCGTGAGCATTCAAAAATATACCTATTTCGTCACTATTATAGACACATGGAAAAAATCAACAACAATTGTTGATGAACAATGCAAAGTGTTGCATCCATTATTTCTATGCATTTCATTTTCATTAACAATCCACATGAAGCATGCTTGAAGTATTGCTAGTGCTCGTAGTTTTAAATGGTTATATAAGTTGTAAAGCAGTGGTATTAAAGTTTCTCACCTGCAAAAAATGGCTTAATATGCACTTGAACACTGTTTTTAACTATGAAAGCTACTGACTTCATATATTTTTGGTCAGCACTCAGCAGGAATAAATTATGCGTGTTGAAGAAAAATAGCTAGCACACAATGCAGTTTGATAAAAATAACTATTTGCATGGAAAATGGTGTAACTGGTCATGAATGTTGATCATCCACCATTTGAGACAAAGTAAAAAAGAAGTATATATTAGCATAATGCATACATGAAATGCTAATACTGTATCAGGTCCAATGTTTAGTAATCACCTTAGATGTATTTTGTCATGAATCATTCTATGGCCAACATGTTGCTAACTTCAATGTCTATCATTTAAGGCTGCTCAATGGTTATTATGGATCAAAAATAATCCGAGAGATTCATCATTTTTTTGTGAAATCGAAAGTACACATGTAATCATTATACAAAGAATATGGAATGTTGAATATAAGATTATCTATACTTCATAATATCATAAAGAGAACTCTTATTGTTATAACATTATAGTCCAACCTCCATTTCTATCATTTTTGACATAAATTCAATTTCTTACACTGGTCGTACCGAATTAATTACTGGATTTAAAAGTTAATCTTTGAGAAAGAAGAAATTTTGACTCCCATGATTACATTAAGGATAGTATATACACAATATTTCATTCAATTGGCTATAAGTATATTATGTGTTTTGTTGTTTTACTTTATTTGTTGCAAAAAAGAACATTTTTTGCTATTAATTATTCAAACCATAAATCCTATATCATTTAAAAAACACATACTAAAGGGTAAATGTATCTAAATGACAAGACTACAACTTCTTAGTAAAGAATAATCAATCAAGTAGTAAGTGATGAATAACAAAGTAAAGAAAACTTAACTCTATTTAATTTAGGTACCATTGTATTTAACATTCATGTACTTTTATAATTTTTTTGCATCATAAATTTTAAATTATGTAACATTATAGTAGTCGTTTTTTTTACAATCACTTGTTTCTCTTTAGTGAATGTGTGTTAGTAATCAATTTCAAGTTTGTTAATGTTTTTTAGAATTCGTAAAGCAATATTTTGTCCATCATCGTATAATTGTATGTTCATTAAGGAAAAATAGTTCAATTTCTTCACGCATATTTTGTTTCTCCAATTCTCATGACCATAAGTTTTGTAATGTAAAATTATGAAATAATTTTCTAAATGATCGATAAATTGCATTGAATTTGCTAGTGTATTGCTAACGATCATCTAAAATAAAGGTGTAAATTGGAACCAAAGATCTTTGACGCCTAAGCCTCGGCAATTGATACAAAAAATCAGGTTAATTCTAAAACACATATCAAGCACAAATAAGGCTCTTGCAAGTCACTTTTAAAATTAAACAGAAAATCCAATTTGAATAAAAATAAACAACAAAATGATGGTCTTCTTATTAGAATATATCACACCGAAATCTACCATGGTTATTGCTTTTGACTCCCCTCTTCTTACAGTTGATATTGAATACATGGTCTTTTGGTATAAGATCAATGAAAACTGGATTTAAATGATGAATGGTCACATAACTTAGAATATTTCAAAATTTTCATAAGAACTAAAATTTATTAGAGAAGGTCAAAGGTGTAATATATTTTTTAAAAGATCTAAAAATTAGGAAAAGAAAGAAAAATTTATAAAGCAACCAAATAATACAGCCAAACCAAGAAATTGTCAAAAGAAAAGACTTCAATATGAAAGAATGGGGAAAGTTTAAAAGCAAGAATCCATAAAGTATTATATTTTTCTAAAGATCAAAAAGATGAGGAAAAAATCATGGAGTTTAAAAGGAAACTGGAAGTTAATGTATTTTGGGTAGTCTAGAAATATGGCACAGTATAGAAACTTAGAAATGTATCATACCTTAATTTGAAAAAACTCTTACACGATATTATTTAAATATCATACCTTAACTTGAAACAAATCTTACACAATATAGCACCTGACTATAACATATTTACGAAAGCAAACCAATCCCAAAAGAAGAACCAAAAGCGAAGATAAACATCACGAGTTGAAAGGCGAATTATCCCCAAAGTGCACTTTGGATACAAGGCATCATGAATTTTATAATATATTTAAGTTAGTTAAAAATATTAATCTAGTTCTTTTTCATTAATTCTAGAATAAATATAGACTAAAATTTTCACGTAAGTATAAATGACTTCACAGATTTAACATATGGGACTAAAAACTGAAACAAAATTATGGCCTCTGTGACTATCGACTTTGCTATTAGCTTTATACCGTAGTAAATAAGTCATTCGAATATGTAATGTACAAATGGAAAATACGTCTAATGATCTCCAAAAAAAATTGTGTATGTAAAACTGCAGTTTAATGAATTTAAAAAAATCAAATCCTATAATCCAAAATCAAACCATATAATCCAAATCAACTGAGTTGTCCATTTAGGACATCGGCTGTGAAATTACTTATTGTAGTAAATAAGTCATTTGAATACCTATTCTACATATGGAAAATACGTTTAGTGATCTATAGGAAATGTTACGTATATATAAAACTGCAGTTTAATGAATTAAAATATTCAAATCCAAACTCAAACCCTAGAATCCAAATCAACTACGTAGTTAATTGTAGGACACCGGTAGTGCGAATATTATCAAGTGGAGCAAAAAGTGTACAAATTCATTTCTCAAAAACAGAATAACGAATGTCTAATTCTAATGTGGAATAAACAGTTGAAAGCTTGATAGTGTCAACATACATACCAGATATCTGCTCCAAACAAAAAAGGGATGGAGTGAATCGGTAGGGTTGAAGGTGTGAAGTAATTGGGATACCGAAGGAAACACACACCAAATCGACCTAGATAATGACATGTTGCGAAAGAATGAGGCAGACCTAGGGTAGGAAATCCATTGGAAAACAATGATAGGAAATAAGGAAAACAGTTTTCCTCAAAGAGTAGGTGCAAATAACGATGCGGGGAAATGACCTGGAACAACCTACGTTGGAAGCTTGGCATTGACGATTAGTGGAGCTCCAATCACCTGCTCGAAGAGTTACTTGAGGAGCGTGAATAGCTAGGGTTTGGGTACGAAGGGAGGAATGGATGAAAATGCGATGGGGAAGTGGCAATAAAGGCATGAAAAAGAGAAACACGACTGTCGAGTTGACAAAACACTTGGATGCTTCTGCTGTTGTGTAACGGCGGTCGGACCAAGCTCCCCATCTCCATCACGTGGCGTACGCATATGGGTTGGCACACACTTTGTTGTAACAAAAGGAATCCCTAATGTTACGTGCCTACCAACCCATATTTATATACCACTTCTCCATGTTATTTAGCGATGTGGGACCTTTTCCAATCCAAACCGTCGTTCCACCATTAAACATGCGAGACAACCCTAACAGTCTCCCCCTTGACTCGCAACCCTTTGCGGTAACCTTTGAGAGTACTGCTGTGTCTGCATGGCCCAGTCCGTAACCATCGGCTCTGATACCACTGTTGTGTAACGGCGGTCGGACCAAGCTCCCCATCTCCAGCACGTGGCGTACACATATAGGTTGGCACACACTTTATTGTAACAAAAGGAATCTCTAATGTTACGTGCCTACCAACCCATAGTTATATACCACTTCTCCATGTTATTTAGCGATGTGGGACTTTTTCCAATCCAAACCGTCGTTCCTCCATTAAACATGCGAGACAGCCCTAACATCTGCGTACTTGAAACCTAACTCACTAATAACAGTATAGTATATATAATAATATGATGTGGAAGAGAGAGAAGAAAATATTATTTAAATTAGAATGTGTCGTGGAAATCAAAGGGCCATATGGGTGCTGCAAAATAGTGTGTCATTTAGCGCTCCTCTTAAAAAAATATGCATATACCCATTTGGAAATTTTAAACTAATGAATAAGATCTTATGTTCTAATTCTAAATAAAAAATTTCATGTGCATGTTCACAAAAGCTGATACTTTTATTACTACTTATAAGGTATAAAAATATAAACGGAAATAGTGCTACGCAAAATTTTAATTAATTTGCAGTAGTGTCAAACCATTACAGAATAGTTTAGGCTTATGTGCAGAAGCAACCAAAATGATCTAGCTTGTCGATTAATTATTAACAGCCAATTCAATGAACAATAATCACCAAACAAAGAAAAGCAAAAGAGTAGAGAACATAGATTTAACGCGGTATGACCAAATTTCCTACGTCCACGAACCCAACAGCTATTCTTTATTAATTTACTGAAGAAAGAGAGTACAAATTGAATAATAAATTTCTCCAAATATTTGTTTACACTCAAAACTCCTAGTTTTATTTGACTCTCGAAATTATGGTTTATCGAAGAAAAGAATAATAGTGGATGCTCTCATACACACATATGAAGATGAACTTCCTTCATTTACTTCAGAAAGAAGGAATTACTTGAAGCCTAATAAAATTAATTTCTCAATTATCATAAAATCTTTTCAAATTTTAATGATTTGATTTCCATGTAAATAGATGACGACAATTTTGGTTTCCTTAAATTTTCTTTGTTGACCGAATCTCCATGTATAAACTTTTATATCTTTATATAAAAAATCTATTAACTAATTAATTGATTAACTAATTAATTAGTTCCTTTTTCTCATAAATAATCAAATACAACTTTTATCTTTTTCTTTCCACATATAGCCTAATTGATTGATAAGATCAACCGACTAAATTATTTTCTTCTTTGACAACTACTTGAATTATCTAAATTTAACAAATAGCATAATTTTCAAGATTCCTAAAAGAAACTACCAAAAATGGGTACCAAGTATGAGTTCAAACAGTAGCACATCTGGTCTACATCAAATAAAAGGTGCAAAAATTAGTTCAGTAACCTTAGCATGCATACTTGGCTTCATTATACAATGCACATGCTTAAATATATATTAGGAAAATATATATTTTGATCTCAAAAAATCCTGGTTTATATAGTTTTAATAAATATAAAGTAGAGAAAGCGAAGAAAAAAATAAGCATTTTGCTATGACAGAGATTCGAACTTATAACCTCGTTTTAAAAACAAAAATTTCCCCGTATATGAAGTATTATCATTATTTTTTCTTTGTAACATAGCTTAAAAATAAATCTATTCAAACCTTCGACAAATGGAAAAAGGACAAAATTTATTTTATTGGAGCATAGTAAAAAGCTTATTTGAATTGCAGGTTTGTCTATTGCATTCTTGTAAAAATCTACAAATTTCAGTGAGATCATTTTAGCAAACAAAAATAACTTTAAATGGCATATGGGTGTTATTTAATATGTATAAGAAAGCATGTTCTAGGATCTTCTAATAAAGTTTGTTATATTATATGTCGGTGATTTTATTTTTGACTTCAACTGCAATCACAATCGCATGAAGTCAATATGTTAAAGAACACATAGAATAATTTTGTGACAGAGCTACTATGGTATAATTTATGTATCATGTATAAGTGGGTTTGTGTGATACCAAGCAATTGAATTGAGTATATTCAAACTAAAGCACTACATCTGACGTTCATCTTTTCTCATTATAGTTTGTTGGTACCCATTTAATATTCAATGACAAATTAGGTTATTGCACAAATCATATGATATTGTAGTTGGTACAGTTATTATCCAAAATAGACAAAAATCTCACCAATATATTACTAAGTGCTTTTCAATGTGAAAAAAGTGTAGACTTATTTTCATACAGATGAATAAAACATTTAAATTTTCCAAAAGTTATGCATAAATCTATGAGTTAGACTAACCACGTGCTATAAATTGATAAGACGTGGGTATGTGAACAATATACAAAGGCAGATTGAAGTTCAAAGTTAAATAATTTTACAACATTAAAATGATCTAAAATAAGTGTATTAAACAAAAAAACCATTCGCTTTCACTGAAATGAACCGATTTTAAGTGGAAAAGTGAATGAATATTCCTTAAGGTGTTTGGATTTTTGTACATATAAGTGTCATTATAGTTACAATGTAAAACAAACATCTACATAAATATAAAGCATAAAAGTAGATAATGAAAAAGGATTTTAGTAAAAATAAGTGTAATTAAAGTGTTTAAAAAAATAGTTAACTAAGATAATAAAGTAAGGAAGACTTTTCTTTCTTATTTTAAGTGCTAAAGTACATAAATTTATATGCTTCTTTTTTAGATGTGATGGAAAGTATTTAGACACATGGAGGAAGCTTAGTATAGAAGGGTAAAAAAGGGCAAAGGACTAATTTGATAAATGGGTAAGCGAATCAAATTCCATAAAAGAAGCATACTCTTCCTTCTGTCACAATTCATTTCCACTTTTATTTCTCATATTCAATCTCTTCTTCACCCTCTTCTATTCTCTCTTCACTTTCCTACTTCAAAACACTTATTTCTCCTCTCAAACTCAAACATGTATCTTAGAACAAAACTACCAAACCATTAGCAGGTAAAAAGGTTGAATCTTTGAAGCCGAGCACCCAAATTGGCCCATGACTGAGAGCAAAGTGGGAAAGGGGAATGGGCACGAGCTATAAGAGAAGGAAGGAGATCTTAGAGCTTACTTTAAGGTTGCGTTGATTGGAAGTTTAGGAATTGCATGAAGTGTGGCCTTTTTGATGAAGTTTGGTCAAGATTGAAGTGAGATATCTCACTTAAATATAACTTCAAAAATTTACAAAAATTTGTAAAATATAAATAGTTGTTTAAGTTATTTATACTTGTGTATATTGCCTTTTTGGGATTGATACTCACTTGAGTAGAAGACATAAGTAACCATTATTTTGCATGGGACTAAAGCAAAAGTAAGTCGAAGTGTCTTCGTAGCAAATACGTCACTATGGAAGCATTTCGAAGAAGGAAAATTTTGTAAAGAGATCATAAAGGATTCGCCTTGTTGGTTTTTATTTACATATATTCTTTTTGATGTAAATGTTTATGTATGTGGAAAGTGAATGTTGCACAGTTATAGTCGACCTACTTGTTGGTTTTGCCACATTGAAATCCTATGCTATTTTTTTTTAGGTTTTTTACTACCTTGTTTTCTAAAATGTTTTGAAATTGTTTCCGAACTTGAATTTTAATTTTCAAACCTTTTTGACAAAGTTATTTAAAATGATTTAAAATATAGGAAAAAATGGAGTTAAAACCGTTTGATTTATAAAACAAAGTTCTCAAATTTAATATAGCGATGTCGCTATGGATGTTTTAGAAATCTATGATTTTATTAAAGTTTATCTTCCTTTATCTACGGTTTAAAATGGAGATTGGAATATACTTTTAAAAATTTACTTATGTTTTTAAACAAGAGTTTTAAATTTTAGAAAGGAAACTGCTATGTTTCAGAAGTAAAGTTTTGTTTAAAAGGGATTAACTTTAATGGGATGTTTTAAATAAAGTTTCAAACTATGTTTTAAAGAGTTTTAAAAGTTATTTCAAAAGAGAAAGGAAGCATGGATTACAACACTATTGATGTAATAAATGTTTTCAGGAAAAGAGAAGAGATCATAGACTATAACATTTTTGTTGTAGTAAACGATTTTGGAAAATTGGAAAGGAAGTTTGGTTTATAACATTTGTTATGAATAAACGGGTATACGGAATTTGAGAAGACTAGTAATATGTTGTGGAATTGGTTTTTCTTTTGTTTTAAAAAGACTTTTTTTATGTAAGGGATTTCTTTGTCGGTTCTATTAAGTAACATAAAACAAATATGATAAGTAGTGCTAAAATATTAACATGTTTATGAAAAGTAAGTCTGGCACTAAACTGGTGAGTAGACTTTCCTTTATCTATAAAATTTAGAATTGGAGTGTTTAGGCAAGGCTAGGAGTAATCAGTTCTCCTAACTTACCTGGCTCCGTATTCTATATGAGGGATAGAAGTTGAAATGTTTGAAGTGTGATAAGTATATGAGAGTTAATTTCTATAAATACGTCATGATTATTTAAGTATATGGAAGGTACTTCATTTTATACTCAATACTAAATTTCAAGCAATGGAAACCTGTTTCTACCTGTGAGAATTAAGAATGTACGTCGAGGCAAGGGTAGTACTCTTACATGTCTGACTTAGGGGGTTGAAATTGAAAAGTGGTGATAAGTATATGATGTTTGATTTTCTATATGCAAACTATATATTTAAACCAGATAATGGCTTATTCACTATCGATAACTTGACCTACTTTGACTTAGGAAGTACATGAAAGCATATCAATTCATACGGTTTAAGACCCCTCAGGAGAACTCATTCCGGTGAAACGTCTCTTGCTTTAAGGGTAAGTATTCGAGAACTCCTTGGAACTCTTATATCGTCCGCTTACTTCTGAAAGAACCAAAATTGACTCAAGTGGAAGCTATCGATTATCATTTAAAAGAGACCATGATCGAATGAGCATGAGTTATTCGAAAACTACTTTAAATCGGTACAAGCGTTCGAATTTGAGACATATTGAAGATGATGGTCGAAGACGGAGTTCTTTGATGTGCAAGGCCTACTTGCTATTAATCCTAATGATATAGAAGAAATAATGCCTTCGGTTTGTTCATATCCAGTAAAACTTAAATGGACGAATGCTAGCTTGCATTATTGCCTGGAGGGCGGAGTTAGCATTCCAAATGGGAATTGCTAAGGATAAAGGTAGTTACTTGCTCATAAGCCATGCACTTAACAATGACTAAGACAGGATATGCAACAGGGCTGTATGGGTCACACCCATTAGGGTATATTCATCACCTTTCTAGATCGATATTTATGGAATTGGTATGTATATGTGAGCTCATTAAAAAGGTTGCAAAGCAACCAGGATGATGACATGTTCGGTATTGTCTGGAAAAAGGCAGGCTGTATCTATGTTTGCAAGGTGTCTACGTGAGGCCCTCAATACATTTTCTAGAGGTGTACTATGACAGGCGATACACTAGTAGCATTGTCATTGTATGGAATCCATTTTTCAATCCATGTCTTAAGGTTTTAGTTGTAGAACCTAGTATTTTTGAATGTAATCATGTGTAACCATTCTAGATATTTTATACATTTATTTAAACCCTAGAAATTATTATAATATTATTGGATTTTCTAATAAAATAGTTTGATTATCATAAAATAAAAACCGTCCGTGTTTATATGCTGTAATGACCTGTAAATTCTGGTAAATAAAATTTGGTAAATTAATGAGATTTTGTAATTAAATTATATAGAAATAAAAATCTTATAATGTATAAATGGAATAATATTGAAACAAATAAAATTTATAAATGAATAATGAAAAAATAACTATGATGAAGTGTAACAATGATTATTAAAGCTAAAATTGTTATAGATTAAATGAAACTAAAATAAATGAAATAGTATAAGCGTTATACCTGGATGTAAATTGAATATAAAAAAATATAAAGTAGGTATTGAATTAGTTAATGAAAGAACACATAGTTACATTTATTGAATTAAATTAAGGAAATTAAATATTAATAAATGGTCATTTAATAAAACCAATGTTCTGGGAGTAATTATAATAGCTGTTTGAAATACGTATAAACTTTGATTTGGAAATCAATTGGATTTAAAAATGAAATTTGGTATTACATTTATGAGTTTAAATGTTTGTTATTTTGTAAAGTAATAAATGATGTAATAAAAGGGTGAAATCTAGATAAATAAATTTAATTGAGACTTTAATTAAATAATGGGTGAAATAATAGGATAAATGGTAACATTGATATTGTAAGAAATAAAAACCCTAATAATGTAAGAAAAACCAAGGCAAACATTTAAGTTATAAATGTTATAATAAATAAAAATAAAATGACCATTGTATAAGGATTTGGCATATGAAAATTGCAACGGTTGTGTGTAAATACAGGAGTAAATATTATGTAGGTAACAATGATAATTTGTTGGAAATAATAAAACTTAGTGTATCGTAAGGCTACCTGTTTATTTCGTTTATAATAAAAATTGAAATCAATTAGAGTAAAGGAACCTTAATGTTATATTAATAAGAATTAATGCACTAACTAAATTAGTGCACACCCTATTAATTGAAACAGATTGTACAGTAGGATTGATTGAAATTAGTAGATTGGGAAATAAATTCAGAGTTACGTTAACTGTTGAAGAATACGTAATAAGTTGTAAAATTATACAATCAATGTTCGTTAAGTAAAATTTTAATATTTATGGTTGATAATAAACGTTGCTTTAGTGGTTATTTATGTAATTAATAGAAGGATTGGAACCAAGTTTAAATCAATGTATTGTAAGTAATTATAAATAACTGGATTTATTAAATTGAATGTTAAATACTATCATTGGTGAATTTATTTACTTTAAATTGATATGAGAATTGGTTTTAAGGATTTCTAAATTTCTTAAGTAATACAAGATGATAAAATTTATGGATTATAGAATTTGAATTTAAATAGTGGTTTAATTCATTTAATTTATAATAATTGGATTAATTGCAAATGAATGAAATTAAATATTCAATTATTACGTTAATTTAAAAATTAAGTTGAAATTGGAGAATATTTATGTAATAGCTTGGAACCCAATGTTAATTTCCTCAATTTGACCATAATGAATTGAAAAATAAAAATGAATAGTGAATTCAATGGAATTATTGAAAATTCAATTATAAGTTTGAATATAATGAAATTTGAATTTATGCTGAAATTTAAGGTAGAATCAACATTAAATTGACATATAAATTGTTTAAAATCATTGAAAATGATTAAGAAATTTTAAATGGTAAGATTTGTCAATTATCGAATTAAAATTGAAAATTTGATTTAATTAATTAATTATTAATTAATGGAAAAATAGCCATTTTGGCCACGGACTCGGATTTCGACGAAACCAGTTTCATCGGATCCGTAACGGTGAATTATTTAGGACTTCAAGTTTTGTAGCGACCAGACTTGTCGTTTGATCGTACGGACTCGAAACGCCTTGAAATTTATGAAATTGAAATCAATTGAAATCAGTTTGAAAAATATTGATTTTAGCATAACTTCTTCATACGATGCAATTTGAACCTGAAACGTTTTCCATTGCGTTTAAAATATTTTAAAACACTTATTTTGATATATGGGTTTACCCAATTTCGTTCCGGGGTCAGAATGAGCTTTTTGGGCCACTTTGTCGTTAGCGTGTATTCAACTCGATCCATTTATTCTATTCCAAACTCCTCTATAAATATCCTGCTAAAACCCCTAGCCTCTCTAGTTCTCATTTGTCTGTACATAAATGCATTCTATTCCTCCTCTTCCTCAATGGCAGACAAAATTTTATATTTCCAGATCCAATTGCAAATCAAATCCAAAGCATAAAATTCAAACTCCTCAGAAAAATTCAGAAAAAATATATGTTGAAGCTCTCGAAGTGGTAATCTTATGGTGAAATTCCTTTTTCGATTCAAATTATCGTTTGATCAGTAAAAATCAAAGAATTTACGGCTGTTCATCGCGCGTCGATGAAACTCGACGGATTGACAACCAATTCTGGGTTTTGAAGAGGGAACGGAGGGGACTTCATCCGTGCAGTTTATTTCGCGAATCAACGGTCTGATCGCCGACAAATTTTGACCTAGGGCTTGAATTTTGAAGTGGCAGCTGGGTATTTTCGCCCTTGTCGTCATCGTCATGGCCGAGCAGGGGAGGGGCCGAGGGGTAGCTGAGGTCGCGGCGAGGGACGGTGCTTCGAGCGACGTTCGTTTGTGTCAGAATTTAGGAAGCTTCGGTGACTGACTTCGTTCGCGAGCTACTGGATTGAACGCGTGCGTGGTTGTGGGAATAATAGATGGAGTTGACCGTTGACTGTGACGTGGCACTAGTATGTGTTCTTTTTTTTTCAATCTCATTAATCGCAATAACTTGTGCATACGATATTCGATTTACACGTGATTTTTTGTGTTAGGATCGTATTGAAATTCCAGACTTGATGACGCTGGTTTGGACGAATTCTGAGAAGGCCAAAATTTTGGGTTTAAATTGGATTTAAATTCAATTTAAATCCAAAAGGTGAGTGTTTTAACCCACTCACAACTTCTAAGATTTCTTATGTTTGTTAAATTCATTTATGAAGTGATTTGAAATTTATTTATAGCTATTTGGCATATATTTCATCATTATCTCAGTTAATTTGCATTTATTTAATTAACTTGTTATTTAATTCATTATTGCATATTAACTGCCAGTTAAATTGTTATTTATTTTATTGCATATAAACTGCCAGTTAAACAGTTATAATTTATTTTTGAATATAACCTGATAGTTGATACCTGTTATTATCACCTGTTATATATTGATGTATTGTTTGAATTTGGATGATGATTGTGATAAATGGTTGATAGTTAATGATGGATGAATGGATGTTTTATTTATATCATTATAATCTGCAAGTTGTTATGCATTTATTTTGATTCAGGATTGCGTATTGAAATGATATACAACCGTATTTTTATTTTTAAATTACGGATTGAAATGATAAATATCCGTATCACTTAACCATAGGATAGGAAATTATATACAGGCACCGCGGTATATATATATATAATTATTTTTAAAATTATTTTTCTATGGTTTTGTAAAGAAATACATATGGTTTTATGAGATATAGATTTCGGATATTTGATAAAGGTTATTTTATATATAATTAAATTCTTGGTTTTAAGCTATGTATAAAATTGTTTAAAGTATGAAGTAAGTTCGATAATAAAGTCGATTTTTTTAAATATATTATGGATAAGTATTTACTTAAATTATGTTTTAATATGGAGTTTATATTGATTTCTATAAATCAAAGTCCAGAAGATAGTTTTGGAATGGATTTGAGATTTTATTTAATTAAGATCTTATTGAAATTTAGATTTAAAAAGAATAAGGTGTTATAACTAAATTCGGATTTAAGATGATTTAAGTGAATAAAACTAGTTTAAATAAATTGAGGAATGTTCAATTATTGAATTGGAAAATTTTGTATAAAGGATACCAGATTTATTAAGTAAGTATTTCAAAACTAAATAATAGTAAAGTGAATTTGGCATATATACGAATTAAAAATTCAGTTTTGAAATGGTGGAATATTTAAAACTTTGAAATATATGGAAATTTAAATGGTTTATTTGGGAATTCAATCTATATTTGGAATTGATTTGAGAAAGTAAAAAGCTAATTTACTTTATAAAGTAATTTTTATTAAACCCTTTAAGTATTGTAAAATTAGTTTCGAAGCTATGGGTTCAAGGTTTATATATTTGAAAGTACTATGATTTTTTGATAAGATATATTTGAAATAAAAATGATATCATGTTGATTTGGCTTTTAAAATAGAAATGATATCGTATTTATATGGTTTTGAAATGGATATTTTATTCTGGTTTTAAAGTATAAATTATTTTGAAAAGACCGCAGTGTTATAAAAACGTTTGGCTGTTGACGAGACCGGATCGGAAGTTGTCATACTCTCTGCCAACTCCGAAAACCACTTTAACAATCGTGTACGCGGTGGAGATTCCAGAATGAAGTAGGGTGGTGGCGGCGTTTTCCTTTGAGTAAGTACGTGGATCAAACTCCCATGAGTTGGCATAAGGTGGCTAAAACATGAGCAATTGATGGGTTAATTGAGGTAGCACCTATGATCGGACACATCCCTTCGATATTCTACTTTGACTTTTGGATTGATTCGGTGGCCACTCTTGATTTCTTTTATTTGGGGGTGTTGTTCGAGGTGGGCGGTAGTAGCAGCTACGCATTACCACCGACCCGGAAGCGTAATTGGTATATCTACCCCGGCATTGCCTAGTTGTGCCGTGTCACCTACCCTATCGCGCCTTGTACGAGTTTAGTTTTCTCCCGTAGCCCGTGTGGTATCCTCTGGTGGCTTCTCGATCAGGAGGGCCATGATATTGGATGGACTACTGGGACTATTATGTGTTAAGGTGTAAAAATTTAAAGCCTTAATGCTATTTAAAAGTAAGTTTATTTTATTAATAGATATTATTATAATAGCGAAATATTACTACATAGTAAATAGTTTAACGGATCCTGAGGAGGTGTGAATCCCGAGCGTCTCTTAAGTTATTGCACTCATATTTATTCCTGTTGATTTAACTCACATAAGATCTTTTAGTTCTGACTCGAGTGTTTTGTCTTTTCAATTCGCTCGGGTCAGTCCGAGCGTTTCAGGATTTGAAGATTTAAGCTTTGGAGGAAGAAGACGACGATTAGTAGTACTATTATCTACTATATTATATGGTTCCACTACACACTGCATTCCGCTGCATTGATATTTATTGGTATGTGAACTCTGATATTTATTGTATAAAGAAGAATCAAATGTTTCGTAAATAGTTTTATGAACTGTATATTGATTATTATATTTTATCCTTCCACTGTGAGATTCTGTTTCTTTTTATTTCTTTTTCGTTTTTCTTATTTACCCCATAACAATCCTCCATTCCGTATGATTTGAATTGGCACGCGTGTCGATTTAAAGCTTGCGAAAAGGTGGGATGTTACATCTGGTATCAATGCTTTGGTTTAGCGATAAACCTTAGCTTTGTGGGGTTTGACTCTTTACTAATAGGTTAGTAATACCCTATGGGAGTCATTGAGTGTGTGTATATGTGTGTGTGTGTGTGAATATATATATATATATATATATATATATATATATATAAGAGAGCGTATTTGTTAGTGTTATAAAAAGGTTTTAATATTATGTTAATATGTTCCATTTTGTATTTATAAACTCTGGTTGGTGCATGCGACGCTGTGACATCAATAGGGTTTTCTAAACACTTAATAGGACAGACCAACATAATATTTGTTTTAATATAGGTGAATGAAATAATTTTGCCTATTATATTTTATATATATATAAAATAAATTTATAAATGATAGATATAGATTTGGTTGAAATATATTGGTTGTTAGGTAATACATTTATAAATAATTGGTAAAATGAGATAGAAAATAATGAAACTTGGAAAATTTTGAACTTAAGTCCGGGGTTTTGAAACTTTCTTTTGAATGATTTTGAAATATAATAATATTTTGGAAGTATTTTCTGATATCAACATTTTGTTACAATTTGAAAGAATGGTTTTAAAAGGAATTTTGAAAAGAAAAATTTCTGTACTACCCTCTCTGTCGCTGGAAAATAATTTTGGTGATGAGTGCACACATCATCGACATTCATTTTCGAGTTTCGAAGTGGGAAGACCACTGTAGTAGTTTTACTACATAGCTGTTTGATAAACAAATATAAACTTAAAATTGTTTTAAATATAATTTGATATATATAAATTTGTAAGAGTATATTTATCTGTTATTTTAAAATGATTTGAATAAAACCCGGTATTTAATTCTTAAGTTTCCATTGATTAATAGTTTCAGTTATTGTAGTGAAATGGAATTTAACTAATAATTGAAACCCTAAATGAAATAAGAGATTTAATGCTAGGTTATAAATGGTATTAAATGAAATTTAAAACTTTAACCTATGAAATAAAGGATATAATTATTGAACATTAAATTAACTAGAAGAAATAGAATAGATGTGTATAACTTTCAAATTACATCCTTAAAAACATATATATAGCTTACCGAATATTAAAAGTTGAAATGTTTAATAAGAAATGTAATGGAAATTGTACAAGTAAAAGTATAAAATGAAAGTGTTCAATCAATTGCTTTTATTTATAAGAATGGATGTTATAGAGTTATAAACTTAAGTTATAATGAAATTCTTACTATAATAAGAATTTGGGGTTAGAGTTGTTATGAACATAAGTATAATTAAAAGGCTATTAATTAAAATAGAAAGGTAAGCATTATATATGGAATTTAGAAATAAATGAATTAATATGCAAAGAAATCGAATTAAAAATGAAAATTTGCAAGAAATAATGAAAAATTAAATAGCTAAATCAGAATATGGATAAAAGGAAATCAAACAACAATAGTTGAAATCAAAATAAAAAAAATTAACTTGATTTATTGTTGGAATTTGTTGTTGTTTGGTCTACGGTTGTTTGGGTAAGGATCCTTTAAATTTTTTTGGATGAATGAATAATGTATTTAGTTTCATATAAGACTGTTGAGTGAAGGGTACACTTAGTAGTTTATTTTTCATTCCGTACGATTTAAAGTTTTTAAACCCGAACAACTATTTGTTTTGTTTGATATGAATGAATGATTGATGTGGGTTGATTTTTATATGATGGTTGTTTGCTTTGTTGCTAGTGATTGATGGATTTGTTTGTTATTGATTGAAATAACGCTAAATATTACATTTTATATAATTATTAACTCTTTTAGATTATATAAGTGAAGTGCAGGTTATGTAAGCAATTGCTACTGTTTTTGGTTTCATAATTAAGCGTTAATTGCCCGACAAATAGGTACGTTCTCGGATTACGGTTTTATAGCGCTATTTTATATATTTTCCCATGTTGGGATATAATATTTTGGATATTATATGTGATATTTTGTTACATTTGATATTATATTTTCTCCCGAGCCTCTCCGTACAAAGGAGACTCTGTCGAAATTTTTCGTAAATTTTGGACTTAGAAATTTTTTGAACATGATTTCCAAACTTTATTTATTTAAGTATAAAAAGATTTAATGGTTATAAAACGGGTGTATTTTATTTAAAGTAATAAATTTTGTAAATTATTTGTTTATAAAGTTAATATTTTGAATAAGACGTATTGTTTATTTAAATTTTTTCTTCTCCCTTCTTTTTTCTTTTCGAGGATGAAAAGTTTTGAGTGGAGGAGAGTGTAACGACCCGTAAATTCTGGTAAATAAAATTTGGTAAATTAATGAGATTTTGTAATTAAATAATATAGAAATAAAAAATCTTATAATGTATAAATGGAATAATATTGAAACAAATAAAATTTATAAATGAATAATGAAAAAATAACTACGATGACGTGTAACAATGATTATTAAAGCTAAAATTGTTATAGATTGAATGAAACTAAAATAAATGAAGTAGTGTAAGCGTTATACCTGGATGTAAATTGAATAAAAAAAATATAAAGTAGGTATTGAATTAGTTAATGAAAGAACACATAGTTACATTGATTGAATTAAATTAAGGAAATTAAATATTAATAAATGGTCATTTAATAAAACCAATGTTCTCGGAGTAATTATAATAGTTGTTTGAAATACGTATAAACTTTGATTTGGAAATCTATTGGATTTAAAAATGAAATTTGGTATTACATTTATGAGCTTAAATGTTTGTTATTTTGTAAAGTAATAAATGATGTAATAAAAGGGTGAAATCTAGATAAATAAATTTAATTGAGACTTTAATTAAATAATGGGTGAAATAATAGGATAAATGGTAACATTGATATTGTAAGAAATAAAAACCCAATTAATGTAAGAAAAACCAAGGCAAACATTTAAGTTATAAATGTTATAATAAATAAAAATAAAATGACCATTGTATAAGGATTTGGCATATGAAAATAGTAACGTTTGTGTGTAAATACAGGAGTAAATATTGTGTAGGCAACTATGATAATTTGTTGGAAATAATAAAATTAGTGTATTGTAAGGTTACCTATTTATTTCGTTTATAATAAAAATTGAAATCAATTAGAGTAAAGGAACCTTAATGTTATATTAATAAGAATTAACGCACTAACTAAATTAGTGCACACCCTATTAATTGAAACAGATTGTAAAGTAAGACTGATTGAAATTAGTAGATTGGGAAATGAATTCAGAGCTATGTTAACTGATGAAGAATACGTAACAAATTTTAAAATTATACAATCAACGTCTGTTAAGTAAAATTTTAATATTTATGGTTGATAATAAACGTTACTTTAGTGGTTATTAATGTAATTAATGGAAGGATTGAAATCAGGTTTAAAGCAATGTATTGTAAGTAATTATAAATAACTGGATTTATTCAATTGAATGTTAAATACTATCATTGGTGAATTTATTCACTTTAAATTGATATGGGAAATGGTTAATACAAGACGATAAAATTTATAGATAATAGAATTTGAATTTAAATAGTGATTTAATTCATTTAATTTATACTAATTGGATTAATTTCAAATGAATGAAATTAAATATTCAATTATTACGTTAATTTAAAAATTAAGTTGAAATTGGAGAATGTTTATGTAATAGCTTTGAACCCAATGTGAATTTCCTCCGTTTGACCATAATGAATTAAAAAATAAAAATGAATAGTGAATTCAATGGAATTATTGAAAATTTAATTGTAATTTATGAATATAATGAAATTTGAATTTATGCTGAAATTTATGGTAGAATCAACATTAAATTGACATCTAAATTGTTTAAAATCTTTGAAAATGATTAAGAAATTTTAAATGGTATGATTTGTCAATTATCGAATTAAAATTGAAAATTTGATTTAATTAATTAATTATTAATTTATTTAATTAATGGAAAAATACCCATTTTGGCCAGTGACTCGGATTTCGACGAAACTAGTTTCATCGGATCTGTAACGGTGAATTATTATAGGACTTCAAGTTTCGTAGCGACCGGACTTGTCGTTTGATCGTACGGACTCGAAACGCCTTGAAATTTATGAAATTGAAATCAATTGAAATCAATTTGAAAAATATTGATTTTAGCATAACTTCTTCATACGATGCAATTTGAACATGAAACCTTTTCCATTGCGTTTAAATTATTTTAAAACACCTATTTTGATATATAAGTTTACCCAATTTCGTTCCGGGGTCAGAATGGGCTTTTTGGGCCACTTTGTCGTTAGCGCATTCAACCCGATCCATTTATTCTATTCCAAGCTTCTCTATAAATATCCTGCTACAAACCTTAGCATCTCTAATTCTCATTTGTCTGTACGTAAATGCATTCTATTCTTCCTCTTCCTCAATGGCAGACAAAATTTTATATTTCCAGATCCAATTGCAAATCAAATCCAAAGCATAAAATTCAAACTACTCAGAAAAATTCAGAAAAAATACATGTTGAAGCTCTCGAAGTGCATTATCTTACGGTGAAATTCGTTTTTCGATTCAGATTATCGTTTGATCGGTAAAAATCAAAGAATTTACGGCCGTTCATCGCGCGTCGATGAAACTCGACGGATCGACGAACCAATTCTGGGTTTTGAAGAGGGAACGGAGGGGACTTCATCCGTGCAGTTTATTTCGCGAATCGACGGTCTAGTCGTCGATAAATTTCGACCCAGGGCTTGAATTTTGAACCGGTGTCTGGGCATTTTTGCCATTGTCGTCGTCGTCATGGCCGAGTAGGGGAGGGGCCGAGGGGTATCTGAGGTCGCGGCGAGGGGCGGTGCTTCGAGCGACGTTCGTTTGTGTCAGAATTTAGGAAGCTTCGGTGGCTGACTTCGTTCGCGAGCTACTGGATTGAACGCGTGCGTGGTTCTGGGAAGAATAGATGGAGTTGACCGTTGACTGTGGCGTGGCACTAGTATGTGTCCTTTTTTTTCTTTTCAATCGCATTAATCGCAATAACTTGTGCATACGATATCCAATTTACGCGTGATTTTTTGTGTTAGGATCGTATTGAAATTCCATACTTGATGACGCTGGTTTGGACGAATTCTGAGACGGTCAAAATTTTGGATTTAAATTCAATTTAAATCCAAAAGGTGAGTGTTTTAACCCACTCACAACTTCTAAGATTTCTTATGTTTGTTAAATTCATTTATGAAGTGATTTGAAATTTATTTATAGCTATTTGGCATATATTTCATCATTATCTCAGTTAATTTGCATTTATTTAATTAACTTGTTATTTAATTCATTATTGCATATTAACTGCCAGTTAAATTGTTATTTATTTTATTGCATATAAACTGCCAGTTAAACAGTTATAATTTATTTTTGAATATAACCTGATAGTTGATACCTGTTATTATCACCTGTTATATATTGATGTATTGTTTGAATTTGGATGATGATTGTGATAAATGGTTGATAGTTAATGATGGATGAATGGATGTTTTATTTATATCATTATAATGTGCAAGTTGTTATGCATTTATTTTGATTCAGGATTGCGTATTGAAATGATATACAACCGTATTTTTATTTTTAAATTACGGATTGAAATGATAAATATCCGTATCACTTAACCATAGGATAGGAAATTATATACAGGCACCGCGGTATATATATATATAATTATTTTTAAAATTATTTTTCTATGGTTTTGTAAAGAAATACATATGGTTTTATGAGATATAGATTTCGGATATTTGATAAAGGTTATTTTATATATAATTAAATTCTTGGTTTTAAGCTATGTATAAAATTGTTTAAAGTATGAAGTAAGTTCGATAATAAAGTCGATTTTTTTAAATATATTATGGATAAGTATTTACTTAAATTATGTTTTAATATGGAGTTTATATTGATTTCTATAAATCAAAGTCCAGAAGATAGTTTTGGAATGGATTTGAGATTTTATTTAATTAAGATCTTATTGAAATTTAGATTTAAAAAGAATAAGGTGTTATAACTAAATTCGGATTTAAGATGATTTAAGTGAATAAAACTAGTTTAAATAAATTGAGGAATGTTCAATTATTGAATTGGAAAATTTTGTATAAAGGATACCAGATTTATTAAGTAAGTATTTCAAAACTAAATAATAGTAAAGTGAATTTGGCATATATACGAATTAAAAATTCAGTTTTGAAATGGTGGAATATTTAAAACTTTGAAATATATGGAAATTTAAATGGTTTATTTGGGAATTCAATCTATATTTGGAATTGATTTGAGAAAGTAAAAAGCTAATTTACTTTATAAAGTAATTTTTATTAAACCCTTTAAGTATTGTAAAATTAGTTTCGAAGCTATGGGTTCAAGGTTTATATATTTGAAAGTACTATGATTTTTTGATAAGATATATTTGAAATAAAAATGATATCATGTTGATTTGGCTTTTAAAATAGAAATGATATCGTATTTATATGGTTTTGAAATGGATATTTTATTCTGGTTTTAAAGTATAAATTATTTTGAAAAGACCGCAGTGTTATAAAAACGTTTGGCTGTTGACGAGACCGGATCGGAAGTTGTCATACTCTCTGCCAACTCCGAAAACCACTTTAACAATCGTGTACGCGGTGGAGATTCCAGAATGAAGTAGGGTGGTGGCGGCGTTTTCCTTTGAGTAAGTACGTGGATCAAACTCCCATGAGTTGGCATAAGGTGGCTAAAACATGAGCAATTGATGGGTTAATTGAGGTAGCACCTATGATCGGACACATCCCTTCGATATTCTACTTTGACTTTTGGATTGATTCGGTGGCCACTCTTGATTTCTTTTATTTGGGGGTGTTGTTCGAGGTGGGCGGTAGTAGCAGCTACGCATTACCACCGACCCGGAAGCGTAATTGGTATATCTACCCCGGCATTGCCTAGTTGTGCCGTGTCACCTACCCTATCGCGCCTTGTACGAGTTTAGTTTTCTTCCGTAGCCCGTGTGGTATCCTCTGGTGGCTTCTCGATCAGGAGGGCCATGATATTGGATGGACTACTGGGACTATTATGTGTTAAGGTGTAAAAATTTAAAGCCTTAATGCTATTTAAAAGTAAGTTTATTTTATTAATAGATATTATTATAATAGCGAAATATTACTACATAGTAAATAGTTTAACGGATCCTGAGGAGGTGTGAATCCCGAGCGTCTCTTAAGTTATTGCACTCATATTTATTCCTGTTGATTTAACTCACATAAGATCTTTTAGTTCTGACTCGAGTGTTTTGTCTTTTCAATTCGCTCGGGTCAGTCCGAGCGTTTCAGGATTTGAAGATTTAAGCTTTGGAGGAAGAAGACGACGATTAGTAGTACTATTATCTACTATATTATATGGTTCCACTACACACTGCATTCCGCTGCATTGATATTTATTGGTATGTGAACTCTGATATTTATTGTATAAAGAAGAATCAAATGTTTCGTAAATAGTTTTATGAACTGTATATTGATTATTATATTTTATCCTTCCACTGTGAGATTCTGTTTCTTTTTATTTCTTTTTCGTTTTTCTTATTTACCCCATAACAATCCTCCATTCCGTATGATTTGAATTGGCACGCGTGTCGATTTAAAGCTTGCGAAAAGGTGGGATGTTACATCTGGTATCAATGCTTTGGTTTAGCGATAAACCTTAGCTTTGTGGGGTTTGACTCTTTACTAATAGGTTAGTAATACCCTATGGGAGTCATTGAGTGTGTGTATATGTGTGTGTGTGTGAATATATATATATATATATATATATATATATATATATATATATATAAGAGAGCGTATTTGTTAGTGTTATAAAAAGGTTTTAATATTATGTTAATATGTTCCATTTTGTATTTATAAACTCTGGTTGGTGCATGCGACGCTGTGACATCAATAGGGTTTTCTAAACACTTAATAGGACAGACCAACATAATATTTGTTTTAATATAGGTGAATGAAATAATTTTGCCTATTATATTTTATATATATATAAAATAAATTTATAAATGATAGATATAGATTTGGTTGAAATATATTGGTTGTTAGGTAATACATTTATAAATAATTGGTAAAATGAGATAGAAAATAATGAAACTTGGAAAATTTTGAACTTAAGTCCGGGGTTTTGAAACTTTCTTTTGAATGATTTTGAAATATAATAATATTTTGGAAGTATTTTCTGATATCAACATTTTGTTACAATTTGAAAGAATGGTTTTAAAAGGAATTTTGAAAAGAAAAATTTCTGTACTACCCTCTCTGTCGCTGGAAAATAATTTTGGTGATGAGTGCACACATCATCGACATTCATTTTCGAGTTTCGAAGTGGGAAGACCACTGTAGTAGTTTTACTACATAGCTGTTTGATAAACAAATATAAACTTAAAATTGTTTTAAATATAATTTGATATATATAAATTTGTAAGAGTATATTTATCTGTTATTTTAAAATGATTTGAATAAAACCCGGTATTTAATTCTTAAGTTTCCATTGATTAATAGTTTCAGTTATTGTAGTGAAATGGAATTTAACTAATAATTGAAACCCTAAATGAAATAAGAGATTTAATGCTAGGTTATAAATGGTATTAAATGAAATTTAAAACTTTAACCTATGAAATAAAGGATATAATTATTGAACATTAAATTAACTAGAAGAAATAGAATAGATGTGTATAACTTTCAAATTACATCCTTAAAAACATATATATAGCTTACCGAATATTAAAAGTTGAAATGTTTAATAAGAAATGTAATGGAAATTGTACAAGTAAAAGTATAAAATGAAAGTGTTCAATCAATTGCTTTTATTTATAAGAATGGATGTTATAGAGTTATAAACTTAAGTTATAATGAAATTCTTACTATAATAAGAATTTGGGGTTAGAGTTGTTATGAACATAAGTATAATTGAAAGGCTATTAATTAAAATAGAAAGGTAAGCATTATATATGGAATTTAGAAATAAATGAATTAATATGCAAAGAAATCGAATTAAAAATGAAAATTTGCAAGAAATAATGAAAAATTAAATAGCTAAATCAGAATATGGATAAAAGGAAATCAAACAACAATAGTTGAAATCAAAATAAAAAAAATTAACTTGATTTATTGTTGGAATTTGTTGTTGTTTGGTCTACGGTTGTTTGGGTAAGGATCCTTTAAATTTTTTTGGATGAATGAATAATGTATTTAGTTTCATATAAGACTGTTGAGTGAAGGGTACACTTAGTAGTTTATTTTTCATTCCGTACGATTTAAAGTTTTTAAACCCGAACAACTATTTGTTTTGTTTGATATGAATGAATGATTGATGTGGGTTGATTTTTATATGATGGTTGTTTGCTTTGTTGCTAGTGATTGATGGATTTGTTTGTTATTGATTGAAATAACGCTAAATATTACATTTTATATAATTATTAACTCTTTTAGATTATATAAGTGAAGTGCAGGTTATGTAAGCAATTGCAGGTTATATTGGATGGACTACTGGGACTATTACGTGTTAAGGTGTAAAATGTAAAGCCTTAATGCTATTTAAAAGTAAGTTTATTTTATTAATAGATATTATTATAATAGCGAAATATTACTACATAGTAAATAGTTTAGCGGATCCCGAGGAGGTGTGAATCCCGAGCATCTCTTAAGTTATTGCACTCATATTTATTCCTGTTGATTTAACTCACATAAGATCTTTTAGTTCTGACTCGAGTGTTTTGTCTTTTCAATTCGCTCGGGTCAGTCCGAGCATTTCCGGATTTGAAGATTTTAGCTTTGGAGGAAGAAGACGACGATTAGTAGTACTATTATCTACTATATTATATGGTTCCACTACACACTGTATTCCGCTGCATTGATATTTATTGGTATGTGAACTCTGATATTTATTGTATAAAGAAGAATCAAATGTTTTGTAAACAGTTTTACGAACTATATATTGATTATTATATTTTATCCTTCCGCTGTGAGATTCTGTTTCTTTTTACTTCTTTCTCGTTTTTCTTATTTACCCCATAATAATCCGCCATTCCGTATAGTTTGAATTGGCACATGTGTTGATTTAAAGCTTGCGAAAAGACGGGATGTTACATATGCAGTATGGTCTTACGTGATACCTTTATTTTATGAAAGGTTTTATAACTTTAAATAATCCCAAAGATTTAAGTTTCTCACATTACTTTACCAGACTGATCTAGATGTTATTTTCTTATAATACTTTGGTCAGACTCGAGTACTTTTCCAGATTCACCAATGAACGCTTGGAGCTTCAAATACAAGCTAGTTGCCTCTAGGACCTAACATATTTTATTTTCCGCTATATTTTGTTGTTTTTTATCCATCAACAATTGTAAGGACATGCTGTTATAACTGTCTAGACTGATGATAGACTGGTTTACTCTGATTTTGTATGTACATTAAAGTTTTCTTTTGTAAAGATCATTTATATATTATTCATCACGATGCGAGATTTTGTTCTGTCTTTTCTTTTCTTTCACCCTAATAATCTGTCTTTTCAGCACTAGGATGTTCACGACGTGAATACAATGGATTTATTAGTGTCGATTTTTGAGGGTTAGAATGGCGGGTGGTCACACTTGGGTCCCAAATTTTTATTATAAATATAAAGCGGGTCCTTTCCTTTTTTAAATTAGGTATGTTTACAATTCTACTAGGCCGCCCTTTAACTTCTTTTTCGCTATGTGTAAGTCTATTTCTCTTTTGCAATAAGTATCATTTTTATACAACAGTGTTTCCATTTCATTTTTACAAAAAACTTATAAACCTTATGTCTTTTATCGATCAAATTTGTGCTTGCGATTTTGAACCTATCTACATAAATGAAAATTAAGTTTCAAATAAGATGACTAGGAGTAAAGGTGCTAAAGCTACTATTGAAATTGAGAGTTCTCAGCACCATGAATCACATAGTATTTTGAAATGTAGAATCAGGTTATGTAGTGAAAATGCTGAGTAACTAATTGTACTAGAGCAAATATTGTACAGTATATGAATCGAAAAAGGTATAATTGTTCATTAATGTTATTGCAATTATTTTTTATTACTTTTATATGGTGATTTTAGTTATGCAGTTGTGTTATGCAATTGCTTTTTAGTGCATTAGAGTTATGATAGTTAGTATTGTTAATTTTGTTCATGTTTAACTGCATTTGGGTTATGTGGTTAACTGGCTGTTCATTAGTGTTATGCTAATCTATATGCTTGATTGAGTTTGTGTTTTGATGCTTTTGTGTTTATGCAATTTTTTCATTATGATAACTAGTCAATTGCTCTTAATAATAATTACTATTGAAAGTGATTTTTTTTTTAAATTACTCCATTTTGGTTATGTAGTTATATATTTTTAATCTTTAATTAATGTAACTGCATTTACTTACAATCTTCTTTACAAAATTTAGATGCTTATAATTACTACATTTACTAAATGTAGTCAAAATAGATATTTTTAGTTAATTGATAATTTTTTTATTGCCTTTTTTTATAATCGTTATTAGTGCATGTATTGTTTTATGTTACAAATTGTAGTTATAATATTCTAAAAAATAATATTTGATAATTACATTCGTAAAATGCAGTTCGTATAATTTAAAAAAACACTTGTAATAATTATTTCATTATATTCAATTAAACATATACAAGCATGTATATAGAAAAAGGTAAAAATTCCTTTATCCTACGATTAAGATTTAAATTCAATCTGATATAAAATTTGAACTTCAAGGTTCAAATTGCATTGTACACGATGATAAGTTGTTTGAAAAAAATTAACTTCATTATTAAAAGTAAAAAAAATAAAAATAATAGTGGTACTTCTATGCAAAATAATAGATCGGAGTCTTGAGTTAGTTAATTACATAAGTACTAAGTATGATACTAAAAAGTTTATTAATTTTATCATGATATTTTTTCAAAATAATTATGTCCATTAGCAACAACGGTACACTTAAACTAGTTGGGTTTAGAAAGGTTATTCCACTCTTCTTTTGCACTCTCGTTGACATGCTTTTGAATGGTAGCAGTCTGTTATTATTCAGAAACTATCATTATCATTTTTACATAAAGCTCAACATCACATAATTTGTAACTAGTAAAACCCAAATCACAAGTTGAAATGCTTAAGTGATCCAACATAAGTTACAACTAATTCTTGTAACTAATGATGAAATTGAAACGTAGAATTCGAAAAAAATTAGAATCCACATACCTAAGACAACATTTAAAGAACCTAAAACATAAAAAGTGTAAACCGAGAATAAAACACTTATTGAACTAAAACTAAAACATGCAATAAACTTGAGATATTGTAACAACCCGAAATTTTGGATATTTCATATTTAAATATCTAAATTATTTAAATATTTGAATCATGGATTAAATATTATTAAATTGATTTAATATTTATTAACCCCTTTACTAATCATAAGTAATAAGTTTAATTTGTTTACAGACATATATTCTTCGAAGAATAATCCATAATGTGACCGAAAATCGGTTTATCGATAAATAGATTTTTGATCAATATAAACTGTTCGAACTCTTGTGCACTTATTAATGACCAGATGAACACGTTAGGAAATATTAAGAAACTTTGATTCATAAAGCAAATGGAAGGTTCTAGAAGCTCCCAAAAGGATAAGAGATATTAATAGTTTAAGGGTATTAAAGTATTTAGTTAAAAGCAAAGGGTGTAAAGGAGAAGTGATGGGCATATGGAGGGGTGAGCTTTCCATTGCATAATGAGGGGGAGAACAAGTTGAGACAACACCATTCTAAGCTTATAAATTGAGAGGCATGCCCTTGAATTATGATTACAAATTTAAAAAGCAAAAGCAAGCTCTCTTCAATGTCTTTCTCTTCACAAAATTTCCAATAAAAATAATATCAAAACACATCCAAATCAACTCAAACTATGCCACAAGCCTTACTTTATCACAATACCTTCTACCATGTTAGATCTTGAAGAAGTAATAAAAAAATCCCCCCTCGTTGAAAAGTTAATTTGTCTCAAAAAAAACAAAAATAAGTTTGATTACAAGTAATGATGGTCTAACTAGTATATAGGAAGATTCATGGTGATAATTACGAAATATATCCTAATTGAAATTCTTTGTTTTAAAGAGCAGTGAATTTAAATAAAAGGATATAACATGTTTTATCTTCTAAGTTAAATGGTGCTAAAATGACTTTGCAAAACTCCCTCTTTAAAAAAAAACCACAAAAAATATCTGTGTATATTTATGTGTGTGTGTGTGTGTGTATAACACCTAGAGGTATGTTTATACAAGTGTGTACACTCGTCATGCTCTGTACCCTTCTCACATAAGACAAAGCATGATCAATAAAATTGTTCTCAGTTTATCTGAGCTAGGCATATGTAAATATTGTTAATATCAATAAAATTTTCAAAAATAGAGAGAGCAAGCATTTGAAATCGAAGCACCATTTTGACTTGTTTGATTTAACTTGTTATTCAAAAGAAATAAAAATACCACTTTGATAAATTTTGAAAATCAATTAAGGATCCATTTGATAGTTAAATTGTATTATCAACCGAAACAACTAGCCAAACTATAGTTTATTTATTATGATAATTTGATTTTGTTGGAAGTTTTGATGAGTAAATGACCTAAAGTTTCAAGATAATTACCAAAACTTATACTTAACTTATTTGTGTCCATTTGAAAGTAAATTCTTCATTTGAAAACACTTTCAAAAACTTGCATTCATATCTTGTAAATAAATCTTGCATTTAGGATTTTTTCACTTTGCATTTGGATTTGCAAATAAATCCCAAGGTTAGTTTTAAAAACTTGTATAGCGATAAATTTTCTATCGGTTTAAAAAATCGTCGCTAAAAAAGTTTACATTTGTATATATTTATATATTTTTAACACCTAGAGTTATGTGTTCACACTCGTGTGTTCACTCGCCACGCTCTGTACCCTTCTCATGTAAGTCCGCAAGGTAGTGCACGATCAGTATATCTGGCCTCAATTTGACTAAGTTAGGTGTCTTTATAAAAGTTCTTTTACTAATAACACCTATAGTCAATAAGTGTTCACACTTGCGTGTTCACTCGCTATGCTATGTATTCCCCTCACATAAGTCCGCAAGGCAGTGCATGGGTAATGTATCCGGCCTCGGTTTATCTGAGTTAGGCATGTGTAAATATTTTTAAGATCAATAAAATTTTAAAATAAGAGAGAGCAAGCAATTGAAATCCAAGCACCATTTTAACTTGTTTGATTTGACTTGTTATTGGAAAGAAATGAAAATACCGCTTTGATAAACTTTGATAATCAACTAAGGATCTATTTCATAGTTACACTGTATTATCGACGGAAAGAACTAATTAAACTATTGCCTATTTCGTATGATAACTTAATTTTTATTCGAAATTTTAACGAGTAAAAGACTTAAATTTTCAAGATAATGGCCAAAACTTATATTTAACCTATTTATGCCTATTTAAAAGTAAATCCTTCATTTGTAAATATTTTCAAAAACTTGCATCCATTCCATTGTAAATAACTCTTGCATTTTCTAAATATTTTTATCCTGCATTTGGATTTTGTGCGTAATATCCACTGAAAACCCTCATGAGACAACACTCGTCCTACTAGGGACACCCAGAGGTTTAACGGTTTATTGCATATGCTCAGTGCAATCGTGCTCCCTACGAAAATGAATTTATCTTAGTTTTCCATTATTCGAGGAGAATATAAGGATAAGTGCGGGGGCATTTGATGTGCACGTAAATGTGCATATATTTACATCCATATTTTATCTATTTTTATTTGAATAAAAGTCATATTTTGGCGTTTTAACATGTTTAATATCAAAATTCAATTATTTTCAAATCATCATATATTCATCTTCATTTAGGGGCAAAATGGTCATTTTTGTGCATGTGTAAATTTGAGAATTTTTACTTGGACATTTTTTATGATTTTAATAGGAAATTTTGATGCATATGGAAAAGGGATTCATTAAGATATATGCATGCACAAGAAAATACAAAGGAATGAAGAGGAAATAATTCAAGTTCATGGTCATAGAGGACCCCACCCACTTACCTAAATCTACAATTAGAAGCTAATGAACAACTAAGTGGAGGTTAAAACTACATGCACATTAAATAATGGGTTAATTAGTGACTAATGGTTATTTGGTGGCCACACTTTCTAACAGGCATTTTAGGAAGTACCCTAAAAATTGAATTAGGGTTTTATGCATGTATAAATAACTGTTTTATGTACATATAAAGGGTCTTCTACTCTCTTAAATTAGTCAGGAAGTCAAAATGAAAATTCTAAGCTCTATGTTTCATGAAATAAAAATGGCTTCCTAGCCTCTTTTTTTCCTCTTTTCTACTTGTTTATATTTACTTTTATGCTTATGCTTATTTCTGTGCTCTTCTCTTTTCTTTGTTAGTAGATTAAGTTTACATTCATCAAGTAGTTTAGCTTTGTTCTTTATGCAAGTAGTTAGTAGTTAATCTCTCTTTCTTCTTTGCTTAGTTTTCATTTCTTTGCTTTTTAATGATGAAATTTACAACTATTGATTTGATAACACAAAGAAGTAGCTAAAACCCTTCAATTTAGAGGTAATGAAGCTCTCTAACTTTATGTAATTTTAACATTTCTATGGTTTATGATCTCTTTTGTTTGTGCTTCATGAGAGTAGATGTTGATGTCAGTTTATACAAATGAGCTTGATAGCTTATGTTGCTTTTGCAAATGAGCTATTCTTATTCAATAAAAACACAATTTACATCATAATTTGATAATTAATTTTTGATGTTGAAATTAAAATAAAAACAAAATTTGATGATCTATATTTCTAATTACAATAGTAATATATAACACTTAAAATAGCTTTTGCTTTGGCTTTATTTTCTTGAAAATTGATAAGAGGTTATTATAGTTCGATGGTTTGAGTTATGTTAATTAATAACATAAATAAACCATACTTGTGATAAATACAACAATTATCTCACTTAGTATCAAAGCCAGAGAACATAAATTATTTTTTTGTTGATTTACAAAAAATATGAGAGCGGATTTTCCTCTAAATTGTTCTCTTCTCGTAGTTTCTAATCTCATTTTTCTTCTAGTTTTAGCTTCACTTTGTTTACAAATTGTAGTTAATAGTATCCGCCGAAAACCCTCACGAGACAACACTCGTCCTACTAGAGACACCTAGATGTTTAACGGCTTGTTGCATTCGCTTAATGCAACCGTGCTCCCTACGAAAACGGATTTATCTTAGTTTTTCTTTATTCGACGATGAATAAAAAGATAAGCATGAGGGTATTTGATGTGTACGTAAATGTGCATATTCTTACTTCCATATTTAATCTAATTAAATTAAATAAATGATCACATTGGGTGTTTTAACATGTTTAAACTGAAATTCAAATTATTTTCAAATCATCGTTTATTCGTCTTCATATAGGGGCAAAATTGTCATTTTTGTGCATATGTTTATTTGAAAATATTTATCTCCACATTTTATTTTTATTTATAGGAAAATTGGATGGAAATTGCAAGAGGTCTCATGGACTATATGCATAGACAAGAAGAAACAAACAAATGAAGATGGAAATAATTCATTCATTAAACATAGAGGACCTCACCAACCCACTTATCATGATGTACAATTAGAATCTAATGCACATACCAATAGAGTTTAAAGCTACATGCACATTTAAGTGGAGGATAAATACATGCTAATGATTACTTGGTGGTCACACTACCTCAAGGGTAGTTTGGTTAGTTACCAAAATTTGGATTAGGGATTCAAAACATATATAAATACCCCATATGTTCATGTAATCCCCTCTCTTCTCTTAGCATGTTGAGCCAATTTTTAGTTAGTTTAGTTTAGATTCAAAAACAAACAAACAAATTATCTTTCTTTTCATGGCTACTTAGCCATTTTATTTCATGTATTTTTGCTTTTTATGCAATGCTAATCAATGTTCTTTTCTATTTACATGCTCTCTTTCTTTTCGTGTTAGTAGTGTAGAATTTATTTTATGCAATTAGATTAGTTCTTTTTTTCATTAGCTTGCATTTTCCTCTTTCTTTTGCTCTATGTTGGAATCTCCATTTGTTGATATGATAACAAATATGAGAGGCTAAACCCCTTCAATTTAGGGGTAATGAAGCTCTCTTGTCATGTAGATTCAGCATAACTTGCTCATTTTTCATCTTTTTTATGCTTAATGGAATGATTGATGTGGTTAATATTTTGTTATTTAGCTTTGAGTTTGATAGCCTATGTTGTTGACACCAAATAGGCTATGCTTGAATAAAAAAAACACAAATTACATCTTCATCTACATATGATTATGGTAATGAAGTGAATGTTTAAATCAAAATTTGATGGTCTGTATTTCTAATCAATAGTTAATAGGTCATGCTTAGAATAGATTTTATTTTCAATTTCATTGTCATTTTCATGAGAGTTAAAAGGTAGTTTAATAGGTGTGTTATACTTTGATGGTTTATATTTGGCTAATTAATAGCACAAATATGTCATACTTATGATAAACACATCAGTTAAACTCAATAATGACAAAAAAGAGGTATCATAATTTCATGTTGTGTTGAATTATGTGATTTTGATAAGGACATTGCCTCTAAATTGCCTTCTACTCTTATATTTTTATCACTTTAAATTTTCTTTTGCTAGTTTTTCTACATTTTCATTTTTAGCTTTATAACACTCTCAATCTTGGTTCAATTTGATTGAATATAAATTTTAAATTCTAAACAATTACTTGCGGATTGACCCGTACTCGCCATGTAGTAGAATTGTACGCTGTGTGCTTGTGGCAATTTTAATCAAAAAAAATTAGGCTATTCTCTAAACCGGTAGAGAATTAGTCGTTAAACAGCTACCGACGATGCAAACAAATTATACCTGGAAACAAAAGAAACAAATAGACTTGAAAGGGCTATGGAAAAACAATGGCGGCATGACAAAAAAAAAAGTTAAGAAATGACAAGCTAAAGTAAAGAAAACAAGAATTAGCTGGACAATAAAGAGTTGATGATATGGTTCTTTTAACTTGCAACTTAAACAAATTCAATCCAGTGTAGGGGATGTATATGGAGAAGCAACTTGAGGAGTCCCATAGACGTCAAGGAGGGTTGTAGAAACTAGGTTCCTACAATGTATCTTAGCAGTGCATCGATTATTTGATCTCATAAGTGTTGGTTGTAATATCATTGCTAGTGTTGTTGTTATCAATTTTGTTGTTATTGCTGTCGTTATAGTTTCAAGCTCATCTTGACTTGGCTTTCTCACTATTCTTATTACTTTTAATACGTTAACAACAACTTAGTAGAGTAGATATAACAAATTCAAACACAAATATTAGTACAAAACATCAACAACAACTTATTACAATAGATAACTGAAAATAAGCACCATCTAAACATCACTTTTACTAATGGTTTCCTATATGTTCCCAGTAGTGTTCCATTAAATCTTCTTTTAGATCAAAATGAGATTGTGGATCTTAAATGTCTTTTATTCTTTGTAAGTATTCGGCAAAATTATTTGGGTCCTTAAAAGCTTTTTTTGGAAATGCTACAGCAATATCTGGATAGTTTCTCAGTTGAAGCTCGTACCCACCACATTCTTCTTCAACAATCATATTATGTAAAATTATACAACAATATATGACATCAGATAATACCATCGGATTATGGTAACATACCTCTTTTCTTGATATATGAAACTCACCTTGAAGCACTCCAAATGCATGTTCCTCATCTTTCCTCAAACTCTGGCTTCTTTTGCGTTATTTGATCTTTTGCAAGCTTGCACAAGTGTTTTCCATTTTGGATAGATTCCATTTACTAGATAATAACCCATGGAATGATCTTTGTCTCTTATTTTGTAATTGCATAGAGGTGATATGTCATTGCATAAGTCATTAAATAAGTATGACTGTCGTAGAATGTTAATATCATTTAGTGAACCTGATGCTCTAAAAAAAGCATGCCATATATACAAATCGAACGAAGCAACATCTTACAAGACCAGAGTTGCCTTTTTGCAATATCATGTGTATTGGCCCTGCAATGCAACTGGACAGTTTTTCTACCTCCAATGCATACAATCTAAGCTACCTAACATACCTGGAAATCCACGTTGAGATCCTATTGTAAGCAATCTGTCAGTCTTTTAAGGGGTAAGGGTTCGATGAAATGCTTCACCAAGCATACAAACAACGGTTTTGCAAAATACGTCATACACAACATTGTCGTTGATTCTTCAATCCACACTTGTCATCTTGCGAATCACAAGTTCCATTTGATATCATGCGAAGTGCAGCCTAACCTTTTGCAGTGGAGAAATTCCAAGTTTGTTGATTCCATTTCTTCCATGGGTGAAAAAATATTTGTTTCGGTTAATTTGTTGGGAACCCGATTAAAGATATTCTTCGACAGAAAAAATCTTCGTCTAAATCCACATCCCCTTACATGGGGTTTGCTGTAAAATAATCCTTGATCAATTGATTATGACCGCCAGCATAGTCACATCCATAATGCAAGTCTTTTCTTCCAACAATGCTGCCTCCTAGGACGATATAGAGCTTTCAACCATTTCATGGGCTATTAAATCCATCATTTCTGTAGCAAACATTCTTTGTTGAGTAATACAATGTTCAATAAAATCGTCGAAAGATGATGACGGCGACGAATACGAGGAGGATAAGCACCATAAACTTTTTAGAGAACTTATTTAATATAGGTGAAAGAACGATGGTGATTAGTTTGGAAGTTTGAATGAGTATGTTATTCAACATCCTTACTTCTATTTATAAGCTATTAATGTTTAAAGGATAATGAGATGTCGCACGATTTAGTCATATGGATTAAAGAATAGTAATGTGTTGGGTCACGTCAACCACTGTAGCCACTGATTAAAATTGGTTGATGTTGATTAAAGTTGATGGATGTCAGGAGGTCGGGACTTGTCTGAAACAGAGTTAAAGCTGGTGGACCTAATGGTCAAATTGATCAAAGCTAGTTGATGTTGATTAAAGATGATGGATATCAGGAGGCCAGGTCTTGTCTGAAACAGAATTAAAGTCGGTGGACCCACTGGTCATATCGATTAAAGCTGGTTGATGTTGATTAAAGTCGATGGATGTCAGGAGGTTGAGTCTTTTCTGAAATAAATTAAAGCTGATGGGCCCAATGGTCAGATCGATTAAAGCAGGTTGATGTTGTTTAAAGCTGATGGATGTTAGAAGGTCGAGCCTTTCCTGAAACAGAGTTAAAGTTGATGGATCCACTGGTCATATTGATTAAAGCTGACTGATGTCAGTATGTCAGGTCAATGTAGATAGTATGCAGTTCTTTATAGGTACTAAAGCTGATGGATGTGGAGTGAGAATGACAGCAATGTCGGGTTAAATCGGCACTATATCCATGTTGCACTATTTCACATAGGCAATGTATTATGCTATATAAACATCGTTTTGCATGCATTATTTCTCTTCTTTATTATCCTAGCAGTAGTGCATAAAATGGTCGATTAAAATCATATTTCTTTGCCATCCTCATACTCATATAAAGGTCCGTTACAATACAATATCCCACCAAATACATCCTCCCCTCGAACCTCGACCGAGTGGTATATTGAAATGGAGGAAAGACACAATGCTGATGTATGAGAGCATGAGATGGAAATGCAAGAGCATATGCAATTGGAAAATGGTATATGCCCAAGAGAAGAGTGGTGTGGCCATAATGAAATAAGAGAATGAAGGAATGAAATATGACACAAAGTACCTCGCATATATCGAGAGGTAAATTTTTTGGAGATCTACTATAACTATGGGGTTTATGTTCTGTATGTTGTTGTAAGTAGTGGAATAGACATTGGCAGGGGCACAACAGATGCTGTAATTCTTCTAATGGTTATGGACTTTGGCAATGGATCGACGATCCTCTTCCTAACCGTGCACTTGTTTATGCTAACAAACTTGAAAACCAATTTCAGATGCGCAAAGGACATTGGGTTCAGTTAACTTATCAGGTGGTCGAAGGCAGTTTTTTTAATCACCGGTTGTCTTGTTTGTTGTCTTGTTCATTTTCCATGATGTTGTCGTGTTTTACTATTTGTTTTCTTGTTCGTTTTCTACGAAAGTAATTATTTTTTTGTCTTTGTGAGTTAAGTATTGTTGATAATGTTTTCCTTAGGTTAAATGTGTTATTATGTTAAGTGCGTAGTAGATTATGAAAACACAAACTTTACATGAAATTGAAAATACATACAAGTTACAAAAGTTCAAAGAACTAGCTGAAGGTAATTAACTTAACAAACATACTTAGCTTACCTAAACATCATTCAAATTGTCTAATATATCCAACCCAAAGATTGTATGCAGCGTGTCCAACAAAATCAATGCGATACTCCCACAAATAACGGGAATCAAATGTAGCTCCCGTTAACTGCAATAGATCTTCTTCCTTCATCGATTTTATGATTATTTTATATCTTTGATAAGCTCTAGTAAACATTACAAAAGCACTTCGAGTTTCCAAAATTCTTCCAATTATTTTGCAATCAGGATAAGTCTCGTTTAGAATAACCCAAAATCTTGCTCCATCTCCTCTTTCATGTGTCTATGGTTAGTTTCTATATACGATTGGATTATACTAAATAATCATCGGCAGTCCAGATTTCAGTTGACATTAAAGATTATTGACGACATTGAGAATAAGTGAAGATGTTATGAATTTCCAATACAAAAATCTGGTTTAAATAGAAACTTCATGATCTGTGTCTCATGAATTAAGTGCCTTCTTATCAACCACGTGGCACGCATCCACAAGCATGAATATAAACAAACACAACTATTTTTGTTCCTTCACATAGTTATTTACACATTGTCAAACAAAATAGGAAATCCAAAGCTGATACAGTTATGCAAACACTACTAGTAAGTACGTATATGGACAATACACTGGTACAAACAATGCTAATAAATACAAAACAATTATAATACACTGATACAAAACTGCTAGTACATACAAACCACTAAAAATACACTGATACAAACTCTGCTAGGAAATATACAACAATGAGAATACACTGATACATACATGGATAGGACATACAAACAGTAATAGTACATACAACCACTATGGCTCATCAAACTGGTACTCATCATCAAAAAGATGGACCACATCACCCTTACCATTGTTGTTGTCGTCGTCTACTATGTGTGTAAGATGATATCGCTGCTCATCATTTGTAGTAAGCTCGTTATATGAGCAGTCAACTCATCTATGCTTTGTCGATGCTCGACGTACATGACCTGGCGGAGTCCTTTCTGCATCCGAAACAAATTGTCATATGAGAATGCTACTGGATCTAGAAAGTGCGAAATCTCAAGCCGAGAAAGATCAATATATCTATTAACTCCTAAAATTTTCGATATACCGACTGTCCAACCGTAATTTCCTATCTGGGAGGGCTGTGGAGCACGATATACCTGAGTACTCTATGTGAGGTCCTATAAATTAGGAGGGGCAACACCACTCCAGATGCTTAAGGCCCTACCAAGTCAACAGATGCATAATGAACAAAAGTAGCCATATATGATGGACTGTAAAACCGACGGCAAAAATATGCATAATCTACATTCATGATGATGAAGTAATTAGCAGACCACCACTCCCTTACATTCCTATAAAGCAGTGCTATTGCACACCTTGAAGAAAGTGTATCCGGATGTGGATTTTGAGGAACAAAATCACCATCTAATTTCTATCTCCAACTACGCTCACCAAGGAACCAATAGCATCCTAAGTTGGACGGGGATGAAAATAGTGGAAAACGTCTAGTAGATAGGATTGCAACATGCACTACGATAAGGTCGACCATAAAGGAGAACCATCATAAAGATGCCAAACAACACTCTCTTTTGTGGTTTGTAACTCGACCTGATTTTGGGCCACAACAAATATATGATGTGCCTTCCCTCCTTGCATAATTCTGCAGTTATCTCGGGCCCATGCTCTAACTCGGGGAAAGAAAAAGAGTAATGTGGAGTCCAACGTCAGATAAGTCATGTTGCGAAAGTACTCATAGTACCGGTATTGTAAAAGCTCCCAAAAACCTGTAATGTATGCGGATCTACCCTAAATGACGCAATAATGATCCAAAGAGCGATACAAATATGCTAATATCAAAGTCCTCTAACCATATGTGGTTGGACTATCAAACGACAACTCCGCTACAGTTGCAACATATCTGGCCGGCAATTTGTTCATGCATTTGTAAAGAATAAGTTCCCCATCATGTACAGAATAAAAAGTCAAGCAATCTCCAAATGGTTTTCTGAACTACCACCACGTATCAATTCATTGATTACTTGTCTAATGTAAAAGCATCTAATATGTAGTTCGGATGACAGTCCATCATGTAAGTCAAAATGTGTAAGTACACTAGATAAACGATGAAAGTGCTAGCACTCCTCGTCATAAGGTAAGGTCTCCTCCCTTCTAATACCTAGACCGGTAAGCACAGTAATGTCTAATGGGGGTAAAACCCAACTCTCTAAAACTAAAGTGGAATGTATGAGTGGTCTTCCACCAACAGGCGGCTAAAGCATCACATAAGTGAACATTTGAATTTAAAAGATTATCGATACCTATTAAAGAAATTAACGATTACTGAAAGCGCTAAAGGAATTAGATAAATAAACAACAATTATGTAAATATGTAGTCAAGAAATCTTCAAATCCTACTAGCCTTCCTTCTTTTTTATTTTTGCAAATTCTCCCATCGAATTTCCTCAACTTTGATTTTTATGTTCTCATTTTTCTTATTCCCTTATGTCTTTTTGTTTAATATACTTTATTTACGTTTTTGAATTAGAATTTACTTTAAGGAAGGAGAAGAAGAACTTTTAAAGGGCAGAGGTTAGGGTTATTGTAACGTCCCACCATTAGACCCACCTTAACAAAGGATATTAGTACGTAATATCATCTGCTAATGCAGAAAATAAGGTTGGTTAGGAGCGATCACCAATATAATTATTTTGAGCGAGTATCGACACTTCGAATCGGGTGACAAATTTTTTTTCTTTCAAAGGTTGTTTTGATGTTTACGATCCAGGCGTAAAACAATAATACCATGGCTTAATATAATTCAAAACAATATAAAAATCACAGAATCATAAATTAACAAAGCTTACAAAAGAATATACACAAGGTATAAAGTTGAAGTGAGTATATGCATGAGAAAGTCTACAAAAGAGTGATCATAAGTGATCCAAATGATACATGTTATATACAAATGACAACCTAAACAATATCCAATAAAATGAGTCTCTAGCTCGATAACTAAATAAACTACTACATAAATCTACTCAAAATGATGCTAATGTACATATAACTAGCTCCTCAAAGATCCAACTCTAGAAGTCATTAAATAAAAGCTCTTGAAACATCTCGGTCTGACCTAAGTAATATATAATAATAAACGGATGAGTCTAGTTTTAGTTCAAGTTAATGTGAGATAGAATAATAATGATAAAATAGATCTCAAGAGGAACACTTAGCTATATAGTGTCAAACCTAAAAAGAATATCAACATTCTCTAAAATTTATTTATCAAAATTAAAAATTTTAATTTGGCTTTAAAAAGCAAATCCCAAGTTAATTTTTGGTGAAAACTTAAATTTCATAGAATCCGTCAATCAACATTAGAAATCCAGAAGTCACGGAGGGATAGTGCCTAAAATACTTTAGATTTGTGAGCATGAAATATTACTGAATATGTGAGGTGTCTCAAGATGGATGCAAAAATCAATAATCCTCAAGATGGGCAATAAAACCCATAAATAATCAAGATGGGCATGAAATCCCATAATACTCCAGATGGGCATGAAATCCCATAATTCTGGATAGGCATGAAATCGCATAACTCCATATGGGCATAAAACTCATAATATCTCAAGAATAACTATCATACACTCACAAATAGCAACCATTCAAGTAACAACCGCATGCCACATGCCACATGCCACATGGGTTTACTCGAATATTTACTACTAGTTAGTAAACTCCACTTTTGTATAAGTGGAATTTAATTGATCAAGTTTGAGAATTAATCAATGAAGTAGGTGCAGATATTCTATCTGGTCTATGATCATGACTTGGGTTTTTTTCATACGACCATAGTACCAGTTGTTTTACTAGACCGTTTAATTCAATTTCTCGTTCAATCGAGAATATGCAATTTCATATAAAATAGTTTGCTTTGAAATCATTCTTTGGAAAATATAAGTTTATAGAAGTTATTATTATTTTTTGAAAAAGGTAACATACTTTATATATATATATATACATATATTAACGGAAACTTATACTTTTAAAACTATTTTAAACTACTAATAAATATTGATACACACACACACAAACAAATTTCCAAAGTTATTTGTATCAAAAAAAATATACTTTTAGAATAGAATTTGGTTTCGAAAACATTTCTTTTGTAAGTTAGTGTAAAAAAATCAGCGTGTTGAAATATTTCCATATAACAGCTTCTATGGGAGAAAAACATCGCAATGCAAGCATTAAATATAAAAGTCTAGAAATTTGAATTACAAATCAGTAGAAAACTGGCATCAAAATAAAGCAAATAGCAATGCAAATCAATCGGAAAGCAAGCAACAAAAGAGCGCAGACTGGGGAGAAAGAGCATAACTAAGACCTAGCTCCAGGTTCATAATCAATCGACTGGTGACACTGTTTGGAGACTGCTTCAGGTGGTGCCCGATCTTCCCTACTCTTGATGGTTTCAGTTTTGGACTTTTAATTTCGATTTATAAATGACTAAAACTATTGCATGGGCACAATTAATAACCGATATAGCAAATAGATGCGATAAATATGGTTGATTTTAGTAAACAGAAGTGTATTAGCTACTGACAGAGAAACACAATTACAGAAGAACAGAAGAACCCAAAACTAAGATCAATTCAAATAATTTCTCAACCATTCAAGCAAACATCCACATGCACATGAATTAGAACATAAGTGTGAGGTTTACCTATGGCTCTATAATTAGTTGCTCAAGCTTTGAAATACAATCTTTTAATTCTCATCAGCAGGTTCTAAAAGTTCTCAAAAAATAACCCAAAACTTACTTCGAATTCAAAAGAGAAAAACTAAAATTCAAGATCTACTAGATGCATCTGAAATTAGAATAGAGTACCTGAGAATGTTAGCTCCAATATTTAGTGATTTACACTTCCAATTAATTTATTTGGAGGAAATTACTCTAGGGTTTGAGAAAGAGGGAAGAAATAGTGTTTATTATAAGTTAAGGTTATTAAAAAAGAGAGGTGAGCAGAGAGTAAACGTATAGATTCTTATTTTCTCAACATTATCTTAATTAGCTTGATTCTTTTTGGGCCAAGGGTTGAATAATATTCTAATTACAAATAAAATGCTTCATATAAACAGTGTTTTAAAATGTGAAATGATTTTACAAATTAAATAATTTTTATAAATCAATACTAGTTCATTTATTAAATTTTATTTGCAACAAATGGATTATATTCACAACTCAACTTTTAATAATAAAGCTATTCTTATTGTTCTTCATTAATGTGAAACAAATAGTCTATTAAGTTATAATATTCTATCTAAATAATAAACCATAACCACTTTAAGTTAAATACATTTTCATAAAATTCATTATAATTTCTAATAGTGATAAAATAAGTCATGTAATTTCACATGTAAATAAAATGATCTCATACATCATTATTCAATTGTTTATATTTTAAAATAATTATTACCATTCATTATCGATAAATTCATATTTTCCAAAAGTTACACCTTTTATTCCAACTAAAAAGATTAACTCACTTTGATTCCTTATTTTAAATCTTTTGGATTATTTCCATTAATTTTGTTCCCCATTTTCCTTTTTTTTAACAAAAGAATTTATCCTCATAAAAATAATATTTCTCTTAAATTTTCCAACATTTGTTTCCACTTGAAAAATCCTATATATGTGTGCGTCTGTATACATATGCATGTATATTCTTCTTCTAATTTATTCTAAATTCCACTTTAATTTGGAACTAGATTCAGAAGAAAAATCCTCAAACATCCTAATTATTTAATTATTATCGTTTTAAATTATATTTTAATTAAATTATAAGCAATCTAAACCAGGATTGTTACAGACTCCCTCCCTTAAGAAAATTGCGTCCTTGCAATTCTCTATAGAGGAAAGCCAATAACAATTCACAAGTGATGCATCGTTCAAACGATAATTATGCTAAGGGCAAGAGGTAATTTAAATGAAAAGATTCACCATAATGAGCTCTAAAAACTAACTCAGGATGTGATCGCTCGATTAATTCTATAGTTCCCAAGAATAGTCCTTACGGCTAATAAACCATTGGACTTTGACAAGAGGAACGTCTTTATTATGAGGGTTTTGAACCTTGGAAGCAACAACATGAATAGGGTTTAGCTCATAAGTCAAATCTTGTGAGATCTCAAGTTCTTCTAGGATTCTGGGCTCAATTTTAGAATCTGAATCTCTAAGACATTTCTGAAGTTGAGATATATGAAAGACATCATGAATACTAGAAAACTGATCTTGAAGAGAGACATGATAAGAAAATGAGCAACGCATTCAGTAATTTGGTAAGGTCCAATGTAATAGGAAGCCAATTTCCCAGAATGATTAAACCGCATAACACCCTTCAAAGGTGAAACATGAATGAAAACCAAGTCTTCTAAAGAAAACTCCAAATCTCATCTTCTATTATCTGCATAGGATTTCTGCCTATTCTGGACCTATTTCATCCTTTTTCTAATAAGATCAGTCTTCTCAAAAGCTTCTCAAACTAAATCAGGACCTAAAGCCAACTTTTGACCAGTTTCAAGCTAAGAAGTTGATCGGCATAGCCTTCCATAAGCATGTTCAACAAGATGAATATGATCCGCCCAACTCCCACCAAATAAAGGATACAAACATGGAGTAAATCTTCTAAAATCCGGTTCACATGCCCCATTTGACCGTCTGACTAAGGATGATAAGAAGTACTAGGATTTAGCTTTGTACCTAAAGCTTTCTATAGACTCTTCCAAATCCACTTGTAAATAATGACCCCGATCATAGATAATGGAACTGGAAGCACCAACCAACTTTACAACTTCCTTGACATAAAGCTCACTAATTGAGGGGCAGTCCGAATGGACCTAACAGGAATGAAGTAGGTTGATTTCGTCAGTCTATCGACAATTACCCACAAACAATCACGAACAGATCTAGAATGGGGAAGACATTAAAGAAATCTGTGGCTACCTAAGAAAATAAAGAAAAGAGAAGATATGATCACTACTGGATCGACTCAAGAAATCCAAATATGAACTTAAAATCCCTAAGTTCACATTACATGATCCTATTTCCAAATAGGGACATCCAATGGTTACAACAAACAACTATGTCTTTGATGCTTTGCTTTAACTAATTGACAAGTAATACAACTCTTCACAAAGTTAGCCACATTTCCCTTCATCCCTCCCTAAAGTCGTTTCATATCCGCATACATCTTACTACTACTAATGTTGTCAGTGCGGTTGGAACGACGGCACTCCTCTAAGATATCTCTTTGGAGTCTCCCACTATTAGGCACCATAAGTCTACCTCATCTACGAACACAACCATGAACATACACTTCTAATTCCTTCACTTCATCCATTTTATTCTCATCACTGCAACATTGAAGGAGACAAACAAGATTGGGATCTTGCTTCTGAGCTTCACTTATTCGATCCAAAATAGTAGGACAAGCTTCCAAACCGAAAAACAACATAGGGGAATTGGAATCCAGAACACATCCTCTAATAGCGCAAGAAGATAAGACCACAAGATCCTTCCATTCAGCCAATATCATGGAAACCACTTCTTGGTGTTTATGACTTAGTGCATCAACCACCCGATTCCCCTTCTCTAGAGTATGCTAGATGTCAAAATCATAAGATGCAAGGACTCAAGACACCTGTGTTGACACATATTAAACTCTTTCTAAGAGAATAAGTATTTCAATGACTTTTGATCGGTATAAAGTGAAAGGGAGTGCGGATTAAGGATCTTAAGGCTAATTAACACTAGAGGGGAGGGGTGAATAGTGTTTAACGGATTCTAAGACTTATATGGACTAATTTAAAAATTATGATATAAACAAATGTAGAACTTAATCATAGAACAATCACAGAATCAAACACAGATGCAGAAAGTAAATAAAGAGTAGTAAAGGAACGAACAAACCAGATTTTATACTGGTTCGAAGTTACCCTACATCCAGTCCTGTACTAAGGGAAACACCTCATACAGGTTTTTATTATACCAATGTGGAGATTACAATCCTCAATTTCTAAAGGCCTTGAGTGCCCTTCTGTCTTCGAGTTCGAGGCAAATTTTCTTGATTTACGGGACACAAGATCATCCAATTGATTTCCATGCACAACCACACCTTATAGAGAGACTCGGTAAACTTGTGATCACAAATTGATCATATAACTCTGAATAGCACTTTGATCTTCGAGAGAGGGCAGAGAATCAAACAAGAATGAGATTCTAATTTGATTCACTTGAGGATTCGATAGAATTTCGGCACGATCTTAAAAATATGAAAATTTTAGAAAATGGATTTGTGGAGGAGTGAAGAAAATAAGAAAATAATTGATTAAAAAATTTGTTTGTGAAGGCTATTTATAGAGCAGTAACGGTCATGACCATTCGTGAAGAGATTTATATAAATATACACTTCTTTTGAAAATTGAAACGTTTGAATTTAACGGCCACTATGTCGACATGGGGTATCCCATGATGTCGACATCCCTTAATTAAAAAAAATCAAAAATTTGTTTTGAAAATGGTATTTGAAAGGAAAACAAGATAAAACGATTCTGGAGTAAAATAAACTAATTTTTATATGTTTTAAAATAAAGAAGAGTAGAAGAATATATTTTTAGAATGCGTATATAAATTTGATTTTAAATCTCAAGTATATATATATTATAAAAAATATTTAAAAATCAGAAGATAGTTTTAAAAACAAACGAAGTTTAAAATAAGAGTTTATTTAAAAAACTAGTTTTAAAAACAAACGAAGTTTAAAACAAGAGTTTATTTAAAAACAAAAACGAATAATATTTTAGGGCTAAAACATCTTTTTTTAAAATCATTTGAAAAGATAATTTTTAAAGCTAAAACATTGTGAAAAGCAGTTTTGAAAATCAATTTGAAAAATCGTTTCGAAGTAGTTTTGCAAGCTTCTTCCTACAGAATATTTCACCACATCAGAACTCGAGAACTTGTACAAGACCAGGATGTTCATGAGTTTGTAATCCACTTGTCGTAGGTTTGTAAGCTACTTGTCGTGTGTTTGCAAGCCACTAAGTAGGTAGAAATGGGTTCCATCCTAAATGAAATTTGAAATGAAGATTTCCATGCTACTATGAAGTTTTATCAAAAAACTAGACACTTATCTTGAAATCTTGGTCTTGATACTCATGAATCTTCAAACTTGATTTCTTCATTTTTGATCTTTATACTGTACAGTCATTAATAATCAGTACCTATATATCCTGCATAATAACATTCATATATATCTAGACAATAATGTTAGTATATAAGTTATAATAAAATAAGTTACAAAGGTTCACTACACCAAATATGACATTTTGTCACACTTTTTTCGTTTCAATTTGTAACGGTTATTATCATTATAAATTTCTAACGGATATTTCTGTTATAAACGTTTACAACGGTTATTTCCGTTATAAAATTCTGAAATTTCGTAAATTGATAAAAGCACCAAGGATGAGATTGTCATTTTGTCTTCTATCTTCTATCGTTACTGCTCCCGTTTACCACTCTTCTAATTATCCTCTATCTTCATTTAGGAAATCAAATTTTCGTTCTAGGGTTATCGTCTATCGCCACTTCCACCGCCTCCGCCTTGTTATCTTTTTAAGTTATCACCTCTTTTGCCTGAAATTCGTTCTAGGGTTATCACCTCCTCCAACCATCGCAACGACACTTTGCAGCTATCTCTCCCCAACCATCCTCTTCCTCCTCCTCAACGTCGTAATCGCCACCATTCTACTCACTTCCAAGCCCAGAATCCAACCTCAACCAACGCGCCGCTCACACGCGCGCCTTCCTTTGTCCTCGATCTCCTCAAGTCCTTCAACTTCAAATCCTTCACTCTCCACGCGCCCGAACCCGAAACCCACAACATCGCCGCCGAAGAGCACGTAGTCGAGGAGCATCGCATAGATCGGAGCAAATCGGACACGAAACCGACCGCCGGGGAAGTTCTGGTGAAACTTCTGAAGAAGATGAAGAAGTCCGCCACCATGAAATCCGCCTTCAATCATTTCGAATCCAAGGAAGCTGCGGAGAAGGAGCGGGAAGATAATGCGACGATTTCATTAATAGGTTCAAACAACAGTTGAAGCCGCAGAGGACGGATTCCATTCTCAGGTACAAGGAGATGCTTAATAGGGGAAATTAGTTTATATTTGGGTAAATTATTATTTTAAAAAATTTAACCGTGTTTGTAATGGTACATTAATTATTAATCTTTTGATCTAAATGGTTCATAAAAATCCACGGATTCAACGGCTGTGATTAAGGAAGATAACAGTGGGAGTGTGGAAGTGAGCTGTACTGCTTGGTAGCACATGGTTCGGTTGTTTATCAGATTATTGTTGGATTTTTATGGTCTTGTGGGGACCTTCTTCTTCTATTTTGTTTAGTTTTTCTTTTCTTTTTAGGGTTTAATAAATTTCGTTATAATGCAAACACTAAATTAATAAGTAACCTTAGTTGTTGCTTTCAATTTTTTAGGTATTCAGTCTAGATGAGGTTGTTAAGTCATTGATTGACATTACCTGCTACCAACGGTCCATGTTTCTTATATGTTTCATTTAAACTTGTGAGGACATATATGGTTGCTTTAACATCAATGTATTCAGAGCTTTCATTGTGGCTTGATTAGTAAGAGTGGATGAACTTTATTATTAGAGTTGATTGATCAATATCAATTGTATAGTATTCAAGACAATATTGTAAATGTAGTTGTAGTATAAGATACTTTTGTGAATATCCTTTTTATGTAGTAAGCTGAAGCACACGAACCTTGTTGTGTCTTTAATAGCTTCTATGTTAGGCTTGTTTGTTGTTGCCTTGCCACTTCTGTTTAAAGCATTTTGGTGTTTTAATGATGCATATTATGAAATTTCCAGTAAGAAATTTGGTAGTGAATTGAAGCTTCCACCAGGGCATATGGGGCTACCTCTCATAGGAGAGACTTTCAAATTCTTATGGTATTTTAAATTTCTGGGACGACCTGATGATTTCATAAGATCAAAAAATGAGAAGTATGTTAGATTATGCACTAATCATTGACTTAACTAATCAAGTTATTTGAAATTAATGTAATCATCAATTATGCTTACATATACAGTTTCTTAACTTAGACCATTTTAAAATTTTCAATTTCCCATAGATATGGAGAAGGGCTTGGAATCTATAAAAGCCACCTCTTTGGTCATCCTACAATAATCACATGCTCTCCTTCAAGTAACAATTTTGTTTTCCAATCAGCTGACTTCCATGGTCGATGGCCATCACTCGAGCTCATGGGCACCAATACTATTGTAAGCGTTGAAGGTAAACAACATGAATTTTTAAGAGATTTCACAGTGAAAGCAATTAATCTTCCCAATGCATTACGTAAAATTTCTCAATTGGTGCAACCGCGTATAATTTCTCAATTTTTTTTCCTACAAATACATATTTAATCGATTCTCATCCTATAATAGAAATATTTAGCTTCATACTGGTTGTATGTCAAGCTATGTGGAAATGCTAGAAGTATTTCCCACAAATACAAGTATTTTGCAAATACATATTTAGGGGTAGAGTATTAGCACCCCTAAACAAAAAAATCCCAACAAATGAGAGCGAGGATTCTTCATTTAGTAGCAGATATATTACTATCACTGGAAGTTTTCCAATTTTCCCACAATTTTCTACTGATTTTTTTCCATAGTCTTATCCTTTATTTTATTTTTTATATTGACCAACAACAGATGGTTTATATTTGGTGAGAAGTTTGAAACACGTCATGGAATCTAGTACTCGGCCTTATGTTCCATGCAGCAATTATTGAAGTATCTAGTACACGTCATGGAACCAGTCTGAGAGATTCTGGCGTTTTTGTGCTGGGATAAGTTGTTTTCATGGAACTAAGTGTGTATGTTTGCGTGCATGTATGTGTGTGTGTTTGTGCATACACATGTGCATACTTCCTCGGAATTTATAAATTAAACTTGGTTTTTTGGATCTTCAAAAAATAAATAAAATGCAGGCTACTTATTTTGACGTTGTCAGAACATTTCGTTTTCTTAATCGATGAGAAGGAATAGAGGTGAATAACAAAAATGACACATAGTCTGAAAATAGGCCGAGTAGCCATATAGGTTATAGAATATCCTCACTAATGTTTACATGCCTTAGTCTAAAATAAAAATAGAACATCACCTTTATATAGCCATAGTCTGAAAAAAGGTTTCTCAACTAGTATAAATTATTACTCACTGATATATTGTTATAAAATAAACAAGTACCTAGCCTATATATTCCCATTCAGTTTGATATATGGAATATGATCATAGTTCATGAATCAAAGAAAATAAATGAATATTTATCTACTATTCTACAAGATTCCCTTTACAATGCTAGTATTGCGGAAGGCTGTAAAGCTGGTGTGGGACCTTCCTGAGGTGATCCAAATAGTGTCAGCTTTTCTTTTGATCATGCTTGATTGGATGTAAATCTAACATGAAGTCCCTTTCCAAATCACTAAAATGTATTTTTCAAGGTATAATTTACTATTACCTTGCATGTTTTTCTTTGTATGATGTATTTCTCCTTGCCGATCGACTCATTCATGGTAGCATATGTCAAATGTAATATATTTATATATATTTCAGAAATTCATAAGGATCTTTTAGGTTTTCACAGTTTTGGTTTGTATATTTGTAATGATACCAGAAGCGCCGAAGGGCGTACCCAGTATATGTTTTCAGATATTGCTCCGCAATCACAGCCTATCTTTTCTTAGTGGCCCAATCTTTTTATTCCCTGTTGACTTTTCTGTATTTAGATTTTTGGATTAAGCCAATCTTTAGTGCACATGGTGTTATGTTTATATAAATCATCTTTATTATTTATTTATTATTTTGAATACTCCTTTCATAAGTATATTTTAAATCAGCAGTCATAATAACTATTTCACTGACTGTTGTTAAGTTTTGGCTGAGAAGGAATCAGAAGCTTTCAATATTTGTTAAGTTTTGGCTGAGAAGGAGTTAGCTTATTTTGGACTAGAGCTGTTCTTTGTAATACAGTACATGTTATAGTATCCGGCACGGTGTTCCTTGTTCTTATCCATGGTGGCAGAAGGAGAGCATCAATGCCTTCAAGGCCAATATTAAAAACATTGCGCTATGCAGTGACGACTTCTTTTGGAAGCATATGTTATGGATCTCTCTTTACAGTTGCTATACGAACGTTAAGATGAAAGGTATGTGTATAACATTCTTTATCAATATATGGCGCTAAAAGGGATATCTTTTGCGCATATCTTGTAATGATTTATTTTCTAAAATGCTTCTAGATCAGAGGAATCCGGTCGAAAATAGGCAACAACGAGTGCTTGCTTTGCTGTGTTGATTTCCTTTTTCACATTGTAGAGACGCTAGTTCGATTTTTCAACAAATATGCATATGTTCAGGTGTGCACTTTCCCTACAGCTATCCTAAAATACTTTTAATACGATCTAAAAAGCCAATTTATACCATATTGCACATGAACTTGTGGTGCAAAACTGTTCATAAATATCATCAACACATACTTCTGATCATAAGTGGATTTGTAGATGCCTTTTATTTTCACATATAATATAGATTGCAGTAAATGGAAAGGGATTCAACCACTCAGCAAGGGATGCATGAGAACTATTCCAATCAACTGGCTTGAAGCACTGATTGCTTATGATTGTTCAGGCGCAGTTCTTTTAATGGGAACTATTTTTGGCGGTCTTATAACTGGAACATGCACAGGTGTTTATGCATGGTTTAAAACTCTGATCGGGTCAACTTCCATGCTGATGGGCATGATATTGGTAGCTTTTTTAGTTTGTTGAGTGGTTTTTGTGGAATGGTGATAAGGAGAGAGTGCAGCAACGGGGTGAGTGTTCAGGTTGAACTGAATGTGATGTTGGAGGAGTGGTGATAGTTTGGAAGGTGATTGTGATGTGAAGGTTTTGCAACAGCAAGAAGTTTGTAATGGCAGTGTAAATGAACTATGGGGGAGACTAGCTAGAGAAGGCACTGGAATGCGCAAGCTAGATGGAAGGATGGTTGAGCGGCAGCAAGGAAGTCTGGAGGCAGTAAGGATGACAAGGGTGTAGTGTGTAACAGAGAAGCAGAGAGTGGTTTATTGGATCTAGAATTTATTTTGAAGTAATGTTAGAACTTGTAATATTTTGATTTCATACTCTTTAGTTATGTATGATGAACTTGTGAAATTTCGAATCTTCCTTTAATTTGTTGTCAAATATTTGTGCAATTTAAGTTGTATGTTTGGATGCGTAATTGCTTATTGTTATCGAAATTCTATAATTTTGAATATGTATGTAGCTACTGTATTATAGTAGACAATTCTGTAGTGTACATGCTAGCAAAAATGCAGCTCTACATGGTTGGTAGCTGTAACGAACATATTCGTTACTAAAGACGAAATTTATAACGAGCATAGTCGTTACTATTGATGAAATTTGTAACGAACAAGTGCGTTACTAATGATGAAATTTATAACGGACAAGGTCGTGATAATTTAGAATGACAACTCCTTCTTCTACCATGAAAGGGGAAACTAAGTAACGGAAAATACCCGTTATAAACCGATGCAACTAATAACAAACTTTTTCGTTACAAAAATTTAGATTTCTAACAACAAAGTCCGTTATTAAGTGATATGTCTAATAACGGGTAGAGGCCGTTATAAATATTTGTAACGACATTCCTCACGCCTGTACCGCTCACGACTATATCTGTTATAAATTTCATTTGTAACGACTATATTCGTTACAAATACACCTTTTTGGTGTAGTGGTTGTTATCATCAAAATCACTCTCTCCAATTCCTAACAATCTCCCTTTTTTTGATGATGGCAACCTTATGAAATATACTTACCACTTCGATCATACCATAACTCCCCCTTACTCCAAGCTTACCATAAATCCCCCTTACACCAACAACTCCCCCTTACTCCAAGCCTACTATTTTATATATCTTCTCCCCCTTCGTCATCAACAAAAATAACCTATAAACCTTGAACTTAATAGAAAATGAGATAAACAAACATATGGCATAAGAATAATAACTATGTATGAGTGAAATATAGCATCCTAAGTTAAATGGAATTCAATATTTTATACACCAAAGATTGTTTTTAGAAGAACATTAATTAAGATAACACTTATATACAAATTAACAAACCAATATATAATCAAGAAAACGAAAAACGCTTAACGAGGACCCTTAACTTTGGTGATTTATGGACCGAACAATTTGGACAGTGAAGACAAAAGTTTCCATGTTGTTCGACAAAGTTCCCATTAGCGTCAAAAAGGACCTATCCAATGCAAATCACGCCATCATCTTCGTCCATATGAACATCGGGATTCGGCAGAGGATGTTCTTCTTCTTGATTCTCTTGTGGTTCTTCTAGAGGCTCTTCTTCTTTAGAATCCATGGCTTGTGATGATTCTTTGATGACAATGGGATTGGCATGGTTATCCGTAAGGAAGTTTGGTAAATTCCTAAGGATTCTGCTTTGCCTATCTTGTTCTCTAGCCATTCATAGTTGACTCACTTGTATTTCCATCATCAAGTGAAGCAAATATTTTATCTTCTCTTGTAATTTGATGACTCGTACGTCCATGGAACGTTGAAAAGGACTAGAATGAAGAGAAATGGGTGAAGAAGGTTCATTATTAGAAGAGGAAGCCGTTAGTTTACTGTTTTAGAAGTTTATTACAGAGAATAAAACGGAGAAAAGGACTAAAACTTGAAATATATAAATATATAACCAAATAACTTCTTTTAGAGGGAAATATAAATTTCAAAATCTCGGCCTGTATGTCGACATAGGGGGATGAGTCATGTCGACATGCCCAGTTCAATTTTTGAGAAATTTTTATTTATATTAATTGTTAACTATACTCGTATTATTTATAATTTATATTTCAGTTAATGAACATATACCTAATTGTTCTTCTAGATTACAGTAAAGTTTTTTTCATTTAATGGTTTGGTTAATATATCAGAAATTTGTTTTTCAGTATATATTCAAGAGTTATGACTTCTTTACTTATATTATTTCTAAGAAAATGATGTCTAATATCAATATATTTTGTTCTAGCATGATGAGTCAGATTTTTAAATAGGTTTATTGCACTAGTAGTATCACAATAAATTGGTGATTTAGCTATAGTTAATCCAAAATCTTTTAAAGTTTGTTGCATATATATAACTTGAGAACAAGCCAAAGCTGCAGATGTATATTATGCTTCAGTTGTTGACAAGGATACATTGTTTTCATTACAAGACACACAGTGCATTCCAATGTCGGCCAGATGTTGGCGGCGTTGGAAAGTCGTTGATGGACGTTGGAAACACCGTTGATATACATTTCCACGGAGTCCCACGTCAACCAACGGAACCAACGCGCATATACCAACGTCTTACAACGTTCAAGTTGTCCATGTGGAAGAAGATGTTGACCAACTAGACGTTGGAAGACGTTGGAAGATCCGATGGAGGACGTTGTAAGACGTTGGAATAAATGTGCCAGTAAGCCGTTGGTGGACGTTGGAAGACGTTGGAAATCTGGGTGTTTTTTTACAGAACCAACAATGCATGCTTCCAGCCACCTCCAACATCGTATATCTTATAAAAAGCTCAATTTCGAGCACATATACAACAACATGTCACACATATAATCAATCACAATAGTAAATCCAAGTAATAAGCATATATACTAATCAATATACACAATACAAATCAATATAAACAACATAAACCATCCAACATCAACATCCAACAAAACGTCCAATCCAACAATATCCAAACTACTACGTCAACATCTCAAAAATCACATCCAAACCAACATCCAAAACATCAGAATGTATCAAACCTCACACTCTCCAAATATACATGTCCATAGCAAAACAAATCAAATCATACCTGAAATCACTCTCCTCCAGAACCACCAAAAGACGGAAACCGACCGTATTGCTCCATACACTCCGTAAGACACCTGTTCAGCTCCTCCGTCTTGGCTTCGGTGCGGATATTGCGTTCCTCGAGCGCGACGACCTGCGCTCTGAGCTGTGCAATCTCCTCCTTATCTTGAGTCATCTGATACTCAGTCTGAGTCGTTTTAGCCTGTAAATAAAATTTAAATTATCAGTGTTTAATAATTGTAATTTGTGTTTACTATAATCCATCACAATGTGAAACAGTTGGTTCAGAATAATTATTTTAAATTTATGTTAAATTTATTACCGATTTATTCCCAAAACCATAGCGTCTGCCATGTGCCGATGGATCCATGACAGACTCAAAAATATCGTCCTCCTCATCGACGGTCAACTTGTCGTGCCCAAAACCCTCGAGAATGGAAGTCCGTGCTTGCTGAAACTTTTGCTGTTATGCAAAATATGTTGAATTTAGATAACATTATTTTAATTAACTTATATAAGTGTTAAGTCGTTATGTTACTTACATATGTGGACTGCTCTTTGGCATCGTGATCCCAGGAGTATGAAACGACGCCTGCTTCGTCGACCTGGCTCAACGCATGAGTATGCGTGAAAACATCCCAGTAACTCACAGAAGCACCACCATGCTGTCTCTCCTGAAATATGTCCATATACATATATTATATATATATATATATATATATATATTGTTACATTATCTACAACTTAGAACTTAAAATCTTTAAACTATTATCGTAATTAATAAATATACCAAGTCCTCTCGGTGATGCTAAAATGACTTGGAACCACCCAATGTGTGACTGGATTCTTGCTCCTATTGGCTGAGTTCCTTTCCGACTGCCTCTGTAAATTTAATTTAAAAACAAAAATTGTTTAACACTAGTAAGTATTTGCGTAGAAAAATTTAAATTAAACATGTGATAAATTACCTGAAACTCCTCATTTCCCCACCATTTCACAAAATCATCCAACACAGCTGCGCTCATCCACTGAGGCTTCTTTCCCGCTGTTTTTAAGCTGTTTTACTGTTTCCCGGTAGTTCTTTGCGACTTTGCTGCACCAGTGGTGATATACGACTAAAATATCAACGTCCTGAAGGTCCACTTCCGCCTGCACGTTTGACAAAATAAGAGTTATACAGCTTTTATAAATAATGTAAACATGAATTGATATAACATGTTCCTAATATATAAAGTGACATACCAAAAAATCCTATCAAATAGTCTCTTTAACATTATCTGGAATCAATGTCCACTTAGGCCAACATTCGGTCATACGATCCACGTACCCCCGTCGAGATATATATAGAACTACTTGAGTAGGCCCCAAAGAGAAACCACTGTGTTTATACAGAGAAAAAACATTTAATATTTCATGACTACTATATATTTTCAGAATAGATTGTACGAAAATGAAATTTAATTTTGAAATTTAATACTTACGTTTGATCTGCTTTTGTCTTTAGCCACACCACAGGACGCCGTAGCTCCTGTGATGGACCACCGCCATCACCACCGCCCGGACGAGCATGCCCTCTCTGTGAGGAAGAGGGAGACCCAGAATGTCTATGTGACGACATACCTATATAATACATGTTACAAACAAACATTATAGCAGAAAATAAAATGACTATATGTAAAACATACAGTATGGCGTAACATAAAAACGAGATGTGATACATATCATATATTAGCATACCATTTCATTTTTAATGAAAACGGGATAACGTTTAAAAAAAATTATATTTACCTTCTCAAAATGTAGATAGTTGATCAGTCCTTGTCATTTTCGGATTCAGACTCTGTTTCGCACTCTATATTTTGTTCCTCTGTACTCTCAAATGCTTCAATTAATGCATTTGATTCATCGTTTAGAGGTCCAAAATATGTATGATCGTTGGTTATTATTATTCCTCTATTTTCCTCGATATCTGCTTGGTAAGCTTGTTCTTCGGGAATATTACATCCATCAAATGTAAACCTTGCCTTTGTTTTAAAAACAGCCGACCAATCTATTTTATCTCTTCTTAGAGATGGGTAAGAAGCATAATAAACTTGAAGAGCTTGTTTGGCAAGTACAAAAGGATCGTATTTATAATAATGCGAAGTATGTTTTATTTCTATAAGATTATATTTTGGGTGCACGTTGATTCTAGAACCTGGAACATTGCTATACCAGTTGCATTTAAACAAAAATACTTCTTTCGCGGGTCGTGTGAAATACGTCAATTGCAAAAACTGGGTTAGCATGCCATAAAGATCATGTATATGATCATTTGGATCATCACTACCTTTAACAAATACACCAGTATTGTTAGTTAATTTTTTGGCACCGTATCCTTTGGTATTAAATTTATATCCCTTGACAAAGAATATTGAATAGGTATTCACTTTCCTTTTTGGTCCCATAGCTAAATATTTCAATCTTTCGTCTACATCATAATTTGTTGTATCAAAAACGTACTTAGAAAACCAAGAAGCGAATTCTTTGCCGATATCGCCGTTAGGATGTTGTGATTCATAAATACTGCAATTATATAACAAATGTTGCATTATGATTAAGATACACGTGTGTGCATATATTTGTGTACACACACGTGTTGATGATATATATACATATGAGTAAATTACCTAACAAACGGTGCAACTTCGACCCAGTTGAGAAGAACATATATGTGTTCAACATGATAATCTCTATCATCCAACCATACTTCCACACAAGCACCAGCAGGATGACCTTGTTTTTTAAAAACTGATAAGGTCGTTTGACAATCATCTTGATCAATGCCTTCATCACTACGTGTAGCACTTTCAAATGATATGTTCACATGGTCAGTAAAATAATGAGAGAGAGAGAAACGAAGCTTCTTCTTCGATGTATGATTTGCAAATCGAACCTTCAACTCGATCTTTCTGTCTCACTTTTTTTTAGATGATTTAAATACCTTTCAAATGGATACATCCATCCATATTGCACAGGCCCTCGAAGACGTGCTTCTAATGGAAGATGAATAGGTAAATGTTCCATAACATTGAAAAAACCAGGAGGAAATACTTTTTCCAATTTGCAGAGCAATATCGGGATTTCTTCCTCAAGTTTACGTAGACGATCAACTTTTAATGTAGTAGAACAAATCTCTTTATAAAAAAGACTAAGTTCTGTTACAACGGTCAAACTTTTAGGGGCAACAGTTCTTTAAAAGCGACGGGTAATAAATTTTCCATCATAACATGACAATCATGACTTTTCATCCCACTAAGTTTATTGTTCTTATAGTCGACACATCTACGAATATTAGAAGATATACCATCCGGGAATCTTAGTCCTTCCACCCATTTTAAAAGTACTTTAACTTGATTATTGTCTAGCTCATAGCAAGCTTTTGGCTTTTTTGTGTCATTTGGCTTTATATGAAGCTCAGGACGATTACATATTACTTCGATATCACGTCTTGATTTCAAATCATCTTTCGACTTCCCCTTGACATTCAAAATTGTATTAAAAACATTATCAAACACATTTTTCTCTTTATGCATCACGTCAATATTATGACGAATCGGGAGATTTTTCCAATAAGGCAACTCTCAAAATATGCTTTGTTTGCACCAGTTATGAATCGATGATTTACCTTGTATTTCAATTTGTTCTCCGGTTTCATGTATCTTTGGATAATCCTTTACAAGTTCATAAATATCTTCGCTTGACCAAACCGTAGGTGGTCTTAAAGTTTCATGTCTATTAGTTGTAAAGTTTTTCTTATCTCTTCTAAAAGGATGATTAATATGAAGAAAACATCGATGACTGTCAAACCATGAAATTTTCTTTCCATGAGGTAAAGAAAATGCTTGTGTATCTTCCATGCAGTACGGACAAGCTAGACGACCAGCCGTACTCCAACCTGAAAGCATTGCATAAGTAGGAAAATCGCTGATTGTCTACATCAAAGAAGCATGCATGCGAAAGTTTATTTTTGGAAATATCTTATGTTTCTACTCCTTCGTGCCACAGTGTTATTAATTCCTCAATCAAAGTTTGTAAATAAACATGGATTCCTTTTGTCGGATCATTAGGACCAGAGATGACAACTGTGAGAAACATATATGGAGTTTTCATACACATCCATGGAGGTAAATTATAAGGTGTGACAATTATAGGCCATGACGAATATTTAGAACCAAAGTGAGAAAATGGTGAAAATCCATCCGTACATAAACCAAGTCGAACATTACGACTCTCGGATGCAAAATCAGGATATTTATGGTCAAAATGCTTCCATGCTTCCCCATCAGCTGGGTGTGTTAACGTACCTTCTTCCCGTGTTCTAACACTATGCCATCTCATATGTTGCGTGGTTACAGAAGATGCATATAACCTTTGAAGTCTAGGAGTGATTGCTAAATAATGCATACGTTTATACGGGATTTCCTTTCCTTTTTTCTTTCTTGATTTTTACCTTTTATGGTTACATATTTTACAATTTCTAAGGTTGATATCTTCTTTCCAAAACAACATGCAACCGTTTAGACATGTATCTATTTTATGATACGGTAAACCAAAAGCTGACATCATTTTTTTTACTTTATAATGATTTTCGGACATTAAATTACTGGAAGGTATATGCTGTTTCGCAGCTTGTACAACAGCTGTAAATCCAGCTTCTGTGAAGTTGTATTTAGATTTCATTGCAATGTATTCAGCAGGTACTGATAATTGGGTTCCGCTTGTGCAGCCTTCCCAAAGGGGTTTCTTTGCGGCATCTAATAAATCATATATTTTTTGCCCCAATATTTGGTTCTTCTTCAGCATTACCATCGTCATCAATTAATTGAGGAATATGAAACATTGACTGTGCAACATCTTCAACCGTATGTTCTACGAGATTCGTTGTATCAATTTCAGTACACACTACCTCCTTAGGTTGTACATGATTAGATGCTAACGGTTCTCCATGACGATCCCAAACCAAATATTTCGGCACGAAACTGTATTGATGCAAATGAACTCTAACTATTTCTAGTATCAAATGCTTTAACATTTTGCATTTAGTACATGGACAACAGATTTCTTCGTTGTTTCTGTTATTACTTAAAGCGAAATCAACAAATACGCGAACACCGTTATTAAACTGTTCACTTATTGAGCCTCCATTTTCGACCCTTCTTTTTTTGCACATCCACTTTCGATCAGTAAAATAATTGTCCATTTACCTACGTATATAATTAAAAAATACGATATAAATTTAAAAAATTGACATTTTATTAAAATAATATTATTGGTCAATTTTATATTAATAGATCATTGGCACTTTGTCGATGGCTCATCCTACCTTCCATTACAAATACAATAACATAATTAAATCACGTTAATCATTTCAATTTAAACGATTCAACAAAATTTCGGCAGCACTTCGCTTTAGTTCCCTGAACAGTACACATTTGCGTGTACACATGGAACATAAAGGAAGCGCTGTCGAAATTCTATGAACCATTTAAAATGAAATGTTTTACGAGATTTAATTACATTATTGTGTTCATAACTTGTCAATACAGGGACAAATCCAACAAATATTGTATATGATGAATATAGATGTCCGTTCTGTTAAAAAACGAATATCCACATAACGATCATATACAATACTTATCAGACGGGGCCGAAAGACACTCTAAGGGTTTCATGAATATAAAATATCGTTTTTGAAATTTTCTAAAATACATAAACTAATTGTATGCTCACTAACAACTAACGTTTCTAAACAAACCTAAAACTAATTGTATGCACATTATTCTATTGTTAACACAAACTTAAATATATATAATCCTAAAATACATAAGTTAATAACATAAATTATGCCTCAATAAACTAGATTATACATACAATAAGGAAATACAAACATTTAATACACTAATTTAATCAATTTAATTAAATATAGGGATTAGGGTTTATACATTTTCTTGAGAAATTAGGGAGTTAGAGAGGACGAGAGGGAGGCTTGGAGTCGTCGGAGGAGCCGTTAATCGTCGGAGCAGTAGGGGGGTCGGAATCGGAGCAAAGTTGGGAATTTGGGAGGGGGAGGAATAGGTTTCAGCCGAATGGAGATGAAGAAGTTGGGTTTCTATTTTGCTCGCAGATTTCCAACGTCATTCAATGACCGCCAACGTCCAGATTCTAACGTCTACCAACGTCCTACAGTTTTTAACTAATAAAATATACGAGAAAACACTGGACGTTGAAAGACATTGAAAGACGTTGGTCAATGACGTTGGAGGCCGTTGGAAGGCTCCGTTGGAATACACTATGTGTCTTGTAGTGTTTGCTTCTTACTAAACCAGAAAACCAGAGAATGTCCTAGAAAGTGACAAGTTCCACTTGTACCTTTTCGATCTGATTTACAACCAGCGTAATCAGCATCACAATATGAAATTAAACCAAATACATCGTTTTTAGGGTAAAATAAACAATAATATAAAGTATGTTTTACATATCTTAAAATTCTTTTAACAGCTTTTAAGTGAGTTTCTTTAGGTTGAGATTGGTATCTTGCACAGAGACAGACACTATGCATGATGTCAGGATGACTTGCTGTTATATAAAGCAGCGTACCAATCATTCTCCTATATAATTTTTGATCAACATCTTTTGATTATCTTCTTTACTTAAAGCTGCATTAATTTTCATTGGTTTTCCCACTAGAAGTGGTCAATCCAAATTTATTAATTAAATCCTTAGCATATATTTTTTTGACTAATGAAAATTCCTTTATCTAATTATTTGATTTCAGGTCCTAAGAAGAAACTTAGTTCTCCCATATGACTCATTTCAAATTCTTTAGTTATTATATCTAAAAGTTCTTTATTCATTATGTTATTAGTTGACCCAAATATTATATCATCTGCATATATTTGTACTAATTGAACATCACTTTTGTTTCTTTTAATAAAAAGAGTTGTATCTATTTTACCAATTTCAAAACCAGATTGTAGTAAATAAGATCTTAGTCTTTCATACCATGCTCTAGGAGCTTGTTTCAGACCATATAAGCTTTCTTTAATTTTTATACATGATTTGGAAATTTATTATCTTCAGAAAGTGGAGGTTGTTCAACGTAAACATCTTCTTATACAAAACCATTTAGAAAAGCACTTTTAACATTCATTTGATATAACTTGAAATTATTATAGTTTGCGAAAGCAAGTAGAATCCTGATAGCTTCTAGTCTTGCTACAGTGCAAAGGTTTCGTCATAATCAATTCCTTCTTCTTGACAATAACCTTGCGCGACTAAATGAGATTTATTACTCGCGACCTCACCAAGTTCAGTCATTTTATTTTTTGTAAACCCATTTTGTTCCAATTATAATTTTATCCTCAGGTCTAAGAACAAGTTTTCAAACATCATTTCTGGTGAACTGATTCAATTCTCTTGCATAGCAATAATCCATGAATCTTCATATGATGCTTCCTCTGGATTTTTAGGTTCAATAGTTGATATAAAAGCTACATTACTCGTACTATTTAGTTGATTTCTTTTTTTAACTATAGATTCAATATTTCCTAGTATATTTTCTACAGGATGATCATTTAATAACCTAATTCTTTTATTAGGTTGAACGATTTCACAATTAGTTTCATTAGGTTCATTATTTAAAGTTACAAAATCTTCTTCATCTTCTATTTGTACAGTATCTTTAAAATTTTCATCAAAAGATACAGCATTGTTTTTTCAATAGTGTTAGTTCTTAAATTATAAACTGTAAAAGCTTTACTTCTATTAGAATATCCGATGAAGATACCTTTGTCGGATTTAGGTTCAAATTTATCTAAATTGTCTTTTCTATTATGAATAAAACATTTACTACCAAAAACTTTAAAATAAGCTACTATGGGTTTCTTATTGTAAAGTAATTCATATGATGTTTTATTAGTTAATGGTCTAATTAAAATCCTATTTAATATGTAACAAGCTGTAGCGACTACTTCAGCCCAAAAGTTTTTAGGTAAGTTACTATCAGAAAGCATTGTTTAAGCACACTCTTGAATCATTCTATTCTTACATTCTACTACTCCGTTTTGTTGTGGAGTTCTTAGAAAAGAGAAATTATGAATAATTCCTTTTTGATTACAAAAATTATCAAAATTTTCATTTTCAAATTCTCCACCGTGATCATTAGAATAGTTTTTATTTTTAAACAAAGTCGATTTTGAATTTTTTGGAAAATTCTTAAATAATTCAAAAGCATCACATTTAATTTTAAGAAAAATTGTCCAAATATATCTAGAATAGTAATCTATAATTACAAAAACATATTTATTGCGATTAATTGATTGAACTAGAGATGGACCAAATAAATCTAAATGAAGTAATTCTAAAGGTTTAGAAGTAGAAATCTTATCTTTTAATTTAAATGAACTTTTCTTAAGTTTTCCTAATTGACAAGCATCACGTATACTATCTACTTTAGAGTATAAATTGGGAAGACCTCTAACTAAGTCAAGTTTTGATAACCTAGATAACAGTTTAAAATTTAAATGACCAAATCTTTTATGCCAAATCTAAGGGTTACTTGTATTAGCCAAAAGACATAAGTTATCATTTGAAACTTTCATACTAAGGATGTAAATGTTTTTCTTCCTAATTCCTTCAAAGATAATATTAGACTTATTATCTTCAATGTGACATTTATCTTTTCCAAATTTAATCTTAAATCCTTTACCACATAGTTGACTTATACCAAGCAAATTATGTTTTAAATTCCTAACTAGCAAAATATAAGAAATAAGAGGAGTTTTAGAATTACCAACATTGCCGATGCCAATCACATATCCTTTTGAGTTATCTCCAAAGTTGACTAATCCACCATCTTGATATATAATGTCATCGAGTATCTCGGGATTTCCAGTTATATGCCTTGAAAAACCACTATCATGTACCCATTTATCTTTCTCAATTTGCACAGTTTGTCCATTGGTTGTTGATTCTTCAAAAGCCATGTAACATGTATGTTTCTGCATAACAATTCAATTCGGTAGATATTTGATTTTTCGTAAAAAATATATGCAAACTTATGATACTTTGATGAAATGCATAAATTCAAACTAGTATTAACAAAATTTCCTAAAAATGCCACTTTTAACTTTTCAAGTTTTAGATTATGAAAACTATAAAAATCTCGCTCTGTTACCAATTGAAAGGGAGTGCAGATTAAGGATCTTAAGGCAAATTTTACACTAGAGGGGGGCGGGTGAATTGTGTTTAATGGATTCTAAGACTTATATGGACTAATTTAAAAATTATGATATAAACAAATGCAGAACTTAATCACAGAACAATCACAGAATCAAACACAGATGCAGAAAGTAAATAAAAAGCAGTAAAAGGAAAGAGCACGCCGGATTTTATACTGGTTCGGAGTTACCCTACATCCAGTCCTATACCGAGGCAAACACCTCATATGGATTTCTATTATATCAATGTCGAGATTACAATCCTCAATTTCTAAAGGCCTTGAGGCACCCTCCTGTCTTCGAGTCCGGGGCAAACTCTCTTGATTTATGAGACACAAGATCACCCAATTGATTTCCAGGCACAACCACACCTTATAGAGAGACTCAATAAACTTTTGATTAGAAATTGATCATATAACTCTGAGTTGCACTTTGATCTTTGAGAGAGGGAAAAGAATCAAAGAAGAATGAGATTCTAATTTTATTCACTTAAGAATTCAACAAAATTTCAGCACGGTCTTAAAAATATGCAAATTTTAGAATATGGATTTGTGGAGAAGAAGGAGTGAAGAAAATAACAAAATAGTTGATTAAAAAATTCGTTTGTGAAGGCTATTTATAGAGTAGTAACGGTCATAATCATTGTGAAGAGATTTAAATGAATAGACACTTCTTTTAAAAATTAAAACTTTTGAATTTAACAGCCACCATCTCGACATGGGGTATCCCATGATGTCGACACCCCCTAGTTAAAAACAATGTAAAATTTGTTTGAAAATGGTATTGAAAGGAAAACAAGATAAAATGACTCTGGAGTAAAATAGACTAATTTTCCTATGTTTTAAAATAAAGAAGATAGAAAAATATATTTATAGAATGTATATATAAATTTGATTTTAAATCTTAAGTGTGTATATATATATATATTATAAGAATATTTAAAAATCAGAAGGTAGTTTTAAAAACAAATGAAGTTTAAAACAAGAGTTTACTTAAAAACAAAAACAAAGAATGTTTTAAGGCTAAAACATCTTTGTTTAAAAATCATTTGAAAAGATAATTTTTAAAGCTAAAACATTTTGAAAAGCAGTTTTGACAATCATTTTGAAAAACCATTTTGAAGTAGTTTTGCAAGCTTTTTCCTGTAGAATATTTCATTACATCATGACCCGACTAGTACAAAACCAGGATGTTCGTGGGTTTGTAAGCCACTTGTCGTTGGTTTGTAAGCTATTTATCATGGGTTTGTAAGCCACTAAAAATGTAGAAATAGGTTCCATCCCAATTGAAATTTGGAATGTAGATTTCCGTGCTATTATGAAGTTTTAACAAAAAACTAGACACTCATCTTGAAATCTTGATCTTGATACTCATGAGTCTTTAAACTTGATTTCTTCATTCTTGATCGTTATACTGTGCAATCTTCAATAAGCAGTATCTTCCTTATATATATCCTGCATAATAACATTCATATATATCTAGACAATAGTGTTAGTATATAAGTTATAATAAAATAAGTTACAAAGGTTGTTGTCATCAAAACCACTATCTCCAGTTCCTAACATAAAGCACAAATCTCTCGCCTAATAAATAATGTTGTCAAATCTTAAGGGCGAAGATAATAGCTACAAGTTCTAGATCATGTGTGGACTACCTGACCTCATTCAATCTTAACTGCATCGATGCTTAAGTAACTACTCAATCTCTCTGCATGAGAATGGCTATAAAACCAAATCTACTAGCATCTATAAAACCTAGAAGGTCTTGATTCCCTTTTAGAACTATAAGAATAGGAGAATGGGTAAGGAGTTCCATCAATCTTTGGAAAGAAGCTTCACACTTATCTAACCAAATGTACTTAATTCCCTTCCTTGTCAAACTAGTGAGAAGTAATACTATCTTGGAAAAGTATTTTTACAACCAAGCATATAACATCCAAAAATAAGGTATCAACGGGCTCTTTCGATACGAATGAGTAAGAAGCACTTGTATCAAAAAGGACTCAAATAGAAAGACTTTGAAATAGAATGGAACTCTTTGAGACAAAATGAAATATACCTCTACACCGCCTTATCCACCAGAAGACTCCATAGCATTCAACCTCCCTTCATTCTATCCTTTAGTTATTCTAAGACAAGTGATAAGACGACCCTTCTTCTTGTAAACAACAAATAATAGGCTTTGAACAACCCTTAAAGAAGTGTGTCTTGGAACCATAATTGTAATTCCCCACGATTTGGTTGAGTTCCTTTTAAATCCCATACGTTGCTTCTTAGATTTCTTGTTGGAGTTGAAAGACTTGGACTAGTTGAAAGGATACTTCTTCTTCTGACTGAAACTCCTCTTCACACCTCAAGCCTCATCACTGCCGTCTCCTTCTACATCTTCTAGTCTGAGTGTGGTACCGACTAACTTCTCAAAAGATTCCTCTAACTTCAAGAGTAAAGCCTTTTTTAGATTCTTCTTCAATCAATATACAAATTTTTGATTTTTATTTAATATGGCATTAATGTGCTCGACCCCATACTTAGAACCTTTAAGGTTCCACATACTCAATTATCAAAGACTTCACTTGTTTGAGATGTATAAACCATCGAGCCAATGATGCCTTCTCACCTCAGGCATAAAGTTCATCTCAAATCTCTCATGGAATTGCTCCTAAGTGAGTTCTGCTTCCTTCACCGCAACTATCAACAACTCATACCAATCTAACGCTCACTCCTGAAGCTGACTCAAAGCAACTTGAACACTATGCACATCTGAGAGGCCTATGAAAGAAAAGATACGCTTGCATGTTCTAAGCCAAGCCTGGACCTCCATGACTCTTTTCATGCCTTTAAATGACTTCCCTCCTAAATGAGCAAAATCATTGCACACGCGTGCGAAATATGACTTGTCCTGGCTGGCACCACTAGATTGTCCAGCATTGAAAAGTGTAGCCCTACCATCTGTCATCTTGCTTCTGCTAAAGATAGGATTGGACACAAGATTATTCCAGATTTATTATCAAGGATAGAATCAAGTAAGTTCGCACTCAAGATATTTCTAATATGACGTAAACCTATTATTTTAACCAAAATCCTGAAAGGGGTGATCTCTAAGACATACCTAGGACAAGATTCCTGTCTTTAATACTATATATTATTTTGAACCTAGGCTCTGATATCAAGCTATAACGCCACATCTTTAGACCCTCATTAATAAAGGATATTAGTAAGTAATATTGTTTGCTAATATAAAGAATATGGCTAGTTAGGATTGACCATCCGTAGAATAGCTTTGAGCGAGTATCGACATGTCGAATTGGGTGATAACCTTAATTATTATTTTCTTACAAAGTTCGTTTTGACATATAAAATCTTGGTGCAAAACAATAATTCTATAGCTTAACATAATTCCGAGCAATGCAAAATATCATAGAACATGGAATCATGGAATAACAAAGTGTGCAATAGAGTATACACAAGGTATTGATGCGAACAAGAGCATATACACGAGATACTCTACAAAAGAGTGATCATAAGTAAACCAAATGATACGTGTAATATAAAGATGACAAACCAAACAATATACAACAAAACGAGTCTCTACCTTGATAGTTAAATAACTACTACATAAGTCTACTCAAAATACGCTAGTGTACATATAACTAGCTTTTGAAAGATCCAACTCTAGAAGTCATCAAATAAAAGCACCTAAAACATCTCGGTCTGACCCGAGTGTTATAAAATACTAAATGGGTCACTCTAGTTTTAATCAAGTTAATGTGAGGTAGAATGATAATGATAAAATAGATCACAAGAATAACATTTAGCCATATAGTGTCAAATCTCAAAAGAATATCAACATTCTCCAAAATTTATTCATCAAAATTCCAAATTTCAGTTTGGCTTTTAAAAAGCAAAACCCAGGTTAAATTTTGGTGAAAACTCAAATCTTATAGAATTCAAAAATGAACAACAGAAAATTAGAAATCATAGAGGGAATGCTCCTAAAATACTCCTCATTAATGAGCATGAAAACTCACTGAACAAGCGTGCTATCTCAAGATGGATACAAAAATCCATAATCCTCAAAATGGGCACGAAAACCGATAAATACTCAAGACGGGCATGAAATCCCATAATACTCCAGATGAGCATGAAATCCCATAACTCTAGATGGGCAAGAAATCCCATAACTCCAGATGGATATAAAACCTATAATATCTCTAGAATAAGTGTTATACATTTACGAAATAGTAAGCATTCAATAACAACCATGTGTCCAATACCACATGGGTTTACTCGAATATTTACCACTAATTAGTAAACTCCACTTGTATGTAAGTAGGGTTCAATTGAACGAGTATGAGAATTAACCGATGAAATAAATGCAAGTGTTCCATATCACTTGTTTGATTGGACCATTTAACTTAATTTCTCGTTCAACCGAGAAGGTGAAGTTTCATAAAAAATAGTTTTCTTTGAGATCATTCTTTGGAAAATATTGGTTTATAAAAGCTATTAACAATTTTTAGAAAACATAACTTACTTTATATATGTACATACATACATATATGTATGTATATCTGTAAATCTATAATTTTATAATTATCTAAAACCATTAATAAATATTGATAAATTAATATATATTTATACTTATATTTTCTGAAGTTATTTGTATAAAAAAAATATACTTTTAGAAAATAATTTGGTTTCAAAAACATTTGTTTTGTAAATCAGTTTAAAATCAGTGTGAGAAAATCAATGTGTTGAACTGTTTCAATAGAACAACTTCTATAGAAGAAAAGCATTGGAATGCAAGCATTAAACATAGATATAGAAATTGAGAAATTTGCATTATAAATCATCAGAAAGCTATCATCAAACCAAAGCATATATTAATGCAAATCAACTAACAAATAAGCCAAAGAAGAAAGCAGACTCTGGGAGACAGAGTATGAGTTGGAGCAAGATCTAGGTTCATAACTGGTCGATCGGTCAAAGATCGCCAGTCAACCAATGACGCTCCCTGGAGCTTGCTCCAAGCACTGCTGGATCTTTCCTACGGTCGATGGTTTCAATTTTGGTTTCCAATGAATTTTAATTTCGGTAGTACAAATGACTAAACTAATTGCATCCACACAATTAATAATTAATATAGCAAATAGATAAGATAAACATGGTTGATTTCAGTAGACAAAAGTAAGTTAGCTACTGACAGAGAAACACAGTTACAAAAAAATAGACAAAACCCAAAAATGAGATTAATTCAAACAATTTCTCAACCATTTAAGCAAACATTCACGTGTGTACATGAAATAGAACTATAAGTGTGAGATTTACTCGCCTTATGGCTCTAGAATTAGTTGCTCAAGCCTTGAAATACTATCTCTTATTTCCCTACAACAGGTCCAAATAATTCTCAGAAAATAACCCAAACGTCACTTCAAATACAAAAGGGGAAAATTAAAATTCAAGAGCTACTATATGTATCTAAAATTAGAATAGATTACCTGAGAATATTAGCTTTAATATTTAGTTATTTACTCTTCTAATTAATTGATTTGGTGGAAATTACTCTAGCGTTTGAGAATGAGGGAAGAAATGGTGTTTACTGTAAGTTCAGGTTATTGAAAATGAGAAATGAAGAAAGAGGAAAGAGGAAAGAGTAAAAATACAAGTTCTTATTTTCTCAACTATTACCCTAGTTAGCTTAATTCTATTTGGGCCAAGACTTAAATATTATTCCAATTCCAAAAGAAAAAGCTTTTTATGAACAATGTTTTAAAAACATAAACTAATTTCACAAATTAACTACATTTTTATTAAATAAACAATAGTTCATTTATTACATTTTATTTTCAACAAATTAAATAAATTCATAATTCAAATTTTAGTAATAAAACTATTTTTGTTATTCTTCACTAATTTGAAACAAATAGCCTATTAAGTTATAATAGTCTATTTAAATATTAAACTATAGCCACTTTAAATTAAAATATTTCATTAAATTCATCACCATGTTTTAATAGTGATAGAATAATTCATGTAATTTCATTTGTAAATAGAATGATCACATACATCATTATTCCATTGCCTTATATTTTTGAATAACTATTACCATTTATTATTGTTAAATTTATATTTTCCAAAAGTTACACCTTTTATCCCACTAATAAGATCAATTCACCTTGATTCCTTATTTTAAATCTTTTGGATTATTTTCCATTAATTTAGTTTCCTATTTTTCTTTTACTATTTAAATAAAAGAATTTATCCTTATAAAATTAATATTTTGCTCAAATTTTCCAAAAGTTTATTCTACAGTCGAAATATTATATATATATATATATATTTCTAATTTAATCCAAATTCCACTTTAATTTGGAAATAGAAATAGAATAAAAATCACTAAACCTCCTAATTATTTAAATATTATCGTTTTAAAATATAATTAATTTCAAGTAATCAATTCCAGTGTTGTTATAGTTATATAGTGAGAACGGTGAAAGCTTATGATTCTATTTATAGGTGAAAGCTAGCTAGGATATTTAGGTCAAATCCTAAAATCATAAACTACAAAAATGCAGCTGAGTCCATTTTCCATTATTTCTTAGCCATTTCATCAAATTCATCAAGTTATACATGCTTCTAATTGTAAAGATATTCTGAATACAATTGATTAAGTCTTGAGGCATAATTCTAACATTTGTGAAAATGTACTATTTTTTCCATTTATGTAAAATTTCATTCTAACCATAATTAATATTTTAATTATTATCAAAAAAATTGACGTGTTACATTATATATTTTATTACGATTCTCATTATAATTCTCTAATTACGAAAACTATAATGCTGGCAAGATCTCTTCGGATCGATTAAAAATATTATGGGTAATCAGATTAGTGATGGCAGATCCCTAATTTTATAGATTTTAGGATTGTTTTGCCACACTCGATGTTCGATGGTGAACTAAATGATTGAACATGACTTGATAGGACTAAGATGATTCATTGTTGTCTAGAAGTGCTCTAAAAATTTGGTTCAGCTTATTTAGTTAGGTAGTGACTCGATTTGGAAGGGATTCAGTTTGGCAGAGATTTAATAAGGCGGAGATTCATTTGGGGGGATATTTGATTTGGTTAATTTGGTTTGGAAGTTTCTAGTGCTCCAAACTTGTCCGCTATTACTGTCCATCCAGGTGAATTTATAGGTATGAGGTTTCCATAAAATAGGTACTTTACATGTATGACCAATTCAGTTTTGTAGTATTCGGTTTGGGAAGAAAATTCATGTAGTAATGGCTTAGGTAGGATACTCCCTACCGAACCATTTTTCATATTTAGCACTTACTCCCTACAAACAATTTCTCATTTTGGGTACTTACTCCCTTAAAGAATAATTTTTGATGTTCCTTTCAAGATTGGTCTTCCTTATGCCATAACATCTTTGTTTTAAGTCGATATTAAGTGAAACTTAGAACGATAACTCTGTATCATTGAGTATAACATTCCGATATTTATGGATGTTCCAATTGGATGAAATAGATATCAGCTCTTCATGGTGGAACCTGAATTGGTTAAGTAGAGGGCTGATTTTAAGATGAACTTCTCTTTCAATATATGGCTCAAATTGAGATGTAGTTTCGACCTAGTACATGTCTCGACCTTACACATATTTTTCAACTGGCTTGGGTATGTTCCGAGACTGTGTGAAAATTTTCCCTTACACTTTTCCTTTCCCTTGTAATTATGTGATGATTATTGTGGACCTTATAATCGTTTTGTGCTCCTTAACGTCTTTTCACGCTCATCGTGTTGTGGGTGAAAATGAATATACATACATACGTACATATACATTTAAACTTATGACTTATAGTTATATATATATATATATATATTATATCTATATATAATTTACTATCAGTTTCAAATTTAAATTTTTCTATATTATGGTAAATATATGAATAAGTCAAAATATTAGAATTTCATAATTTTTAAACAAACTGCTATATCGTGATGTATATAATAGATATCTAAAATATCCATTTTGCCATATATTTACTATATATATAAGAATCGATAAAAGAAAAAAATAGTGTCAAATACAAATATAAACACATATATAGGGTATATATAATTTAACAATACGGAAATGTAAATAACATTCAAATATATTTTTGAATTTATCAAAGTACTGGAAATCAAAATATTGTTTATATGTGTGTATATATGCATTGTAAATATGATATGATTTATGTTGAAAAGCCATTACCCATGACATTATTTTCTTAGTGATAACCACATATCCCAAAGGTTATTTACATAAATATTTGACATTTATATATTTATTTGCTGTGGGTAAGGCTATAATCTGTGCAGTTAAAGCGCTCGGTAGATTCAAAGCGGTGGAGGTGCAAAAAGTCATAGCGGAGATACAACGAGGATATAGCTGAATATAGCGGATAGCTCTAAAATAGCATATACAACTCGTACTTAATGTTTTTACAAATATATAAATGGTAATTAAATGAAAAATTATCATTTAATTGAATTATAATTAATACATAAATGATTTTAAACAAAAAGCATGTGTGAATATACTTCAAATAAACGTAAAACTGTTATATAACATAATTGAATTTAGTAGAATATTAGAGTACTTTCATTTCTGAAAATATATTAAAAATTAAATCAAATAAATTAGTTTCATAATTTTTAGAATGTATAAATGCAATTTTTTAATTCATTTTATTAAAGAAGATATAGCGGAAATAGCAAAATATAGCAGGAATAACGGGATATAGCGGAAATAGCGGAGATTAAAGCGGAAAGGCTATATTTTGGGGCTACATGGAAAAATCGTAGCGGTAGAAATCCGCTATGAGATATTGTTGGGTTATAGTGGGGTAATAGCGGGGCATTAACTACACAGGCTATAATATATAATGGTTTAATTATTAATGCGAATATTTAATAAATTAAAACATAAATTAAAATTAGATTATACTAAAATAATAACATACATTATTTTTATTAGACTCGGTCATAAAAGATGATATGTGTGTGTGTGTGTGTGTTATGCTCTTAATATAAAGTAATTAAATAAAATTAACAAAAAATTGGTTTAATGATCATTGATACAATTTAGTGTAAAAAAATTATTTATGTAAATACGAAGCATGATCTAATACAAATTAATAAAATGATTTTTTTTTAAATTTCCCTCTTACCCCGCTACCAATGCACCTGATTTGAGAATGATTTATACTTATGTATAATAGATATAAACTTTACATATAAATTTGATATACATACACATATACGCGCACAAAAAAAAAACCATTATTAAATTTGTTTTAAAACCTACTTTCGTAGGCAAGGGAGGTAAGAAGATCTGCCGCCACCCCACCCTTTTTGAGCTCAGGCTCTCATAAATGCACTTTTCGATTATGAGATTTTATGGTCGTTGATGAGATTATTGCATTCCTCTGTAAAAAATAGGCAACTAAATTGCAATTAACAAAGCTCGAACCTCTCCCTCCACTAGGGAGCTAAGAATCCTTACCAACTGCGCTAAAGCTACATATATATAATTAAATATGATTTTATATATTACTTTTTTTATTAATACACACACACACACATAATATGTGCTTGAGATATTTAAAAGGTTGATATAAGTAAAAATATATACTAACAACCATCTTAACAAATTTTAGAAAATGTTTAGTTTTTATTCTGATCCTACCAAATATTAGAATACATATATACAACTGATATAATATTAACTAAATAATATTTTGAGTATAGTTTTAATTTATAACACATATATTTAAAATTTTGAGAAAAACAATTTCTATTCTTCTTAGCTAATCACATATACACATACAAAATAAATGCATATATTATTATTCAATCGTGGTTAATTAAATCATGGAATTTATTTATTTATGGTTACATGCATATGTGTGTGTATTATCAAATATATTGAAATAATATTTTTGGCCTTGGGCTTTATATAGTAAATGTAACATATTTTGTCGAATTTAGTTATGGGCGCATATATATATATATATATATATATATATATATATATATATATATATATATATATATATATAAGCGTTCAATGGCATCCCAAATAGTGTAACACCCCGTTACCCCCGATTTCCACCACAAGTTCCAATTTAAATAATAGTTCGTTATTTCTCTTACCACTACACATATTATTTAAATTGGAGCCTATGTTGGAAATCAGGGGGCTAACGAGGTGCTGCACTTTTTGGAATGCCATTGAACGCTCCTCATACACACACACACCCCCCCTCCCCATCCACACACACACACACACCCCCATCCACACACACACACACACATATACATATAAGTTTTTGGTTATTAAATAAACATGTTAATATTTTCTTTATGTACACATACAGATATATACATACATATGTATATACATACATATATATATATATGTATATATATTAATATAATATTAATATTTATATAATATGACAGCTACAAATATATACATATTACATACGATATATCTAATATACGTGTATGTGTGCCATGTGGTCATAAATCCTAATGATCACATATGTACACTATGGCATTTTGTTTTGTATATTTTTCAGAATTGTATCTAGTTGTTTACTATGTTATACAATTAGTGTTTACATCGTATATGAAAATACGGTACTTAATAATAAATATAATTTAAAATAATCAAAATAATGTTAAATCAAATTTTAGAATACAAAACTATCCTTGCATAATATTAACATTAAATATGATTTAATTTAAAAAACTTATCTTTGATAATAAAAGTTTAAAGCCTAGTATAATAACTAATAAATGATTTTTTTCTCAAAAATTGCACCTCTTTCCCTCATAGCCAATGCACTTGATTGCGTGCATGTGTGTGTATTTATATGTATGTACAAATGTATATGAGGAGTCTTCAATGGCATTATTGAAGATGTTTTGAGTTGTACATTTTTGAATGGCATAAATTTTATGGATATGTTCACACATATCTTTCACTTGATATATGGCATTAGGAGCACCATTTCTATAGAAAAACCTCCTCCACTTATCATCGAACTGCTCCCAACCTACGCTACTACCTCACTTGTCGTCGCCACCATTCGAAGCCTCGTCCATGTCGCTTCATCCTTTCCTCGTCCCTAAACCTCAGGTTCATCCTCCTCCTCCTCCGATTCGACCGCTACCAGAGCCTCACCAAAACCATTCCGAAACCCTAAAATTAACTCGTATGCCCAAACCACCAAGAGAGCGAAATCCCCACAGTCGAAACCTTGCCCTCGACCCCACAGCCAACTCGAAGTCGACAATCCACCACCTCGTCCATCGCAAATCCAAAAACTAATTTTTTGGATGCAAAACTATCAATTCCCAAGTTCTCTCGATCCCACACCCTAAAAATCCCGATTTCTTCACTAAAATTCATGTTTTGATCATGCCATCATGGTTGTAACCCTAATTCAATGTTTTACATAAATTGAATTTTTACAAAACTTGGATCATTCACTGTAAATTTGCAATTTTACATGATATATATTATGAGCAGTTTTCGAACTATTTTTAATGTAATTTACATTCAAAAATGAAAATTTTACTAGTTTGCATTGTTGGAAAATTTGAACTAGACTGGAGATAATGATTTTTGAAACTGACATACATATAAAAAATTTAGACTCTTACATAACAGAGTGATGTTGAGCATAGTACGGGTATCCCAAAAGCTAAACTCTCACCTTAAACATGTTAAAAGCCCTCCGAAATTTCCACTTGAACTTCAGTTTTCGATCTAGAACCTTGATTACTTGCCTTCCCTTTTGAAATTTTGAAAGAGCAGGTTGTTTTCTTCTTTGGTTTAACATGCTTTATTTTTATAGAGTTCTTTTGTTATAGGTTTTTCTTACAGGTTTTTAACAACTAAAACATACACAAACACACACACACCTATATATATACATGTTTAGTCAAAGATGGATGATGTGCATGTATAGATTTTGGGGCTGAAGAAGATTTCATATCCTTTAAGGTTTTTGATAGATTAAAAAGAGGTCATGGTGGCTAATAGGAAGTTTAAGATGAAATATAATTTTCAGCCCGCCTCCTTTATATATATATATATATATATATATGTATGTATGTATGTATGTATGTATGTATGTATATGTATATGTATATGTATGCATGTATATTTATATATATATGGCCTAGCTTCAGCCTCTCTATTTTTGACTAGGCAATGCATATGTTGACAAGAAATTTTGATCAGGAAATGTTTTTATCATGTAATCTTGTTGTTTTACCTTTACTTCCGCTTAATTTTCAAAGCAGGCTTCACTGTTAAATGTTTTTAACTTTTACTTTTGCTTTACTTTTGGTTATTTTCCCTCTTATTTACTTAGTTAACTTTATTTTGATTTAAAACATGCATCCATTATATTTTGAAGATAATTTGTAAAGTGGTTTTGAATAAAACAAATTTAAGTCTTCATATCTATATTTATTCCTATTTAAAAATATATAATTCAAAGCAATACAAGTTTTGCTATTCTATTTTTATAAAAATAACATTTTTGTTAATATTTCTTGCAAAAGATTTCTTATTAAAATGGTTTAAATGATTTTATAAATTTTCTCGAAGTTTCTTATATATTTCTTCTTTAACGCTTACCAAAATTTATATTGTTTATAACATACTATTTATACACTACAAGAGAAACGACTATTTTCAACGGCGATTGGCCGTTGGAGGCCGTTGGAAAGCCGTTGGAGGCCGTTGGAATTGCCGTTGGTATACACTTCAACAGTTTCCAACGGCCTCCAACGGCATCAACGTGGATATACCAACGGCTTCCAACGGCAAATTTGCCAACGTGGCAAAGCCTGTTGACCAACATGCCATTGGAAATCGTTGGAATATGCCGTTGGACGCCGTTGGAAGCCGTTGGAATGAAATGGCCAATTGGCCGTTGGTAGCCGTTGGAAGCCGTTGCAAATCTGGGTATTTTTTATTATATAAAAGCAGCGGTGCTTGCTTCCAGCCACACATAACCACAATTATATCAAAACAGCTCCATTTCGAGCATATACATATAACAACTATATCCAAACATATATATATATATATATATATATATATATATATATATATAAAACCAAATCTTACATATATTTCAACATAAACCAACAACCAAACAAAATACGACATAACCATCATTAAAAATCCAAACCAACATCAACAAATCCAAACCAACATCCACAAACAAACCATCAGAATGTATGAAATCCAAATATACACAAACCATCACATCAAAATGTATCAAATTCTCACCAACTCCAAAATATACATGCCAATAACAAAACATACCTAAATCACTCAGCACCAGAACCACCAAATGAAGGAGGCTGTCCATACTGTGCGATGAACTCCGCCATACGCCGGTTCAACTCCTCCGTCCTCGCTTCATGCAGCAAATTGCGTTTCCGCATCTCAGCAAGCTCGGCTCGTCGCTGCGCAATCTCTTCTTTATCTTGATCCCTTTGATATTCTTTCTGGGCTGTCTGAACCTGTAAACAAATTTAAATTATCAACTGCACTAAAAAATTAGTATTAAAATAATTGCAAATTAACTAACCGATTGGCTTCCATATCCGTAGCGTCTGCCGCGGGTCACTGAATCCATGACGGACTCAAAAATGGCGTCCTCCTCCTCGGGGGTCAAGTGAGCTCGTCCCGTACTCTCAAGTAAGGCTGTCCGCGCTTCCTGAAACTTTTGCTGTCATGCAAAATATAATTGAATTTAGTAAATTACGTTATTTCAATTAACTTGTAAGTTTTAGTTACTTATGTTATACTTACATAGGCAGCACGCGCTTTGTCATCGTGGTCCCAAGAGTAAGAAACTGCGCCGGAATCATCGACCTGAGTCGTAGCACTTTCAAATGATATGTTCACATGGTCGCTGAAATAGTGAGAGAAAAAAAAACGAAGCTTCTTCTTCGATGTACGATTTGCAAATCGAACCTTCAAATCGATTTGCAAATCGAACCTCCAAAACAACATGCAACCCTTTAGACACGTATCTATTTTTTGATACGGTAAACCGAAAGCCGACATCTGTTTTTTTACTTCGTAATGATTTTCGCACATTAGATTATAAGGAGGTATATGTCGTTTCGCAGCTTGTACAACAGCCGTAAATCCAGATTCTATGAGGTTGTATTTGGATTTCATCGCAATGTATTCAGCAGTTACTGATAACTGGGTTCCGCTTGTGCAGCCTTCCCAAAGGGGTTTTTTCGAGGCATCTAACAAATCATATATTTTTTTGCCCCAATATTTGGTTCTTCTTCAGCATTACCATCGTCACCAATTAATTGAGGAACGGGAAACATTGAACGTGCAGCATCTTCAACTATATGTTCTACAAGATTTGTCGTACCAATTTCATTACTCACCACCTCCTCATCTTGTACAGGATTAGATGCTAACTGTTCCCCATGATGATCCCAAATCAAATAGTTCGATACGAAACCGTACTGACGCAAATGAACTCTAACCATTTGTGGTATCAAATGCTTTAACACTTTGCATTTACTACATGGACAACAGATTTCTTTGTAGTTTCCGTTATTACGTAAAGCAAAATCCATAAATACGCTAACACCATTATTAAAATGTTCACTTGTTGAGCCTTCAGTATCGACCCTTCGTTTTTTGTACATCCAGCTCCGATCAGTAAAATAATTGTCCATTTACCTACGCATATAATTAAAAAGTACGATATAATTTTGCGTTGACATTTTTTATTAAAACAATTTTATAAACATTCTTCTTGTTTTTGTTATATTTGTTAAAATAATACTTAAAGCTTATTTTGAAATGAACATTATATTCTATTTAAACAATTTTATTAGCAAATTTGATATTAATTGATCATTGACACTTTGTTGATGGGTCATCCTACCTCCCATTACAAATATAATAACGTAATTAAATCGCATAAATCATTTCAATTTAAACGATCCAACAAAATTTCGACAGCACTTCGCTTTAATTCTCTGAACAGTACACAATTGCGTGTACACAGGAAACATAAAGGGAAGCGCTGTCGAAATTTTGCGAACCGTTTAAACTGAAATGATTTACGAGATTTAGTTACGTTATTGTTTTTGTAACTTGTCCAATACATGGACAAATCCAACAAATACTGTATACGATGAATATAGATGTTCGTTCTGTTAAAAAACGAATATCCATACAACGATCATATACAATACTTATCAGACGGGGCCAAAAACACTCTAAGGGTTTAAATTTTTAAATTAGCGATATAAAAGTTTAAATTTTATTTTCATAAAATTTAAACTTTTATATCAATAAACAAATTGTTGAATCAACGCATATATAATGATTTTTTCCTAAAACAAAAAAAATCCAGTGTGTGCGCGCAACTTATAAAATAAACGAATAATGTTATACATATAATCGCATCACAAATCACATTCAGTCATGCGCAAACTGTATCATGTATATATCGTATCATAACATGTCAAAAGTGAACAATTTATATATCAATATAATCACTTAATTTCTACATACGTTTTTACGCAATTCAATCACCAATATAATAACAAGTGAGGTTCATGCTTAGGTTAGTGACAATTATTAAGTTTGAAACTAATTTAATAATAAACCTAATTTAACAAATCATAGTTAAACATGCAATAATTAGTTTAATAACAGTAATTAAGGTCCAATACACTAAACTACACGAACAATAGCACAATACATACATTAAAATTACCAATTTAACCTAAAATAATAAATTAAAAAAAATTAGGGTTTTAGCAAATAATACCTGATTTTGAAGGTTGTGAAGCTTGCAAACGAAGATGGAGATGCTAGAACGTGTAGAAGGGGATAAAATGAGATTGGAAATGTTTTAGGGGGGGAAATGGGGGTTTTTGGAATAAATTTCGGGTGAAGATGGAATGGGGAAGAAGAAGATCGAGCTGCAGGTTACTCTCGGTTTTCCAACGGCTTGCATCGGCCGCCAATGGCATATTTCCAATTGCTTCCAACGGCAAGTGTTGTTTGTTATTAAAAAATTCCGGGAAAAAGCTTGCCGTTGGAGGCCGTTGGTCAATGACCGTTGGAGGCCGTTGCCCCCGCCCGTTGCTATAAACAGTAATTCTTGTAGTGATATTTAGTTTTATACATTTCTTCTTTCTTAACTAATATGCATATACGAAAATTCCAAATTTTAAACTCTTTCTATTTATACAACTATATATTTCATAAGCTATATTCATTTCTATTTACAATATATTCTTATTCATTTTCATATGTTATGTTTTTTTTTTAATTTATATATAGGTAATCTGTTGTTATAATATACATAAGAGATTCCCATTTAAATCAATTTTCTATTTTATAAATAAAATCTGGAAAAATCAAATTATTATCTTGATTTAAAACCATATATTATTTCCAATTGTCATTTAATGGGGATTTTTATTTTGAGTAAAAGATCGTATTATTGAATATTAAAAATTAACATTCGTAACTGTTTGGGAAAAATTAACCAAAAACTATCTCAAGTGATATATCGACTCACAATAGAATAATAATATATATTATACTAATATATACATATGTTTTTTTTTTGAACAAAATAGAATTTTATTAGTAATCCCCAAAAGCCGTCAACATGCCTGACAGGCAACCTGCAGAAAAATACCAAAAAATCCGGACTAACAGTATAAGAAAATAAAAAACAGAAAACCATAATAACAACAGGAACAGCAATAGACGCCATCCAGAGAGAAATGCAAAAATCGGTCGATCTCCAGGAACGACAAACGAAAAAGAGATCGGAAGAAGATCGATCCGAGCAATCCTTCGCCCAAGATCCAGAAAAAGAGAACGAATGCCAGCCCCGGCCAAACCTATAAATCCAGGTCCTGAAACCAAAAGCAACGAAATAAGAGAAAAAAAGGAGACAAGGGGGGGGGGTAACGGGAAAGGAAATGCCAGAACCACCTGGCTCGCAACCGGTCTTCATCCAATTCCCGCTCTAGTGGAGACTGAGAACATGAAATGGAAAGCAGGGGCACAAGGGGGCCAGAACGGAAGCTAACCGATCCTTTGAAAGGTCTACCACGAAAAGCCAAAAAAACATCATTTCCAACCCGACGAATAATGGAAGTGGGAACCATCGGAGATTCCTCATAAATAGCCTTATTTCGCGCACACCAAAGGTGCCAGCAGATCAGATAAGGAATCAAGCGAAAGACGACAGAGCGTAAGGATTTACCTGAGATTCCGTTCCACCATGTTAATATATACATATGTATATAAAATGTGGGAGACATTCTATGTTATAATGGCATGAGAATAAAATTGATATAACCATATTAACAAAATATATTATCTCTATACAAATTTTGTACGGAAAGATACATAAGATACAATACATTGCCTCGTATATAAATAATATCTAATGTGCTTTTTCACTATACTGATAAACAAAGATCACATTGAAGATCCAGTCTCCATGCTCCGAAAGATCTAGCTACTTCGCCAAAATGCCTTGAAAATAGAGGACTCTAGACCTACTCATATGAGTAACCAAAGGTTGTTTGCAAAGGAAAAATGGAGAAAACAAAAGTTAGATGGAAGTTTGGTAAGTGGAAAATCTGTAAGTGCTATATATACATGTAACCTATATACGTTAATAAGTTGAGTAAGGATCTATAAGTAATCCTAATCATACCTCGTTCTGTCCTATCCTTCCACCAACGAGTCAGGATAATACATGATATATATTCTATTTTTAAAACAATACATATTATAACTAGTTATGCTATTGGTAACATGATAAACAAGTGAAGGTAATGCTGCACTGCACAATCAACAGCGTCATACATCTCCTAATCCTGTCTAATCTTAAATATAAAGCGAGTCAAACCATATCACAATGCTATATCCAAGCATCTCCATAACCAAATCCTCCATAAGAACGACATATAATTAATACCTTATACTAGTGGTGTTCTAATCTCTATAGTCAATATCCATGTGTTGAATTTTTGTTGGCCATTAAGAGAGACATATCTAAAGCCATATATAGCCCATGACTCTGAGTCAACTCCTAGACTTGTTGACTAATAGCTCCAAGTGCAACACATAGTGCTATGGATAGCATATGATCTACTCTAGAATGGTGTCCTAATCTTTCTTTTCCCCTGCTCCAAAACCACGTCATTAGTTCATGCCATCACTCATAGTGCAATGGGTAGTGTCGTATTCTCTATTGGCCTCTACTAGATAAACCAAAGCATTATGTAATTGTTCATGCCTGTGTACACACTTCACTATTTCAAATTCCCACTTAACCCAATTGTTCACCTACTGCAACCAATCCCTGTTGCAACCATGGACCCTTGGAGCACTAACTATTTCCACCTTCGATCTATTCTCCAGAGATAAGTCTAATGGCCATCGCCTCATCAATTCGACGCCCTCTATCGTTTTGACCTAATGCCCTAGCTATCATCGCACATCACCTCTGAGCAACGCAGTTGGGGCCATTACCAGCAACCTCCATGTTTTTGTCATAGACATCCAACCTCATACCCTATTTTACCTAACTCTGCGTGTGCTACTACCAGCAAGCCAAAACCCAATCCCTTAAAGTAGCCACTTTCTGAACCACCACCGCACACTTTACCAACTATGCCAAATTGTGTGTCTCCCCTAGCTAAGATCTATGCCACCCTCTGATGCAGCTAAGGCCAGAGAAGAAGTTGTGCAATCTTTAATTCCTGAAAACACGAGTTTGTGGTGTAGTGTGATGAGTCGTACACGACTCAGTGAAGGCAGCATGAGTCGTAGGAGAGTAGATTTGAGTCATCCACGACCTAAGGAGTCACGAGAAGGGACGTTGCAAGCTAATGAAGCGGCTTTAAGTCGTTTCCGACTCAACAAAGAAGGTCTAGGTCGGCAACGACCTACGAAGGAAGATGTGGACCGACCTAATGAGACACCGCTTCTGGTGATAAGTCGTACACGTCTCAACGACTCATCCATAAGTCGTGTACGAGTTAACAAGAGCAGAGAAGTGGAAGTAGATGAGTCGTTCGGAGATGACTCGCTTGAAGGGATGTGCCGCAGGGAAGACCATGAGTCGGTGAAGCCTTGAGTCGTGAGTAGTTGTAACTTGTATGGGTGTTGAGCCGGTTGAGTCGTGACATATGTTGAGTCGTGTTGTACGCATATATAGTTGAGTCGTATGGCGTTTGTATCTGATGACTCGTGTTGTATATAAGTCGTCATGTTTAGGTTGTCTATTTTTGCCGCTGTTATGAGTCGTAAGTCGTTGTTTTTGAGTCGTTTGCTCTTGAGCCGTGTGATGTACTTCGGTCTGTTGTGTTGCTAAGTCGGTAATGACTTATGATGAGTCGTGAGTCATGAGTCGGCCACGACTTAAGGGTTGTGTTGTGAAAACTCTATAAGTAGGGGTGTGTGTTGTACATTTAAGGTTGTTGATTTTTAAATAAAATTTCTTGTTGATTGCTTTGTGCTTTCTTCTCCAATTGGTAGTTGAGTGTAATCTCCTATCTCCACTTACGTCATTCGAGTGCGCTCGAATCCACGTTGGTTGAAGCCGATTCACGGAATCTAGTGCGCTAGATCAACGTACGAAGAATCGTAGATCTTTGAACACGGTATAGTGCGCTATCAACGTGTTTGAGATAGCTAGAATTCGGTATCTTCGGATCAACGAATTTGGGCATTTCGGTATCTTCATTCCATCGATCGCTACTTTCACCGATTGAAGTTTGTTTTGAATTATCCGCTGCGTCATTATTGGTATCAGAGCCATACTTAGCCAATCATAGCTAAGTTGATTCTTGGAGCCAAGTACTTGAAGTTGAAGTTTGAAGTTGTGTTCGTTGTGTTCATCTTGAAGTTGCAACAAGTTTGGAGGATTTGATCTATAGCATTTTTAATCAAAGTGTTGGAGAGTGTTTGAATTTGTGAGGAGAATTTTTGCACGCCAAGTATATAAGAGTGTGAGCCGTGCCTTATGTTCGAATTGAAGCCGACTTAACATTGAGCCGAGCCAAGTTAAGTCGTGAAGATCAAGCCGAGACAAGATTGAGCCGAGCATTGTTGTTTGAAGTTGAAGGTTGAGCCATGACTCATTGTTGTTTGTTGAAGTGTTTGTGAAGTTTTTCAATCATTCCACCAAGGAGAGCTAATCGTCATCAAAACGTTGAAGCTTTGTATCGTAGAGAAGAAGCCGAGCTTATGGAACAACGAATTAATGAAAAATTTGATGAAGGCATTGGTAAATTGGAGAAATTGATGAATGACTTGAATCAAAGGAGGAGATCACCAAACTCGAACCATGGAGGAAACCGAGTTTCGCCATCGGTTACGGAAGCGAGGAGGGTATCACCACATTCTTTTAGAGATAGAAGAGAAACATCAATTTCATCACGACGAGATCATCGTGACTATGCAAATGAAGAGAGAAGAAGTCAACATGAATTTGACAATGAAGCCTATAGAGATGAAGAGAGACATAGTCAAAGAAGCATGCATGAACGAAGGGATGATAATGGTCGAGATCGATGTAGGCGTACCTTTGATTTTGTTGAAGAGGGTGATAGAACTAGTATTCATTATCGAGATCGAGACCAAATTCGAAATTCTTATCGGGATGTTGAAGATGATCGACGTTGGGAATCGGGTATGAAGATGGAAATTCCAGAATTTAAAGGAGGGATGGTAGCAGAAGAATTTCTTGATTGGTTATCTAATGTTGAAGAAATCTTTGATTTCAAGGAAGTGCCGGAGAATCGTCGAGTGAAGTTGGTTGCTACTAGATTGAGGGGAAGAGCATTGGCATGGTGGCAGCAAACTAAACTTACACGAGAACGGATGGGGAAGTCGAAGGTCGTTGAGTGGGATAAGATGAAGAAATTGATGAGATCTACTTTCTTACCATACAACTATCAATCACTTATATACCAGAGATTGCAGAATCTGAGGCAAGGGACGAAGTCTGTTAGTGATTATGCTGACGAATTTTACCAACTCATTGCCAGGAATGATATTATGGAAACGGAAGAACAACTAACTGCTAGATTCATTGGGGGATTGAGAATGCAGATCCAGGATATGGTTAATATGTTTGATCCAAGGTCTGTAGCAGAGGCACATCAGAAGGCGTTAGCTTGGGAAAAACAAGGAAGGCGTGGAGGTGGTGCGTTTACTAATTCCAACAATCAAGCAAGGGGTGTTGGTGGAAGTTCTAATGTTCCTAAACCTATTACAAAGCCAGTGGTAAAGGAGGCTGAGAAGGCGAAGGTTAGCAGTGTTTTCAAATGTTATAATTGTCAAGAGTTGGGTCACAAAAGCAATGAATGTCCGAAGCCGAAGAAGAGAGCAATGGTTGCTGAGATTGAGGATGATGGTGAGGAAGCAGAATGTTCAAATACACCTTATGTTGAGGAGGAAGAAGAATTGTTTGGAGATGAAGGTTGTAATCTTATGATGAGAAGGTCTTGTCTTACACCAAAGCAAGAGGAGGACTGCAGTTGGTTGAGGAGTAACATATTTCAGTCAACATGTACTATTCTGGGGAAAGTTTGCAAGTTTGTCATAGATGCTGGGAGTTGTGATAATATTATTTCTACAGAGGCTGTGAGGAAATTGAACTTGAAAACTGAGAAGCATCCTAAACCGTACAAGCTAGCATGGTTAAGGAAGGGTGGTGAAGTGAAAGTGAGTCGAAGAGCTTGTGTTAATTTTTCTATTGGGAAGAAGTACAAAGATGAAATTTGGTGTGACGTTGTAGACATGGACGTGTGTCATTTGTTGTTGGGCAGACCGTGGCAGTTTGATAGATCAGTTCAACATGATGGTCGTGCCAATAGCTACAGTTTCATGTTCGAGGGTACTAAAATTACTTTGGTTCCCAAGAAGCAACAACAGAAGGAGAGCAAGCTGGAGGAGATTGAGGAATTGAAAACTTTATTATCCTTGAAGGAGTTTGTTAAAGAAGTTGAAGAGGAGCCTGAAGTATACGTGTTGATTGGGCGTGAGAGCAGTGAAGAGGTTGAAATTTCTGAAGAAGCAAAGCCAGTTTTGAAAGAGTTTGAAGATGTATTTCCAGAGGATTTGCCTAAGGAGTTGCCACCATTAAGAGACATTCAACATCAAATCGATCTTGTTCCGGGAGCAGTGTTACCACATAGACCACATTACCGAATGAGTCCGAAGGAACATGAAGAGTTACGAAGGCAGGTGGAAGAGTTATTAGAACAGGGACGTGTTCAGGAAAGCTTGAGTCCTTGTGCAGTACCAGCTTTGTTGGTGCCGAAGAAGGATGGAACATGGAGAATGTGTACAGATAATAGAGCTTTGAACAAGATTACTGTTCGTTACAGATTTCCTATGCCGAGGTTGGATGATTTGTTAGACCAGTTGAGTGGGGAAACTATCTTTTCGAAGATTGATTTGAAGAGTGGTTATCACCAGATTCCAATTAGACCAGGTGACGAATGGAAGACAGCCTTCAAGACGCGAGAAGGGTTATACGAATGGTTGGTTATGCCATTTGGTTTGTCAAATGCACCTAGTACATTCATGCGGGTGATGAATCAAATCTTTAGACCATTCATTGGGAAGTTCGTGGTGGTTTATTTCGATGATATTCTGATTTATAGCAGGAGTACAGAGGAGCATGTTCAACATTTGAGGGAAGTATTGATTATTCTTCGGGAGGAACAATTTTATGCTGCTACGAAGAAATGTGTGTTTATGACGCACAGTGTTTTATTTCTGGGCTATATTGTTTCAGGAGAGGGAATCCAAGTGGACCAGAGTAAAGTTGAAGCTATTAGAAATTGGCCACAGCCGAGAACTATCACTGAAGTTAGAAGTTTTCATGGATTGGCGTCATTCTACCGAAGGTTCATTCCACACTTCAGTAGCGTGATGGCACCAGTTACCGATTGCATGAAAGGAAAACAGTTTGTATGGTCAGAGGGAGCGGGAGTTGCTTTTGAGAAGATCAAGGAGCTATTGACGACAGCAACGATTCCTGTTTTACCTAATTTTCAGTTGTTGTTTGAGCTACACACTGATGCATCAAAGGTGGGGATTGGAGGAGTGTTGAGTCAGCAGGGGAGACCTATTGCATATTTCAGTGAAAAGTTGTCAGGGGCGAAGATGAGATACAGCACATATGACGTTGAATTTTATGCTGTGGTGCAAACGATTAAACATTGGAGACATTATCTATTTCAGAAAGAATTTGTTCTGTACACTGATCATGAGGCATTGAAGCATTTACAGGGGCAGGATAAGATTTCAGCGAGACATGCATCATGGATTGCATATTTACAGCAGTTTACTTTTGTCGTTAAGCACAAATCAGGGGTGACAAATCGGGTAGCTGATGCTTTGAGTAGGAGGAGTCATTTATTAACGACAATGAAGGTTGAAGTGACGGGGTTTGAAATGTTGCCAGAACTGTTTGGGGAGGATCCTTACTTTGCAAAGTTTGTTGAGAAAGTTAAGGATGGAAGTTCGGATGAATTTGTGATGGTTGATGGTTTCTTGTTCAAAGGAAATCAATTATGCATTCCAGACTGTAGTTTGAGAATGAAGATTGTAAAAGAGTTGCATGAAGAAGGGCATGTGGGCCGTGATCGTACTTTGCAGTTGATTTCACAGTCTTACTTTTGGCCGTCGATGAGGAAAGAAGTGGGAAGGTTTATAGAGCGATGTCATATTTGCCAAGTTTCGAAAGGAACCGCGACCAATGCTGGTTTGTATATGCCATTGCCTGTACCGGCTAGACCATGGGTTGATTTGAGTATGGACTTTGTATTGGGATTGCCGAGAACAGAGCGTGGTAATGATTCGATATTTGTTGTAGTTGATAGATTTTCTAAAATGGCACATTTTATTGCTTGCAAGAAGACAACGGATGCTGTTCGTGTTGCTCAACTATTTTTCAAGGAAATCTATAGACTTCATGGATTGCCAGAGTCTATTGTGTCAGATAGGGATACTCGTTTTCTGAGTCAATTTTGGTTAAGTTTGTGGAAGATGGTGGGAACGAAGCTGAAATTTAGTAGTGCTTATCATCCGCAAACTGATGGACAAACAGAAGTTGTAAACAGGTCATTGGGAAATTTGTTGCGATGTCTTGTACAGGATAATTTGAAAAACTGGGACATGAAGTTATGCCAAGCCGAGTTTGCACATAATCATGTAGTGAATCGTAGCACGGGATTCAGTCCATTTCAGATTGTTTATTCAAATTTACCCAGGGGACCGTTAGATTTGGCAGTAGTACCACAGTCAAAGGGAACGGTTAAACGAGCTGCTGATTTTGTTGAAGGATTGACGGAATGTCATAGAATCGTTCAGGAACGATTGGAGAAATCGAATGAGAAATATAAGAAATCTGCAGATTTGAAACGACGAAATGTTGAATTTAACGAAGGCGATTTGGTTTATACAGTGTTGACAAAAGACCGTTTTCCGGTAGGAACATACAATAAATTGAAGGCGCGGAAAATTGGTCCAATTGAAATTGTGAAGAAAATCAATGAAAATGCTTATAAATTGAAACTGCCGGAAGATGTTTACACGTCTGACGTGTTCAATGTTAAACATCTTGTTCCATATTACGGAGGTAAACAATCAGATGAAGAAGAATGTACAAATTCGAGGACGAATTTTTCTCAACCAGGGGAGGATGATGCAGCTAAGGCCAGAGAAGAAGTTGTGCAATCTTTAATTCCTGAAAACATGAGTTTGTGGTGTAGTGTGATGAGTCGTACACGACTCAGTGAAGGCAGCATGAGTCGTAGGAGAGTAGATTTGAGTCATCCACGACCTAAGGAGTCACGAGAAGGGACGTTGCAAGCTAATGAAGCGGCTTTAAGTCGTTTCCGACTCAACAAAGAAGGTCTAGGTCGACAACGACCTACGAAGGAAGATGTGGACCGACCTAATGAGACACCGCTTCTGGTGATAAGTCGTACACGTCTCAACGACTCATCCATAAGTCGTGTACGAGTTAACAAGAGCAGAGAAGTGGAAGTAGATGAGTCGTTCGGAGATGACTCGCTTGAAGGGATGTGCCGCAGGGAAGACCATGAGTCGGTGAAGCCTTGAGTCGTGAGTAGTTGTAACTTGTATGGGTGTTGAGCCGGTTGAGTCGTGACATATGTTGAGTCGTGTTGTACGCATATATAGTTGAGTCGTATGGCGTTTGTATCTGATGACTCGTGTTGTATATAAGTCGTCATGTTTAGGTTGTCTATTTTTGCCGCTGTTATGAGTCGTAAGTCGTTGTTTTTGAGTCGTTTGCTCTTGAGCCGTGTGATGTACTTCGGTCTGTTGTGTTGCTAAGTCGGTAATGACTTATGATGAGTCGTGAGTCATGAGTCGGCCACGACTTAAGGGTTGTGTTGTGAAAACTCTATAAGTAGGGGTGTGTGTTGTACATTTAAGGTTGTTGATTTTTAAATAAAATTTCTTGTTGATTGCTTTGTGCTTTCTTCTCCAATTGGTAGTTGAGTGTAATCTCCTATCTCCACTTACGTCATTCGAGTGCGCTCGAATCCACGTTTGTTGAAGCCGATTCACGGAATCTAGTGCGCTAGATCAACGTACGAAGAATCGTAGATCTTTGAACACGGTATAGTGCGCTATCAACGTGTTTGAGATAGCTAGAATTCGGTATCTTCGGATCAACGAATTTGGGCATTTCGGTATCTTCATTCCATCGATCGCTACTTTCACCGATTGAAGTTTGTTTTGAATTATCCGCTGCGTCACCCTCTAATCGACCATTTGTTCTCCATAGATCAAGAGATAACTGAAGGGAGGAGGAGCTTGTTATTTGCTTCAGTGGCTCATTTCAACAAAAGTAGTGCTCAAAAAGCAAGGAGAAATATCTTAGTTTATAGGGAAGTTAATTATTAAATTTATTTAAAAATGCCATTCATGCTTCGAGAATCGAGCTTGTACGACTTGCAGGAGTGTCGTATCATGACAATTCTTCAACATCCAAATCATCTCATTTTTCTCTTCATTTTGGTATATAATACGGCACCATTCGTGATAACGTCTTGAGTTGTTATTTTCACATGTTTCAATGTACTAGCAATCAGATTGTTTGATTCCAAAAATTATTCAACTGCATAACTCGTACTATTTTCCTCTTTCCAAAAACGTCACCTGCCCATCAAGAGTCTACCGAATCCAACCATGCAAGTGTATCCACATAATATATGTAGCTAAAAATAAATCCCAAAAAAGATGTAACATCTAACCTATCAATGTTTACACTCAAAACTCTACTAAATGAATATTCTAGACCCAATTAAAGAGTAACCTAGCTTCCAAAAACTTAATAATAACATCTAGCATCATTAGCATTCAATAACTAACACAGGGACACCTAAGTAGTCCTATGCTACTATGCCACGCATATCAATAAACAAACAAGCAATCAACCAATAACATATATGTTTAAGGCAAGTAGTATACTACCATGCTAAGCTATAAAGATTTAACTGCTAACAAATCGACCTTTTATCATGGTTAAAAAAATGGCAACATCTCCTTTGCATGGTGTGTTTTCCCACACTCCCTACTTTGTAATATATGGAATAACCAATAATATATATCATATCCAATAACGTATGTCCAACACACAACATAACATACACCATGTCTGTAATGCGTACCTTTTTATGAAACTTATTACCAAGAATCTTACCATTTAGATGTGTTTTAAAGCAAGCAAGATTCCATGCAGCCACACTATTTCTTTCATGTACCTAGCTATTACTCAAAAAATAGTATTGTGAGTATGTCTTGTACTTTATTTACAAATATACAAGTGCATACTAGCATTCAAATCGAATTCCAACATACAACACATGTCAATCAAGCTACCTCATTTGAACATGTTTACTGTTAGTTCCTTACTATTTACTTCCATAAGACACACTTCTAAATATGCATAACAGGTACATGCATCTACACAATTCAATGAAATCATTTTTATACAATGAAAAATCATCATAAATATACATTGTCATACTTAAATACATATACATGTCCATACATACGTATATGCAATTTAACGTGCTTTTACAGAAATACCTTTTAGTTTATTAAATTAAGCCTTCTGGTATGCATTAATATAAATATTATCATCCATGTGTATTTATAAACACGGTAACTTCGTATGCACATCAAAAATGTATTTTTCTTCACTTCTACGTACAAAATTATCGAATATGTATGTGTGTGTAAACACATTTTTTCATAATTCCTTTATTCGTGCTTAAAAATCAAATAACTTGATTCCTTTATTATACATTTAAAAAACCTTATCTTTGAATACACTGTCACGGGTATATTACAAGAATAATGCCGCTTCCCTTGCTTCTTTAAAAATGTCATTTTTCACAGATAAATCATTTTTTCTTAAATGAAACAACTTATAATATCTCAAAAGTATTTGCTTTAATTATACATATTTAAACTTATATTTTATCATAAATGATTCGAGACGAGTCTAGTTCGTTAGAAAATAGTTTCTTTATTCGCTAACTTTCAAAGTTACTTTTAGCTAGTTTTAAAATTACTAAGAGATGATAACCACTGTAAAATGTCATCTACATGATTTGTTATAAATTATTTCAAGTAATAATAAATTTAAGGCTTACTAACTTTGTCAACTACATGTTTTTAGCTTAGAATGGTAGTATATTGAGATAGTTAGGGGTATGCCCAATGGATAATTATGTAACTTAGTGTCAATATTAACTATGTAATAAAATCTCCTTCGAAACAGAAGGTTTTTGTTTTTTCTATATACATTTATTATTTTAAAATATGTTAATTAAATAATTAATCTAAGTATATTTTGATAAAAATTCATAAATGATATGTTACGTGATAATAATTACAATGAGTTGTAAATATAAGAAAATTATCATAGTATTAAATAACATGTAATTTTAAATATTAGTTATCCAGATGTTTCGAGAAAGGATATTGATACATCTATTAAGACCGGAGTATATAAATTTTTCTTTATGTTAAGTAGTGTATCTAGGGCTTTATATAGGACAGGACAGTCCGTTGTCCGACTTGGTCCGAGGCTGTAAGACGTATGATCCGTGTCCGTATGATTCTCATTTAAGACATGAATTAGGACAAGAAAAAATGTACGAAAAAATGTCCGTCCGAAAATGTTCTATGTTTTCTATTGTTCGAACATTGTCCGTCCATTGTTCGACTCGTACGAACAATATTCAAAGCTAAAGTTTGTTCAGTCTGTGTCCGTTCGAATCTCTTATATGACAGGAATATGACACACCTCCGTCTGGTCCGGTCCGATCCGTTTACACCCCTAAGTATATCACTCGGTGCTGTTGGGGACACCAAGGGATTACATATTGATAGTTATTGGATAACTATGGATTGACTCGTCAAGAGTTTCATGTTGGTTAACAATAACTATGTCAAATAGAAAATTTTGAGTGATTTACGGTATCACGCAATTCTCCACACTTAAGAATACTATTAGACTTCAAGGCGGACATTGTTAACAAGTTTTCTTGTCAACATCCCAAGGTTGTGCTAAGGAGCGAAGATTATTCTTTAGGCAAGTAGAATAGGAAGGAAGTAATGTATCCTTTTTGAGTATCCTTTTCGAATAGGCTTCAGTAAGCGGGCATTACTCACACAGACCTTTCGATTGTGTCGAAAGGATTGGATTCAGTACTTAATAGCCTTTCGTATTTGCTAAGTTAGATCGGTCTTTCCTTTGAAAGCGTTCCTTTCGATTCAAATGAGGTATCTTAGAGAGTTTTTCCTTTGACGGTTATGACCTTGTCGAATGCCTTGATAATGGTGTAGCAAGGACTTATTCTAAGAATAAGATATTAAGGTTCCGACCCTGTCGGAAGAAAGTTGATTTTAGTGATAAAGTTTGAACGAGGAATTTGTGTTAGGTTTCCGAACTTTTTGGAAACGATGAGCTTAACCTTCTTGGGTTTGTACTAAAAATATTAAGCTATAGTGCTTTGGTGAAGGGTTTCGACCTTGTCGAAAGCCGAATCCTTGAACTCCTTTTTTTTGTCGGAGGTTCAGGTAAGTTGTAACTTGGTTTTGACCTTGTCGAAAGCTAAAACTTGAAGGAAGGTTACTTGAAGTATGAACTGATGCAGTTTAAATCTTACTAGGTTTGGACCGTGTCGACAATGGCCTTTCCATGAAGGTGAAACCTACAACACAGGAGTGAAGCTGACAAGACCTTTAATAAAATGAAGAGTAATCTAAAATACATGAAACTTCCCTTTTATAAGCAAAAGATGGCTTTATTACTTCAAATCCCCAAATTAATCATGTAATTAGAGTTACAACAATTTTTATTAGTGAAATACATGTTTGGAGTGGGAGGAATCGGATCCCCTAAAATATGACCCCTTGGGTCTTATTTATAGATGCAGGTTAGCACCTTTCGACTCTAATGCTTTCGACTGAGTCGAAAGGTGGCTGCCTAAAGACTTTAGCATGCTGCCAACTTTGTCAAAAGGTATGGTGGTGTTCCTCCTCTTTTAGTTGTCTCATAAGTGCTTCCGACTCTATCAATAGCCTTTGTTTATTGGTTTTGATGATGTTGATTTCTTCTGATCTGATGTAGAACCCTTCCCGACCACATTGGTTTTGACCAATTTGAAAGGCTTACTGCAGCTTTCGAAGGGGTTGCTCAAGATGATAATTGCTTTCCGATAGTTTAAATGAAGGCGAAACCATTAGTTTTGAATGTTTTGGTATATGCTCAAAGAGCCATTCTTCATTATTTTCGAAGTAGTGGCTTCGACTTAATTAAAAGGTCCTCATTTGGTCGAAAGGTGGTAAATGAAGGTGGAAGGGTGATTTTGACTCCTTCATCTTCTTTGGAAGTTAAGTATCTTCTAGATATTTGTTGGAGAAACCTTCCAACACATCTAAAAGGTCATGTTGCTTCTAGACTTTGATGCTAGCATCCCTTCAATTTTTTCGAAACGTTTATTTGGTGTCTTTCTTTCTTGTTTTCTTTTTCTTTCTATTTGGAATGGTTTTGACTAAGTATAAAGGTGATTTTTGGATTAACATTTGCCCCTCCTTTCGAAGGGATAAACTTGACTTTTCAAGTCAAATTTGTCGAAAACTAGAAACTTCCCGCTTCTTGGTCTTCCCACGTGGATCTGGGCAGTCTCATTCAAATCTCATCTAGCAGCTGATCACCTTGGCAACTTTTCTTACAAGTATGCCTTTCTTCTTCCTCTTTTACTTTTCTACAATCAAAATTTCTAACACAAGTAAAATAATTCTATAAATTCTCAAACTTTTACTTTCTTTCAAAAATCAAAGAAATTGCCAATTTTAATTCGTAAGTTTGAATTCAACTCTATTTTGCTATTTTTTCCTTTTTTGTTTATGTTTTAATTGAATTTTATTTAAAATTTCAAAATTGAAGTTTGATTTTGGCAGATTTGAATCTCAACTTTTTGAATAGGTTTGGTTTGGTTTACTAAGAAACTTTTCCTACCTAGGTTTCAGGAATTATAGAGTTTATTTCTAGTTTATAATTTTAGATTTGACAGTGGTTGATACTGAAATCTATCCTTTTATTGGGTTTGGATTATCATTTCAAACTTTACTACTTTTGTCTTCATTAGAAATTTGGGTTCCTAGTTTGATAATGCTTTTATACATTTGAAATCAACAAAATTCATTTTCCTAACAAGTTTAATTTGTTTATTTTGAGAAATTTTAGGAATCCGGGATTTGCAATCGGGTTGGGGAAGATGGCAGATCCTATTTTCTTCACTCAGAAATTTCAAATGTATGGATGGAAAATTGACGCCACAAAATGACATTTAAAAGGGATTGAGGTGGCAACGTTGGTTTTGCTTCCTTAGCCCCATTCGATGGGCTCGAAAGGCATTGTAGTGCCAATTTGATCAACCTTGTTGAAAGGGTATGTTGTTAAGTAGAGAGCAGCAACCCTTTCGACGTAGTCGAAACCCCTTTTGTTTTGATTGCAATCCATCTTCCTTGGTTGATTTTAGGAACCATCATAAGACCTCTTCAACTCCTTCGACACCACTTTAATCTACTGAGTCCAAACCCTCTAGAGCTGTTTTTGTCCAGCATTGTCGAAACGTCCTAAGCGCATATAAGTTTAACTTAGAACCTTTCGATTCAATGGGTATATTAGGTTTTGAAAACATTTGTATTTTTCTTAGGATATCTTAGTTATTGATTTCGACAGTGTCGAAGGGACTTGTTACTTGTTTCATGAAATGTTTGCAGTACAAGTTTTAACTCAAGTTCTTAGGTTAACCTTAACTTCCTCCTTTTAATAATTGGGTTCCTGTAGAGCGTTGGACATTGTCGAAAAGTGCTAATTTGAAAAAATATTTTGACTTGTCCTTTCGACCTTGTCGATAGGGAATACTTTTATTTAGGCTTTCGACAATATCATGGAGTGTTTGCTAAGTGTTGATGTCCTTTTCTCTTCAACTTTGTCAAAAGCCCAATGTCTTTGATTTTTATCTTAAATTTTTACACAAACTTAAAGTTTTATATTTGATTATATTTGGGTTATCTAGGTAGGTTTCTTTGACTTGTTCTTGAAGGTATGCTAGATTCATAATTAATCAAAATTTTAACTAAAATGCTTTCACCTGATAGAGTCATGAGTTCCCCAAAAAAGGCAGAAGCTATCTCTAAGCATTCTCTTATGTCAACTCAAGATGAAGTCAATGTCATCCTTAACGACTTCAACATCTCTGGTATTGAAGCCATCCCTCCTAAGGAGACTGACACCATCAATAACCCTCCTGAAAGGTTCTTTACATACACCATCATCCAAATATGGCATAAGGGATTCTAACCTTTCTCGGAATTTTTATCCACATACCTCTCACATGTTGGAATTAACCCAATCCAGTTGTCACCAAATGTTTAAACTTATCTCTTATCTATAGAAATGATGGCATTGGAATTGGGACTTCCTTCTCTCAACGTCGAACTGTTGAACTACTTGACCCGACTGGTCAAGCTGGGCAATCTTAATAGCTAGATATACAGAGACAATCCTAAGAAAAAGTAGATATTAGATGGGGTTAATAAATTCAGGGACTTGTGAAACCAGTTTTTCTTCATTAAGTGTTTCCTAATATTCATGAGACTTTCGTTTCCCCTCATAAGTCATGATTTTTGTCATTTTCCCTTACTCAATGATTTCTCTTGCCTAATCTTTGCTTTTATTAGGTATCCCTACTAAAGAGCTTAGCGATTATGATGAGTAAACAATCGACTCTCTAATTGCAGCCTCAAAACAAGTTGGGAGCAGATTGACGCTGTTGACTCTTACAAATTTAAGAAAGCACTCTCGTCTGCCAACAGGACAAAAGATCTTAGGAATTCCTCATATGTTCAACATACTTCCCATGGCAAACGCTTTCTCTCCCTAGGAGACCCATCGACTTTTTATCCTATGTCACCCATTTGCTCTGATCGCTCTAGTATGTTATTGGCCATGTATTTGCTTTGCATCCCTGTATTTTTTGAATTATTTTGTTGACTTTCAACCTGCTTGAATTCTTTTCAATTACTTATCAAGTCACAACACCTATTAGCGGTATTGCTCCCCCTCCTACAACCTCTAAAGCATCATCTACCATTGAATCTCTCGCCAAATCTAAGAGAGCTTTCAAAAGGAAGTTAGTGGAGTCATCCGACACCGAGCTACCTAAGAAAGTTGCTAAAGTTGTTGATGTAGAGGAGGAGGAGGAACGTTTTTCTCTTGAAAAGGTTCCAAAGAGTCCTGTTGTTGAAGCTCCCAAAAAAAAATGGAGCAAACTTCGTCTATTCCCAACCCTTTTTCTCGCATCTCCATTTTTTATTCTCCAACTGTATTTGAGCATAAGCAGTTGACTTTGCTAACGTCTCCTTCCGTAAAACAAATTCCTCTGAAGTCGTTATATTCTTCCTTTCCTTCCATTAATTTTGAAGAGACAACCGAGTCCATCCTGCATTCTAAATCTTTTACTTCTATTTGCCCACTTTCCTTCACAACAGATTTGGCAGGGCATTGTCGCTTTCTAGTGGAGCAGCAACTTCTGGTAAGTTTCTCTTCAGTTGACCTTATCATCATTGGTTTTCTCTAAATCACTAATTTGTGTTACGTTTCTCCTTTCAGATTTCTAAGAATTGGTTAGCTTTGAATGATCATGCTTCAAAGTCCCCTGATCAATCATCCAAACTGCGGGAGGAAATTTCTGACCTCAAAAATAAAGTATCTTCTCCTTCCATTGCAAAAGATGACGCCTCCTCAGAGCTAAAGTGATTAAAAGCTTCTCTCGCCTAGGCTAAAACCGATCTTGCGTCAGAAAAATAAGCTCGTCAACTCCTTGATGACGAGAAATTTTCCATGGAGCTCACTTTACAAGATTCGAAAGATGAGAAACCTCACTTAGCTAGAAAGAAACTCTCTTTAAAGGATAAGTTTAAGAAGACTAGGGCTGCTTTGAAACTCGCTGTCAACGCAATTACTGATGCTAACTAGCGAGTGTTTCAATTTGTTGATGCTACCCTTGGACAAATGCTACTGAAATCTTATGAAGAAGCCCTATGCTTGCATATGCTGACAGCTTCAAGAAAAGTCTAGACTTTGGCTTCCCTTCGCTTGATTCTGCCCTAGTCGATAGAGTGATGGGAAAGATTAATCAAATGAAGCAGGGGATTGAGCCTGCAGATGAGGAGGAGATCAATGCCTTTGAAATCCTTTCTTTTGATGTCCCCTACTTTGATATCGAGTCGGAATCTTGGGATGGGGCGACAAAAATGATGCCATCGGGGAGGAAGGCGATGATGGTGGAAATCGATGATAATAATGATGTTGGTGATGACGACCTTGTAGGCGGCCAAGGTTCTGATGGAGATAGAGGGGGTCCTTATGGAAATTTCTAGAAGGATGGTGGCAATAGTGTTAAATCTCCTAAAAAAAGCCATCTCCTCAGAAGGATGTTCCACCTACATCCCCCGGGCCTTCTGCTCCACTAGAGGATGAACCTGCTCATGTTCATGCCTTAGATCCAAAAGGGAAAGTGTAGGCCTACCAAGCTTCTGTCCTAGCATCTGAGGTATGGGATTCACTGTTTAAATATCTTTTACTTCAAAGAAAATAATTAGTGCAAAATCATTTGTTTTAGATAAGGAGGTGGTCCTTCCTTTCCTATAAGATAAAACTTGGAAGAAAACAAGTCGAAATTAACCAGTTATATAGGGAATTAGATAAACAGATGAATGATCATAATGTTCTTTCCGAACGGTACCATAGTCTCTACAGAAATGCCTCGGTACCGACGTCTTTTAAACATCAAAGGGCTGCCCCCCTAATTAAAGAGTGTATGCCTCCGATATGACGCTCTCTTAAAGGAGAATCGAGAGTTACTCGCTTTATTTTGGATGCTGACTGAAGAGAGACATCTTAGTTAACTTTTTGTATAAAGCTTATTGTAGACATTCAATTATAAACTTTTTGTACTTAGGCAAATTTAGTGGGGCCTAATTAGACGTTTTCATAAAAGACACTTAGATGAATTTTAATCTGACCCGCATCCTAGAGCTTGCTGTAATTTACTATGGGTCAAGTCAATTCTTCAAAATCTCCCCGCTGAAACGCTTAAGTACTACAAAGATAATTTTTTTTGAGAGAAATGTATGATCCTCTAATAAAGAGGAGAGCACACATGAAGCTATATATATATAACACATAATATGATGCTGCCAACATACCTGACTGGTGACAAGTCTAAGTACTAGAACAAATAAAGAAACAAGTACCTCTATAATGAGCTCCGGCAAAGCCACAGCCCATTACACCCTAATACCGAGCTCCGGCAAGGCCACCGCCCAATATTAGGGTGTTAGAGGTACCTAAACTGAACAAGAATCGAAAACTAGAAGTACTGAGAGTCAGCACCATCAAAAAGAACCTCTAAGTAGCTGCCTTAGAAGAGAAAAACTAATCTCAAATAAGAAAAGATCCATAAAGAAGAACTCCAAGAAATGATCCATAAAGAAGTACTCCACTTTGAAGACAAGGTATATCAGAAAGAACTGTATAACACAATCAAAACTCCTAGGTATGACTATTCGGCACATCAGTACAAAGACGCTAACTATCCTACAAACCTGAAAAGAGAAACTAGCAACTTACCTAATCCAAACTTGTAAAAAAAAATAGGGAAACATATTAGTAATAGTCACATATATGTATATAAATAGAATTTATATACATATATGCGAGAATAAAATTAAATGTGAAAAATGATGCAAAGATAAAATAGTACCAATAACTAACAATACTAAAAAGCAAAGGAAATTTAAACTATTTAGAAAAGGAAGACAAATAAAAAAACTAGAACAAAAACAAAAATAAAAAACAAAAACATTACTAGAAGCATCTTTAAGGACCTATAATAGGAAGAAAATTATTATGCATCATGTAAACATCATTTAAATTAGAAAAGGTATTAATATAATTATTATTAGTGTCAAAATTATGAATGTTATGTTTAAATATGTTAATATTATTTCTAACCTTGTTAAGATATTTCTTAAAACAATTATTTTTGGCTGATTTATATTTTGGGTCTGAAAACCCAATTTAAGAAAAAAGATGAATGTGATATCCAAGAAAATTTAAAGCAAATTCAAATGTAATAATCTCTTCTATAAATTATTTAAATTTAGTAAAATTGTTATTTATTTCAAAACAAATAATAATGATTGTTTATATATAGAGATAAATAGATTTTAAATAGAATTATTATTTCAAATTGAATTTGTATTTGTTTTTGTGTTGATTTTAAATTGAATTTGAATTTGGATTTAAATTTGAAATCTAAAAGATAATTATCTTAAAATGAAATTGGATCTAAATATATATGTAAAAAACATAAATATAATATAAAAGATAAATGGATTATATAATAAAATTCCGATGTAAAAGACAAGTGTTAAGATTTTGAAAAAAAAAGAAACACAAATTAACAAATGTAAGTCATTAAACATAAGAAATTAATATATTAAACAAGTTTAAAACACATGTCAATTAAGGAATTTATGAGAAAAGCATTTGTCACATATGGATGGTATGAATCAATAAGTGGCAATGATATTTTTTATTTGAAAATCTATAAGAATATTTTATAATTCAGACTGATCATTTTTCCTCTCTTGAAATCTTTTTCTTTCTTCTTCTATTTTCAAAAACTAAAGAGGAAAATCAAGCTAACACCAATAATATTTCAAACCTGAACTGAGTTATGCAAGAATTTAAGGCTTCAGCAAGCAAGATTTCAACTCAAATACAAAGATTAACATCAGAATCAAATGAAATCAACAGCAGGCTATTCATTTCATCAATCAAAAATTTCCAAACTACAAACACGAGACTGTTCTCTGCTTTATAAACCTATGAGTAAACTACTCCTATTGTTAATTCTTAAGCCTGTTAACAATGATGCTAGTGATTTATCATTGACATAACCTGTGGAAATCTATTTGCATGATGAAGATATGTCTGCATGTAGAAAGATATACAGTTATTGAACAAGTATGCCTATATATATGTTTAAAACCTCTGTTACTTGTCACAGGCTTATAAATTTAGTTTTTAAATCCTAATTTTTCTTTATGCCAACAATATTAAGCAAGAATTTTAAAAACAAGATTGAGCAGGGTAATGCAATTTCATTTTCAAAAAGAAATTTAGTAGGAAATATTAAATAGAAGATGTGAAAATAAGAAAATAAAGTAAAGTTCTTTAAAAACAGAAAATTTATATGTCTAAATTTCTTATATTGGATATGTAATCTGAGTGTGTACTAAATTCATGAATTATGACAACTATATCACATTTTAAGTTAGTGGATAATAAGGAATTTAGAGATGATCATAACTGGGTTTAACTTCGATCTCCGACAATCTCGAAGCTCGGAAAAATCAGATTAGAAGCAGGAGATAGGTGGATGAACCACGGTGGTAGGAAAAATAGTTAGGAGTTTTACAGATGGTCGTGGGGGCCAGTACGAGACGAACTAGGGTTTTGGATTGGGTTCTGTCAAGTAGAATGGCGTGATGATCTCGGCTATAATGTGGCATCAAGTTCGATCGCGAGCGATGGGGAAGTTGAGGGGGTCAATGGCGAGGCTAGAATCAGAGCGACGTGGACTCCGGTCGTCTTGATCGTCGTGGCGAGCATCTTTTGTCAAGGTGATTTGGGATCTGGAATGTTCAAATTGCTTGATTTTTTTTCGGATTTTCTCATGCGAAGTTGGGTAGCTGGGATGAACGAGAAGGTCCGTGTTGACTTCACGGAAGTGTCGGCAGCGCTGGGTGATCCATCGGCGAAGTGTGCACGTGCATGCAAGATTGCTTGTATCAGTGGGAAGCTTGAAGTTCTGGGCCATTGAGGAAGAAGGGTTGGTCTTCGGGTGGAATGCTGTTTTTCACGATGTAGTTCACGAGTGAATTGGGATAGAGCTTGAAAGCATTTTGGGTTAAATTGTGAGTTTGTGTATCAGGTTTCCAGTTCAAATTAATCCAAGTTTTAAATTGATAATAGAATAATAGAAGGAAGCAACAAACTCGGGTAAAGGATCGATATTATTCGGGTTTGATCCGAAGTAAATCTTGTTCAAATTTTCAAGTTTAAAAATTAAATAAGTTTATAAATTCAAAACCGAATCTAGTTTTGAACCCTTTCTTAAAATTTATTCCTTTATAGTATAAATGTCTTAAATAATTGTTTAAGGATACTGTAATTTGTTTAACTTAAATTTGTTAAGTTAAAAGTCTTAATTTATCTTAAAACTCTAATTAAATGGTTTAATGGAGTAAGATAATTATAGGATAAATGGTGTATCTTATGATTAATTAAATCCTTGGATGATTAAGGACTAACTAAATTAATAAAGAATTTAAGAGTAACTAATTTATTTAATGAATTAATGATTTTCAGGGAATTTAATTAATTATGAACTAATTGACTAAAGATTTGATTAATTCATAACTAAGTATAAATTAATTAGTAATTCGAGTTTAATTGCTTAAATGATAATTACTTAATATAAGTAATTAAGGATTAGTTATTAAGGGTTAATTAATCTAATTATTAATTAGAGGATAATTAGTTAATAAAATTAAAGGTTAATTTATTGGGAATAGCTAACCATGTGGTAATTACTTGATGAAATTAATTAATTTAATGTAAATTACTTAAGGAAAGTAGTTAAGAATTAATTACTTAGTGTAATTAATCAAGGATTGATAGATTAAGGAAATTTATCAAGGGTTAGCTAATTAATGAAGTCTGATTAATTAAGGGGTAATTAATCAATGTAAGTAATTATAGGATAATTCATTTGAGTAATTAATTAAGGATAAATGTAATAAATCATTGTTAATTACTTATCGTAATTTAAGGTAGTTAATCTAGGATGATTAATTAAGATGGATAATTAAAAGATGATTAATTAATTGATTTGTAATTAATTAATGGTTAAGTAAAGGTAATCTAAGCAATTAAAGATTTGTAATTAATTTAATTAGAGATAAATTAAATTAATTCTAGGAATGATCCATCTTGCTTATGAATGATATTTGAATGCCTTGGATTATTTGTTATCCTTGATATGTGATTGTGATGCTTTATGAAATGAAATGTTTTTGTAATATGATATGTTGGGTTGAACCGAGATAATGTGGTTATCTATGATGAATTGCTATATAAAAGTGACATCTAGTATTTAAAATTTAATCACTTGAATAACTTGGGTTAAGATGTCATTAGATTCGAAGAGACCAAAGTCGGGTATTAGTTAATACCTGAAACCACTTTGATTTTTTTTAGATTGACATGTGAAATCAATAGGCAGAAATGGAATGATTTAAGCGAATTGGACCATTTAATCTAGTTTTGGTACTTAGAAATTGATGTGTGAAATAAGTGATGTCTATAACAAATTGTGAATTTGTATATTGGTACGAGTTACCCCGGGTTTTATTTAAGTTTAGGCTGTTGTATTCCATGTTAGATGGTTTGCTCAAGCTGGTTTCCAGCCTGACCCGGGTGTTAGTTTGATGTAATGCTCGGGTCAGACCGAGTATTACAGTTTTTCAGGTAAGGACGTTCTGGAGCTCAGGAGGCAAGCTGGATGGCAGGAACGTATGGAGTGTTTCCGATGTGATATATTGTTATATATCTAGGACATGTTGTTTTAAACTGTCCAGTGTTGTGTAAATGCTGTAACTCTGATGTATTAAAATGCAATTGACCGATGTAGCTTTCTTTGGGTAAAGAATATTATTTGATATTATATTTTACCTACTACGAATGTGAGATTCTGAGTTTGGTTTTCTGTTTCTTTTCTTCTATTTCTTTTCTTCTTTTCCTAACTATTTGGAATTTTCAGGATCGAAAATTTTGGGTCGTTACAATTGGTATCAGAGCCGAAGGTTAGGTGAGAACCTTGGCTCTGGTGGGATTACTCATTAAGGATAGGGTCAATGGTACCCTAGAATGAGTTGAGTGTGTGTGTGTGTATGAGAGCGTACTTGTTATTTTCTTATATAAAGATTTTAAATGATTTTATATAAGAATATATTTTGATATATAAAGCAATATTTCTTTCTAATAAATATTAAGGCAATTGGTTGTTAAATTATTGAAATTAAATTAAGTGGTAATAGAGATACAACCACATTGAAATTAAATAAGGATAAGTTTGGAATTGTTTCAAACTGAAATTAAAATCTTGAATTTGGGAAAGAGTTCCAAAATAAGATAATAATGAATTGGTTTCCAGATATGATAATCTTGATTATTATCATAAATGGTTGTTGTATTTAATAACGAAATGTGTGTTAATGAGTAAGCAAAATGAAATGTTTTAAGGAAGTAAAACATCTGGGTAAGTATGACTTATAAATTGAAACTGAAGATAATCTAAATTGTGACGTTTTAAATATGAGTCCAGAATTTGAAAATTGTTTCAAAGTAATAAAGAAATAATAAATAATATTATTTATGTATTAGAATGAAGGGTCCTATTTCAAACAGGGGTCGTTTGAAAATTTAACGAAATTTGTTTTGAATTAAAAACCAAAGGTGGTTTAAAATTTAAGGATAACTTGATGTGTAAAGGAAATAAATATGTATAAACGAAGGATATACATAATATCACAAATGGTTTGAAATAAACTCTAAATGTTGAGTTTTAAATTTAGAATAAGATGTGATACCCAAAGTGATAAGTTTTTGAACTTATAAATGAGAAGATTATTAATGTGAAGTTTAGAATTTGGAATGGGAATTCAAATTGTGTAAGGTTGGCTGGATTAAGTAAATTGAATTTAACTTTGAAAAGTTAAATAATTTAACAAACAACCTGAATTGGAAATTTCTGGATGAAATTGGGATTTAACCTGGAAAGTTAAATGGTTAATTTGAATTGGGAGTTTGTGTGATCTCAAAATGGGTTTGAGATCTAGAAATTGGAAGTGGATGGATGTTTTTAATAGTTTGAACAATACCATCCTGTTGTTATTAATAATCTTTAAGCTGAAATTGGATTTGTTTAAAATGAATGAAGAAATGGGGTACGGTAGCATAGCCATTATTAAGATAAAATGGAATCATTTTGGCCTTAAGGTTTGAATGTTTAAGATAAAACTTCAAAGGTTTGGTTTCAAGGTTGAAATTTGGTGATAAAATTGAAATTGAAAGATTTAGTTGTTTAAAAAGGATTTGAATTATTATTTGAACTTTGAAATAGGTTAAAAATGGAATTTGAATTCAAAATTAAATGGTTTAAAGATATAAGTTGATTTGATTTAAAGGATTAAATCAACATTTAGAATTTTAACTCGAATTTATATAATTCGGGATGGTTTAAATTTGAAATTTAAATTGAATTAGTTCAAATTGAATTTGATTTAAATTAATTGGAATTGTGATTGAAGATGTGTAAGTTTAAAAATTCAAATGGAAATTTTGGGTTGGATTATTTTGAAAAAGAATTGAGGATGAATGAGTTCAAATTCAAATGGGAATTGGAATTAATTTAAACTAGAATTAAAATGATTTGAAATTGAAGCTGGTTCAATTTGAAATTAATCCAAATTGATTTGAATAATTTGGATTTGTGATTAAAGTTGGATAAGTAAATTCAAATGGAATTTGAACTGAATTTGGTAAAAAAAATTGAGGTTAATTCAACTTGAATTGGGGGTTAAATCAATTTCAGTAGAAATTGAAGTTATTTAAATTGGAATTGAGTCAATTTAAATAGAAGTGGAAATTTAAATTTAATTTATGGGAATGTAGATTGGGAATTGAATAGTTTGACTCTGGACTATTTTCAATATAAATTGTTTTAATATAAATCTATTTTTTTCCAAACTATTTTGTAATTATTTTAAATTTCTATAATTATTTGACTATTTTCCAACTATTTTACAATTACTTAACTATTTTATATCTATTTTACAATTAATAATTATTTTTCAACTACTTATCTATTTTAAATTTTCAAGCTATTTTCTAATTTTAAGACGGTCTGAGTGCAAACTGTTTATGATTAAATATCCATTTGAGGAAAGAATTGAGGTGATAATCCAAATGGGATTGAAGCAATTGTGAATATGTGAATGAAAATTTAAGTGAATGTGAATAGAAAAGGAAATTGATTTAGCTAATAATCAATGAGATAAATACGTAAGATGTGCGTTTATTATTCTATTCCAATAGTGATGTGATCTAGATTCGAACACAGAATTTCAAGATAATATATCGATCCGAGTTGGGATTTTTCACTCGATTTTCGACGGCGAACCTGGATATGGATTGTTGATTAGTTCTGGATATTCTCTATCATAGTTATGGCTATGTAAGGAGAACTACGGTTTCTGATCAAAAAACCAAATCTGTGTCCGCACTAGGAAGTCGGGTGGATGGTACTAGTTCGGAAGTGAAATTGTATGATCGAGTAAGCAATCAGATTGATATTGCATACGGATGATACGTGTACATCATCCGGGGTTGAATGAAATTGATATTGAAATTTTTTGGATAAGAATTGTAAAATGGTTTTTAAATGAAAAGGTATATTTTGTGAAATATATGATGGAATAAAGTGGAAATTGGATATTTCTATGGTAGAATGGAAATATGGTTAATAAATTTATAAGAGAAATCAAATTTGAATATTTGATATTGGAGTAAACAAAGTTATATATCTTTTTTATATAAGATAAATCTCCCCTTGTTGAATCTATAGCCAAAATAAAAGGGTTTTGAAAATATTTGAAGTATAAAAGGTGTTTTATACAAGTTTGAAGAGATCCAAAGTTTTTAAAGTTATATATATATGTGTGTGTGTGTGTGTGTGTGTGTGTGTGTGTGTGTATGTGTATATATATATGTATAAAGGATCTTATGAGAATGATTTTGAGAAAAGGTTTTTAGAACCTTTGGATTTGGAAAGGCTTTTGATTTTGGGAAAAATCAATATTGGAATTTGGAAAGCCAAATTTGAGAATTATCGATTTTGGATAATCAATTTTAAGAAAGGAGATTTATATGAGATTCATACTAGGTGTATGATTTGGAAGATACTATATGTGTATAGTATAAAGTGTTTTGAAAACGGCTCTGGGGAAAAAGGCGCTCCCTTGAAGTGAACTTCTTATGAGTACCATAGGTTGGTACTATCTTGAACCCTAAGGGGAGTTCTAAAGTTGATCCTGTGAGGAGTCCGGGAAAACTTGTTTCTGAGGATTATGTGTAGTATGTAGCGGAAGTCGAGGGCGCCGATGCCTATAGAGGCATTTGGGTTATGTTGTGACGACAGTGTAATTCGATGTCACTGCGATCTACTGCAGACCATAGCGAAAGTCGTGTGTGCTGCTGGGAGCCAACAGTCTACGTTTGATTTTATATCGGTAGACTACGACCTATGGTAACATAGCGAAAGTCGTGTGTGCTGCTGAGAGCCAACAGTCTACGTTTGATTTTATATCGATAGACTGCGACCTATGGTAACATAGCAAAAGTCATGTGTGCTGCTAAAAGCCAACAGCCTATGTTTGATTTTACATCGGTGGACTGCGACCTATGTGGGAGTGAAGAAGTTTCATTCTTTTGGCAGCGGAATTCGAAGGCGCTGAGGCCTACAGTTATATGGATTTTTACTGTGATAGCAACGTAACTCCAGTTGTAGCTGCGATCTATAGTGGGTTCCATGGCGTAATCGAAGGGCGCGGAGGCCTACAGTTATCTATGGATTTTGTCGGGATGGCAACGTAATCATCGGGTTAACTGCGACCATGGATGGGGTGATGATTTCCAAAGCATTCTCACCAAAGATATTTCCTCTATTTTCAAAAATGTTTTCGATATTTTCAATAAAATTATTTTTCCAAATATTTTCACTAGATGTTGAAATGGGTTTACCAAGTACTTATAATTTTCAGTCCTACGCCTACAACGTATGACCGAATTTCTATAAGAACAATGATGGACTTATTGAGACATCGAGTTATAAAAAGTATTTTTTATAAAACTATTTTCCAACACTATGTAGGTTTTAAAAGTTTTTTAAAAATTCTTAATAAAAGAGTAGTTTCCTAATAGTAAGCATTTTAATAAATTCTGGCTGCGTCCCTTTTCGAGGACGAAAAGATTCTAAGGGGGAAGGAATGTGATATCCCAGAAAATTTCAAGCAAATTCAAATGTACTAATCTCTTCTACAAATTATTTAAATTTAGTAAAATTGTTATTTATTTCAAAATAAATAATAATGATTGTTTATATATAGAGATATATAGAGTTTAAATAGAATTATTATTTCAAATTGAATTTGTATTTGTTTTTGTGTTGATTTTAAATTGAATTTGAATTTGGATTTAAATTTGAAATCTAAAAGATAATTATCTTAAAATGAAATTGGATCTAAATATATATATAAGAAAACATAAATGTAATATAAAAGATAAATGCATTATATAATTTAATTCTCATATAAAAGACAAGTGTTAAGATTTTGAAAAAAAAAGAAACACAAATTAACAAATGTAAGTCATTAAACATAAGAAATTAATATATTAAACAAGTTTAAAACACTTGTCAATTAAGGGATTTATGAGAAATGCATTTGTCACATATGGATGATTTGAATCAACAAGTGGCAATGATATCTTTTATTTGAAAATGTATAAAATAAATTATAATTCAGGCTGATCATATTTCCTCTTTTGAAATCTTTTTCTTTCTTCTTCTATTTTCAAAAACTAAAGAGGAAAATCAAGCTAACAACAATAATATTTCAAACCTGAACCGAGTTATGCAAGAATTTAAGGCTTCAACAAGCAAGATTTCAACTCAAATACAAAGATTAACTTCGGAATCTAATGAAATCAACAGCAGGCTATTCATTTCGTCAATTAAAAATTTCCATACTAAAAGCAGGAGACTGTTCTCTACTTTATAAACCTGTGAGTAAACTGCTCCTTTTGTTAATGCTTAAGCATGTTAATAATGATGCTAGTGATTTATCATGGACATAACCTGTGGAAATCTTCTTGCATGATGAAGATATATCTGCATGTAGAAAGATATACAATTATTGAACAAGTATGCCTATATATATGTTTATAAACCTCTGTTACTTGTCACTGGCTTATAAATTTAGTTTTTAAATCCTAATTTCTCTTTATACCGACAATATTAAGCAAGAATTTTAAAAAGAAGATTGATCAGGGTAATGCAATTTCATTTCTAAAAAGAATTTCAGTAGGAAATATTAAATAAAAGATGTGAAAATAAGAAAATACCGTAAAGTTCTTTAAAAATAGAAAATTTATATGTCTAAATTTCTTATGTTGGATATGTAATCTGAGTTGTGTTGTAAATTCATGGATTATGATAACTATATCATCATTTTTAAGTTAGTGGATAATGAGGAATTTTGAGATGATCATAATTGGGTTTAACTTCGATCTCCGACGATCTCGACGCTCGGAAAAATCGGATTTGAGGCTGGAGATAGGTGGATGAACCACGGTGGTAGGAAAAATAGTTAGGAGTTTTACTGGTGGTCGTGAGGGCTAGTACGAGATGAAATAAGGTTTTGGATTGGGTTCTATCAAGTGGAATGGCGTAATGATCTCAGCTATAATGTAGCATCGAGTTCGATCGCGAGCGATGGGGAAGTTGAGGATGTCAATGGCGAAGCTAGAATCAGAGCGGCGTGGAATCCGATCGTCTTGATCGTCGTGGCGAGCATCTTTTGTCGAGGTGGTTTGGGATCTGGAATGTTCAAATTGCTCGATTTCGTTTCAGATTTTCTCACACGAAGTTGGGTAGCTAGGATGAACGAGAGGTCCGTGTTGACTTCACGGAAGTGTCGGCGGCGCTGGGTGATCCTCCGGCAAAGTGTGCACATGCACGCAAGATTGCTTGTATCAGTGGGAAGCTTGATGTTCTGGGCCATTGAGAAAGAAGGGTTGGTCTTCGGGCGGAATGTTGTTTCTCACGATGTAGTTCACGAGTGAATTGGGATAGAGCTCGAAAGCATTTCGGGTTAAATTGTGAGTTTATGTATCAGGTATCCAGTTCAAATTAATCCAAGTTTTAAATTGATAATAGAATAATAGAAGGAAGCAACAAACTCGGGTAAAGGATCGATATTATTCGGGTTTGATCCGAAGTAAATCTTGTTCAAATTTTCAAGTTTAAAAATTAAATAAGTTTATAAATTCAAAACCGAATCTAGTTTTGAACCCTTTCTTAAAATTTATTCCTTTATAGTATAAATGTCTTAAATGATTGTTTAAGGATACTGTAATTTGTTTAACTTAAATTTGTTAAGTTAAAAGTCTTAATTTATCTTAAAAATCTAATTAAATCGTTTAATGGAGTAAGATAATTATAGGATAAATGGTGTATCTTATGATTAATTAAATCCTTGGATGATTAAGGACTAATTAAATTAATAAAGAATTTAAGAGTAACTAATTTATTTAATGAATTAATGATTTTCAGGGAATTTAATTAATTATGAACTAATTGACTAGAGATTTGATTAATTCATAATTAAGGATAAATTAATTAAGTAATTAGAGTTTAATTGCTTAAATGATAATTACTTAATGTAAGTAATTAAGGATTAGTTATTAAGGGTTAATTAATCTAATTATTAATTAGAGGATAATTAATTAATAAAATTAAAGGTTAATTTATTGGGAATAGCTAACCATGGGGTAATTACTTGATGAAATTAATTAATTTAATGTAAATTACTTAAGGAAAGTAGTTAAGAATTAATTACTTAGTGTAATTAATTAAGGATTGATAAATTAAGGAAATTTATCAAGGGTTAGCTAATTAATGATGTCTGATTAATTAAGGGGTAATTAATCAATGTAAGTAATTATAGGATAATTAATTTGAGTAATTAATTAAGGATAAATGTAATAAATCATTGTTAATTACTTATCGTAATTTAAGATAATTAATCTAGGATGATTAATTAAGATGGATAATTAAAAGATGATTAATTAGTTGATTTGTAATTAATTAATGGTTAAGTAAAGGTAATCTAAATGATTAAATATTTGTAATTAATTTAATTAGAGATAAATTAAATTAATTTTGGGATTGATCCGTCTTTCTTATGAATGATATTTGAATGCCTTGGATTATTTGTAATCCCTGATATGTGATTGTGATGCTTTATGAAATGAAATGTTTTTGTAATATGATATGTTGTGTTGAACAGAGATAATGTGGTGATCTATGATGAACTACTGTGTAAAAGTGACATCCAGTATTTAAAATTTATTCGCTTGAATAACTTGGGTTAACATGTCACTGGATTCGAAGAGACCGGAGTCGGGTATTAGTTAATACCCGAAACCACTTCGATTTTTTTAGATTGATATATAAAATCAATAGGTTGGAATGGAATGATTTAAGTGAATTGGACCTTTTAATCTAGTTTTGGTACTTAGAAATTGATGTGTGAAATAAGTGATGTCTATAATAAATTGTGAATTTGTATATTGATACGAGTTACCCTGGGTTTTATTTAAGTTTATGATGTTGTATTCCATGTAAGATGGGTTTACTCACGCTGGTTTTCAGCCTGACCCGGGTGTTACTTTGATGTAATGCTCGGATCAGACCGAGTATTACAGTTTTTCAGGTAAGGACGTTTTGGAGCTCAGGAGGCGAGCTGGATGGCAGGAACGTATGGAGTGTTTCCGCTATGCTATATTGTTATATATCTTGGACATGTTGTTTTAAACTGTGCAGTGTTGTGTAAATTTTGTAACTCTGATGTATTAAAATGTAATTGACTGATACAGCTTTCTTTGTGTAAAGAATATTATTTGATATTATATTTTACCTGCTGCGAATGTGAGATTCTGAGTTTGGTTTTCTGTTTCTTTTCTTCTATCTCTTCTCTTTTTTCCTAACTATCTGGAATTTTTGAGATCGAAAATTTCGGGTCGTTATAATGAAATTAATAAAATCGAATTATTACCGTGAATATTGTTATTATTAAAAATTCTTTGATCTCTCTCAAACCAAATGTACCAGCTAGATATAGTGAACAAAGAATCAAGCAATTATCTATTATCCCTATAAAAATTAAATCTAAAGGTGTTCCAATAGAAAAAACAATCAGTAATTCTAGAACTAATTTTAAACTCAAAAATATTAAGGGTATTCATGAGAATAAAATGAGCATCCATGCATTCATAGTAAATATGATTAATATCTTCAGAAAATGTATTACAAAAATAACATTTATTATCAATGTTAATATTTTTCCTTTTTAAAATTCTTTAGTATTTAATTTACCATGAATGATAAGCCACATGTAGATTTTAGATTTGGGAGGAGCGTTAGACTTCCAAATAAATTTAAAATAATTATCAGTTACACCCGAAAAGTTAATAAATTTGTAAAAGGAATTAGTAGAATATTTCTTACTCTTACCCCACTCCCAACTAAAATAATTATTATCATTATCAATATTATAAAGATTTAATCTAGCATAAAGCAAATTAAGCTGTCTAAGGGTTGAGCCTACTAAAATTCTGTTAAAACCATGGAGGGTCATTTTTAGAATTAAAAACTTCAGATATAAATGCAAATCTAAAGTTACAAATATCATACAATTCTTTGAAATCATTTTTTAGAGGAGTAGCGGAAATCCAACAATCATGCCAAAAAGATGTATTATTACCAGAGTGAACAATAATATTAACACCTAAGTTAAAAATCTCACTACATTTTAAAATTGATTTCCAAAAATAAGATTGTTTACGAGAAATCGAAGGATTAATTTGATAGAGATTATTACTACCATTATAGTAATATTTAGAAATAATCTTCTTCCAAATGGCATTATCATTAGCATCTCTGAATTTCCATAACCATTTGGCAAGAAGAGAAAAATTCATATTTCGCAAATTAATGACTCCTAAACCACCATCTTTTTTGGACTTATAGACAGTTTCCCAATTAACTAAACATTTTACGCAACTGTTTGTATTTTCACCACTCCAAAGGTAATCTCTTCTAATTTTGTCTATTTTATCTATCACCCAATCAGGAAAAAGATGCATAGACATCTAATAGATAGAGAGAGCTGATAAAACAGAATTAATTAAAATCAGTCTACCAGCTCTAGATAGAAATCACCCATTCCAGTTACTAATCCTATTTTCGATTTTGTCAATGATTATTAACCAATCATCGTTTTTAATTTTGTAGGTCTAATAACAAAACCAAGATAGTCAAACTAAAAATTCATAGTTTTACAATTTAATGTGTTAGCAACTAAATTTTCAACTTTTTCAAAATCGTTTAATACTAAAACAGAACTTTTATCAAAGTTTATTTTTAAACCTGATAAGAGTTACAAACTATAAAGAATAAACTTAAGAGTAATTATGTGTCTAGGAAGATGAGTGGAAAAGAGCAAAGTATCATCTCCAAATGAACGGCTAATAAACCATAACTCGAAATATGATATTACCTAGTGAACTATTATTGACTGCATTTTTAATAATCTTAGAAAAAACATCGGCAGCTAAATTAAATAGAAGGGGCGATAAAGAGTCCCCTTGTCTTAAACCTCTCTTAGATTGGATTTGATTACCTAAAATACCATTAACCATAATACTAGAATTACCAGTTTTAAGTAAAATCATGATCCAGCTAATCCATCTATACTGGAACCTCTAGCATGAAAAATATCTATAAGAAAATCCCAATCAACCGAATCAAAAGCCTTAGCAAAGTCTAATTTTAAAATAGCATAAGTAATATTATTCTTACAACAATGATTAATATATTCTTGAACAACTTCCACACCATCGGTGATATTTCTTCCTTTTATGAAAGCAGATTGTGAACAGTCGATTAGGTCATCATTTTTATACTAAGTCTATTTGCTAAAACTTTAGAAATAATTTTAACTGAGCAGTTGATCAGTGAAATTGGTCTAAAATCTTTTAAAGTATTAGCACCTATTTTTTTGTGAATAACATTAGCAAAATTAAATCTACCTAATTGAAGATTACCATTATAAAATTCATTAAACTTACTAATTAAATCTGATTTAATGACATCCCAAAAAGTTTTATAGAGGAAAATTGAAAATCCATCTGGACCTGGGGATTTATCACCCGGTAAATCAATGATGGCTTTTCGGATTTCCTCTTCAGTAAAAGGTACATCTAATTTAGAAAGATTAATATTAGAGACAGTCGGATAAAGATCGCTCCATCTAACACTAATTCTATGTTATTTTTATTACCAAAACATATCTTGATAATAATCTGTGAAAGCCTTATTGAGGTCTCTTTGATCAACTAATTCCACATTATTAACAAAAATAGAGTTAATTGTATTAGTATGCTTTCTACTATTGGAAATATTATAAAAAAAATTGGTGTTATTGTCACCTTCATTGATCTACTGAATTTTTGATCTTTGTTTCCACATAACTTCCTCTTTTTCAAGAATAGAGTTAAGTTCCTCTTTTAAGTTATTGAGAACATTCCGCTCACCTTGACTTAAATGTCTAGTTTCTTCTAACTTATTAAGCTTAAGCATCTCATTTAGAATATTTTCTTTTTTAATTTTAATGTTACTAAAAATGTTTTTATTCCAATTTTTAAGGAAAGTTCAAAGATCTCTAAGTTTTAGAACAAAAGCTTAAGCTGAATTATCCCTAAATTTAATACTATAAAGACTCATAGACGACCATTTATTGATAATTAGATTTGAGAAGCATGGTTCTACAAGCCACATTTTCTCAAATTTAAAATATCTACTAATCACTCTATGGCGATCGCAAGCGAGGACAATGGGACAATGGTCTGAAAGAGTGTAAGGAAAACTAGACACTCTACAAATTGGAACTTTATCCTCTATTACAAAGATAAATTTGTCTCTGAATTATTCTCTAAGTCTGTTTTGTATGAACCAGACTAATAATTGTAAATATGTAACTGTTTATTGATTTATAAATATATGTTTTAGTCTTACTTTCTATACTTAGCTACACCTTATTATATTATTTTAGAGTAACTGTTCATTAGATTGCCTTGTCTCTAGAAACCATTTAAACCAATATGTCAAATTGAGATGATTTTATCTCAAAAAGACATCGATATTAAAATCATCAAAATTAGAAAGATACCGCTTCCTCGAAGACTTACAAAAACTTTATTTTGAGAACCCTCGACTTCGGTTTGATTTTCTTGGTGATAAGAAAGAGACTTTCCTTAAAAAATCATGACATTTCATACAAAATTAATTTATGCCCGTGATTGTCCTCCGGTTGGGAAATGGGACTATAGCAAATGTCCCCCAGTACTAACCCCGGAATGACTAAATATTCCTCTTGATTCTATAGTTAATCTTTTTGCTAATTCATTAAACAAAGTTAAAAATATTGTTTCTAAACTATTGATGTCAATCAATTGTCTATTGTATCTTTTAACTTCGTTGTTGTTTGAATTGTAATCTTTTGTCATAATAATTATGAAAATTTTCATTCCGATTTTGACTCTGTTTTGTTTCTTTTGCTTAAATAGAAGCTATAGTTATCTACAACTTCTCTTCCTTATAATTTATCATCACACGTCGATGCTCTTTGACAGAAGTTGTTGCAAGCAAGTGGAGGGACTGTGCTTAGCGCCAATATCTCATTAGAACGCTTTGGTGGTAATATCGAGTTGTGAAATGGCACAAAAGATATTTTCTTCAAAAAAACCATCACTAGTGGCCAAAAAGATCACATCGTCTATCTCGAGGCAGAAATTAAAATTAAAGATGAAATGATTACCGCGCTTAAGCAACAAGTGAAGACAAAATCCGTCAATTGACTTTGATCACAAGATGTCAGAGTTTATTCAACAATTAAGAAACTTGGAGCTGAAATTAAAGGATAGTCAAGTACAATGTGCTCCTTTGGAATTCATTATGGGGGACAAGATTTTAAGTATTTATTTGCCGATCCCCCACGCTATTCCTTCGGCTACTAAACTAACAAGGTCGAAGCTATTGCAATTCCCCACCATGCTCAACCCTCCTCCGGGCTTAGACGAGAACGTTGTGGGGGAATTGGTGCTAGAAAGTTAAATTTGAAATAGCCAAGTATTTTGATGAGCAACATAAAGTGAAATATTCTCAAACTATCAATGAGTATGCTGCTAAGAACCAAAAGCTCGAACATGATTATTACTTCCTTCAAAAGCATGCCGCAGACTAGAAAGGAATAACAAAACTCTTAGGGCTTTGAATAGAGCTTTTAACCGTACTCTGAAGACTAACATTGATGCGATCGATGATGAAAATAGATGTTGGAAGAAAGAAAAGAAACTCAAAGAGGTCCTTAGTACTGTGATTCTTCATGTGGTGGATCCTTCAGTCGCCGAGACTCTTGACAAGGCTGCTAAAGACTTGTAATTTGTTTGTATATTTGATTTCAAAAAGCTTGTTTTGTCTAAAGATGTGGTTAATTTCATAGTTTTGTATATTATCTCATGACTTATGTATATTATATAAATTCGGTAAATATCACCTGATTCGTAATCTTTTTCTATGATGTCACTTTTGAATTGCTTTTTGATAGTTCCTTCATTACTTTTAAATTTGCCGAATCTTTTGTTTCTCTTTGTTGTGCTGATTTCCCTAAAAAGTATGAAGCAAACAATATTTATAATTGTTAGCTTGAAATTGTCATACAGTCTATGTATATAATTTGCTTAAATTAACAAATCATCTTGTTAATTGCATGAAAGATAATCTATATCAAACATTTAACTCCCATCTTAAATCGTGATGAGAAATGCTCGAGAATTCAATTTCGACCATTTGGCTGGAGTATTTGAAATTTGCTGATAGAAAATCCTGCCTATCACAAGCACATAAATGTTGGAATGTAACCTTCAAGATATATTTGATAAAAAAACTAAATTAAAAAATCACCATCTTAATTTCAAAAGTAGAAATCTGTCAACCCATTCCTTGGCATTCATGGGATTTGAAAAAATTAGAAATCCAAAACACAGATTCAAAAACTCTTAATATTGATCTTTATGACAGTATTCTTTGATCCAGATTCAGGCAAATTAAGACAATCGGTGATCGATAGGGACTGAAAACCTAGATTCGGGTATTAATAAATAAAGCCCAGAAATAAATATCTTAAAACCCAAATTCGAGTATCAATAAACGACATTTAGAAATGAAAGACCCGAACCCTAGATTTGGGTAATAATAGATGAAATTCCAGTATAAGAGACATGATACCCAGATTTGGGTATCAATAGACAATGTTTATAAATGAAAGTCCTAAAACCAAGATTCGGGTATTTATAAGTGGAGCTCTGTTCCACTCATTTGATGTATGAACCCTTCATGTGACAACTCGGAATTTTTAGATATTTGAAATCAGAATATTTAGTTGATTTAAATATTCAAAAGTTAATCTTCAATTTGAATTTCAAATATCACTATTTGGTTGACAAATAAACTATTGAATTAAACAATTGGAAATCAAGTAAAATATGAATTCTGGGATTTCGAGCCTGTTAAAAATAATTTGAAGGTTTATAAATTTATATTGATAATACTGGAGGTAATAGAAATTTAAAGATTGAATTTAAAACTGTTTTGTTCAGTTTTAAAAGTATATAGTTTAAATTGATATTTAAAAATAGCCTTCCGAGGCACAGTCATGGAATTTGACGAAACCTGCTCCATGGGATCCGTGATAGTGTATTATTATCGGATTTCAATTTTTGTAGTGCTTGGAGTTGTCGTGTGAACGTACGGTTTGTAAACACGCTGAAAATCTATATCAAAATTTAACATAATAACTGGGTTCAAAAGCTATCTTCTCTATATGATTGAATTAGGACTCGAAACCTTTTCCAGTGTGTTCGAAATAGGGGTATAACATTATAAACGCCTGGCGGCACGACTCGATAGGGGTTCGCGATTTAAGGCTACGTAAACCGATACAATTTGAATTTAAATTTGAATTCAATTTAATATATTATATAAAACGACATCAGCATATTTTCTTTCCCATCTAAACTTTTTGGTTTCTTTTCCATCGCTGTAGCAAGAGGATTTCTTGACGCAAAACAGTTTTAACGCGTGTCTCCCTGTTTAACACGCGTCTCATTTTCTTTCTTCGATCGTAGCCGAATATATTTTTTAAAAAGGAAACATAATAAAACTGTTCGTTCAAAAATTTGAGTTATAATCTCGTCCTCCTCCTTGTAATCGAAATCTTGCTTCCTCCTCTTCCTATGCAATTCCACGAAATAATAAAAAAAAATGGCGGATGAACAATGAAAAATCAAACCAAGTAGGCAAACATAATTTTCTTCAAATTCATAATCCTAGGAGTCGAGACTGCCTTCTCTATTTCGATGGCGAAACCAGATCGAGCGTGAGTGGTTCAGAATGATGGGGTGGATCTCTGGCGATGGTCTCGGGTAGGGTTTGCGATGGAGGAACTAGGGGTTGATTTAGCTTTGTACGACGATGATGGGCGCGACAACGAGCGTCCGTTGATGGAAGTCGTGGAGTTCAAGAGCATGCGTACGCATGCAGGAGTATGAGGAGATGGTGGTGACACGAGTGATGTGGGCTTGGGGACTTGGAGGTCACGAGTTATTCGAGTAGTCCTCTAGGGTTTTGAGCAGTGAGGTAATTCTATTTTTAATTAATTTGTCTGGTTTAGGGAAAACTTTTACAGTAAGGCATACATATGCATCCATATTTTTATATAAACTAGGATAATAATTTACAGTAAAGGTAAGTTTATATATATTATATGCAGATTTTTATATATAGATAAAGTTTTGGGTAATATGAGAATCTGAAATTTTACAGCAAATATATATATATATATATATATATATATATATCAGCAAATATATATATATGAACTTATGCAGTAAAGCAGAAAATTTTATATATACATAAGATTTTAGTAAAAAAATTATAATAAGAGTTATATAAAGAAAAGATTTTTATTAAAAACCCATATAGCTTACTTTTATATGCAGTTTGAAAAAATGGAAAATAAAAACAATATACAATTTGCTAATTTATTTTAGTGGTTAATTTGTTTAGTTTGTGAGAAATGCGGATTACGGATCTTAAGGCTAGAGTTAACACTAGAGGGGGGGTTACGGATTTGGTTAATTTTCTCTTGCCTGCAAAGTTTACAACAATTTATGTTAGAATGGCTTCTGGCGATTTTTGGTCTCTGCCGATTTTTGCTTCCTGATCCTCGTCTTCGTTCGCCCCCATCTTCTGTTTTTCGCCTCCTCTTTCTTTCATATGCCCTTCTCATCTTTGTCCCCTCACCAATCCATCCCCCTCTCTCCGTCATCAACTCGGTCAGGCCGTGGTTTCAAGCCATCGTCGTCTATGTCTACGCGTCCTCCTGCTCTCCTGTCGCACTCTGATTTTCCTCCCTTGCTATCCTCTCCAGTTCGTGGCAGTGCTTTAGTCGCTGAGGGGTCTGCGTGTGTTGGCTTACCTCTTTTGGCTGCGTGTGTTCATGTGTCCAGTTTGCCGTTATTGAGTACTGAAGTGAGTAATACTTCTTTGGTTTGTGGGCACGAAACTTCTATGGTTCCTACTGTGGTTACTAGTGCGGTTGTACCTGCCCAGGGGTGTGTTACTGCTATTTCTCCCTGTTGTGCACAAGGCACTACACATGCTTGTGAAAAATCCCCTGAGAGAAATGCCCCTAATGTCTCTGTTATTAATCCAGATGCTACCATTCCCTCTGCAGCTCCGAGCCTTGTTGCTGATGTGCCGACGCAATCCACAAAATCGTGGTCCTCTCTGTTCACGTCCTTGCCCCGTAATGCGGGAGTATACGTACCGATTGATTTTGATATGGTTGAGGAAAATGGTGTGATGATTCCTCCCCCTAATGTGTTGCAAGCCGGTGAGCAATTTTGGGCAGACTATTTGGTTGGTTTTTTTCTGGACTCGCAGCACCGACTAACATCGGCTGCTTCGGTGCTTTGGAGGGTTTGGAAGCTTCGAGGTAACTTGCATGTTAAGTTGATTGATTCGATGTACTACTTTAAGTTCTCTTCTTCTGAAGAGCGTAGGCAAGTTTTGGATGCGGAACCTTCTTTTGTTGATGGAAGACCTTTTATTGTAACCCCTGGTCTTCTAAGGTGGCGTGTGCTCGAGAGCAAGTTTTTTCTATCCCTGTTTGGGTATATTTTTCTCATATTCCTTCTGTTCTCCAGCCGCTTATTGGATTGAATTGGTTAGCTTGTACTATTGGGAAGCTGAAATGTTTTGACTCTAACACGGTGGCGCGAGATAAGTTGATGTTTGCGAAGGAGCTTATTGAAATTTCTCCCTCTAAGCCCCTCCCAACCTCTATTCCTGTTCAGCTTGCTGTTGGGCATGTGGTGGAAGTTCGGGTTCGCTATGGCTGGGTTCCGGATATTTGTACCTTCTGTCACTCTTTTGGATACCTTACTACAGATTGTCAGCACTCCGAAGCTTCCGTGGCTGCTCCGAAATTTCCTTTGCCGCGCCCCTGTCGTAGGATCTGGGTCCCCAAGGTTTCTGCCCCACCGACTCATACATATTCTCCTCCCGAGGCTATGTTGCCTGATCAGAGTGATCTTTCATTGCTTCTAGTTCCTCCTGTTTCTCCGTCTGTTCCTAAGGTTCCTTGTGCTGCTCCTAACATTGTTGATCCCGACCCTTCCTCGCTGTTGCCTCCTGTTGCTTTGGATGAGCCTGAAGGGTGTTGGATTGATCCCATTTCTGATATGAGGTATAATCCGGTTGATGAATCCTTCTTCTGGTTTGTATCTGATGATCAACTGGACCTTAGATGCCTTCGCTATAAACAATCTGGAGATTCTATAGTTCTTGATTGCGACGGTTTATATGCGACTTCAAATTCTGACATGCTTGCTGATCCATCCTGGGATCGATCTTTTATCTACTGTTCTGATGATGTGGTGTATGACCCCTGTCTTGCTCTCCGGTTCCGCCCTTTTGCTGGCCTTTCTGGGTCTGCCCCTGTCCTGTTGTCTGGTGTTGTTAGTGTCTCTCCCTCGGTGGAGTGCTAGTTTTTGTTGTTATGTTACTGTGACATTGTTGTCAAGTACCTGTGCTGTTTTTTCTGCTTTTTTCTAGTAGTTAAGGTGCTTCTACCTTACTCCTGTACTTCAATTTTTATTACGTTCGTAATAAAAAGTGGACGGCTTACTATAAAACCGGCTGGCCTTGCCAAAAAAAAAAACACTAGAGGGGGGGTGAATAGTGTTTATAAAGAATTACTAAATCTTTTTGAGTTTATGTTGATTTATACATAGATGTATGCAATATACAGATATAAATATGATCACAGAGACAAACACAGATGCAGAAATAAAATAAAAAGCAGTAAAGGAAAGAACACACCAGATTTTATACTGGTTCGGAGTTACCCTACATCCAGTCCCGCACACAACTACGGATTTCTTTTCAAAAGCAATCTTTTACAATTACACCCTCGATTTCAAGGCTACGAGGTACACCTTCTAGAATCACAATCCTCTGGGTAGAGATACTTGATTTTTCAGGCCACAAGTTCACCCATTCGATTTTACGGGCAACAAGTTCACCCAATTGATTTCCCAAGGCTATAATCACACCTTATCTCACTTGATTGATTTTCAAGGGTACAATCACATCTTTTCTCGCTAAGTTGATTACAAAAAGCCTTTAACTCTGAATAGCACTGAGGATCTTGTTAAGAGAGTGATAGAGAATCAAACTACGAATGATCGAGTTCGATTCAACGTTGATTTCGGCAGACTAATGATAAGAATATGTATTAAGAAAAGTGGAAGAAAAAGAGGAGTGAAAACCAAAAAATCTGATGTTAAATTCGTTGAAACTGACCCCTATTTATAGAAGAACAACAGTCATGTCCATTCGTGAAGAGTTATGATGAATAAACACTTCTTTTGAAATTTAAATTTTAAACTCAACTGACACCATGTCGACATGGTCACCATGAGTATGTCGACATCCCAAAGCATTTTTTGATAATTTGATTTTCTTTGAAAATAAACTTTATCTTATATTAAAACTATTTAAAACCTTATAAATATATTTGATTATAGTTAAAATTCATAAGTAAATATAGAGAATAATATATATATATATATATATATATATATAATTTAACTATAATTTTATATTTAAATCTAAATATAAATATTAAAAGTTAAATACATTATATTAAAAGATAGTTTAAAATCAGGAGTAATTTGATCTTGAAATTAAAGTTGATTTTGAGGCTAAAATTATTTAAAATCAGGATAGAGGTTTTTGATGCTTTTAAAAGAAAGGTTTTGAAGTCATTTTGAAAATAAGATATAATTTTGAAAAATCATTTTGAACAAAAAGTTAGCGGATACAAAACAATGTTCCACTTACGTTCCATCCTACTTAGGGTTCCACCCCTTTAACAGGCTTGAAGTGGATTCCATTCCACGAATAAATTAGATTTTAAGATGCCAATGCTTTTGTATGAGTTTTAACAAAATTTCTAATTAAAGAATAAATTACTTGATTTCTTGAACTCCTGATAATCTTGATACTCATGAGTCTTCAATCTTGATATCTTGAATCTCTATACTGTACAGTCTTCGCTCTTGTTGCCTGCATGGTTAAATCTTGCATATATATATATATATATATATATATATATATATATATATATATATATCTAAACTAAAGTTTAGTATTTATATTTTATAATTTATTCTAAGGTTGTTGTCATCAAAACCATTATCTCACAGACTAACAATCTCCCCCATTTTGATGATGACAACCTTTGTTTATGAAATATTACTTCTATCTTAATAACTCCCCCTAAAACTAATAACTCCTCCTTAGTCTATGCCTAATTACCCTATTTTATACTTCTCCCCCTTTGTCATTAACAAAAAACAAACTCTCCCTCATTCTTGGACTAGATTACTGCATTAATAAACTATACAATGGAATATATAATAGATAGATTAAGAATTAAGTATCCTTATGAATATGATAATTAATCAAGGATCATATACATTTCAGTGTATATATATACACATGTTTTTTGTAGCAAACATCAAACCAATCAATCCATGCCGAGTATCAATCAAATTAATTCAAACAAACACTTCAGACAAAGCAAAAAAATAAAATCAAACATTACGTGGAACTTCCACCCATCCTTCTTCTCCAAAGATTAGGTCTGCCTTAATAGCATCCCAATTTTCATTATCTTTGGTGAGGGAGACTGGAGGATGTGCTTCGTTATCATCCTCATGTAGGGAGGAAATCATTCATCGTATTGCATCGAAATGCTTTTCTTGCGCGTTGATCATCTACATTTGATTCAGTTCTAAGTGTCGCTGTTTACGGAGAATGAACGAAAGAATATTCTTGAACGAATTAAGAGTTTCTTTAAGATTTTTGGATAAATTGTGAATTGGATTAGCCATACTTGAATTTGTGAAAGAAATGAGAGATATAGAAGATAAGAAATGATTTCCAGTGATGAATTCTAGAAGAAAAAGGTATATATATGTGTAGAAATTCATTTGAAATGAATAGACATATGGTTGTTATTCAAATTTCAAATTCAAAATGAATTGTCATTTCTGACCATTACATGTCCACATGGTCATATGGGGTATGCCGACACAGGTTAGAAAAAAAATATTACTAGTTAGATTTTGTGAATAATTATGTGTATATATATATATATATATATTTATATAATATACTAACATTTATTCTGGAGATAAGATAAACTAGATAACATAAAGGAAATTTCATTTCATTGCATACTAAGATGATACAATGATTAAACATATGAAACTACATGAACTTTCGAATTAAAACAAGCTAAAATACATACAACAGGATACGAAAAGATAAAACTAGTTAGAGGATGATGATGAAGAAAGTCAAAGTTTCTTGCTGACTTTGGAAATGAACTTGTTCATCTTGGATGAAATTTTATCCAACTTTTTACTAACGTATCATTTAAGAATCCGTTGATTCTCAACGATCGTCTTTTGGTTTTTGAGAAGGGTTTTGGTGGATGGATTAGGAGGATAGTCGATGCTTTCCAAAGAGGTTTCACCTTCTTCTTCTTCAATTTCCATTTCATCCCCTTCTTCGTCTTCTTCCACTTCCTCTTCTTCCATTTCCTCATGAGCCAAACGCTCTTCCTTTTCGGCAAGGGTCTTATAAGGTTGAAAAACAAATGGAATTTTCATAAGCGAAATGTTGGAATGATTGAAAACTTTTCTAGAAACAAATTCTTTGCCTTTGAAATCCACTTCAAAATAGTTAAAAATCCGAGTGAGATAAATTCCATGATACAAAGTATTCTCACCCATTTCAAGATTTTTAGGACGAAGTTCATCCAAAATAACTAGCGCCCAATTTATGTCATAATTTCTAAAAATAGAAAAAAGTGCTTTGCAAAATTTTAAAGTAGGATTGTTAAAATTCCCCGATCTTGGGGTCAAAGTATGTTGCAAAAGAAGATTGACAATTCTTGCCTTTGGTCGAAAATTTTGATTTTTTAATTCACAATTATCATTCCCTTCGAAAATGTGATGAAATGTCTCACGATCATTTTCATCGATTTTAAAATTAGAAAGATCCATTCCCGTACACTTGCAATTGAGAATGGTACCCAAAAGATCACAATTCAAAACAATTCTTGTGCCTTTGACACTACTCTAGATTTCATCCTCATGTCCATGATGAAATCCACGGTTTAAATTAGCATAGAAAATTTTGACAAGATTTGGATAGCAAACAAAATCATTTTGAGAAGCATCAATAAGACTAAGTACTCCATTGTTTACAAAAAGAGAATCTAGTTCATAAGAAGAGAAATCTTGAAAATAGAAAACTTTTCGGGATGGACTTTGGCATAATTAGCATAATTGATGTATGTTTTTATTGCCTCCAGATCATTGAATAGTTGCTCTTTTATTTTTCTGAAAATTCTCATGGTGGAGGGTTGCTTGAAGAAGCCATTAAAGTGGAGAGTAGAGAGCTTGAAATTATGAAGAGAGAGTTTGAATTTGAAAATGACAGTGAAAAGATATGATAAAGAATAGTGAATAAATAGATTCTCGAAGGACATATTCTCTGGTCAAAAGATAGCTTTTCAGAGAATTGAAAGAAGTGAAAAGATGGAGGAAAATTCAAACATTTGAATTCAAATTTTGAAATTCAAATTTTGGTACCCATGTCGACATCATGGTAGGGACCATGTCGACATGTGCCAGTGAATTTTCATGAATTATTTTTCCTAAGTTCTCTAATAAAAAGATATATATACTCTATTATTTTTAATGTCTATATGTATATAGAATATTATTAGAATTATAGTATATTCCATAATATATCAAAATAATAATAAAAAAATACTAAAAATAATAATAAAATAATAGTACAAAAAATTTAAAATTAAAATAACACACCAATTCAAAATCAATCAATCAATCAAGCAATCAATTCTAAGCAAGCAATTTCAACCAATTGTATTGTAAACGTGTACCTTTTTCTGAGTCCGTTTCTCTGAATTCGTCAGAGTCGTGAACTGTTGTGAAACACAAATTTGAATTATCTGTCTTCTGATCATCATCACTTGAGGACAAGTCTGAGTCATCTAGAGTAGCAGTAAATGCATGCTTCCGTTTCTTTGCTGGATCATTGTTCATAGAAGGATTTTGCCTATCTGGATACGGACAGCCTCTTTTGATGTGGCCTGGTTCATCACAGTTGAAACATTTGACATTGTTTGGCACTATTTTCTCATTTTCAGAGTTCTTATAGTTGTTTCTCTTGAGATTATTCATCTTTTTGTATTTCAGGAATTTCCTAAAATTTCTGGTCATCTAGGCTATCTCTTCATCATTATCGATGTTTGAATCAGATCCATCAGTCAATGCATTGAATGCCATTGATTTCTTTTCAGATGTTTTGCTTTCTCTTCTCCCGATCATTTGAACTTCATACGACATTAGATTTCCAATTAATTCTTCTCTCTTTAAAGTACTGATGTCATTTGCCTCTTTGATAGCAAGTGTCTTTTGATACCATTCTGGAGTAAGAGAATTTAAAATCTTTCTGACTTGATCTTCTTCAGAAAATTCCTTTCCCAAAGATATTAGAGAATGCACAATATCCTGAAATATACTATACATATTTGAAATAGACTCATTAGGATTCATTTTAAGTAATTGAAACTGATTTATGAGCATGGAAATTTTGGTTTCTTTAACTTTGCTTGTTCCTTCGTGAGTAACTTGCAAAGTTTTCCATATTTCATATGCAGACTTACAAACTGACACTCTATTGAATTCATTTCTATCTAGTGAACAAAACAAAATTTTCATTGCCTTAGAATTATTTTGTGCAATAGTCTTTTGCTCAGCAGTCCACTGTGAAAAATAAGTTGTGGGTTCAGAATATTCAGTTTGTGTAATATTCCAAGTATCTAATCCTATAGATTGTAAATATATCTTCATCCTACATGCCCAATATGCATAGTTGCTGCCATTAAAAAGTGGTGGTCTGATAGTAGACCGACCTTCTACAAATGAACTAGTGATAGGAATACTAGTGTTAGTAACAGTACCGATGTTGGTAGCCATTTTGAAAACTTTTCAAAAATTTGATTATAAAACTTTGAAAACCTTGCTCTGATACCAATTGTGAGAAATGCGGATTACGGATCTTAAGGCTATAGTTAACACTAGAGGGGGTGGGTGAATAGTGTTTATAAAGAATTACTAAATCTTTTTGAGTTTATGTTGATTTATACACAGATGTATGCAATACACAGATATAGATATGATCATAGAGACAAACACAGATGCAGAAATAAAATAAAAAGCAGTAATGGAAAGAACACACCAAATTTTATACTGGTTCGGAGTTACCCTACTTCCTGTCCCGCACACAAGTACGGATTTCTTTTCAAAAGCAATCTTTTACAATTACACCCTCGATTTCAAGGCAACAAGGTACACCCTCCAGAATCATAATCCTCTGGGTAGAGATACTTGATTTTCCGGGCCACAAGTTCACCCACTTGATTTTACGAGCAACAAGTTCACCCAATTGATTTCCCAAGGCTAAAATCACACCTTATCTCGCTTGATTGATTTTCAAGGCTACAATCACACATTTTCTCGCTAAGTTGATTACAAAAAGCCTTTAACTCTGAATAGCACTGAGGATCTTGTTGAGGGAGTGATAGAGAAACAAACTACGAATGATCGAGTTCGATTCAACGTTGATTTCGGCAGACTAATGATAAGAATATGTATTAAGAAAAGTGGAAGAAGAAGAGGAGTTAAAATCCAGAAAATCTGATGTTAAATTCGTTGAAAGTGACCTCTATTTATAGAAGAGCAACAGTCATGTCCATTCGTGAAGAGTTATGTTGAATAGACACTTCTTTTAAAATTTAAATTTTAAACTCAACTGACACCATGTCGACATGGTCACCATGAGTATGTCGACATCCCAAAGCATTTTTTGATAATTTGATTTTCTTTGAATATAACATTTATCTTATAATAAAACTATTTAAAACCTTATAAATATACTTGATTATAGTTGAAATTCATAAGTAAATATAGAGAATAATATATATAGAATTTAGCTATAATTTTATATTTAAATTTAAGTATAAATATAAAAGTTAAATATATTATATTAAAAGATAGTTCAAAATCATGAGTAATTTGATCTTGAAATTAAAGATGATTTTGAGGCTAAAATTATTTAAAATCAGGATAGAGCTTTTTGATGCTTTTAAAAGGAAGGTTTTGAAATCATTTTGAAAACAAGATATAATTTTGAAAAATCATTTTGAATAATAAGTTAGCGGATACAAAACAATGTTCCACTAAATTTTTCGTAGGTTCCATCCTGCTTAGGGTTCCATCCCCTTAACAGGCTCAAAGTGGATTCCATTTCACGAATAAATTGGATTTTAAGATGTCAGTGCTTTTCTATGAGTTTTAACAAAATTTCTAATTAAAGAATAAATTACTTGAATTCTTGAACTCTTGATAAACTTGATACTCATGAGTCTTCAATCTTGATATCTTGAATCTCTATATTGTAGACTCTTCATTCTTGTTACCTGCATGGTTAAATCCTGCATATAGACATATATCTATACTTATAATGTTAGTATTTATATTTTATAATTTATTCTAAGGTTGCTGTCATCAAAACCATCATCTCACACACTAACATAGCTAACTTATGTAATTATTTTGGTAACTAGAAAATATTTTTTTTAAAGGAATTAATTAAAAATAATTATTAGTTAAATTAATTTAATAAATGGCAATTAATTATTCGATTATTTAGATGTTAATACACCACATAATGTTTATTCAATGTCTGAAATCTGAAAGGAAGGAAGCTGGATGGGAAATGGGTTGCATGCATAGTAAATATGAGTTAATCTCACTCATCTGGATTATTATTTAAATTTAAAAGTTAAATTTAAATATTTCGTTGAATGATTGAATTGATTGGATGTGGTATATTATATATAATAGTGTACATATATATTGGAGAGATTTCCCACATTATATAGCGAATGAGACCCTATGCTCCCCACATAATGGAAGATGACCCCATATACCGCGATATCCCACCTTGAAGTGGGATTGATATTCTTATATTGTGCTAACATCTGTGGATGCAGAGAAATAGGTTGGAGGGATCCAACTAGATTCCTCAAAATTATTTAGATTGTTTTAATATTCTGTGATATGGTTGATTTGATAATCTACGATAAATTATATGGGTAACTAAAAATATGGGATGCTATGGTTTGATTGAATGTATATGGATATAATGAGTTATCAAAAATATATAGATAGTTTTTTAAAGAGAAATAAAATAGAATTCTTAAGTAAATAATTATAGAGGTTTGGATAAATGAATGGGAAAAGGATAAAAGTAGATTTTTCTTAAATTCTAATAAATAAATTCCTAGTATGGGAAAGGAAATTTTTGAATAAATAGGAATAAACGAATTTTAAAATTAAGCAATATTATTTAAAGGAATAAAGGATTTGTTTTCAAATTCAGGATTTAAAATGGTGGGAGAAATAAAGGGAGAATTTTAAAATTTAGTATGAAATTAATATTTCAGATTTTAAATAAGATTTTAAATCGAAATAAAGGAGTGAATATGGAATTAATGGTTTTTGGAATAAATTTAGTTAAGTAAAGGAATTTTGTTTTGAAAATGTAGTAAATTTTGGAAATCGATTTGGAAATCAATTTAGTATTTGAAACTGTGTTTTAAAAGGAGAATGAGACTATGGAATTTATAAACTAGATTTATGAAGTGAAAAAGATATCAGTAGATATTTGGAAATATAAATTCGCGGTGGGAATTTATAAAGAAATGGGTAATTTGTTTTAAAAATAAATAGTTGTTTATTTTTAAAGGTGTGAAAGAAAAGTGTATTTCCCTGAAAAGCTAAGTACGTTTTCTAGCAGATTTTTAAGCACAAGTTAAAAGTTTTAAAGTGGTTTTAAAACAAATTTGAGAATTATTATTTAACTTGTTTAAAATTTTAAGGGTAAATACTTATTAAATTAGTTATGACAGTAATCATTTTAAAAGGTTAATCGATATTATGATTTAAAAAGATAATTTTTAATATTTATATTTTATAAAGTAGTTTTATTTTAAAGATAGTTTGGTTAAAGTTTTATTTAAAAACTTGCATAGAATTTCATAACTTTTATTTTAAATTTGTTTTGGCTTAAATTTTACATGAAAAGTTATTATAAATTTCATAACTAGTAATTTAAATAAAGTCTTTTAAATGGTTTTTATTTGAAGTATTTTAAAGTGTATATATATATTTTTGGGTAAAGCTATTTTAAATTATTTTAAATCCAAAGTATTTAGACTTGGTAATTTTCAATGGAAATAAACAATATTTACAAATTTATTCTACAAGAGGAAAGTGATTTGAAAACTGTTTTAAAGGGTTGAAGTATAGAAAATAGCTTGCGAAGATATTTTGGAATAAATAATTTGAAAAATTAATTAAAGTCTGATGGTTGTTTGTGAATGTTAATTGACAGTTAAAAAAACTAACTATCAATATTGGCCAACGCGCTGATCGTTTCGAAGAGACCGGGATAGGGATTAATTTCCCAAAAGCCATTTCAATCTGGTTTAAACGTTTTCGTGAGGAAGACAAGGGCTTGGAGTCGAAGATGGAGAAGTGAAGTGCAAGGGCTAATTGCTACTAATCCTGAGGGTGATTCCAAAATGGATGTAGTAGGAGTAGTGCCTTCGGTTCCATTCAAACCTGGAACGGACTTGTATGGACGAATGCTATCAGAACATCGTAAGGAGGATGATGAGCATTCTAAGTGAATGTGTGCTAAAAAGGTAACGCTTAACCTCAAGCCTCATCAAACGGGAATGGCTAAAACAGGAGAGGTGCTACAATGCTAAGTGGCTAGCAACCAATTAGGGTACGGTCATCCCTGTCTAGAGGTCCCTTTTATTCTACTGTGTGGGCGGTTGCTGATCCCAACTGCGGGGTGATCCTATCCGGAATATCCATTAAGGGTAGCTATGGTCTTGTGATGTAGGGGATCAGGGTGGATCCTCGGTACGGTGATCTAGACCACGTACTGTGACGGACGATACCCCAGTAGCCTTGCCATTGTATGGAATCCAATCTCCAATATCTGCCTGTACGGTTTTGATTGTGCCCAACTATTGTTGAAATGTCAGATACAAGTATTTCAGCTAGATTCTATTTTACTTTCTATAGACACAATTATAATATCAGATGATTTGATAAAAATGTTTTGGTTATCGTAAGGTAAAAACCTGGCATGTTTCTTTGTGGCGTGATCTTATACCTTTGATTTCAAAGGATTTTGAAAATTTTAATAATCCAATTGAGTGTGTTTTCTTACTCTGGTTTTCCAGACTAAGTCGGGTGTTATTTCGCTATAATGATCGGGTCAGACCGACTATTATAGAATACAGATTCTGGATGGACTATTGTGGAGCTTAGGAGACGAGCTAGATGGCGAGATGTATCACACTATTTGATAAATATTATGCTGTGTACGACTAACTATATAGTAAAATTTGTAAGGATAGGATATGATAACTGTCCAGTTGTGTGCTATAAATGTCGTTGTACTCTAATGTCGTAATATATAAACAAATATAGATCTTTTGATTAAAGATTAGTTATTTATCTATTATATATTTTTCCGCTGCGACTGTGAGATTCTGATATTGTTTCTACTTCTTCTTCTACCTCCTTCTTCTTTAACCCTAACATTTCGATTTTCCGGCATTCGATTGTTCAAAATTTGATATAGTGGACGTATTAATGCTGATTTTTCAGGCATCAAAAAATTGAGTCGTTACACTTCAAGTCTTGTGTAGAAGTAATTTGTCTAGCTGCCTCTTAAGCTTGGACGTCTTCGTCTATGATCTAACGAGCCTCTTCTCGGGCTTAGATATCTTAGTCTATTGTCGAATTTGCCTCCTCTTGGGCTTGGACGTCTTAGTCAATTATAAAATGAGCCCTTTCTTGGGCTAGGACATCTTAGTATACAGTTTAGTGGGCCTCTTCTTGGACCTAGATGTCTTAGTCCATTGTCGTTCGGCGCTCTTGGTTAGCTCATCTTAGAAGCTAGAACAAAGAACTTACCTGACCACTCTCTAAGATACGCCCTGCCCTGGCCCTTTTGCAGCGCCGGACAGGGGCTTATTTGGTGTTTTCCCTGGCCATTTTATGGTATAGATAAAGGCTTACTTCGTCCTCCCTCCAAAAGGTGCCATATCCTAGCCGTAGCATGGCGCGGATAAGCGCTTGTATGGTGCTTTAAACCGGCCATCTTAGGTCAAAGATAAAACTTACTCCGTCGTTCCTCCAAGAGGTGCCTTGACCTGATCAGAGGCGCAGCAAAGGGCTTGTCTAGTGGTTTAACCTGGCCATCTTATGGCACAGTTAAAGGCTTATCCGCCCTCCCTCCAGGAGGTGCTCTGTCCTATCCAGCTCGGCGCGGACATAAGCTTTTATACCATCCTAGGTAGACTACCATCTTAGGTAGTATCTAATATAAGGAGCATGTCACTCCCAACCATGCAAATTTTCTCTTTATAGAAAGAGCTCTTTATTGATTTTATCTCAAATTCTTTTTACAAATTCATGGATATTTCCTTGTCGGAAGAAATTTATGATCATCCCCTCTTGGGATCTAAATGGTTGGTTTTATGAGCATTCACCAAGTGGTAATGGCAATAGGATCTTCCCAAGTTCCTTTCATGTTTTGGCATTTTTGATTGTGATGGCCAATTGTTAAGCTCATCCTTAGTAAGCAAGTAGATATTTCCCATAGATGTTATTAAGTGGTATTCCTTTGGAAGTCTAGATTTGAAGCTTAATTCTTGAGGATGGCTTTTTAACCTTTTGTTCTTCGGCCTTATTGTTTCATGTTCTTCAATCACTTTTATTTTTACCACCCTTTGTTGTTCTTGAATTGGAAGTGTTCTTGATGTTGATGGTTGCCACTTATGTGCAAAGGCATTGTAATCATCCATTGTCTCTTTCTCAAAGATTGTGCCTTTTTGAATAGTGTTGGATTGTTCTTCTCATTTTGTTGAAGACATTGTCACTTCCATTTATTTGCTTTCCTAATGCAAAGATAGGGATGGGGCCAACAGGAAAAGGATTCAAGCTCCATTTCTTAGGATCATAAGATTCTGCTTTCTTCTTATTTGTAATTCTAAGAGCTTCTAGCCTGTCTTTGCTCTTCACGTTGATTGGAATTGTTGATGAACCTTGGACGGGAATTTATCTTTAGGGCTCAGAGGATCCTAATTCCGATCTTATGATTCTCCTAGCCATGATTTACCAAAGTAGATAAACTTGAAGTAGGATTGAGCTAAGTAGGGTTAGAGAATAGCAATGTTGGGGGTTTGTCTAAGTCGGAGATTCAAGCCCTCCTTCTAGCGCCACTAATGTTAACAAGTTCTCTTGTCAACACCCCATGGTTGTGCTAAGGAACGAAGATTATTATTTAGGCAAGCAGAACAAAAAGGAAGGAATGTATCCTTCCTAAATTTTCTTCTTGAATGGGCTTCAATAGGTGGGGATTACTCAAACAAACCATTCAACTGTAATGAAAGCATTGGATTCGGTGCTTAATGACCTTTCATCTTTGCTGAGTTGGATTGGTCGTTCCTTCGAAAGCCTTCCTTTTGATTCAAATGAGGTTCTTAGAGAGTTTTTCATTTGATGGTTATGACCTTTTCGAATGCCTTGACGATGGTGTAGCAAGGGCTTATTCTAAGAATCAGATACTAAGGTTTCGACCCTGTCGGAAGCAAGATGATTTTAGTGATAAAGTTTGAACCATGAATTTGAGTTTGGGTTCCGACCTTGTCAGAAGCAATGAGCATAATCTTCTTGGGTTTGAACTAATAATCTCAAGCTACAATGCTTTGGTGAAGGGTTTCCTCCTTGTCAAAAGCCGAATCCTTGAAATCCTTGTTTTAGTTGAAGGTTCAAGTAAGTTGTAACTTTGTTTCAACCTTGTAAAAAGCTAAATTCAGAGGTAGGTTACTTGAAGTATGGACTTGAAGGTTATTTGAATTATGAACTTGATGTAAATTAAATCTTACTAGGTTTCGACTGTGCCGACAGTGGCCTTTCGATGAAGGCGAAACCTACAACACAAGAGTGAAACTGCCAAAAGCTTTAATAAAATGAAGAGCAATCTAAATACTTGAAACTTCCCTTATATAAGCCAAAGATGGCTTTACTACTTCAAATCCCCAAATTAATCTTGTAATTAGGGTTACAACAACTTTCATTAATGAAATACAAGTTTGGAATGGGAGGAATCGGATCCCCACAAATGTGACCCCTTGAGTCTTATTTATAGATGCGGGTTAGCATCTTTCGACCCTGATGCTTTCAACTAGGTCAGAAGGTGGTTGCCTATTGATGGTGGCGTTCCTCCTCTTTGAGTTGTCTCATACGTGCACCCGACTCTGTCGATAGCCTTTGCTTATTGGTTTCGATGATGTTGGTTTTGCCTGTCCTCTTGTTTCTGATCTAATGCAGAACCCTTCCTAGACCATATTGGTTTCAACCAATTCGAAAGGCTTGTTATAGCTTTGAAAGAAGTTTCTCAAGATGATACTTTCTTTTCGACAGTTTGAATGAAGGAGAAACAATTGGTTTCGAATGGTTTGGCGTACGCTCAAAGAGCTATTCTTCATTGTCTTCGAAAGGAGTGGCTTTGACTTAATTGAAAGGACTTCATCTAGTCGAAAGGTGGTAAATGAAGGTGGAAGAGTGCTTTCGACTTCTTCATCTTCTTTGAAAGGTAAGTACCCTCTAGATACTAATTGGAGAAACCTTCCAACACATTCGGAAGGTTGTGTTGTTTCCAGACTTTGATGGCAGCATCCCTTCGACTCTTTCGAAAGGTCTATTTGGTGTCTTTCTTTCTTGTTTTCTTTTGCTCTCCACTTAGAATGGTTTTGACTAAATCAAAAGGTAATTCTTGGAATAACAGACGCATTTATAATTAAAACATGGCATATCTACCATAAAAGTTCTAAAAGGTACAACTTTAATGTAACAATCCACCTTTCTTACTCCTAAAGACGACACTTAATATATCCATGGTATTCGTGTACCGATCATCTAGGTGTCCGAAAGACAAGCCGTTGGGGTAAAAGAAAAGAAAGGACAAGAGGAAAGAACATAGAATCTCACAACATAAGGAAATTATATAAAATAAAACATAAGATAGTACATATGGTCACTTTCAAAACGAAACATCAGAGTTACAATAGGTGCTAACTTTATCCAAGGATAGTTATAACTGTCTGCCCCCACAATGCTAATACAAACTAAATACACACAACAAAAATAAAATAGATAGCTATATAACGGTGAAGCTTCCTCCTCCATACTCTTCCAAAATGCATCCATAACACACTGGACTACTTGGCTATTTAAAATTAGAGTACCCAAGAGTTTAAGGGAAAGATAGAAGAGGTATGGGTTAGACATGGGTCTAGTATGAGTAAGGCTTCTCGTAAGACCATGCCATATATAAACACGGACGGGTTTTCCTTACGATAAACAAACCATTTCAAATTGACATCCAATGATATTATATTAATGTGTAAGGTTTAAATAAATATATAACAGATCTGAAATGCTCACGTTTCACATTCTAGAATATTTAGATACAACTAAATTTATAAAGCACATAGTGGAAGACAGATTCCATTAATGACAGGGCTACATGAGTAAAGCCCATCACACTACAACTTTAGAGAAAATGTACTGAGGTCGAATACCTTTCAACCCCTGCATGGAAAGATCGACTTGCGCCTTCTTGGATAGTACCGAATACAGTCATCCCTTGGTTGCAACCAACTACCATGCTGGGCCCTGTTCATATATCTAGAAGTAATACGATCTAGATCAGGAATAATTACACCCTAAGGGTAGCAAACTACATAGCAATGTAGCATAACCCTTATTTAGTTATTCATGGGTGCGAGGCGCGAGGCAACGATTATCTTTTTCATTAGCAATTCCCTTGGAATGCTAACACTGCTTTGTAGGCAATAATACAATGCCAGCATTCATTCATACAAGTTGTTTAGGTTATGAACAAACCGAAGGCACTACTTTCACTACACACCCTTTTGGAATCACCCTTAGGATTAGTAGTAAGTAGCCATTGCACATCAAAGAACTCTTTCTTTGATTTCATCTTCAAGATGTTTCCAATTCAAATGCATATGTTGGTTCAAAGTGGTTTTCCGATAACTCATGCTTATCCGAACCCGGTTTCTCCGAACCAACAATCGATAGTTTCCGCTTAACTCAATCCTGATTCTTTAGAAGTAAGCATACTATATAAAAGTCCCAAAGGGATCTCTAGTATAAAGCATACTATATAAAAGTCCCAAAGGGATCTCTAGTATACCCCTTAAAGCGAGAAACGTTTCACTGGAATGAGTTCACCTAAGGAAATCTCAAACCATATGAAATCATGAAGCTCTGTATACTTCCTAAGTCAAAATAGGTCAAGTTGTCGATAATGAACAGACCACTATCTTCCTTAAGTATAGCGTTCATATGACAAAATAAACTCCTTATACTTATCATCATTTTTCGATTTCTAACAGTGTTATCCCTTAGGTAACAAAAAAATTGGACAAGTTAGAAAACTATCCTTGCCTCGCCATACATTCTTACTTCTCGGGATAAAGATGAGTTTCCATACATTGGAATTTGGTGTCAAGTATAAGGCGAAGTACCTTCCTTATACTAAGTAAATCATGATCTATTTACAAAAATTAACTCTTTTAAACTTATCATGTTTTTGACATTTTGACTTTTCAATCCCTCGCCTAGAAACTTTTGTTCTAGAACTCATAGATAAACGAAAGTCTACTCAATGGCTTTTAGTCCTAAATATAAGATGACTTACTTTCAACAAATATGTCAACGTTTTAGCACTAGTTATCACTTTTTTTGATGTTTCTTAATAGCACAGACAAACAAATCCCTTATCTTTAAAACACTCGTTTTGAAGCTAGTTGCTTCCAAACAAAACTCGACCTTTGAAACAAAGTGGTTAAAATTTAACCCTCTTGTTTAAATAAATAAATTCTTATAAAAACATTAAAATCTCAAATTTTATTTTAAATACTTATAAACACATTTGGTTGCACTTTTCAAAATATCTAAAATAGATAACCCATTTATTTTAGACAAAAATCATTGATTTACAAATCGCATCCATAGTGACCATCGTTATATGACCCATAACTTTTAAAACTTGTTTTGTAAATAAAATTACTTTTAAATCCTAATTTAATAATTTTTTAAATAGATTTGAAAATAAAAGTTAAGTTAAGAAAATTTTATTTGAAACATGAAGTAGTAAACTATTTTAAAGGAAATATGGGATTTTCAATGTCACATAAAACCAAGTTATCAAACAAATGACTACTACCAAGGAACAAAAATATTCCATCAAATCTTACATAATATATAAAGATATAAATAAATATCCACAAGGCAAGGAAAAATTGTCCCCTGTAAATTATCACATAAGCACTTCGAAGTGTGTCATAACGACCTATTCGCTACGAACACTTCGACTTCATTTCAAGTCCCTTGCAAACATCCTATGTGTCATTTGCTTTCAAGTAGAAACTAAACCAAACAATACTCATTCCATATACTTATAAACATACGCAACTAACCAAAATTAGCAGTAGAAAATCATAAATTTTAAATTTGCTTTTAAAGTGACTTTTACTCACCTAAACCAACACGATCTTTTACCAAAACTACCGCAAATTTAAAAACGACACACGGGCCTAGCTTATTTGTACAAAACTTGATTTTTATGACTCAAAGGAGGTAAAATGGGCACGATCTTAGGCTAGAAAGGTCGACCATGGTTCTAGAGTGTACAACTCTGGTGAAAAAGTGGGGTTTATGTTTGATTTTGGTGAATAAGTGATGTAGAGAGGAATAAAAGTGGTTTTAAGAACTGGTTTAAATGTTTAAAAATGGAAAGGAATGACTTTAAAAACTTTTACTTCGTAAAACAATAAAAGAAGAGAAATGAAGAGAGTGGAGAGGAAGAAGGAAAAAAGGGAAAATGAAATGAAGTGAAGTGAAGTGGAAAAAGAAAGAGTGGAGTTATTTATATAGAAAATACAAAATGGTAAATTACTAAAATATGCTTAGCTAATATCCTCCACAAAATGATGAAAACTCGCCCTCCCCTCATTATAAAGCAACACTACCCCATCCCCCCTTGTTACTCCGTGCCACCACATCTCCTCTTTCGTGTACTAATGTCTTAGATTTTGTGCTACTTTTCTCTTTAAAATAAAAAGAAAAGTCCACTTTTCTCTTCATTATCTTAATTATATTTTTAAACTTATTTTTATCTAATCATTTCATTAGTTAAAAATATATACTATCTGTATATGTGTTCATATATACGCTAGTATGCACAACATGTTCCGACAACTTTTAGTTGATAATAAGTCGAAAATACGACAAACGATTTTTGGTCACGTTTTCGATTTTTCTCTGAACAAACTATTTTTGTAAACCAAATTTTAAAACAATTTTACCATCATTTGTTGTTACTTAAAAGAAGTCAACTTGAGTTATAAAATCCATTATTTAAGTATCTAAAAAATGTTTTAAACCAAAAATGGCGCAATCACCCAATAGAAAGTAGAAGTGAATAAAAAGTGAAGAAAACAAATTAAACCCAGTAAGAAAGGAATACACAGAGTTTATAGTGGTTTGACAAACTTTGACCTATATTTATTTAATGATTTTATTGCATACTTCTGACTTAGAGAAGTCCTTAAGGGTCGGTACAACTCCAATACTTAGATTTTAAGAATTACAAGAATATGGAGTAGAGCACAGCTAGAGCCAAGATATCTTGAAAAAGGAGCCTCACCCTCCTATTTATAGAGGTAGAGAGCCAAAAATCTCGCGCAAAATATCTCTAGACCGTTACCTAAGATTTGGACCAATTCTCCTTAGAAGTAGGATGCCACATCATCAATTAGGTACGGGTCAGTATGACTCATTGGATAGGGGTCTGTATCGAACCCTAAGATAACCGATTTGGTTGCCTTCAATTCTTCGCTTTGACTCATCTTGATGTCATCTTCGTGATTACATAGTTGTTTGCATCAATAATAACTTATTTCGGGGTCCAAATGATGGAGTTGTAGAAGAATAAATTTGCAGCCTTGGGAGTTCACGGAGATCGATAGAGAATTGCATTGAACTAGCTAGACAACATTGGAAATGAGTTCCTAACACCAAGAAGTATTCATAGAAGGAAGATGGGCCCCAATAGGGAAGTCCCTCGGGGTTGCTACCAAACCATGGTTGAAGGTCGATACCGACCCCACACTTGGACACCTTGGGTCCTTGTGATTTTCTAGGGTGTTTGTACGAAAAATGGGCACAACACTCTTTGGAAGTTTTTGAAGAGATAAAAGTGAAGAATATAAATTTAAAATGAAGATTATCTAACAAAAACTCTAACAAACAATAAGACAAATGCAAAGACAAGCAATTTAGAGTGGTTCGGCGTGTTGCCTATGTCCACTATGAAGTTTTTATGATTTTATTACTTCTCTTTCAATGATTACACGTGATTACGGCGAACAACAGCAAATTACAGCTTGGAATTCGAATTCAACAGCAAGGATAGGATGCAAATCTCGATCCGACAGAGTCTGAACGCTTGAGAATCAAAAGATCCTTTTTATGTAGGCTCTGGGGCTCTATTTATAGGTGTAGGAGGCTGATATTTCGCTCAAACTTTGGAAGACTCCTTCTGGCACGTGAGGGGGCCCACGCGATCGATCCCGGAGAGTTTCGACTCGTTTGGTGATCGATATGAACTCAATTTGTATCGATCGAGACTGTATCTGATGGAGGTGAAACTTGGCGAGAATAATCTTTAGCTTGCATGTAGTCTTTTGTGAAAATTTCATAGAATTTTTGACCAGTGGATCTTGAGTTATCATCGATACGAGCTTGAGTTTCTCGTTGGCTGTTTGGTTCAAATCCATCAATCCAAATCGATCAACTTTGAATCGATGATGCACGTGCCTCTGTGATGACGCGACACGCATTTCTTGCACCGATCCTCTTTTTGCTCCATGTTGACCGCGTCATATCTATGAGTTTCGCCTCGTTTGCATCGAGTGTCGTTATCCTGTTTGAACCAATTAACTACGTGCACCTCGTATCGATTCGCAGTATGTCTAGTTCGAATCGAGATAGGTGGCTTAGCTCGTATCGATGGTGATGGTGCGGTTCCCATCGATAGATGTCGCCTCCATTTAATGGTTATGATCATGTGATATTTGTGATGGATATGAACTAAAGCTACCTGATGGATTCGAATAAACACGTTCTTTATGGATACGAACTAGGCATTGGTCGACCGATACGAAGCGCGTTACCGGTTGATGGATGCGGGTTTATAGATGCGAGACAGTGGTTGGGATGGATGCGAAACTGATCGATACGAACGAGGACACGAAGAGGGGTACGAATTTGATCGATTCGAACTACGGCCCAGCGATGTATATGAAAACGTGGTTTTTCCCTTTCAATTTCCATCGACCATAACTTGAACATACGAACTTGGATTGACTTGAAATTTGGAATGCTGGCTTTTGTGGCTTCGCTTGTCGTGTTTTGCTGATTGTAGCCTGATCCGGATTCGGAAAAAATTCATCGACATCCATAGCGAACCTGTGTGTGCTTGATATCCGGGACGAACGACCCTTGGTTTTCGACTAGTGCCTTAATATCTCGGCCTTGCCAAAAGGCGGGATAACATTTTCCCCCCAAAGTACGTCTTGTGGTAACATGACGTGCTTTGAAAAGCTGCAGTCCTTATTCTGATCAATTATTGCCTCTTTGTTGAAGGTTGTAATCTTGCGTTGCTGTAACTGATTGCTGCACGATAGTGTTTAGTTGCTCGTTGTCGTAATCATAGTTAGATGAACATCCAATTCCTGTTAATGCTAAAAATTGAATATCAGTTCGACATATATGTATACATGTTCATCTGACTCTCGTTAACGTTGCACGTCCACGAGTCGTTGTCAGTTTTCTTGTGTCGAATTCCATATCGATCCTCTCCTGAATCGATGTAGAAGTTCGTGTTGCAACAACACATAACGGTTGCCTTAGGATGATCCTTTGTGTTGGTCCTCTCCTGAATCGATATAGAAGTTTGAAAGATTCCTCTCGTATCGATGGACTTTGCCTTGGTGGATATGATATGGGTACTTCGCATTGATGTGTACGTACTTTGATGGATTCGAAATTGACGTTCGTATCGATAAAACCAATGGATTCGAATAGAATAGTTCGTAATGATGGAACGTGACTGTGGACTTATCGATGCGAATAAAGACTTCGAATCGGTGGAACTCAATGGCCTCCAGAGTTATCTTCATCGTGTATTTCGTATCGATGGATCTTCTACCATTTCGAATCGATAGGGCTGATGGATTCGAACTCGCCGTTTGACTCGATCGGAGTGTTGACTACAATGAATGGTCATGTTGACTGGGAGGCGAATCGGCATTATTTCTCCTTAGGATCCATATAAATACCCTTGGACTCGGCCATTTTTCACCTTTTTACTTTTTTACTGCTACTTTCCCTACCTCATTCGCATAAATCCATAAACTTGAGAGAAGAGGAACTGCACGCTTCCTTCGAATCGATCACATACGGTCTCTTAATTCTTCTAATTCAATCTCTAACTTAGGTAATTAATCAGCGATAGCTAAATCCTGATGACGAAGCTTGAATCTCAGATCCATCCCCTCTTCACCGATTATCAAGTCTGGCAATCTTTGAGGTCAAATCTGGGTCGTAGCTTGGTCGAGGATGGCCATGGCGATGCCCTTGTTAATTGGAGGAGTGCAGAGAAAAAATAAAATGAAGATGGCTCGATCTGCACTTCGTATCGATTTAGGTGCCTGTGTTCGAATCGATGCAGGCGGTAACGCATTTCCTTGGAGTTTGCATCGATCTCATTGACTTTTATGGTAAATGACGTAGTTCGTATCGTCCGAGATGGTGGTAATTCGTGTCGATCTATAATGATCAAAGCGAAAAATAGGTGAGCGATCGGTGCGAAACCCTTGGCTTCTGATCGATTCCAAATATGCACTCGCGATTGATACGAAAAGTATCGACTCGAACGTGATCGACGCGAAACTGAGACTTTCCTAACCGATGCGAACCTGAACGCCAAGGATCGATCCGAAGCTACTGATTTTGATCCGTACGAACCCAAGTGTTGACGATTGATTTGAAATATGCTCCTGGTGATCGATACGAACTTAGATCCTGATGGATTCGAATATGCTTCCCATGATTGATTCGAACGCATCCTGTGATGGATACGAAATTTTGAGTATTTGATAGAATGATTACGACGAGCTTCATTCCCGCATATCTGGACTTGACTGTTAAACCGCATACTTGATTTCTTTTCGAAGCTCGTTGATGGAACCATAACAACTTTAATTTGGATCGATCGCTAACATCCGGATGGTATGGTGGTGACAGTCAGCGATGACGGTCACTCTAGCTGGATTCCGATTATCTTCACCGTTGGAAAAATTTTCTTGAACACTGCAAAATCTTTTTAACTAATGCGCAGCACTGCACAACACACACTCTGCACATGGGAAAACATGGGCTCTTTGTCGTCTAATGATGATTTTTCGTGAGTTAGTTAGTTATGGAAACTCCAAGCTCGCAGCCACAGGAAACCCAGAGTATAATTCCTCCCAGACTTGAAATACCGGACATCGAGGCCGAAATTATTGATCCGGCCCGGGACGAGGCACCTGATGCATCCTTTATCAATTGTCCGCTAGACTCTGTTCCGTCTAATATTTTTGAAGATATTCTAGGGAGGATATGCTTAAGGCATGGTTTGTCAATGGACGACGTAATATTGCCAAGACCAAATGACAGACCACATAATCCACCGGAGGGGTATACCGCCTTCAATCGACATGCGTGCATAGCTGGGACACTTCCCCCGTTCAATCAATACATAGGAGAAGGGTTGCCCTTTATAGGGATTCCCCATCTCTGCTACACCTAAATGGATATGCTTTACTGAATAGCTTGTTCATTGCATTTATGGAGCACCTCTATCGACCACCCCGACTGACCGAGATAAGATACTTGTTCAACTTCAAGAGTCGAACTTACAGTCCATCTTTCATATTCCTAGTGGCCGTAAGAAATTGTCAAATAATTATAGGGTCTTGGACTAGGCTGAGCTACTTCAAGACGGAGTGGTTCTATGCCAGATACCCCTTAGGATTTGCCAGACGATGGCTATTCAGATGTGAGTATTGCCATCTTCCCGGGTAGTCGATAAGATAGTTATAGATGAGGCCAACTCATAACTCTTTTTCTTTACAGCGATAATTCGGCAACCCGAAGGCGGATATTACAAGGAGATGGTTCGAGTCCTCCAAGAGGTCCCAAGCGAAGAGAGGAACATCGACTTGGTCCTGACGGATAGGAATCTCAGGATTCTTGGGCTAATCGAGCGAAGACAAAGTATACGCTCGACGGTGCACTAAGGACTATCTCGAGGGAGCGATTTAAGCGTAAAAAGCCCAGAGTTGTCATAGTCGAAGAGGCTGACTCCGAAAGAACCCATACCGACGATGAACCTTTGGGCGAGCCTGCGGATGCAGCCAGGATTCTGAAGAAAAGTGAAAAGGCAAGGCAGCCATTTTTAAGCAATCCAAAAAGGGGAGATGGAAATCTATGGTTATGTCCCCGCCCGCCTCTGGAATTAGAATTTTGGAGATGTCTCCCCCAAGAACATAAAATCTTTATGAAGGGCTCGCCGATCTTCCAATTCTGGACGACGTGTCCATGCAGCATGATGCCAGATTGGATGAACTCCAACATGCCTTAGTTTTAAGCGAGTCTCTGCCCACTAACGTGGTCGACACATCCGGTTGGTCGGGGGGTTGCACATACATTCACACTTCACGGCATTACACGATTTCTGATTGTAATACCCCCACTGTGAAAGATTACTAACTCCTGTCCCTGTTTTTCTTTGTAGATACCATGTCCGGTCAAGGATCAATGCTTGGTAGCCTATGCAGCAAACGTCGATCTTCGTCATACTATGAATCACGTAGGAGAGAAGGGGATAGAGACAATGATCAGGGGCACTCTAGTCAGGTACGGTCTGACAGAGATAAGATGTATAGGCGTCGATCTCGATCTCGTACGCCACCTCCCAGAGCTCCGGCATCGCCGCCAGTCCACGTTTCACGACCTTCGAAAGCTCCATTGCACAAACCGTCTTCCCATTCATCTAGGCCTGAATCTCAACGCAGAAATGAAATTACAGACCCTTTCACTACTGCACAGGCCCTCGTCGTGCCCAAGGGGGAAGGAGCGATAAGGCTCGCTCGGCTGAGAAAGGATTTTCCTGACATTTGTTTTGATGGGTTCTTCCCCCCCTCCCCCCCTCCCCCCCGCTTGAAAAGGATCCCGGCGTCGGCCGAAAATACAGTGCACGATTATGTCGTGGACATATTTTTCCAGTATCGGGAGTGGTCGAAAACAACAAAAAAGGCATCGAAGGTGGCCTTCGACTGAGCAGCCATGATTGAAAGGCTGGAGAAAGAACTCGACCAGAAAGATCGGATCATTCAAGTGCTCAATAGTGAGGCCGAGTCTTCCGCAAATCCGAGATTGAGGCTCTTAAGAAGGCCGACTAGGCCCATGCGGCAATGGATAGGATGAAATGGGAGCACTACGCCACGATGGAGGACATGGGCCACCGGAACACCATCGTGACTGCTGAGCGGGATATAGCCCTGAAAGAGCTAAACGAGCTTAAGGCCAAAGTCTCGGAAATCATGAAAGAGAGAGACGCTGCCAATGTTTCCGTACAGGAAGCGTGCGATCAAGCGGTGATGCTTCGGAAGGAGAGAGATGCGGCCATGGATGAGGTCCGCGAGTTTGAGGTTGAAGTTGATGAAAATGTCCGATTGGTGGAGACCAGGCTCGAGGAAGAGATAGAGGAGCTTCTCATCACTTATAATGCCAATGTGCTTAAACATGGGAATTTGACTTGGCTTGATGATTACTCGACACATCTATACAATGCCTGGAATTTGGTGGTTGAAGAAGAGAAGGCGGTGCTGTCGGGTGGTGCCTCAATGAATTTGAGCTGGAGAACCGCATTTTGAGCGAAGATGAAAAGAAGGATCTTCATGACTCTATGATATCTCATGCAAGAGAGAGATTGGGCACCCAGCACCTAGAAGTTGGTAAAGGCTCCGGCGTCGCACACCAAGCTATAAGTTTTGAGATGATTATTTTATATGGATCCGAGCCGATGTCAACAATTGAGCTGCAGCTGGTCCCAACCTATAACTCGGAACAGCCACACTTATCTCCCATAAGGGAGCATTCTTCGAGAGTTGTTCAGCTAGCCACTAGTCAAGCTGAGGAAGGTACTCTGCACAAGTCTTGTGTGTGTCTGAAATGAAGTACTTGTATTGAAGCGTGTACTGACAACTTATTCTTTTTCCTTGTCCAGTGGCTGAGGCTACATCAGCAGCGTCTCCTGCGATACATGAATCACAATAAATGCAGGAGGCCATTATCACCAAGGCAATCACTACGACCACGGCCGCGCCTATCGAGGTAACACAGGGAGCTCTCCTTCTTTTGATGAGAAAATGATGAATGTGCTCCTGGGCCGGCAGAGCGACCCCTTTGTCGACTTACCGTTCGTCCTTAGTGGATTTCCACCTGCCTCTTGCGCTTTGACACAGACCGCCGCTACCCACAGTGAAGCCCGTGCTGCTCGTGAAGCAGAGATACTAGATGAAATAAACACAGAGATGGAGGCTGTGGCTCATGGCAGTAGTGCTGAGCGTGGATTGACGGCATCTGACCCAACTACACTTAGGATGATATCTCCTGGGGTTACGCTTGTTGACACTAGGGCGCTTATTCCGCCTCCGGTCGTAAATCCAGTTCCTCCGACTCTTCCTGCAGGGAGCGTCCCCATAGATTCAAGTTCGGAGGAGGATTTTGATATTATGCCTCCATCTGGAGATGATCCGCCAAAGAGTAAAGGCTCAAAGCGAAAAATTATTGGTGGCTCGGGCGGATCCATACTTAAGTGGAAGCCGAAGAAGACTAAGGAGTAGATAGGCCCTTCCGGTGCAAATTTTTGTTTATCTAAGAATTTATCTTTCCTTTATAGGTCATGTATAGATGCGAGTTTGGCCCATGCTAGTAAGAATTTTTTAGCAGAACTTGTATATAAGTCTTTGCTTTCGATTAGTCGAAATAAAACTTTGTTTTTGTTGCTTCAACTATTATATCTGTCTTCTATACTTAAGTGTCGTAGAGTTTGGATCTCGGTCCCACGTACTCGTGAAGTTTCAACCCTTGAGTTCTCTTTATTTGCCAAGTCTGAAAATCATGAGTACGGGTTGTACCGAGAGATAGAGTTGGATTTTAGACATCGTACTGCTTCAGCCAGCGGTTAACACTTAAGCTCTGTCCCCAGTTTCGGGAACAAGTTGTAAAGATCGGCTAGCGATCTTGATTTGTCTCTATTTTTAGAGTTTAACATCGTCATATTGATGCAGAAACAAGCGTAAGTCGAGCGATTGCATCGCTTTCGCTTGCCTATGAATAGTCGCATCCACACTTTGGGGATCAACATTTGCACTTCGGTTGTCGATCACATCTATTGAAATTTTTAAGTACATGTCTACACTCCGGGGACATAAGCTAATTTACGAGTGGCCATCCGCACCCAAGTTATTTTTATATTTCATCCACACTCTGGGGACTCAGGATAATCCTGATCGATAATCTGGTTCGCACTCTGGAAATCCGAGAGTTATCGACGTTTGTAGCGCAGTTCGCACTTCGGGAACTTTGACTCGGTATTTATACTCCAATTCACAATCTGGAAACTTGGAGTTAGCGTTTATACTCTGGTTCGCACTCTGGGATCCTAAAGTCGATGTTTATACTCCAATTTGCACTACGAGAATTTGGAGCTAGTGTTTATACTCCGGTTCGCACTCCGGGAACCTAAAGTTGATGTTTATACTCCAATTCGCACTCTGGAAATTTGAAGTTAGTGTTTATACTCCGGTTCGCTCTCCGGGAACCTAGAGTTGATGTTTATACTTCAATTCGCACTCCGGGAATTTGGAGTTAGTCGACAGATGGTCAATCACATCTGTTTAGACTTTTTAGGAGGTCGTTCACACTTTGGGAACGATAGATTTATTGGGATCGTGGATGGTCGGATCGCATCCACTCCAAATTAACAAGCGAGGTCATTAGATGGATGAGTCCATCCTCCTCTAACTTGGTTAGGACATGGTCGAAGTCATTAGGCATACGAGCCTGCCCTCTCCAAAACTGTATTCAGGATTTCTATGCTTCGACTCACACTCTGGGAGTTTGGAGTTATTTTAAGGATTATCGTGTATCATTCCTCCTTGATATTAGCGTAGTGACTTTCCCTCAAGCTCAGGTTTAATTTAGTGATTGACTGGTCATATCACATTCACTCCCTATTTGAATAAATTCCATCGTTTGATGAAACTTAGCTCTCCGTGCATCGTGATGTCGTACGTCATGCTCAATAAATCACAGCTCTGGCTCGAAGAGATGGCATTTTATTGCTGAAATGAGAAAATATGGCAAAGTCAGTTGCCTTATTACAAATTCAAATTTCAAAATGCGGAAACAAATTGCAAATAAGAAAATGAATCAAATAAATAAAGCCTGTCATATGTAGTAGCGACGGAGGCTTTCACTATTCTAAGCTCTCGGCAAAGTAAGACCGTCAATGGTGATAACTTGAATGAGCCATCTCCGAGCTTTTGGGTGATCACATACGGACCTTCCCAATTTGGCTTCATGTGTGAAGGAATCGGATAAACTCTTTTTAGAACGAGATCGCCAACTTCGAAGTTCCGGGGTCGAACCTTGGCATTGTATAATCGGGCGACTCGATTTCGACATGCGGCTGCCCTCAAATCAGCCTCTTCACGCTTCTCATCCAGTAAGTCCAAAGATACAGCAAGTAACATGGCATTAGTTTTCGGGTCATAATAAGTCACACGATGAGAAGGTACTTCCATTTCGACTGGAATAACGGCTTCTGACCCGTAAGATAGAGAAAACGGAGTGTGTCCGGTCGTGGACTTGTGGGTCATTCGGTAAGCCCATAAAGCCATAGGTAGGTCATCAACCCACTTGCCCTCGGCCTTTTCCAGTTGCTTCTTCAGAATAGATTTGATAACCTTATTAACAGCTTCAACTTGGCCATTCGCCTGAGGGTGTGAAACCACAGAGAATTTCTTGTGGATATGGAATTGTTGACAGAAATTCTTGAATTCAACACTGTCGAATTGGGCTCCGTTATCAGTGATAATGGTATGCGGGAGACCAAATCGGCAGATGATATTGCGAACTACGAAGTTGATTACTTTGTTCGTCGTGATTGTCGTAAGAGGTTCAGCTTCAGCCCATTTAGTAAAGTAATCAACTGCGACGATTGCATACTTCGCTCCTCCTTTGGCAAGAGGTAGAGTACCAATGATATTAATGCCTCATACTGCAAACGGCCAGGGACTGACCATTTGGGTTATCTCAGTAGGTGGGGCTCTTGGAATTCGAGCATATTTCTGGCATTTATCACATTTCTTGGCATAGTCTGATGCATCACGGTTCACAGTCAGCCAGTAATATCCATATCGGAGTACTTTCTTGGCGAGAGGTTGCCCTCCGGTGTGATCGCCACATTCTCCCTCATGCACATCATGTAACACTCGTTTGATTTCATCGTGTGCGATACATCGGAGGAGAGGGACGGAATATCCTCTTCTGTACATGACTTCATTCTGAATGGTAAACCGCAAGGCTTTTTGAAGAATCTGTCTTCTTTCACTCCTACGCTCGGGCAGTGTTCCATGCTCGATATTGTTTATATATGGGGCCATCCACGACTTCTTGTCAGGAGCGATTTCAAATATAAAATTCATTTCCATCTGATCGATGCTGGGAGAGGATAGAGTTTCAACAGGAACGATTCCTATCTGTTGTGCTTCTCCCGTACTTGCTAACTTGGCCAATGAATCGGCCCTCTGGTTGTGCTCACGGGGTATGTATAAAATGGCATAATAATCGAATTGATCAAGTATTTCCTGGACTCAAGCTAGATAAGCGGCTAATCTTCGATCCTTGGCCTGGCATTCACCCCGAACCTGGCACACGACTAACTGAGAGTCGCAGTAAACTTCCACAACAATAATTCTCAGTTCACGGGCTAGCTTCGACCCAATAAGTAAAGCTTCATACTCAGCTTCATTATTGGTCGCACGGAACTCAAATTTCACAGCATAGCATAAGGATCGGCCCTCGGAGGTTTCAAGTACTACCCCAGCACCTGAGCACCTATCGTTGGATGCACCATCGGAATGCAGCTTCCAGATGTATTCGGGAGATTTACTGGTCTCGGGCAAGCCCTCTGGGACGGTGAATTCGGCTACAAAATTTGCTGGGACTTGACCTTAAACGGCTCTTCTTGGGGTATAGGTGATATCAAACTGACTCAGTTCGATATTCCACTTAAGCAACCTACCAGACGTCTTAGGCCGCGTAAGGACCTGTCGTAATGGCTGATCGGTGTACATAGTGATAGGATAAGCCTGAAAATATGGACGGAGCTTCCTCGAGGTAACGACTAGGCAGTAGGCTAACTTTTCTAGCTTTGGATAGTTTCTCTCAGCTCCGGCTAGTCGCTTGCTAACATAATAGACCGGTTTCTGCACTCGACCTTCCTCCCGAACTAGGGCACTGATCGCATTTTCTGATACCGCCAGGTAAAGATACAACTTCTCATGGTCGATAGGATTTGATAAAATCGACGGTGTGGAAAGATGTTGAACCAGTGCTTGGAATGCGCCCTCGCACTCCGTAGTCCATTCGAAGTTTCGCCTTCCTTTCTGGATTAGATCAAAGAAGGGGATGCATTTTGCGGTGGACTTCGATATGAACCTGCTCAACGCTGCTACCTTCCCGTTGAGACTCTGAACTTGCTTTATTGTTCTTGGAGTCTGCAAGCTTCGGATTTCCCAGATCTTTTCTGGATTGGCTACTATTCCTCGAGCATTGACAATGAACCCAAGGAACTTTCCAGATGCGACTCCAAAATTACACTTCAGCGGATTGAGCTTCATCGCGTACTTTCGAAGGATGTTGAACATTGACTCCAAATCTTTGATGTGATCAGTGGAGAACCGCGACTTTACCATCATGACATCTACATAAACCTCCATGGTCTTCCTAATATGGTTGGCGAACATCCGGTTGACTAGACATTGGTATGTTGCTCCGGCGTTCTTTAGTCCAAAGGGCATGACTTTGTAGCAGTAAAGTCCCAGGTCGGTTACGAAGCTAGTATGTTCTTGGTCGAGTACATGCATGGGTATCTAGTTGTAGCCGGAATAAGTATCCATTAAAGATAATAATTCGTGTCCAGACGTTGAATCTACCAGCTGATCAATCCTAGGAAGTGGAAAACTGTCTTTTGGACAAGCTTTATTTAAATCAGAATAATCAACACATGTCCTCCATTTCCCATTCGGCTTTCAAACAAGCACTGGATTGGATACCCACTCCGGGTATAAAGCATCTCGAATAAACCCGTTTTATTTTAGCTTATCGACCTCTTCTTAAGGACGGCAGATCTCTCTGGATCCATACCACGTCTTTTTCTGTTTGACCGGGATACATCGCGGGTCAATATTCAGGGTGTGGCTCGCGATGTCCAGCGAGATTCCACACATGTCAGAGTATGTCCAGGCGAACACGTCGAGATTCGTCCAGAGAAATTCAACCAATTCCTGCTGCGTCTCTTGGCTCAACTGAGACCCAATCTTTAACACCCTTGAATCATCATCATCATCATCACCGATCGGAACATCGATCGTCAGTTCGGCCAGAGAAGCCTGACTTTCTATAGATTCATCCTTGTTTTCATTGTCTCTAGGGTCAAGATCCCTCTGGAATTGGTTGTGGTGCCCAGGCCGAGGCCCAGGCACCAATTGTCAATTATCCGCAAAACGGATGCATAGAGATTTCTCTACGCCCTTTCCTTTCTCTCTTCGCTGCGCCTCACATAGCTCAGCAACATAACAGGCCCTCCCAGTGGCCTGATCTCCTCGAATGACTCCAATCGCATGATCGGTGGGATATTTCAGGGTTAAACACCATGGGGCAATTGATACCCTGAATTCAGCGAGGGCCGGTCGGCCCAAGAAAGCATTAAAGGGGGATTGAATGTCTAACACAAAAAATTGCAACATCTGGACTCTCCGGCACTCCCCAACTCCCAGCTCCATTGGCAGCTCCACTACCCCAGTGGGTATATTGGCACTTCCATCGAAGCCATAAATTCTAGATTGGCAAGATTTTAAATCGTTGGCTTCCATTTTCATCATATCGTAAGCTCTCTTAAAATATTTACTGAACTCCGACTGTCAAACAGGATCCTCTTCATCCAAGCAGGACCAACCTGGGCAGATATGACCAGTGGGTCAATAGTGGAGGCTTCGACCCTATCAGCATCCCGTCTTCTCAACACGATGTCATCAGTCATTGTTCTCTGATGTTTGGCCGGAGCCCCTTCATCAAAACTACTGCAACACTCGAAGTCCGCATGCCTAGTAGAGCTAGCATACGACTCTATTTCCCTCCAGCTTCGGTCTGCTGGATGAGGACCGCCACTGACTGTATTTATTACTAACCTCCCGCTCGTACGAGCGGGTTCCTCCTACCTTTCTCTATTCTGCACACGATTTTGGTTTGACAGGCCCGCACCACCAGACTGCGGTGCCCGCACGAACTGATCCAACTTTCTCTCCCTAATCAACTTCTCAATGAGGTACTGCAAATGTCTACACTCATTGGTATTGTGGCCATAACTCTCATGGAATCTACAGAATTTTCCCGTTTGAATCTTCCTCTCTAACGATGGCTTCGGAGCAGGCTTCTTATATTGCATAGCATTGCAAGTCTACAAATATATGATCTCTAGCGACGTATTCAATGGTGTGTAGTTATCAAACATTGGAGCCCTACGTCGCGGGCCACGATTTTGATCCCGTTTCTTATTATGATTATTATTGCTTCTCGGTTGAGATTGCTTGTTCTGCATATTCAGATGTACTTTCCTAGAACTCTCACTCGAATGTTTAACTTCCACATTGCTCTGTATCCCCTCACTATTGGGTGTCTTTCCGTCCTGCTTTCTAGAATGTTTCGCGTCCTCTCGCCTTAAGAATTGGGCGGCTTTGGGGTAAAAATGGTCCAACGACGCGGGAGGCTTCCCAGCTAACCAATTTCCAAACTCGGAGTCGGGGTCAATTCCCTTAGTCACTGCCATTAAGATCGAATTGTCATTGGGGTTACTTATCTTTGCACATGCAGCATGAAACCTTTCCAAGTAACGTCTAAGCGTCTCTCCTGGATCCTGAGTGACACTGGATAATGTGTTAACATCTTTAGGTCTAGCAGCATGCATACGAAACTGTTCTACAAACTTCGTGGCCATTTGATCAAAACAAGAAATGGATTGGGGCGGTAATCGCGTAAACCACATGGTGGCAATGCCCTCCAAAGTGATAGGAAAGCTACGACATTTACCGCGTCATCCGCTCTTGCAGCGCTCATCAACCACTCATACTTCAGGATGTGCTGGTTTGGGTCTGAATTCCCTTCGTAAACCGATAACATGGGCATTCTGAACCTCCGAGGAGGTTCGGCATAGAGTATGTCATCCGTAAAGGGGGTGTGACTACGGGAAATTCCCCAGTCGTCATCGGTGAGACCCTAACTTTCATGGATCATTTGACGTATCATAGATGGAAGGTTTGGCGTTTGAACGTTCTGCGCATGTTGAGCCAAGGTGAGGTTGGGTTCCACATTGCGAGGCTGGACCAGGCGCTGTTGACGGTCCACATCTCGCCTCCTTGGCTCGACGTCTTCTGGGACGTAAGGTTCAGGAGTACGTCCTTGTTGGTTCTGGGCATCAATTCCTGTTTCAACCGCGGCGGTGGTGGCACGGTTATATGCAGTGTAATGAGGAATAGTTCCTCCCTGGGAAGAGGGTCCATTATGGAAGCTGGCCGATGGGCTAACTCTCAGCAGCCCAACGGTCAAGGCAGGAAGATATCCGATGGTCTATGCCCAGCCTTCGTCCGGTCGAGGATGAATGGATCTATGGTTGTAGCCTGACGAGGCAGAACTTTCTATGGAGGAGTGCGAAACTTGATCTCTTCTAGATCTTCTGCGCTTCTGACGGTTTATCTAGATAGTTAGCTCCGCATTCGCGTGCAACTATTCTGTTAGCTGTTGACGACTCTGTGTCAACTCCTATAGAAACAACTGGAAATATTGCCTGGTAACTGGGCCCGATGGATCTAAGGATCCGGCAGCATCTACGTTGGATGGGGGTAGCTGCGTGGGATTTTGTCTATCTCAGCCTTCTTGATTGACCACATGGGAGGTGGTCCTTATACTAACCATCTTGAGGATTGAATTCCTTTACTAGACTTTGTGCAAATCTGAATAGGATGGAAGGAATTCAGATTAGTGATCTGGATCTTTCTCTTAGATTTATGCAATCCGGTATCGACGATAGATCCAAGGAGCAGGAGAAATTCTGGGTTTTCTCAGTGAATGCACCAAAGTGTTTGTACCAAAAATGAACAAAACATTCTTCGGAAATTTTTTAAGAGATAAAAATGAAGAATATAAATTTAAAATGAAGATTATCTAACAAAACCTCCAACAAACAATAAAACAAATGCACAGACAAGCAATTTAGAGTGGTTCGGCGTGTTGCCTACATTCACTATGAAGTTTTTGTGACTTTATTAATTCTCTTTCAACGATTACACTTGATTACAATGAACAACAACAAATTACAGCTTGGAATTTGAATTCAACAGCAAGGATAGGATGCAAATCTCGATCCGACAGAGTCTGGGCGCTTGAGAATTAAAAGATCCTTTTTATGTAGACTCTGGGGTTCTATTTATAGGTGTAGGAGGCTGATATTTCGCTCAAACTTCGGGAGCCTCCTTCTGGCACGTGAGGGGGCCCACGCGATCGATCCCGGAGAGTTTCGACTCGTTTGGTGATCGATACGAACTCAACTCGTATCGATCGAGATTGTATCCGATGGAGGTGAAACTTGGCGAGAATAATCTTTAGCTTGCATGTAGTCTTCTGTGAAAATTTCATAGCATTTGGACTGGTGGATCTTGAGTTATGATCGATACGAGCTTGAGTTTCTCGTTGGCTGTTTGGTTCGAATCTATCAATCCGAATCGATCCACTTCGAATAGATGATGCATGTGCCTCTGTGATGACGCGATGCGCATTCCTTGCATCGATTCTCTTTTTGCTCCATGTTGACCGCGTTGTATCCATGAGTTTCGCCTCGTTTGCATCGAGTGTCGTTATCCTGTTTGAACCAATCAACTACGTGCACCTGATATCGATTCGCAGTATGTCTAGTTCGAATCGAGATAGGTGTCTTAGCTCGTATTGATGGTGATGGTGCGGTTCGCATCGATAGATGTCGCCTCCATTTAATGGATACGATCAGGTGATATTTGTGATGGATACGAACTAAAGCTACCTGATGGATTCGAATAAACGCGTTCTTTATGGATACGAACTAGGCATTGGTCGACCGATACAAAGCGCATTACCAGTTGATGGATGCGGAGTTGATCGATGCGAGATAGTGGTTGGGATGGATGCGAAACTGATCGATACGAACTAGTACACGAAGAGGGGTAAGAATCTGATCGATTCGAACTACGGCCCAGCGATGGATACGAAAACGTGGTTTTTCCCTTTCAACTTGCATCGACCATAACTTGAGCATACGAACTTGGATTAACTTGAAATTTGGAATGCTGGCTTTTATGGCTTCGCTTATCGTGTTTTGCTGATTATAGCCTGATCCAGATTCGGAAAAATCATCGACATCCATAGCAAACTTGTGTGTGCTCGATATCCAAGACGAACGACTCTTGGTTTTCAACCAGTGCCTTGAAATCTCGGCCTTGCCAAAAGGCGGGATAACATAGGGGTCTAGTATTTGTATGGTGATCTTGTTTGCATTTCGGTTTGTGAGCTTTGTGGTCATCTCTCCTGGCATCTTTCCTTGATAACTTCGAAGTTTTACTCATCGAGTTTGTCCATATACTGCCAGGTTAAAAGGTAGGATAACACTTGCACCCTAAACATGCCGTGCGGATAAATCGTGTCCTTTTCTCAAGAACACATGTGATGCCAAGGTTTGTTGGTCAAGCTCTCTGACCACTTTAATCTTGGTGAATCTTCCAGCTCATTTGAACTCTTTTATGGATCATGGGTCATTCTAGACTTGTTGAATCCTAAGACTTTAGACTGCCTAAGTGTTGTCTACACATCATCACAAATCGAATTCATTTGGAGTCCTTACATCACATCAAAATCATCCCCTATTCATCCAAGATTTACATCACCAACATTTTGATTTCATTTAGAGCTATTGCATATCAAAATCAATTATTGCATATTAAAATCGTATCGTGTTCATCCAAGATTTATTTGTTTCATTCAAATTTTAAGGCATTCAAATCCTTACATCAAATTAGTATATGTTTCAAGGTTTGATCTCACTAGATCATTTTAATATCCAAGTTAAGGGGATGATCCTTTTAGAGCATTAACTAAATTCATAGTCGTTCAAGGTCGATAATTGAGTTTATGACCTTTTAGGATCGTTTAATTGAATCAATGGTCGTTCGAGGCTGATAGTTAAGTTCGTGACCTCTCTAAATTGTAAGTAGAATTCATGGTCATTCAAGACCGATGGTTAAATCCACAATCACTTTGGGTCATTTGTTGAAGTCGTGGTTGTTCAAAGCCTATAGCTAAGTCTGCGAGCTTTCCAGATTGTTAAGTGAGGTCATGGTTGTTTGGAATTGATATGTAAATCCATGATCTCTTTGGACCGCTAACCGAGGTATTCACTATTTCTGACCCTTATAGGTAAGGTCATGGTTGTTCTGGGTCGATAAACAAATCTATGGTCGTTCGGGGCCGATTATCCACTCCTTTCTCTCTTGGATCCTTTCTGAGCCTAATCCGCTCGCTCTTTGGTGATGGAACTTAATGACAAGCAAGCCAATTCGCTCATACTCCAATGAGGTGACTTACTTCTTGCACTCTAGTTCTATAAGACTTTAAAGCAATCAATATTGTATAAGTCCATTCGCTTACTCGTTGAAAAGGGGACTTACATATTGCATACCGACCCGCTCTTCCAGATGGGACTCAAAGCGATTATTTTCATACAGATCCATCTGCTCATACTCTGGCGAGGGGACTTGCACCTTGCACTTTGGTCCTGTCCATCTGGATGGGGCTTAAAAGCAGTCAATGTCATTCATCACATTCAAGTAGATTTAATAATCAAAGTTTCATCTAACATAATCAAGTTCAAACATAAAATCATAAATCCTAATATCAAGATAGTTGCCTCTCCGAACATTACAGCCTAGCATTCAGCTCAAAGCATGCCTTGGAACATTTAGGGATCCCATACATGAGTAAGTGTCTAGACTCATTATTGCATGGTTTATTGAAAAAGGAAATAAAGTGTGAGAACCAAACCTAATCCGCTGCCATCCCAATCAATAGATGACTATCCTTGTCCTTGATCCAAGGTCGTTTCGATTTTCCATGGTCGATGTCATTGCATGTTCAACTACCGCAGCATGATTTCTTACATACAGTTGTAATCGGTTATCTATGATCTATTCTACGATCAGATCTCATAGATGTCTGCAGTCATTTATGTTATGCCCATCCAAATAGTGAAAAAGACAATTTTTACCAGATGTCCTTTCGCGATCCTTCGGTTCTCTCCTTGTTAGCTTTTGCTAGGGGATCTGCCTCTAGCATCCAAATAAATTTACTCTGTGGTTTCATTTATGTCCATATGAAAAGAAAATTTTAGTTCACTCCTTTTCCATTTTGTCCATCACAACTGTCATCCATCTTTCCTTTTCCTTCGCCTTTGCTGGTTCCTTATTCGGTTGGTCCTCCGCCATCCGCAACATTAACTTAATCGTGATCATCTTTCATGTTCTTATGACGTAGTAATCTCTTAGACTCATGATAAAATTCCACAAGATCCCTTAGAGGATCCCGCTCCAATGCAATCTTGAAATTCGCCTTAGCGGTGATACCTGCAACCACCCTATCAAAACCATTAAAGGGTCTGGCATGTCGATCACAGTAGCTGCTACATTAAACCTAGTTACAAAGCTCCTAAGGGTCTCTCCGACCCTCAGGTTGATGCTGGCTAACGTTATTAAGTTCTTGGGTGTGAGATATGGACCCAAAACTGCTTTACAAACCTATTCACTAACTTGGCCCACATGCTATGGAACCATTCTCCAGCTGTCTACACCATTGTACTACCAAACCTATCAAATATAATAGGAAACACCATCCCATTATCTCTTCAGCCACACCCAACACTTCCATAAGCCAGACGTACCTCATTAGATGAACTGTCGGATGCATCTTCCCATTATATTCTTCAACGTTGGTAGCTTGAAATCAGCTGGATTCCTAGAATAGAATATTCATAGTGAATGGACTCATATTCACGTCCTTTATGTTCTGATTAGGCAATCCGCCCTTCGTAGCTCATCCTACCATCTTGGCAAGTCTATCGTTGTCATCAAAAGGAATTCGAAAGTTTTCAGTTCTAGTCTGCCCCTAACTCGATGAGGCAATCCTGGCATGTACTCCTCCAGTCATGCTTCTGCATTCTGATTCACATTCAAATGCTCCGCAGCAAGTCTGATTCGCCATCATTCCTTCTAAGGCCAAGACGACCCATGCCCCGTAGCCCTTAGGGGTTGGTATCGACCCTTATACTGGATTTGTCTTGGGTTGTTCTGCTCTGCACTTTGGGGTCTCTGGTTTTAAGTTGTAGCACCTATGGCTATTCCCATTTTTCTGAAGAAATTATCCACTATTTCTTCTTGGCATGCCATAATCTTATTTTGTAATCCATTCATCATAGTTTCCATCTCATCTTTGGTTATGTAGATTGATGGGGGTGAGCTTCATAGGATGCCTCCTGGCTGCACCCTTATAGATTTACTCCAGTAACAGCCTTCCTAGATGATTGTCTTATAATCTTAAATGATTCCCAATCTAAAATCGACGATTTTAAGTGTTTTTAAATGAAAGCATCAAAATGTTTGAATCAAAAATGACACAAAAAATGAATATAAAGTAGAAAAGAACAAAATAGGGTAAAAACATTTAAAACGAGTAAGAAATAAACATATAAGTTTTATAGTGGTTCGGCAAACTCTAGACTACGTCCACTTAAAGATTTTATTGCTTACCTTCTGATCTGGAGGCAAAAGTTCTTAGGGGTTGGTACAACTCCGACATTTAGATTTTCAGAATTACAAGAACATGGAGTAGAGTAAAGCAAGAGCCAAGAGATCTTGAAAAATAGGCTCTGCCCTCCTATTTATAGAGGTAGGGAGTCTAAAATCTTACATGAAATATCTCTAGGCCGTTACTCAAGATTTAGATAAATTCTCCTTGGAAGTAGGATACCACACCACCAAGCAGGTATGGGTCAGTATGACTCCATAGATGGATCGACACCAACCCTTAAGATTGCCAATATGATTATCTTCAACTCTTCGCTTCGATTCATCTTGAGGTTAGCTTCATAATTTCATAGTTGTTTGCATCAATATTAACTTGTTTCGGGGTCCAAATGGTGGAGTTGTAGAAGAACAAAGTTGCAGTTTCAAGAGTTCGTGGTGATCACTAGAGAATTGCATTCAACCGGTAAAAATAACATTGGAAATGGGTTCCTGACACCAAGAAATATTCATAGGAGGAATATGGGTCCCTACGGAGTTGCTAGGGGTCGGTACCGGACCTTAGTTAGGGTCTGTATCGACCCCACACTTGGACTTCTTGGGTCCTTGTATTTTATGAGGGTTTGGTATTTGTATGATCTTGTTTGCACTTTGGTTTGTAAGCTTTGTGGTCATCTCTCCGAGCGTTTTATTTGGTGGTCTTATTGGCGTATACCTTAGTGGGGTCTTCGACTGGGGTGAAGTCGTAACAAGGTAGCCGTAGGGGAACATGTGGCTGGATTGAATCTGAACGTGCGAAGCTAGTGAGGTGAGAACTACAAGGATCTAGTGGAGAACGAGAGAGAGAGAGAGAGAGAGAGAGAGAGAAAGAGAAAGAGAAAGAGATAATAAGAAGCCTGAGAGCCCCAGATATTCATTCGGAAGAGCCAGTATATTAATTGGGAAGGCGTCAACTGGTATATTAATTTAATGGCATAACTTTGAAGTTTGACTTCTTAGGTTCATCCATACGCTATCTAGTCAAAAGGCAAGATAATAAAAATATATTAAATATCCACATTTAAAGTGGTTAAATTATAGGTCATTACATTTAATTTCTAAAGTTGGATTTTACCAATGAGATTTGTAAGCGGTGGATTAAGCTAAATTATCAAAGGTGGCATGTAAACATTAGTATGTGAATTGTTTGAATATTAATCGCTGGTTAAATTTGTATATGTGAATAACACAACCAAATCAAATCAGTCTTTGAAACACTGCTTGATTTAATTGATTTATAAGTGTTATAAATTAATTAATATTTGTGAAACATTAATTATTATTACTATATTTATAGTCCGTGCTATATTTATTAAAGTGGAGTGACCTCTTTGATTGTTTGGGATGCTTTTAATAATTTATTGGATGACTATACAAAAATTATATATGCTCTTTTTGATATACAATATTAATAAGAGTTAAATTGGATTAAATAAGATAAATTACGAATGGGTTTGGAAGAAATTTGATCCATTTTTAGCTCTAAGTATGGCCAGTCAAATAATGTGGAGAGGGTATCGAAGTTTTGACTTGGTATGACAAATATTGGTGCTAGATCTTTTGCTCAACTCTCCTATAAAAAGGATCCTAAAACCAACTATTTAATTTCTTTTTTGTATCCCTCTATCCACTCCTCAAGCCTTAAGCACCATCCTGACCCTATCTCCATTTTCTAACATTATTTACGTCCCATCATTTAATTACTAGTGGACTCGTTGTTAGCATAACTCTTGTTTGTAGCAGTAGGTGCACATCTGATAGATCAAGGAGATAAATTAGATCAACATGTGTTTCCACGGTCTTATCTCTCAAGGTATTATTCACTTAATTCTTTCAATTATATATAATGATCATAGTATATCATATCTTATATATACCACTTTTTTCATATATGTTATTGCCTTCGAATTCATATCAGTTATATACATAATATTTGATCTACGTGAATTATCATAATATTGCAATATAAAATTTTAAAAATTATAACACGTGTACAAGGTATATTTTAGGGAATAGTGTTAAAAACTTATTTTAAATTAATTATTAAATATACATAGTAATTTGTATTTAATTTCAAAACTATTGTTAGCGACCAAAGGCTTTATATATAAATCAATAATAAGTTAAATATTACATTTACAATGATTATAGACAAATAGTTTTTGACAAATATGTTTATTTACAACCATTATATATTTATTCAAAAATATTAAATATACACACATATAAATTTAATTGGATGTAATATCTAATTTTTTTTATTACTTTTAGTTTAATAAAATATATTAAAAAGCAATTTTGTCGATTGTTTTATTTTATTGTAAATATTATATATACACATTATATATAATTATGAAAATATTCACATTTGTTTAAATATGTAATTTAATAATAAAGTTGCTTACGATTTTTAGAAAAAATATTGCATAAAGGTATACACACACACACACACACACACACACATACACACATATATTTTGTGTGTGTATGTATAATTTAAAACAAATTGATTTTGGATTTATTTCTATGTGTCTCTGTGTGTGTATTATTTCAAAATATCACAAAGTCGGATTTGATAATTTCAAATTTCAAATTTTAAATTTCAGATCTAATTTTAAATTTGAACCTTATTTACCAAGTCAAACTGGATATTTTAAATTTGAAACTAAAGACTTAGACAAATATTGTACTATATATATATTGTAAATAATTTTATTAAAATTTCCGAATATATATACACATATATTATACGATAATCCTCTTTGGGTAATTGAATTATGTGTAAAATCTAAGTATATACATAGTAGATGCAATCCCAACATCTACTTGTGTATAAATTTAACTATGTACACGCTATGGTATATTGCATGTGCATGTTATACACATTAAGTATATACCGATATACTAATTAATTGCATAAAATATTTTAATTAAATTCGGTAATTAATTAAATATGAAATTTAAATAAAATTGATTTTTTTAAATTAAATAGATTGGATCTAATACAAACATTAAGTCACTATAGGACTAATATCATCTAAAATTAAAAAAAAAAAATATTTTAGAAATCAACATGTTTCACACGCTGCGAATAATGATATTAGAGCCATAATGGTCTATGCGGTCAAATTTAGCACTTTAGAGTAACTAATAAAGATCACTCGTCATTTGAGTGTCTAGAATAGTAGTGTGCTTGGGGTCATACAATCAAGTATTTTCTATTTCCTTACTATTGGCCTGACTCGATAATGGAGTTAGTCCAAAAGGTTTGCTCTATTATAAAGACCTAAAATGATTTAGGACTTGGACTAATTTTTAAGATTCGATTTGAAAATTTAATAATATATTTTGAATTTAAATGTTAAATTTAAAATATAAAATAAAATTTATAAAGGTTATAAAATATTTTAATTTTTTTCTTAAAAGTAAATTAATATGTCCGAAATTATTTAGTAATTAAAGTAATTAAACGTTAGTTAATTAAAATAAAAAAATATAAATTTATATGTATATAAATCTATAAATGTTATAGTTTAACATATATATATATATATATTTAATTATTTAAGATAAATTACAGGTAAATATTTTAAATATATTAAATGATGTAATAAAAATTGTTTTTAGTTAAATAAATGAATTATGAAATATAAATAAATAAATGTTAGTTTATAATATATATAGTGGCATATATATATATATATATATATAACTTAATGGTTACATTTAAGAAGAATAAACTAAGATTTGCATTTAAGGGCTTATGATATATATATATATATATATATATATATATATATATAACTTGCCTCCTGGTAAGCAGGTCGCAGGTTCGATTCCCATGTTGCCCATTTAAGGGCTTACCATGTGCGTATGCTAAGATCAGCCTTCGGGTGCCCGCGGACCGGGTAGGCGCACTAGGGAGGGTTTTACGGCTCCGGTCGGTTTCCCTCCTGAACAAATTCAAAAAAAAAACTTAATTAAATTATAGATAGTTATAAATAAATTAAACTTACAAAATATGAATGCATAATATATGTGGAACTAAAAGAAACCCAATTTAGATTTAAGAAGTAAGTACATACGTATTGTATGTATATCGTGATTTCAAATATGTCTGGCATTTGAATCATGAGGGAATTTCATAAAAAATGCATTATTCCATAAATCGACATCACTCAAACAAATATATTAAATTTTATGAATCTTTGATAAATGTTGTCAACTACCATTATATATTAATAAACTACTTACATACTCTCAAGTTGTTGAGTAAATTTAAGCTATAGATGTTATATGTAGTATTACTAATATATTGAAGGACGAGGTGAGATACATGTATGTATTTACTGGGCAAACACAATGTACATATATTATATTTAGCCTGTCGCGAAATGGTAGGTATGAGTGAATAATCTCTTTCAATTTTTATGAGAAAATCAAGGTTGAGATTAGATTAGGACAAAGACCATGGATTATGAGTTGTGCATAATACAGTCGATAAGGTGTTATCCATCACCTGTGAGCTTATGATTTGTTTAGTAAACTCAAGGTCACAATCCTAAGGCAAGCAGTCCTAGCACCCACTAGAGAAGTCAAAAGCTTTCTATTTTTTAATGGTTTTGAGAAACATCAAAAATCTAGATGGAGCTTATTAGATAAATGAAATGAAAACATTTAACCTGTATAATAATATGAGAACATTTGTTGTGTATAAAATATCTTAATCTACTTAATTTAAAACTTGCTGCAATATCATTAACCTAATACTTATTGAATAATGATAAGCTCACTAGACCAAACTTCGCTAACTGCTTAGAAGAATTATATAGCACTTACGTATGACTTCGTCTATAACTGCACCTTAAAGAGAGAAACCTGCTAAAGGCACTGTCATGAGGCAACAAGAGCTTATAACACTTGGGTAGCTGATTACGAAATTGCTCAATTTTTTGTACTATCTACATTAAACAAGCCATTGCAAAGGCAACAAGAAAACAAGTATGTCCACAAAATATTTGAAAGTCTCAAAGCTTTATTTGGTAAACAGTCTCGCTCCATATGGTATGAGACTAAGAAATTATTGTAACACACAATATTCTTAATAAATAAAGAAATAAATAATTAATTAATTAAACAGGTATTTTGGTAATGTTCCATAAAGCTGAAAAATTAAACTTTTACAAAGTAAGGAATTTGAGATATCCGACTTTTCCATTGAGTTAAGTACATTTCTCTTCCATATTCATATAAAAAACATTAGAAGTAGACATCAAATGAAGGATATTACTTGTTCATTGTATCGTACATTTTAAGGCAAAATGGATCGAGGCCCAAGTGCACTGATGTGGAATTTCAGGATTTTCGCCTAGGTAAGAAAGGTTTTCGTAACAACCCTAGATTTTGAATATAATTTTTAAATTTGACTTTATTTTATTTGAAATTATTTTAAATTTGTTTTATTTCAATATTTTATTTTTAAATATTTTTAAAGTGATGATAAAAATTTTCCAAAATTTATTGCATTTATTTTCTATTTTTAAAGCCTAGTTTCCATTTTTCAGCTATTTTCTTCATTTAATTATATTTAATTAAAATTTATTTATTTATTTTTATGCATGCATTTTATTTTTGTGTTTTTATCTTTATTTATAAGTATTTTCAGGTACATAAAATTTTTCCAAAATTTATTACATTTATTTTCAAATTTTTAAGCCTAGTTTCCAATTTTTGCTATTTTTCCTAATTTAATTATACTTAATTAATATTTATTTATTTTCACGCATTCATCATATTTACGTGTTTTTATCTGTATTTATAAGTACATGTATTTAAAAATTTAAAAAGAAATAAGGAAATATGAAAAGTTTGTGACCCTTTTATTCCTGGCCCTTTCATATTCACTCCACCCTTTCATTATCAATCAACACCACTTCATTTGCTGCTTTTACTCCTTACTTCAGTCGACTTTCTCTTTAGTTTCTCACATGAAAAAAAAAATCAAAACCCTAAGAAAAATTCGGCTATCTCCTGTATAAGAATTTTGGTGAAAGTTTCTTTTTTTCACATTTTATACTTGTTTATATTGATTTTTGCACTTGCCTCCATCTTCCTTGTGATCGGCCTGCCACCTCCCGCCCCTTGGCCGCCTCCACCACCATCTATTCCAGTCACCATACCCTCCTCTCCGCTGATTTCCCAGGGCCGAAGTCATCCATGATGTAGATCCACTAAAAAAATGACAAACTTCACTTGAAACTTCATAGCCGAACTTCCCTTGATCCACCACTCCACCATCATGCTTTGGCCGGCCATCCACCATTACCACCAGCCACAACCTGGGCCTAGGACCCATGCCTCACCTGTAGTTGATCATAAACAGATCAGGCCATGTCTAATAGTCCCTTGGTCGAAGACATTTAGGACTTGAAATCCATGTTGTTGCTTGTAGTTGTGTGTTGATGCACACATATGCCTTCATCTCCTTCATATATTGTTATGGCCAACCTATATGACCTCAACCTGACCTCAACCTGATCCAAAACCATCCTATTATAGTGTCTTTCCAGTCCATAGCTGAAGCATAAGTAGTTGAATGCAAGTGCAAAAAGTTTAGCTATGTATTGTGCTTATATTTCTTGCTTTGTTTATAATAGTTTGGTTCGTAATTTATGTATTGTACTTTATTTTGTTTGTTATGTAATAAGGCAATTAGCTTTGGCTCTCCCACTCTTGAATCATTGTCATGTTATCGTGCCTTTCTGGATCTCAGTTTGTGTACTTCGGTTGTTGCCTTTAGCTTATACCAGTGAGTTATTCTCACCAGACAGTTTTATACTTATATGACTTGTAAACTGATCACATTTGAATTTGTAAACCCATATCACCATGTTATATCTGCTATGCTATGATTATATGATGTTCACCCATGCTTATTCACCTGTTATATCACATGCTACTGTTATATTATGCTATTATGTTATTTATATCAGTTTATCACACTGCAAGTTCCCTTTAGATTAGAATCACTATGGGTTTAAATGATACATACCCGAACGAACTTTAGAATAGGAAAAAATCGTTATGGGATGAAATGATAGGCCTGAATAATTTTTAATTATTTCACTTTACTTGGGACTGCGGGTTTGAAATGATAAAACCCGGGTTTTCTTTGTAAATTATGAATTGAAATGATATATTATCTGTATCACTTTACCTAGGCTAGAAAATGATATACGAACCCGTGGTTAAAATATATTTTTCTAAAATTTTTAAAATATGTTTTAAATGTAAATATTATAATTTTTTGATTTAAACTTAATTAAAAATGATTTTTGTAATGTATTATTGATTTTCTAAAAATTTATAAGTGAAATAAATTAATGGTAAAGTTAGAAATTTGAAATATAGGTTATTTTGGAAATTTTGATTTGGGTATAAATAGAATTTAAATTAAGTAGGAAAATATGATAAATAAACATAAAATTTAAATTTAAATGAATTTAAATGATTTTTATAAAGTGTTAATGATTTTTAAATAAACTAAAAGGTTAAATAAATGAATATTAAGCTGAATTTTGAAATATAACTTAAATTGGAAATTTTGTTTAAAAGTGAAATTTAAGTTAAGTAAATAAAATGAAAAATAAGTTATATTTGAATGTTTAAACTTAAGTGTTAAGTTAAAACTTTAATTATAAGAATTGAAATTGAATGTGTGAATTTAATATGTGAATTATTATTAAATATTGATTTTGAATGAAAATTTAACTTTATAAAATCATGAATATAAGGGTATTTAAATGATTGTTTTAAAAGTGAAAATGTATGACATTACAAGTTTAAAATGGTTTAAATAAATATTTAATTGTTTGTGAAATTAAATTGACTATTTGGAATTTAATTAATAGCATTTTTGAAATGCTATTATTTTCTAATGTAAAGGATATTACAGCATTTGTAAATGCTGTAGTTGATAGAAATGAACTAAATAGCTAAATTGAATTAAGAGTTAATATAGAACTTTGTAAGTGCTGTAATTGCTAAAATTAATTAAGATTTTATTTGAACTAAAGTAACTCTATTACAGCATTTTAAATGATGTCTTTTGTTAAATTGAATTGTTTGAAAAGTAACTTTTCGTAGCATTTTCTAAATGCTGCGAAAGATGAATTTTCACTGTTTTGATAAATTTAAGTGAATAAATGAACTTTGAAAAGTTTAAAATTTTCGAAATTTAATATTTAATTGTTAAATAATGACTTCATTTTAAATGATTTAAATGAAGTAATTTGCTTTGAAATATAAACTATTTTGAAATGTGAATTGAAATGGTATTTTAAATAAAATGAACGTGGTTTTGAAAAGATATGATCTTTTGAATATTTTGAAACGAATTTTTGAAATGATATTTGATTTTTAAATTTAAATACCATTTTTAAATTATAACCACGGGTTATAATAACGATTGGTTGTTAAAAAGACCGGGATCGGATATGGACATACTCTCAGTCGACTGAAAACCACTTTAACAACTATGTACGCGGTGGAGATTCCAGAATGAAGTAGGATGGTGATGATGTTCCTGAGGTACATTACGTGGACCTGACTCCCGTGAGTTAGCTTAAGGTGGCTAAAACAGGAGCGATCTCGGGCCAAGAGGGGTAGCTCCTCTGGTCGGACACACTTCTTCGATACCATTCTATTATTGTTGTGATTGTTTGGGTGCACCCCTTGATTTTGGAGTGTTGTTTGGGGTGGGCATAGTGGTTTCTTCGTTACCGCCAGCCCGTGTACGTAATTGGTATATCTACCCTGGCATTGCCTTGTGTGCCGTGTCACCTGCCATACCGAGCCTTTACTACGAGTTTGTTTTTCTCCCGTAGCCCATGGAGTATTTAGGGTAGTCTTCAGATCTGGAGATATGCTGATACTGGATGGACTACTGGGACTATTACGTGTTAAGGGGAATATTGGGTCACTCCTTAATGCTATTTTAAAGTATGTTTATTTTACTGTAGATATTGTTATAATAACGCAATATTACTATATAGTAAATAGTTTAACAGATCCTTAGAGGATGGGCGGTCTCAGGCATCTTTTAAGTTACTTGTATCTTTATTACAATTCACTTGCGTTGGTTTACATTATATGAGTATATATATGTCCTGACTCGAGTGTTTTGTGTTTTGCTTTACGCTCCGGTCAGCCTGAGTATTCACAGCTTTGGATTCTCTTTCTGGAGCTGGTCTTTGCTGGAGATTCTGCCTATATATTTATATCTATTTCAGTTTCAGCTATTCTAGTTATCTCATGTATTAATGAACTTCTATGTATTTGGGATTTTTATTATACTGTTTTGGACTGTTATTATGAATTTGTTTTGAGACTTTTTTATATTTGCTTCATGAACTACTATGTTATTTTATATTCCGCTGCGAGTTATTCTGATTGTTCTGTGTTCTGTGATTCTGTGTATTTGATTTCATTTGCTCCAAATTTATTTACAATCTATTATTTTGCATCATTCAAGTCCGACATGTGTAGATTATTGTCGATTTGAATGGTACGAAGTGGAGGGTCGTCACATTTGGTATCAGAGCTTTGGTTTTTGGCAAACCATAGCCTCTGTGGAGCAAAAACTCATTGGAGATAGAGTAGTAATACCCTAGAATGAGTGAAATCAATCTCGGAATCATATCTTTGTGAGAGACGTGTTTTCAAAGTATAAAATGATTTTCAAAATGTTTTCAAAAGATTTTTCAAAGATTATTTTGATATATACAATTTTTCTTGTTTTAAAGGATTTTCAAATGTTTTCTAACTTCCTTTCTTTCGTATCTACCTTGTTAGATTTTCTTTCTTTAGGATATTCATCCAAATGAATTTTCTTGTCTTATCTTAATTTATCTTTGACTTTTCTTTATTTTGTCCTAAATTTATTCTTGCTATTTTTCAGGATGAATCGAGGAAATGCCAGAGGTAGGGGTCATGGTATTGCCCCAGATCCTCAGCCTATTGCTTCTGTTAGATTTACTGTTCTCTGTAAGGAATTCTTTCAACTTGGTGGAACCCCATTCACCGGTTCAGAGAGTATCATTGAGGCTCGGTAGTGGTTGCGGAGTCTAGAGAGGATATTTACTGGTCTCGGATTACTGATGCCCAGAAGCGTCAATTAGCAGCTTGGCAGTTGTGTGATTCTGCTCTAGATTGGTGGGAGTCCGTTATGGCTAACACCGTCGAAGCTGATATCACTTAGGAGCAGTTTAGGTATCTTTTGTGTTATCTTGAATTTTGTTCCTATTTTCCTTTTCTTTTGAATCTATCTTAAGTGGTTCTATATCTCTTTTCCAGGGAGGCTTTTGTGGAAAAATGGATGCCAGAAGCCGGGAAATCTCAGCTTTATCATGAATTTATGGATCTTAAGAAGGGTAGCATGCCTTTTGTTGAGTACGAGAGGAAGTTCAATGAACTTTCCAAGTTCGGTCCTAGCCTGATTGACACTCCTCTCAAGAAGAATGAGAAATTCATTGCTGGTTCTCGTCCAAAGTATTATAGTCGCCTCATTTCTGATGTTCACACTTTCACCCAGCTTATGAATATGGTTTTTCGCTCTGAAAACCCCACGTCTAAAGGTCCTACTATTTCTGGTGCTCAGTCTTCCTCTGCTAATTCTAAGAAGCGTAAGCCTAATTTCCATCAGCAGAAGAAGAATTGGCAAAAGCATCCTAGTTTGGGATCTTCATAATCTGCTCCTGCTCAGCGGCAACCAGTTGATCTCTCCTCTATCACTTGCTTTAGGTGTGATCAGAAGGGACACTATGCCAATAGCTGTCCTACATTAGCTGGTGCTGTAGTTCCTCCACCTACTCAGTTGGCTAGGTGTGATCTCTTCCATATCTGTTTCTAGCCTGGTCATTTTAAGAAGGACTACCCTACTCAGTAGAGGGGTACGCCTTCTGGTATATTTGCCGTCACTTCTGCATCATCTCCAGTTCCTCCACCTGCTCGTGCTCCTAGTGATGACCAAGGTACTCTCCAGGGTACATTTACTTTATTCCATCATCCTGTTCATGTGTTGTTTGATACTGGAGCTTCCCACAGTTTTATTTCTGTTGATTTGTGTGATAAGTTTGAGCATCTCCTTTCTTCTAAGTATGCTTCGGTTCCATTATGTGTTTCAAATCCTATTGGGGGCCCTGCTAACTTTAATTGGATTTGTAAGCAAGTGAAACTTCTCCATTCTGATCATCGCTTTTGTGGTGATTTTTATGTTCTGTGCTTCGATGCTTTTGATTTGTTGCTTGGCCAAGATTGGTTAGGGAATCATGATGCTCATATCTCTTGTAAAGCCCGGACTATTCACCTTGTTGGTGATCAAGGAAATTCCTTGATTATTCAGTGCCTCGTGCCTCTGAATTTTGCTGGCAACTTTATTTATTCTCTGGATTCTTCTCCCAATGATCTTGATTCGACTCCTATGGTTAGATTATATCTCGATGTATTTGGTGAAGTCGCTTCTTTTCCACCGGAGCGGGAAATTGATTTTCGGATTGATCTTATTCCTGGTGCTCGACCTGTTGTTCTTCCTTCTAGAAGAATGGCACCCTGCGAGAAGGTTGAGATGGGAAAGCAAATTGAGGACTTGTCTTCCAAAGGTCTGATTAGGCCTAATTTTTTTGAATAGGGAGCCATGGTGGTTTTTGTCACCAAGTCTAATGGTTCTCTTCAGATGTGTGTTGATTATAGGGGGCTGAACAAGCTCACTATGAAAAATAGATATCCAATGCCTTGTATCAATGTTATGTTTAATCAGCTTTATGGTGCCACTGTTTTCTCTCAGCTTGATCTTGCCACAGGTTTTCATCAGCTCAGGGTTGCTGAGGATAGCATTCCCAAGACTGCTTTCCGCACTGAGAATGGTTTTTATGAATGGTTAGTCATGCCTTTTGGTTTGATTAATGCTTCTTCTTTCTTTGTTGATTTGATGAATCGTGATTTTTCTTGATGTGCTTAATAAATTTGTTCTAGTCTTTGTTGATGATATCATTGTCTTCTCTAAGACCAAGGAAGAGCATGAGTCGCATTTGAAATCTGTGTTGGAGACTCTCAAAAATCATCAATTGAAGGCTAAATTTTCTAAATGCCATTTCTGGAAGGAAGAAGTCCGATATCTCGGGCATATTGTTCCTAGTAATGGAGTTTCTGTTGATCCAGTCAAGAACGCTGCGGTTAATTTAAGTCTTTCTTCTTTCTCTTTTCTTTATCAATTAATAATTCTATCTTTTCGGTTGTCCTTATTTTCTCCCTATTCTGTTTCAGGATTGGGAAATTCTAAAGACTCCATTTGATATTCGTAGTTTTCTGGGGCTTGCCGGTTACTACTGGAGATTCATTGAGAATTTTTCTCGGATTGCTGCACCTCTCACTGCGTTGACTCGTAAGAATGCCAAGTTTGTCTGGAGTGATCAATGTAAGGCTGCATTCAATGAGTTAAAGAGCAAGCTAACTTCCACACCAATTCTAACCGTTCCGAACGGAAGTGATGGATTGACGGTATATACCGATGCTAGTCACGAGGGTTTGGGTGCCGTTCTCATGCAGGATGGTAAGGTCATTACCTATGCCAGCCGCCGGTTGAAAACCCACGAGGCAAATTATGCTGCACATGATTTAGAGTTGCTTGCTGTTGTCTTTGCTTTGAAGCTTTGGAGGCATCATCTTCTAGGAACCAGGTTTGAGCTTTTCATCGGTCATTAATCTCTGAGGTATATCTTCACCCAGAAGGATTTGAATCAGAGGCAAGTTCGTTGGCTTGAGTTTCTGGCTTCTTACGACCTCAATATTAGCTATATTCCCGGTAAAGCTAATGTTGTGGCCGATGCTCTGAGTCGAAAGAAGGCTTTGTTGTGTCAGCTTGTTATTTCTTCTTCTCCTCTTCTGGATCGTATTATGGCTAAACAAGATGAGGATGAGATGCTTAGATTGATGAAGGAGAGTGTTCGTAGCAGGGTTGGTGGTAGTAGTAGTGGTAGTGGAGCTCAGATTGATGATAGAGGGATTTCAAAGATTAATGGCAGGATTTGTGTCCCGAATGTTGATGGTTTGAGGCAGGAGTTACTTCAGGAGAATCACTGATCCAGGCTTTCTATTCATCCTGATGTGTCAAAAATGTATCAGGATATGAAGAGGCTTTATTGGTGGAGGGGGATGAAGAGGGACATCTCTATCTTTGTTAGTCGGCGTGCGACTTGTCAGCAAGTCAAAGCCGATCAACAGAAGACCCCTGGTTTGTTGCAGCCCCTTGAGATTCCCAATTGGAAGTGGGAACAGGTTTCCATGGATTTCATCGATAGTTTACAGAGGACTCGGAGAGGTAATGAGAGTATCTGAGTTATTGTGAATAGACTTACCAAGTCCGCTCATTTCATTCCATTCAAATCTACTTGTTCTACATCTAGCTTATCTGAGATCTACATGAGAAAGATTGTTCGTCTCCATGGTGTTCCTCTCAGTATTATTTGTGATCGTGACCCTATCTTTACCAGTCAATTTTGGAAAGCTTTTAAGGAATCTCTAGGTACTCGTTTGAATCTGAGCACTACTTACCATCCACAGACCGACGGTCAAATGGAAAGAGTGAATCAGATTCTCAAGGATCTTCTTCGTGCTTGTGTGCTTGATTATGGAGGATCTTGGGAAGATCATCTCCATCTTGCCGAATTCACCTACAATAATAGCTATCAGGTATAATCTTATCTTATATTTTAACCTTAGCTTAATCTTTTTATCTATATTATTCCATCTTTGCATGCAGGCCAGTCACAAAATGTCTCCGTTTGCTGCTCTATACGGACGGCCTTATAGATCCCCATCTTGCTGGATTGAATCCAGTAATCGTTTGGTTCTTTGTCCTTATGTGATTTTGGAAGCTTCTGAGAGAGTTGAGGAGATTATGAAGAGGTTGAAAGCTGCTCAGGATAGGCAGAAGAAATATGCTGATAGGCGTAGGTGTTAACCCGCCTTTTTACAAGGCCACGGACATGCGGATTTAACCAAATCGACTATTCATTTGTCGAAACTAGAATACAATTGACTGGAACCAGTTAGATGGACAGACGGTCGGTCAGGAATGGGTTCGATGTGCATAGTTCGACACTGAGGAGAGCAGGTTGATTCGGCATTGATTGTCGCTCGGCATAAGGCATGGATCGGCATTGATTTCCGCTCGGCATAAGGCATGGGTCGGCATTGGTGGATTGTTCGGCATTGGACCTTGCTCGGCCGTGGACATCGTCCGGCATGATGGATCGTTCGGCATGGTGGATCGTTCGGCATAGTGCATCGATCGGCATTATGGATTGTTCGGCATGGTGGATCATTCGGCATGGTGGATCCATCGGCACGATGGATCGTTCGGCATGGTGGATCTTCGGCATGGTGGGTCGTTCGGCAACAAGGGTCATTCGGCATGATAGGCCGTTTGGCATGATGGATCGTTCGGCAAGATAGGTCATTTGGCATGATGGATGGTTCGGCATGATGGGTCGTTCGACATGATGAATGGTTCGGCATGGTGGGTCGTTCGACATGGTGGGTCGTTCGGCATGGTGGGTCGTTCGGCGCGATCGGTTGTTCGACATCAGGTGCGGATCGGCATTGGGGAGAGGCCATTGTGACTCGGCATTGTGGTTTGGCATGGGCCGTTCAGCCTAGATGGGCTCGGGTTATTCAGAGAGCCCAATGACTACCTGAACATGTCTATAAATACAGCGTGTAGGAGTTCAGAAGGGGGATCTCTTCTCTTCTGCTATCTGATTTTCTATTTTCCGAGGCTAAGGCTAGTTTAGCACTTTATAATTATAATCAATTGTTACAACAAAAAAAGTAAACTTCTGGAGTGGACGTAGGCCGGATTTAGCCGAACCACTATAAAAATCTGTTGTTCTTTACTACTTAATTTCTATTTTGACTATTCTTCACGTTATAACTCTCTACGTATACTCTATCTGTTATATGAGACTGATAGTTTGTGCTTTCATCCACATTTGGGTGTTAGTGATCAATTTTGGTGCTAACATTTTGGTGCTTTCACTGAGAACACAAGCACTCGGGAATTTTGGAGTTAGGAACTTGGATTCTAAGGAGCAATGGCTAGGCCATCAACAAGGAAGCAATTGACAGGAAGAAGCAATCAAGAGGAAAGTCAGGAGGCTTCCTCTGGAAATGGAGCAGGTCCATCATCCGTCTACATCACCAGAGAGGAGATGGAAGTGATGATGAAACGACAAGAGGAGATGATGCAGGATCTTCTTAGGCAATTTGGATAATCGGGAACTGCAGGTACTCATGGTCTTGGGGCTGGACTAGAGGAACTCAACCAGCAGGTTGATGGAATGACGGAACAGGGGCCAGCCCCCAATCAGCAGACAACTACCAATCTGGAAGGACTAGGCTCGGGGGCACACCGCCAGGAAATGTTGGACCAATTCATGGAGGGATTCAAGTTTGCACTGCACAAAAAGATGCTGACAGGAATTTAGAAGCGTGGGATGAAGAGTATGTACCAGAATTCCCTTGGGGACTCGGGGGGCAACCCTTGACGGACAATGCTGGATTTGCCGAGATTATCAGACGAACTATGCGTGGAGATTTGACCAATAGTGATCTGGAAGGAGTAAACAAGAGTCCGTTCACTCGTGAAATCAGGATAGCTCAGAATCCGCCAGATTTCGAGCTACCTAACATGAAAATGTACAATGGAAAAGCCGATCCAACAGATCACTTGATGAGATATACAAGACACATGGAGGTGCTGGGGGCATCGAAAGAAGTTATGGCTCGATGTTTCCCTTTATACTTAACGGATATAGCTGTTATGTGTTTCAGGCAGCTGGAAGAAGGATCTATCGGGACATGGACAGAGTTGGTGGACAGGTTTCTGAAGCAGTTTTGGGTACATATCAAAAGGCCAAAGAATGTAATGCGCTGACATCGGTAAAACAAAGGACAGACGACTCAGGGCTTTCTTAACTCGGTTCAATGCAGAGGTTGCTTCGGTGGATCGGCCAGATCCATCGATGGGTTTAATGGTGGCAGTGTCAGGAGTTAGGGAGAATTCAGATTTCAAAGTGTCGCTGATATGGGACCCTCCAATGGATCTCGGGGAATTCTTTCACGAAGCTAAGAGGTTCCTTCAGCAGGAAGATGCGTGCTCAGATATGAAGTTAAAGGAGGTGAACGCGGATGAGGATAGAGGGCCATCCAGTGGAGGCTTGGTGAAAGATAAAGATAAAGGAAAAAGGAAGCTGGATGACGAATTAGGAAAGGCTAGGAAGCGGTGGAGGGAGCAAAAATTCTCCATCTACAAAGGATTGAATGAGACGCTGGAACAGATTTATTTGGAGACTCGGAATCGCCTCCCCTATAGAATGCCAGCTAGGAGAGAACCCTCCGAACGTGAGAGGGCATCAGGAAAACACTGCCTCTTCCACGATTTGGATGGGCATGATACCAACAGCTGCAGGCACTTAAAGGACATAATTGAGGAGCATGTAAGGAATGGACAGTTGCGACAATACGTCGAAGCTCGAAATGCAGCGATAGGGCAGGAGCAACCACCGTCTACCTCACACAATGATGGTGCGAGGCACAGGAATGATGGTCGATTGGTTATCAACTGACTGTGATATCATGAAATAAGTAGCAAACTACGGGCAAACGACCAAGTCACTTACTCATGTACGGGGACGGAGATAGCCCCCAGGCATGCTCTGAGATGATGATAAACTATGACGCTCTGGTTTGTGAAATCTGCTTTTCTGTTTTGGCTTGGACATTCGCTTTTTCCTGGTTTGGTTTGAACTTCTGGTTTTGTTTGTTTCTTGGTTTGGCCTTTTATTTGGATGATTGCTTTCTGGTTTGGATATTGGTTTGGATTTTTGATATGGATTTTTTGCTTTCTGATTTGACCTGGATTTTGGATTGGCTTTTGGTAGGATTTTTATCTGGTTTTTGATAAATAGTCGTCGAGTATGGATTGTGCCTGGCAAGGGGTAAGTCTCTTCACCCAAACAAGGTGAATTGGCTTATTCAGGTCATCGAGTATGGACTATGCTCGACAAGGGTCCGGAGAGACCAGGATTCAGCCTAGGACTTAGGCCCTGTGTTATTAATTATTATTTCAGGTCGTCGGCTATGGACTATACTCGACAAGGGTCCGGAGTGACCATGATTCGGCTTAGGACTTAAGCCATGGCATTAATCAATGTTCAGGGACACTGGACCACGGTCGTCAAATGTGAATTGCATTTGCCAAGAACCCATAGAGGTTATGGATGTGGACATCGGCTATGAATGGTGAAGGATTTGGATATTGACCCGGAGAGGTCCTGGATTCGGATATTGAATGTGGATGAAACATGGACTTTGGATATTGAGTTTGAGATTATTCATAACACACCTTCCAATAGCAAGGCATGTTTTGGGGGGCAAGTGTTAACCCGCCTTTTTACAAGGCCACGGACAGGCAAATTTAACCAAATCGACTATTCTTTTGTCGAAACCGGAATACAATTGACTAGAACCAGTTGGATGGATAGACGGTCGGTCAGGAATGGGTTCGATGTGCATAGTTCGGCACTAAGGAGAGCAGGTTGATTCGGCATTGATTGCCGCTCGGCATAAGGCAGGATCGGCATTGATTGCCGCTCGGCATAAGGCATGGGTCGGCATTGGTGGATTGTTTGGCATTGGAACTCACTCAGCCCTGGACATCGTTTGGCATGATGGATCATTTGACATGGTGGATCGTTCGGCATGGTGGATCGATCGGCATGGTGGACCGTTCGGCATGGTGGATCGTTCGGCATGGTGGATCGATCGGCATGCTGGATTGTTCGGCATGATGGATCGTTCGGCATGGTGGGGTCGTTCGGCAACAAGGGTGGTTGGACATGATGGACGGTTCGGCATGATGGGTCGTTCGGTATGATGGACGGTTCGGCATGGTAGGTCGTTGGGCATGGTGGGTCATTCGGCATGCTGGTTCGTTCGGTGTGATGGGTTGTTCGGCATCAGGTGCGGCTCGGCATTGGGGAGAGACCGTTGTTACTCGGCATGGGCCGTTCGGCCTCGATGGGCTCAAGTTATTCAGAGAGCCCAACGACTACCTGAACATGTCTATAAATACAGCGTGTAGGAGTTCAGAAGGGGGGATCTCTTCTCTTCTTCTCTCTGACTTTCTATTTTCTAAGGCTAAGGCTAGTTTACCACTTTGTAACTATAATCAATTGTTACAGGAAAAAAAAAGTAAACTTCTGGAGTGGACGTAGGCCGGAGTTAGCCGAACCACTATAAAAATCTGTTGTTCTTTACTGCTTAATTTCTATTTTGACTATTCTTCACGTTATAACTCTCTACGTATATTCTATCTGTTATCTGTGACTGTTAGTTGGCGCTTTCATCTACATTTGGGTGTTAATGATCAATTTTGTTGCTAACAATCGGCGGAATTTGGAATTTTCTATTGGTGATCAGGTGTTCCTTAAGGTTTCTCTCTTGAGGAATGTCATTCGCTTTGGTCGTAGAGGGAAGCTTTCTCCTAGGTTCATTGGTCCTTTCTGCATTGTGGAAAGAGTTAGTTCTTTGGCTTATCGTCTCGATTTGCCCGAGAAGCTTTGTGGAGTGCATGATGTATTTCATGTCTCGCATCTTCGTCGACATCTTCATGATCCATCTCTTGTTGTCCAACCTTCTACTTTTGATAGTTTGGATATTGAGCCTAATCTAACTTTCGAGAGGAAGCCACTTCGTATTGTCGACAGAGATATGAAGCAGCTCAGAAGGAAATCTGTTAATCTGGTCAAAGTGTAGTAGAGTATTGACGATCGAGATTGTACCTGGGAAACGGAGAAGAGCATTCGTGCTTCGAATCCGGAATTGTTCATTTCAGGTACTATTTTGTTTTCTATCTTGTTTCTCTTTATTTTCCTTGCCCATTCTTTTCGAGGACGAAAAGATTTGAGTGGGGGGAGAGTGTAACAACCCTAGATTTTGAATATAATTTTAACTTTTACTTCATTTTATTTTGAAATTTTTTTAAATTTTTTTTATTGCAAGATTTCATTTTTAAATATTTTTAGAGTGATGATAAAAAAATTCCAAAATTTTTTGCATTTCTATTTTTAAAGCATAGTTTCCATTTTTCTGCTATTTTCTTCATTTAATTATATTTAATTAAAATTTATTTATTTATTTTTATGCATGCATTTTATTTTTGTATTTTTATCTTTATTTTTAAGTATTTTTCAGGTACATAAAATTTTTCCAAAATTTATTGCATTTATTTTCAAATTTTTAAGCCTAGTTTCCACTTTTTCCTATTTTTCCTAATTTAATTATATTTAATTAATATTTATTTATTTATTTTTATGCATTTGTCATATTTTCGTGTTTTTATCAGTATTTGTAAGTATTTTACATGTATTTAAAAATTTAAAAAGAAATAGGGAAATATGAAAAGTTTATGACCCTTTTTATTCCTAGCCCTTTCATATTCACTCCACCTTTTCATTATCAATCAACAACACTTCATTTGCTGCCTTTAATCCTTGCTTCGGCCGACTTTCTCTTTAGTTTCTCACGTGAAAAAAAATTTCAAAACCCTAAGAAAAATTCGGCTATCTCCTGTACAAGAATTTTGGTAAAAATTTCTTCTTTTTTTCACATTTTATACTTGTTTACGTTGATTTTTGCACTTGCCTTCATCTTCCTTGTGATCAGCCTTCCACCTCCACCCCCTTGGCCGCCTCCACCACCACTTATTATAGTCACCATACCCTCCTATCTACTGATATCCCATGGCCAAAGTCATCTGTGACGTAGATCCACTAAAAAAAATGACAAACTTCACTTGAAACTTCATAGTCGAACTTCCCTTGATCCACCACTCCACCATCGTGCTTTGCCAGCCATCCACCTCCACCACAACCTGAGCCTAAGACCCATTCCTCACATGTAGTTGATCATACCAGATCAGACTATGCCCAATAGTCCCTTGGTCGAAGACATTTAGGCCTTGAAATCCATGTTGTTGCTTGTAGTTGTGTGTTGATGCACACATATACCTTCATCTCCTTCATATATTGTTATGGCCAACCTATATGACCTCAACCTGACCCTAACCTGATCCAAAACCATCCTATTATAGTGCCTTTCCAGTCCATAGCTGAAGCATAAGTGGTTGAATGCAAGTGCAAAAAGTTTAGCTATGTATCGTGCTTATATTTCTAGCTTTGTTTATAATAGTTTGGTTTGTAATTTATGTATTGTACTTTGTTTTTTTTTGTTATGTAACAAGGCAATTGGCTTTGGATCTCCCGCTCTTGAATCATTGTCGTGCTATCATGCCTTTGTGGATCACAGTTTGTGTACTTCGGTTTTTGTCTTCAGCTTATACCAATGAGTTATTCTCACCAGACAGTTTTATACTTATATGACTAGTAAACTGATCACATTTGAATTTGTAAACCCATATCACCATGTTATATCCACTATGCTATGATCATATGATGTTCACTCATGCTTATTCACCTGTTATATCATATGCTACTGTTATATTATGCTATTCTGTTACTTATATCAGTTTATCGCACTGCAAGTTCCGTTTAGATTAGAATCACTATGGGTTGAAATGATACAAACCCGAACGGACTTTAGAATAGGGAAAAATCATTATGGGCTGAAATGATAGGCCTGAACGATTTTTAATTATTTAATTTTACTTGGGACTGCGGGTTTGAAATGATAAAACCCGTGTTTTCTTTGTAAGTTATGGATTGAAATGATATATTATCCGTATCACTTTACCTAGGCTAGAAAATGATATACAGACCCGTGGTTAAAATATATTTTTCTAAAATTTTTAAAATATGTTTGAAATGTAAATATTATAATATTTTGATTTAAACTTAATTAGAGATGATTTTTGTAATGTATTATTGATTTTCTAAAAATTTATAAGTGAAATAAATTAATGGTAAAGTTAGAAATTTAAAATATTAGTTATTTTGAAATTTTGATTTGGGTATAAATGGAATTTAAATTAAGTAGGAAAATATGATAAATAAACATAAAGTTAAAATTAAAATGAAATTAAATGATTTTTATAAAGTGTTAATAATTTTTGAATAAACTAAAAGGTTAAATAAATGAATATTAAGCTGAATTTTGAAATATAACTTAAATTTAAAATTTATGAAATTTTGTTTAAAAGTGAAATTTAAGTTAAGTAAATAAAATGAAAAAAAAGTTATGTTTGAAAATTTCAACTTAAATGTTAAGTTAAAACTTTAATTATAAGAATTGAAATTGAATGTGTGAATTTAATCTGTGAATTATTATCAAATATTGATTTTGAATGAAAATGTAACTTTATAAAATCATGAATATAAGGGTATTTAAATGATTGTTTTAAAAGTGAAAATGTATGATTTTATAAGTTTAAAATCGTTTAAATAAAAATTTAATTGTTTGTGAAATTATATTGAATATTTGGAATTTAATTAATAGCATTTTTGAAATACTATTATTTTCTAATGTAAAGGATATTACAACATTTGTAAATGTTGTAGTTGATAGAAATGAACTAAATAGTTAAATTGAATTAAGGGTTATTATAGCACTTTGTAAGTGCTGTAATTGCTAAATTTAACTAAGGTTTTATTTGAACTAAAGTAACTCTCTTACAGCATTTTAAATGCTGTCTTTTGTTAAAATTGAATTGTTTTAAAAGTAACTTTCCGTAGAATTGTCTAAATGCTGCGAAAGGTGAATTTTCACTATTTTGATAAATTTAAGTGAATAAATGAACTATGAAAAGTTTAAAATTTTAGAAATTCAATATTTAATTATTAAATATAATGACTTAATTTTAAATGATTTAAATGAAGTAATTTGTTTTGAAATATAAACTATTTTGAAATATAAATTGAAATGGTATTTTAAATAAAATGAATGTGGTTTTGAAAAGATATGATCTTTTGAATATTTTGAAATGAATTTTTGAATTGAAATTTTATTTTTAAAATTTAAATACCATTTTTAAATTATAACCACGGCTTATAATAACGATTGGTTGTTAAAGAGATCGGGATCGGATATGGACATACTCTCTGTCGATACCGAAAACTACTTTAACAACTGTGTACGCGGTGGAGATTCCAGAATGAAGTAGGATGGTGACGACGTTCCTAAGGTACATTACGTGGACCTGACTCTCGTGAGTTAGCTTAAGGTGGCTAAAACAGGAGCGATCTCGGGCCAAAAGGGGTAGCTCCTCTGGCCGGACACACTTCTTCGATACCATTCTATTACTGTTGTGATTGTTTGGGTGCACCCCTTGATTTTGGAGTGTTGTTCGGGGTGGGCGTAGTGGCTTCTACGTTACCGCCAGCCCTTGTACATAATTGGTATATCTACCCTGGCATTGCCTTGTGTGCCGTGTCACCTACCATACCGAGCCTTTACTACGAGTTTATTTTTCTCTCGTAGCCCATGGAGTATTTAAGGTAGTCTCCCGATCTAGAGATTTGCTGATATTGGATGGACTACTGGGACTATTACGTGTTAAGGGGAATACTGGGTCACTCCTTAACGCTATTTTAAAGTATGTTTATTTTACTGTAGACATTATTATAATAGCGCAATATTACTATATAGTAAATAGTTTAACGGATCCTTAGAGGATGGGCGGTCCCAGGCATCCTTTAAGTTACTTGTATCTTTATTATAGTTCACTTGAGTTGGTTTACATATATGAGTATATATATGTCCTGACTCGAGTGTTTTGTGTTTTGCTTTACGCTCGGGTCAGCCTGAGTATTCACTGCTTTGGATTCTCATTCTGGAGTTGGTCTTTGCTGGAGATTCTGCCTATCTATATTTATATCTATTTCAGTTTCAACTATTCTAGCTTATCTAATATATTAGTGAACTTCTATGTATTTGGGATTTCTATTATTTTGTTTCGGACTGTTATTATATATTTGTTTTAAGACTTTGTTATGGTAGCTTCATGAACTACTATGTTATTTTATATTCCGCTGCGAGTTATTCTGATTGTTCTATGTTCTGTGATTCTGTGTATTTGATTTCATTTGCTCCAAATTTATTTACAATCTGTTATTTTGCATCATTCAAGTCCGACATGTGTGGATTATTGTCGATTTGAATGGTACGAAATGGCGGGTCATCACAGTTTTAAACGTTAATTCACTTCATTCTTCATTTCTCTTCATCCATAGTCACTTCCATATGTAAAAAAATTCCATACTATTTTCCTTCTTCCTTAATTCAAAATCAAACCTCCAAATAAATATACTAATTTAAATTGAAAAGAAAAGAGGAAATCAAATCAAAACAAAAACAAAGCAAATAGAAGATGATAAATCAAATCGAAATTTAAGGATTGCCGGTGGAAACTAGTCAAAACTTCGTATAAGGATGAATGAATTTATCTACAAAATGAATATTGTTAACTCAACGGGCTTTATGATTATCAAGGCATAACGCTCAGAGAGATGATTACCAAGATTTGATTATATTTGAAACTATGGACTATAGTTGAAAGGATTCGGATGGACAACACTCAAAAAATGGCTAATATGGAACCAGCACTCCCACTAGCAGAGGGATCAGATAATAATATCCACTATACAAAAAGGGATCGGAATAGAGGGATCGAAGTAGAGGGATTAGATTGAACATGATGCTCATTACACAACTCAATGATGATCGCTCCATAAATCAACAACCACAAAGCGGATTAGAGTGAGACTTTGGGAACAAGAAGAGGGGACCTTAGGGAGTCCAACCTAGGGATCGCACCCCAAGAAGAGGAGTTTGGAGGGATCGACCCCTATCCCTTTAGAGGGATCGACCCTTTTCCATACTCAGGGATTAGTTTAGTTGAATTTGCAGCAATGATCGGTCAATAACTCAACATCTATAGATCCAATTAACATGAAACATGGAGGACAAGCATATTATGACCCATCATAGGGATTGCATCCCATAAATCCCTTAAAATAGGGATCGACACTAACCCCTATTATGGGCTATGGTGGGCCCAAACTTTCTGGGCATGCTTTTCTTTGTTAAAGGGTTCCATATCTGGGTTTCGAGCAAGATATTTTCACGTCTTCTCCTATAAATACAGCGAACATGGAATTAGAAAACGGATCTTCTCCTTTCTACTTCATTCTATTATCAATCTAGACTATAATCTGCCATTTTTATTCTAGGATTTCGTAGATTTGTAACTGTAACAACAACATAAACGAATAAATGGAATTTTTTTGAAGTGGACGTAGGTCGGAGTTAGCTGAACCACTATAAATATGTTTTCTCTCTTTTCTTGATTTCTGTTTTAATTTTTTTTATTATTCAATTTATATTCTCTACACTATATTATCTAAGATCTATGACTGAATATTGGTGCTTTCACATGACTGGTGTTGGTAGCCACTTTTGACGCCAATATTTTGGTGCTTTCACTAAGAAAGCTAGCCCCAACGGATTTGAAGTTTAGATTTGGAGAAATTATTAGACAATCAATAAGGAGAGCATTACTGGAAAGGAGCCACCATGGAGGGAGTCATTTGGCTTCCTTTGAAGCTAGAGCTAATCAAACATCTATCCACATTACCAAGGATGAAATGGAAACGATGATGGTGCTATACAGGAAAGGATACTAAAATGATAGGAGGAGATGATGCATAATATACTCCAACAGATTGGACAAGCTAGAGCAAAAAACTAAGGGAATAAAGTAGCAGGAGCTAGTGGAAACTTAGGTTGAGGAGTTGATGTAGCAGGAGTCACTAGAAATAAAAATCGAGACAATACAGATGAAGCTATTGGACAAAGGAATGGAATAAATCAGCCAGGGTAGTCCTCGGCCATTTTAGAGGGATCGGCCTCGATCCCCAAAGACTTGGGGGCATGCCCCAGGTTTTGGTCGGTGGTAATGCTAGAGGACCTGTGAATGATCCAATGGAATTTGGTGCAAATCGGAATTTGGATGCACGTCTGGAGGAATACGTTCCAGAATCCCCTTGTGGACTCGGGAGGCGGTTCGAAAATGATAATAGGAGACTACCTCTGGATGACAGTGGAAGGTTTGTGGAGATGATTAGGTGAGCTATGCATGGAGTATTGGCAAGCAGGGATTTGGAGGATGTATATAGGAGTCCACTTACTCCTAATATCCAGGATGCTAGGAATCCACTAGAGTTTAAACTACCAACGCTAGAAGTATATGATGGAAAGTCAGACTCAACTCTACGTATGATGAGATATATACGACATATGGAAGTACTAGGTGCATCAGAGGACGTCATGGATGCTTTCCCTTATATTTAATGGATATAGCTGCATTGTTGTTCAGGCAGTTGGAGAGTGGTTCTATTAGTACATGAACGGAATTGGTCGATAGATTTACAAGGCGGTTTGGTGTTCACAACTCGACGCTAAAAAATGTGATGAGTCCGACAACACTAAAATAGAGGACTAGAAGACTGGATAGTCTTTAAGGAGTTTTCTGACATGATTAGATGCCATGGAAGCATCGGAGGATCGGCCAGATCCATCCATGGTTTTGATGGCAGTTGTATCGGGAATTGCTGATGGCACGAATTTCAAGCATTCATTGCCGCGAGATGCAAATATGGATCTCAGGGAGCTTTATCATGAAGCATAAAGGTTCGTGCAGTAGGAAGACACACGAGTTTCCTAATCAGAGGTGAACACTGTGCAAGTCAGAGGATCATTAGGTAATGCAAACAAGAATGATAAGGGCATAACAAAAACAGGATGATGGATATAATAGGACGAAAAGGAGACAGAAAGAGCGAAAGCCAAAGTTTTCCTTCTACTCTGATTTTATGGAAAGCCTAAAACGAATTTATCTAGAGACTAAGGAGAAACTCCCCTATTGGAAATCGACAAGGAGGGATCCCACGGAGCGGAAGTGTATGTCTAGAAAGTACTACCTATTCCACAAATTGAACGGGCGGACCACGAATGAATGTAGACATTCAAAGGATATGATTGAGGAGCACGTCAGACTACCACAATACATAAGGAATCGAACAACAGAGATGGAACAGGAGCATCCATCGTCCGCATCAAATGGAAACAGGAATGGCCCTAGATCAGGGCCATGCATTGTCATCACTGATCGTGACGGTAAGGGTCGATTTCAAGCCTTAGATTCTGACCATAATAATAATAATAATAATAATAGTAATAAACTCCATAATAAGGCGGCAGAGTTACTTACATATGTACAGGATCAAGGACAGTCCCTAGGCATGCTCTGAGATGATGATGAACCATCATGCCCGGGAAGGCACCCTTTTGCTTTTTTAGTCTTTTTGGATTTTTAGATGTACAAACTCTTATTAATTAGGTTATTATGATCCGCATTATTACGATGAATAAAAGAGGACACGATTATTGTTCCAACCAGAGCGACGGGGCGGTAATCACAAGGTGCGAGTCCCTTTGCTAGAGAGCGACAGAATGGACTTGCACATGAATTAAGTCCTCGATCGAAGAGTTTAAACCGAAGAATAAAACATAATAGGATGTCAGGTATGGATTATACCTAGCAAGGACTAGGTTTCTTCACCGGAGTGCTACAAGATCGGCCTACTTAGGTCGTTAAGAATGGATTATGCTTGGCAAGGGTCCAAAGAGACCAGGATCGGCCTAGGACTGAGGCCAAGACATAATTTAATATTTAGGGACACTGAACTAAAGAAATGTCGCTTCGTCGGAGAGTGAAAGGATAGATTTACTCGGTCGTCGAGTATGGATTATGCTCAGTAAGGACCCGAAGAGGTCACGAATTTAAATATCAGCTTCGAACAGCTATGGATTTAGACATTGACCAAGAACAGTTGTAGACATGGATATGGGCTCAGAGTAGTCCTGGAATTGGCTAAAGACCCAGAGAGGTCATAGATTTGGATATCAACTTCGAATGGCAATGGATTTGGCTTCGGGTGGATACAGATTTGGACAAAATGATCCGAAGAGATCGCGGATTCAGAGTTGGATATCAGCTCGGAATAGTTATAGATTTCACTAACGAGCCGGAGAGATCATGGATTTGGATTGGCAATGGAATTTAGATTCGGGTTGGGTTAAATGGCCATCGATGGACTATGGACGTTGGATTTATGGAAATTTAGATCACACTTTCCTAAGGCATGTTTTGAGGGGCAAAGTGTTAAACCACCTTTTTCCAAAGCAGTACATGAGCAGATTTGACCCAACGTACTTCATGATAATCAAGGCAGAAATCTAGGAGAGATGGTTACCAGGATTGGAAATCGAATATATTTTGAATTATGGACTATAGCTGAATGGATTCGGATAGACAACACTAAAAAAATGGCTAATTATGGAACTAGCACTCCCCTTAAGAGAGGGATCAGACTGGAATATTCACTCTACAAAAAAGGGATCAGAATAAAGGTATCAAAGTAGAGGGATTGGATTGAACATGATGTACACAATACAACTCAATGATGATCGCTCCCTAACTCAACAACCATAAGACGGATTGGAGTGAAACTTTGGAAACAAGAAGAGGGGAGCCAAGGGAGTCCATCCTAGGGATCAAACCCTAAGAAAAGGAGTTTGGAGGGATCGGCCTTCATCCCTCATCAGGGATCGGTATAGATGAATTTGCAACAATGATCAATCAATAACTCAACATCTATAGATCCAATTCCCATGAAACTTGGAGGACAAGCATATTTTGGCATGTGGTCCCATAATAGGTATCGCACTCCATAAATCACCCAAAATAAGGATCTCCTCTCATCCCTATTATAGGCTTCGGTGGGCCTAAACTTTCTGGGCAGGCTCATCTTGGCTTCTGGGTTCCAGATTAGGGTTTTGAGCGAGATATTTTCACTTCTTCTCCATCAGATGTAGTGGACATGACATCAACAAATGGTTCTTCTTGTTTTAGCTTCATTCTATCTTCTATCTAGGCTATACCCTGCATTTTTATTCTAGGATTTTCACATATTTGTAACCGTAATAGCAACATAAAGAAATAAAAGGAAAATCTTTGGAGTGGATGTGAGCCAGACTTAGCCGTATCACTATAAATCTATGTCTATTTTTGCTTGCTTTCTGTTTTAATTTTATTATTCTTCAATTTATTTTCTCTATATTATATTATCTAAGATCTGTGACTGGATATTGCTGCTTTAACATGACTGGGTGTTGGTGGCCATTTTTTATGCTAACAAATATATTGTTAGATAAACATTTAAATTTCATGTATATATCTACTTTGATTTAAATATAATTTTTTAAATTGAATTGATGATTTTCAGTTTATGATTTATATGAGTTGGGCAATAATGAAAATCCTAGAATATAGCCTTGATAATAAAAATTATTATTTATTTGGGGGAAGGTAAATTGAATGAAGCTCCTCTTTAAAATCATATAGATTCGAACCTATGCAATAAATGTGAATAAGTTTAGATGAATATAAGAGAATATGTATATAACTTTAAAATCACGTAGATTTTGTAACATCCCACCTTTTTGTACGCTTTAAATCGACGATAAACCACATATGCCAAACTCAAACCATACAAAAGGACGGATTGTTATGGGGTAAATAAGAAAAGCAGAGAAAGAAATAAAACAAAACAGAATCTCACAGTGGAATGACAAAATATAATAATCAAATAATAGTTCATGAAGCTATTTTACAAAACATTTGATTTTGCTTATACAATACATATCAGAGTTACACATACCAGATAATGAAAAACAATGCAGCGGAACAGTATGAATGCAGTGGAATAATATAATAAATGATAGTAATAATACAATCTTTGTCTTCGTACTCCAGAAATAAGGTCTTAAAACCCTAAAATGCTCGGACTGACCCGAGCGAATTGAAAAGACAAAACACTCGAGTCAGACCTAAAAGATATTATGTGAGTTAAATCAACGGGAACACATATGAGTGGAACGGCGTCAAAGATGTTTACGGGATTTGACATCTCCTATCCAGTGTCAAACGTGAGTGCAGTAACTTAAGAGATGTTTGGGATTTACATCTCCTAAGGATCTGTTAAACTATTTACTATGTAGCAATATTTCAATATTATAATAATGTCTATTGGTAAAATAAACTTACTTTTTAGTAGTGTTAAGGGGTTACTAATATAGCCCTTAACATGTAATAGTGCCAATAGTCTATACATTACCATAATACCTCCTGATGGGGAGGCTACTAGAGGATAGTCCATAGCTACGACACAAATCAAACTCGTACAAGGCGCGCTAGGGTAGGTGACACGGTAAAACTAGGTAATAATAGGGTAGATATACCAATTACGCTTTCGGACTGGTGGTAACGCGTAGCAGCTACTACCGCCCACCTCGAGCCACACCCCCAAAATCAAAAGGGCCCAAATCAATCAGAAAGTTATAGAATGGTATCGAAGGAGTGTGTCCGATAAAAGGTGCTACCTTCTTAGTCCGTCAATCGCTCTTGTTTTAACCACCTTATGCCAACTCATGGGAGTCCAGTCCACGTATATACCTCAAAGGAACGCCACCACCATCCTACTTCATTCTGGAATCTCCACCGCGTACACGGTTTTTAAAGTGGTTTTCGAAGTTGGCAGAGAGTATGACAACTTCCGATCCCGGTCTCTTTAACAACCAAAAGTTATTATAACACCGCGGTCAGTTTCAAAATAGTTTATTCTTTAAAACCAAATATCATTGCCCTTTCAAAACCAAATCAATGCGATATCATTTTCATTTCAAATATATCCTTTCTAAAACCATAACACTTTCAGAATTTTAATATTTCGAAACCAAACGCTTGAAATATAACCTTTCAAAACGTAATACCTTGAATTTCATAGCTTCTAAACAATAACTTCCACCACTTAAACGGTTTGGATATCCAAACAGTATGTAAAATAAAATAGTTTAAATTTAAACTTTACTTTATAAAGTAAAATAATTTCCTCGACTTCACAATTTTATTCACTTTGAATTAAATCTCAATTCATAACTTTCAACTCACTTTCAGTTTTCAATAAACCATTTCAATTTATATCGATTTCAAATATAGATTTAACCTCCAAATAAACCATTTCAATGGATTTCAAAGCTTTCAATATTCAACACTTAAAAACTAAATTTGTTAGATATATATATATATATATATATATATATCAAATTATGTTTACTATTATTTAGTTTTGAAATATTTACTTAATAATTCCAGTATCATTCAAATAAACTCCAAGTTCAAATAACTGAATATTTCCCTCACTTTATTCAAACTAGATATATTCATTTATATAACCTTAAACAAAAAATCAAGTTAGAAATCATATTCTTTAAAATCTCAAATTCAATGAGTCCCAAATCGATTTTTATTAAGTAAAATTCTCAATTGAATACAATTCCAAATCAATTTTCAATTCATCTTTCAACCTTACTTTATTGAAATCATTATAAATTTTATATTAAAATATAATTTAAATAAACACTTAACCATATTATACTTTAAATAAGATCAAACTTTATTATTAAACTTATTTATATCAAAAAATTTATACATAGCTCAAGTCAAGAATTTGACTATATATAAAATAGCATTTATGTAATATCTAAAATCAATATTTATATAAAATCATGTATTTCTTTCCAAAAACCATTGAAATCAATTTCAAAATATTTTTATATATATAGACCACGGTGTCTGTATATATTTTTCTATTCTATGGTCAAGTGATACAGATATTTATCATTTCAATCCGTAATTTAAAACATAAATACGGTTATATATCATTTCAAACCGCAATCTCAAAAAATAAAAATCCATAACAACTTGCAGTTTATAACAATATAAAATACAACATCCATTCATCCAATATCAATCATCAAACATTTATCACAATCATCATCCAATTCAATCAATAACATCAATATAGAACAGATAATACTTAACAAGAATTTTATTGGCAGTTTATATGCAATAATAAATTAAATAAATTTAATTCAATAAATTCAATTTAACTAAGATGATGATTAAAAATATGCCAACAGTCATAAATAAATTTCAAATCACATCATAAATCAATTTAACAAACATAAGAAATTTTAGAAGTTGTGAGTGGGTTAAAACACTCACCTTTGAATTTAAATTCGAATAAAGCCCAAAATTTGAACTATCTCAGAATTCGTCCAAACCAATGCCCAAATGTCCGTAATTTTAATATGATCCCAGTAAAACAAAACACACATGAATCCGAGCTTATATGTATAAGTTATGAAAATTAGAAGATTGAAAAATTCTGGTCCAGGGTCGACTTCGGGTTCAACTTCGGTCCACCGCCTCAAATCCCCGGTGCTAGCTCTGAGATTTTACCAAAACGACCCGGCGTGACCGAAGCTATTTTCTTCCTAACCCGAAGTTGATACAGGGTTTATGCCTCTAAAACTCGAAGCGCGACCCGAAGTTGCTGCAGATCCGCAATATATTTTTTGTTTTGTTTTTTTGGAATTGAAATTGGATTGGGAAGATTAGGGTTTTCATCCATTGAGGAAGAGGAACAATAGAAATTTTCGTACTTACAAAAAGGAGAAATAGAAAGGCTGCTAGGGTTTATAACGATATATATGTTAGGGATGCGGATTAAGGATCTTAAGGCAGAAATAACACTAGGGGGGGTGAATAGTGTTTTAAAGAATATATGAACTATATGACTAAATTAAAACTTTCAACACAAATCTAAATAGAATTATAATACAGAATGATCACAGAACATATAACAAATGCAAATAGTAAAGTAAAGCAAGTAAAAGGAAAGAACACACCGGATTTTATACTGGTTCAGAATCCTCCTACATACAGTCCTGCACCAAGGCAATATCCTCGTACAGATTTTTATAAGCCAATATCCAAATTACAACCCTCAATTTCTAAGGCCTTGAGGAACCCTCCTATCTCCGAGTCTGGGGTAAACTCTCTTGATTTACGGGACACAAGATCACCCTAATACTTCTTAATAACAATCCTTTTGAATGGATAAACTCTATGGACTTTTTGAATACAAATTAATCCTATAGCTCTGAATAGCACTTTGATCTTTAGTAGAATGATGGAGAATCATATAGAGAGAGTATCTAAATGATTTCCTATTGAGAATTTGGCAGAATGATGGCACGATCTTGAAAATATGAAGTTTTATGGATATGGAATGGTGGAGAAGAAAGAGTGAAGAAAATAAGAAAGTAGTTGTTAAAAAAATTCGTTTTGGAAGCCTTTATATATATGCACAACAATCATAACCATTGGCGAAAGGTTTTCGAACGAATGGACACTTCTTTTGAAAATTGAATTTTGAATCCAACTGTCACCATGTCGACATGGGGTATCCCCTTATGTCGACATCCCTTAGTACAAAATTATAGAGATGTTGTTTTGTAAAGACAATTGAATTTAAAACAAGTTCAAATTTCTCTGAAGCAAAGTAAAGTGTTTAAACAATATTTTGAGATAGAGAATGAATATAAAACATTATTTTAAATATATATATATATATAATTGATATAGACCGTCAATTATATAAGTAATATTTAAAATCAGAAAAAGTTTTGATGTTTTAAAAATAGAAGTTTTTAAAATCAGAATAGAGGAATATTTCAAGGCTAAAAAAAAGTTTGAAAATATTTTTGAAAACATGATTTTGAAAGCTAAAACATTTTTAAAACAGATTTAAAAACATTTTGAAAAATCTATTCAAACTGAAATTGCAAGAACCTTCCTACAGAGCTCCTCCATAGGACTCGGGAACTTGTACAAAGTAGTTTAAATGATTTTGACTTTCGTGGGTTTGTAAGCCACTTGTCGTAGGTTTGTAAGCTACTTGTGGTGGGTTTGTAAGCCACTGGTTTCGATAGAAATTGGGTTCCATCCCAAAAGAAAATTGGAAGAAAGATGAGAGTGCTATTATGAAATTTTAACAAAATACTAGACACTTTTCTTGAGATCTTGAAATCTTGATTCTCTAGAGTCTTGAATCTTGAATCTCTAATCTTCATCTTGATGCTTGAGTCTTTATACTTATCAGTCTTCGATGATACCTGCATATACTTCCTATATACACAAATATATATATATATATATATCTATATGGAAATGTTAGTATATATTTTATAAAGTAAAGTTTAATAACTATATAAGGTTGTTGTCATCAAAACATCATCAACTCAGTTCCTAACAATCTCCCCCTTTTTGATGATAACAACCTTTATTTATAAAATATTCTTACCATACCATAACTTCCCCTTACTCCGTGATTTCTTCTTAAAACTACAACTCCCCCTTACTCCAAGCACATATATTTTTATAACTTTCTCCCCCTTTGTCATCAACAAAAACTATTAACTACTTAAGAATTCAAGAATGATTAGTATGAACAAATAATATGTATGGAACAAGCATGAAACAATGAGTATAAGTGAACACATTTTAGTTATTACAACATATATATGAACATACATAAACACGAACAAACAAAACAATTTAAAACAAAGAATAAAATGAAAGTACGCTTTAATGGCGATCCTTAACTATAGGAGACTTATGAATCGAACAATTGGGGTATTGGAGACAAAAGTTTCCACGTTGTTCAATTATGTTTCCATTAGTATCAACAAGGATCTCACCAACGCAAATAACGCACTCGTCTGTATTCATAGGGACTTCGGGTTGAGGTAAAGGTTGATCTTCCTCTTTGTCTTCTTGTGGTTCTTCCATAGGTTCTTCTTCCTCGGATTCCATAGCTTGTGAAGAGTCTTCAATATTAATAGGATTTGTACGGTTATCCATAAGCAATTTTTGTACATTCCTAATAATATTCCCTTGCCTTTGTTGTTCTCTAGTCATCCTAAGTTGACTTACTTGAATTTCGGTCATCGATTGAAGGATATCTTTCATCTTCTCTTGCAATTTGATCACTCGAGCGTGCGTAGTTCGTTGAAATGGACCAGAATGAGGAGATGTGGGTGAAGTGGGTTCATTAGTAGAAGAGGAGGCCATTATTTTATTGTTTCAGAAGTTATTTACAGAGAATATAGTGAAGAAAGAGGAGAGAAAACGAAATAAGTAGATAAATAACCAAATAACTAACTTTGGAGGGAAATTCAATTTTCAAATTTTTGTTGGGTATGTCGACATCATGAGATGGGGCATGTCGATATGTTCTTTAAAAAAAATGTAATTTTTATTTTGAATTTTTATTGATTATTATATTATATTATTTTATATTTCAGATTTTGAACAAATACCTAATTCTCTTCTAAATTTAGTAAAATTCTGTTCGGTTAATGGTTTAGTTAATATATGAGCAATTTGTTTTTCAGTATTTATATAATCTAGAGTTATTATTTTTTTAGTTATATTATCTCTAAGAAAATGATGTCTTATATCAATATGTTTAGTTCTAGCATGACGAGTTGGGTTTTTAGATAGATTTATTGCACTAGTATTATCACAATATATTGGTGATTTACTTATGTTAATTCCAAAATCTTTTAAAGTTTGTTGCATATATATGACTTGTGAATAGGCCAGAGCAGCAGATATATACTCTGCTTCAGTGTTGACAAGGAAACAGTATTTTGTTTCTTGCTGAACCAGAAAACCAGTGAATGTCCTATAAAGTGACAAGTTCCACTTGTACTCTTTCGGTCTGATTTACAACCAGCATAATCAGCATCACAATATGATATTAAATCAAAAGTATTATTTTTAAAATAAAATAAACCATAATCTAAAGTGTATTTTGCATATCTTAAAATTCTTTTAACAGCTTTTAAGTGAGTTTCTTTAGGTTGTGATTGGTATCTTGCACAGAGAGAAACACTATGCATAATATCAGGACGACTAGCTGTTATATAGAGCAGCGAACCAATCATTCCCCTATATAAAGTTTGATCAATATCTTTTGATTTATCTTCTTTACTTAAACCTACATTTGTTGACATTGTAGTTGGTTTCCCACTAGAGGTGCTTAAACCAAATTTATTGATTAAGTCTTTAGCATATTTTTCTTGACTTATGAAGATTCCATTTTCTAGTTGTTTAATTTGAAGCCCTAAGAAGAAACTTAATTCTCCCATGTGACTCATTTCAAATTCTTTAGTCATTATATCTGAAAATTCTTTATTCATTATGTTATTAGTTGATCCAAAGATTATATCATCTACATAAATTTGAACCAATTGAATATCTTGATTATTTCTTTTAATAAAAAGTGTTGTATCTACTTTACCAATTTCAAAACCAGATTGAAGTAAATAAGATCTTAGTCTTTCATACCAGGTTCTAGGATCTTGCTTTAGACCATATAGAGCTTTCTTTAACTTGTATACATGGTTTGGAAATTTATTATCTTCAAAAAGTGGAGGTTATTCAACATAAACATCTTCTTTTACAAAACAATTTAGAAAAGCACTTTTAACATCCATTTGATATAATTTGAAATTATTATAATTAGCGAAAGCAAGTATTTGGAAATTTATTATCTTCAAAAAGTGGAGGTTGTTCAACATAAACATCTTCTTTTACAAAACAATTTAGAAAAGCACTTTTAACATCCATTTGATATAATTTGAAATTATTATAATTAGCGAAAGCAAGTAGAATTCTTATAGCTTCTAATCTAGTTATGGGGGCAAAGGTTTCATCATAGTCAATTCCTTCTTCTTGACAATAACCTTGCGCGACTAAACGAGCTTTATTTCTTACGACCTCACCGAGTTCATTCATTTTATTTTTATAAACCCATTTAGTTCCAATTATACTTTTATCCTCAATTTTAGGAACAAGTTCCCATACATCATTTCTGGTAAATTGATTCAATTCTTCTTGCATAGCAAGAATCCATGAATCATCAGACGATGCTTCCTTTGGATTTTTAGGTTCAATTGTTGATATAAAGGCTACATTACTCATACTACTTAATTGATTTCTAGTTCTTTCTACAGATTCAATATTTCCTAAAACATTTTCTATAGGATGATCTTTTGATATTTTAAATCTCTTATTAGGTTGATTTATTTCACTAATAGTTTCATTAGATTGATTTAAATTTATAAAATCTTCTTCATCATCTATTTGTACAATATCTTTAAGATTTTCATCAAAAGATACATGCATAGTTTCTTCAATAGTGTTAGTTTTTAAATTAAAAACTCTAAATGCTTTGCTTCTATTAGAATAACCAATAAAGAATCCTTTATCAGCTTTTGGTTCAAATTTATCTAAATTATCTTTTGTATTAAGTATAAAACATTTACTCCCAAAGACTTTAAAATAAGCAACTATAGGTTTCTTATTATAAAGTAATTCATATGGAGTTTTATTTGTTAATAGTCTAATTAAAATTCTATTTAATATATAACAAGCTGTAGCAACTGCTTCAGCCCAAAAATGTTTAAGTAAATTACTATCAGAAAGCATTGCACGAGCACACTCTTGAATCGTTCTATTCTTACGTTCTACTACTACGTTTTGTTGTGGAGTTCTTGGAAATGAAAAGTTGTGAGTCCCTTTTGAGTACAGAAATTCTCAAAATTTTCATTTTCAAATTCACCACCGTGATCACTTCGAATAGTTTTAATTTTGAAAGAATGTTGTTTTTGAATTCTTTTAGAAAAGTTTTTAAATATTTCAAAAGCATCACTTTTATGTTTTAAAAAGATTGTCCAAGTATATCTTGAATAATCATCTACTATAACAAAAACATATTTACTATGGTTAATTGATTGAACTTGAGATGGACTAAATAAATCTAAATGAAGTAATTCTAGAGGACTAGAGGTAGAAATAGCATCTTTTAATTTAAATGAACTTTTCTTAAGTTTTCCTAATTGACAAGCATCACAAATACTATCTACTTTAAAGTTTAACTTGGGTAGAACTCTAACTAAGTCAAGTTTTGATATCCTAGATAATAATTTGAAATTCAAATGGCCAAATCTTTTATGCCAAATCCAAGGGTCACTTGTGTTAGCCAAAATACATAGATTATCATTTGAAATTTTCATACTAAGGATATAAATATTTTTCTTCCTAATACCTTCAAAAATTATATTAGACTTATCATCTTCAATGTGACATTTATCTTTTCCAAATTTAATTTTAAAACCTTTATAGCAAAGTTGACTTATACTAAGCAGATTATATTTTAAGTTCCTAACTAATAAAACATCAGAAATAAGTAAAGTTTTAGAGTTACCGACATTGCCGACGCCAACCACATATCCTTTAGAGTTGTCACCAAAATTGACTAATCCACCATCTTGATAAGTAATGTCCTTGAGTATCTCGGGATTTCCAGTCATGTGCCTCGAACAGCCACTATCAAGTATCCATTTATCTTTCTCAATTTGCACAGTTTGTCCATTGGGTGTTGATTTGTCAAAAGCCATATAACATGTCTGTCCTTGCATAACACACCAATTCGGTAGATAACTTGATTTTTCAAAATAACTATATGCAGAATTATGATACTTTGATGAAATGCATAGATTCAAAACAGTTTTAACACAATTTTCCAAAAATGCCATTTTTATATTTTTCAAGTTTCAGATTATGAAAACAATGAAAACCAATGCTCTGATACCAATTGTTAGGGATGCGGATTAAGGATCTTAAGGCAGAAATAACACTAGAGGGGGGTGAATAATGTTTTAAAGAATACATGAACTATATGACTAAATTAAAACTTTCGACACAAATCTAAACAGAATTATAACACAGAATGATCACAGAATGTATAACAAATGCAAATAGTAAAGTAAAGCAAGTAAAAGGAAAGAACACACCGGATTTTATACTGGTTCGGAATCCTCCTACATCCAGTCCTGCACCAAGGCAATATCCTTGAACAGATTTTTCTAAGCCAATATCCAAGTTACAACCCTCAATTTCTAAGGCCTTGGGGAACCCTCCTATCTCCGAGTCTGGGGTAAACTCTCTTGATTTACGGGACACAAGATCACCCTAATACTTCTTAATAACAATCCTTTTGAATGGATAGACTCTATGGACTTTTTGAATACAAATTAATCCTATAACTCTGAATAGCACTTTGATCTTTAGTAGAATGATGGAGAATCAAATTGAGAGAGTATCTAAATGATTTCCTATTGAGAATTTGGCAGAATGATGGCACGATCTTGAAAATATGAAGTTTTATGGATATGTAATGGTGGAGAAGAAAGAGTGAAGAAAATAAGAAAGTAGTTGTTAAAAAAATTTGTTTTGGAAGCCTTTATATAGATGCACAACAGTTATAACCATTGGCGAAAGGTTTTTGAACGAATGGACACTTCTTTTGAAAATTGAATTTTGAATCCAATTGTCACCATGTCGACATGGGGTATCCCCTTATGTCGACATCCCTTAGTTCAAAATTATAGAGATGTTGTTTTGTAAAGACAATTGAATTTAAAACAAGTTGAAACTTCTCTGAAGCAAAGTAAAGTGTTTAAACAATATTTTGAGATAGAGAATGAATATAAAACATTATTTTAAATATATATATATATATATATATATAATTGATATAGACCGTCAATTATATAAGTAATATTTAAAATCAGAATAAGTTTTGATGTTTTAAAAATAGAAGTTTTTAAAATCAGAATAGAGGAATATTTCAAGGCTAAAACAAAGTTTGAAAATATTTTTGAAAACATGATTTTGAAAGCTAAAACATTTTGAAAACAGATTTAAAAATATTTTGAAAAATCTATTCAAACTGAAATTGCAAGAACCTTCCTACAGAGCTCCTCCATAGGACTCGCGAACTTGCACAAAGTAGTTTAAATGATTTTGATTTTCATGGGTTTGTAAGCCATTTGTCGTAGGTTTGTAAGCTACTTGTCGTGGGTTTGTAAGCCACTGGTTTCGATAGAAATTGGGTTTCATCCCAAAAGAAAATTGGAAGAAAGATGAGAATGCTATTATGAAGTTTTAACAAAATACTAGACACTTATCTTGAGATCTTGAAATCTTGATTCTCTAGAGTCTTGAATCTTGAATCTCTAATCTTAATCTTGATGCTTGAGTCTTTATACTGATCAGTCTTCGATGATCCCTGCATATACTTCCTATATACATATATACATATATATCTATCTATATGGAAATGTTAGTATATATTTTATAAAGTAAAGTATAATAACTATATAAGGTTGTTGTCATCAAAACATCATCAACTCAGTTCCTAACAATATATATAGGCAGAAAAAAATAGAAAGGAATGATCCCGATTGGTTTGAGTTTTTAACGGTAATTGACTCGGAAAGCCCTTTTTGATTCCGGAACGGAAAAGGGTCAACCCTTATATCAAAATATATGTCTTTAAATATTTTAAATGCAATGGAACAGGTTTCAAGTCGAAATTCCATTGTATGAAAAAGTTATGCTAAAATCAAGTTATTTTAAATTGATTTCAATTGATTTCAATTTCATTGATTTCTAGGCGTTTCGAGCCCGCACGATCAAACGACAAGTCCGATCGCTACGAAACTTGAAATCCTACAATAATTCACTGTTACGGCTCCGATGAAACTGGTTTCGTCGAAATCTGTGTCATGGCCAAAATGGCTATTTTTCAGTTAATTAAATATATTAATATTAAATTAATTAATAAATTTCAATTCAAATTTAATAAATCACAATTTTCTCGTTATAAATTACTTGGACATTCACCATAATTTAACACAAATTTAGGTGTCACTTTAATGTTGATTCATTCATCAATTTCAACGTTAAATTTCATTTCTATTAAATTCAGAAATTTATAAATTTAAAATTCCAAAATCCATTTATTAATTTAAATATTTAATTTCATTTATTTTTAATTAACCCAATTACTATAATTTAAATTCCAATAAATAAATAAATCTTGATTTCCATTCTTTTTATTTTCAATTATGATATTATTATAAATAAAATTAACATTACCTCCAAATATTAACCTAGTTTATTAACATTATATTTAATTATATTTATTGTGATAAATTCCAATTCAATTTAACGGATTAAATATATATGTAACTTATAATAATTGTTGCCATTAACTCTCAATCACATTCTTATAAGTTTATCATTTCTTAACAAATATTAAAATTACTTACAGTGCATTGATTTTATTCAGTTACCATTCATTATATATTAATTCATTAATTAGCTCAATATTTGCGTTTGTATTCTTATATTCAATTTATAGCCTAGTATAACACTTACACTATTTCATTTATTGTAATTTCATTCAAACTATCAATAACTAATTATCATTGCTACATTTCAAACTAACATTCACATCACCATAACTATAAAGTTTTTTATTTCTTTCCAAATTAAATTACAAAAATCTTATTAAATTAACCAATTTAATTATCGAAAAATTTGCGGGTCGTTACACTCTCTCTCACTCAACTTTTCGTCCCCGAAAAGGAAAAAGGAGGGAAAGAAGGAATTGAGTAAACAATACATCTTATTCAAAAATATTAACTTTATAAACTAATAAATTTGCAAAATTAATTATTTAAATAAAATATACTAATATTATAACCGTTAAATCTTTTTATACTCAAATTAATAAAGTTTGGAGAACATTTTCAAAAAAGTTCTAAGTTCAAAATTTACGAAAAGTTTCGGCAAAGTCTCCTTTGTACGGAGAGGCTTGGAAGAAAATATGATATCAAATATAACAATATATATCACAATATCTCAAAATAATATCTCCCAACAACGGGAAAAACAATATAATAACGCTATCAAACCGTAATTCGAGAACGTACCTATGTGTCGGGCAATTAATGCTTAATTATGAAACCAAAAGCGGTAGCAATTGCTTCCATAACCTGTATTTCACTTATATAATCCAAAGAGTTAATACTTAAATAAAATGAAATATTTAAAGTTGTTTCAACCACTAACGAACAATCAATATAAACAACGTCACTTGCAACCAACATACAATCATCATATACAATTAACACAAATCAAGTATCCATTCACATCAAACATAACAAATAGTTGTTCGGGTTTAAAACTTTATGTTGTACAGAATGGAAAATAAATACTAAGTGCACCATTTACTCAATAGTCTTAGATGAAACTAAATAGATTATTCATACATCCAAAGGAATTTAAAGTATCCTTGCCCAAACAACCATAAACCAAACAAATAACAATTCCAAACAATAGATCAAGTTCATTCTTATTAATTTCATTTCATAACATTTGTTGTTTGATTTCCTTTTCATTCATATAATGATTTATTTTTTTAATTTACATTTATTTCTTACAAATTTTCATTTCCATCCACTCATTCAGTGTTTATTTCATTTACTTTCATTTATTACTTGCAATTATTCATTTTCATTTTCATTTATTCAGGTCATGTCAGTTTCTTTTTATTGCATTACATTAATTTATTCATTCATTATTGCATGACTTCATTTATTTACATTCACTTGTTTATAGTATTTATGTTCAATTCAATTTCTTAGCATATCAATTCATCTAATTAAGTTTTTAATTACTTTCATATAATACTTACTTTCTATCATAATTTATTATAGTAATATTTCAATTATAACATAAGTTTATAACAACAACAACATCAAATTCTTATTTACTAAAGGATTTCATTGAATACTTTCATTATTTCAAATTTTTACTTTTATAATATCCTATTACATTTCCTTATTAAACATTAGAACTTTTAATATTCGGCAAGTTATATATGTGCCTTTAAGGATGTAATGGAAAGTTATACAAGTTTTTCTCATTTCTTTTAATTAATTTAATGTTCAATAATCATATCCTTTGTTGATAGGTTACAATTTCAACTTTCTTGAAATTTCGTTCATAACCTAGCATTTAATCTCTTATTTTAATTAGAGGTTCCAATTATTAATTAGTTACGATCCATTTCACTAAAATAATTGAAACTATTAATTAATAGAAACTTAAGAACTAAATACCGGGTTAAATTTCAAATCATTTTAAAATCATAGATAGATGTATATACTTACAATTTATATGTCAAATTATATTTAAAACAATTTGAAATTTACCTTTGTTTATCAAAATAAATTTGTAGTAAAACTACTACAATGGCCTTTCCGCTTCGAAACTCGAAAATGAATGTCGACGATGTGTGCACTCGTCATCGAAATTATTTTCCAGCGACAGAGAGGGGAGTACAGAACTTATTTATTTCCAAAATTTCTTTAAAAAAATTCTTTCAATGTATATTGAAATATTTATATCACAAAATACTTCTAATAATATTATTACTGTATTCCAAAATCGTTCGAAAGAAATTTTCAAAACCCCAAAACTTAAGTTCTAAAATTTCCAATCAGTATTTATAAATTTCACTACCTAACAACCAATATATTACAACCAAATATAAACTTTATGAAATTTATTTTATATGTAGAAAATATAATAGGCAAAATTATTTCATTCACCTATATTCAAAACAAATATTGTGTCGGTCTGTTCTATTAAGTGTTTAGAAATCCCTATTGATGTCATAGCGTCCCATGCACCAACCAGAATTTATAAATACAAAGCGGAACAAATTAACACAATATAAAACATTTTATAACACTAACAAATACGCTCTCTCATATATATATACACACTCAACGACTCATCATAGGGTATTACTACCCTATTAGTAAAGAGTCAGACCCCACAAAGTTAAGATTTATCGCTAAAACAAAGCTCTGATACCAGATGTAACATCCCGCCTTTTTGTACGCTTTAAATCAACGATAAACCACACACGTCAGACTCAAACCATACAAAAGGGCGGATTGTTGTGGGGTAAATAAGAAAAGCAGAGAAAGAAATAAAACAAAACAAAATCTAACAGCGGAATGACAAAATATAATAATCAAATAACCATTCATGAAGCTGTTTTACAAAACATTTGATTTTTCTCATACAACACACAATAGAGTTACACATACCAGAGAATAAAAAATAATGCAGTAGAACAGTATGAATGCAGTGGAATAATATAATAAATAATAGTAATAATACAATCTTCGTCTTCATCCTCCAGAAATAAGGTCTTCAAATCCTAAAATGCTCAGACTGATCCGAGCGAATTGAAAAGGTAAAACACTCGAGTCAGAACTAAAAGATCTTATGTGAGTTAAATCAACGGAAATACATATGAGTGGAACGGCGTCAGAGATGTTTATGAGATTTGACATCACCTATCCAATGTCAAACATGAGTGCAGTAACTTAAGAGATGTTTGGGATTTGCATCTCCTAAGGATCCGTTAAACTATTTACTATGTAGTAATATTTCGCTATAATAATAATATCTAATAGTAAAATAAACTTACTTTTTAATAGCGTTAAGGGGTTACCCATATAACCCTTAGCACGTAATAGTGCCAATAATCTATACAGTAACGTAGTGCCTTCTAAATTGGAAGGCTACCAGAGGATACTCCATAGGTACCACAAACTCGTACAAGGCGCGCTAGGGTAGGTAACACGACATAACTAGGAAATGCCAGGATAGATATATCAATTACGCTTCCGGACCGGTGCTAACGCGTAACAGCTACTACCGCCCACCTCGAGCCACACCCCAAAAATCAAAAGGGCCCAAACCAATCACAAAGTAATAGAATGGTATCGAATGAGTGTGTCTGATAAAAGGTGCTACCTTCTTAGCCGTCAATTGCTCCTGTTTTAGCTACCTTATGCCAACTCATGGAAGTTAGGTCCACATATATACCTCAAAGGAACACCGCCACCATCCTAATTCATTCTAGAATCTCCACTGCGTACACGGTTGCTAAAGTGGTTTTCAAAGTTGGCAGAGAGTATGACAACTTCCGATCCCGGTCTCTTCAACAACCAAATGTTATTTTAACACCGCGATCAGTGTCAAAATAGTTTATTCTTTAAAACCAAATATCATTGCCCTTTCAAAACCAAATCAATACGATATCATTTTCATTTCAAATATATCCTTTCTAAAACCATAGAAATTTCAAAATTATAATATTTCAAAACCAAACGCTTGAAATATAACCTTTCAAAACATAATACCTTGAATTTCATAGCTTCTAAACCATAACTTCCACCACTTAAACGGTTTGGATATCCAAACAGTATATAAAATAAAATAGTTTAAATTTAAACTTTACCTTATAAAGTAAAATAAATTCCTCGACTTGACAATTTTATTCACTTTAAATCAAATCTCATTTCATAACTTTCAACTCATTTTCAGTTTTCAATAAACCATTTCAATTTGTATCGATTTCAAATATAATTCAAACCTCCAAATAAACTATTTCAGTAGATTTCAAAGCTTTCAATATTGAACACTTCAAAACTAAATTTGCTAACTATATATATATATATATATATATATATATATATCAAATTTAGTTTACTATTATTTAGTTTCGAAATATTTGCTTAATAATTCCAATATCATTCAAATAAACTCCAAGTTCAAATAACTGAATATTTCCCTCACTTTATTCAAACTTCGTATATTCATTTATATAACCTTAAACAAAAAATCAAGTTAGAAATCATATTCTTTAAAATCTCAAATTCAATGAGTCCCAAATCGATTTTTATTAAATAAAATTCTCAATTAAATACAATTTCAAATCAATTCCAATTTATCTTTCAACCTTAATTTATTGAAATCATTATAAATTCTATATTAAAGTATAATTTAAATAAATACTTAACCGTGTCATATTTTAAATAAAATCAAACTTTATTATTAAACTTATTTATATCAAAAAATTTATACATAGCTCAAGTCAAGAATTTGACTATATATATAAAATAGCATTTATGTAATATCTAAAACCAATATTTATATAAAACCATGTATTTCTTTCCAAAAACCATTGAAATCAGTTTCAAAATATTTTTATATATATAGACCACAGTGTCTGTATATAATTTCCTATCATATGGTCAAGTGATACAGATATTTATCATTTCAATCTGTAATTTAAAACATAAATACGGTTATATATCATTTCAAACCGCAATCTCGAAAAATAAAAATCCATAACAACTTGCAGTTTATAACAATATAAAATACAACATCCATTCATTCAATATCAAACATCAAACATTTATCACAATCATCATCTAGTTCAGTCAATAACATCAATATACATTAGATAATACTTAAAAAGAATTTTACTGGCAGTTTATTTGCAATAATAAATTAAATAACAAATTAACTGGCAGTTTATATGCAATAATAAATTAAATAACAATTTAATTCAATTTAACTGAGATGATGATTAAAAATATGCTAACAGTCATAAATAAATTTTAAATCACATCGTAAATCAATGTAACAAACATAAGAAATTTTATAAGTTGTGAGTGGGTTAAAACACTCGCCTTTGAATTTAATTTGAATTTAAATTCAAATTAAACCCAAAACTTGAACGGTCTCAGAATTCATCCGAACCAGTGCCAAAATGTCTGTAATTCTAATACGATCCCAGCAAAACAAGCTGTGTATGAATCCGAGCTCGTATGAAAAAGTTATGAAAATTAGAAGATCGGAAAATTCTGGTCCAGGGTCGACTTCGGGTTCAACTTCGGTCCACCACCTCAAATCCCCAGTGCTAGCTCTGAGTTTTTGCCAAAACGATCTAGAGCGACCCGAGTCATTTTCTTCCTGACCCGAAGTTGATGTAGAGTTTTTGCCTCTACAACTCGATGCGCGACCCAAAGTTGCTGCAGATCCGCAAAATTTTTTTTTTTTTTTGAATTGAAATTGGATTGGGAAGATTAGGGGTTTCAGCCATTGAGGAAGAGGAGCAACAAAAATTTCTGTACGTACAGAAAAGAGAAATAAAAAGGCTGCTAGGGTTTATAACAATATATATATATATATATATATATATATATATATATATATATATATGCAGAACAAAATAGAAAGGAATGGACCCGATTGGTTTGAGTTTTTAATGATAATTGATCCGAAAAGTCCGTTTCAATTTCGAAACGGAAATGGGTCAACCCTTATATCAAAATATATGTTTTTAAATATTTTAAACGAATTAACAGGTTTCAAGTCCAAATTCCATCGTATGTAGAAGTTATGCTAAAATCAAATTATTTCAAATTGATTTCAATTGGTTCAATTTCATTGATTTCTAGGCCTTTCGAGCCCGCACGATCAGACGACAAATTCGATCGCTACGAAACTTTGAAATCCTACAATAATTCACCGTTACTGATCTGATAAAACTGGTTTCGTCAAAATCCGAGTCAGTAGCCAAAATGGCTATTTTTCAGTTAATTAAATATATTAATATTAAATTAATTAAATTAAATTTCAATTCAAATTTAATAAATCACAATTTCTCTCATTTTAAATTATTTGGACATTCACGATAATTTAACACAAATTTAGATGTCACTTTAATGTTGATTCATTCATCAATTTCAACGTTAAATTTTATTTCTATTAAATTCAGAAATTTATAAATTTAAAATTCCAAAATCCATTTATTAATTTAAATATTTAATTTCATTTATTTGCAATTAACCCAATTACTATAATTTAAATTCCAATAAATAAATAAATCTTGATTTCCATTCTTTTTATTTCTAATTATCATATTATTATAAATAAAATTAACATTACCTCCAAATATTAATCTAGTTTACTTTAACATAATATTTAACTATCTTTGTTGTGATAAATTCCAATTCAATTTAGCGGATTAAATATATATGTAACTTATAATAATTGTTGTCATTAACTCTCAGTCGCATTCTTATAAGTTTATCATTTCCAAACAAATATTAAAATTACTTACAGAGCATTGATATTATTCAATTGCCATTCATTATATATTAACTCATTAATTAATTCAATATTTACGTTTGTATTGTTATATTCAATTTATAGCCTAGTATAACACTTACACTATTTCATTTATTGTAATTTCATCCAAACTATCAATAATTAGCTTTAATTACCATTTCTACATTTCAAATTAACATTCACCTCACTATAACTATAAAGTTTTTTTTTCCTTTCTAAATTAAATTACAAAAAACTTATTAAATTAAACAATTTAATTACCGAAATTTGCGGGTCATTACAGATTTTCTTCTGTGTAGTAGATGAGAATTAAATTAAATAATTTTATATAATTCAACCATGGAATAGTTTATATACTGTTAATTGAAATACACAAAAGTTAGGATATGATAAAAGCTGGAATTGTGCCTAGACAACTATTTAAAAGTGGAATTATACGAATTCAAAAGTATATTTGAAGCATGAATAGAAGATCTAATGATAAGTAATCAAAATCATATCAAAATAACCATTTTATAATATTTAAAAACCCATTTCCAGCAAAATGATTGACTGACCATGTGACTAGTCGAATGATTGCTTCGAGTAAAACGCTGCACAAACAAGAGTCTAACTTGGAAAATAATAATTCACATTTTAGATCGAACAATTGATTGACTCTAATCACCAGTTGATAGAAATCTTACAGGATCTACTGACTGGAGTTTACAGTCAATCAATAGTTGTTATATATACAAATGTTGTCTATAGGCAAACGGTTGATTGGCCTAGACACCAGTCAACTAGTTGTTTTTATCCCATCAATTGTTGTGCTATTTGAAAAGTAAAAGGTACAATTAGGGAATCGGTCGATTGACATGTATATTTAGTCGACTGCTAGCTTAAAGATATTTGTAATGACCACCCTACACCTTTGGTACCAAGTATAACCTATAGAGTGCGCTGCGACGATACTTGACTGATGTAGGATGATTAGCAAGGTTGTAAGCAGAAAATATCCAAATTATAGAACTTATTATATATCTCATAGTGCATAGGACAAAAATATATTCAACACAGATATAATGTAAGCAAGATGACATATAATCAAATGAACCATAAAGAATAACATCAGAGTGTAAAAGGTTCATAACATTATACAAAATAGAAATAACATGGTTTATATAACCCAAATCTTCAAATAACTCTAATAAATAGCTATCAAATAACATAAGAACTGATATAGCTCCACAGTACTACATAACGAAATATAAATGATGGTAAGCTCCAAAATATAGAATAACATATCACATCCTCCTGCTCATACTCCATATAGCTCCAAGCACTATTCAAACCTATTATCCCAAGTACACTCATTTAAAAATAACCGAGATATTAGAAGCGAATCATAAAACCTAGGTTCGGACAACAGTCTAGTGTGACTGATGCATCATCTTAAAATACTGTAAAAAAACCATGTATAGCAATAAGGGCATAGTGGACACAGAACCATGCTTAACTTGTCCCTGCATCTAAAAAGTTAGCATATGAACATAGTATATGTAATACCCGATAAAAATTAAATAAGAAATCAATTAATTGATAAAAATAGAAATTTTGTAAATGTTGGTGTTCGACCATGAAAGTTACAACATTGCATTCGTAGCGATTTTCTAATCTACTCCACATATAAAATTTTACAGTCGGAGCTCAAACGGAAAAGGTATTAACGTTTAACGTTTTTAAACTCAAAATAATTCAGAATGAATTTAAATTTAAAATTTTAATTAATGTTAATGTTTGAAATTCAAAAAATTATTAAATACATTAACATTGATAGATGCTTAGTGTTTAAGCAATGTTGAGATAAATGTTAACGTTAAAAACAAATAGAAAAAGAAGTAAAGAAAAACGACAACATTTATTACATTCCTATAAAATCCTAGGATCGGTTGATTACCTTCCTAGGGCCGGTCAACAACTAGCGGTCGACAGCCTAGGAAGGAGCGGTCGGTCGGAAGGAGGATGGTGGCTAGAGTTAATTTAGGTCGGGAACGACCTGAATTTTTATTATTTTAAACCAACCTGAATCTGATGGTTCTGATACCTTCTAACCACTATAAATAAGGGGTTTCCCTTCACTTTTATTCACAAATTTTTAGGAACGCTAGCGAAGTTCTGCTGTACTTCTTCCCCGACTAAATTCACGAATTCAAATTCAATGGAAAAAGTAATGGGTTTATTCATTCTTCTATTTTTTTAATCCTTTTCTATTCCTTGAATTCTAAATCTAATTTGTATACAATCTAGTTGTTGTATATTTCAGAAAGAAGTAGTCTAAATCTGAAGGAGAGATTAGGTGTAGGCATAATCAAATCCAAAAGGAAGGTGGAAACCATATGTAGTGGCAATCTTAGTTTTCACATTTTTAGTATTTGCCTAGCAAAAGTTTGTATTTGTTTTATTGCTTAGGAAATTTCTTTCATGAAAATACTAAAACTAGCATCCAAAAAATTCCTCCAAATGAAATGTCAGTTCTTACGTTTATTGGAATCCCGATTCCCGATTGTTTTATATTCAAATTGTAGAATTTTTTTGTCATTGCAATTTGGATATTATGTACTCTATTCCACTTTCAATTTGTCTCTTTTGATGTGATAAAGGGTTCGAAAAAAGAAAATAAGTTGGAAAATCGTGCGTAAAGTATGACTTCTCCTATTCGTAGTCTGCATTACCTATTTGTGTAATTTAAATATAAATCCTTTTTTCGTTGTATACGTAAAAGTTGAATAGAATGTAAATGGTTTAAATTGTAAGTTTTATAAGTTGATTTTACTATATTAATATAAAACAAGTTTGTTTATAAATTCTATTTATTTATACAAGTCTATTGTTGGGCTAAGGATATCCACTGTAGATTAGTGTATGTAGTCAGAATTGAATAAATATGAAGTTTTGACATTTAAAACGATTAGTATAGGATCCAAAAATCTTCGCATGCATAGAAATATTTAGTTATCCTAATTTACGTGTGTGTGTGTGTGTGTGTGTGTGTGTATATATATATATATATATATATATATATATATATTATTTTTGAAAATGAATTCTTTGTTAATGACGTATAAAAATCAAATAGAGAGCTCACCTCCTTTAAAAATCTTATCAGAGTAGTAAGGAAAAAGAGGGCGACAACTTATATTATACAACTCATGTACAGTAATGAGTAATAACATAGGAAAAACACATCGTAATAACAAAAAAAATGAGAAAACATCAGCCCAAATTGCTGTGAACTCCTCATCTACCTGACTTCAATTCAACTCAAACTGACCCAAAGCAAAGAAATAAACCAAAAGCGGACAGCCACAATAACCTTGGATCTACCAATTCAATCCGCCACCTTCTCAATACTGCTTGCTCTGCTGTACTAGCTCATTTATAACATCTATGAAATTGCAAAAGAACGTCAATCTCCACGAGTTTAAATTGCTGGTTTGGGGAACACATTTTCCTCTTCATGTGCCTTCGATTTTACTCCAGCCACAAGTGGTGCGTCAACATCGCTGTAGCTATGAGAGATAGGTCATGTGATGCTGAAGCGGTTGAGAATCGGTTGGCAAGGAAAGAAACTGTCTTCTAAAAAGTGCAGCTAGACTCCAAGGGCAAATTAAGCTTCTCTATCATCAGTTTCCAAAGATAAGTACCACATTCACAAGTCAAGAATATGCAATTATGATTTTCATTCTCACATTTACACAATTCAAAAATCACATCTAAGTCCAAAACCCAATTGGATAGTCTATCTGACGTAGGTAGCCTTTCCAGATCGGCTGTATAAGCTGTATATGCGTACTTTCCTGCCATAGTCTACAAATTTGTTTAAAATCCATGTTGGTTGCTGAATGTTGCCTAACACTATCCCATACTTTTGCGAATTTGAATTCGTATCTCTACGATATCTGCCACTAATCTATGTCCTGAGAAGTAGATAATTTTACTTGATTAATGGCTGAAGCTACCTCCCTAATATTTGGTTGCAAATATGGCTACAAGTTGTTATCTCTGATAATATGACTGATCGATAGACGGCACTTCTACACAGTACACTCTACTCAACCTGAGAAGATCTATCAATGAATTATGGTTGATCCCTGGATCAAACTACAGAGAGGTGTCTTCCCCATCAACCACACTCTATTCATAATCTTGCATGATATATCACGCTGACGAAGAATAGCATTCATAGTCCTAGATTGGTTATTGTTAATAGGCATCACTTAAAAATTTGTTTTTGTCAAATATTTAGGCTTCATTCATCTGCTCCATAAGAAAACCTTATTATGGAAAGTCAACCGCAATTTGATTCTTGCTGTTGAGTCTAGATCTGAAAACTTACGTAAACCATCCCCTCCTTCCAATTCGGGTTGCATAGGATATCCCATGATATTCTATGTAATTTCCTACTCCAAAAATAATCAACACACATTTGATCCACTTTCGAAAATGTAGGGGTAGCAATACATTCATATATAAGCTCAATAATCAATGCAGAAAACCCCATACGATAGAGCATATGGTACACAAATTCATGATTAATCATGTCATAAGCCTTCTGTAGCTCGACTTTAATACACATCTTGCCTTTTCCTTTCTTAGAGATCCCGAACTAGCTCATGAGCAAGTAGAACATTTTCCCCAATATTTCTGCTTGGAATAAATAAGGATTGGTATGTTCTGCAATTACGAAAGGCAGAAAATCCTTAATTCTGTGACACAAAACTTTAGCACCAGTTTTATATGGAACGTTAGAACATGAAATAAGTTTATAATCAAAAATATTCCGGGGCTTATCTTTATTTAGGATCAAAGTGATAAAATTATGATTTAACCCCTTTGGCAGTTTTCTCGTATTGAAAATATCTGGCATGGTTGCCTTTAAATCTTGTTGTAGGAGGTCCCAATGAAATTTGTAGAATTTGGAGGTGAAACCGTCAGGGGCCAGGCTCTTTGAATCATTAGTGGAGAATGAATCAGCCTTAACTTCATCTACAAACATGGGAGAAGCTAAGTACTCTTTACCTCTCTCATTTTATCACATTCTAGGTTGAATTTCTGTATACAATAAGTTTGTATTTCCATTGAAGATTGCTTGATAAAAAGTAATAGCTTGGTCTTTAATAGTTGTGTTATCATAAACATAGTTTCCATGTGAATCCAACGAATCTTGTATTTAATTTTTGTGTCGTCGTATAGACATTTTAGCATAGAATTTTTTTTTTTTTTTTTGTATTTGCGTCCTCTTGCTGCAGCCATAATATTTTGCTTTGCTGTTTAAAAAACTTCTGTTGTTTCTGCATATGATTATTAAGCTCTAGGCTTTTAGTGTACATGGTATCAAAAAGAATATCAACTTCCGGATTTTGATCACTTTGATAGAAAGCCACATTAAATTCTTCTGGCTATCTATTTATAGAATTTCATTTAGCTCTTAACTGGTTCCATGCTTTAAGTTTACATTTAATTGCCTGTAATTTGTGGATGAATTTGTAGCTCACCGTCCCCCATGTTTCAACTGTGTACTCTTCCATAACACACTTGGTGGCCATATGCGTAGCACCAGTTGTTGACATATCTGAATGGAACACCCTTTTTCCATTTTTTTCTTCTCGCTAAAGCTAATTAAAATAGGAGCGTGGTCGCTAATTGTCGTGGTCGCTAATAGTTGCTAACTGTCCAAACACTATTATGATAAGACTTGAGATTTTCATTTAGCGGACATTGTTGTTCTGACCCCTCCTTCTCATTACAACACATAGATTAAGGGAAACGATGTCAATTTAGAGTTTAAAGTCAGAGGTAAGGACGTGTGGCAGCTATCTATCTATTTATGTTTTTGATATATTTTGATGTATCCATTTTCAGATATGATGTTGTTATTTTAAGATATTGTGTTTGGATATTTGAGATGATATGTTATATATTTTGAGATTTGAATTTCTATGAAGTGGTCACTTATTTCTGATATTATATTTTATCTTTTCTGCTGTGAGATTCTGATACAGAGATAGACAGCTCTATAAACTATTCATTGTAATAGTTTTACCGACTAACAGATAGCCTTGGAATGGGTCTAAGGTTTGATCGGCTTTTGTTGGGTCGAAAAGTAGTCTCGTTTCGATGTGGGATGTTACATTGGTATTAGAGCTTAAGTTACCTGATCACTGAAAACAGGTATATGTATAAATGCGGACTTGTTATTATTGAAAGTATTTTTCAAAACCCTAATACACACACTTATTCAAACATACACAAACACAATAGACAAATCTTTTACTTAAGCAAATAATAATTCCTTAGAAAGTTATAACTAAAAATTTAAACCTACAGATAGTTGATTATGGATGAAAATTATTCCTTTGAGGCTAGAAACCCCTCCATCCAAGAAACACCAATAATTAGAGGGATGACTGAATGGTTCAAACAATAAGTGAGGCATGTAGGGCATGTCTGTATTCCTCAATAACCCACACTAGTGGCATCAGTTGCTCCACGTTCTTAAGCAGCACCCTAGCTTGTAAACTTTCCCTAGATATGTAAGAACTTCCAAAATATCGGAGGAAGGGTGTATATGGGAGATGAAGGTTTCATGGAGACGAAGGCTTAGATTAATGACCGTGAATATATTTTTCAAGAGCTCGCATGGGAAGAGCAGATCAAGAGGCGGATGGCTGCATGAGAGGCCTAAGATTGATGGACTATAGTGGCTCAGGAGAATATTGGGGAAGAAATCACTTGGGATGAATTTTGAGCTTGCTTTGAGTCGCGATTCATATCAAGACCCGAAGTAAGTTTGTATCTAGAGAAGTTTATACAAATTAGACAGTGAGACTCCACACTAAAGGAGTATATCATAAGTTCATGGAATTAGCTAAGTTTGGACTAAATTTGATCGATTCCCTTATAAACAAGGCTATGAAGTTCTTCAAGGTTTGAATTCCCTAATTTGTGAGCTGCTTTTGACCCACGTACCTATGGACCCCACCTATGAGATGATAGTTAGAATGACTTTACTTTAGATTGTTGGCTTTGAGGAGAAAGAGAAGGTGAAAGAGAAGGTTAGAGAACCACAAACTTAAGATGAAGCTAATAAGGGGGGATTTTGGCGAGCTAGAAGGCCAAATGGAAGATGAAGAAAGATGGTGTGTGGCATGCAAGACATGTTAGAAGAAAGGACATGTTGCTAAGGGTTGTAGGGTGAGTTTGATGAGGGAGGAGTTTAAAGAAAAATGCTACCACTACCATGTGGAGGAATGCTAGAAGAATCAATGTCTAAAGATAGCTAAGCAGGGATAGTGGGCAAGCTTATACCATTGAGGATGTACCTATCTCGAGTAGACTTCCTCTTAGAGATCAAGGAAAAGCCGCAATGGAAGGTACAACTGTTATTTTCGGGAATATTACACGTATTTATTTGACTCAGGAGCATCACATTCATTCATTCATAGCTAGAAATGAAGTTTACTCTTTGAGTCTAAAAACTAAGTTGTCGCCGACCCAATACTCATGTCAAATCCTATTAGGGGGTCGATGCACCATTCTTCAATTTTTAAATACCTAGATGAGGATATATATATATATATATATATTCGATTTTACATGCAATGCATATGTTCTTGGTTTTGAGGGGTAAAGAATTATCCTTGAGATGGATTGGTTATCTTACTATGGGGATATCTTAGACTGCGAATGGAGGATTGTATGGTTAAGGAGTTGTAAGGGTGAGATACAAATGTTCACTGTACATTCCAAAACTCACTTGAATTAAGCTATTTTTATTCACTGAACCTATCACAAGATGAACTCTCATCCATACTCGTAGTTCGAGAATTTCTTGATGTTTTTAAAGAAGTCACGGGTCTTTCACCCTAAAGGGAGATCGAGTTTAGGATTGATTTGGAGAAGGACACTAGACATGTCACTCTTCCATTAAGGCACATGACCCCTAAAGAAAGGCAAGAGTTGGATAAGCAGATTTTAGAGCTTTTGCTGAATGGATTTATTCTCCAAAGTACTTCTGAATAGGGAGCAACTGTTGTCTTCGCCATTAAGGCAGATGGCTCTCTAAAGCTATGCATTGACTATAGAGAACTCGATAGTCGACAAAGAAAAATACGTATCCATTAACTAAGATAGACTATTTGTTTGATCAGCTTACTAGAGCCAAAATCTCTTCTCAGTTGGACTTAGCCACCAGATTTCATCAACGGAGGATAGTTGAGGATGGCAAGCAGTAGACCACTTTTTGCAATCTGGGTGGACTGTATGAACGAGAAGTAATGCCTTTTGGGTTAACAAATGCCCTTGTGTACTCTATTAATTTGATGAGTGGAATCTTTAGGGGACAACTAAATAAGTTCGTCATAGTATTTGTGGTTGATATTCTAGTATTCTCTAAAAGTGAAGGTTGGTTGAAATCACTTAAGAGAGATACCAGGGACTTTGAGAAGGCACCAACTTAAGGCCAAATTCTTAAAATATCATATCTGAAAGAAGGAGGTGAGATTTCTTAATCATATATTCTTTGAGAAAGGATTGTATGTGGATCCTTTTGCAAAGGTGGAAGTTATCCATAATTAGAAGATTCCCAAAAACGCCATGGAAGGAAGGAGTTTTCTTAAGCTGGTAGGTTACTATAGAAAGTTCAATAATGACTTTACCAAGATAGCAATCCTAATAACTTGCTTAACCAAGAAAATCCAATTTTTGCATGGGACCAGAAATGCAGGAAAGCACTCGAGAAGCTGAAGAAGCTATTGAGTAGTGCGCCGATACTTACTATTCCTAATGAGATGAAGCCTTTCAACATTTACAATGATGCATGCAGTACAGGATTAGGAGTTTTTTTTATGCAAGATGGCAGAGTGATAGCCTATGCGAGTAGACATTTAAAGCATCATGAGAAGAGATACCCAACTCAAGGCTTAGAGTTGACACTATCATCTTTGCCTTAAAAATGTCCAGGCACTATCTTTTGGGAGAGAGGTTTGAGTTGTTCATCGACCACAAATCCTATAAATACCTATTTTCCCCAAAGAGATTTGAATCTTAGCAACAGAGGTGGATAGAGTTTATAGCATCATATGACTTTGACATACAGCGAATCCTCGAAAAAAGGAATGTTATTACCGAGGCCCTTAACCGATGCTTGTAACAACCCTGGTCGAGGTTAAAATATAATAAATATATTGAAATGAATTTTTAGAATTTAATTTTGACTTTTGGAATTTTTTGGGACTAAAACGGATAATATTAATTAAAATTCAGTTTAGGATTTAAATTGTGTTTTATGAACCCAATAGTCATTAAAAATTTATATTAGTGAAATAAATGATATTTGTGAATTTTGGAATTATTCTAAGATATAAAACAATAATTTTAAAATTTGGCTTAAACAGAAAAACGTTATTTTAATAGAAAAAATCATTTTGGTTAAGAATAAAATAGCAAAAAAAATTATATCAGCTTGAATGATTTTTATAAAAGGTTTTACAACTCGAACCAATCATGAAAAAATCCAAATCCAGTGTAAATAAAAAAACACTTCGATTTAAGTCAAGCGGTCCTAAACAATAAGCCCAAACCCACCTACACATTTTTTAATCTAACCCTCCTCCTAATAAAATCCTATTTTTCTCCAGTTCAAAATCAAGGCCGATCCTTCTATGACCTAGTCATTAATTCACGTCGTCCAAAAAAAAGTTGACGACACCCGACCTTGCTTCCATTGCCGAATTTGAATGGAATGTAACATTTCATTTGTTTGGTTGTGCTAACGAAATATATTTTAACAAATGAGCGTAAAGCACAATAGTGAATAAAGTGTATATTATATGGCTATTTTATTGATTAATCGATTATAGAATTCTCTAGTGAATTGCGAGGACACAATTCCTTTAAAAGGGGAAACTGTAACAACCCTGGTCGAGGTTAAAATATAATAAATATATTGAAATGAATTTTGAGAATTTAATTTAGATTTTTGGAATTTTTGGAAATAAAATAGATAAGTTTTATTTAAAATTCAATTAAGGGTCTATTAAAATTTGTACTACTGAAATAAATGATGTTTGTGAATTTTGAGATTATTCTGAGAAATAAGATAATGATTTTAAAATTTTCCTTTAACCAAAAAAGGTATTTTAATAAAAAAAAATTATGTTGGTTAAGAATAAAATTGTGAAAACTATTATACCTAGAAACAAAAGAAGCAAAGAGACTTGAGCAATGGAAAAAACAATGGTGGTACGGTGAAAAACAGAAGTTAACAAATGATGAGATATTAAGAAAAAAAATTAGCTCGACAACAAAGAGCTGATGACATGACTCTCTTAACTTGCAACTTAAAAGAACTCAACCCAGTGAAGTGGATATATATGGAGAAGCAATTTGAAGAGTACCATAGACGTCAAGGGGGGTTGTAGAAACTAGAATCCTAAAATGTAATTTAGCATTGCATCGATTATTTGATCTTATAAGTGTTGTTTGCAATGTCATTGTCAATGTTGTTGTTAATGTGATTGTCCCTGTATTAGTTGGAGTTATTGGTAATGCTATTATTGTCAATTTTTTTATTATAGCTTGTTATAGTTTCAAGCTCATCTTCACTTGGCATTCTCGCTGTTGTTATTACTTCTAATACGTCAACAAAAATTTAGTACAGTGGATATAACAAATTCAAACACACACATTAGTACAAAACATCAACAACGGCTTATTACAATAGATAAGTGAAACATAACCACCATCTAAACATCACTTCTACTGATGATTTCCCATATGTTCTAGTAGTGTTCCACTAGTTCTTCTCTTAGATCAAGATGAGCTTGTGGTTCTCGAATGTCTTGTAATCTTTGCAAGTATCCGACAAAAGTATTTGGGTCCTTAAAAGCTTTTTTTTGAAATGCTAGAGCAATGTCTGGATAGTTTCTTAGTTAGAGCTCGTATCCACCACGTTCTTCTTCGACAGTCATATTATGTAAAATTATACCGCAGTATATGATATCAGATAATACCGTTGGATCGTGGTAGTATACCTCTTTTCTTAATAAAGGAAATCAATCTTGAAGTACTCCAAATGCTCGTTCCATATCTTTCCTCAAACTCTCTTGTTGTTTGGTAAACCTAGCTTCTTTTGCATTATTTGGTCTTCTTTAAGCATATGTAAGTGTTTTCCACTTTGGGTAGATTCCATCTACCAGATAATAACCCATGAAATGATATTGTCTCTTATTTTGTAATTTCATGGAGGTGATATGTCATTAAATAAGTCGTTAATAAATAGGACTGTCGTAGACCGTTAATATCATTCAGTTAACCTGGTGCTCCAAAAAAAGCATGTCATATATACAAATCGAACGAAGCAACAACTTCTACGACCAGAGTTACCTTTTTGCAATGTCCTGTATATTAGCCCTGCAATGCAACCGGACAGTTATTCCACCTCCAATGCATAAAATCTAAGCCACCAAACATACCTAGAAATCCACGTTGAGATCCATTGCTAGCAATCTATCAATCTCTTGAGGAGTAGGAGATCGAAGATATTGTTCACCAAACAAACAAATAATGGTTTTGCAATAAAATTTCATGCATATTATTGTCGTTGAGTCTCCAATCTACACTTTATCATCTTGCAAATCACCAGAAGTTCCATACGATATCATGTGAAGTCCAGCCGTAACCTTTTGCAGTGGAGAAATTCCAAGTTCGTTGGTTCCATTTCTTCTATGGGTGAACAAAATGTTTGTTTCAGTTACTTTGTTAAGAACCCGATTAATGATATTCTTCGACATACCGAATCTTTTTCTAAAATCCACATCCCCATACACGGGGTTTGCCATAAAATAATCATTGATCAATTGATTATGACTGCCGGCATAGTCACATCCGTAACACAAGTCTTTTCTTTCAACAACGCTGTCTCCTTGGGATGACGTAGAGCTTTCAGCAATTTCATGGGCCATTAAATCCCTCGTCTAAGTAGCAAACATTCTTTGTTGAGTAAAACAATGTTTAATAAAATCTTCCGAAGATTATGACGATGACAATGACGAAGAGGAGAAGCACCATAAATTTTTTTAGAGAACTTATTTAATATAAGTAGAAGAATGGTGGTGATTATTTTGGTAGTTTGAATGAGTATGTTATTCGACATCCTTACTTCTATTTTTAAGCTATTAATGTTTAAAGGATAATGAAATGTCATGGGATCTCGTCATATGGATTAAAGAATGGTAATGTGTTGGTTCACATCAACCATTGTAGCCATTAATTAAAGCTGATTGATGTTGATTAAAGCCGACAGATATCAAAAGGTCGGTTGTCTAAAACAGAGTTATAGCCAATGGACATAATGGTCATATTAGTTGATGTTGATGAAAGCTGATGGATGTTAGGAGGTCAGGTCTTTTCTAAAGCAGAGTTAAAGCTGATGGACCCATTGATCATATTGATTAAAGCTGGTTGACGTTGATTAAAGCTGGTTGGTGTTGATTAAAGCTGATGGATGTTAGAAGGTCAAGCCTTTTCTGAAATAGAGTTAAAGCTGATGGACCCACTGGTAATATTGATTAAAACTAGTTGATGTTGATCAAAGCCGACGAATGTCAGGATATCGGGTTTTGTCTGAAACAGAATTAAAGCTGATGGACCCGTTGGTCATATTGATTAAAGTTGAATGATGTCAGTAGATCAGGTCAATGTAGACAGTATACAATGCATTATAGGGATTAAAGCTGATGGATGTGGAGTGAGAATGACAGCAATGTCGGGTCAAATCGACACTGTATCCACGTTGCATTGTTTCACACGGGAAATGTATTATGCTATATAAATATCATTTTGCTTTCCATACTTCTCCTCGTTATTATCATAGTAGTGTATGTTAAAATGGTCGATTACAACCATATTTCTTTCCCGTCCTTATACTCATACGAAGGTATGTCACAACACAATAGACAACAGAATACATCCTTCCCTCAATCACCGATCGAGCGGTACATTGAAATGGAGGAAAGGCACAGTGCCAATGTAAAAGAGCATGAGATGGAAGTCCAAGAGCACATGCGGTTGGAAAATTGTAGACGTCCAGGAGAAGAGCGGTGGAGACATAACGGAATAAGAGAATGAAGGAATGAAATACGATACTATGTTCCTCACATAGATCGAGAGGTTAATTCTCCGTAGATCTACTGTAACTGCGGGGCTTCTTTTCTGTATGATGTTGTAAGTAGCGGAACAGACATCGATCGGTGGCACTACAGATGCCGTAATTCTTCTGATGGTTGTAGACTTTGGCAAAGGATTGATGATCCTCTTCTAACCGTGCAATTGTTTATGCTAACGAACTTGGAAACCAAATTCAGATTCTTGAAAGGACGTTGGGTTCAATTAACTTATCAGGTGGTCGAAGGCAGTTTTTTAACCATCGGCTGTCTTGTTTGTTTTCTTGTTCATATTCCATGATGTTGTCGTGTTTTACTATTTATTATCTTGTTCGTTTTCTATGAAAGAAGTTATTTGTTGTCTTCATAAGTTAAGTCTTATTGTTAATGTCTTCCTTGGGTTAAATGATGTTATTATGTTAAGTGCGTAATAGTTTATGAAAACACAAACTTTACTTGAAATTGAAAAGGTACATATAACTTACTGATAATGCAAAGAACTAGCTGAAGGTAATTAACTTAACAAACATACTTAGACTTACCCAAACATCATTCAAATTGTCTAATATATCAAACCCATATATTATATGCAGCATGTCCAACAAAATATATGCGATACTCCCATAAATAATGGGAATCAAACGTAGCTCGTGTTAACTGAAATAGATCTTCTTCCTTCACTGTTTTTATAACGATTCTATATCTTCGACAAGCTCTAGTAAACATTACAAAAGTGCTCCGAGTTTCCAAAATCCTTCGAATTAATCTATGATTGTTAAAAGTCTCGTTTAGAATGACTCAAAAATCTTACTCCACTCCTCTTCTATGTGTCCACGGTTAGTTTCTATGTACGATTTGATTAGTACTAATAAGCAGTCCAGCTTTCTGTTGACATTTAAGATTATCGATGGCATTTAGAATAATTGAAGATGTTGTGAATTTTCAGTATAGAACTTTGGTTTAAATAGAAAGTTCATGATTCGCGTCTCGTGAGTCACGTGCCTTCTAATTAACAACATGGAAGCATCTTCAAACGTGAATATAAACAAACATAGCTATGTTTGTTCCTTCACATAGTGATTTACACATAGTCAAACAAAATAGGAAATCAAAAGCTGATACAGTTATGCAAACATTACTGTAAGTAGGTATACAGATAATACACTAGTCCAATTCAAGTAAATAAAAAATAATGAGAATACACCGATACAAATACCGCTAGTACATGCAAACCACTGAAAATACATTGATAATAACTCTGCTAGGAAATACATTACAATAGTAATACACTGATATACACACAGATAGGACATACAAGCAGTAATAGTACATACAACCACTATGCTTCATCAAACTGGCACTCATCATCAAAAGGATGAGCTGCATCACCATCATCGTCATCGTCATCGTCATCGTCATCACCGTCGTCATCATCTACTCCTATGTAGGATGATATCACTGCTCATCGTCGTAGTAAGCTCGTTAATACGAGCATTCAACTCATATATGCTCTGCTGATGCTCGACGTACATGACTTGGCGGAGCCGCATCTGCATCTATAACAAATCCTTATATGAAAATATTGCTGGATCTGGATACTGTGAAATCTCAGGCCAAGGAATATCAACATATCTATCAACTCCCGACGTTGTCGATATACTGATTGCCCAATAATAATCCACTATCTGGGTGGGCTATGGAGCATGATATACTTGAGCACTCTATGTAAGGTCCTATAAAACATGTGGAGCAACACCACTCTGGATGCCTGAGGGCCCTACCAAGTCAACGGATACAGCATGAAAATAAGTAGCCGTATGCGATGTAGTGTAAAACCGACACTAAAAAGATGCATAATCTACATTCGTGATGATGAAGTAATTAGAAGATCACCACTCCCTTGCACACTCCTGTAAAGTAGCACTGTCATACAAAATCAAAAAAGGTGTATCCAAATGTGGATCGTTAGGAACAAAATCACAACCTAACATCTGTCTCCAACTACACTCACCAAGTAACCAATAGCATCCTAAGCTAGATGGGCATGAAACCAATGGAAAACGTCTGGTAGATAGGAATGCAGCTTGCAATACGATAATGTCGGTCATAAAAGGCAAACCATCATAAGGATGCCAAACAACACTCTCTCTAATGGTTCGTAACTCGATCTGATTTTGGGCCATAGCAAATATATGACGTGCCTCCCTTCCTTGCACCATTCTACGATTATCTCAGGCCCATGCTCTAACTTCAAGAAACAAAAGGGTTAATGTGAAGTCCAATGTCGGGTAAGTCATGTTGTGAAAGTACTCATAGTACCAGTACTGTAAAAGCTCCTAAAAACCTGTAATGGATGTGAATCTACCCGTAACGACGTGCTGATGATCCAAAGAGCGACTGAAATACGCTAATATTGAAGTCCTCCAAACTTATGTGACTGGACTATCAAATGACAACTCCGCTACAGCTGCAACATATCCGGTCGGTAATGTGTTTGATGCTTTTGTAAAGAATAAGTTCCCTATCATGTATAGAATAAAAAGTCGAGAAATCTCCAAATGGTTCTCTGAACTACCACCATGTATCAATTCATTGATTGCTTTTCTAATATAAGAGCATCTAATATGCAGTCCAGATGACAGTCCATCATGTAAGTAAATATGTGGAAGTGTACTGGATAAATGGTGAAAGTGTTGGTAATCTTCATCATAATGTAAGGTCCCCCCTTCCAATGCCTAGACCGATAAGCATAGTAAAGTCTAATGGGTAAAACCAACTCTCCAAAATTAAAATGGAATGTATGAGTGGTTTTCCACCAACAGACGGCTGAAGCACCACATAACTGAACATCCGAATTTAAAAAATTATCGATACCTATTAAATCAATTTACGATTATTGAAAGCGCTAAAAAGCATTAAATAAATAAACAATAATTGGTAAATATGTACTCAAGAAATCTCCAAATCCTATATCTCATAGTAAAGCATGAATAATGTCGTCGGCATTATAAGATCAAATCATTCTATAAAAGCGGATTACACTAACCCAAGATCCACAGATGTGCTCAAGACGAGCCCAATGTAAACAGGTTGCGTATTCAATTTTGATTGTACAATTTTAAATAATAAAATAAATTGAAGGTAGGTAACTTATAGAATTTTCAACACACGTGCTGACGTGTACTTTGTCATCTTGGAGTGTACAGAAATTGATCAAATCCTTGTCGGGTCCCAAATTTTGATCGATGTGGGGGTTCAGAACCGCATTTGCTGTATTTGTACCCGCACGTTTTCGCCTAACCACCATGTTTCGCTAACCTCCAATGCTCGTCGTCCGTACGGCTGCGATTTCTTCAGTAGGTTATTTTCTACGGCCGGTGAAACATTTGCACCGCTGCGACAGCCGCTACCTCGGATTCTCCTCAAAGCTCTTCTCATTTTTACTTTTTGTGGTTGTAGAGATTTTTTTTGCGGAGAGGACTGGGTGGAAGGGGAAAGAAGGAAGGAGAGTATTTTGGGGAGGATATGGGTAACTGGCTAATTTTTGCCGGTTTTTATATGTAAGCTTAGCCGGCTAAGTGTATGTTGTGGATTGCAATCCACATCGCGTGTGTATTGCAATACAACGGCTGTGGATTGCAATCCATAGCTATTCCCTTAGTCGGCTAAAATTTATCCAATTAAGAGAAACACATTTGTGCATTCTCAACAACCGTTGGGGGTATGTTTTCGTTCGATCACCATGAATCGACGCATTCTACCCCCATTGGTTGGGAATGCTCGAAGTATACTTAGTTCCACTTTGGACACATGTTCATAGGTCTGAATAATTTATTTATTTTGAGCTTTTCACAATACCTTTGGTTTTTAAATTATAATAGGATAGTAGATATTTTAAGTTATACCTTTACTATTTGCATAGCCACGTTGTCTTCAGGTTGACTAAAATCTGTACTATAAGCCAAGCTACATGAATTGTAATTGCAAGTAGTTTTGGTTTACAATTTTTTTTTTTTGATAACATGAATGCTATGTCATTCATATAGAGCACTCTTTTTTATGCCTCGAAGGCTCAAACCCATGACCTTTAAGGTCTCTGGACCACTTGAGCTAGAGGTCCTTGATAGTTTTGGTTTACAAATTAAAAGGGAAAGCATATAACCACCTTATATTTGAACATCAAATTACATGGGGTGTATTTGAAATTTACATGTAATTGTTCACAACAGTTTAAAAACATCAGTTTAGCTTTTTCTCTTAAAGTATGGGTATCAGAGGTGTGTTAGAGCCTGTTCAGAGGTGTGTTAGAGCCTGTTGATGTATCTTCTTGATATATCTCATATATTGATTTGTTTTATATACCTTTGTGCGTCATAACATGTATTGATGAATGTTGAACATTTGATAGTGATATCAAAATTGATGACAAACAACGGGACAACATGTTATATACACAATAACTGGTCATGGTAGATTTGTTGTAGTGATATTTCTACATGCTCAGTCAATAGTTAGAACATATTGGGATTACCGACAAAGCAATTCTAATTATAGTGTGTTTGCGAGCAGGTCCATTTGTTGAAAGGTGCAGCATCCGACGTGAACGTAAAGACTTCCCCTTTCAGGTGAAGGAAGAATTTTGGTCCATCTACATCTGATGCAAGGCTCGCTCTGGACGCGACACCAGTTTTTCCTCTTTGTTTTCTTTTTCCCAAAAATAATCATTCTCCTTTCTTATAACACAAAAACATACAGCTCTTTCATCTAATTTAGCCTTTTACAAATTCTTTCAAACACCCATTTCCCCAACCCTTTACGCTTTGTTAAGAACACACCCTAAATATCTTATCTCAATTTCTTTCTGTAACATTTATTCTGTTGTGATTTTGAATTTCGCTATTGGGTCATGTATTTCTCTCAGCTTGATTTTTATCATAACTTGACATCTCTTGACATAAGTAGATATGGAATTCCTGACATCGATCAAAGTCATAATTGTGACCTAGATTTCTATGTAAGCTGCTACTGTCTAGTAGGAAATAATTTTAAAATCGATTTTTCCATGGAAATATAACCCAAGACAATCAATATAAGTGGCAATAATTGATAGCAACATTTCATATATTTCTATTTAAAATGTGAATACTCAAGTGGTGTTTTAATATAATTCTATCGAGGCGATGATAGTAATGAAAAAAACCTATAATTAATAATATTGTGCGACCTTGATTCATTCATGTTTTGTGTCTAGAATAATAATTTCATTGTATTTTTATTTTACTTTTAGTTTTAGTGTGATATTCAAGCGTAATCTTAAAAGTGTAGAATAATGGTTAAGTAGTAAGTTGAATATTACGACACTTATACGAACTTACGCAAATTTATATCAGTAATTTACCATTTTTCTTCTTTTGAAAAGAAGGAATTGAAAAACATTGAACAAATATCATTGTTTTTTCATAAAGATTCTCATTTTCAATTTGATAGTGCAAATCTACTAAATTAAAATTTTCCTAAATTAAAAAATTAAACAATTTAAAATTCTTTGAAATATGATTTTTTGAATTAGAAAAACATAAATTTTAAGATCGATAAAAAATTAAAAAAACTAAAAGTTGGATGGAACATCCAAGATTTAAAGTTTATAGTTTCGAAAAAATAAAGACATCGTCTGTTTTCAGCTCTATTGTAAATGTTCTTTTAGGCGTCCATCTAAGTCTTGCTAGGCGTTATGCGGTAAGTTCTAGCTAGGCGCTATGTGAGCTTACCGCTTAGCATTCTGCCTAGGCTCGCCTTGGAAAGGCTTATTCCTCATTTAAGTTTCTAAACGGATATCTAGGTCTACTTAAAGCCTAATTGTGACTTGGTGCATCAAAAGCATCTATGTAATTGTTTAGAATGGTCTTGCCTCTTTGACTACTCTGAAGCCCACATTTGAATCAATTAATAGTAAACTAAATGTAAAATTTAACCAAAATACATGAAATTATCAAAGACTTTGAGCCCCAATTGATGTCCAATTAGTCACCACGCACACAATAATTTCTACTTCACACTTGACGCCTAGCGTTCACCTGTCGATTTCTACAACCTTGGGTATAGGGCACTTTAATTGGAAAAACCTTGGATAAAAGTTTCATGCAAAAGAAAAATAAAAATAATATTCAAGGGATGCATGTAAAGAACGTAGGGAGTTTTGGAAAAACAAAGAAAAAATATTAATTTTAAGCAACTTAATTTTTGAAATGCTTGTCCGAAGGCTTTTTAAAATGAAAAATATAATTACTAAAAACTCGATGTAGAGAATGTAGCAAACTAAGGAGAGTTTTGGAAGTATAAAGCAAACATTTTCATAGTGCAATTGTCATACCTATGGATTCTATTTTGTATCTGCATAATGTTTTTTTTTTTTGAGCTTTTGGAAATAATTATGAGAAATTATGAATAATAAGATACTATTTTATTAATATTTAGCTAAATAAACTTCAACACAAAAGAGAATATTTTGGAGCCCGATGTAAAACATATAAATATAATTTTTAAAATAACAAAGAAAATTTATTAATTCTATGTCGTTCTTTTCACAATTATCCGACAATTTTTTTTTTTTTACAATATGAAAGAAAAAATTATTAGGAAATCAATGTAAATAATGTAAAGAAATGAGAATAGCTTAAGGATTTTAAGATAAACATTTTATGTGTGCCACACCATGTGCCTTGAATTCATTTTTTGTTTTCAAAATGATAATCAGTATCTGAAGTATTGAAGGTAAGACTTTTGAAAAACATTCTGAAAACTTTACCGCTTTGCTAGTGGTTTTCAATATAGAGTCATGTTTTTATTCATGTGATATGTTTTTGAAATAAACATTGAATAGTCACTTTTTTAAAAGAAGTATCTGTAGATAAGTGTAAATATGAAAAAAGAATTAGATACGAACTTTATGTTACAAATATAAATATAGTTTTGGAATAATAATTAATAACAATATAAATTTCATTAATTTGAAGCATTTAGCTAAATGATATTCAAAATCAAAGCAAAAAGGTATTTAAGAGCTCAATGTAATAAAAGTAAGGAAATAATAAAAGCTTAGGAATTTTCAAAAATGAACATTTGTTTAGAGTGCCACAACATATCTTACATGGTTGTATTTTGAATTATATGGTGGATAATGGGTATATACTTAGTTATGTGGTAGATATATTATAAATAAAATCTTTTCTTATGATAGATAATTGATAGATGTATATTTAGTTATGTCGTAGATATATTATAAATAAAATCTTTTCTTATGATAGATAAATAGATAGTGGATAGATTATATTTTGTAAAGTGGTAGATATATTATTAAAAAAATTCTTTTCTTAGATAATTTTTAAAGAACTTTTGGGCCTGTTTAGCCTAAAAACGAATATTGAGAATTCATTTTCAATATTTATTTCTAATGATGGGAAAGAGAAAAATGAGTTGGTAAATCCTAATTATTACGGCAAAAGAGAGATAAAGAGGGAAGAAGATATTTTTTTTTATTTCCCAAACAGTGAAAATCAAGAAAAGGTCGTTTTCAAATTTATACGTTACGATAATTTCCCAACTTGGCTGTTTTCCATGCCTTCTCTCACGTGTATTTTGAAATACACGTTGAAAACATAAAATACAAAACTTGTTTTCAAACCAAAAAGGCTATTGATTTTGAAATATGTGGCTATAAGATTTCTAATGCAGAAGGAATAAAAATTAGAAATATTGAGTATTTCAATGTAAAAATATTCAGTAGCTCAATGTTATATTTTTATTCAGCAGCTAACGAAATTTGAAATAAATTATGTTTATACATTATAATGCCATGGAAGATTGAGTATGTATGCACACACGCACGCACGTATGAATGTATGTGTTATGAGAAACAATGGAAAATATAATATTAAAGAAACTTTATTGTAAATACATTCTATTGATTAAAATCTAATACAAAAATATAAATAAAATTATTTAAAATCTCAATGTAAAAAAAAAATAAAAAAAATAAGAACACCATAGAGAATTTAAAATACGCACACGCGCACATGCGTTTGTGCGCACATGCACACGCACACACATATATATATAAGCTCTCATTTAGCATCATTTATAGCCCTCTGATATCCACCACATATTTATGTTTAAATATTTTAGCTTTTCATATCCATCATATATTTATATTTAAATATTAGGATTTTTTTCCTCCTGTCGCATGAACTAAATATTTAAATAAAAACATGTGGTGCATATCAAGGGGCTATATGATAGTGTCAAATAAGGGGGGCTATATGGTGGTGAATTACATGACAAAACATGTTCGCCTGTTTTCCTGGTAGAGGTGTGTAGAAATGCCTTGTTTTTATTTGGTACTTTTGACTTCAAAGATGATAACATATTTGTAAAAACTTGGAATATCTCCATTATTTGGGAGCTTAACCTATTAATGTATTTAATTTTATACGCTTTAATCTTCCACATTCATGGCCTGGTCCAGTTGCAGTTCAAATTGCAAATCCTAAAGTTCAAATTTTAGATGTAAACAAAATTTAAATTGTTGATCATATACTGTTTATGTGTTTTCTTACACTTTATAATCACCAATTATCAAATGTGAAATCACTATCATTGTTTATTTCATACTAACAATTTATATTTTTTAAATCGATTTAGATGCTTGAAATTTCATACCTTTATCCTAATTTTTTTTTCACTTCCATTCTTATATTTGAGAACAATCGAATTTACTTGTAGATACAATCTTAAAAGACTAGAACGGAAGCAAAATATGTAGGATAAGGGATAGGGAAACACAATTCAAAATAATGTTATTAAAGACATGACAAGAACTTGTTACAATAAAAATATCATTTTACTAATAGCGTTAAATTTTACGTAATTTTGAATGCTGCCACATTCTTTGGTATTATAAAACTATAATATTATTACTGAGACATTACAAAAGAAAATAATACTTACAAGAATAGTTACAAGAAGAGTTACAGGATTCTTTAAGATATTTTTGTTTATATTCATTAGACATTATAACTTATTGTTTTTTTTACTCCGTATTACTATTGAGTAATATATAAAATTAAATTTATACACGTTAGCGTTCTTTCCGAGTTTACTAATAAATATTTCTTTGAAACCGCTATATATGAAAAATGAACTATCAATAATTTAAGATAAATTTACATTATAGTTTTACTTTATTACGTTTATAGGAATTTTGCATTTCCTTCGTAAACAGTTGCTCTCGTTCAAAATTTTAGTAAATTTTATTGATAAGTTTTGACTTTCTTAAAAACATGTATTCCCATCAATTTAGATTTTAAATAAGTTCAATCAAGTTAGCAATGTGTTTTTATCATGTTTTGAAGTGAAAAAATATCGAATCATGATTTTCACAGAAATATCGATCGCATAAAATATTCTGGCTGCTAAGGATTCAAATCAGTATCTTTATACTCGACATTTTTGCTTTAGGTCAAATGATGTTTCTCAATTGCGATTTGATGGTTTTACTATGTTGTTTGTTTCATTTAAGAGAATTCTTGGGGTATTGAGATCCAATCTGCTCCTTAACTGCTGTTGATTATATCTCTATTGTAGTTCTGCCCTTTAGGCGTTGATCTTGCCGGAAGAGAGGTGGCGGGTATTTGGATTTGCCTTTGGATTTTCTCTGATGGATTCCTATGGCGGTTTCTAACCAATTGAAAACCATTATTTTCTTGATCCGGTGGCTTATCGTTTTGATTTAAAAAGAAAAGAAGATGAGGAGATGTCGGAGAATCAAGGAGGGGGATTGAAGAGCCATTTGAATTCTAGTAAGGAATTTCAACAAAGATAGGGTTGTTTTTTATGGTCATGGCAGCCATCACTACTAGAAAATGCAATTATTCCGACAGCATCAAGTGACAGCTTCCGACGGCCAATTTCCGACGGCTTCCGATGGACCATCAGCGGCCGTCGAAATTTCACAAATTACAGGGCTCAATCGAGCATTTTTCTTCCTCATTTGCAGCACAAAATTTTTTAACCCAACATCCCCCACTACTACAAAACAGGCCATTTGCATCGCCTCATTTGAATCGGTTGAAGTAAAAACTGATGCAAATAGAACTATTTGCATCAGTTCTGTCTTAATAACCGATGCAATTGGTACGTGGAAAGTTATAGGTAATAAAAAATCAAATTTGCATCAGTTGTCACCAACAACCGATGCAAATACGTTGATGCAAATAGTTTTAATCGCATCGGTTTTAAAGTCAACTGATGCAACTACGTCCAAAATAATAATTTCCGCATCGGTTCCCTAGCAGAGGCGATGCAAAATATTATTTACGTTATTCGTTGCTCACGTGTTACATCCCGCCTTTCCAATTTTTTTTCACCGCTCCTATTCCCCAAATAATTCGCCTGCTTCAGGAAAAAAAACCTTAAAATTGATTGTCACCGTACGTTATTTCGCGGATTAGATTGGCCTACCAAATCACCGTTAACCGGTCAATTTCTATAGATTCCACAGTTCGTATTCGAGAGCGATTCCACGATGGTAGTCGCTTTGGGTGATTTGGGTTTACGAGGTGGTTCGCGGCAACTTGGCAAGGAAGACTTGGGTATTGGGTTCGAGATGTTGGCGATTGTAGTTTGGAGGAGATTGGGTTGTCGTGGTTTGTATGTGGGTTCGGAGACTTGAATTTCATGAATTTCTTTGTAGGTAAAGCATGCTATTCTAGAAGAATATTGTTGCGTATAGGAGTTTATGATGCTAATAACTTTATATTTTGCTATTCTATAGCATCTGCCTGTAGGCGATGTACCGGCTCGTCTTCCATCAACATGTTCAATCAAACATCTGATTATTTGTGTCAATTTTGAAGATTTACAAGAATTGCTAGCAGCCTTTTGTATATTCAGGAGTTCGCCTTACATACAACATCTTGGATTAAGGGTAGATTTGCTACCGTAAATTTTAATGCATTAAAAGTGTGTTGATTTAGCCTTGTTTGATGTCATACGGTACACATTGTACTAAAATAGATGATGTCCACATTTATGCTAAGTAGAATGTTACTCGCTCGATATAATTCAATATATATTGTACTCAATTTATTTTATGTAGATTTTTGGGGATAAAAAACACATCAAGGATATCCGCTAATGAATTTTAGGAAGGAAAACACAACTTCAATTTCAGATTTGATCATCTCCAAAATGTTCAGGTGGCTTCTTTTACTGGGAATGAAAACGAGCTCAAGTTTATGGAATTTTTTCTTGGTAATGCACCAGTTCTTAAAACAATGGAGATTAAATTTTTCAGCTGATAAAAATGTTAAGGACTTGTTTTGCATGGTCTCAAAGCTTCCTCAGTTCCGTCGTATTTCACCTGATGCTGAACTTATCTTGCCAAAATATGAATATTGGGATGAATGACTATGACCCTGGCCGCTCTGGTTTGTTTAGCTCTTGTGAATAATTGTTGCAAACTTTACTATGTTGTTGTTACCTGTTGCATCTCTCATTTTCATGTCTAGAATACTATGTTGCTGTTGCCTATTAAATCTATTTTTGTTTTACTCTTCTTGTTCCATGTAGTTTACAGTACTTGGATGAAGTGCATAACACATTTAATGGCAAAATTCTTGGAGTAGTGTGGGCATGTAACTTTCTAATATCATTCCAATATCTATTGCAGATTTGGAAAGCAAGCAGCTAGCAGAAGGGATGGCTTTACTATTGCAGTAATTGAGGTTAGATTTCACCAAATGCTTTGTTATCAAACATTTAATTTTCCAATACCGTTTGTGTTGTCATATGCAATATACCTATTTGGAATTCTCTTTTGCGTGATGATAACTACGAATATAAGTTTAAAATATATAACAAATTTAACATAATATAACTAAAAAATGATGCTGCGCAAAAGAAAATGAAGTTTCGATGTACATTTACATTTACCTATGACATATGACATGGCTTTCCAACCCATGTATTTGACATTTTGTTCTTCACCAATTTCCTCTTTACTTAATGTTTGGTAGGTGGATGGAAATTTTCTATTGTTCTTCTTGAAATCATTGTATTAAAAAAAAGTTTGTTCTTCTGTTCTAGGCCTACTAATTCCATGTTCCATTGTTCGCTAGATGAAATATAAAACTGAGATATATAGCTTAATTGAATTGAACATGAGATATGAATGTTAATTTTAGACATGAAACTTCCTCCTGGAATTTTTTTCACCCATAGTGCTTTCATATCTAGTGGATCTATGTCCACCTATATTAGGTACAAATCATGAATGTAACATGATATCAAATATCACATATATTGATCATATTGGAGTTGTTGATCACTATTATCTGCATTTTTGTCTACTATATATGACATAGCCAAAATTGTTAATTATAATACTCCAGCTTCCATGTGAAACTAACCACAGCAGTACAAAATGTCTTAAAAAAACGTTTAATAGAATAAAACTAGCATGGAGTGTAAGATAATACTGCCAATACATGAACTTTAAGATTCTTTTACACTAATGTATATGCTTGTAGTAGGTTTGCGCCGTTTAGACCCATGCTTAGTATATACAAATTTTAATACATTCACTACACTGTTCTAATAAATCAAATGGTCGAGTGGTTTAGTTATTAAGGGTGATATAATGTGGTCCATGTGAGATTGTTTCTCTTTAAAGGGTTATTGAAGAAGCTAGAAGACGGATTTTGTTACTATCTAGTAATGATGATGCAAGTCAATGGTATTATATAATAATGTGATAATACACATTAGGAGCTGGCTGGGAAGGCAGTGGATGTTGCATTACTGAAGTGCAATTAAACTAATTTAGTTTGATATAATTTGCTTCATTAACTATTATTCGGCAACTGGTTTATTATCATAAAATTGCTACCAGTACTGTTTTTCTTACATTAGGTTATAAATGAGATGATGAAATTTAACTTTTAACAAATATTGTTAGAAAGACGATGCCAAAAGGATTTAACTCAATGCCCAACTTACTAAGTTAAAATTTTGACATTTCAAGGATTGTTTGTGCGAAAATTAAGTTCATATCTAATTCACTGCACCTCTTTACTTCATGCAATTGTTTCACTATGCACAACTAACATAAAAATGACACCCTACTCATAATCAGGATTTGGGAAAACTACGTTGAAGGACAAGAGTTGGAAGTTGATAATGGATCCACTAGTGATGCGAAGCAGAAAGAAGTTCTGAAGGTGAGATATTGATATGATCTTTTGCTAAATAATGAGTACATAATGATAGCTTATTATATTTCAAGCATTTAGGCAAATGCCAACTCATATTTATCAAATATCAATCTAGGTTGTTATTACTGAAGTTCTTGGTGGTGGCAAATTTTATGTTCAAACTGTTGGCGACCAAGTGGAAGCCATACAACAAAAATTCGCTTCTTTAACTCTTCGAGATGCTCCTATGATTGGAGCTTTGAATCCTGCAAAGGGTGCACTTCTCCTCGCTCAGTTTAGTGCAGATAATTCTTGAAATAGGGCCATGGTAACAAAAATACGAAACTTTGCCTTTAAGTTTCTAGTTACATTACACTATAATATCTAGTTCATTTTTGTTGCTATGTTAAACAAAGTTATTAGTGAAAGAGGAATAAAAATGCCTGTATAACAACGATCTTATGAAAATGGCAAATCAAAATAATAGAAGTACAAGAATTTATAACTGCTAAGGTAACTTTATAACTATAGAACAACCTACTATGTACAGCCTGATAATTATCGGAATAGCCTATGCTACTGATTATAGCCTATTTACAAATGCTTATAATAATTGATGCTTATATTAATTCAACAACCAATTTACAGACTTGATTGTTGTGTAATTGGGGGTTCTAGCAAAATTATATAACTACTAGTAATTAGTAATTACAGCCTGCTTATACCTTATGAAGACTGTAATTGTTCTTATAGACGTATATTACAGCCAATGCTAGAGGCTCATAAGCATTACAAGCTTAACCATTATAGCATTTTGTATTCACATGTAGCTAGCTTTCCCATTTGTGTTCACCTGTAGCCAGCTACAGGTTTCAAAATATAATACTGTGAGTTCCTTCGTGTCTCATTTTTTGTTCACCTTTAACTAACTTTCCAGTTTTGCTAAATTTTGCTATGGTTTGGTTTTAATATTATATGCTATGTGATTTTAATATAGAAGTTGTGATTTAATTTTAATTCTGTTTAAGGATTCTATTGATTGTTCTTTGTATGTAGTGTGTTAACTCTTTGAGTTACTAAAAGACTTATTACATCAAAACACTTCATCAAATATTTTAAATTTTGTGCAGGTAATGCACAATGCAGAACATGAGAGTACAGGGTATAAAGAAAAGCAAGATCATCCATTACTTAAACGGAAAAACCTATTATAGTTTGTTTCTTAGACTGAGTCGGCGTCATCATGAGGTAAATTGTTAAATTTTCTTAATCTAGAAACATGATGGCATAATTTTTTTTACAATAATATCATACACAATTAGCTTAATATAACTATGGATGGATAAACATTTGTCTATATTTTTTAAAATAAAATCTCTTATTATCCACTGATACATCAAGTCAATTACTAGCAAACCATGGACAAATGGTCCGACCAACATTGATGGTGGTTTCCTCGTTCTTGGAGACCTTCGCAAATCCGCTACATCGTTGCTGGATACGACTCTGTAGAATAAATCAAAATACCTCAAACATACCTTTTTAGTATATATTCCATCGATATAACACATATTGACCCATAGAAATAAAATCAAATTAAGTGCTTTACCAGCATATTAGTTTAGCATTCATAAATCTTTGGATTCATATTTTTCAGTCGTTATAGATGTTATTATATACAATGTTGCTACAATTAATTTGTTAACAGAATTTGGCAGACTAAATGAAATATTGATACCTCATATTAATTTCCATTTTTTCCCCCTTTCATTACAGAAAAAGGAGTAATTCTGAGGATCAGAGATTGGATATTATTGGTTCGCAAGTTTGGTGATGGATTGGTTACTGTAGTAAAATGTGATGAAATAGTTATGTGATAAGGCAGAGATGGATTGTGCAGTGTAAGGTAATGGAAATGCAGTGTGGTTGTTGAACGTGTTGGGTCTGCAGTGGTATGTACTGGAGATGACAGAAATGTGCATAGGAGGTTATTTGTCAGGGGAGAAGTGAATGGCAACAGTGGTAAATGGAGGATGTAATGGCAGGGAAAAATTATAGATGGACTAAGAAGTGGATGCTTGCTGGATTGTCGAGAGGAAGAAGTATTGTCGATGTATGCAGCTGTATGGAATGGTTGTTGTATGGAATGGTTTAACTAAAGTGATGATTGATTGAATTGCAGGTTTTTGTTCGTTCAGTAATGCACAGTTGTGAACATATATGGTTGTAATGTATGGTTTGATCAGGTAGTGATGGAGAGGGGAGCAGGTCAGTGAATGGAGAGATTAGGATGGTGATAAGGGGAGAAGTTTGTAGTGAATAGTTTGTAAGGCAGAGAGACAGAGAGGAATTTGCAATGTAGATTGTAAAAAGAAAAAAAGAAGAAAAAGAAAACTGAAATGTAAAAACAGAGAATGAAATGAATTTGCAATAAAATAAAATATTTTTGTTTTTTTTTATGACATGAACTTATGTATATTTTTTTTTAATATGCAAATGCAGTATGAAAATAGAAAAACAACTAGAACAACTACACACACACAAACAAAAATCATACAACCAACCATGATATTTTGCATCAGTTGTTAGTAACAAACGATGTAACATGAGGGCTGTGCTTAAGCAACCAATCATGATATTTTGCATCCGTTGTTAGTAACAACCGATGCAAAAAGGATCTTTTTGCATCGGTTTCAGAACCGATGCAAAAGTGTTAAGCCTGTTGCATCGGTTGCATATGCATCGGTTGTTGAACTGATGCAAAAGGGGGGGTAAACAACCGATGCAAATGGCATGTTTTGTAGTAGTGCCCAAATCTCTTTCCTAAGCTTCCAATCACCAATTTCGAGCTTTCGGATCCTCCCCGGCTGCGTAATCAACGTCTATTGCTCTCTAACTCAAGTATAATCTCTTATTTTTGCCAAAAATCTAATTTTTACCATAAATCTAAATTTCCATAAGTTGTTGAATTAGGGCTAATTGGTGATTGCAATTGTTTCCAATAGCGTAATAATGGTTTATAGCATCCCATGGTATACCTATTTCATATGTTATCGTGAAACTGTAAAAAGTACGTATAATGTGTGATTGTGTGCATGTCCGCAAACCATTGTATATGCGTTATTTCTACCATTGTATTTTGTTAATTGGAATAAGACATGAGTTGTATAACATCTTGACTTATGTAACAATAACGAATGCACGAGTCTAAAAGAAATTTGACTGTATTGGAACATGACAAAAATACTAAAGCAGCCTTATTCGATGAAATACGCGGAACAAATGTATTAAATTGATATATTGTGAAATGTATAAAAATAGTAAATATATATTCTTTTTATAAAATACTTTTTTTACATCCCTTAGAGAGTTCTTGGCCTCGTCCGACGGGTGTTGTATATGATCGTCTTATAAATAGTTGTTTTTGTCGCAAAACGAACATTTATATTTATTTGGTACGATGTTTGTTGGACTAGTCCCTATATTGGACAAGTTATGAACACAATAAACAATTACATTTCGCACATTACTTCGTTTCAAACAGTTTACAAAATTTCGTCGTGGCTTTTCTTTTTTGTTTTTTGCGTACACGCATTTGTATACATGCAGGAAATAAAAGGGAAGTGCTGTCGAAATTTTGTTAAATCGTTTAAAACGAAATAATATACGAAATGTAAGTGTTTACTGTATTAATGGAAAGTAGGATGAATGGCCAGAAAAAAAGATAACTATAAACAATTGTATTCTTAAGTGGGGTAAAATTGACGTGTATAAGTTTTTGTATCGATACATTGAAAATAAAAAGTATGGAACATATGACCAATATTTATTTTTGAATTTGTGACATATGTTTTCAAATAGGAAAAACGATAGGATATTGATGTATCAAAGAAGGGGGTTGAGAGGATCAATAAAATAGGATTTTTATAATGGTATAAAGGTATTTGTTGAAAAGTAATGACAGAAACGATGTAGAAATTCATTGTCCGTGTAGTAGGTCTAGACATTTGAAGTGTTTTTTACCCGATATTGTAAAAGTCTATTTGTGCAAAAATGTTTTTGTGCCAGAGTATTATGTGGGGATCATCATGGAGAAGTTGTGTAGCAAATACTTCTACACAGTCTGAATTAGACATTGCTGATAATGAAATTGATAACACGAACCGTATAAAAAATATGGTTGAAGATGCAGCACGATCAATATTCCATACGGTTGAAGTTGACGACGATGATGAAAATATTGAAGAACCAAATATTGAAGTAAATTATTTTTATGATTTACTGGATGCTGCTAAAAAACCTCTTTGGGATGGTTGTAAAAGCGGCATCCAGCAATCATTAACTGCAAAATACATCGTAGTGAAGTCAAAATACAACATCACCGAAGCAGGATTTACAACCGTTGTACAAGCTGCCAAAAAACATATGCCGTCTGATAATTTAATGTGCGAAAATTACTATGAAGTTAAAAAATTATATCGACTTTTGGTTTACCTTATCAGAAAATAGATACATGTTTAAATGGCTGCATGTTGTTTTGAAAAGAAGACATAAATCTAAGGAAGTGTAATTATGTAATAAGAAAAGATACAAACCAATAAAAAAGAAGAGAAAGGAATTTCCGCACAATCATACGCATTACTTACCCATCACTCCCAAGCTTCAAAGATTATTCACATCTTCTGTAACTACATCTCATATGTGATGGCATAGTGTGAGAATAGAGGAAGATGGTACGTTGTAGATGCAGCTGATGGAGAAGCATGAAAGCGTTTCGACAAAACTTTTTCCAAGTGGAGAGTCGTAATATTTGACTTGGATTATTTACAGATGGTTTTTCATCATTTTCTCAATTTGGTGCTAAATATTCATCTTGGGACATTATCATCACACCTTATAATTTACCTCATGTATGTGCATGAAAATGCAACATATGTTTCTTATTGTTGTCGTTCCTAACCTTGACGATCTGATACAAGGAGTCGATATTTATTTACAACCGTTGATTGAAGAGTTGAAAACACTTTGGAATGAAGAAGTCAAAACATAGTACGTTTCAAAGAAAAATATATCGTATGTTTGCTTCTTCGTTGTGGACTATAAGTGATTTTCCTACATATGCAATGCTTTTAGGATGGAGTAGATCCGGTCTCCTAGCATGTCCGTATTGCATGGAAGAAACATGGGCGCTTTCAATACCGAATGGTAAGAAAATTTCATGGTTTGACTGTCTTCGATGTGTTGAATCATAGGTTTTGATTGCTGACAAGACACAATAATTCACGAATCTACGACTACGACAACATCCGGACTCAACGACTCAAAGTATGGTTCATATAGTTATATATTTTTACAAGAGTCATATAATATGTATATAGAGTCTAGTTTAGTGCTTTGTGAAAATCTTCCCTCAAGAATAATCATTCACATTCAAATAAAGTTGCATGCATATTTTAATCAAAATCAAGTTTTCAAAAAACGCACAAAGCAGAACTCGAACCCGGGGCACTAGTTTGGAAGGAAAGTACTCTAACCAAATGGGCTACTGCAATTTTTGCTTAACAATAGAATTCAGTCGACTGAATACAGTCAGTCAGTCGACTGAATCTATGCATTTTAACATATTTGTACATGATTTTTTCACATGTCTTCACTATTCAGTCGACTGACCATTTTCGACCAGTCGACTGACCTGAACCAACTGTCATATTTTGAAAAGACATTTCTATTCTGCGAAAGGTTGCGATCCTTCTCTGAACGGAAATGGTTGCTTCTTTTGGTCAGAACTCTTCACCAATGGCAGCAACCCTCGTCTACTATAAATATATGTTTCCAAACACTTCATATTCACCGATTTTAATTCTAACTCTCTAATACTCTTCTTGTACTTTAATATTTGCATTCAAACAGCGAACATACTTTTTTTACTGCTTTGAATCTACAAATAACTTTCATAATCTTCGATTCTTAGCATTACCTTCTCTTCATATTTTCACATACACTTCATATACTTGAGGATTTGATTATAGAAGGTTTGTACTATCAGTGACAAATCAGTGTTATCAAGAACACATAGTGTCAGATATTATTTTGTATTAGTAAAGTCCTCTTCTGCTGTTGAGGCGAAAATCCTGTTCAGTTGCTCAGGTGTCTGTTCTGCTGCTCAAACTGTGTATACCTATTCCTTCGGGTTAAGTGAGGGCGATTGTAGTTGAAATTCCAGAAGGAATCTGGAACTGGACGTAGAACGGAAAGTTCGAACTAGTATAAAAATTACTGGTGTGCTTGTTTTTGTTTTTATTTCCATTTACTTTGCTATTATCATCTATTTCCACATTTAGATTTAATTACATTTCATATTACACGATCCTACACACTTTCATTTGGTATCAGAGCAAGGTCATCATATAATCATAACACAGTTATCTGATAATCTAAAATTCCGCAATTCTATCGATCGTCACAACATCATAGAATAATGGCCAGAAAATGATCTAATTGAAATACAACAGGAAAAATCCCTGTCATAGCCACCAGTGAGAACTACAGAAAGGTACTTTCTAATTTACAAATTTCAGTAAAAGATAATAATGAATTAGTTAGTATTAGCGATAAGATTTCAAAGCTTAATTTTATTATTTAGAAAAGATGAAATCTGTAGAACGTGAAAATGAGAAATTGAAAAATGAGAAGCTAGATTTAGAAAATCAACTTAGTGTTTTAAAGAATAATTTTATAACCATTAAAGATTCTCTAGATGAACAAAATACCATATTTGAAAAAGAGAGAGAGAAACTTTCAAAAGAAATTTTTGATTTGAAAAGAAAAAATGATTTATTAAATCCTCTTTAGATAATAAAGAATCTCAAAATTCCCTTCTCAAAAATGAGAACCGTACGTTAAAAAACGAGAATTCTGAATTAAATAAGAAAATTGATATTTTAAATAATGGTAATATTTCTTTTGAAAATAATAGTTGTGACTTTAAGGCTAAATTTGATAAACTTAACACTAAAGTCACAAAATTTAATAAAGGTCAAAATTATTTAAACCTGATTTTATCTAGTTCTAGACCTGTCAATGATAAAAGTGGTTTAGGATATAATAAAACAGATCGTTGAAATAGCACTAGACACGCTTTCATGTATAGTAAAAATGTTAGTGCTAGTACTAGATTACGAGAAAAGTCTAAATCCAATTTTTATAGAAATTCAAATATTGCTATGACTAATAATATTTATAATTTCTTTAGTAGTACAAAATCATTAACGGGAAATATGAATAAAAATTATCTAAGTATTTGTGTTCTTGTTAATTGGAAAAATAGAGAAAAATACATTGATGATTATTTTGATATGATAGCTAATAATGAAAATTATATTTATAAAGGTTCAACCACACCCAAATGGGTATGCTTTCCTAAAAATTAATGAATTGTAAGAACCTTTGGGTATCGCATGCTTTAAATGTTAATTTTTTTTGATACCTTACATTATAAGTAGTAGTTATTTTGTTTTATATTGTTCTATGTTAACACTTATGTGAAACATAATTTATATCATCATATAAGCCCTCCTTTTTGTCGAAGACAAAGGGGGAGAAAGATATTGCTCCAACACTAATTGCAGGAATAAACGATGCAAGCTCATACTAAGGGGGAGAAAAAGATTAATTATTTACAGGAATTAATAGCATGGATTCGAGGGGAAAATCTATAGCACAATTATAGGAATATATTCAGTGAGAGAGATAAGATCAATAAAGCTTGTCAAAGATTCGTTCGTAGAAAATGAAGTTGTCATCATCAAAAAGGGGGATAATGTTGAATCATAGGTATTGATTGCTGACAAGACACAATAATTCACGAATCTACGACTACGACAACATCCGGACTCAACGACTCAAAGTATGGTTCATATAGTTATATATTTTTACAAGAGTCATATATTATGTATATAGAGTTTAGTTTAGTGCTTTGTTAAAATCTTTCTTCAAGAATAATCATTCACATTCAAATAAAGTTGCATGCATATTTTAATCAAAATCAAGTTTTCAAAAAAATGCATGGAACGGGACTCAAACCCGGGTCACAAGTTTGGAAGGCAAGTACTCTAACCAAATGAGCTACTGCAATTTTCGCTTAACAACAGAATTCAGTCGACTGAATACAGTCAGTCAGTCGACTGAATCTGTGCATTTTAACATATTTGTACATGATTTTTTTACATATCTTCACTATTCAGTCGACTGACCATTTTCGACCAGTCGACTGACCTGAACCAACTGTCATATTTTGAAAAGACATTTCCATTCTGCGAAAGATTGCGATCCTTCTCTGAATGGAAATGGCTGCTTCTTTTGGTCAGAACTCTTCACCAATGGCAGCAACCCTCTGTCTACTATAAATACATGTTCCCAAACACTTCATATTCATCGATTTTAATTCTAACTCTCTAATACTCTTCTTGTACTTTAATATTTGCATTCAAACAGCGAACATACGTTTTTTACTGCTTTGAATCTACAAATAACTTTCATAATCTTTGATTCTTAGCATTACATTCTCTTCATATCTTCACATACACTTCATATACTTGAGAATTTGATTATAGGAGGTTTGTACTATCGGTGACAAATCAGTGTTATCAAGAACATATAGTGTCGGATATTATTTTATATTAGTGAAGTCATCTTCTGCTGCTGAGGTGAAAATTCCGTTCAGTTGCTCAGGTGTCTATTCTGCTGCTCAGACTGTATATACATGTTCCTCCGGGTTAAGTGAGGGTGATTGTGGTTGAAATTTCAAAAGGAGTCTGGGACTGGACGTAGAACGGAAAGTTCGAACCAGTATAAAAATTCATGCTGTGCTTGTTTTTATTTTTATTTCCATTTACTTTGCTATTATTATCTATTTCCTCATTTAGATTTAATTATATTACATATTACACGATCCTACACACTTTCACGATGTTTTCTCCATGTCAATGATCACTACAGAGGAGATAAGAAAAACTTTTTAGCTAACAGAGTAGAAACCATACAACCACCAACGATATGGTCTAGCAAAGACATATATGAACTTGTAAGAGACTATCCAAAGATATATGAAAGTGGAGTGCAAATAGAAATTGAAGGCAAATCGACTATTCATAATTGGTGCAAACAGAGTATATTTTGGGAGTTGCCTTATTGAAAACATCTTCTGCTTTATAAAAATATTGATGCAATGCACAACGGGAAAAATATCTCTGATAATATTTTAACACAATTTTGAATGTCAAGGGGAAGAGTAAGAACGATTTGAAATCAAGACGCAATATACAAGAATTATGCGAACGTCCTGAGCTTCATATGAAACTAAATGACAGTAAAAAAATCCAAAGCATGTTACGAGTTAGATAATAATCAAGTTAAGGTTGTGTTAAAATGAGTGGAAAGGTTAAGATTTCCTGATGGGATTTCATCAAGTTTTCGTAGATGCGTTGACTTTAAAAATAGTAGATTTATCATTTTTATATCATGATATTAATTTTAAAGGCATTTTTATTTGTCCATGCAGGCAACGTTTATGAACAACGCCAGAAACTTCTAAAGGATATCGGTCAAGAGCAGCTCACAACGGATGAGGAGGACATTATTTTTGAGTCAGTCATGAATCCACCGTTACGGAACATGCGTTACGGGTTTTGCAATCAAGTGGTAATGTAATATATTAAGCTATAACAATTTAATAATCTTTTAATTCTAAAGAACTTCATATCGTTTTAGTTTCAGTAATAAGTTTATAGTATAAGAATTAACACATCATGTTGTAATTTTGATAGTAAGATTATTAACTAAATTAAATAAGTGTTGCAGGATAGCAGACCGAAGCGAACCAGCCAACCGACCAGAGTTGATATCGATTTAGAAGAGATCCAAAAGTTGAGATCTAAGATGGCGCAACTAGAAGATCAAAACCGTCGCCAGACCATCGAGATGATACAGGTGTCAAATCAACGTATTGCTTAGTACATGTAGCAATATGGTGACCGCTTTCTATCTTCCGCTGGTTCGGGAGGTTCTGAAGCTGATTGACGAAAGTGATAGGTATGTTTTTTTCTGTCATTGTTTTGTAAGTTTGGATGATACATTGAGTTGGTGAATTTGAATTTGAATTGTTGTGTATATTGTTTTATGATACACTTGGTGGTAGTAATTCTGACATTTAGAGTTGATTGTGAGGAGTTGGTGGGGTATTGATGTATATATTGTACAATTAGATGCATGTGAATTATTGTAATGAAGTTTGGTTTGATTTTACATGAATTAGGTTGGATTTTATATCAATTGGGTTTGATTTTTTGTTTTGATGATTTTTAATTATCTTTCTATGGTTTGATTTCATGTTTAATATCTGAGTTGGATATACTAAATTGATTGAAAGATATTTTATTTATGAATTGTGAATGGAAGGCCAAATCACAGCTGAAACGTAGTAAAAAATTTGCTGTTTTTCCGACGGCTTCCGACGGCCTGTAGATCATAATTTACCGACATGTTCGGATAGCTACAGGCAGCGAAATTCCGACGGCTTTCACCACAAAGTGTAATCATCCACGTGACTTCCGACAGTCATCGGAAGCCGTCGGATTGTTGTCGAAAGCCGTCGGAAACTCAGTGGACGGACACTGTCAAGAGCTATCGGAAAATCTGTTTACCGACAAGTTAAATTATAGCGGCATTTGCCAACGGTCGGGAGCCGTCGGAAAATGTTTTATTTCCTGTAGTGCATGGCTAACTAAAACGGTCTTCAAGCAGCAGAACGGGCTGCATGGTTTTTAGTTGCAAGTAATTATAGCTTACAATTTGGAACTGAAAGTATATGCTCGGTTTGCGTGGGGGAGGGTAGACTAAATTTTTAATCGTGTTCTAGATCAGATGGCAAATTGTTCTCTGTGGTAAAAAAATTTGGGCATCGAGGTGTTTTGTTTCAAATAGATGCATTTTCTTTGCCATTTCTTGGTGATTTACATCTCATCTTACTTTATCATTAGGCCTTTTTTCTGTAATGTGTCATAACTCGTAACATGAACCGATGAACACAGAAAGGTGATGACATGTACGTGACCATGACTGTTGCTGGCGAAAACAATCCTGCGATAATATTTTTTGCTCATTTTCATTCGTCATTTGTGCAACTTTTACTCTACTCGACTTTTCATTAATATTCCTTCCACAGGACCATATGTTCATCTCACCTAGATTTTACCATACGCTAACGACTCAATATTATTAGATACACAATCTATGATTTTAAATAATATCATAATATCATTAAAGGTTAGAATCTTATCTTCATTAATTGTACGACTTTAACTTTTCAAATACACTGTTTACTAAGTCGCATACAATATATGTTTCCCTGATAAGATTTCTAATTCATGCGAACAATAAGGTTCTACGATAACTGTATTTAATTTTTAGTTTAGTATTGTTTCAGTAGGTAAATAATTGTTGGACCGGTGGTCTGGTCACAAGATTTGCGATATTTACATTTCCTATATTTTTCGAGATATTTATATTTATATTAATGTGGACTGTTGGTGACAAGTGAAAATCGTTATGTAGATGTACCGTTACATGATAACTCAATAGTGATGCGCAGAGAAAATTATAACATGTGAAATTCTACCTTTTATTAACTAGAGTTGCATGTTTGCCACACACGATGATGTGTCCTCGTGCATTATTTGTTGGTTACATCCCCTATGAAATGATTTCATGCTCTTACATTTGGCCACCCTGACGCATTCTGCAGGAGTGTGGCTCCATGTTACACATTGCTGGCAGGAATTTTCCTTTCATCATCACTTCTCTGCATCTGCCTGTACACTCTTCGCCTGTATATCCTGCTTCTTGCATCATTTGTCTCATCGCATGTCTGATCATCGGGCACCTACATTCTTCACTCACTCTCCTTAGCTGCATGCAACACTCTTGTGGCACTTGTGTGTTATCCTCTTCATCATCCATATCATCCTCTGCACCTGTCATTAGAAGGCTCTGTCGTCTCCCAGATCTAAAGAAAGGGCGACACCTGTTAAGTGAATAGCGTTGCACTTCTTGCCTGCATGAGCTGTCAGAGTACTCTTCTGCAGTTGCAGCAAAAGCAAGGACAAGCGCTAGGAAACTAAGAGCTAGGATGAGCTTCATTGTTGAATATATTATTAGTTAAGATATTGCGTTGATGGCTGATGCCTTGATGAAATGGACTATGCAAATGGGACTTTTTATAGTAGCAGTCACTGGTCGGTTGTTTGAACAAATGTATAGCATGCAGAATTTAGAGCAACACGTAGATGTTGGGGCTTTGTATGTTTATGGAACAGAATTTGGATTTTTTTTGAGAAGGGCAGAATTTGAGGGCGGTTTCCAGGTTGGTGAATTAGAAGACAAAATATATTTTGCCTTTTGCGTGTAACAGATACGTAGAATTACCTTGTTTTCCTAGGTTACCTGTGATATCCAAGCGTAAATTATGACAACATTTTTTTCTTCTGAAAATTTGAAGTAACTGCATTATTTGAGGGTTTTACCCATTTATGTGTTTCAAGATGCCTATTGATCTTACTCATTTCATCTAACCTGGTTGAAAATGTACCTATTAAAAATTACCGATAGCCCGTAAGTTTGAACCATTACTTTATTTCAGATTTCCTTTTATCATTTTGCACCAATTTTTAATTTAGACTTATCGCTAAAACAAACCACTTTGAAAACATATTAACACTACGAGCTATCGGGCAAAACTGGCTTTTTGTATAGATGCGATTTCGAATCTAACCAGCATATTTGTTCGGATAAAATATTTGCATTGATGCTATTTTAAATGGAACAAGCACTACAAAACACGACGGCTTTAGCAACGGTAAAAAAGCATCGCCGGCCGTCGTCGGCTATCGCAAACCGTCGCTAAAAGCCGTCGCTATACAGTAAACCGTCGCTAAAAACCGCTATACAGTAAAGCGACGGCTTTAGCGACGGCTCCATCATCAATATACATTCAATTTCACAACTAACACCACTTCATTCATCATATAATCTCACACATATCACAAATGATCATATATATATTGCAGCATATAAATTTACATAAACATTTCAACACCGTCATATAAATATATCATACCAATTAAACAGAACATTTCAAATTCATCAAACAACTTAAGCATATGTACAAATAATATCCATCAATCACACGTATACACAAAAGTCCACTAACCCATCAAACATCACAACCGACGAACAAGTATCAAATATATACACAAATGTCGCATAACTGCAGAACAAGAGGTTGAAAATCCAACGGAAACACAAGCATACCTACTCATCATCGTCGCCCGACCCACCCCCTCCAGGCATGTCCCATGTTGTGCCAAGTAAGCTGCAATATGCTCGTCTGGTGAGGCGCTAATGCGCCCTTCCTCCAATCATTTAACTCCTCCAGCTGATTTTTCATTTGACCAATCTCCTCCTCGGCTTGAGATCTTCCTTAAGCCCTCTGGGACATTAACGCTTGTGAAATAGTTGATATCTAGTTATGATTTATGAACATTATAAACAGCATGAACAAAAATATTGATTAATCATTCGGCTAATATTTATAATTAAATGTTACACATTGGTTGCAATTTATTTATTCCAATTATTCAGGTTTCTTATTCAATTTATAATTTATTCACTTAAGTTTAAATTCATTTACCTGTGTAAATCTATATATTAGTAAATGAAGAAGTTTACTTCCTGATTTTCGTAACTGTACGACCTATTTCGCGAAGGCGGCTCAATAATAGCATCCCATATACGGTTTGACTTCTCAAACGTTAACTCTGCCTGTCCGGTGGAGTGCGCCACTTGTGCCCGCTTCGCTTCATATCTTTCCTACAATTATGAACAATAGTTTGACACAATAAATATTCAATTTAAAGTTTATAAAATGTGAAATAAAGGAATATGAAACATTGTCATTACGGATAAGCATGTTTACCATTACGGATCTACATTTCTCGTACGTCCACTCATATGAAACGTTACCATCCTCATCTGTCTGCTCAACAGCATACGTGGTCGTGAACACCTCAGCCATTGTAGGCTCGCGATTGTACCTCGCCGCCTGAAAATATATACATTTGAATAAACAATGTTACAAATATGATTAAACAACTTTTTGGATATTTATAGACATAGTTTATAAATTTACATCTCTCTCGTATGTTCTTGGAAGGATTTGAGCCGCCACGATGAAAAGCAGGATTTTTATTCCTATTTGCACAGTTCCGATCAGATAATTTCTACAAATTTAGATACATGATTAACTAAATTACTGCAAATAATATACGAAATTTAAAAAGATTATAACAACAATGCCAAAGATACTCAGCCCACGCATCAACACCCATCCAATTGGGTTTTTTTGCATTTTTAGCCTTAGACAGAGTGTCCTATAATTTTTTCTCATCCTCTTTTTCTAGTGATTGGTAAAAATATCTATATCCTCTGGGTCTACACACACGGCCGCCTATATATTGAAATTAGTTTGAATTATGTACATTATATAAATTTTCAATTGAAATACAAACTTATACTTATCGGTACATCAGCCAATATAGCGTTCTTGATATGCAATGGGATGTCGTCCCATTAGACCAACAGCCTGACATCGTACTCTAAATGCCTTCTTGGAAACTTGTAAGATGAAATCCGAAAGCTCCACCTCAATGGCCCTGTCTAAGTTTTGATGTAGACATTTAATAAATTTTAAAAATATACTTCAAATAAATTTGATACTTACCCGACGTTTTTCAGAACTACCTCCGCAAGTGAGCGTAAATCCGGTGTCGTGCCATTAGTACCTGCACCGAGAGAAGGAGAAGACTCGGATCTCCGGCTGTGTCTCCTTCTAGACATATCTACCATAGAAAAATAATATCATAGAATGAAAAGACATAAATTTATCAGTACAAAGCATGTTTCAGTAATCATCACATAAGACTTCCACTGAATCATAATCAATGGGACAAGGTCTCATGACTACATATATAGAAATTTCAAAACAGAATAGTACATATCCCATAACATAGTTATCATTATTCATCATTATTAATACATAGCTCAGAATAATACATAGCTCAGAATAATGCGTTATACAACAAGCGATGCAAATATTCAGAATTTTCAGTCTTTGTCGTTTTCTGATCCAGACTCAGTCTCATACTCTATCTCGTTTTCTTCGGTACTTTCAAATGCATCTAATAAAACATTCGATTCATTATTCAAAGGCCCTAAATCAATGTCATCGGTTATTATTATTTATGTATTTGGTTCAAAATCCGCTTGATACGCTACTTCGTCGGGAATATTATTTCCGTCAAACGTAAACCTTGACTTTGTTTTAAAACCAGCCGATCAATCCACTTTATCTCTTTTTAAGGATGGATACGGAGCAAAATAAACTTGTAATGCTTGCTTGGTTAATACGAAAAGATCATACTTATAGTAATGTGAGGTATGCTTTATTACAATAAGCTTATATTCTTTGTGCACGTTTATTCCAGAACCAAGAACATTGCTAAACCAATTGCATTTGAATAAAAAACCTTTTCTACAGGTTCTACACAATATGTCAACTCCAGAACCTGTGTTAATATGCTGTAAAAAAATTCATATGCTCATCTAGATCATCACTGCCTTTGACAAATACACCGCTGTTATATGTTAATTTTTCAGTCGTCTAATCTTTCGTGTTAAACTTAAATCCATTGACGAATAATATTGGATATGTCTTCACATTTCCTTTTGGTTCGATCGCAAGATGGCGTAAACCTTCATCAACGACACAGTTTTTTGGATCATAAACGTAGTTCAAAAACCATTTAGAAAATTCTTTACTGAAATCGTCAGATGGATGCTGCGATTCGTAGATACTGCAACTATGTAATATGGCTTATAATTAATATGTACAAATAAGTGAATTGTATATGAATTTATTATTACCTAACAAATGGTGCGACTTCAGCACAATTTAGAAGGACATATGTGTATGCTACATGGTAATCTCTATCGTCTAACCATATTTCCTCGCATTCTCCAATGGGTCGGCCATGTTGTTTAAAAATAGATAACATTGTTTGAGAAGAATCTAGTTCAACGACTTCATTATTAGGAGGAATGCTTAGAAAAGATAAGTTCATATCGTCATTGTAGTAATGAGAGAAAACGAATGAAGCTTGTTCTTCAAGATATAATTTGCAAATAGAAACTTTAACTTGTGCTTTTTTTCTAACTTTTTTCTTCAGATGACTCAAGTACCTATTACAAAATAAATTCAATTTATATTTAGATATATAAATCTGAATTTTAAACTGACATAAATATTGCAGATATTCAATATTACCTCTCAATGGATACATCCATCCATATTGCACAGGACCTCGAAGAATGCTTCGAATGGAAGATGGATAGGAAAGCGCTCCATTACATTAAAAAAAAACTTGGCGGAAATATTTTCTCCAATTAGTAGAGCATCGAATTTTTCGTCGTCTGATTTTGAATATTTAAATGGTTTAAATATAGAATTTGCAATTATAATTGAGTTAAAAAGTTCTTAAAACTAAAATTTCAAGTGATTTCATAAAATTTTGAAATTTGTCAATTTAATCGACGCTTCAAAATAGCGATCCAGGACACTATCTCGGAATTCAACGAAACCAGTTCCATTGGTTCTGTAATAGTGTATTATTATTAGATTTCATATTTCGCAGCATTTGGATTTAACGTTTGGTCGTACGGTCCGAAAATGCCTAGAAACAATTTAATCAAATTTAATTTAAATGGTCAATTTAAAAGCTATCTTCCACATACGATCGAATTAAGACTAAAAACTTATTCCTTTGGGTTAGGAATAGTGGTATAACATTATAAAGCCAAACGGCACGCCCCAATAGAAGATCGAGATTTCATGGAATCTGATCCGAGATATTTTTGAAAATAAAAAAAAAATTAAAATCAATGAACAGTTGAGCCATCCTATTCAAAGACGACCTACCCTTTCTTTTCTCATTTAAATCAAAATTCCTTTCATTCCTTTCTGTTCAAAATCACATCTTCCCCGTCCTTTATTCTTTCCGTTCGAATTGCCTTCATCTCAAACGGAAAAAAAACAACGAATCAATTCGTTCGTTTAAGAATTAAAAGAAATCGAGCACGACTTTCAAATCGCTCGCATGGAATCGCATGTAGGAGAAGACAAGGCGAAGCTGTGCGTGGAAGCCGAGTCACGATTTGGGTAGGGGGTGCGTGACTGTTTCGAGGCACACTAGGGATTTGGAGGCGTTCGCGGGGGCTGCAGGCGGCAAACTAAGGGGAAACGATGTCGATTGATGTGCACGTCTCCAGTTGTAGGCTGTGGCATGGAGTGGCGTGCGAGACTCCTGTAGTAACAAGGGCGGGCACAGTTAGGGTTCCAGTCTGGTTGGATGATGGCATGAGCTAGGAAGGTCGTGGGTTGGAGCAAGGCCGCGCTTGATGGTCTTTGGACAGAGACAGACAGTTGCAGGAAGGGGTCATTGTTAGGGGTTTGAGCGCATTCAAAGGGAAAGTGGCAGCCTAAGGATACTTGATCGAGTCAGCGTAAGATTAACTGATTAAATAGGTTTAAATTTTATATTAAGTTTAAGTTAAATTCATAATCTTCCTATCATAGTCGATGTTTATAAAATTCATTATTTATTTATGCGAGGTACAAAAATTGCAAATTATAATCTGGAATTAATTGGAGATTTTTAGAGGCAGCTATTTATTAAAAATTTAGGATGGATTGTAATTTGAGAATCAAGGTGAGAAATTCTCAGTCATTTGGATTTCCAAATTTAATTTTAAATAGTTAAAATAAATTATTGGATGCTTGGTTGAATTTATTAATTGTTATATGTTGAATGATATTATATATATATATATATATATATATATATATATATATATATATATTAGCAGTTAGATTGATATTCCCGCATATTTTAGCGGATGAGACCCTATGCCCTCGGTATAATAGCAGATGACCCTTTATACTACGATATATCCCTCGAAGTGGATTGGTATTTTTATGCTGTATTAAAATTTGTGGATACAGAGAGACAGGTTAGAGGGATACAACAGAATTCCTAAAAAATATTGATTTCAATTTCATATTTAATGATATATGATGTGTTATTATAATCTGTTATTGATCGTTGTTGTGATTAGAATTATTGGTATAGTAGCACTAGCCTTAATTTTGGAATTTTAAATACCATAAATAATATTTTTGAAATTTTGAAGGAATTATAAGGAGATTTTGAATATAAAAATATTACATAGAAATTTGATTATTTCAAAAGAGATTGATTTGGATAAAATAAAATTTTGACTTGGAATTGGACTTAACTATTCATAAAATGTTTTAGGTAGAATTTTAGAAAATATTAATTATATGAATCATTTTAATAGTGGAATTTTTAAGTGATATTCTAGAAAATATGAAAAAGAGTTGAAATCAATGATTTAAATAAATTTGTGAAATATATTGAAATTATAAAGAATTGGATTTATAAAAATGAGATGTTATAAACCGAATTAGTTTAATAAACAAGTATAAACGATGTTTATAAATAAGAAAAATGATAATTGTTGATAAATTGGAATAAAAATTCATAGTGTGAATTTATACCGAGATATGGGAATAGTTTTAGGAAAAATAGTAGAATCTATTTTTGGAAAGCGAAATGGCTAGGGAGTTGGAAAGGAAATCGATGTGTTGTGAATCAAGAGGGATTTATAGATTAGAATTGGTTATTGAGAATTTAATATATATATATATTCATAAGTTAAGTTTGTTTTAAACGAGATATTTTATTTATTTAACTATGAAATTTTAAACTAGTTAATACTTTAAGTCCTTATTGAAATAAATTCTAACTTTTATAACAAGTTTTGTAAATCAATTAGTTTTAAATAAAGATGGATTGAAAATGAGTTATTAATGTTTTATTTAAAAAGTGTTTGATGTTTCAAACAATTATTTGAACATGATTCAAAAATAAATTATCATTCTTTAAAATACTTATTATATATATATATATATATATGTATGTATAGTCTTGAATGATTTAAATAATTTATTTATCAATAAACTCTCTCGAGATGTGAAAACGGATATGATTTTAGAAGTTGTAAATGGATAGATGAAATTATAAGTGAGTATAATCGACCTTGTAAAAGGTAAAAAGGAATTAATTTAAATTCCGAAAATGCAGGAGATAAGATAGGAAAACTTCTAAGTATTGATATTTGAAATGATTTCGAGAAATGGACTTAGAATATTTTCCTATGTGTTGAAATGAAAGGTTTTTGAAAATATTTAGAGATGAAGGATTTATATCGAGATATTTTCTAAGTAATGGATTATAAATCGAAGTTGGAAATATTTCACTAAGGGTTGAAGTAAGGTACGGGTGGAAATATCCTGTTTTAGAAACAAGTATCCGAAAAATGTTTCAAATATTAATAAATTTGAAAGAGATTTGAATATATATATCTTGTAAAGATATTTTAAAATGAATGTTTTAAGAATTATAAATAATGGCCTAAAGACTGCTTATGAATGTTATTTGATAGTTAAATAACCGACTATCAAATATGGACCAATTTCGTTGATCGTTACGAAGAGACTGAGATCAGATTTAATTATCCAAAAACCGCTTCGATCCGGTTTGAATGTTACGAATGGATATCGAAAAGATAGTGAAGATGGTGATTCGGTTTGTTCAGACCCAAGACAACTTGTATGGACGAATGCTATCAGAACATCGTCATTTGAGGACGATGAGCATTCTAAGTGGAATTGTTCTTAAAAGGTAAACGTTAATCTCAAGTCTCATCAACCGGGAATGATTAAAACAGGGGAGATGTAGCAAGGCTATGTGGGTCGCACCCGATTAGGGTATGTTATCACTTTTTTAGATACTCTTGGAAATATATACGAATTATGGATATGGTTGTGCATGAAAAAGGGAGAGCTAGATTTTTTTTAAGGGTGGGAACACCCAGGGTGGCAACATATTCGGTTCCATCCAAGTTAGGGGTAGGCCGGTCTTCTGTGGCAGGGGATCCCGATGAGGTCCTCGGTACATTTTTCTAGAGGTGTACTGAGATAGGGGATACCCCAGTAGCACAGTCATTGTATGGAATCCATTCTCTAATACGAGCCTTTAACGTTATGTTTGTAGATCCTAATATGTTGGAATTTAATTATGTAACAACTTCGGCTGTTTGAATAAGTATTTGTACTTGGACACTATTATAATATCACTGGATTTTCTATAAAATGTTATGGTTATCGTAAGGGAATAACCCATCGTTTTTATGTGTGACGCGATCTTACGAGATACATTTATTTTTCAAAGGGTTCTTGATAACTTTAATAATTAAAATTGAGTGTGTTTCTCACATTGGTTTTCTAGACTGACTCGGGTGCTATTACATTATAATGCTCGGGTCAGGCCGAGTATTATAGATTTAGATTAGAATGCTATGGAGCTCAGGAGGCGAACTGGAGGTGTTCAGACGTATATCACGTATTTGAGTATTTCCGCTGTGTGAGTTATGTATATCGGGATAGGTTATTATAACTGTCCAAATAGATGTATTGATGTTGTACTCTGATGATTGTAAGTATTAAACAGTTATGGATTTTTTTGTATAAAAATATGTTATTATATATTATATTTTGTTCCGCTGCATTTGTGAGATTCTGTATTGTTGTTTTCTATTTTTCTTCTTCACCTTTAATGAACTAGTGTTTTCAGCACTCGATTACTCGACATTCTATACAGTAGATGTAGCCGTATCGATTTTTGAGAATCAAAAATCCCGTTCGTTGCATGGGGATTTCTACTTCAAGTTTACATATACAATCTACTTTTAATGTCATCAAATAAAGCTTTTTATAAAACAGACTTAATTCTATTATAATACTCCATACTTTTATTGGAAACAGTTCTTTGAAAGCCACGGGTAGTAAATATTCCATCATGATATGATAATCGTGACTTTCCATCCCACTCAATTTACTATTTTTAAAGTCGACATGTCTATGAAGATTAGAAGAAATCGCATCGGAAAATTTTAGTTCTTCCACCCACTTTAGCATGAGTTTTACTTGCTTGTTGTCTAGCTCATAGCATGCTTTGTGTTTTTTATTGTCATCGGGCTTCATATGAAGTTCAAGACGTTTACAAAAGTGTGCTATATCAAGTCTTGAATTCAAATCGTTCTTAGTTTTCCCCTTTACATTCAAAACTGTATTAAACACATTATCAAACACGTTTTTTTCGTTGTGCATCAAATCAATATTATGTCGAAGTAATAGATCTTTCCAATATGGTAACTTTCAAAATATAATTTGTTTGCACTAATTATGAATGTCCGATTTTCCTAGAGTTTCAATCTGTACTCTAGTTTCATGTATCTTTGGATAGTGCTTTAAAATTTCATATAATTCTTCGCTTAACCAAATCTTTGGTGGTTGCATATTATCTTCTCTATTAGCTATAAAAAATATTCTGTCTCTTCTAAAAGTATGATTGGGATGGAGAAAACACTGATGACAATCAAACCAATAAACTTTCTTCCCAGCCGTAAAGAAAATGCTCATGTTTCTTCCATGCAATAAGGGCAGGCTAGACGACCGACCGTACTCCAATCAGAAAGAATCCCATATGCGGGAAAATCACTAATAGTCCATAATGAAGAAGCGAACATACGAAATTTTTCTCTCTCGAAAAGTAGTATGTTTCAACTCCTTCATTCCACAGTTTTTTCAACTCTTCGATCAATGGTTGTAAATAAACATCGAATCCTTATATTAGATCATGAGGGTAAGGGACGACAATAGTGAGAAACATATATGATGTTTTCATACACATTTATGGATGTAAATTATACGGAGTAACAATAATTGATCATGATGAATATTTACTACCAAACTGAGAATGGTGAAAATCCATCTGTCAGCTCTCACAGTTGGTTCTTCTTCGACTTTACGTCTTCATCGTTAGCTTGAATGGTAGGAAACATTGATCGTGCATCATCTTCCACCATATTTTCTATCGGCTTTGTCATAATAATATCGTCCTCTAACGCTACAGGATTAGGTGTAGGTTCAACAAGTTCTCCATAACGATCCCAGAAATAATATTTCGACATGAAACCATATTTATACAGAAGTACTTCAACTATATCTGGTTTCCAATACTTCAAATGTTGGCACTTACTACATGGGAAATTAATTTCTTTGTTATTTCGATTATCAGATTTAGCGAATCTAATAAATTCGTGTACATCTTTATAGAAATATTCCTTTATTGAATCTATCCTACCAGTTTTGACTTCATACATCCAAGTACGGTCGAGGAAATAATCGAACATTTTCCCTAATTTGAAAATATATGTTAGTAATTCGACAGCACTTCATTTCACTTCTCTTCTATGTATAACTGGCACTCAAATGGTATGTTGTTGTTGTATTTTCTAAAATAAATTAAAGCCAATTAGGACTAAATGCTTCACTCACCACACATTTGTCTAATTTCGACAGCACTTCACTTCACTTCTCTTCCACGTATAACTTCGCATCCAAGGGGTGTGTTATTGTTGTATTTTCTAAACTAAATTAAAACCTTTTGGGACAAAAGGCTTTAATTTTTTAGCATCAATTAATTGTTCAAATAAAATTCAATGCTTATTTTCAAATCAACATAATATTCATTTCAAAAAAATTTAAAAATCGATTTGGATAAAATATTTATTCTTGTTCTATTTATTTCTTAATTTTTTTGGAAAATCAGTTGTAGCACAATATTTATTCTTATATTAATTTCTTTATAAAATCGATTTTAGTAGAATATTTGTTGTATGTTCATTTTCTAATTTTTTTTTCAAAAAGTCGATTTTAGCAGAATATTTAATTTTCTTAAATTCATTTCTTTATTTTTTTACAAAATCGATTTTAGAAGAATATTCATTGTTGTTATATTTGTTTCTTAATTTTTTTTACAAAATCGATTTTAGTACAATAATAGTTGTTATATTCATTTCCTAATTTTTATTAGAAATTTGATATATTCATTTCCTAATTTTTACTACAAAATTGATTTTTGCGAAGTATTTAATGTTATTATATTCATTTCTTCATTTTTTACAGAATCGATTTTAGTAGAATATTTATTGTTGTTATATCCATTTATCAATTTTTAACAAAAATTGAATTCAGTATAATATTTGTTGTTTTTTGCTCATTTCAAAACTATATAATTAATTCAACCATTTAAGTATCTATTTAATAAATTTGAAATTTTCAAAACATATTTTAAAATTCAGTTAACAATTTAAAAAAATTAATCAATTTTGTGAACAAAAATAAGATGTTAGCACTTGTAATAAACTATATTATTTTATTTTATACTAACAACTAATTCTCATAATGTACACGCGCTATTTAAATAAAAAATATTACTTATGTTTAACCATACGAATGTAGGAGCATATTAATCAATAATTGTACACTAACTTTTGCGCAAACTATAACAAACAATGTTCTAATTAACCATAACAAATATTAGTGTAAACTTATATATCCATTAGCATATCAATCGGTAATTACACTCAAATTTTCACCAACTCAACAAATACAATATTATCATTAGCTAATACACAATAACAAACCCATAATTAACTAATTTTCCAAATTAGGATTCTCAACATATCCTCAAATCAATCAATACCCTACTATCAACAACTAGTACCGCATTATCATCAATTTATATCACATAATCAACCAATTTTAAAAATTAAGGTTTTAATTAAACCAAGATTAAGTAGAAATTAGAGAGCAATAACATACCTTCGAGCTTTGGAGAGTTCTAGCTTTCGCGATGGAGAGATTGGCGGCTCGCGACGGAGGGTGACGGCTGGAGCGTCGGTGGAGGAGTAGAGGAAGGGGCTGAATTAACTTTGGGGGGGAGGAGAATAATTTTTTCTGTTCGTGGGTTGCTGCTGTATATATGCGTTAAGCGACATCTAACGTTGGCCGTCGGTCGCCTTTTTTTCCCGTTGCTAGCCGCGGTCGATAATTGAAGCCTGTTTTGTAGTGAAGTGTAAAAGATAGTTTTTTTTTCTTAAATTTAAACTGGCTTCATTTGAAGTAGGATCCACTCAAAATTCCGAATATCTTCTTTATACTATGGGCATTTGTGACCTCAAAATCTACCACAAATTCTCTACTTTGAGGACGATGCTCTCTTTTTCCACATCATCACGTAGTGGTCTATATTTGTAAATAATTTGTGAGAAAGTGGTTCAAAAATATAAATATCCTTTATTTTTGGTTTCACAATTTACCATTTGGTTTTTAAAAAGTTAATGTAACGACCCGGAATTTTCGAACCCGAAAATTCCAGATAGTTATGAAAAAGAAGAAAGAGATAGAAGAAGAAGAAGAAGAAGAAGAAGAAGAAGAACACCAAACATCTCACATTCGCAGCGGATAAAATATAATAATAAATAATAGTTTACAGAAGAATACTATATTTGTTGATTACATTAATATACATCAGAGTTTCACATATATACAGTCACTGAATAATTACATTTATTATATGTCAGAAATACAGCAGAAACACTCTATACGCCCTTGTCATCCAGCTCACCTCCTGAGCTCTAGAACGTACCTACCTGGAAATCTGTAATACTCGGTCTGACCCGAGTATTACACCAAAGTGACACCCGGGTCAGGCTGGAAACCAGCGTGAGTAAACCCAACTAACATGGAATACCAAACAAACAACTTATATAAACCCGGGGTAACTTAAATCAATTCACAAGCTGTTATAAACAACACTTATTTCACATATAAACTTCTAAGTACCAAACTTAGATAAAATAATCCAATTCACTTAAAAATTTCATTCCAGTCTATTGATTTCACAGATCAATTTATAAAAGTTCGAAGTCGTTTCGGGTATTTCCCAATACCCGACCCCGGTCTCTTCGAGACTCGTGTTATCCTATTCCAAGTTATTCAAGTGAAATACACAACATTCTTATCAAGGATATCAACATATGCAAAACATCCAATGCCAATCAATCATCCATCACATACAAATCAATTCAATTGATTCAAATTGAATTTCTAATCACATTCTCCTAGATTCCTTCATTAATGAATTCCAAATCAATTAATTAATCAATCAACTCTTCCATATCCATTCATCTCAATTAACAACCCTGGATTAATTATCTTCCAAATCAATTCAGGTAATTTTCTTTTACTAATTCCACGATATTAATTATTTTTACCAAATCAATGAGTAATCTCTGATTACTTCACAAATTAATTAACTATAATCAATTACACTAGTTTTGAATTACTTATATTAATTGATTTCTCATAAGTCACTTATCATGAATTAAATTATCTCAATTAATCAAATCTTTAATTACTTCATTAATTATATAAATTAATGATTCCCAATTATATTTTACTTTAATTCGACCACAATATTAATCATTCTCGATCACCCTCGACCTGTAATTAAATATCTTCTTATTTACTTCATTAATAAATTAATTACTCCGTAATTTGTTATTTTAATTAATCTCATGATTAATTACACAAAGTAATTCTATTTTATTAATTACATTAAGCAATTACTTATTAAACCACCCAGTGATTATTCTAAGTCAATTTTCACTTCATTAATTTACTTAAATCTTCATTAATTAATTCAAATCCTTAATTTCTAAATTAATCAACCCAAATCATTTTAAAAAAAAGTCCAATTTATATATTTTCGATAACTCAGAGTACCGAATATTCAAGCAATCCAATTACTAAAAATATTCATCACAGGATATCAATCATTCCAGTATGTACTATATAGTACTATATAATATAGCACATCAATCCAATAAAACCATTCAACCAATCATTTAAATTTAACCATTTAACTTTAAATAAAAGATCAGAAGCGTGAGGTTTACTCACCTTCGCCCCTCTAAAATTCTGCAATCCACTTCATTCTCGATTGACTCCACGATTTAAGACCTTAAATCAATATTTATACAGTTTGTCAATACCCAAAATACATGAACAATTTAAATTCTCATTTGATAACTTTAATTAACTATTGATTTTATTTATTTTTCTTTTTCTTTAAAATTCCTATATTTCCCAAATCTATAATAGCTTCTGATTACCAATTAAAATCAATAGATTTTGTAAATTAATTCATCCCCTTCAAACAAAATATATGTTGTAACCATATCATTCCAAAAATCAAACAATAAATTTTATTAAAAATCTTTTATCTTGCTGTAAGACCCTCTTTTTTTTCAAACAGATCTTTATTGATTGGGCTAATCAATTTAGCAGTTAAACAACCAAGAAAATAAAAAAAAAAAACAGAAATTAAATTACTGTATTACTCTCTGATGGACGAAATGAAATCGCAGTTTGGATTAAAAGTTTTAACATGAGTAAATAATTAAAATGATAAACCAATTACCTCAAAGTCAAACAGGAATAAAAAGATCGAAAATGCCCAAAATGAGTCGAACGTGGCGCTCATCACCACTGCCGCGATCGCCAATTCCCATCCCTAATCGTCCCCTAGGCAGCGCTAAAAAAAATCCCCACGACACGAGCACACTGAACCCTAACTCTCGCCTCCACTGGAGGAGACCCTCCTTTTGATGCTCGCTTGCGATGAGGTGCTCGGCCATAAATTGAAAGAGAAGAATCGATTTATATTCACTTCTTGAATCTGAAGAGGGAAAGGAGAGAGGTCGGCTCGGCCACCATTTTCTTTTTTTTCTTTTGATCGATTTTCGTTTTGAGGTATTGAGGGGCGAGGGAAACGAATAGATGGGGACGGCATGATTTGAACTCGAGCCAAAGATTGTCTACCTAGATTTGATTTTGGCTTCAGAGGGAAGAGAAGAAGTACGTGATTTTGCAGAGAGGAGGTCGGCTTGCTCAGGAATAAAGTGGCTGATGGGAAAATAAGGAGAGGGATACAATTTTAGGCAGAGAAAGAGGCTAGTTTGGGAAGGAAGGAACGACTTCTAGAGTACGCTGTTATAATATAATTAAATATTAAAAATATCTTGAGTTGCATAACGAAAAAATCCCGAACCCCAAATCAGACATGCCGACAGACGTTTATAAGGTTTTACCCGCATTCCGAACACAATGGAACATGTTTCGGAAGCTAATTCAATCATTTGCGTGAGTTACGGAATTAAACGATCGATATCAAATTAAATCGATTAAAATAAATCTAAGCGTTTCGAGCTGCCAGGGTCAAACGACAACTCTGATTGCTCCGAAAATTGAAATCCGATAATAACTAACTATTATGGATCCAATGGAACTTGTTTCATCGAATTCCAAGACTGTGCCTTGGAATATTATTTTTAAATTCAATTTAAACGATATATTATTTAAAACTGAACAAATCACCTTTAAATTAAATTCCAACCCCTCTATTATCTTCAGTATCATCATTATAAAATTTATAAGCCTTCAAATTATTTTTAACAGGCTTAAAACTGAAGATTCAATAATTCACCCAATTTCAATTTTATTAATCTAATAACTCAATTGCTATATAATAATATTTGAATTCAGGTTAAAATTTTATCTTTAACTATTTTAAAACCAATTAATTATTCCGATTTAAATTGCTGAAAATTCTGGGTCGTCACATTCCTCCCCCCTTAAAAGAATTTTGTCCTCTAAATTACTAGTTAGGAAGAATGGTACTAAATTCGTTTACCTTTTTCTCCAAAACTAACAGTTCAACATCTTACCAACTATCTTTTATAAAAGACCTCTTATTATTCTTACTAATCTTCCAAATTCTTCCACGGTTTCAAACGATGTCCTTTTGCTTAATCATTTAAATTTCAATTTAAATTCGAAATTTGAATTATCAAAATTTTCTCCAAATTTTTTCTAACTCCCTAAATTTTCGAAAATTTTTGCCAGCGTCTCCTTTGCGCGACTAGCTCGGTATAACTACAAAAGGCCTCTACGGGCTCCCAAATTCTAAAAAGAAAACAAAAGCCAAGTGGCTACATCAAAACCCCAATCCAATATCATACAGAATCAAAATACGTACCTTTTAGTCGGGCAATTCAAATTTATCTTTTAGAACCAAATCCAATTTCCTTTTTTCTTTATAACACCTGCATATTCTACTTAACAACAATATCCAATCGTAATCTTTCAAATCATTGTATACATTTTCTTACAGAAGCCTTCACATTACTTCTATTCAACTTAGTTTCCACTGTTTCATATGAATTCAATTTATTTTCGATTTCTAATATGGAGTTATATCTTCCATTTAAACTGATTCATATTAGTTTCATTTACTAGTTTATTTTAAGTTTCCCATTTGAAATTGTTTTGTCGTTAACCAAAATTTTCCAAAAATTTTCTAACCCCCATAATTTTCGAAATTTTTTGGCAGAGTCTCCTTTGTACGGAGGAGCTTTTGAAATTTGACAATAGATATAAATATGTATACATCGACCCACACGGTCGGAAAAAGCAAAAACAGTTCATATTTTCTATTTTTATTGCGTAGGCGTACCTTATTTAGCATTTTAAGCAATCAGCTTATTAATTTTAGCAATTAGCGCAATCCAAACCAACCAAATAGCCCTTCTGGTACCTGTACTATCTCAATTTAAATATGTAAGTACCACATATAAAGAATTTATTAGCATCCTACTTACTTTCAATAGCTAAACACATGCATTTTATAAGCAACAAGCACTAAACGCTTCCCATAAGCGATTCATATAACTTTAAAGCTAATTCAATTGCTTTCAACCAATTCATATGTCATTTCATTCAATTTTAATGGTTTACATCCCAATTACTTACATTCAATTTATTCCTAAGCGAAACAATCTCATATTCGCTTCAATTGCTCTTAAAATCAATTTATTTGCTTTCACTCGCTTTTTCTCATCCTTGCATTCAATTTACGCATTGTACAACTCACTTACCTTCAATTCATTTATAATTCCAAACAAACTCATATTCCATTCAATTTGATTCCAGAATCAAGTTATTTAACTTTTCTCAACCCATAGAATTTTAATTATTTCATTTACGTGAATCGACAATTTATCCAATGCAAATTCGACATCATTCGTTTAAAAGAGTATTCATTTTAGTTTATAACTACTTCAAATTAATCTCAATTCATTCTATATTAATTTCATTTCATTTTTAATTTATTCACCAACCATTCATTTAGCTCAACAGATTCCAATCTTGTATACTACTAGCCATTCCCAAATTAACTCAATCCAAGCCTTTATTTAATGGGCTTTCACTCTTATTCAAAGCCAAGCTTCTAGAAATTTTAAACTTAAGTTAATTTACTTCAATTTATTCCAACATCAAACTTAAGTTTACTTCTATTTGATTCTCATTTAATCAAATTCCATTAAAATTCAGTTAGCCCATCCACTTTAATTTTAAATTTAATTCACCTTCTCAATTCATCAAAGTAATATCCAACACATACTTAACTCATTTATACTTCAAATTAATATGTCACCGAACTTAAGTTCAGTCTTATAATCCAATTCCAATCACTACTGTGGTTTTGTTTTTATTCAATTAGACTTCATCCATTTATTATTTAACTCAATTAACCCATTTAAATTTTTTAATTTACTTACTTAATTCATCTTCGAATTTATTTTATTAATACAAAGTCATTCTCCAGTTATTCTACTCACTTGGGTTTTATTTGCATCTCAAACCATTTCCATTATCTTCCACTTTCATTTCAAACAACAACACTTCCATAATATCTAAATTTGCATGCAAACTTCATTAAATATTATTCAAATCACACTTGAATTTTATTTGTAATTCAAACCATCGCTATTTAGATCCAACTCTATTGTATTTTTATTTACATCTCCTCTTATTTAATTCATTATCAAACCCAAGTCGAATTCTATTCACAATTCGAATTCATTTCCAACTTCATTATTAACTTACAATCCATTTTATTTAACCGAGTTAAATTTTATTAACATACTCAATCAAGTAATTATTTTATTAATTAGCTTACTTCCAACTTTCAAATCAATATGCGATTTTATTTCAAAGAATCGCTTCATTTAAATTTTCCGAGTCCAATTTTATTTTATAATTCCAGTTTGAAATCCCCTTTTTACTTTAAAATTTAGGAATGCCTTCAAATTTAGACAATACAATTAAAATAGTTTTTTATAAAAATATTTCTGATAACTCGATGTCTCAACCAGTCCATCCTTGTTCTCACAGAAATTCAATCATACGTTGATCAGGCGTAGGACTGAAAATCTATAAGTACTTGGTAAACCCGTTTTCAACACCCAGTGAAAATACTTGGAAAACAATTTTATTGAAATTATCGAAAACATTTTTTTTTTGAAAATAGAGGAAATATCTTTAGTAAGGATGCTCTGGAAATCATCACCCCCATTCCATGGTCACAGTTACATACCAGGGTAACGTAGCCGTCGCAGCAAAAGTCCATGCAACTGCAGACTCTCCGCGGCCTCTCGATTACGCCATGGAACCAACACAACAGATCACAGTTCCATCCAGGGTTACGTTGCAGTCACAACAAAAGTCCATGTAACGGCAGGCTCTCAGCGGCCTCTGATTTTCGCTGACGAAATGAAACTTCGCCACTCCTACATAGGTCGCAGTCTACCGAGATAAACTCAAACGCAGACTGTTGGCTCTCAGCGGCACACACGACTTTCGCTATGTGGTATACCATAGTGTCGCAGTCTACCGATATAAAATCAAACGTAGACTGTTGGCTCTCCGCGGCACACGCGATTTTCGCTATGGTACACTACCCATAATCCTCAGGAACTAGTTATGTCCGTACTCCTCACAGGATCAACTTTAGAACCCCCCCTTGGGGCTCAAGGCAGCGGCACTCCTGAGAAGTCCATTTCAAGGGAGCGCCTTTTTCCCCAGAGCTATCATCAAAACACTTTATACTATACACTTATAGTATCTTTCAAATCATACACCTAGTATGAATTTTATCAAAGCTCCTTTACACAAAATCGATTATTCCCAAAATCGATAATTCTCAAACTAGGCTTTCCAAATTCAATATTGATTTTACCCAAAAATCAAAAGCCTTTCCAAATCCAAAGGTTCCCAAAACCTTTTCCAAAATCCTCATAAGATCCTTTATATATAAATTTTAAAACTTTGGATCTTTTCAAACTTGTATAAAATTCCTTTTATACTTCAAACATTTTCAAAAACCATTCCCTTCTGGCTATAGATTCAACAAGGAGAGTCTTATCTTATTTAATAAAGATATACAACTTTGTTTACCCGAAATCAAATATTCACTTTTGATTACTCTTTCCAATTATATTTTACTTTAATTCGACCACAATATTAATCATTCTCGATCACCCTCAACCTGTAATTAACTATCTTCTTATTTACTTCATTAGTAAATTAATTACTCCGTAATTTGTTATTTTAATTAATCTCTTGATTAATTACACAAAGTAATTCTATTTTATTAATTACATTAAGCAATTACTTATTAAACCACCCAATGATTATTCTAAGTCAATTTTCACTTCATTAATTTACTTAAATCTTCATTAATTAATTCAAATCCTTAATTTCTAAATTAATCAACCCAAATTATTTTAAAAAAAAATCCAATTTATATATTTTCGATAACTCAGAGTACCGAATATTCAAGCAATCCAATTACTAAAAATATTCATCACAGGATATCAATCATTCCAGTATGTACTATATAGTACTATATAATATAGCACATCAATCCAATAAAACCATTCAACCAATCATTTAAATTTAACCATTTAACTTTAAATAAAAGATCAGAAGCGTGAGGTTTACTCACCTTTGCCCCTCTAAAATTCTGCAATCCACTTCATTCTCGATTGACTCCACGATTTAAGACCTTAAATCAATATTTATACAGTTTGTCAATACCCAAAATACATGAACAATTTAAATTCTCATTTGATAACTTTAATTAACTATTGATTTTATTTATTTTTCTTTTTCTTTAAAATTCCTATATTTCCCAAATCTATAATAGCTTTTGATTACCAATTAAAATCAATAGATTTTATAAATTAATTCATCCCCTTCAAACAAAATATAAGTTGTAACCATAGCATTCCAAAAATCAAACAATAAATTTTTTAAAAATCTTTTGTCTTGCTGTAAGACCCTCTTTTTTTTTCAAACAGATCTTTATTGATTGGCCTAATCAATTTAGCAGTTAAACAACCGAGAAAATTAAAAAAAAAATAACAGAAATTAAATTACTGTATTACTCTCTGATGGACGAAATGAAATCGCAGTTTGGATTAAAAGTTTTAACATGAGTAAATAATTAAAATGATAAACCAATTACCTCAAAGTCAAACAGGAATAAAAAGATCGAAAATGCCCAGAACGAGTCGAACGTGGCGCTCATCACCACTGCCGCGATCGCCAATTCCCATCCCTAATCGTCCCCTAGGCAGCGCTAAAAAAAATCCCCACGACACAAGCACACTGAACCCTAACCCTCGCCTCCACTGGAGGAGACCCTCCTTTTGATGCTTGCTCGCGATGAGGTGCTCGGCCATAAATTGAAAGAGAAGAATCGATTGATATTCACTTCTTGAATCTGAAGAGGGAAAGGAGAGAGGTCGGCTCGGCCACCATTTTCTTTTTTTTTTCTTTTGTTCGATTTTCGTTTTGAGGTATTGAGGGGCGAGGGAAACGAATAGATGCGGACGGCATGATTTGAACTCGAGCCAAAGATTGTCGACCTAGATTTGATTTTGGCTTCAGAGGGAAGACAGAAGTACGTGATTTTGCAGAGAGGAGGTCGGCTTGCTCAGGAATAAAGTGGATGATGGGAAAATAAGGAGAGGGATACGATTTTAGGCAGAGAAAGAGGCTTGTTTGGGAAGGAAGGAACGGCTTCTAGAGTACGCTGTTATAATATAATTAAATATTAAAAATATCTTGAGTTGCAAAACGAAAAAATCCCGAACCCCAAATCAGACATGCCGACAGACGTTTATAAGGTTTTACCCACGTTCCGAACACAATGGAATATGTTTCGGAAGCTAATTCAATAATATGCGTAAGTTACGGAATTAAACGATCGATATTAAATTAAATCGATTAAAATAAATCTAAGCGTTTCGAGCTGACAGGGTCAAACGACAACTCTGATTGCTCCGAAAATTGAAATTCGATAATAACTAACTATTACGGATCCAATGGAACTTGTTTCGTCGAATTCCGAGACTGTGCCATGGAAGATTATTTTTAAATTCAATTTAAATGATATATTATTTAAAACTGAACAAATCACCTTTAAATTAAATTCCAACCCCTCTATTATTTTCAGTATCATCATTATAAAATTAATAAGCTTTCAAATTATTTTTAACAGGCTTAAACTGAAGATTCAATAATTCACCCTATTTCAATTTTATTAATCTAATAACTCAATTGCTATATAATAATATTTGAATTCAGGTTAAAATTTTATCTTTAACTATTTTAAAACCAATTAATTATTCCGATTTAAATTGCTGAAAATTCTGGGTTGTCACAATTAATTTAGTAGTAGATCACAAAAAAAGATTTATATGTATATACACATACACATGCTATTTGCATGACTAAGCTGTGTGGATTGTGCTATTAAATCAGACTTAAAATCACAGATGGTTGTTGCGTATCGATTACAAGAATATGAAAATTGTTGCGACCGCAAGCTTGTAAACCAAGCTAAATGGATTTCAATTGTAAGTAGCTTTGGATTACTAATTAAAAGAGAAAGTATGATCAATTATGTGTTTCATGTTATCCATTTTGAACTTCCACCTTCATTGTAACCCAGTTGTAAGTGTATTTAGTTCCACTTCGGACACGTACTTACAGGTATGTATAATTTATTTATTTTGAGCTTTGCTCTGTATCCCTTGATTTTAAAATTATAATTTAATAGTTGGTCACACACTTAATTTAAATAGATTTTAAGTCATATTTTTTATTGTCTGCATGGCCATGCGGTGTTCAAGTTGTTACCTATCGTGTATGGACTAAAAAATGTACTGTAAGCCAAGCTACACGAATTGTGTGCAAGTGGTTTTGGTTTACAAATGAAAAGAGGAAGGGTATAACCATTGTATATTTTTATTCTAAATTATGTAGGATGTTGAAAGGTGCGTCGATCTTGTTGATGCTTTTGCTTGATATAGATCTCATGCATTACTTTGTTTTATAGACCTTTGCTTTACAACATGTTTTGACGAACTTATAATGATAGCAAAGTTGATGTCAGCAATGGGGGAAATATGTTGTATACACAGCAACTGCTCATGGTCGATTTGGTGTAATGATGTTTCAACATGCTCAGCCTATTGAGCATTTGGGATTACTGAGAAAGCAATTCTACTTAGTATTCCTTCACGAGTTGGTCTCTTTGCTGAAGGGGCATTTTAGTGAGTGTAAAAAATTCCCTTTCATACAAAAGCATGATTTTAGTTTCGCCCTCTTCTGACCCGAGTCTTGCTTCGGACGTGATGCACTAATTTTTTTTCTTCTTTTGCTCTGTTTTTCCCTTTCTTTCTCATTTCCCACAAATAAATATTCTCCTCTATCACAACACAAGAATGAGTACTCCTTTCGTTGAACTTACCATTTTCAATTCCTTCCAAATATCCATTTTCCCAACCTCTTTCATTGTCAAGAACGCGCCATAATTATTTTTTCTCTCATTGTTTTATTTATGTAGCATTTATTCTATTATGATTTTGGATTTTGCTACTAGGTCATAGATTATTCTTCTTAACTAGAGTTTCATCATATCTTGATGTCTCTTGACAGGAGTAGATATGCAATTCTTGACATCGTAAAATCATAATTGTAAAACGGATTTCTACATGTCCTGGCTATTGTTTAGTGGGAAATAATTTCAAAATTGATTTCTACATGGAATTACATGGTAGTATAACTCAAGATAATCAATATAAGCGGTATTTATTGATGTTAACCTTTTAGTTTATTTTTGTGTAAAGTGGGAACACCCTTATGGAGTGCGTTATATAATTCTGTTGAGGCAAATGTGGTAATGAAATGAATGTATGCATTTATATGCATATATATATATATATATATATATATATATATCTTTGTGTGTAGAATAATATTGCACAGTCCATGTTCCATTCATATTTTATCTCTAATATAACAATTTAAGTTGTATTTTGAAACAATTTTAAGTTTTACTATGATATTCAACAAAAATTTAAAACGTGAAAGCGTACACGATGCGTTTTCTGAGCGAGACGAGTCGTAAGCCTCAAACTGTTAAGGCGTAAATTTATCTGGTAAACACTGAGACATAAGTTGTATCTTTATTATTATTATTAATTTTTTATTAATAAATAAAAGTTAACAGTTAACAATATAGAATTGTAAATAAACAACAATATAAATACATATTTAAAGAGTTTAGTTTGAATCATTCTTTATTATTCATTCGAAGTATAAATGATTAGAACCATAAATAAATAAATTTAAGCACTTGTTTATATGGTATTTAGTTTTCATCTCTTCAATTATACGTATTTTATTTTTTTCTTCTCCCTTTATCTATCTTCAATTTTTTTTCAAGATTTTTGAAATGATATTTGATGGATTCTAGTGGAATTCATATCTATTACAAACAGTAGAAAATCATGTAAGCATTATTTTATTTATTATTTTTTCTTCTATCAATTTCAATCAATCCGCAAAATTTATTCGAAGGTTCAGTGACAACAATGTAGAATTTCTTTTTGCAGAGCAAGTAGAGTTGACTGGACCCTTACCAGTTTATTTTATCGAAGGAAAAAGAAAACAAACTGAAATCGACAAGCCGACCTCAGGAAAAAATAGAGCAAAACAGAAAGTAAAGACAGGAAACACATGGGCAACCGAAGGAGAAAAAAATATCAAAACCCTAAAAATTCCAAAGACAGATACAAAACAAGCGAGACAAGCCTCAAACAACCAGGACCTAAAAATCATAGCCAAGCAACCTCGATGCCGATTCCAAATCAAAGTTCAAGTTGTTTAGACCATTAATAGCTCTCAACAATAGTTTTAAATGCTAAATCATGTCCATATTGAAAAGTAAAAAAATTCATCAAATTTCTTTAAATATAATAATTGTTTTTCATTAAATAATTAAAGTTTGATAAAATTCTGTTAGTGTTAATACATAAAGTTAGGAGTAAAAAACTTCTTGAATCGCATACCTCAGCAGTTTAAGCCATACAGGGCATACATTTTGTAAGCTTCGTATGTCTAAAGTTATTGGGGTCTTAAACATCGATGATAAATGCTTTTTTGAGAAAGCCTCATGGCGTTTCATCTTCCTTTTCCTTGAGGTGCTCCTCAAGGCGAGTATCGAAATGAGTTTTTTAAAACAATGATATTCAAGCGTAATCTTAAAAACATTGGATAATGACTGATCGGTAACCTGAATTTTATTGTAGTTTTGTGAAAGGACAAATTTTGAAAAGAGGTTGGTTTTTCAAACTATTGGCATAAATATGCTAATTTACAAACTATTTGCAAGTTTAGACTAGTTTTGGTCAGTCGAGCGATGAGCTGGCCAGTATTTAAAAAAATATATTACGGGGCGCATTTATGGACTGCGCCCATACAAAATTACACTGGCGCATCTGTCAAATGCGCCAGTGTAATTTTTTGTCCAAACCTAGACAGCAAGCATGCTTTTTTTTCCTCATTTTCTACCCTTTCACACTTTCACCCAAAATCCCTAAAACCCCAAAATTTCGAAATTCACATCCACAACATCAATTTCAATTATTTCTTCATCAAATTTGCTAGAAAATGGAAGAATCATCATCTTCTTAAATTAGAGGTATAATCTACATCATTTAACCTAATTTGATTAGAGGTATAATCTACATCATCTAATCATATCATCATTTTCTCAATATTGACAAGTATTTTGTGTATAGAGTTGGATTGGATTGGATTGTTACAAGTATTTTGTTCAAAAAATGTTCAAGTATTGTTACAAGTATTTAAGTATAGAGTTGGAAGATGAATTGAATTGCTACAAATATTTTGTTCAAATTAGATGGCATGATATCAAATATTGAATTGCTACAAATATTGTTCAAGTATGATGAATTTGAATTGAAATATTGTTCAAATGGTTAATTGAACATTATTTTATTATAGAGTTGGAACCCGGTCCCGTGAATTCAAGTGTTTTGTATCTTCAAAGTGAGCATCAAAGCAATAATAGGAACTTAAGATGGTATTTTTTTTCAACATTTTTGCTTACATTAGAATGTTTATATATGGTTACTAATTCAACTTTTTTTTTCCTTTTATTCATTTTTGAATGTATAGAGTGATGAGCCACTTGAGTATCATGATCATTCAAGCAAATTAAAATTCATCAAGTCTAATAATCCAAGAGTTCAACTTGCATTACAAAGAGCTGAATTTAGGAAAATATCTGGATTGAGCTTTTCCAAAATAGATCATGCGCTAGTTACTTCATTGGTAGATAGATGGAGACCCGAGACTTGGACCTTTCATTTTCCTACTGGTGAAATTACCATCACATTAGCAGATGTTAGCTGTCTTCTAGGTGTTTCAGTAGAAGGAAATCCTATTACTATTAGACAAATAAGTAATTATGAAGATATTTGTCAAGAGTGTTTATGTGTGATTCCACCTCGAAGTGAGATAAGAGATGCAACAACTAAGTAAATATGGCTTCACGATATGTTTATAGATGAACCATCACCGGATGCTTCAGATGTAGAAATTGAATATCATGCAAGAGCTTTTATTCTACATTTGTTATCTTGTTGTCTGTTTTCCGATCATTATAAAGGACGATTAAACCTTTTTTGGTTATTGTTTTTGAGAAATTTGGATGAATGTCCACAACATTCTTGGGGCAGTGCTATATTGGCAACATTATATAATGAGTTAACAAATGTTGCACTCATGAAATCCAAATTCATAGTTGGTTGTCTCTCGCTTTTATAGGTATAATATGAATAGGTATAATTATTATATACTCATATGTAATATTTAATTCTAGTGTATTCAAATTTTTAATTGATTTTACAGCTTTGATAATGGACACATCTTCTTATTGGTCGTCCAAATGCGTCTTCATCCATGCAGATCGAAAGGACATTGCGTTATAGTGGAAGGTAGTTAATTTCCAACTACATTGCACACTCATCCATTTCAAAAACAATAACCAAAAAAGGTAGTTTATTTTGTAATCGAACTCGAATTTCTACTTTGATGTGAATGTAATCGAATTCTAACTATGTTATGGTAGAAATTGTTTAATGGTAATTTTATTTGTCGGCTTTTATATGGGTAAATGTTTGTTATTATTTAAGATTGGAATATTGTGTGGTATAAATTGGATTGTTTGACGGTTAAGGAATTGGTGAAGGATATTACTGCTTGCTATCCAAGTTTGGACAAAAAATTACACTGGCGCACTTGGCAGATGTGCTAGTGTAATTTTGTATGGATACATTTAACAAATGCGCCCCGTAATATTTTTTCTTAAATACTGGCCAGCTCATCGCTGAGCAGGCCAAAATTAGTCTAAACTTGCAAATAGTTTGTAAAATAACCTATTTATGCCAATAGTTTGAAAAACCAGCCTCTTTTGAAAATTTATCCTTTGTGAAATTGTGTAAAATTTATATTAATAATTTACTTTTCTTCTTTCGTAATGTAGAAATCGAAAAACATTGAATAAAACAATGTTTCTAGAACGATTCTATGTTTCAATTTGATATTTATAGATCTAATATAACTAACATTTCATCTAATTTTGTAAAAAATTAAGCAAATTAAAACTGTCCAAAATAAGAAACTTTGAATTAGAAAAATTTGAAATTTTAAATTAGAAATACCAAAAGTTGGATGGATCATTAGAATGATATAAACTTTATAGTTCTGGGAAAATTAATGACATCATATGTTTTTTAAGCTCAAGTGTAAAACCTTTTTGGCATTCATTGAGACTTACTGCCCAACCATTCGGCTAGATATGCCTAAACGGTCTCATATAAGCTTCTACGGGAGATAGGGTTTTCAAAATGAGATTCAAATCGTAAATCATAAAATTCACTTTTAGTCAAAATGAGATTTAAGTCGTAAATTGTAGACCCAAAAAATCTATATTTTAAGGATTGCACGTGTTTTGAAATTGATTTTAATATTTGAACTTATACATCTAAGCTTGAAACTTCAGTTTCTCCTTTCCAATTTTATTTTGCTTGAAAATGATTAGATTTGGATTGTAGATCCAAAATAATATGTGGAATATATCATTTTGGATTGAATGATTTTTCCACAGTGCGATATTAACTGTGTTTGAATCGGAAATCAAATCATTGAGGATGAGATTGGATTTGAAAAGGGATTCTAAATAGTAAGATTTTAATATGTTCAACAACCAATGTCTAGGGTATCAAGCCTGCTTAGGCCTTATTTGTGACAGTGCATTGTATAAGCTACCACTTACTACATGTAGCTGGTATTGCCTAGATGACCGCCCCCAAGACCACTAAAATCCCAAAATTCCAATTTGCGTCAATTGATATTAAATACTAAAGTCTTATGTAAAATACACGAGTATATCATAAACTCCCAGCTTCGGTTAATCTCTGATTAGTCTCCATCTAAATGTTTAATCCTCATTTCATGCTTGCTGCCTAATGACTGTTTTCTGCTTAGCAATTTCTACAACCTTAGTTTTAAGGAAGATACTTAGCCTGAAGTATTTTCATTCAAGGAAAAAAAATTCGACGTTGCAATAAGATAAGTTAGCACCGAAATCATTCGATGTTTACAGCTGTAAATACAATCGACGTAGATAGAACAAATTACCCGAGTTATTCGACCGTGACTTGCCATTGTCCTTTTCAGATTGACCTGGGCTTGCCTTTGTCTTCTTCAGATCGACCTTGCAGTAAAGTTTTTACCTGGTCGTTATAGCTTATAAATTGAAACTGAAAGTATGTGCCTGGTGTGCGCGCGCACGCGGGTGGGTATGCTAATTTTTTTATTGTGTCTTATGTCTAATTGTTCTCAGTAGTAAAAAAAGTCTGGGCATCAAGCTGTGTTTCATTTCAAATAGATGCATTTTCTTGCCATATTCTTGGTGATTTACATCGCATGTTACTTTACCTTTGGGCCTTTTTTCTGTAATGTGTCGTACCGATGAACATATCATTTTGACAGAAAGACGATGACATGTATGTGACCATAGTTGTTGGTGGCAAAGCAATTCTACGAGAACATATTTTGCTTGATTTCATTCGTCATTTGTGTAACATTTACACCGTAACCTTTCATTAATTTTTTTCTACTGGATCATATGTTCATCTCACCTAGATTTTACCATACATTATATTAATTACACAATATTATTAGATACACGATCCCTGATTTCAAACAATACCATAATATCATGAAAGGCTAGAATCTTATCTTTGATTAATTGTATGACTTATTTTCCCAAATGCACTGTTAGGCTAAATTGCATACAATATATGCTTCCCTCATAATGTTGCCAATTCATGCAAACAACAAGGTTCACTGTGATAACTGATTTTTTAGGTTTGTATTGTTCCAGTAGGAAAATAATTGTTGAACCGGATTTCTACACAAAAAGTATAGAATTATAGCTCTAGACAAATTCAACCAAAATAACCGGTAACTATTGATGTCAACGTTTTAATTCATTTCTATGGGCATGGATTGTTATTAGTTAGCTTGAACATATGATCGTTACGATTTTGTTGTGCAGGCTGTGTTCCATTTGTTACACCCACTTGAATGTTAACTCTTTTAAACTTTTATGATCTATATCTAATAGGTTTCAGAATTCACTTTCTTTTTCTCTGGTTTGAACTTTGAAATTCCGTTGATTCAATGGCATCCAGTGAAGTTTTTTTTACTGTAAGATTATTTTATGATTGTTGCATATTTTTATTGTGGCGAAGCCATACACGATATGGAATACGACTTGGTAGTTTGAGAAGCAGCAGATATTTAAATATCAGACTCCCTTTGGATCTTCATTTTTTTTTTTGTGTTTTTAACTGGATCGACAAAACTACATTAGAATGGTAAGAAAGTGGTTGAATTTTGGGGTTTTGCTGGTCCCAAGGTTCATTTCCTATGCTTTCCGATATATTTATGTTTCTTTTTATGTGGACTGGTGGTGACAAGTGAAAATCGTTACATGATAACTCAATAGTGATGCGCAGAGAAAATTATAACATGTGAAATTCTCCCTTTTATTAACTAGAGTTGCATGTTTGCCACACACGATGATGTGTCCTCGTGCATTATTTGTTGGTTACATCCCCTATGAAATGATTTCATGCTCTTACATTTGGCCACCCTGACGCATTCTGCAGGAGTGTGGCTCCATGTTACACATTGCTGGCAGGAATTTTCCTTTCATCATCACTTCTCTGCATCTGCCTGTGCACTCTTGGCCCGTGTATCCTGCTTCTTGCATCATTTGTTTCATCGCATGCCTGATCATCGGGCACCTACATTCTTCACTCACTCTCCTTAGCTGCATGCAACACTCTTGTGGCACTTGTGTGTTATCCTCTTCATCATCCATATCATCCTCTGCACCTGTCATTAGAAGGCTCTGTCGTCTTCCAGATTTAAAGAAAGAGCGACACCTGTTAAGTGAATAGCGTTGCACTTCTTGCCTGCATGAGCTATCCGTGTACTCTTCTGCAGTTGCAGCAAAAGCAAGGACAAGCGCTAGGAAACTAAGAGCTAGGATGAGCTTCATTGTTGAATATATTATTAGTTAAGATATTGCGTTGATGGCTGATGCCTTGATGAAATGGACTATGCAAATGGGACTTTTTATAGTAGCAGTCACTGGTCGGTTGTTTGAACAAATGTATAGCATGCAGAATTTAGAGCAACACGTAGATGTTGGGGCTTTGTATGTTTATGGAACAGAATTTGGATTTTTTTTGAGAAGGGCAGAATTTGAGGGCGGTTTCCAGGTTGGTGAATTAGAAGACAAAATATATTTTGCCTTTTGTACGTAAAAGGTATGTAGAATTGCCTTGTTTTCCTTAGTTACTTATGATATCCAAGCCTAAATTATGATAACGTTTTTTTTTTTTTGAAAATTTGAAATGACTGCATTATTTTTGACAGTTAGACCCATTTATATGTATAGATCCATAGTTCCGCATCAGATACGTATTAAAAATTATAGGTTTGAATTATCAGTTTTTTCAGAATTTTTATCGTTTTGTACAATCTTCAATTTTTCAAGACTTATGACTAAAACAAACCACTTTGAAACATATTACAACTATGGATCACCACATTTCAAAACTTGTCTTTCGTATAAATGCGATTTCAAATCGCACCGGTATATTTCTTTTCATAAAAAAAATTCATCGATGTCATTTTAAGTTGAATCAGTTTAAAAGATTTTTTTTTTCATCTTCTTAAATTTACATTGGCTTCATTTGAAATAGTTACAACTCAAAATTCTAAATTACTTTTTTATACTAGGAGCATTTGAGACTTCGAAATCTCCCACAAATTCTCTATTTTAAGCTCAATGCTCACTTTTGCCGCATCATCAGGTAGTGGTCTAAATTTGTAAATAGTTTGAGAAAATGTTTCAAAATTATAAAAATCATTTATTTTAGGCTTCACAATGTACCGTTTGGTTTTAAATTTTTAATTTAGTAGTAGGTCATGAAAAAGGATTTATATGTATATACACATACACACACTATTTGCATAATTAAGCTGTGTTGATTATGCTATTAAATCAAACTTAAAATCACAGATGGTTGTTGTGTATTGATGACAAGAGTGTGAAAATCGTTGTGACTGAAAACCTGCATGGATTTCAATTGTAAGTTGTTTTGGCTTACTAATTAAAAGGGAAAGTAGGACCAATTATGTGTTTCATTTTATCCATTTTAAACTTTCACCTTCCGCTTAACCCAGTTGTAAGTGTATTTAGTTCCTCTTCGAACACATACTTACACTACAAGAGCAACAGTGATTTCAGACGGCTAAACACTATAATAAATATATGTTATTATAACGTTTGTATTTAAAACGTTGTAAAAAAATACATTTTACAACGTTTTCTGAAGAAACAATGTAAAAAATATCTTTTTCTACAACGGTTTTACAGAAAATATTGTAAGAAAGTGACTTCTTACAAAGTTTCCTGTAAAAAAATTGTAATAAACAACTATTTTACCACAATTTTTGAAAAGGTTGCAAAAATACCCTTTTTACAACAGTTTTAAAAAGTTGTTTTTTTACAGCTATATATTAATTAACCACAGCATTTTGAAAAGGTAGTTCTACTCCTAGAGTTATGCTAAATTTTCTAAATTTATTTAGCATTGCTTGAAATATTATAATAATTAATAATTTATAATTAATAACAAATATTTATTACTTAATTAAATGATTTATAAATGGTGGTTTATAATTAATAAGTCATAAACGAACACTTTGATAGGTAATTGTTCATAATTTATAACTAATGATTGTTAATAAACAATTTATAATTACTAATTCATACCTATAATGAATAATTATTTTTTATGTTTAATAATCTATTATAATTAATCATTAATAATTAGTAAATTGGAGTTAATATTTATTAGTTACAATTAAAAATTAATAAATATGATTAATCGTTAATATTAAGTCATTACTATCAAAGAATTAATAATTACCATTCATTATAATTAAGTAGTAATTAATAATATGTACATAATAATTAGTAATTAATATTCAATTACAATTAACATGTAACTGATGATAATTGATAAAAAATAATTAATAAACAAGAAACTATATTTTATAACTAACAATTACTATTAAATAATCAATATAAAATAATTAATAATTAAGAGTAATATTTAAAAACTAATAATTAACAAGTAATTAATATCAATAATTAGCAAATAACATTCATTATTTTGTATTTGATACTTAATAGTTATAATTAATATTTATATTTCATATTTCAAAAAATTAAAATTTTCTAAAATAGATTTAATTTTTTTTTAGAAGTAGTTCTATTCTTATGTTTACGTTAAACTTTTTGAACATATTTAGTATTGCTTCGAATGTTATTACGATTAATAATTTATAATTAATAACAAACTTTAATTGACCGATCAGATCGTGGAGATCTAAAAGAGCAGTGTCGGCAGTTCCCCATCTCAAAAATTGTTTAAATTGATTGGTACTGTAAAGGGCGGTCAAGGGGGTGGCAACCTCCCTAGGCGGGGGTGCGGGGGCAACGCCTCTGTTGACTGTTTGAATTTGAATTCAAACAGCAAACGGATATGACTATTGGAAAGATATCTGTTCATTTCGAACAGTCACTACCAACGGTCGTCTTTCCCCTATATATACTTGACAGCCTTCTTTTTTGAAAAATAATAATAAAACTTGTCCGTTTTCTAAATCAATAATTATATTAGCATCATCTGATCAAATTCGAGTATTCTTCTTATATGTGCAGGTAATCACAAATTGCGCAAAACACACTCCACTGTATGCTGAAAGAATGTTTTTTAAAGCCTCTGTGATCTTAGAACGGCGAAAACTTCTTGAAAGAATGAGTCAATTGTGTCCTGAAGTGATATATCTATATAATACTCAACATTATTATTAGTAATTAATAGGTAATAATTAATATTTATTTTACTAATTAAGAATTTATAACTAATATTTACTATTTAATAATTAATTTTTATTAGTTAATAAGTAAGCTTTAATAATTTAGAAGAAGCATTTGAATCCATTCTTCAACCGTTGGCTTCATTTTTCAAATATTGGCACTTAACTTTTGGCTCCGTTCTTCAAATTTTGGCTCCAACCTAAAGTTTTGGCCTTTTCTCTCCATTATCACAGGAGAACGCACTTCCCCACTACATTTTTCCTCGTCATCTCCGAGCATGCTAAAATAAAATGAAAATAAAGAAATGAAGTGGTCATACTCCAGAACTTGACTCAAGCAACCGTCACTCCTCACTCGATCCCTAACCTCACCAGATCCCCAAGCTTTCCTGATCCAAACTCCTCACCCTTTACTCTCATAAGCTGTCTCTGTCCTCCACTCCTCCATCCCAAAACTCCTTTTCCAAAATTTTATTCAGGCTTTTCCAAAATTACGAAAACCCTATCCATGTTCTTGACTTCTACACTGTGTTGGGTTCGATTGGTTTGGGCGGTCGGTGGTGTTGTAGTCAGCGGGGAGAGATGGTCGAGGGTGTAGAAGGGTCGGAAGGGAAGCGAGAGTGTGCTTGGAATGCTAGCTTGGTGTTCGACGAAAAGGGTAAGAGAGATATTGTTGCTTGGAATGTCTAAATTTAAGGTTAATGCATATTTTGGTTTCTTCTTTTATTTCCAGCAAGTTAACGGTATACTAATTATATGAAAAACTTTTAGCTTTTTATTTTTTGATGCATATTTAGTGTTAAAAGTGTTATGCATGAATTATAAATCTCAATCACCCTTTGAATATTATTTTTATCAGTACTAGGACGAACTACGCCTAAGGACTATCAGTTCTCAAACTAAATAGAAAACAACAGGTGTTGAAAATAACTGAATGTGGTTAAACTAAGCATTGCATTAGGAAATGGATGATGGGTTCAATTGCATAATAGCACTGTAATCTTAGTTAGGCTATTGACAATGTGGTTAAACTAAGCATTGCATTAGGAAAACAACAGGCTGTTGAAAATAACTGAATGTGGTTTATCAATATTGTTACGCATGTTGATGCATATTTTAATCATGTAAAAACATTATTATAATACATGTTGACATGCATATCAATTTCAATCTCAAGTGATGGAGATTACAAGAACATTGGGTATGAAGTTGCCTTGCTTGCTGCACACGAAATAGCTTATGGGTTATTAGGCATTGAAAAATTACAGGAAACAAAGGAAATTGCACTGAGAAACATATACGACAATTGTAGAGAAGTATGTATTAATTGTATACATAAGTAAAGAATACATATATGTTGTGTTAATACATATAAAAGCAAATTGTTCAATTATAAATAATTACTAGTTATATAACTCAGGTATGGGTGATAATTGAAACTATCTGAATAAATTGTTCATTATAAGTTGAAACATTAATTTAAATTAACATTAACTTATCAACTTATTAGTGGATTATTTTTCCTTCTTATAAATTGTTGGGAAAGACATAAATAGCAAGAAGTAAGTAATAAGTTATTTCAGCTACTCCGTAGTTACCATTAAAATATACTCATGTTGAAGATTTTACGACAGGATTTCAACATAAAGATTTCCGATTCAGGCAATCTGAAGCTACGCTTGAATCGCTTCAAAACGATGAAGAAATGATGAAACATGTAATCTTTTTTCGATGAAGTGTTTTATTGGGTGAGGCGGTAGTTGCATGGTCAATGTAAGATTGTTTTGTTAGTGGTACGCGTGGCATAGTATGAGTTTCGTTGCATCATTGTTTGCATGTTGTATGTAAAATGAATGGTATATTATACGTAAAGTTTTATTGTTTGAATTGATTAATTCTATGTATTTGAATTGACAAATTTTAATTATTTCTATTTTGCAATGTAAATTTATTCTATTACTTAGGATATGTAAAATTATAAGTGAGTATAATCGACCTTGGAAAAGGTAAATAAGAATTAATTTAAATAGAAGATAGGATAGGAAAACTCCTAAGTATTGATATTAGAAATGATTTCAGGAAATGGACTTAGAATATTTTCCTATGTGTTGAAATGGAAGGTTTTTGAAAATATTTGAAGACGAAGGATTTATATCGAGATATTTTCTAAGTGATGGATTATAAATCGAAGTTGGAAACATTTCAGTAAGGGTTGAAGTAAGGTACGGGTGGAAATATCCTGTTATGGAAACAAGTATTCGGAAAATGTTTCAAATATTGATAAATTTGAAAGAGATTTGAATATATATCTTGTAAGATATTTTGAAATGAATGTTTTAAGAATTATAAATAATGGCCTTATGACTGCATATGGATGTTATTTGATAGTTAAATAACCGCCTATCAAATATTGGCTAATTCCATCGATCATTACGAAGAGACCGGGATCGAATTTAATCATCTAAAAACCGCTTCGATCCGGTTTGAACGTTACGAATGAATATCGAGAAGATAATGAAGATGGTGATTTGGTTTGTCCAGACCCAGGACAACTTGTATGGACGAATGCTATCAGAACATCGTCATTGGAGGACGATGAGCATTCTAAATGGAATTGTTCTTGAAAGGTAAACATTAATCTCAAGCCTCATTAACCAAGAATGACTAAAATAGGGGAGATGCAGCAAGGCTAAGTGGGTCGCACTTGATTCAGGTATGTTATCAATTTTCTAGATACCCTTGGATATATATACGAATTATGGATATGGTTGTGCATGAAAAAGGAAGCGCTAGATTTTTTTTTTTAAGGGTGGGAACACCCGGGATGATAATGTATTCGGTTCTATCCAAGTTAGGGGTAGGCTGGTCTTATGTGGCATGGGATCACGGCGAGGTCCTCGGTACAGTTTTATAGAGGTGTACTGGGATAGCGGTACCCCACTAGCCTAGTCATTTTATGAAATCCATTCTCCAACACGATCCTTTACGGTTTAATTTTTAGATCCTTGTATGTTGGAATTTAATTAATGTAATAATTTCGGCTATTTGAATAAGTATTTGTATTTAGACATTATTATAATATCATTAGATTTTCTATAAAATGTTTTGGTCATCGTAAGGGAATAACCCATCGTTTTTATGTGTGACACGATCTTACGAGATACCTTTGTTTTTCAAAGGGTTCTGATAATTTTAGTAATTAAAACTGAATGTGTTTTCTCACGTTGGTTTTCTAAACTAACTCACGTGTTATTTTATGATGCTCGGGTCAGGCCGAGTATTACAGATTCAGATTAGAATGCTATGGAGCTCAGAAGACGAGCTGGAGGTGTTTTAACGTATATAACGTACTTGAGTATTTCCGCTGTGTAAGTTATGTATATCAAGATAGGTTATTATAACTGTTCAGATTGATGTATTGATTGTTGTACTCTGATGATTGTAAGTATTAAACAGTTACAGATTCTTTTGTATAAAAATCTGTTATTATATATTATATTTTGTTCCGTTGCGTTTGTGAGATTCTGCATTCTTGTTTCTGTTTCTTCTTCACCCTTACTGAACTAGTGTTTCCGGCACTCGATTGCTTGACATTATGGGCATAGTGGTGTCAATTTTCGAGAATCGAAAATCTCATTCGTTGCATGGGGATTTCTACTTCAAGTTTACGTATAAGATCTACTTTTAATGTCGTCGAACAAAGCTGTTTATAAAACATACTTAATTCTATTATAATACTCCATACGTTTATAGGCAATAGATCTTTGAAAGCCACGGGTAGTAAAAATTCCATCATGATATGTCAATTGCGACTTTTCATCCCACTCAATTTACTATTTTTAAAGTCAACACATCTATGAAGATTAGAAGAAATCCCATAGGGAAATCTTAGTTCTTCCACCCACTTTAGCATGAGTTTTACTTGCTTTCTGCTCTAGCTCATAGCATGCTTTGGGTTTATCATCATCGGGCTTTATATGAAGTTAATGACGTTTACAAAAGTGTGCTGTATCAAGTCTCTAATTCAATCATCCTTAGTTTTCCCCTTTGCATTTAAAATTGTATTAAACACATTATCAAATATGTTTTTTTCGTTGTGCATCGTGTCAATATTATGTCAGAGTAAGAGATCTTTCCAATATGGTAACTCCTAAAATATACTTTGTTTGCACCGATTATGAATGTTTGATTTTCCTAGAATTTCAATTTGTACTCTAGTTTCGTGTATCTTTGGATAGTGCTTTACAATTTCGTATAATTCTTCGCTTGACCAAATCTTTGGTGGTTGCATATTATCTTCTCTATTAGCTATGAAAGAAATTTCTATCTCTTCTAAAGGTATGATTGGGATGGAGAAAATACCGATGACAATCAAACCAATAAACTTTCTTTCCATGCCGCAAAGAAAATACTCGTGTCTCTTCCATGCAATTAGGGCAGACTAGACAACCGGCCGTACTCTAATCAGAAAACATCCCATATGCGAGAAAATCACTAATTATCCATAATAAAGAAGCGAACATACGAAATTTTTTCTCTCGAAAAGTAGTGTGTTTCAACTCCTTCATTCCATAGTTTTTCAACTCTTCGATCAATGGTTGTAAATAAACATCGATTCTTTATGTTGGATCATGAGGAGAAAGGACGACAATAGTGAGAAACATATATGATATTTTCATACACATCCATGGAGGTAAATTATACGGAGTAACGATAATTGGCCATGATGAATATTTACTACCAAGCTGAGAGAATGGTGAAAATCCATCCGTCAGCTCTTAGAGTCGGTTCTTCTTCGACATTTACGTCTTCACCGTTAGCTTGAATGGTAGGAAACATTGATCATGCCGCATTTTCCACAATATTTTTTATCGGATTTGTCGTAATATTATCGTCCTCTAACACTACATGATCAGGTGTAGGTTCAACAAGTTCTCCATGACAATCCCAGAAGTAATACTTCGACACGAAACCATATTTATACAAAAGTACTTCAACTATATCTGGTTTCCAATGCTTCTAATGTGGGCACTTACTACATGAGCAATGAATTTACTCGTTATTTCGATTACTAGATTTAGCGAATCTAGTAAATTCGTGTACACCTTTATAGAAATGTTCCTTTATTGAATCTTTCCTACCAGTTTGATTTCATACATCCAAGTACGGTCGAGGAAATAATCGAACATTTTTCTTAATTTGAAAATATATGTTAGTAATTTCGACGGCACTTCAATTCACTTCTCTTCTATGCATAACTAGCACTCAAATGGTATGTTGTTGTATTTTCTAAATTAAAATAAAGCCATTTAGGACTAAATGCTTCATACACAACACTTTTATCTAATTTCGACAGCACTTCACTTCACTTCTTTTCTACGCATAACTTTGCATCCAATGGGTGTATTATTGTTGTTGTATTTTCTAAACTAAATTAAACCATTTTGGTACTAATGGCTTTAATTTTTTAGCGTCAATTATTTGTTGAAATAATATTTAATGCTTATTTTGAAATCAACATAGTATTCATTTTAAAAAAAATTTAAAAATAAATTTGGGTAAAATATTTATTCTTGTCATATTTATTTCTTAATTTTTTGGAAAATCAGTTTTGGTACAATATTTGTTCTTATATTTATTTCTTAATTTCTTTACAAAATTGATTTAGCATAATATTTGTTGTTGTTATGTTCATCTCCTTTTTCTTTTTTTTAAAAGTCGATTTTAGCAGAATATTTAATGTTCTTAAATTCATTTCTTTATTTTTTTTACAACATCGATTTTAGCAGAATACTTATTGTTGGTATATTTATTTCTTAATTTTTTTACAAAATTGATTTTATTACAATATTAGTTGTTGTTATATTCATTTCCTAATTTTTATTAGAAAATTGACATATTCATTTCCTAATTTTTATTAGAAAATTGATTTTTGTAAAATATTTATTGTTATTATATTCATTTCTTCATTTTTTACATAATCTATTTTAGTAGAATATTTATTATTATTATTATATTCATCTATCAATTTTTTTCAAAATTGATTTCAGTATAATAATTGTTGTTGTTATGCTCATTTCAAAATTATATAATTAATTCAACCATTTAAATATTTATTTAATACATTTGAAATTTCAAAATGTATTTTAAAATTCAGTTAACAATTTTTTTATTGATTTTGTAAACGAAAATTAGATGTTAGCACTTGCAATAAACTATATTAATTTTATTTTATGCTAACAACTAATACTTATAATGTACACATGCTTAATTAAATAAAAATATTACTTATGTTAACCATACCAATGTAGGAGCATATTAATCAAAATTTGTACACTAATTTTTACGTAAACTATAACAAACATTGTTCTAATTAACCATAAAAAATATTCATGTAATATATCCATTAGCATATTAATCAGTAATTATACACTAATTTTCACCAACTCAACAAATACAATATTATCATTAGCTAATACACAATAAAAAACCCATAATTAACTAATTTTTCAAATTAGGTTTCTCAACATATCCCCAAATAAATCAATACGCTACTATCATCAACTAGTACCACATCACTACAACAAAATTTGTTTATTACTGCACATAAAAACAGCGTCCGCTGCTATATGCCGTTGAAAACCTTCTATGAATGGTATAAAACACTAAAATAAGCTGTAATAAGGACTTCCTCCAGTTAATTTTTAAGCCCGCCTAAGTTTTTCGTTCACCGCTTAAAGCATGGCCTCTTGTCCCCTACAATAACAAACCCTAAATCTCAAATTACATCTCTAATCCAAAATTCGCCATCGATCTCCACGGATTTTGCCAATCGTCCGGAGTTGCGAATCCATCAAACTCCTTATTATGCCCTAGCATTCATCAAATTATTCCAATTAATTTCATGCAGTGTCCCGATTAGAGGTTTTAGATCCGAGTTATTATGAATATGTTTCTTGCTGTCTTCGCCTGAGAGATGCTACGTTTTCTTTTCTTGGTCCAAAATTTGACATACTTGCTGCTTGTTTCTTCTTGTATTTGAGATGTCAACGGGTTGTTGATTAAATTGTTATTGGCAAGAGATGTTCGAAACTGATGTGCAATGGTGCCGAAGAACCAGTCTCATTCGTTGATGGTGCTTTGGCTGAAGCAGCTCTGACAGGTAAGCTTCAGATTTGATTATTGCATTTGCTTGTAAATGATGAGAGTATGAATCTATGCACTGATGGTAGTTGTCATATTTGGATTCTCAGAATAGTCTGGGGTTGTATATGAACCTATTTAGTTTATTTTCCATAATTCCAAATCGCACCTTATAAATTAATTCACAAATTATAAATTTAAATTAATGAATGCATTACTTTCCAATTTTTAATTTTACTATATTTGACTCCAGTTTTCTTCCATAGTTCCAAATGGTACCATGTGTACCAATTCACATGGTATAACATTTGAATTGATTAATACAGTATCCTTCAATTTTTATTTTTACCATTTATAGATGTATTCACTTAAGTTGCCTTTAAAAAATCCAAAACGAACATGTAAATTAATCATGTGGTTGCAAGAATATGAACTATACTTACCACTGCTGCCAATCTGTAATAGCACAAAGTACAGACTTTGAAAAAATGAAAAATGGTTTTGATGGATTGAGCTTTGGTTAATATAGAATATATTACACAAATCATATATTTTTGTGGTAATAGCTAAATGTCATTAGTTTTATCTTGCTAAAAGTTCAATGTTGCATTTTTGAAATTAATGAGAATGATAAATCATGTGGTTGCAAGAATATGAACTATACTTACCACTGCTGCCAATCTGTATTAGCACAAAGTACAAACTTTGAGAAAATGAAAATGGTTTTGATGGATTGAGGTTTGGTTAATATAGAATATATTACATAAATCATATGTTTTCCTAGTAATAGCTAACCACCATTATTTTTTTCTTGCTAAAAGTTCAATGTTGCATTTTAAAATTAATGAGAATGATAACCATTGGCATTCAAGATGGGATACGTGATTTAGTTCAGTGTGTGTATGATGGGTCCAATTTATAATCTCACACTACGCTGTGTAGAACAAACTATAAAATAAAAATGAAATAAGAGAAAAATATTAACTTCTAATTCAGTTGTAAAGTTAAAACATCAAAATCAATTTCCATGCGTGTAGAAACCTTAATAATAAAGCAAAGTGTGTGTTTTTATTTATTTAAAACCTTTTGAGTTAACTTTAGTAAAAACTTTGTTAGGTTGTCTTATTTAGCGTGTGGGCACAATTTTATGCCTGTTATGTTATGCTTGTTTAGTTGCAGCATATTTCCCGGATCAACACGTTCATCCCAAATTACAGTGATGAAAATTTAGATCACCAATGCCTTTTAGAGCTGTAATTTTGCTCGTAAGCTTATTATTCTCTTATGTTCAAAGCCATACTATTCCTAAAAATCTAAAGCTATGGCACTAGCGGTTTAAACTCCAATTGTCTATTGTTTATTTTATTCATACATGAGTTTTATATTTGACGGTTTCTGTTAGTCAATAGAAGTATGGTACAAACATTTTTGTAATCTAAACACCGTATAACCAAACTTTATAGATAATTTGTTATCGATCACATGGCAAAGATATTGAGGCTTTTCCAGTTTTACCTACATTTTGGTTGTAGCATTTATATTTTTGGTACATACTAGCATATTACAGTTAATAAATAATTTACTCATCATCCTTTTATTTTTGTAATTTGATTATCATTTACATCTTTGTAACTTCTCATTTTGATCAGGCTACATGCTTATGGTTTATTTGAAATTAAGATTTCAAGCAATGTAATTGCTAGCTCGGAGTTATGAACATATGATCATGTTGTAATAATATAATATTTTTATCTTTTATTAGGAAAAAGGAACAGTATTAATAACTTCTATTAATTTTTTTGCAACTGTCTCTATTTTAGTTTCCATGCTATTTCAGGTCAGCTATGTGGATGACCAGAGTATCATAAATTTGTCCTTAAAGATGGAGGATGCAACTTGGAAGATGAAGCTTGGAGGATCATAGCGTTGGTTGGAACAGCATCAGACTCTGGTAAGGGTTCTGATAGGGCTTGGAAGAAGTTGCTATTTGATGGTTGGTCAAGCTTACTGCGGCTGGAGCTTCTACGTTTAATGTGCATGGAGTTTTTGTTGGCAAGCTGATGGGAAGATGGCCAAGATGAGGGGGAAGAACTTATAGTCCTCTCAGGTAATTTCTACTTCTCCACTGTTGTTGGGCATCAGTTTCATCCATGCTTGCATTTTAATTCCCTTAGTACTCTACAAATTATATTAGTATCACACTTCTACCGATTTAATTAAATCAGTTTTTTGTTTAGCCATTCTCAATTGTTCCGGCTTAATAATCCTCATGTTTGCTTTTTGATTTTTTTGTTTTATATTATTTTCAATTTATGGTATGTTTCAAATATAAATGATTAAAAACACAAAGAAGTGGCTGTAATGGATTTTTCATTCGTGATGCGCATTCATTTGATTGAGAAACATCGTCTGCTTATTTTCTAATTGCACCAGCATTGAATCATTATATTGATTTGCAAAGTATCTTGCATTGCTGCTATAATTATAGTACGATTATAATCAATCAATTTAACTAATATGAGTATAATTTAATAATGGTGATTGTTTTCTACCCATTGAGAAATATAGGCAATTGGTATTAGTGCAAATTTCAATGTTTCCTTGTGATATAGCCTTCAAATTGATGCTTCTTAGCATAAATGTAACCGATGTTAGTTAAAATAGTATTTTTTAGTATTTTATTATTGATGATTTTTCTTTTTGTATTTTAGATTAGTTATCTTTAAGCCCATCATATATGTACATTTTCGGGTTGATATAATTAAACTGTAGATAACTTACCACTTCATCAAGTGGTATTGTTCTTTTTGAAAGAAAAACAAAATGAAGGATGGGTATTACAGAATGAGTAAGGATATGATTATTTTGTTACGTTGTTTGTTTTTGCATTCTTTTAGAATAAAACTGAAGTAGAAGGCAAGCTGAATTTTTTGTTACTTTTAAACCATTAATCCAAGCATCTGCTTTTCATATCTGTCACGTTTCTGCTGTTCAGAGAATGAGGTAGGTTAATATGTTTTTCCACAATATTACAATCTGTTTGCATGCATAATTATACCATTAGATTAACTAATAACATGCCTTTTAGGAAGTTAAAAATTGGGAGGAAGTTTTTCTGTATGAACATCATCTTCTTTCGTCTATTTTACAACCATTTGTCTTTCTGATTTGCCCATTTCTTGATATCTCAACATTGGAAATATGTGTGTTTTGCGGGATTTGGCCACTAGATTTTTGTTTACTAGTATATTATAGGCAATATATTTCAATAAATTTGCTCAACTATAGCTATGTTCATGTATCCCAAACAGAAAAATTCATTAGATCTTTAATCTACCAGAATTTATGTAAACACCTTTGTTTTATGCGTCATGCTGCAAAAATTTGTGATCATGCTCTTATTTGATATGTAATACATGTGTAGATATGCATTACATTACGATTTTTATGTTATCCCATAGTTACATTTTCCTAGGATTCACATACTATCACTATATGAAAACCGAGAAGACTGACCCTGGTTAATACCTCAAATGTAGAGCAATGTAATAATTGCTTCCGTTTCTTAGTCTTTCAACAAGTTTCATTCCTAAATCTTTGATCTAAGGTGCAAGTTTAAGTGCTTGTAATTTGCACGACATCTGAGCTTTTGAATCGAAGGAGAAAGGCCATTGTTTGCATGTCTTGAATATGTACGGGTAAACTTCACAACCTTAAACTTCTTTAAAAAATTCCCTTTATAGTAAAAGTCTGCACAAACAGTAAATTTGTAAACGATGCTATAATGGAATCGATCATTTTACCATCAATTAGAGTAAAACTGAATTAGCAGATGTGACCTTGGACTAAGATATTAGTGCCCTGACAAAAGGCTTTATCTTCCTGTATTTTTCTAGCCAGATTCTACTATCTCAATGTCCTCCTTTAAAACACTTATGAAATGTCTCCAGATGAATATATCTTCGAACCCACTGTCAAAAACCAATGTATACGTTAATAATATTATTATGGGTCCAACAAAATATCGTAATTTGTAAATTTAGATATTCACACAATAAGAAAATATACATTTGTCCAAAAGCATGCAAAGTTTTATTCAAAGGCTAACTAGTCTCCATCTTGTTTTACAGTGCAGAGCAGTTACCCGGACTGTGCAAAGTTAAAAATAAGAGTTGAGCTTATGCAGTGCTCCCAGAGGTGGCATCAGTAATGAACCTTAAAGTTAATAATATGATGATTTTTCCTAACTGAATTTGTAATATCAGAAATCTACTTGGTGAGGACATCGGCCAACCAACACTAATGAGCTCAACCAAAATAAAGAATCAACTAGAAGAGTCACTGATGTAGGTAAGATCCTCAAAGGTATGACATATACTTTGCATTTCTTATTCGACTTTGGCCGATGAAGCATGAGCTTATCTATTTACTCTTAAAAAGGATCCTTGCTTCATTCTTTGACACATAACCAAGGTAGGTTTTCTATTGGATACTTTGCATTTTGATTGGTCTTTTTACACTAGCAAAGTCTGATAGTTTATGTTATGATGTATCATTATAACACTTGCTAAATCAGCTGCGTTTCTATTAATTATAAATCTATCTGATATTTCCAAAAGAAATTAAAGTAAAATATTTATTTTGTTTAAAAATATAATAGTTTAAATTGTATTTTATAATAAAAGTTTATTTTGTTTTCTTTTAAAAATTGGTTTTTGAAATAGACTTAGTTTATTTACATTAGAGTATAACATTTTAGTTTAAAATTTTGAAATAAGATTTAATTCAATATTATTTTCTTTTTAAATTTTCTCTCTTGAAAATTTAGCTTTAATGATATTATTTTTAAAAAAAAGGTTACAAATGAACCTTTAAATAGGTAATTTTATAAAGAAAATTTGCATGTAAACATTTAAAGGCTAAATGTAATTAAACATTTAAAAATATAATAACATAAATTAGAAATGGATTTTAAAACATTTATAAAATTAGAAATTTATTTTAATATTTAATTGTAACATGTGTAAGGCTTTTAGCTCTTGAAAATACACTTGTAAACATTTGGCATTCTAAGATAACAAGTGGCATTTGTTTTATTTATTTTGAAAACATTTTATTGAAAATATATTAAGTAGAAACTTAGCAATTCACTTTAGATTCATTTAGTTAAAACCATTACCTTCAAAAGAAATTCTGAAATCAGTTTTTAGAAAAAAATTCAAAAACAAATACAATATAAAATCTGCAAAACCAAATCTGCTCAAATTTTCAACTTCAATATGAAGATCAACTCCAAATCTAAGCAAAAGAAATTGGGGTCTGCTGCATGCATTTAAGACTAAGATCATCTTCATCAAAATGCAATTTTAAAAATCAACTACAAATTAGCAAGCAGATTTAAAATTCCAGATTCAACTACATCAAGAAAATGCAAATCTGTTCGAGGAAAATGTGATTGCAACAGTTTGTCCTCTACTTCTTCAATTATCAGTGAGTAAATTTCTATTTTTAAAAACAGTTCTTTCTTTCTAAAATCAACGTTAAAGCAAATACTAGAACTCAAGTTCAAATGAAAATTGTTTTTTTTCAAAAATCAAACTGCTACGAATAAAACTGCTCTGCCTTCAATTTTTTTAAGGTGAACAACTTCACAATTTTAAAAGCTTAAAGTTATCTGTTGCATGTGGATTAATAGAATAAGTTTGCTTTGTATGATTGCATTGTGATGAATATTCAGTGTGTGTGTGTCTATATATATATATATATCTGTGTGTGTGTGTGTGTTGTTTACAGGTATCTGTATATCTGTTCATGTTTTAAAAACCAAGATTTTAATAGAAACCCTTTATCACTCGATTTGATTTCAGTTAGAAATTGATATGTAAACAAAAATTGTTTATTTAGTATAGATTTAAGTTTATAATTTATAATTAAGTTAAATTAAAAATCTGTTGTCTCTGAAAACAATAATAACAGTCATTATTTTAAATAAGCCAAATATCAAACTTCTTAAATTATTAAAACAGGTTTACAACTTGAATGCATGTATGAAATCATGATTTTAAAACAAAAATCACTTTTTTTAGTTAACTATTGTGTGAGCATTACTGGGTTGAACACATATTGGATTTTGGGGTTTATCTGATTATCTAGTGGTTTTGAAATGGTGTAGTTCTTCCTGGAGGTGGAGGAATGATTGGTGAGTGGGGGAAAATTGTCAGGTGGATGGTCAGAGGTTGGTGGCGACGGTGATAGCTCTTTTCAGTTTCTAAACCTAGTTTTTGGATGGTCAAAGTTTAGTTGCTTCATGTGTTCACTGGTGCACCGAGTGTTGCAACGCTTTGGGGATTGGAAGAGGGGATGTAGATGGAGGGTTGGCCGGAGTCGCAGTGATTCTAATGGTCGGAGATGAGATTGCGCGGTGTTGACAGGTTTGGCTTTTGTGGCAGTGTCGAGTTCGAGGATGGGTTTGGCTATCTCGATTTCGATTTCGAGCTGCAGTGGGATTTCTGGTGGTCGTGATCATGTTTGGGGATGATCGACGATGTGGTGAAGGGGGTTATGGTGGCTGGAGGTTGCCTGAGCGCCGGTGCATATACACCGTGCATATTTTAAGTTCTGATGAACTTTGGGTTTATGCAAGAGAGTAGGACTCGAGTTTTACTCGGGTAATTCAAGAATCTGTCTCGAAGTATTTAGGGTGTTGACTCGAAGCACTTGTGAGTGGTCTCGGGTATGTTTGGTTCCAGGTTATAAAACCTGACAGTGTTCTGGTTTTTAAAATTTGAATGAAATTTAAAATCTAAGGCAGGGATTTAAACATGGTTTTTAAATGCAAAGTTTAAATTTGAATTCAAATGAACTTTTGTATCCAAAGTTTTAAAATAAAATTTTACATTTTAAGCAAGATTTAAATCAAGTTTTTAAAATCAAGTTTAAATAGAGTTTCAAGATTACCATGGATTCAAATTTTGAATTTAGATCAGTTTTGTAAATTTTAAAATGTTGAACAAGTTTAAATGTTTTAAAGTTGATTTTAAAAATGAATTTGATTTCAAATAAATGTTTAAACTTGACAAAATTCTTTTCTTTAATATTTGAATGAAAGCTATGATGTGTTTAACTAAATTTGGAAGTTAAATAATCAATTTATATTTTAAGCTTGATTTCTTAAATAAAATTAAGTAATTTGGTTTTAAACTTTTCTTATATAAGTATCTTATATAAGTAATGATTGTTCTTCACTTTTATTTTAAGGAATAAATTTATTTAAAATTTGGATAAATGTTTAAATAGTTAAACATTTTGAATCTTAAATTTTAAAATGGAATTTGAATTTAAATTTAGAAATGTAATATTTTAAATACACTTGAAGGTTAATGAAGTCGTTAGTAAAGTAAATGAATTATCTTAGAAATATTAAGATAATAAAAGAATTTAATTTAATTTATAAGAGAATTAAGGAATAACTCATTTATTTGATTTCAAATAATGATTTAGATTAATTTATAATTAGAGATGATTAATAATGATTAATCTAAGATATATTTCTTAAATAAGTAATTAAAGAAAATGTTATTAGTTAATAAAAAAAATTATCTAAGGATTATTAAGTAATTAATTAATGTGATTAATTTTGATAATTAATTAGATTAATTAATTGAAGATAATCAAATTGTAAATGGTTAAGCATAATTACTTGATAAAAATATTTAAGGGATTAATTACTTATTGTAATTAATTATGATAATGTGATTAGTTTAAGTAAATTAATTTAGTTTAATTAATTTAAGATAATCATTTGATGATTTAATAAGAGTAATTACTTAATGTAATTAATGGAGCATGATTACTTAGGGAAGTAATAAATGATAATTACTGGAATATAATTAGTGAGAGATGATTTATAATGAAGTAATTTGGGTAATTACTTTTGTAATTAGTCAAGGGATTAATTAATGAAGATAATTAATTATGGGATAATTAATTTGTTATGAGTAATTAAGGGTAGTTAATTACTGGATTGATATTAATCAAGGGTGACTAATAATTGTATTTTAAATTTTAGATTAATTACTAAATGTTATTAATTTTGAATAAAATAATTAATTTAAATATAAAGTAGAGATCATTAATTAATATAATTAATGATGTAACTAAGAATTGTTTAATTAAGGAATAATTAATAATAAAGTGATTAATTAATGTAATTAATTAAGGATAAATGTAATTAATTATAGTTAATTAATAAATGAAGTAATTAAATGCTAATTACAAATGATGAAGGTTAATTAATTTGTGAAATTAATTAAAGATTAATTACTTATTGTAATTAGAGAATGATTAATCAAAGGTGTTTAATCAAGATGAATATTTAGAGAAGGATTAATTAACTAGGTTAATTAATTTATGGATAAATAAGCAGGATTTATAGATGTAGTAATTAATTTAATTTACTTTAAATTAATTAGAGATATAAGTAATTAATTTAATTCATTTTAAATTAATTATAAATGGTGGTTAATAAATCTTTGCTTATGGATGATATTGATATTTCTTTGGATGGTTGTGACCTCAGAAATGAGATGAGTAATATCTTTATGTTATGGATGCTTAGTTAAAGTATGATAATATGGATTATCTGTTTGTGATGATAATACAGATTATCTGTTTAGGATGGAAATGTGATTATCTATTGTGATATGTGAATTATCTATCTGTGTGTATATAGATAATGATGAATTGAATTAATTGTTCAAACTAAATTCACTTGGACATTAAGATAGCGTTTGGATTTCGATGAGACCGGGATCGGGTTTTCAAATTTGGAATTCCTAAAACCACATCGATCTAAATTAAACGTTAGGTCGTGAATATCAAGTGAAGAGTGAAGACTCGAGGTGTAAGGACTATTCGTGTTAATACTCTGAGGGTGATTCCAATACGAGTTTAACGGGAGTAGTAATTTCAGGTTCGAGATGAAGATTCAGAGTGCAAGGGCTATTGTCGTTAACTCTTAGGGTGATTCCAAAATGAGTGTAACGAGATAGTGCCTTCGGTTTCGTTCGAACCCGGAACGAACTTGTATGGACTGAATGCTTTCAGATCATCGTCAGGTGCACGATGAGCATTCCAAGATTAATGTGTCCTATAAAGGTAATCGTAGCCTCAAGCCTCATCAACCGGGAATGGCTAAAATATGGGAGGTGCAGCAAGGCTAAGTGGGTCATGCCCAAGTAGGACGAGATTTACCCCTGTCTAGAGGTCCCTTTTTATTTCGGCTATGTGAGCAGTTGGCGACGGCCATCTGCGGGGTTGTCTTGTTGGGGACTGTCTAGTAAGGGATAGTTCCGGCTTTGTGTTGCAGGGGATTGGGAGTGATCCTCGGTACGGTGATCTAGGCCACGTACTGTGACGGGCGGTACCCCGGTAGCACTGCCATTGATGGAATCCAAAATCCAATAAGTGCCTGTACGGTTTTGATTGTGCCCAACTATGTTGGAACGTGAGATGTAAGCATTCTAGCTATTTCTGTATTTTATTTTGAAAACCCTAGACACTATTATAATATCACTGGATTTCCTATCAAATGTTTTGGTTAGCGTAAAGTAAAAACTTTTCCATGTTTATGTGTGGGAAGTCTTACGTGATACCTTTTCTTTCCAAAGGATTTTCTAAAGTTAAACAACTTTAAACCCGTTTACTCACACCAGACCCCTGTCTGAACCGGGTGTTTATTTTCTGTTTTATTAAACTCTTGGTTACTCATATTATGTATGAGTAGTCAAGTGATTCAGGATTACTTTGACGATTCTGGAGGAGAAATGGAGCAGGAGGCTTCAGCATGTAGATATATATAGTGGTTCCGCTATGTTTGAGTTGTATCTGTTTTCTCTGATGTATTTGAATTGTAATAACTAGACATGTGTTTATAACTGTCTAGTTTGTATTGTATTAGCTGTATAACTCTGATGTATATGATACTATGTAATATTTTATGTGATATAATATAATTTATTCGTTCCGCTGTGAGATTCTGATGTTGTTTGTTTCTTTCTTTCCTATCTTTCCTCTTTTCTATCCCTTTCTTTCTTCTTAATGATGCGTCATTCTATGGATGAAAAGCGGGTCGTTACATAATGCATCTTGCATATGTCATATAAAGATAATTGAGTATTTTATCTATAATCAATGCATAAATATCGGGCGTCTATCACAGATGCTTAAATGCACATTAATATCAGTTACATTTTCAGAAAAGAGACTCAGGTTTTCAGTCATTATATCCCAAATGAACTAATAAACCAAAGTATATAATTAATTTAACTGTATAAATTAACAACTTTAAGTGAACATATGTATATTATTAAGATTCTATTGCTAATGCATATATGATCTTAAGGGTTAAGTAAGCTGGATTGAAACCGTACATCTGATCATATTTATACACATAATATATAAATTCACCTATATACAATATACCATTACAAGCCTATACTAACATGATCATAACATGTACAAACCACTCAGTTTACCAAATATATAACATTGGTAACAGGAAAGCTAAGAAGTTTTCAGGTACTAACATGATTTAAACCATTCGTCCACCTTATACGATTCATCAACCGCTACAGGGAAACAGGCAATGGGACAAAATAAATGCGTCCACTCGTATTGTTTTCTATGTAAAAACTGTGATATATATCACACATTTCATTCCCACCATCCATTTGCATCCTTATAATATCTTGATCTTTACTATGATAAATACTTTAAATACATTATTAATATCGTAAGTTTTTACGAAACTATGATTATTTTCAAACAAAAATTAACTTCTTCAATGTTTTAAAATCAGGCCTTGATTTTTGACCTCTGGCATATTATGCTAGATACATTTGACTAAATCAAAATTTTGTGGATATGAAATTGATATGAATGTATGTACAAAATTCTGTAGTATTTGAAAAAGAGACAAAAGTTCGTTTGTTTCATTGTTAATTTCCCGACCTATAACTATGAATTGATGTCCTCAGAAAAGCGTGAGATGTCATTCATCCTTACCGACTAAATAAAATATAATTTAAGTGCCTGCCTTTTTTTGATGTGCGATGCTCAACTGTTGTAGTAATATTTCACGCCACTAATATAATGTCTACGATCGTAACTAATTAACAGAATTCGAGTGTGAAAAATGACATGTATTCATATTTCTCTTGACATAAACAAGTGATTGTTATTGCATCAAGTCATGCACATAAGTTCAGCTCAAACCAACGGCTTATAACAGGTTCTAAAGCAACATAGAATCGTATTTGCATTTGTCCAATTGGGCATATTGTCCTTTCACGTTACAGTGACCTTTCATTTACTATTAGTGACCTTCATTTAAGTTTTTTTTTGTTTTAAATTTTATAGCATGTTGTATACTTTATATCAGTCAATCGCCTACTGAAATAGTGTGATGAATATTTAGTGTTTGGATTATGAATTCGATTTAACTTTGTGTACATTTTTTTGATGAATTGATTCTCAAGCGTTACTTTTGCTTTACAGGTAGATAGACGACTGTGATGCAAAAAAAGGTGGCAGCGAGTTATGAATCGAAGTTATTTTTGCTGCTAGAATTACTTTTTGGTTTTAAAATATGCACTACTTGCTTTTGTTTTACTATTGCTACTTGTTCTATATTTGTTTTTGAACTATTAATGACAAACTATTTATGTTTGGTGGAAGGATATTGTATATTTTGATCATGAAATTTCATGTGTTGGTTATCAAATATATGTCCAAAATGTGGTATTGATACAATATGTTGATTTTGAAATGTGATATTGATATAATATGCTAATTTTGAAATGTGGTATATATACACATTGTGGCGGATGTTTACTGAAATGGAATCAAAACATTCCACATCAATTTTAAGACGCCGATAAAACATTACACAGCGTTTTTAAAACGCCGTTGAAAGTTTTAACAGCTTTTTGAAAATACTGTTAAATTATATCTAAAAACATAAAGCACGATTTATTGCAACAAGGAAACGCTGTACATAAATATCACAGCATTGAAAAAACGCTATAAAATCTTATCTTAGCACGAAACAAACGCTTAGAAAGATCTCTAACTGCACCCAACCAAACGCTGTTAAATGATTTAATGACACCAGACAAACGCTGTTAAAAAGAACATTTAACACGTTTATCTTTTGTCATTGTATATCTCTGACATATAACTGCATGTCGATATACAGCGTATGTAAAATTGCTGTTAATAGCATTATAACGTTTTTAAAACGCTGTTAACTGTCATGTTTGTTGTTGTACATTATCATCAATTTCTATCACATAATCAAACAATTTTCAAAATTAGGGTTTTGATTAAACCTGGATTAAGTAGAGAATGGAGAGCAATAACATACCTTCGAGCTTTGGAGAGTTGTAGCTTTTGCGATGGACATATCATTTTGACAGAAAGACGATGACATGTATGTGACCATAGTTGTTGGTGGCAAAGCAATTCTTTGAGAACATATTTTGCTTGATTTCATTCGTCATTTGTGTAACATTTACACCGTGACCTTTCATTAATTTTTTTCTACTGGATCATATGTTCATCTCACCTAGATTTTACCATACATTATATTAATTACACAATATTATTAGATACACGATCCCTGATTTCAAACAATACCATAATATCATGAAAGGCTAGAATCTTATCTTTGATTAATTGTATGACTTATTTTCCCAAATGCACTGTTAGGCAAAATTGCACACAATATATGCTTCCCTCATAATATTGCCAATTTATGCAAACAACAAGGTTCACTATGATAACTGATTTTTAGGTTTGTATTGTTTCAGTAGAAAAATAATTGTTGAACCGGATTTCTACACAAAAAGTATAGAGTTATAGCTCTAGAAAAATTTAACCAAAATAACCGTTGACTATTGATGTCAATGTTTTAATTCATTTCTATGGGCACGGATTGTTATTAGTTAGCTTGAACATATGATCGTTACTATTTTGTTGTGCAGGCTGTGTTCCATTTGTTACACCCACTTGAATGTTAACTCTTTTAAACTTTTATGATCTATATCTAATAGGTTTCAGAATTCACTTTCTTTTTCTCTGGTTTGAACTTTGAAATTCCGTTGATTCAATGGCATCCAGTGAAGTTTTTTTTTACTGTAAGATTATTTTATGATTGTTGCATATTTTTATTGTGGCGAAGCCATACACGATATGGAATACGACTTGGTAGTTTGAGAAGCAGCAGATATGATTAAATATCAGACTCCCTTTGGATCTTCATTTTTTTTTTTGTGTTTTTAACTGGATCGACAAAACTACATTAGAATGGTAAGAAAGTGGTTGAATTTTGGGGTTTTGCTGGTCCCAAGGTTCATTTCCTATGCTTTCCGATATATTTATGTTTCTTTTTATGTGGACTGGTGGTGACAAGTGAAAATCGTTACATGATAACTCAATAGTGATGCGCAGAGAAAATTATAACATGTGAAATTCTCCCTTTTATTAACTAGAGTTGCATGTTTGCCACACACGATGATGTGTCCTCGTGCATTATTTGTTGGTTACATCGCCTATGAAATGATTTCATGCTCTTACATTTGGCCACCCTGACGCATTCTGCAGGAGTGTGGCTCCATGTTACACATTGCTGGCAGGAATTTTCCTTTCATCATCACTTCTCTGCATCTGCCTGTGCACTCTTGGCCCGTGTATCCTGCTTCTTGCATCATTTGTTTCATCGCATGCCTGATCATCGGGCACCTACATTCTTCACTCACTCTCCTTAGCTGCATGCAACACTCTTGTGGCACTTGTGTGTTATCCTCTTCATCATCCATATCATCCTCTGCACCTGTCATTAGAAGGCTCTGTCGTCTTCCAGATTTAAAGAAAGAGCGACACCTGTTAAGTGAATAGCGTTGCACTTCTTGCCTGCATGAGCTATCCGTGTACTCTTCTGCAGTTGCAGCGAAAGCAAGGACAAGCGCGAGGAAAGCAATAGCTAGGATGTGCTTCATTGTTGAGTATCTTATTAGTTGAGATATTGCGTTGGTGCGTTGATGAAATGTACCATGCGAATACGACTATTTATAGGAGCAGTCACTGGTCGGTTGTTTGAACAAATGTATAGCATGCAGAGTTGAGAGCAACACGTAGATGTTGGGGCTTTGTATGTTTATGGAACAGAATTTGGAATATTTTTGAGAAGGGCAGAATTTGAGGGCGGTTTCCAGGTTGGTGAATTAGAAGACAAAATATATTTTGCCTTTTGTACGTAAAAGGTATGTAGAATTGCCTTGTTTTCCTTAGTTACTTATGATATCCAAGCCTAAATTATGATAACGTTTTTTTTTTTTTGAAAATTTGAAATGACTGCATTATTTTTGACAGTTAGACCCATTTATATGTGTTTCAAGGTGCCCATTGGTCTTCCACGTTTCATGTAACCTGTTTGAAAATATTTAGTTCCGCATCAGATAGGTATTAAAAATTAAAAGTTTGAATTATCAGTTTTTTCAGAATTTTTATCGTTTTGTACAATCTTCAATTTTTCAAGACTTATGACTAAAACAAACCGCTTTGAAACATATTACAACTATGGATCGCCACATTCCAAAACTTGTCTTTCGTATAACTGCGATTTCAAATTGCACCAGTATATTTCTTTTCATAAAAAAATTTCTTCGATGCCATTTTAAGTTGAATTAGTTTAAAAGATTTTTTTTCTTCTTCTTAAATTTACATTGGCTTCATTTGAAATAGTTACAACTCAAAATTCTAAATAAATTTTTTATACTAGGAGCATTTGAGACTTCGAAATCTCCCACAAATTCTCTATTTTGAGCTCAATGCTCACTTTTGCCGCATCATCACGTAGTGGTCTAAATTTGTAAATAGTTTAAGAAAATGGTTCAAAATTATAAAAATCATTTATGTTAGGCTTCACAATTTACCATTTGGTTTTAAATTTTTAATTTAGTAGTAGGTCATAAAAAAGGATTTATATGTACATACACATACATACACTATTTGCATAATTAAGCTGTGTTGATTATGCTATTAAATCAAACTTAAAATCACAGATGGTTGTTGTGTATTGATGACAAGAGTGTGAAAATCGTTGCGACTGAAAACCTGCATGGATTTCAATTGTAAGTTGTTTTGGCTTACTAATTAAATGGGAAAGTAGGACCAATTATGTGTTTCATGTTATCCATTTTAAACTTCACCTTCCACGTAACCCAGTTATAAGTGTATTTAGTTCCTCTTCGAACACATACTTACACTATAAGAACAATAGTGATTTCAGACGGCTAAACACTATAACAAATATATGTTATTACAACGTTTGCATTTAAAACGTTGTGAAAAAACACATTTTGCAACGTTTTCTGAAGAAACATTGTAAAAAATATCTTTTTCTACAACGGTTTTATAGAAAATATTGTAAGAAAATGGCTTCTTACAAAGTTTCCTGTAAAAAAGTTGTAATAAACAACTATTTTACAACAATTTTTGAAAAGGTTGCAAAAATACCCTTTTTTCAACAGTTTTAAATGTTGTAAAAATGTTGTTTTTTACAACTATATATTAATTAACTACAACATTTTGTAAAAGTAGTTCTACTCCTAGAGTTATCCTAAATTTTCTAAATTTATTTAGCATTGCTTGAAATATTATAATAATTAATAATTAATAATTTATAATTTATAACAAATATTTAATACTTAATTAAATGATTTATAAATGGTGGTTTATAATTAATAATTCATAAAGAACAGTTTGATATGTAACTGTTCATAATTTATAACCAATGATTGTTAATAAACAAATTTATAATTACTAATCATACCTATAATGTATAATTATTTTTTATTTTTAATAATCTATTATGATTAATTGTTAATAATTAGTAAAATAGAGTTAATATTTATTAGTTACATTTAAAAATTAATAAATATGATTAATCATTAATATTAAGTCATTACTATCAAGGAGTTAATAGTTACCATTCATTATAATTAAGAAGTAGTAATTAAATATATGCACATAATAATTAGTAATTAATAATTAATATTCAATTATAACTAACATGTAATCGATGACAATTGATAAAAAATAATTAATAAACAAGAAACTATAATTCATAATTAACAATTACTATTAAATAATTTATATAAAATAATTAATAATTAAGAGTAATATATAAAACTTAATAATTAACAGGTGATTAATATCAATAATTAGCAACTAACATTCATTATTTTTTATTTGATATTTAATAGTTATAATTAATATTCAAATTTCAAAAAGTTCAAAAAAATTTGAAATAGATTTACATTTTTTTAGAAGTTCTACTCTTATGTTTATGTTAAATTTTCTGAACATATTTAGTATTGGTTTGAATATTGTAACGATTAATAATTTATAATTAATAACAAACTTTAATTGGTCGATCAGACCGTGGAGGTCTAAAAGAGTAGCGTCGGTAATGCCCAATCTCAAAATTTGTTTAAATTGATTGCCACTATGAAGGGGGGTCCGGGGGTGGCAACCCCCATGTGGGGGTGCGGGGGCAACGCCCCCGTTGACTGTTCGAATTTGAATTCAAATAGCAAATGAGTATGACTATTGGAAATATATCTATTCATTTCGAACAGTCACTACCAGCAGACGCCTTCCCCCTATATACTTGGCAGCCTTCTTTTTCGGAAAATAATAATAAAACTTGTCCGTTTTCTAAATCAATAATACTATTGCATCATCTGATCAAATTCGAGTATTCTTCCGATTTGTGCAAGTAATCACAAATTACGCAAAACAAACTCCACTATATGCTGAAAGAATGTTTTCTAAAGCTTCTATGATCTGAGAAAGGCGAAAACATTATTGAAAGAAAGTGATTCAATTGTCTCTTGAAGTGATATATCTATATAATACTCAACATTATTATTAATAATTAGTAAGTAATAATTAATATTTATTATCAAATAATTAATAATTACTACTGAATAATTAAGAATTAATAACTAATATTTACTATTTAATAATTAATTTTTATTAGTTAATAAGTAATCTTTAATAATTTAAAAGTAGCACTTGACTCCATTCTTCAACCATTGGCTTCCTTTCTCAAATATTGGCCCTCAACTTTTGGCTCAACTCTTCAAATTTTGGTTCCAATCTAAAGTTTTGGCCTTTTCCCTCCATTATAATAGGAAAATGCACTTTCCCACTACTTTTTTCCCCATCATCTCCGAGCATGCTAAAATAAAATGAAAACAAAGAAATGAAGTGGACAAACTCCAAAACCTGACTTAAGCAACCGTCACTCCTCACTCCATCCCCAACCTCACTAGATGTAACGACTCGTAAATTCCGTGGATTTAATTTGGTTGAATTAATGAGTTTTGTAATTAAATTTAGTAGAAATAAAAACTTTATTAACAAATATTGAAATGAACGCTAAATTAAAATATATAAATGGTGACTTAAAACCTATTTACTAGCAATTTGAATAAATTTCATTTTAAGGGAATTAACTAATATGTTAATGTAAATTAAGAAAATATTGGAATAAATGATAATTCCATTCATACTTGTAAGAAGTTATTATAAGTTGCATGTTGAAATGGTTGATTGAATTGGAATTTAAAATTTAATTTAAGTGAAAAAAATATAAAGGTTTACAATAACGGAAATTTAGGTAATAAGGTTAGAACGAGTTGATAAGTAATAATCCAAAATAAGGGAATAGTATTAATGTAAATAAGGTGAAACAAATTGGATATAGAGAAATAAATGTAAGCATTTAATAAATTAATTAACGTGGATTTCAATAAATGGTAATTGAATAAAAGTCAACGTTCTCTAAGTAATCATATTACTTGCTGGAAATTAATACGTAATTGATTGAATGTGATTACGAAATATTAAATTTGTGTATACACGGGATTTTTAATAAATTAAGTTGTACGTTGATTTGAAATAAAATCTAATAAATACTACATTAATAAGGAATGTAGTACAAATGGTTAGGGATTGTCAAATTTGGTAAAAAGGGATTGGACTTAGGAAACTTTGTTAATTGAGTTTAAAACCTTAATTAATACGCATAGTTGACAAGATTCACATTTTTAAATATAACCGTTGATACAAATCTAAGATGTATATAGGAGTATCAGTGTAATGAAATATAAACAAATGTTAAGTATGTTTATAGGATAAAGATCGTTTGAATAAAAAGAATGGGAATCAACATTTAATTATTTATTTGAATTTAAATTATGATAATATGATTTATTGCAATTAAATGGATTTAATATTTAAAAATTACGTAAATACAAATTTAAATGAAATTTGGAGATATTTACGTAATAGAGTATGAATCCAATGGTAGTCTCATCTATTGGATACTAATAGATTGAATAATCAAATGAAAGTCAATTAAAAGGAATTTTTGCAAATTTAATTTATAATTTGCGAATATAATGAAATTGAAATTTAATGCTGAAATGAATAAATTTGTTAACTCTAAATTTACATCTAGATTTGGTTTAACTAATACGAGGGATTAAGAAAATAAAAGTGATAAAGATTGTCAATTTCAGAATTTTAATAGGAAATTTGATTTAATCAATTTATTGTAAATTTATTTAATTAATATAAAAAATAGCCATTTTGGCCACTGACTCGGATTTCGACGAAATAAGTTTCATCGGATCCGTAACGGTGAATTTTAATAGTGTTTCAAGTTTCGTAGTGATCGGACTTGTCGTTTGATCGTACGGACGCGAAACGCCTTGAAATTGAAATCAATTGAAATCAATTTGAAAATATTGATTTCAGCATAACTTATTCATACGATGGAATCTGAAGGTGAAACTTTTTCCATCGCGTTTAAAATATTTTAAAACACCTATTTTGATATATGGGTTTAACCAATTTCGTTTCGGGGTCAGAATGGGCTTTATGGGCCACGTTAGCGGTAGCACGTATGTCTATCCACCCGATCCATCTATTTTTCAACTTTATCTATAAATACCCTACTAAACCCTAACCTCCGCCTATTCTCATTTGTCTACGCGTAAATTTCATCAGCTCCTCCTCTCCTCAATGAATGCAAACCCTAGATCCAATTACAATTCAAAAATCAAATCCAAAGCTTAAAATTCAAAGTCTAGAAATCGAGAGTGATTACAGGCCGTTCGTTTTAGGGTTTTGATGATCTGACGGTGGATCGTCATCCGATCTTCGATCAGAAGGTGGCGTTGGGAAGCTAGAGTCGTGCAGGCCACTACAGTGATGTTCGTTCGTGCTATAGGCGTCAAAATTCGTCGAGATTCGCCTTTAGAAACAACGACGGCGGAGGCAGTTGTGACATCGAGGGGCACGCACGAGTTCAAGGTTGGGTCGGCCTGGGTTGGGGGTCACTATGGTGGTATCAGATCGAGGTGAAAGTCAGTAAGTGGTGCTAATTTTTGGTCAAAGGCAGTGCATGCGGCCGCGTGAAGCTAGGGTACGATTGCGTTTTCGCAAGCATATCTGGATAGAAGGATTGCTTGGTGACGTGGCCGTGCATTGGAAGGTTTTATTTTATTTTATTTTAATCCTATCTCATTTTTATTTATTTAAATCGTTCAATCTTCTAATTCGAAAAGCTTTCGCTTACGAAGTCCGTTTCACGCGCGATTTTTGCGTTGGGATCGTATCAGATTTTCGGACGTTTTGGCGCTTGTTTGGACGGATTTGAAGACAGTACAAATTTTGGGTTTAAATTGAATATAAATTCAATTTAAATTCGGTGAGTGTTTTAACCCACTCACAACTTCTAAAATTTCTTATGTTGGTTAAATTGATTTACGACGTGTTTAAAATTTTATTTATATCTGTTTGGCGTATGTTTCATCATTTTCTCGGTTAAATTGCATTCAATTAATTTACGCGTTATTTAATTTATTATTGCATTTAAAACTGCCAGTTAATTATTAATTTAAAAGTGACAGTTAAATTTTTAGTTAAATTTATTTTTTTGCATATAAACTGCTAGTTAAATTTATTTATTATTGCATATAAACTACAGTTAAACAGTTATTTAACTCATTATTGAAAAATTAACTGTCAGTAATGAATTATTATTTATTGATGTGATTGTTTGAATTTGGATGGTGATGGGATGAATGGATGTTTATTTATATTAACTGCAAGTTATTATGCATTTTCATCTCATTCGGGATGGCGGTTTGAAATGATATACAACCTTATTTTTATTTTTAAATTGCGGATTGAAATGATAAATATCTGTATCACTTGACCATAGGATAGAAATTTTATACAGGTACCGCGGTATATATATAAAATTATTTTTGAAATGATTTCTATGGTTTGCATAGGATACGGTTTAATAAATATTAAATTTTGATATTATATAAATATTATTTTATATATATACATATATAGTTAATTTTTTGAATTTAAGCTGTGTACAAAATCTGTTAAATAAAATAAATAAGTTGAATAATGGAGTGTGATAATTTATAATATATGGTCAAGTACAGGTTTAAGATATGGTATATATATAAAGTTTTAGTGATTTCAACCAATTAAGATTGGAAGGTAAATTGGAAATTTATTTGGAATTGAGCTTATTAAAAATTTAAACTCCATAAGTTGATGTAAAACTTATTAAACTTGAAATTTTAAAGGTATGATATTATATCTGAATTTTTTTAAATGAATAATTCTAGTATAAATAAATGGAAGGAAATATTTAATGTTAATAAATTGAGTTTTATTTTAAAATGGTTATGGATCTATTATGCAAACATTTCAAAACTAAATAATAGGACAATGAATTGTTGAATAGAAATTCCCAATCATAGTTTTGAAATTTATTAAATACTCAAAGTATGAAAATATTAAAATCGAAGTGTTTTTATTCAAACTGAAAGTGAATCTAAAAAGTTATGGGTTTAGACTGAATTTAAAATGAATAAAATTGTAAAGGCGTGGAAATTATTTACTTTATGAAGAAATTTTAAATTCAACTGTTTTATTTTATATACTGTTGAATATCCAAACCATTTAAGTTTTGAAAGTTATGGTTTTAAAGCTACAAATTTCGTAGTTTTATGTTTGAAAGTTATGGTTCAAATGTTTGGTTTCCAATTATTATAAATTTTAAAGCAATATGATTTTGGAAAAGAAATATATTTGAAATAAAATGATATTATATTAATTTGGGTTTTATAAAATAATATCAAATGAGTTTGTCTTGTAATGGAAAGGATATCATATTTATTTGGTTTTGAAATAGATATTATATTCTGGTTTTGAAAGTATAATTATTTTTAAATGACCGCGGTGTTATAATAACGTTTGGTTGTTGAAGAGACCGGGATCGGAAGTTGTCATACTCTCGGCCAACTCCGAAAACCACTTTAACAACCGTGTATGCGGTGGAGATTCCAGAATGAAGTAGGATGGCGGCGGCGTTTCCTATAAGGTAAATACGTGGACCAACTCCGGTGAGTTGGCATAAGGTGGCTAAAACAGGAGCAATCGATGAGCCAAGGGGGTTAGCGCCCTTTATCAAATACTCCTCTTCGATACTATACTTTGACTTTGAATGATTCGGTGGCCACTTTTACTTTTGATTTTAGGGGGGAGTTTGTCCGAGGTGGGCGGTAGCTACGGCTATGCCTTACCATCAGCCCGGAAGTGTAATTGATATATCTACCCTGACATTGCCTAGTTGTGCTGTATCACCTACCCTATCACGCCTTGTACGAGTTTGGTTTTCTCCCGTAGCCCGTGTGGTATCCTCTGGTGGCTTCCCGATTAGGAGGGACTATGATATTCGATGGACTACTGGGACTATTACGTGTTAAGGGGAATATTGGGTCACTCCTTAACGCTATTTAAAAGTAAGTTTATTTTACAATTAGACATTATTATAGTAGCGCAATATACTACATAATAAATAGTTTAACGGATCCTAAGGAGAAGTAAATCCCGAGCATCTCTTGAGTTACTGCACTCATATTTATTTCTGTTAATTTAACTCACATAAGATCTTTTAGTTCTGACTCGAGTGTTTTCGTCTTTTCAAATTCGCTCGCGTCAGTCCGAGCGTTTCAGGATTTGAAGATTTAGCTCTGGAGGACGAAGACGAAGATTTGTATTATTATTATTTACATTATTGCACTACACTCATACTGTTCCGCTGCATTGTTATTGGTATGTGTAACTCTGATATGTATTATATAAATAGTTTTGTAAACAGATTTATAAACTGTATATTTGATTATTATATTTTATTCTTCCGCTGTGAGATTCTGTTTTCTTTTTATTTATTTCTTGTTTTTCTTATTTACCCCATAACAATCCGCCCTTCCGTATGGTTTGAATTGGCACGTGTGTCGATTTAAAGCGTGCGAATAGGCGGGATGTTACATCTGGTATCAGAGCTTTGGTTTAGCGATAAACCTTAGCTTTGTGGGGTCTGATTCTTTGTTAATAGGGTAATAATACCCTATGGGAGTCGCTGAGTGTATATATGAGAGACCGTACTTGTTAGTGTTATAAAAAGGTTTTAATATTGTGTTAATCCGTTCCGTTTTGTATTTAAAAATTCTGCTTGATGCATGGGACGCTGTGACATCAATAGGGATTTCTAAACACTTAATAGGACAGACCGACATAATATTTGTTTTATTGTAGGCGAATGAAATAATTTTGCCTATTATATTTTGTATATATATATAAAATAAATTTTTAAATAATATATATATATATATATATATTTGGTTGCAATATATGGGTTGTTAGGTAATAAATTTATAATTAATAGTCGAAGTAAAATTGAAAATAAAGTAAAAAGGAAATTGGCAATTTAGAACGTAAATTTCGGGGTTTTGAATATTTCTTTTGAGTAATTTTGAAAATACAGTAATAATATTATTAGAAGTATTTTGATATAAATATTTAAAAGAATTTTTTAAGAAGATTTTGAAAGAAATGAGTTTGTACTTCTCTCTCTGTTGCTGGAAAATAATTTCGGTGATGGCGGCCACATCATCGACATTCATTTTTGAGTTTCGAAGGGGGAAGGCCACTGTGGTAGTTTTACTACAGTTTTATTTTGATAAACAATAGTGAATTTTTAATTTGTTTAAATATAATTGGATTTATAGGTTGTAAGTATATATTTATCTATTATTTTAAAATGATTTGAAATAAAACCCGGTATTTAATTCTTAAGTTTCCATTAATAAATAGTTTCAATTACTGTAGTGAATTGGAACGAAGATAATTAATAAATTGAAGCCTCTAAAGGAAATAAGAGATTTAATGCTAGGTTATAAATAGTATTAAATGAAATTTGAAATTGTAACCTATGAAATAAAGAATATTATTATTGAACATTAAATTAATCATAGGAAATGAGAAAACTTGTATAACTTTCAATTACATTCTTTAAAAGCATATATATAACTTACCAAATATTAAAAGTTGAAATGTTCAATAAGAAAAGTAATGGAAATTGTACAGTAAAAGTATGTAATGAAAGTGTTCAATAAATTGCTTTTATTTGTTAGAATTGGTGGTATAGAGTTATAAACTTAAGATTAAATTGAAAAGACTACAAATTAAGATAGAAAAGTGAGTATTGTAAATGGAATTTAGTAAAATAAAAGGATAAATAAATGAAATGAAGTAGTATAAATGAATGATAATGAACTTAAGTAAACATGAAGCTATTTATAAATAAAATTAGTAGGAAAATGAATACTGTAATAAATAAATGAGGACATGCAATAATAAATGAATGAATAATCAAAACGAAATAAAAGGAACTGGCATGACGTGAGTTAATGGAATTGAATAATTGTAAGTAATAAATAAAAATAAATGAAGCAAACATTTAATGAGTAAATGTAAATTAAAAAGATAAATCACTGTATAAATAAAAAGAAAATCAAACAACAAAGGTATGAAATGAAATTAATAATAAGTTAAGTTGATTGTTGTTTGGATTTGTTGTTGTTTAGTTGATAGTTGTTTGGTCAAGGATACTTTAAAATTGGATTTGGGTGAATGAATAATCTATTTAGTTTTATCTAAGACTGTTGAGTAAATGATGCGCTAGTAGTTTATTCTTCATTCCGTATAATTTAAAGGTTTTGAACCCAAAAAACTATTTGTTTGTTTGATTGAATGGTTGCTTTGTATATGTTGTGTATGCTGTTTGTTGAAATTGATGGTTGTTGCATTGATTTGTTGTTAGTGATTGAAACCACTTAAATATTTCACTTTATATAAATTGTTAACCCTTTGGATTTTATAAGTGAAATGCAGGTTATGGAAGCAATTGCTACTGCTTTTGGTTCCATAAATTAAGCGAAAATTGCCCGACAAATAGGTACGTTTTCGGATTACAGTTTATAGCGCTATTATATATATATATTTTCCTGGGTTGGAATATAATATTTTGGATAATATATGTAATATAATTGTTATATTTGATATTATATTTTCTCCCAAGCCTCTCCGTACAAAGGAGACTCTGCCAAAATTTTCCGTAAATTTTTGGACTTAGAAATTATTTTGAAAATGATTTCCAAATTTATTTATTTAAGTATAAAGAGATTTAATGGTTATATAATGGGTATATTTTATTTAAAGTAATAAATTTTGTAAATTATTTGTTTATAAAAGTTAATATTTGGAATAAGACGTATTGTTTATTTAATTCTTTCTTCTCCTTTTTTTCCTTTTCGGGGACGAAAAGTTTTGAGTGGGGGAGAGTGTAACGACCCGTAAATTTTGTGGATTTAATTTGGTTGAATTAATGAGTTTTGTAATTAAATTTAGTAGAAATAAAAACTTAATAAACAAATATTGAAATGAACGCTAAATTAAAATATATAAATGGTGGCTTAAAACCTATTTACTAGCAATTTGAATAAATTTCATTTAAAGAGAATTAACTAATATGTTAATGTAAATTAAGAAAATATTGGAATAAATGATAATTCCATTCATACTTGTAAGCAGTTATTATAAGTTGCATGTTGAAATGATTGATTGAATTGGAATTTAAAATTTAATTTAAATGAAAAATATATAAAGGTTTACAATAACGGAAATTTAGATAATAAGGTTAGAACAAGTTGATAAGTAATAACCCAAAAGAAGGGAATAGTATTAATGTAAATAAGGTGAAACAAATTGGATATATAGAAATAAATGTAAGCATTTAATAAATTAATTAATGTAGATTTCAATAAATGGTAATTGAATAAAAGTCAACGTTCTCTAAGTAATCATATTACTTGCTGGAAAGTAATACGTAATTGATAGAATGTGATTACGAAATAAAAAATTTGTGTATACACGGATTTTTAATGGTGATTGTTAAGTAATAAACCTATAAAGGCATGTAAAGGAAATAGGTAACAATCTATATGTTGTTTAATTCATTTAGTATGTTAAACTAAAATTTGGGAATCAGATCTCAATTAAGGGAAATTAAGTTGTACGTTAATTTGAAATAAAATCTAATAAATATTACATTAACAAGGAATGTAGTACAAATGGTTAGGGATTGTCAAATTTGGTAAAAAGGGATTGGACTTAGGAAACTTTGTTAATTGAGTTTAAAACCTTAGTTAATACGCGTAATTGACAAGGTTCACATTTTTAAATATAACCGTTGATACAAATCTAAGATGTATATAGGAGTATCAATGTAATGAAATATAAACAAATGTTAAGTATGCTTATAGGATAAAGATCGTTTGAATAAAAAGAATGGGAATCAACATTAAATTATTTGTTTGAATTTAAATTACGATAATATGATTTATTACAATTAAATGGATTTAATATTCAAAAATTACATAAATATAAATTTAGATGAAATTTGGAGATATTTACGTAATAGAGTATGAATCCAATGTTAGTCTCATCTATCGGATACTAATAGATTGAATAATTAAATGAAAGTCAATTTAAAGGAATTTTTGCAGATTAATTTATAATTTGCGAATATAATGAAAGTGAAATTTAACGCTGAAATGAATAAATTTGTTAACTCTAAATTTACATCTAGATTTGGTTTAACTAATACGAGGGATTAAGAAAATAAAAGTGATAAAGATTGTCAATTTCAGGATTTAAATAGGAAATTTGATTTAATCAATTTATTGTAAATTTATTTAATATAAAAAATAGCCATTTTGGCCACTGACTTGGATTTCGACGAAAGAAGTTTCATCGGATCCGTAACGGTGAATTATAATAGTGTTTCAAGTTTCGTAGTGATCGAACTTGTCGTTTGATCGTATGGACGCGAAACGCCTTAAAATCGATTTAATTGAAATCGATTTAATTGAAATCAATTGAAATCAATTGAAATCGATTTGAAAATATTGGTTTCAGCATAACTTCTTCATACGATGGAATTTGGAGGTGAAACTTTTTCCATCGCGTTTAAAATATTTTAAAATACCTATTTTGATATATGGGTTTAACCAATTTCGTTTCGGGGTCAGAACGGGCTTTTTGGGCCACGTTCGCGATAGCACGTATATCTACCAACCCGATCCATCTATTTTTCAACTTTATCTATAAATAACCCTACTAAACCCTAGCCTCCGCCTATTCTCATTTGTTACGCGTAAAGTTCATCAGCTCCTCCTCTCCTCAATGAATGCAAACCCTAGATCCAATTACAATTAAAAAATCAAATCCAAAGCCTAAAATTCAAAGTCCTCGGAAAAATCTCAAAAAAATATATGATGAAGCTCTCGACGAGCATAATTCAATGGTGTAATTCGCTTTTCAATTTGAATGACTGTTTGCCCAGAAATCCAGAGTGATTATAGGCCGTTCGTTTTAGGGTTTTGATGATCCGACGGTGGATCGTCACCCGATCTTCGATCAGGAGGTGGCGTTGGGAAGCTACAGTCGTGCAGGCCACTACAGTGATGTTCGTTCGTGCTATAGGCGTCAAAATTCATCGAGATTTGCCTTTAGAAACAACGGCGGTGGAGGCAGTTCCTGACATCGAGGGGCACGCACGAGTTCAAGGTTGGGTCGGCCTGGGTTGGGGGTCGCTATGGTGGTATCGGATCGAGGTGAAAGTCAGTAAGTGGTGCTAATTTTTTGTCAAAGGCAGTGCATGCGGCCGCGTGAAGCTAGGGTTCGATTGCATTTTCGCGAGCATATCTAGGTAGAAGGATTGCTTGGTGACATGGCCGTGCATTAGAAGGTTTATTTTATTTTATTTTAATCCTATCTCATTTTTATTTATTTAAATCGTTCAACATTCTAATTCGAAAAGCTTTCGCTTACGAAGTCCGTTTCACGCGTGGATTTTTGCGTTGGGATCGTATCAGATTTTCGGACGTTTTGGCGCTGGTTTAGACGGATTTGGAGACTGTAAAAATTTTGGGTTTAAATTGAATATAAATTCAATTTAAATTCAAAAGGTGAGTGTTTTAACCCACTCACAACTTCTAAGATTTCTTATGTTGGTTAAATTGATTTATGATGTGTTTAAAATTTTATTTATAGCTATTTGGCGTATATTTCATCATTTTCTTAGTTAAATTGCATTCAATTAATTTACGCTTTATTTAATTTATTATTGCATTTAAAACTGTCAGCTAATTGTTAATTTAAAACCGACAGTTAAATTTTTAGTTAAATTTTTTTTTTGCATATAGACTCCTAGTTAAATTTATTTATTATTGCATATAAACTACAGTTAAACAGTTATTTAACTCATTATTGAAATTAACTGTCAGTAATGAATTATTATTTGTTAATGTGATTGTTTGAATTTGGATGGTGATGGGATAAATGGATGTATGATTTTGATGGATGAATGGATGTTTATTTATATTAACTGCAAGTTATTATGCATTTTCATCTCATTCGGGATTGCGGTTTGAAATGATATACAACCGTATTTTTATTTTTAAATTGCGGATTGAAATGATAAATATCCGTATCACTTGATCATAAGATAGAAAATTTTATACAGGCACCGCGGTATATATATAAAATTATTTTTGAAATGATTTCTATGGTTTGGATAGGATACGGTTTAATAAATATTAAATTTTGATATTATATAAATATTATTTTATATATATATACATATATAGTTAAATTTTTGAATTTAAGCTATGTATAAAATCTGTTAAATAAAATAAATAAGTTGAATAATGGAGTTTGAAAATTTATAATATATGGTCAAGTACAGGTTTAAGATATGGTGTATATATAGAGAGTTTTGATGATTTGAACCAATTAAGATTGGAAGGTAAATTGAAAATTTATTTGGAATTGAGCTTATTAAAAAATTAAACTCCATAAGTTGATGTAAAACCTATTAAACTTGAAATTTTAAAGGTATGATATTATATCTTAATTTTTTAAAATGAATAATTCTAGTATAAATAAATGGAAGGAAATATTTAATGTTAATAAATTGAGTTTTATTTTAAAATGGCGATGGATCTATTATGTAAACATTTCAAAACTAAATAATAGGACAATGAATTGTTGAATAGAAATTCCCAACCTCAGTTTTGAAATTTATTAAATACTCAAAGTTTGGAAATATTGAAATCGAAATGTTTTTATTCAAACTGAAAGTGAATCTAAAAAGTTATAGGTTTAGACTGAATTTAAAATGAATAAAATTGTAAAGGCGTGGAAATTATTTACTTTATAAAGAAATTTTAAATTCAACTGTTTTATTTTATATACTATTGAATTTCCAAACCATTTAAGTTTTGGAAGAATGGTTTTAAAGCTACAAATTTCGTAGTTTTATGTTTGAAAGTTATGGTTCAAATGTTTGGTTTCCAATTATTATAAATTTTAAAGCAATATGATTTTGGAAAAGAAATATATTTGAAATAAAATGATATTATATTAATTTGGGTTTTATAAAATAATATCAAATGAGTTTGTCATGTAATGGAAAGGATATCGTATTTATTTGGTTTTGAAATAGATATTATATTCTGGTTTTGAAAGTATAATTATTTCTAAATGACTGCGGTGTTATAATAACATTTGGTTGTTGAAGTGACCGAGATCGGAAGTTGTCAAAGTCTCTGCCAACTCCGAAAACCACTTTAACAACCGTGTACGCAGTGGAGATTCCAAAATGAAGTAGGATGGTGGCGACGTTTCCTATAATGTAAGTACGTGGACCCAACTCCCGTGAGTTGGCATAAGGTGGCTAAAACAGGAGCGATCGACGAGCCAAGGGGGTTAGCGCCCTTTATCAGATACTCCTCTTCGATACTATACTCTGACTTTGGATTGATTCGGTGGCCACTTTTACTTTTGATTTTAGGGGGGAGTTTGTCCAATGTGGGCGGTAGCTGTGGCTACGCGTTACCATCAGCCCGGAAGCGTAATTGGTATATCAACCCTGGCATTGCCTAGTTGTGCCGTGTCACCTACCCTATCGCGCCTTGTACGAGTTTGGTTTTCTCCCGTAGCCCGTGTGGTATCCTCTGGTGGCTTCCCGATCAGGAGGGACAATGATATTCGATGGACTAATTGGACTATTACGTGATAAGGGGAATATTGGGTCACTCCTTAACGCTATTTAAAAGAAAGTTTATTTTACAATTAGACACTATTATAATAGCGCAATATACTACATAATAAATAGTTTAACGGATCCTTAGGAGATGTAAATCCCGAGCATCTCTTGAGTTACTGCACTCATATTTATTTTTGTTAATTTAACTCACATAACATCTTTTAGTTCTGACTCGAGTGTTTTTGTCTTTTTAAATTCGCTCGGGTCAGTCCGAGCGTTTCAGGATTTGAAGATTTAGCTCTGGAGGACGAAAATGAAGATTTGTATTATTATTATTTATATTATTGCACTACACTCATACTGTTCCGCTGCATTGTTATTGGTATGTGTAAATCTGATATGTATTATGTAAATAGTTTTGTAAACAGATTTATAAACTGTATATTTGATTATTATATTTTATCCTTCTGTTGTGAGATTCTGTTTTCTTTTTATTTCTTTCTTGTTTTTCTTATTTACCCCATAACAATCCGCCCTTCCATATGGTTTGAATTGGCACGTGTGTCGATTTAAATCGTGCAAAAAGACGGGACGTTACACCAGATCTCCAAGCTTTCCTAATCCAAACTCCCCACCCTTCCTTCTCATAAGCTATCTCTGTCCTCCACTCCTCCGTCCTAAAACTCCTTTCCCAAAATTTTATTCAGGCTTTTCCAAAATTACGAAAACCCTAGCCATGTTCTCGACTTCTACATAGTGTTGGGTTCGATTGGTTTGGGCGGCCGGTGGTGCTGTAGTCAGCGGGGAGAGATGGCCGAGGGTGTAGAAGGGTCGAAAGGGAGGCGAGAGTGTGTTTGGAATGCAAGCTTGGTGTTCGACGAAATGGGTAAGAGAGATATTATTGCTTGGAATGTCAAAATTTAAGGTTGATGCATATTTTGGTTACTACTTTTATTTCCAGCAAGTTATCGGTACACTAATTATATAAAAACTTTTAGCTTTTTATTTTTTGATGCATATTTAGTGTTAAAAGTGTTAGGCATGAATTACAAATTTCAATCACCCTTTGAATATTATTATTATCAGTACTAGGACGAACTACGCCCAAGGACTATCGATAGTCAAACTAAATAGAAAACAACAGGTGTTGAAAATAACTGAATGTGGTTAAACTAAGCATTGCATTAGGAAATGGATAATGGGTTCAATTGCACTATAGCACTGTAATCTTAGTTAGGCTATTGGCAATGTGGTTAAACTAAGCATCGCATTAGGAAAACAACATGCTGTTGAAAATAACTGAATGTGGTTTATCAATATTGTTATGCATGTTGATCCAAATTTTAATCATGTAAAGAACATTATTATAACACATGTTGACATGCATATCAATTTGAAGCTCAGGTGATGGAGATTGCAGGAACATTGGGTATGAAGTTGCCTTGCTTGCTGCATACGAAATAGCTTATGGATTATTAGGCATCAAAAAATTACTGGAAAAAAAAGAAATTACATTTAGAAACATATACAACGATTGTAGACAGAGCTATGTGTTAGTTGTATACATAAGTAAAGAATACATATATGTTGTGTTAATACATATAAAAGCAAATTGTTCAATTATAAAGAGTTACTAGTTATATAACTCAAGTATGGGTGATAACTGAAACTATTTGAATAAATTGTTCATTATAAGTTGAAATGTTAATTTAACTTAACATTAACTTATCACTTTGTTACTGGATTATTTTTCCTCATTATAAATTGTTGGGAAAGACATAAATAACAAGAAGTAAATAATAAGTTATTTCAGCTACACCGTAGTTACCATAAAAATATACTCATGTTGAAGATTTTACGACAGGATTTCAACGTAAAGCTTTCAAATTTCAGGCAAGCTGAAGATATGCTCGAATCGCTTCAAAACGATGAAGAAATGACGAAACATGTAATCTTTTTTCGGAGAAATGTTTTGTTGGGTGAGGCGGTAGTTGCATGTTTCAATGTATGATTGTTTTGTTAGTGGTGGATATGGCATAGTGTGAGTGTTGTTGCATCATTGTTTGCATGTTGTATGTAAAATGAATGGTATATTATATGTAAATTTTTATTGTTTGAATTGATGAATTCCATGTATTTGAATTGACAAATTTTAAGTATTTATATTTTTGCAATGTTAGTTTATTCTATTATTTAGGATATGTAAAATATTTATTTAGTTTTTTATAAAAAGTTTTATATATTTTGCCACATTTAAAAAATGTTGTAGAAATATGCTACAATGTTTGAAAAAAAGTTGTAAAACACATATTGCAATATCTAAAAATAGTTTTTATTTGTCACTATTACAACGTTTTTTGCAACATCTAAAAATAGTTGTTATTTGTCACAATTACAATGTTTCTTGCAACATCTGAAAAACGTTGTAAAAGACATTAACCCTATTACAACTTGACATAATACTACTTACGCAAAAACACTATGAAACCTATATTACAATATTTTTTTGATGTTGTAATAGGGTATATTTGCTGTGGTGAAAAGCCATCGGTAAGCCTTCGGAAACCGTAGATAAGGCCGTTGGAATATGAATCTCGTTTAGTAACGCTTTCCGACGTTATCGACAGCCTTTTTCCAACGGCGGCCAACGGCATTTTGGTACTGTTTCCGACAGTCATGTTGGACACATGGCAAATCAGAATGACCAAATTGTCATTCTAAGCCGTCGAAAATGGTCGAAATCCATCGTAGAGAGCCATTGGAAACTGCTCGAAGCCAGCAGTAATTAGGGTTTTTTTTCCTTGTGTCAGATCGCCAGGGCTGGGGACGACAATTGTGAGAAACATATATGGGGTTTTTATACACATTCATGGAGGTAAGTTATAAGGTGTAACGATTATATGATAAGATGAATTTTTAGAACCAAATTGAGAAAATGGTGAAAATCCATCCATACCTAAGCAAGTCTAACATTACAGCACTCCGCTGCAAATTTGGGGTATTTCTGATCAAAACGCTTCCATGCTTCCTCTATCAACTGAGTGTTTCAACATATGTTCTTCCTGCATCCTAACACTATGTCATCTCATATGATGCGCGGTTACAGAAGATGCATATAACCTTTGAAGCCTAGAAGTAATAGGTAAATAATGTGTATTTTTATGCAGGACTTCTTCTACCTTCTTCTTCTTTGGTTTGTACCTTTTCTGATTACATATTTTACAATTCCTAAGATTGATATCTTCTTTTCAAAACAACATGCAACCATTTAAACATGTATCTATTTTTTCATACGGTAAGCCAAAAACCGACATAAGTTTTTTCACTTCATAATGATTTTTGTGTTATCTATCTCATAAAGTCTAAGTAATTCTAGAAAGTCTTGAATTCTTAGGTTCACGAGATCAGATGTCTTCATTTGAGCAAATATTGTTTTCAAATGGCTATGTTCAGCTGAGTTGTCAGTGAACAGTTCTGCTTCTTTTAAATCTAGGGCTCCAGACCTTATATGACAATTTCAATTGATGCTTTCATTTCTAAGTTTACCAATCTTTGACTACAGCTGAGATGTACGGTCTTTGCACTCCTGTGGGAGCAATTGCTTTTCCTTTGTTCATTGGAAAAAAATTCTAAGTTGCATTGGAAGGTGTTGCCTTGCTTTTGTTTGTTTGAATAGCTTTGATTTGTTGGACCTTTTTTTTTGTTTACTCCTTTGGGAGTATTGGTTTCATCTGATCCTTGTGAGGATGAAGCCTCTTTGGAGGTTTGTTTGGCTTTTTGGATGATTTCACTTATTGGAAATCTTTCTGTCTTTTCATTGTTTCTAATAGATTTTTGATTCTTTTTATGTCGTCTTCATCCATTTTTCATAACCTGGTAAGAAGATCAGCAGCAAAGTTAGTGTATCCTGGAATGTATTTGACATCGTAGTTATAGATTTCTAAATATATAGCTAATCTAATTCTCCGAATATTTTCTTCTGGATTGTTTACAGTTTTCTTCTTTAAGAATTGAGCAACAGATTCGTTATCTGTTTCTATTACAAATTGTCTATACAGAAGATAAATTCGTAAATTTTGATTGCTAATTTAATAGCTAGTAACTCTTTGTCATAGGTAGCATATTTAATCTGGATTTTGCTAAATTTTCCATAGGAATATGCTACAACTTCTTTTTGTTTAGCAATTAATACTCCTACCCAAAAATTGTCAGAAGCGTCAATTTGCAATATAAGTAATTCTTCATCTGAAGGAAAATAGAGGATCTTTTGATCCTTTATTAGGTCTTTAATTTTTGTATTTCTTCTTCTTACAAGGTCTTTAATTTTTTATATTTCTTCTTCTTCTTGCTCTTGTAAGGTAATAGGAATTTTGCCTGTGTTCCATCTTCTTGGTTGTTCCCCATTATGCTGTTTATATTTTGCTTGCTCATCTGTGAGCTTTTTTTTTGTAAATTTTGGGTTTTAGCTGATAAATTAGGAATAAATTTTCTACCGTAGTTTAATAATCCTAAGAAATTCTGTAGTTCTTTTAATGTTTTAAACGTATTGGGAAAATCCTTTATTTAGTGTAAATGTTTGTTGCAATTCTATTTGTCCATATTTAATTCCTTTTCCAAGAAAATCTATTTCTTTTTTAATCAATTCAATTTTTTTAGGACTTAGAATAACACCGTTTTGAAATAATATTTATACTACTGCTAAAAGATGTTGTTTATATTTTTCAGCGGAATCAGAGAAAACAAGGATGTCGTCTATATTGACAGTTGCAAAAGGTAAATGTCCAAACATAAAATTCATCCATTTTTGAAATACTTGTGGTGCATTTTCAATCCAAAAGGCATAACTAACCATTCAAAATGTCCTCGTGGACAACTAAAGGCAGTTGATTCTATGGACTGTTTATCGGCAAGTTTTAATTGCCAAAAACCCGATTTTGCGTCAAATTTACTATAATATTTTTCTCCTTGGATTTTTTGGTTAGATGTTCAGCAGAAGGAATAAAATATCCATCAATTTTTGTATAGCTGTTAAGTTTTCTATAGTTTATTACCATTCTTGCTTTTCCCCTTTTAATTTTAGCATGATTTCTCACTAAGAAAGCTGGGGATGAGTGAGTACTGAAACTATTTTGTATTAATTTTAAATTTAATAGGTCTTTTATTTGTTTTGAAAATTCTTCTTTATCAGTTGGAGATACCATGATACTGTTAACTCACACTTTGGCATCTTGGTATTGTTCTATTTGTTCAATTTTACAATACCTTGGTGCTTTATCAAACCATTTTAATGGATTCTCTGAATAAATGGGTTCTAACATATTATGTATTAATATTTCAAATTCGTTTGTGGTTAGTATATTATATGTACAAATTTTTTGTTGTATTACTTTTGGTGTTCTTACATTTTCAATTAATGTAAAAGGTTTTTCACCACTTTGTGCTGCTGGAGTATAATGTGGTGCAATTGTAGCGGGTAGCGTTACTCGAGGCACAAGAATGCCATCTAATTCAAAATGATATTTTTTGAATTTGAATGGAGGGAGATGACGTAGATTGTCCATTCCAAGGATGCAATCACTATCAAATTCCTTTGGTAGTAATACAAAGTCAAAGTTGTATGTTTTATTTTTTCCATGTATATCAGGTATTTATACTTATAAGTTTTTTGCTTTATGAGTAACAGGGACTTGTATACCCATAAAGTCATTTATCATTCCTTTTTTGTCTAAAGGTACCCAGAGTTGCCGGGGAATAAATATTTCTTGTAGTAAACTGGCTTCTGCACCAGAGTCCAGTAATGCGTGCACCGTGAATTCTTGATATTCAAAGATACATATCGTTATTGGAAGATATGTATGTAACTGTGCCTTTCTTTTAAGATCTATGGATCTAATCATGATGTTTTATATTTTCTGTAGGAACCTTTATAACCATTTGGTTTGATTCCTGTTCTTTTTTTAAGTATTCTCATTATTCTTCCTTCTATTGGATTTTCTTGTTTAAAGCTCATACGATGACTGATACCCTTTAATATATCAGGAGTTAATTCAACTTCAGACATTTTATTATATAATTGAGTTCTTTTTAATGTGTTGGGTGAAATTTTATTTTCTTCATTATTTTTTACTATGGTGGAAATGGTATTTCCTGATGCTATAAAATATTCTATAGGTAATTGTATTCTCGATTTAAGTGATTTAACAAAAACTTGAATTCCATTATCGAATTTTAAATGTCTTATGTCGACCAATCATGGTTGAATTGTTTTTCCTAACCCGACTTCGAATAGTTTAACGAATTGTTTTGGTGTAATTGATTTGAATGTAGCAGTGTCATTTAAAGCCATACAATGTTCCCATTGTATGCCAAGAACTTTAGATCTTGATAGAAGTTCTATATTTTGTAGATTTACTGATAATGTACAAGCCTTTTCTATATTTTGATCATCAAGACTTATACCAAAATCAGGATGTATATTTACTCCAAATAATCTATTTTCCAAATTTGAATTAGCTCCTCCAATAATATTATTTAAAGGATTATTGATAGGTCTTTCATCCATATAGACTATCGTTATTGGAGTATCAATTCCGGATCTAAATAACCCTGTAATTTTTAGTTGTATTAGACCAATATGAAGGTATTTCATTTTTGAATATTTGGCTTTTAGTTTTTCTATTTTTTTTTATTTAAAAGGCTTATAGAAGTAAAATATTCCTCTCATTTTAACTCTATATTTCCTTGCATACGCTAAAATACATATGTACGTTGATTTAAAAACCTAGATGTAAAAGTCAAAGGTTTATAAATATCCTTTCTGTCTGAGTGAGGGATTGCCGCTTTTAATTTTTCTAAATCTTCGTCGGTAACTTCAAATTGCTCTCCTATGCTATCTTGTATTTGTGAGTTAGATGTTTATATAAAAGTGTTCAAATATATTCTATATTCTTGATTTGATTCCGACTCTTTATTTCTTGATGATCGGGATGTAGAAACACTTAATGGGGTAAACGTATCATGATCATATATTTCTTCTTCTATAATTGGAAGATCTTCATATTTATGTAAAACAAGTAATCCTATTGGGTCTCCTTGCTATATAATATAATTTTTATCTTTCATACTAGTACTTTTAAATAGTATAGAAGTGTTATTTTTAGAAAGGGGTTATATTAAGCCATGAGTTATAAAAATATTTTCTTTAATATGTTTAGGTAAGTTATAAATTTGCTCGTAATATACTAGTGGGATTTTTATTCGTACATCTAAAAGTACTTCGATTGTGAAGTATCTTCTTAATCTAGAGCATTTTGATGCATATAATGTATAACCTGGAGAATTTATTTTTTCCTTTTTGGGGAGCATAGCACATATAGTTGATGGAATAATTTTTATTTGATTATGTGTTTGATTGATTGTAATCATGCTTATTTTAAAATTATCAAAAGAATCATTAATTTTATCTTCATTTTCGGTAGTGTCAGAATTAACTGATTCAATTTCATATACAGAAGAATTAGCTAGCATCACTAGATATATCTTCTATAGTGCCAACATGAATATCGTATTCTTCGATATTTGATATAACAATATTCTGTATATTTGTAGGACATTCATTAGCATAATGTCCTTCTTTATTATATTTAAAACATTTGCAGCCTTAACGGAAATTTTTCTTTTTAATAGACTTTTTCTTAGAAAACTTGTTTTCTTTTCTAAAAATTTTCTTATATTCTGGTGTCCATTTTTTCCTGGTGATTCGATATTTTTGTTTTGTTCTTCTGTTGAAATTTCTTGTCTTTTTTCTTTCGAATTCAGGTAAACATCCAAATTGTGTGTTAACATCTTCAGTGTACTTTGTACAACAAGAAAATCCCAGTTTTGAGTTTCTAATTTTATTTTTCATTTGTTTGTGTGCACTTGCTTGCTCACAAACCCTTTCCATAGTATCCATACATGCCTTTTTTAATAAACCCATGTTATGATTTTCATTGGTATTGCTTTGTCTTAGAATGTCATATCTTTCTTGTATAATGTTATTCCATGGATAATGTATTTTTGTTAAAAAGCCTTTTACCCAAAACAATTTTTGGTCATTATTCTTTAAATGAAAAAGTAGGCCTATGTATTTGGCAGCAAATTCTTCTAACTTACATATATCACATAATTATATTTTTAATAGTTGTTTTTCATAATCAGTATCTTCTACGAAAGTTTCCCCTGTAAAGTCTTCCATTAGTAATTTTAGTAATTCTCCAAGAGCTTCTTGTTTAGATTGAATATTCCTAATTCTTTGTAATTGATTTGGATTTATCCTTTCAAGGTTTAGTAACCAAGCTAAAGCATCTCTTTTCCAATAACTGGTAGCGTAATGTATGTATTCCATTACACTCATATTCGGAGGTAATAAATAAATTGTTCTGCTTATATGTTGAAGCCATGTTATAATATGTTTTCTTATTTTCCTATGTGGAAGTCTATCTATATTGAAAGTAAGGGTATATGCTGAAGAGGGTTGTTCATTAAAAAAATATTTTAACTGCTTTCTAGAAGAGTGAAACCTAATCCAACCTAATCTAGTACCATGCCTAAGCATTTCAGGGTAAGGATCAATATGTGGACTATTATGTATGTTTTCTTCCCATTCTTTGTCTTCCATAATTATATCAGAGTTAAGATCGTTCATAACAGAAGCATTGTCTGGTGGAGGTGGAGGAGGTTAAATTAGCGCACCTCTACTAGATCCGGCTTTATTGGTGTTTATATTGTAAATAAATTTATCTGATGTATCAGAATTATAACCAGATTCTATGGAATTTTCAGATTCTTGTTCAAAATCATCAAATGAAGAATGTTCTTCATTTGCTTTATATTTAAAATAGTTTATCGCTGTTGGATGTTTTTCATAATAAGAATAAAGTTCTATACTATCAATTTCTCCTGTAAGTTCTTTTTCTTGAAGAATAAGATAATTTTTATAGTAAGTGAGATCAATGTCTTCAACATTTATTTTGTTATTTTCTTCAGAAGTATATTTGACCATTCGAATGGTGTTAAGCGAATGGGTTGTTGGTGTATTACGACATAATTCTAAGATTTCCGTTTGTTTTTGTAGTTTATTACTTATGTCTTTGACTTCTAATTTAATTTCTTGAAGCAGATCAATCATAAAATTATGAATCCTATTTTTAGGTTTTCATGAGTGGGGATATGGACACCATGCTCATACTGTTTAGTATTCAAATTGACACTTATGTCTGTTTAGAATAACAAGCTTATTATTTTCCATAAACGAGGGTCTTTTGAACAAAATGTGCATAAAGCACAATAGTGAATGAAGTGTATATTATATGACTATATTATTGATTAATCGAATACAGAATTCTCTATTGAATTGCGAGGACACAATTCCTTTAAGAGTGGAATCTGTAACAACCCTGGTCGAGGTTAAAATATAATAAATATATTGAAATGAATTTTGAGAAATTAATTTAGAATTTTGGAATTTTAGGAAATAAAATAGTATGTTTTATTTAAAATTCAACTAAGGGTCTTAGTTGTTTTTTGTGAATCCAAAAGTTCTTAAAAATTTATACTACTGAAATAAATGACGTTTGTGAATTTTGGGATTATTTTGAGAAATAAAACAATGATTTTAAAATTTGACTTTAACCGAAAAATGGTATTTTAATAAAAGAAAATTATGTTGGTTAAGAATAAAATTGTGAAAACTATTATATCTGGAAACAAAAGAAGCAAAGAGACTTGAGTAATGGAAAAACAACGGTGGTACGGTGAAAAACAGAAGTTAAGAAATGACGAGATAGAGTAAATAAAAAAATTAGCTCGACAACAAAGAGGTGATGATATGGCTCTTTTAACTTGCAACTTAAACGAACTCAATCCAGTGAAGAGGATATGTATGGAGAAGCAACTTGAGGAGTACCATAGACGTCAAGGGGGTTGTAGAAACTAGGTTCCTACAATGTATTTTAGCATTGCATCGATTATTTGATCTTGTAAGTGTTGGTTGTAATGTCATTGTTAATGTTGTTGTTAATGTGATTGTCGCTATATTAGTTGGAGTTATTGTAATGCTATTATTGTCATTTTTTTATTATTGCTTGTTATAGTTTCAGGCTCATCTTCACTTGGCATTCTCGCTGTTGTTATTACTTTTAATACGCCAACAAAAACTTAGTATAGTAGATATAACAAATTCAAACACAAACATTAGTACAAAATGTTAACAATAACTTATTACAGTAGATAAGTGAAACATAACCACCATCTAAACATCACTTCTACTAATCATTTCCTATATATTCCACTAATGTTCCACTAGTTCTTCTCTTAGATCAAGATGAGCTTGTGGATCTTGAATGTCTTGTATTCTTTGCAAGTATTCGGAAAAAATATTTAGTCCTTAAAAGATTTTTCTTGAAATGCTATAGCAATGTCTGGATAATTTCTTAGTTAGAGCTCGTACCCACCACGTTCTTCTTCGACAGTCATATTACGTAAAATTATACACCAGTATATGATATTAGACAATACTGTCAGATCATGGTAGTATACGTCTTTTCTTAATAAATGAAACCAACCTTGAAGCACCCCAAACGCTCGTTCCATATCTTTCCTCAAACTCCCTTGTTGTTTGCTGAACCTAGCTTCTTTTGCACTATTTGGTCTTCCGTAAGCTTACATAAGTGTTTTCCACTTTGGGAGATTTCATCTACCAGATAATAACCCATGGAATGATATTTTCTCTTATTTTGTAATTTCATGGAGGTGATATGTCATTAAATAAGTCATTAATAAACAAGACTGTTGTAGAACGTCAATATCATTCAGTTAAGCTGGTGCTTCAAAAAATGCATGTCATATATACAAATTGAACGAAGCAACACCTTCCAAGACCAGAGTTACCTTTCGCAATGTCCTGTATATTGGCCCTGCAATGCAACTGGATAGTTTTTCTACCTCCAATGCATAAAATCTAAGCCACCAAACATACCTAGAAATCCACATTGAGATCGCATTGCTGGCAATCTATCATTCTCTTGAGGGGTAGGGGATCAAAGATATTCTTCATCAAACGAACAAACAACGGTTTTGCGAATTTCTTTCATACATATTATTGTCGTTGAGACACCAATCTACACTTTATCATCTTGCAAATCACCAGAAGTTCCATATGATATCATGCGAAGTCCAGCCATAACCTTTTGCAGTGGAGAAACTCCAAGTTTGTTGATTCCATTTCTTCTATGGGTGAACAAAATGTTTGTCTCAATTACTTTGTCAAGAACCCGATTAATGATATTCTTCGACATATGGAATCTCCGTCTAAAATCCACGTACCATACACGGGGTTTGCTGTAAAATAATCATTGATCAATTGATTATGACCGTCAGCATAGTCACATCCATATCGCAAGTCTTTTCTTTTAACAACGTTGTCTCCTTGGGATGATGTAGAGCTTTCAGCAATTTCATGGGCCATTAAATCCCTCCTTTTAGTAGCGAACATTCTTTGTTGAATAAAACAATGTTTAATAAAATCGTCCGAAGATGATGATGACGATGACGAAGAGGAGAAGCACCATAAACTTTTTAGAGAACTCATTCAATATAAGTAGAAGAACGGTGGTGATTAGTTTGGTAGTTTGAATGAGTATGTTATTCGCATCCTTACTTTTATTTATAAGCTATTGATGTTTAAAGGATAACGAAATCTCGTAAGATCCAGTCATATGGATTAAAGAATGGTAATGTGTTAGTTCACATCAACCATTGTAACCACTGATTAAAGCTGATTGATGTTAATTCAAGCCGATGGATATCAAGAGGTCGGGTTTTGTATGAAGCAGAGTTAAAGCCATTGGACCTAATGGTCATATTAGTTGATGTTGATGAAAGCTGATGGATGTTAGGAGGTCGGGTCTTTTCTAAAGCAGAGTTAAAGCTGATGGACCCACTGATCATATTGATTAAAGCTGGTTGATGTTGATTAAAGCCGACGAATGTCAGGATGTTGGGTTTTGTCTGAAATAGAGTTGAAGCTGATTGCCCAATAGTCGTATTGATTAAAGTTGAATGATGTCGGTAGATCAGGTCAGTGTAGACATTATACAATGCATTGCGGGGATTAAAGCTGGTGGATGAGGAGTGAGAATGACAGCATTGTCGGGTCAAATCGGCACTGTATCCACGTTGCATTGTTTCACACGGGCAATGTATCATGCTATAAAAATATCATTTCGCTTTCTATACTTCTCTTCGTTATTATCGTAGCAGTGGTATATAAAAATGGTCGATTACAATCATATTTCTTTCCCGTCCTTGTATTCGTACGAAGGTATGTTACAACATAATAACCCACTGAATACATCCTTCCCTCAACCACCGACCGAGTGGTACATTGAAATGGAGGAAAGACACAGTGCCAATGTAAAAGAGCATGAGATGGAAGTCCAAGAGCACATGCGGTTGGAAAATTGTAGACGTCCAAGAGAAGAGCGGCGGAGACATAACGGAATAAGAAAACGAAGGAATGAAATACGACACTAAGTTCCCCACATAGATCGAGAGGTTAATTCTCCACAGATCTACTGTAACTGTAGGGCTTCTTTTCTGTATGCTGTTGTAAGTAGTGGAACATACATTGATTGGCGGCACTACAGATGCCGTAATTCTTCTTATGGTTGTGGACTTTGGCAATGGATTGACGATCCACTTCCTAACCGTGCAATTGTTTATGCTAACGAACTTGGAAGCCAAATTCAGATCCTTCAAAGGACGTTGGGTTCAATTAACTTATCAGGTGGTCAAAGGCAGTTTTTAATCATCAACTGTCGTGTTTGTTTTCTTGTTCATTTTCCATAATGTTGTCGTGTTTTACTGTTATTGTCTTGTTCGTTTTCTATGAAAGCAGTTATTTGTTGACTTCATACGTTAAGTCTTGTTGTTATTGTTTTCCTTGGGTTAAATGATGTTATTATGTTAAGTGCGTAATAGATTATGAAAACACAAACTTTACTTGAAATTGAAAGTACATATAACTTACTGATAATGCAAAGAACTAGCTGAAGGTAATTAACTTGACAAACATACTTAAACTTACCCAAACATCATTCAAATTGTCTAATATATTGAACCCAGATATTGTATGCACCATGTTCAACAAAATAAATGTGATACTCCCATAAATAATGGGAATCAAACGTAGCTTGTATTAACTGAAATAGATCTTCTTCTTCACTATTTTTATAATGATTCTATATCTTTGACAAGCTCTAGTAAACATTACAAAAGTGCTCCGAGTTTCCAAAATCCTTCGAATTAATCTACAATCAGGATGATTGTTAAAATTCTCGTTTAGAGTGACCCAAAAATCTTGCTCCATCTCCTCTTCCGTGTGTCCACGGTCAGTTTCTATATACGATTTGATTAGTAATAATAATCATCGGCAGTCCGGCTTTATGTTTACATTTAAGATTATCGATGACATTTAGAATAATTGAAGATGTTGTGAATTTTCAGTACAGAACTTTGGTTAAAATAGAAAGTTCATGATTCGCGTCTCGTGAGTCACGTGCCTTTTAATTAACTACGTGGAAAGCATCTACAAACATGAATATAAACAAACGCAGCTATGTTTGTTCCTTCACATAGTGATTTACACATAGTCAAACAAAATTGGAAATCAAAAGCTGATACAGTTATGCAAACATTACTAGCAAGTACGTATACGGAAAATACACTGGTCCAATGCAAGTAAATAAAAAATAATGATAATACACTGATACAAACACTACTAGGACATACAAACCACTGAAGATAATAACTTTGCTAGGAAATACATTACAAAAATAATACAATGATACACATGGATAGGACATGTGATGGTTTGAATTTTTGGGCAATAGCAATTTGATAATCTTCATTAATAATCATTTATATTTGGTAATATTGGTTTAATAATTTTCTTTTATAAATAATTAATTTAGCAAAATTAATCTTTTCAAAAGCTAATAATATTTAATTGGTAAAATTTATCTTTCAAAGCTAACAAAAATGTGTTCTATTTATAATGTATATATATGTATAGACATTGTGAATAGGAAAACTTTGGTTTGAATTTAATAAAAATATTTTCAAATTATAATATATATATATATATATATATATGTATATATTGTGATTTGGAAATTATGTTTTAAATTCAATATAAAGTTTTTTTTTTCAAAAGGATATTTAAAGTTAATTCTATATTTTCAAAACCAAATATTTATTTAACTAAAAGTATTTTAGCTTAAGTTTAAGTAAAATTTAATAAAAGGGTTTGTTTTACTTTTTTTTAAACTTGCTTGATAAATATGATTTGTAAATGTATATTAAAGTTTAAAACATAATTCACAAACATTTAAAACATATAAAAATATAAGGAAACAATTATGACATAACATATATTAATATTAGAACATAAGTAATTAAGAAATATATATATATATATATATATATATATATAATAAAGGTTTAAACACTTGCAAATATTTAATACTTATTTTTACATTTGTAAGCTTAAAATACATGTAAACAACATGTGTAAGCTTAATATATTCCATAATTACAAGTGGAAACACTATTTCTCTTAAAATTTAAATATAAATAATAAGTATTAGAGAAACCTGACCATTTTTATTTTCAGTTCAAAACATCTTCTTCCTCTCAATCATCTTTCATTGTCAAAACTAAAAAGAAAACTAAAATAAAATCAAAACAACTGTTTCAACTACAACTAAGCTAGATCAGGTTCAAATTCAACCGCAACATCAGTTTTCAAGCTTCAGTTTCAAATTTCAATTCAACTCAAACATCACGTTTAGATTAAAAACAAAGTTCCTGGAACAAGAAACCCTGTTCTCTGCTTCTCTATTTTCCCTGCTTTCATTTTGCTGGTGAGTAAACTTTTCCTTTAAAAACAATTTTAATCAATAATTTATCTTGAAGCATGCTTGAAGTAAGATTGTAGAGATGTTGCATGTATAAAATTATGTGTTGCTTGTATAAAAATGTGAGGATTTTCTACGCATGACTGTGTATTTCTATAAGCAAGTCTCTGTGATTTAACAGGTATAAAATAGGTTCAAAAATCGTTTTCTACCTCTCCAATCTTCAATAGCTTATGACCTTTAAAGGAAATTTATTTGTATTTACTAGATTCAACATTTAAAAATACTATAAAAAGTATAATTGGAAAGAAATATTCAGAAAGAATAAAATATCAAAGATGAACAAATATAAGTCAAAATTTAATAATCTTAATTCCTTTTTTTATTATATGAACAAATCCGTGGTTGAAAATTATGAATTTTGATATAAAATTCATGATTTTAAAGTATGTGAATGTTGTGATACTCTAAGTTGATCAGAATTTGGGTATTCATCGATTGTCGACGAACAACGAAATGATAGTGGCCGTGAACAAGGCTGGAGGTATTGTGGAGTATGGAGATTGATGGAAAATTGAAAGAAGGATTTTTTTTGATGACTGTAGTGGCCAAGGGACATTGAATTAGGGTTCGACGCTTGGTTTTGGTCGAGAAGACAGTGGAGGTGATTGCGGCATCATAGGAGTATCGAAGTTGATCACGAGGAGGGGGATCGATGCTGGGGTTCGAGACGCGGCTTTGGACGAGGCGGTTGAATTTCTGGTGGTGGAGTTCGTCCTCGACGAGGTGTTCTATTGAGATGTTTGGGTTTCAGTGGTAATCTAAGTGCTCGATTTTGATTTGCTATCGAATTCTTTCATCTGGGTGGTCGTGTGAGACGCAAGGATGTCATCGACTGATCGATGATCGAAGGAATTGTCGAAGACGCGTGAAGTCGACGTGCACGTGCACGTCTGTGTTTGTTTTGCCTTGGCGTTGGGAAGAAGAAGGGTTGGTTTGAAGTTTTCTTGTGTTTGACTCGAGGAGAGGATGTACGCGAGTGTTTCTCGGGGAAAGGTTGTAGTTGTCTCGGGGTTTTGCTAATTTGGGCTCGGGTTGTTTTTGTTTTGCTTTCCAGGTTTAAATTTTTTTAAATTTAAACATGTACGGGTTTTAAAAATCAAATGAAACAAGATTCCAATTTTAAACAAAGAAAAGAACATGTTTTATGAAATAAAAATCAGGTTTTAAAAATGTTTTAGTTTTCAAAAAGAAATGTTACTAAGTTTTTAAAAAAAAATGTATTTTAAAGAATATGTTTTCAAAGAAAAGGTAAATATAGTTCAAAATATATTAGCTAGTTTTCAAAAGAAATAAAAATGGACGTTTTCAGAAGGAAGTTTTTAAATATAAAATAACTAAGTTTTTAAAGTAGTATAATGTGAGTTTGTTTCCAAAGTAAATTTATTTAAAATAAGTTTTAAATAAGTTCTTTTTAAGAATTAAAATGTTTAAGTTTGTTTTTGTTAAAAGTAATTATATATTAGGTTAATCTATTAATTAATTCCAAAATGTTATCAAATCAAATTTAATGATGTTTGATTTAAGATGTAATTAAGGCAAGTGAATCAAACTTTAATTAATCTTAAATGGTTTTATATGGTAATAACAAATTAATCTCAAGCATATAAATTAAATAAGATATAAATGAGCAATAAATTAAAATAAAGTATTTATCTTTAATTAATTAAGGTTGTGATTAATTAAAGATAATAAAGTAGTGAGACTAATTAAAGGTTTATCACTTAATGAAATTATTGTGGGTTAACTAATTTATGTTAATAATCAAGAATAATTACTTAATGAAAGTAATTAAGGGATAGTTAATGAATGTAATTAATTTAAGGATCATTAACTAGTAATTAATAGTTAATTAATTAATGTAATTAATTTAAGATAATTAATTATTTAATTAATTAAGGATAATCACTTTGAAATTGATTAAGTATAATTACTTAGTGTAAATTAATAAGTATAATTATTTAGTGTAAGTAATTAATGGATAATTATTGAATATAATTATTTAAGGGAAATTACTTAATGGAAGTAATTAAGGATTAATTACTGAATAATTAAAGGATAATTAATTACTGAATGTGATTAATTAAGGTTAATTAATGAATGTGATTAATTAAAGATTACTTGCTAAATGTAATTAATTAAAAGAGTAATTAATTAATGAAAGTATTTAGAGGATCAATTACTAATGTAATTAATGAAAGTAATTAAAGGACTAATTAATATGAATGGTTAAAGGATAATTAATTTGTGTAATTAATTAAAGGCTAGTTACTTAATGTAATTGAAAATAATTAATTATGGATGATTAATTAAGATAACGATTAAAGGATGATTAATTAATTGGTTTGTAATTAATTAATGTTAAGTAAGAAGGATTTAAAAGTGATTGAAGTAATTAATTTAATTTATTTAAATTAATTAGAAATGATGTGAATAATTAATCTTGCTTATGCATGGTTAAATGATATTGAATTCCTTGGATTATCTGATATGTGATATGTGCTGCTTTGTGATATGTGCTACTTTGGTTGAATTGTGATAATGGATTATCTATTTGTGATAATGTGAATTATTCTATCTATGTGCATATATTACTCTAAATATAAAGTAAATTATTAAAACTTAAAATAACTTGGACATTAAAACATTGTTTTGGATTTCAGTAAGACCGGGATCAGATTTCTAAATTGGATATCCGAAAACCACATCGATCCAAATTAAACGATAGGTCGTGAAATCTCAAGTGAAGATCAAGATGAAGACTCGAAGTGTAAGGGCTATTTGTCATTAATTCCGAGGGTGATTCCAAAACAAGTGTAACGGAGATAGTGCTTTCAGTTTCGAGATGAAAATTCATAGTGCAAGGGCTATTGTCGTTAACTCTAAAGGTGATTCCAAAATGATTGTAACGAGATAGTGCCTTCGGTTTCGTTTGAACCCGGAAAGAACTTGTATGGATTGAATGCTTTCAGAACATCGTCATTGGAGGGCGATGAGCATTCTAAGATATGTGTTCTAAAAAGGTAATCGTAGCCTCAAGCCTCAGTCAACCAAGAATGGCTAAAACAGGGAAGATGCAACAAGGCTAAGTGGGTAGCCCCCAAGTATGATAAGATTTTTCCCTGTCTAGAGGTCCCTTTTATTCGGCTGTGTGGGCGGTTGGTCGTGCCAACTATGGGGTTGTCTTATTCGGGATTATCCAATAAGGGATGGTTCTGGTCTTGTGTTGCAGGAGATCAGGGTGGATCCTTGGTACTCTCATCTAGACCAGGTACTATGACTGGCAGTATCCCAGTAGCCTTGCCATTGTATGGAATCCAATCTCCAATAAGTGGTCTCGAACTTGATTGTATACCTATGTACACTGGAATTTAATAATGTAACAATTTCGGCTATGTGAATATTTATTTGAAAACCCTAGGCACTATTATAATATCACTGGATTTTCTATCAAATGTTTTGGTTAACGTAAGGTAAAAACCCTACATGTTTATTTGTGTCGTGGTCTTACGAGATACCTATGATTTCACATGATTTTTAAAGTTAAACAATTTTAACCTGTTCACTCACATCAGACTCATGTCTGACCAAGAGTTTATTTTCTGTTTTCTTAAACGCTTGGGTACTCAAATTTTTACGAGTAGCCAAGAGATTCAGGTTAGCTTTGATGAATTTCGGAGGAGATTTGGAGTAGGAGGCTTCAGCATTTATAGATATAGTGTTTCCGCTATGTTGATGAATTGTAATGGATTATGAGTCGTTTGATGGACAGGTCTTCAGAACTGTCTAATATGTGATGTATAAGTATTGTACCTCTGACAGATGTTGTATATTATGTAATAACTATGTGATTAATATATTTTATTTGTTCCGCTGTGAGATTCTGATATTGTTTAGCTCTTTCTTTCCTATCTTTTCTCTTTTCTATCCCTTTTCCTTAATGATGATGCGTCTTTCTGTGGGATGAAAGGCGGGTCGTCACAGCAGGTATCAAGGTTGAGAGAATACCTAGGCTTTGGAGTGATATCTTTCTTGAGAGAGCGTACTTGTATTCATATATATATATATATATATATATATATATATATATATATATATTCCTACAAATTTGTTGGGTTACCTGTTCGGTTTTGCCAACATGAGTTCTTTGGTTGGGGTTAGTGGTGTGTGTGGTACGATTACCTCCAATGGAAGAGGTCCGAGTGTTGAGGTTGGAAGAGTAACTGCCAAGGCTGTAGACCCAATACCGCCTCGAGTAAGCTTTTGCAGCATTTAGTAAGGATTTCATCAATCTCTTAGGATAATCTTTTTAAAGGTTCAGAATCCATCATTGAAGTGCGAGCTTGGTTGCGCTCTTATGAGCGGAATTTCTAGAGTTTGGATCAGTCGGAAGTGCAGAAGTGAGTGAGGGCGTCTTGGTAACTATAGGAAGGAGCAGCTGAGTGGTGAGACGAAGTAACCATGGATGTTCCCGAAGATATTTTCTCTTGGAGCAAGTTTAAGGTAGTATTAGAAGAATAGTTTGTACCTACCGCAAGGAAGACTCGGCTATATAAGAATTTTTGGATCTTAAGCAAGGGAATTCGTCTGTATCGGAGATAAGACTAAGTTCAGTAAGGTGTGTGTGTTTGGTTTGAGGCCTGAGTTTCTTAAGAAGATGACTGTCCACCTTAAGGCTTGTTGGTTGTTATGGCTATGAGGATTAGAAGAGCTTATGGATTAGAAGTCCTGTGGCACCTGTATCAGTACCGAGTGGGAATTCTTCCAATCAGGAGGCAGCATTGCAGCTCAGAAATGTTCTGTGTGCCAACAGGAAGGTCATCTGGTTAAGCAGTGTCCTAGAGGTGGAGCTCAGACGCAACAAAGTGGACCTTTTTATTTGATGGTTCAAAAGTCTTTGGGTTTCAACTATGAGCAGCCCAGGCATATGGTGAAAGCTTGCACACTTCTTCAGGAAGCTAAGTTGAATAAATGTTTGCTATTGAAGGGTTTGACCTTATTTTGGAATTTAAGTGGATTAGTTAGACAAGCATAAGATGGTCTAATTTGTGAAGAGAGAACAGTATCTTTCAAAACTGAACTGGGTTGGAATGTAAAAGTGACTTGCAATAGTTCAGAAGTTCGCTGAGTAATCTTCTGCATGTTGTTGAGGCATCTCAAGAAGAAGTAGAAGCTATCGAAGTTGTCAGAGATTTTTCCTAGGTATCTTCAAAGAAGTCAAAGGTTTGCCCGTATAGGGAGTTGGGTAAGGTGACCATTAGGAATAAGTATCTCTTGCCTCGTATTGGTAATCTTTTTGATCTTCATGGCGCTTCTGTGTTTCTCAGTTATATCTAGTTTCGAGTTTTCACCAGCTAAGGGTAGCTTCAGACAGTACCCTTGACTGCATTCAGAGAACTCAATTGTTTCTTTGAGTGGTTGGTTATGTCTTTTGGGTTAACCAACACTCCAGCTTATTTTATGGATCTGGTGAACCATGTTTTCTGGGATGTGCTGAACTACTCTGTGCTCGTGTTCAGTGACGGCATCCTCATCTACTCCAAATTAGAGTTGCGCGGCGGAAGAAAAGTAGTAGTTGTGCAAGAGTGCAAGCAACCTCAGACTCCTCGAAAGTTCACAGTTTTCTTAGATTAGCAGGATTCTACAGAAAGTTCATCCGGGATTTCTCTCGATTTTTTCTCAATTGACCAGACTAACAAGGAAGGGAGTGAAGATCAAATGGAACCCCTGAGTGTGAAAAGTAAGTTCGAGGTCTACTAATGTTTGTGGGGTGGAGCTTGTGTTCTGGTTTTCGGAGGATCTTAGGAGGATCATTTTGTTGGGTAGGATCCAGAGATCGGCTTGTTCTTGTTCCAGATTTGTTGAGAGGCATCAACGAAGGTTGAGCTGATCAAAAATGGTTGAAGGTAGCCTGGGATCGTCAGAAGAGTTATGTGGATAAGAGACGGAATTATTTGGAAATCGAAGTTGGAGATTTGGCATTGGTTAAGGTTTTCTTCAATCAAGGAAGCAATAAGATTTGGTAAGACTGGAAAGTTAGCTTCGAGGTATATGAGACATTTCCGTATTCTCGAGAGGATTAGTTCTTTGGCCTACGTGATTGAATTACCAGTCCAAATGGATGGGATTCATAAATTATTTCCTGTATCTTATCAAAGGAAGTTATGTATGATCCATCACTGGTTGTAGAACTAGAAGTTTAGGAAGATTTGGAAGTTGAGTAGGACTTGACTATGGTCAGACATCCTATTCAGTTTATAGATCGTGTTGAGAAGGAGCTTAGGATCGAAGTAGTGTAGCTAGGTAGGATTCTGTGGAGCGAGGGTCCCAGTGATTGTACCTGGGAAACGCTAGATAGTATTAGAAAGTCCTATTCTGAATTATGTCAGAATAGTTAGGTTTGTTTGTTTGAATAAATTAGTTGCTATGGCTGATATGTATGCTTTGTTGTTTGAATATAGAAGTTTTTGGTTGGATTATTAACTCATCTTTGCTTTTAAATTTCGGGGACGAAATTCTTTTAAGGGGGAGGAATGTGATGACCCGAAATTTTAGGCAATAGCAATTTGATAATCTTCGTTAATAATCATTTAAATTTGGTAATATTGGTTTAATAATTTTCTTTCATAAATATTTAATTTGAAAAAATTAATCTTTTCAAAAGCTACTAATATTTAACTGGTAAAACTTATCTTTCAAAGCTAATAAAAATGTATTCTATTTATAGTGTGTGTATATATGTATAGACATTATGAATAGGAAAACTTTGGAATGCTGTCTTGATTTGAAACAGCAGCCCATGAGTTTTCGAACTCGTTTCGACTGTGTCTTGGGCGTTACTCTGAACTATGGGTTGGAATCCCCTCTGTATTGATTTTGCAATTCATTGCCTACTTTTTTTTACGTGTCTTCATATATGTTCATACATACATTTGTATGTGTGTATGCATGTATTGTTGAAATTGCACTGCAGTTATTTTTGGACTTGGTTTGAAAGCTTGATTTTGCGAAAATAATTTGAGTTCGATTTTGATAAAACTGTTATTTGACTACGGTCATTCTTGAAACTTGCTGTTCGATTTTTGTTTTGTCCAAACTCGCTGTTTCTTAGATCAGTGGGCACTTTGTTTGTACTCTGGTATATGCAGTCGGGGTTCTTCACTGACCTGTACCTATTGTTGCTTGATTCTGCTCTGACTCGATGATGACTTTGACGTTGTTCAATGACTTATACAATTTGTAATTTCTGATGCAAGCTATCTCTTTCCGGCTTGTACCTTGAGTAGTTGTTGTTGTCTCTGTCCATTTGCCTCTAGTTACTTTGGTTACTGGTAATACTTCACTTGCTTGTAGTTGTGTAGTTGGTTCATCATGACGTCTGGTTGACACTTATTACCCTCCCAGTGCTGTCAGTTTCATGTAGTATTTGGGTTCACCGACCAATCCTGATGCATTGAATTGAGACTGCTGCATGACTTTGTTGTTCAATTTTTAGCCTTGACCACTTTGGCTCCGACTTGACGCTGAACTTTGGCATTGTTTTGCTTTGATCGAATATGTATACCTGTTGTTGCTTTCATGATGCAAAGTCTTCATATTGCATTATATAGTCATTGCTTTGATTCCTTGTTGTCAGGCTTGAAGTCTTGATAGTATTGAGTCTATAGCTTTTTGTTGGACTGGATTTACCTATTATCTTGTAATCTGGTTCAACCCGGAACAATTTTGACCAGATTGCATGTGTATTTACATATGCCATTTTACACTGTTAGGGTTACATTGCCTTTATTTGTGCTCGAGTCTGTTGCATTGATGCATTGTATTCATTTGCATTTGGTTATTGAATTTCACTGGTGACATTATCCTCGTTTGAAACTGCTCTGAGTCTTTTACTGTTTTGTGCTGTGGTGCCATATCTTGGTGCTCTCACCTTCATTCTATTACTGTTTCACTTGTTGCTATTCCTTTGAGGCAGTTCATGATTGCTGCCCCTATTTGTTGGTTGATTTGAACTATGGTCGAGGCTTGATTTTATGTCTTGACCATTTCATTTGAATTTATACCTGTTTTGAACCTAGCTAATAGCTCGGGTTTGACCTTGTGCCCGTTTGTGAACTTCCATTGAGCTTTTGTGTACATCATCACTGTAGTGGCAAGGCAGTGCACGCAAGCATGTACTGCAGCCACAGGGTATGGCTTTTATGATATTCTATTTTGTTTTGATTTATTGATCTTTTGCATATTCCATATGCGGTAGTGGCGAGGCAGTACACGCGTGCGTGTACTGCAGCCCTACTCGAATTGACGTTTTAATTGATATTTCAATTGTTTGAACTGTTTCATTTATTCAATTCAATATGTTTTGAATCATATTTGATTTGGTTTAATTTAATGATTTTCTCGATATCTAATTATATTTTTGATAATTAGATTATGAGTTTCTAATTATTTACTTAATAATTAATTTTGTCGTTAATTGCCGTTTAGGCGATTCTGTTGTTTTCTAAATTATCTTCATTAATAATCTTTTTAATTTATCTTTGTTGATAATTTGGATTTGCTGATTTGTTGTTTAACACTGTTACGTGTTATATTTATTGTTATCCGATCTCTTTATTTAAGGATCGGATAGACGAGATTTATTGTGACTGTCGTCTATTTGTTACTTAATTATTATTGCTTTTGTGCACTAATAACTGAGTTTGAATTAGACTGATCCGTGTATTATTTTCTTTGAATTTAATACCCGGGTCAGACCGAGTTATTATAGGTTGTAGATATCTTGTTTTGGATTGCTGATTGAGCTATGAAGTTTCTTTATATCATTTGGAGTAGTCGTTGTCATAGTATAGGAAGATATGTATTCTTGTATATTATATACGATAATGTACATGTATATGTAACTTCCAGAGTCACAGTTGTAGTTGTATCATATGTACTGTATCACATGTATTGTAACTGACATCAGTTATTATATATATGAGACTTTTTGTTTTATCTATGTTCCGCATTTATATTATATGTGTTATTATTATATTTATTGTCCTAAACTATTATGAACCATCGTAGTTCATTTTATACTAGAATTGGGTACGTCAATGGGTGCAAATGAATAAGAGATGAAAAATAAAAATATATACCGCTCCTATCGAAATAACCAATACTAGTTAAGGCCTAACTACGGATGGCCGCTCCTATCCAGCCTTATTCTTCGTGATAACAGACAGTTTTTCCATTAATACTCTTTGTTATTATGAGCATAGAGGTGGGGCGTCACAGTTGGTATTAGAGCTTGGAGTTTATGGACATAATATAAAACATAACTTGGATGGAACATGTGTTACAACTATTAGTCGATGTTTTATTGTGCTTTGAGTCAAAACTAAAGTTTTGGAATTATGATGAAATTTTAAAATATCTTTATTTAAAAATAAAAGTGAAACTGTGTTTTAATGATTGGTTGACTTGTGTTTTGCTTATCAGAGTGCGCAGCGGAAACAGTGACATTGTCTTCGCTGAGTACGGCTGATAACCTTTTTGATTGAAAATCAAAATATGAAATTGAAATAAATTTCATTTGTTGTTCACATAGCTGTGTTTAATTTGTTTTCTTTGAAAATTTCAAATCCGATTTGAGGATTCGAAGCGACTACAGTTATGTGATTTTGTTGAGATTTTTGCTGTTTTGAATTATCTTCGTTGAAGATATATTTAAATGATTTCTTTGTTTATTTTATGGTATACGTGCAAATTTATGTTGCACGTTACTACATTAATTTTACGTTAAACCGATGTTTGGTTTTGAACGTATTTTATTGCCGTTATTTCATAACGGGATTTTCACATCGGTGCTGAATTTTTGAAGCACGGTGTTTTGTTGACAGTTTTAATGAAGGAAAATTCACTGGTATTATATTTTGATGATAATCATTATGATGAGATTTTGACGTTTAAAAGTTTCTGTCGCTTTGACTTCAGTAACCGCCAAATTTTAAAGTGGATTTTTAAGCGGTTATCCCGTAATGCTGATTTTGAGATCCGTTTTTACGGTGTTTTGAGAAGTACAATTTCCTTATCGAAATTGTTACAGATGTTGCTGTTTTTATCAAGGATTTGCAAATTGTTTTAAAAATAAAAATTGTTTTCCAAAATTTTTATGGTTTGCGCTTTCAAAAGCATGAGGAAGCGATTTAAACGTTTCAGCAAAATCGAGGACTATGAACCCTTTCTTTTGCTGATTCGCTTAATACCGGACTTATCCGTTTGAGAATGTAAATTATTACTTTTATAAAATAAATGAAATTGTTTTCATAATTTTTATAGTTTGCGCTTTCAGAAGAATGAGAAAGTGACTTAAACGTTTGAGAAAAATCGAGGACTACGACCCCTTTCTTTCTTAATTCCGGACTTGTCCGTTTGAGAATGTGAAATATTATTTTTCTATACACAATTTTGCACTTTCAAGGGAACGATGAAGAGAATTAAACGATTTAGTAAAACTAGTGGTTATGGGACATGTGCGTTTGCTATTTTGGTTAACTCCGGACTCGTTAATTGAAATATTTGATGATTTTCGTGTGCTTTCGAGCCACTATGAGGACCTTCGGGTCATATGAGGACCTTCGGGTCAAATACTAGTACCAGACCTTCGGGTTATATGTTGGACCTTCGGGTCATTTGTTGGGCGCCAAAATTATGTTGACGGTACTTGGTAGGCTTCGGCCATATGAGATGCATGTGCGGCGTAGCTAAAACTCGCCATATGATGGAATCTATCCAACCTTTTATGTTGATTTTCTAGTTATCTTAATTGATTCTAGATATTTGTTGTTTCCAATTATCTGCAGGTAATTGGATATTTTTTGATATGAGATTCTGATTATCGTTTTTGATAATTAGATATTTGTTGATTCTGATTATCGTTTTTGATAATTAGATATTTGTTGATTCTGATTATCGTTTATGATAATTAGATATTTGTTGATTTTGATTATCGTTTTGATAATTAGATATTTGTTGATTCTGATTATCGTTTTTATAATTAGATATTTGTTAATTCTGATTATCATTTTTAATAATTAGATATTTGAGATTCTGATTATCGTTTTTGATAATTAGATATTTGTTGATTCTGATTATCGTTTTTGATAATTAGATATTTGAGATTCGGATTATCGTTTTTGATAATTAGATATTTGTTGATTCTCATTATCGTTTTTGATAATTAGATATTTGAGATTCTGATTATCGTTTTTGATAATTAAATATTTGTTGATTTGAGATTTGATTATCATTTGTGATAATTAGATATTTGTTGATTCTGATTATCGTTTTTGATAATTAGATATTTGTTGATTCTGATTATCGTTTTTGATAATTAGATATTTGTTGATTCTGATTATCATTTTTGATAATTAGATATTTGTTGATTTGAGATTTGATTATCGTTTTTGATAATTGAATATTTGTTGATTTGATATTTGATTATCGTTTTTGATAATTAAATATTTGTTGATTTGAGATTTTTGATTATCGTTTTTGATAACTGGATATTTGTTGTTTTCTCTCTATCTCTGTTGATAGTTAGAGTTTGATGATTATGGAGTTCGTGTTTTTTTGATTTTCTAGTTGATAACTAGATATTTGCGGTTTTGCGATTTGCGATTTGTGTTTTCTAATTGTCTTTGTTGATAATTAGGTTTTGCTGTTTTCTAATTATCATATCGATAATTAGATATCGCTGTTTTGTGATTCTGTATTCTAATTATCTAATTGATAATTAAATATTGATGATAATCGTATTTATTCAGTTTTGTTGTTTTCTGAATTATCTATTGATAGTTAGATTTTGTTGAGAATTTGTGAATTCTTTTTTTTGGAATTAAAAGATTTCTTTGGACTTTGTGTTCTTGACCTTTATTTTTCTAGATTAACCAGTTTACGTTAGAAAAATGATTATTATTGACAACCTTAATTATGAAAATTGCGGGGACGCAATTTTTATAAGGAGGGGAGTCTGTAACAACCCGGGGTTTTCGAACAGTTAATTATCGTTGTTTGACGATTATTATTGTTTGCTAATTTCAATTTGAGTTTTTAATCGATTGAAATTCGTTAAAGAAATTAGTTAAGTGTTTGGGCTTTAAGCATATTATCAGCCCACTTAATATTTCCGTGTTATTCATCAATACCCGGTCCCCTCTCTCTCCATTTTGAATTCGAAACCCTAAAGCACACGAACGAAAATAAAAATGGCGGCTTCAATCTTCTCGTTCATTCCTCCTTTCGACTAGGGTTTCGAGCAAATTCGAAGACGCCGACGTGTTTAGCGTTCCTTTCGTTCAATCGATGGTCTTCGGCTGCTTCGATTTGGCGACAAAAGTGAGTAATTTGATTTACTCACATCTAATTCGTGCTTAGTTGAAAGCTAGGCAGTTTGATTTGGTTTCGATGTTGATGATTTTTTTATCTATCTTAGTTCGTCTTCTTGTTTTACACGGCTGTGATGATTTTGCTGTGATGATTTTGTTTTCGTTGTCTTTGGCTTTGCATTTTTGTGTAATGGTTTCGGCCCTTATGTCTTTGATTTTGGTGACTCGGCACTGTCGCTGTCCACTGGTCATTGATAGTTTGATTTGGTGGTGATTTACTGTTGTAGCCAGTTTTAATCGTGCTTCCCTTGATGTTGCATTTATACTTGTTTCACGTAGCATTTGGGTTTCCCTGACCACTCATGTACATGCTTGCATCCTTGAATGTTCGTAGACGGTACTGTCCAGACTTGACCTTGGTTGTTTACTTTGGAATGCTGTCTTGATTTGAAATAGCAGCCCATGAGTTTTCGAACTCGTTTCGACTGTGTCTTGGGCATTGCTCTGAACTATGAGTTTCACTGCCTACTTATTTTTACCTGTCTTCATATATGTTCATACATACATTTGTATGTGTGTATGCATGTATTGTTGAAATTGCACTGCAGTTATTTTTGGACTTGGTTTGAAAGCTTGATTTTGCGAAAATAATTTGAGTTCGATTTTGATAAAACTGTTATTTGACTACGGTCATTCTTGAAACTTGCTGTTCGATTTTTGTTTTGTCCAAACTCGCTGTTTCTTAAATCAGTGGGCACTTTGTTTGTACTCTGGTATATGCAGTCGGGGTTCTTCACTGACCCGTACCTATTGTTGCTTGATTCTGCTCTGACTCGATGATGACTTTGACGTTGTTCAATGACTTATACACTTTGTAATTTTTGATGCAAGCTATCTCTTTCCGGCTTGTACCTTGAGTAGTTGTTGTTGTCTCTGTCCATTTGCCTCTAGTTACTTTGGTTACTCGTTATACTTCACTTGCTTGTAGTTGTGTAGTTGGTTCATCATGACGTCTGGTTGACACTTATTACCCTCCCAGTGCTGTCAGTTTCATGTAGTATTTGGTTCACCGACCAATCCTGATGCATTGAATTGAGACTGCTGCATGACTTTGTTGTTCAATTTTTAGCCTTGACCACTTTGGCTCCGACTTGACGCTGAACTTTGGCATTGTTTTGCTTTGATCGAATATGTATACCTGTTGTTGCTTTCATGATGCAAAGTCTTCATATTGCATTATATAGTCATTGCTTTGATTCCTTGTTTCCAGGCTTGAAGTCATGATAGCATTGAGTCTATAACTTTTTGTTGGACTGGATTTACCTATTATCTTTTAATCTGGTTCAACCCGGAACAATTTCTACCAGATTGCATGTGTATTTACATATGCCATTTTACACTGTTAGGGTTACATTGCCTTTATTTGTGCTCGAGTCTGTTGCATTGATGCATTGTATTCATTTGCATTTGGTTATTGAATTTCACTGGTGACATTATCCTCGTTTGAAACTGCTCTGAGTCTTTTACTGTTTTGTGCTGTGGTGCCATATCTTGATGCTCTCACCTTCATTCTATTACTGTTTCACTTGTTGCTATTCCTTTGAGGCGGTTCATGATTGCAGCCCCTATTTGTTGGTTGATTTGAACTATGGTCGAGGCTTGATTTTATGTCTTGACCATTTCATTTGAATTTATACCTGTTTTGAACCCAGCTAATAGCTCGGGTTTGACCTTGTGCCCGTTTGTGAACTTCCATTGAGCTTTTGTGTACATCATCACTGTAGTGGCAAGGCAGTGCACGCAAGCATGTACTGCAGCCACAGGGTATGGCTTTTATGATATTCTATTTTGTTTTGATTTATTGATCTTTTGCATATTCCATATGCGGTAGTGGCGAGGCAGTACACGCGTGCGTGTACTGCAGCCCTACTCGAATTGACGTTTTAAGTGATATTTCAATTGTTTGAACTATTTCGTTTATTCAATTCAATATGTTTTGAATCATATTTGATTTGGTTTAATTTAATGATTTTCTCGATATCTAATTATATTTTTGATAATTAGATTATGAGTTTCTAATTATTTACTTAATAATTAATTTTGTCGTTAATTGCCGTTTAGGCAATTCTGTTGTTTTCTAAATTATCTTCATTAATAATCTTTTTAATTTATCTTCGTTGATAATTTGGATTTGCTGATTTGTTGTTTAACACTGTTACGTGTTATATTTATTGTTATCCGATCTCTTTATTTAAGGATCGGATAGACGAGATTTATTGTGACTGTCGTCTATTTGTTACTTAATTATTATTGCTTCTGTGCACTAATAACTGAGTTTGAATTAGACTGACCCGTGTATTATTTTCTTTGAATTTAATACTCGGGTCAGACCGAGTTATTACAGGTTGTAGATATCTTGGTTTGGATTGCTGATTGAGCTATGAAGTTTCTTTATATCATTTGGAGTAGTCGTTGTCATAGTATAGGATGATATGTATTCTTGTATATTATATATGATAATGTACATGTATATGTAACTTACAGAGTCGACAGTTGTAGTTGTATCGTATGTACTGTATCACATGTATTGTAACTGACATCAGTTATTATATATATGAGACTTTTTGTTTTATCTGTGTTCTACATTTATATTATCTGTGTTATTATTATATTTATTGTCCTAAACTGTTATGAACCATCGTAGTTCGTTTTATACTGGAATTGGGTATGTCAATGGGAGTAAATAAATAAGAGATGAAAAATAAAAATATATATTGCTCCTATCGAAATAGCCAATACTAGTGTAAGGCCTAACTACGGATGGTTGCTCCTATCCAGCCTTATTCTTCATGATAACAGACAATATTTCCTTTAATACTCTTTGTTATTGTGAGCATAGAGGTGGGGCGTCACATATATTAATATTAGAATATAAGTAATTAATTTTTTTTAATAAAAGTTTAAACACTTGTAAATATTTAATACTTGTTTTTACATTTGTAAGCTTTAAATACATGTAAACAACATGTGCAAGCTTAATATATTGCATAATTATAAGTGGAAACATTATTTTCTCTTAAACTTAAAATATAAACAATAAGTATTAGAGAAAGATGACCATTTTTATTTTTTGTTCAAAACATCTTCTTCCTCTCAATCTTCTTTCATTTTCAAAACTAAAAAGAAAACTAAAATAAAATCAAAACAACTGTTTCAACTTCAACTAAGCTAGCTCAGGTTCAAATTCAACTGCAACATCAGTTTTCAAGCTTCTGTTTCAAATTTCAATTCAACTTAAACATGAAGTTTAGATTAAAAACAAAGTTCCTAGAACAAGAAACCCTGTTCTCTACTTCCCTGTTTTCTCTGCTTTCATTTGACTGGTGAGTCAACTTTTCCTTTAAAAACAGTTTTAATCAATAATTTATCTAGAAGCATGCTTGAAGTAAGATTGTAGAGATGTTGCATGTATAAATTTATGTGTTGCTTGTATAAAAATGTGAGGATTGTTCCGTGCATGACTGTGTATTTTTGTAAGAAAGTCTCTCTTTATTTGACAGGCATAAAATAGGTTCAAAAATCGATTTCTACCTCTCCAATCTTTTATAGCTTGTTATCTTTAAAGAGAATTTATTTGTATTTACTAGATTCAACATTTAAAAATATTATAAAAAGTATAATTGGCAAGAAATATTCAAAAAGAAGAAAATAGCAGAGATGAACAAATATAAGTCAAAAATTAATAACCTTAATTCCATGTTTTGATTATATGAAAAAATTCGTAGTTGAAAATTATGAATTTGATATAAAATTCATGATTTAAAAGTATGTGAATGTTGTGATATTCTTAGTTGATCAGAATTTGGGTATTCGTTGATTATCGACAAACGGCGAACTGATAGTGTCCGTGTCCAAGGCTTGAGGTACTATGGAGGATGGAGATTGATGGAAAATTGGAAGAAGGGTTTTAGATGACTGTGGTGGCCAGGGGACGCTGAACAAGGGTTCGACACTTGGTTTTGGTCGAGAAGACAGTCGAGATGATTGCGGCATCATAAAAGTATCGGAGTTGATCGCGAGGAGGGGGATCGATGCTGGGGTTCGAGATGCGGCTTTGGATGAGGGGGTTGAATTTCTGGTGGTGGAGTTCATCGTCGGCGAGGTGTTCGGTCAAGATGTTTGGGTTCCAGTGGTAATCTAAGTGCTCAATTTCGATTTGCTATTGTAACGACCCGCCGCTCTGACCGCCTCTAGTCGGTAATTAAACCAACTAGAAACGTTCAAAATGACGGACTGTTAGTCAGTTTATAGAGTTTAAACAGAATCAGCCACAGAATCACAGAATAACATAATATTGTTCATAAATGAATTTTTCTTTTATATACAGATTTTGTACAATGCATTAAATTTTTATACAGCGGAATATATCTTTTATTAAATACAAGAAAAATCTCTTTAAAACTTTAGTGAATGCCGAAATCCCCTCTCTCTAACTTCGCGGCCTGAAAATCTTCAAGCTGCAAAAATACTCGGTCTGACCCGAGCGTTACTTGCAAAACACAAAACACTCGAGTCAGGATTAATCTTAATTCAAGTAAATAAATTTGCAATGAACTGAATAAAATGGTGACAGAGATGACGAAACAATTTTATCTATTATGGATTTTTATTATTAACAACTTAAAATTTTAAAATCTGTCAATCCCGTGTGGCTGCAGTACACACGTATATTAATACACATGTGCACTGCCTCGCCAACACGCGTGCAAGCGCAAATCGGACAAATCACTGCAAAGAAAATGCTCAAGGCAAAACTAGTGCCAACTTGAACAAAAACAGTAAGCAAACAAACATGCAGCGGCAAGCATGCAATCCAGATTGTGTACAGGGCAGTGAAGCCTGTATAATTTACAGTGAAACAAGTGCATGGAGCAGCAGACACAACAAACACAGAGGCAACAGCGATGAATCGCAGAGCCAAACAAGTACAGGGGAACAGGTGATACAAGCTACAGTTAAGCATGTCATGGATAAACAGTACAATGCCACTGCAGATATAAGGTCAAAGACCAGATCACATCGAAGTGCAACAGAGCTTACGGCAATAACTTTAAGATACAATATAACAAGCTGCAACTGATGATCAAACAAAGGGATGCATGCCAAACTACAGTGCAACCGAGAAGCACACAACTGTGTGTATACAAATGATCAGTGAGATAACCCAGGTACAAACAATGCAATCAACAAGCAGAGGTGATCAAGGCAAAACACAAGTGTGCAGCATCAAGTAAAAAGTGACATGGACATATATATATATATATATATATGGAACTGCCACTGTATGCAGACAGCAAATGGAAATTCCAGTGATACAAGTGCAACACAGTTGCAAACAACATAGGGAACAGATAAAAATGGACTGATGAACAATATGCAGCAGTGAATGGGAACAACAACAATGAATACTGCTACATGACCAATGACACAGGTGAAACCAGAAACAATGCAAGTAGACCAAACGAAGAGTGCAGGTGAACAAATGTACAAATGAACTCGATCAGTACCCAAGTACTACCAGTGAAGCACAAGTGAACAAATATCACAATGAACCAACAATACATGCAGGTGAACAGAAGTTTGAATCAAAACATAATCAAGGCCAGTTGATAACAGGGAACACAAGTGTGGCAAATGCAAACTGTGGTGAAGCAACAAAGATGAACAATTTAAATTTCATTCAAATGTTAGAAATTGCAGAGCTACAGGATTTTATACCTGAAACTGTTTTGTTTTAAAACTTGATTTAAAATAGAATTTAAAACTTGTTCAAATTTAAAAGTTTCATTAAAAAAAAAAACTTTGAATTTCAAAACTACATTTGAATTCAGTTTAAATCTTACACTTGATTCAATTTACAATCTTTAAAATATGAGCTTCATTCAAGATTTTAAAAACTGTAAAATCACAGTCTCAAAAACCTGCACAAAATTCTCAGGTTTTAAAACCTGAACTATTATTAAACTTGATTTCAAACTATGTTTAAATTTAAAAGTTCCATTAAAAAAAATTTTGAACTTCAAACCTTATTTGAACTCAGTTTAATTTCATACTTGAATTAAGTCTTCAACTTAAACATGAATTTCATTAAACATGAAAACTGCAACTTCTCTGTTTACACATAAATTTATTAACAGAAACAATTTAAATAATAAAACTTTACTATTTAAGAAACATCTCAGTTTACAACCAACTAAATATGCAGATTCCAGAAATAAGAAAGACATATAAGCATATTCATTCTATACACACATAACATTCATGAGTAAGCAATCACCATATCATTTTATTTCTTTCACTTCATATACTCAGATGTCACAAATTCTGTGCATGTAAGTTTACTCATTTCATTTTAAAACAAACAGAACAGTTTTGTTTTAAACCATTTGATTTCTGTAAATAAACATAAGCTCTGTAGTTTAGGTTTGATTTTGATTTCTAAAAAAAAAAAAAAAAAAAAAAAACTGTTTTTAAAAGGTAAGAAGCTTACTCACAATAACATGTAGATGCATAAACACATATTCACATGTATACTTTCAATTCCATACCTAAACAACATTCAAGCATCACACAATGGATTCAAGGGTTATAATAGCACATCAGATCCATCAAAGAATAGTTTCAAGCTTGTAAATTTTGTTATTTTCCAAATGTAGAATATTTTACAGGGGTTCAAAACTGGGTTACTCAGACCTTTAAACTGAGGTCATTCATATATAGGCATGTAAGCATGATACACAGCAAAACATCAAACCATAGAGGGGTTTATAGGCACATATACACATCACATATGGACAGAGGTTCAAAACAAGTTCATGCAACAAAATTTTCCTCATCTAGTAAAAAGGTAAATCTTAATAGCATCTGTTCTCATTAGTTTTAAAAAAAAAACAAAATTGATAGCATCTATTCTTATCAGTTTAAAACAAAACCAAATAGCATCTGTTCTTATCAGTTTAAAAACAAAATTAACAGCATCTGTTCTTAACAGTTTAAAATTCAAGCAATCGAGCAAGTGATAGCAAATAACACCAAATCATAGCATGCAACCAAAACCCAATTCGAACAAATTCAAAAACTTGCATTAAAATCAATCGTGAGCCAAGAACTCACCTTTCAAAATCGAAACAGCCGAAGAGTACTGAGCACAGCACAATCGAAACAAGGTCGAAGCCCCCAATTGATCGCAAGCCCTAACTTAGCTTCAAAGAGGAACGAATGAGGAGACGAAGACGAAGACGATTACATGGCCGCCATTTTTTTTCCTTTTTGTTTGATAATGAAATGATAGGGAGGGGTGTCTTGTTTTATGGGAGAAGGCGACGTGAATTTAGGTATGGAGGAAGGTACGAGTTAAGGCAATTGTTACGGCATGGAACACAGCATGTTTTTAAGAAGGGGATGGAGACGTGAAAAACTGCGTGAATCAAGGCATGTGAAGCGGCGTGTTTGTAGCTGAAAGGAGTAAGGAAGTATGTTTCTTTTTTTTATATTTTTTTTTATATTTTATTTATTTTTATATTATATTTTCTTTCTTATTTAAATCCAATTGTTTTTGTACTATTTTGCTTGATTACTTTTGTTAAAATTTTAACTAGTATATATATATATATATATATATTTTATTTTGTTATTGATTAAAATTTTATTCTATTTTATTTAAGTTAAAGAATGTTATTTAAACTAACCACAAATTTATTAATTTTCATAAATAATAATTCTTATACCTAAATTCTTTTTCTAAGTCATTAGCTCGAATTTTAGATACAACTTCAATATTCAACTTCAAACTTCAAAGTTAAATTTAAATTTAGTTCAACTTTAAATAGATTAAATTCTAAAATTTAATCGCTAAATTTCATATTTTATTGGAATTCAATTTAAAATTATCTCAAATATTTAAAATTAATTAAATATCTTTATTTTTAAATTGTTAAAAATTCAGGATCGTTACAGCTATCGAATTCTTTCATCTGGGTGGTCGTGTGGGACGACGAGGATGTCGTCGACTGATCGAGGATCGGAGGAATGGTCGGTGACGCGTGAAGTCGACGTGCACGTGCATGTGCATGTGTGCACGTCTATGTTGGTTTTGCCGTGGCATTGGGAAAAAGAAGGGTTGGCTCGAAGTTTTCTCGTGTTTGACTCGAGGAGAGGATGTACGCGAGTGTTGCTCGGAGAAAGGTTGTAGTTATCTTGGGGTTTTGGTCATTTAGGCTCGGGTTGTTTTTGTTTTGGTTTCCAAGTTTAATTTTTTTTAAATTTAAACATGTACAGGTTTCCAAGTTTGTTTTTGTTAAAAGTAATTATATTTTAGGTTAATCTATTTAATCAATTCCAAAATGTTTTCAGATGAAATTTAATGATGTTTGATTTAAGATCTAAGTAAGGCAAATGAATCCTACTTTACTTAATCTCAAATGGTTTTGTATGGTAATAACAAATTAATCTCAAGCATATAAATTAAATAAGATTTAAATGAGCAATAAATTAAAATAAAGTATTTATCTTTAATTAATTAAGGTTGTGATTAATTAAAGATAATAAATTAATGAGACTAATTAAAGGTTTATCACTTAATGAAATTATTAAGGGTTAACTGATTTATGTAAATAATCAAGAATAATTATTTAATGAAAGTAATTAATGAATAGTTAATGAATGTAATCAATTTAAGAATCATTAATTAGTAATTAAGAGTTAATTAATTAATGTAATTAATTTAAGACAATTAATTATTTTAATTAATTAAGGATAATCACTTTGAAATTGATTAAATATGATTACTTAATGTAAATTAATAAGTATAAATACTTAGTGTAAGTAATTAATGGATAATTACTGAATATAATTATTAAGGGAAATTACTTAATGTAAGTAATTAAGGATAAATTACTGAATGTAATTAATTGAAGGATAATTAATTACTGAATGTGATTAATTAAGGTTAATTAATGAATGTGATTAATTAAAGATTACTTGTTAAATGTAATTAATTAAAAGAGTAATTAATTAATGAGTATTTAGAGGATCATTGACTAATGTAATTATTGAGAGTAATTAACGGATTAATTAATATGAATGGTTAAAGGATAATTAATTTGTGTAATTAATTAAAGGCTAATTACTTAATGTAATTGAAAAATAATTAATTAAGGATGATCAATTAAGATAATGATTAAAGGATGATTAATTAATTGGTTTGTAATTAATTAATGTTAAGTAAGCAGGATTTAAAAGTGATTGAAGTTATTAGTTTAATTATTTAAATTAATTAGAAATGGTGTGACTAATTAATCTTGCTTATGGACGGTTAAATGATATTGAATGCCTCGGGTTATCTGAAATGTGATATGTGCTGCTATGTGATATGAGATACTTTGGTCGAATTGTGATAAAATGGATTATCTATCTGTGATAATGTGAATTATTCTATCTATGTGCATATGTTACTCTAAATATAAATTAAATTGTTAAAACTTAAAAAAACTTGGACATTAAAATGATGTTTTGGATTTCAATGAGACTGGGATCGGATTTACAAATTGGATATCCGAAAACCACATCGATCTAAATTAAATGATAGGTCGTGAAATCTTAAGTGAAAATCAAGATGAAGACTCGAAGTGTAAGGGCTATTTGTCGTTAACTCTGAGGGTGATTCCAAAACGAGTGTAACAGAGATAGTGCTTTCGGTTTCGAGATGAAAATTCAGAGTGCAAGGGCTATTATCGTTAACTCTGAGGGTGATTCCAAAATGAGTGTAACGAGATAGTGCCTTTGGTTTCGTTCGAACCTGGAATGAACTTGTATGGATTGAATGCTGTCAGAACATCGTCATTGGAGGACGATGAGCATTCCAAGATATGTGTTCTATAAAGGTAATCGTAGCCTCAAGCCTCATCAACCAGGAACGACTAAAACAGGGGAGGTGCAGCAAGGCTAAGTGGGTAGCACCCAAGTAGGATAAGATTTTCCCCTATCTAGAGGTCCCTTTTATTCGGCTGTGTGGGCGGTTGGTCGCACCAACTGCGGCGTTGTCTTATTCGGGATTATCTAGTAACGGATGGTTTTGGTCTTGTGTTGCAGGGGACCAGGGTGGATCCTCGGTACTCTAATCTAGACCAGGTACTGTGACGGACGGTACCCTAGTAGCCCTGTCATTGTATGGAATCCAATCTCCAATAGGAGATCTCGGACTTGATTGTATACCTACGTATGCTGGAATTTAATAATGTAACAATTTCGGCTATATTTATTTGAAAACGCTAGACACTATTATAATATCACTGGATTTCCTATCAAATGTTTTGGTTATCGTAAGGTAAAAACCCGACATGTTTATTTGTTTCGTGGTCTTACGAGATACCTTTGATTTCAAATAATTTTCAAAGTTAAACAACTTTAACCTATTTACTCACACCAGACCCATGTCTAACCAGAGTTTATTTTCTATTTTCTTAAACACTTGGGTACTCAAATTTATATGAGTAGCCAAGGGATTTAGGTTAGCTTTGACGAATTTTAGAGGAGATTTGGAGTAGGAGGCTTCAGCGTATATAGATATAGTGTCTACGCGGTATTGATGAATTGAAATGGATTCTTATTGTTTGATGGACAGGTCTTCAGAACTGTCTAATATGTGATTACAGTTGTGTAACTCTGGAAGATGTTGTATATTATGTAATAACTATGTGATTAATATATTTTATTTGTTCCGCTGTGAGATTCTGATATTGTTTAGTTCTTTCTTTCCTATCTTTTCTCTTTTCTATCCCTTTCTTTCTTAATGATGATGTGTCTTTCTATGGGATGAAAAGGCGGGTCGTCACAGGACATACAAGCAGTAATAGTACATACAACCACTATGTTTCATCAAACCGGTACTCATCATCAAAAGGATGGACTGCATCACCATCGTCGTCATTTTCATCACCTTCGTCATCATCTCCTCGTATAGGATGATAACGCTGCTCGTCACTATAGTAAGCTCGTTAATACGGGCATTCAACTCATCTATGCTCTGCTAATGCTCAATGTACATGACCTGGTGGAGCCGCATCTACATTTATAACAAATCCTTATATGAAAATGCTGCTGGATTTGGATACTGTGAAATCTCAGGCCAAGGAATATCAACATATCTATCAACTCCCGACGTTGTCAGTATACTGATTGCCCAATAATAATTCCCTATCTGGGAGGGCTATGGAGCATGATATACTTGAGTGTTGTATGTAAGGTCCTATAGAACATGGGGAGCAACACCACTCTTGATGCCTGAGGGCCCTACCAAATCATCGGATGCAGCATGAACAAAAGTAGACGTATGCGATGTAGTGTAAAACCGATGCTAAAAACATGCATAATCTACATTCATGATGATGAAGCAATTAACAGACCATCACTCCCTTGCACACTCCTATAAAGCAGCGCTGTCATACAACATCCAAAAAGGTGTATCTAGATGTGGATCGTTAGGAACAAAATCACAACCTAACATCTATCTCCAACTACACTCACCGAGTAACCAATAGCATCTTAAGCTAGATGGGGATGAAACCAATGGAAAACATCTAGTAGATAGGAATGCAGCTTGCATTATGATAGTGTCGGTCATAAAATGCAAACCTTCATAAGGATGTCAAACAACACTCTCTCGTATGGTCCGTAACTCGATCTGATTTCAGGCCACAACAAATATATGATGTGCCACCCTTCCTTGCACCATTCTGCGACCCATGTTCTAACTTCAAGAAACAAAAGGGTTAATGTGAAGTCCAATGTCGGATAAGTAATGTTGCAAAAGTACTCATAGTACCAGTACCGTAAAAACTCCTAAAAACCTATAATGGGCGTGGATCTACCCCTAACGACGCACTGATGATCCAAAGAGCGATAGAAATACGCAAATATCGAAGTCCCCAAAACTTATGCGATTGACTATCAAATGACAACTCCGCTACAGCTACAACATATCCAGTCAGCAATGTGTTCGATGCATTTGTAAAGAATAAGTTCCCTGTCATGTGTAGAATAAAAAGTCGAGCAATTTCCAAATGGTTATCTGAAATACCACCATGTATCAATTTATTAATTGCTTGTCTAATGTAAGAGCATCTAATATGCATTCCGGATGACAGTCCATCATGTAAGTAAAGATGTGGAAGTGTACTAGATAAATTGTGAAAGTGCTTGTACTCCTCGTCATAAATTAAGGTCTCCCCCCTTCCAATGCCTAGATCGATAAGCATAGTAAGTCCAGTGGGGTAAAACCAACTCTCCAAAACTAAAATGAAATGTATGAGCGGTCTTCTACCAATAGACGACTGAAGTACCACATAATTGAACCTCCGAATTTAAAAGATTATTGATACCTATTAAAACAATTTACGATTATTGAAAGCGCTAAAAATCATTAAATAAATAAACAGTAATTAGTAAATATGTACTCAAGAAATCTCCAAATCCTATATCTCATAGCAAAGCATGAATAACGTCATCGGCATTATAAGATCAAATCATTCTATAAAGGCGGATTACACTAACCCAAGATCCACGGATGCGCTCAAGACGAGCCCAATGTAAAACAAGTTGCGTATTCAATTTTTATTGTACAATTTTAAATAATAAACAAATTGAAGGTAGGTAACTTATAGAATTTTCAACATATGTGCTGACGTGTACTTCGTCATCTGGAAGTATACAGAAATTGATCAAATCCTTGTTGGGTCCCAAATTTTGGTCGATGTGGGGGTCCATGACTGCATTTGCTGTATTTCTACCTGCACGTCTTCGCCTAACCACATGCTTCGTTGACCTCAAATGCCTATCATCGGTACGGCTGTGCTTTCTTTAGTAGGTGCATTTTCTACGGCCGTGGAAAATTTGCACCGCTACGACAACCGCTACCTCGAATTCTCCTCAAAGCTCTTTTAATTTTTAATTTTTTTGGTTGTAGAGATTTTTTTTTGCCGGAAAGGACAGGGTGATAGGGGGAAGAAGGAAGGAGAGTGCTTGGGGGAGGATATGGGTAACTGGCTAATTTTAGTCGGTTTCTGTATGTATACTTAGACGGCTAAGTGTACGTTGTGGATTGCAATCCACAACGCGCGTGGATTGCAATCCAATGACTGTGGATTGCAATCCATAGCTATTCCCTTAGCCGGCTAAAATTTATCCGGTTAAGGGAAAACACATTTTTGCTTTCTCAGCAACCGTTGGGGGTGAGTTTTCGTTCGATCACCATGAATCGACGCATCCCATCCCCATCGGTTGGGAGTGCTCTAAGTGTATTTAGTTCCACTTCGGACACATGTTCATAGGTCTGAATAATTTATTTATTTTGAGCTTTTCACAATACCTTTGGTTTTTAAATTATAATACGGTAATAGATATCTTAAGTTATACCTTTTACTATTTGCATAGCCATGTTGTCTTCAGGTTGACTAAAATCTATACTGTAAGCCAAGCTACATGAATTGTGACTGCAAGTAGTTTTGGTTTACAATATTTTTTATAACATGAATGGTATGTCATTCAAGCAGAGCACTCTTTTTTATGCCTCAACGGCTCGAACCCATGACCTTTTAGGTCTCTGCCTAAAGCCCCTCGCCTCTAACCACTTGAGCTAAAGGTCTTTGATAGTTTTGGTTTACAAATTAAAAGGGAAAGCATATAACCACCGTATATTTTAACACCAAATTCCATGGGTGTATTTGAAACTTACATGTAATTGTTCACAATAGTTTAAAAACATCAGTTTAGCTTTTTCTCTAAAAGTATGGGTATCAAAGCTGTGTTAGAGCCTGTTGATGTATCTTCTTGATATATGTCATACATTGATTTGTTTTATAGACCTTTGCTTTATAATATGTCATAACATGTATTGATGAATGTTTAACATTTGATAATGATATCAAAATTGATGACAAACAATGGGACAACATGTTATATACACAATAACCGGTCATGGTAGATTTGTTGTGGTGATGTTTCTACATGCTTAGTCGATAGTTGGAACGTATTAGGATTACCGACAAAGAAATTCTAATTAGGCGTGTTTGCAAGCCGGTCCATTTGTGAAAAGGTGTAGCATCTGACATGAACGTAAAGATTTCCCCTTTCAAGCGAAGGAAGAATTTTGGTCCGTCTGCATCTGATGCAAGCCTCTATCTGGACGTGATGCACCAGTTTTTTTCTTTTTTTTCCCCAAAAATAATCATTCTTCTTTCTTATAACACAAAAACACACAACTCTTTCATCGAATTTAGCCTTTTACAAATACCCCTTTCCCCGACCCTTTTCACTTTGTTAAGAACACACCCTAAATATTTTTACCTCAATGTCTTTGTGTAACATTTATTATGTTGTGATTTTGGATTTTGCTACTGGGTCATGTATTTCTCTTAGGTAGATTTTTATCATAACTTGGCATCTCTTAACATAAGTAGATATGGAATCCCTGACATCAATCAAAAATCATAATTGTGAACTGGATTTCTATGTAACCTACTACTGTCCAGTAGGAAATAATTTTAAAATCGATTTCTCCATGGTAATATAACTCAAGACAATCAATATAAGTGGCAATTATTGATAGCAACATTTCATATATTTCTATTTAAAATGGAAACGCTCAAGTGGTGTTTGTAATATAATTCTACCGAGGCGATGATAATAATGAAAAAAAACTATATTTACTAATATTGTGCGACCTTGATTCATTCATATTTTGTGTCTAGAATAACAATTTCATTGTATTTTTATTTTACTTTTAGTTTTAGTGTGATATTCAAGTGTAATCTTAAAAGTGTAGAATAATGGTTAAGTAGTAAGTTGAATATTACGGAACTTATACAAACTTACGTAAATTTATATCAGTAATTTACCATTTTTCTTCTTTTGAAAAGAAGGAATCAAAAAACATTGGAAAAATATCATTGTTTTTATAACGATTCCCAGTTTCAATTTGGTAGTGCAAATCTACTAAACTTACATTTTCCTAAATTAAAAAAATTTAAACAATTCAAAATTCTTTGAAGTATGATTTTTTGAATTAGAAAAACATAAATTTTAAGATCGATAAAAAATTTGAAAAACTAAAAGTTGGATGGAATATTCAAGATTTAAACTTTATAGTTTTGAAAAAATAAAGACATCGTCAGTTTTCAGCTCTATTGTAAATGTTCTTTTAGGCATCCATCTTAGTCTCGCTAGGCGCTATGCGGTAAGTTCTAGCTTGGCACTATGCGAGCTTACCACTTAGCATTCTGCCTAGGCTCGCCTTGGAAAGGCTTACTGCCTCATTTAAGGTTCTAAACGAATATCTAGGACTACATAAAACCTAGTTGTGACTTGGTGCATCAAAAGCATCTATATAGTAGTTTAGAATGGTCTTGCCTCTTTTACTACTCTTAAGCCCACAAAAATTTCAATTTGAATCAATTAATAGTGAACTAAATGTAAAATTTAACAAAAATACATGAATTTATCAAAGACTTTGAGCTCCAATTCATGTCCAATCAGTCACCACACACACGATTAATTTCTACTTCACACTTGCAGCCTAGCGTTCACCTGTTGATTTCTACAACCTTGGTTATAAGGCACTTTAATTTAGAAAACTTGGATAAAAGTTTCATACAAAAGAAAATAAAAATAAATATTCAGGAGACGCATGTAAAGAATGTAGGAAGTTTTGGAAAAACAAAGAAAAAAATATTAATTTTTAGCAACTTATTTTGGAAATGCTTATCTGAAGGCTTTTTAAAATGAAAAATATAATACTAAAAACTCGATGTAGAGAATGTTGCAAACTAAGAAGAGTTTTGGAACTATAAAGTAAACATTTTCGTAGTGCAATTGTCATACCTATGGATTCTATTTTGTATCTGCATAAGTTTTTTTTTTGAACTTTTGGAAATAATTGTGAGAAATTATGAATAATAAGATACCATTTTATTAAATATTTAGCTAAAGAAATTTCAATACAAAAGAGAATATTTTGGAGCTCGATGTAAAACATATAAATATAATTTTTAAGATAAAAATAAAATTTATTAATTCTGTATCGTTCTTTTCACAATTATCCGACTAAAGAGTTTTCTGTAGAATAGGAAAGAAAAAATTATTAGGAGCTCAATGCAAATAATGTAAAGAAATGAGAATAACTTAAGGATTTGAAAAAAAACAATTTATGTGTGCCACATCTTGTGTCTTGAATTCATTTTTTGTTTTTAAAATGATAATCGGTATCTAAAGTATTGAAGGTAAGACTTTTGAAACACAGTCTGGAGACTTTACCGCTTTGCTAGTGATTTCAATATAGAGTCATGTATCTATTCATGTGATATGTTTTTGAAATAAACATTGAATAGTAACTTTTTTAAAAGAAGTATTTGTAGATAATTGTAAATATGAAAAAAAAAAGAATTAGATACGAACTTTATATTACAAATATAAATATAATTTTGGAATATAACAATATGAATTTCATTATTTGAAGTATTTAGCTAAATGATATTCAAAATCAAAGCAAAAAGGTATTTAAGAGCTGAATGTAATAAAAGTAAAGAAATAATAAAAGCTTAGGAATTTTCAAAAATGGACATTTGTTTAGAGTGCCACAACATATCTTACATGGTTGTATTTTGAATTATATGATAGATAATGATACATACTTAGTTATGTGGTAGATGTATTATAAATAAAATCTTTTCTAATGATAGATAAGAGATAGTTGATAGATGTATATTTAGTTATGTGGTAGATGTATTATAAATAAAATCTTTTCTTATGATAGATAAATAGATAATGGATAGATTATATTTAGTTAACTGGTAGATATATTATTAAAAAATCTTTTCTTAGATAATTTTGAAAGAACTTTTGGGCCTGTTTAGCCTGAAAACAGAATTCATTTTCAATATTTATTTCAAATGATGGGAAAGAGAAAAATGAGTTGGGAAATCCTGATTATTACGACAAAAGAGAGATAGAGAAGGAAGAAGATAATTTTTTATACTTTCCAAATGGTGAAAATCAAGAAAAAGTCATTTTGAAATTTATACATTATGATATTTTTCCCAACTTGGCTGTTTTCCACGCCTTCTCTCATGTGTATTTTGAAATACACGTTGAAAACATAAAACACAAAACTTGTTTTCAAACCAAAAAGGCCATTGATTTTGAAATATGTGGCTATAAGATTTCTAATGCAGAAGGAATAAAAATAAAAATATTCAATACATCAATTTAAAAATGTTCAGTAGCTAACGAAATTTGAAATAAATTATGTTTATACATTATAGTGCCATGGAAGATTGAGTATGTATGCATGCGCGCACGCACACGCGTATGCATGTACGTATTATGAGAAACAATGGAAATTATAAAATTAAAGAAACTTTATTGTAACTACATTCTACTGATCAAAATCTAATACAAAAAATATGAATAAAATTATTTAAAACTCAATGTAAAATAATAAAGAAATAAGAACACAGTAGAGAATTTGAAATATGCACGCGCGCGCACGCGTTTGCACGCCCACGCACACACGCACACACGCACACACATATATATGAGTTCTTATTTAGCGACATTTGTAGCTCTCTGATATCCACAACATATTTATGTTTAAATATTTTAGCTTTTCATATCCATCATATATTTATATTTAAATATTAAGATTTTTTACCTCCTGCCACATGAACTGAATATTTAAATAAAAACATTTGGTGCATATCGGGGGTTATATGATAGTGCCAAATAAGGGGGGCTATATGATGGTGAATTATATGACAAAACATGTTCACCCGTGTAACGGCTCGTAAATCCGTACCTCTTGAGTGAACACTATTCTACAACAATCAACTCAAGTTGCACAGAAATATAAACCATTTGGGTTAAAGAAGATGAGGTGGAAGAAGAAATAGGAAAACATCATCAGAATCTAACCATCGCGGCGAAATAAAATATAATAGCTACTAAATGATCTTTACTCAAAAAATCAAATATATCGGTTTATATATTACATTATCAAGTACATCAATCACAACTCAACATCAATAACATACAAATGGATACACAGCAACTCAACACAACGGAATACATATACATAACAAGTACGAGAGTACGTATCGTCATCTTGCTCGTCTCTTGAGCTCCACAGCATCATATCATGTATTCAATAATACTCGGTCTAACCGGAGCATTACAGTTAAATAACACCCGAGTCAGTCTGGAATACCAGCATGAGAAAATCACACCCAATTGATTATCAAAGTTTCAAAAATCCTTTGAAAACAAAAGCATCTCGTAAGACTACGCCACAAATAAACATGTCGGGTATTTACCTTACGATAGCTACAACATTTTTATTAAAATCCTTTTATATTATAATAGTGTCTATAGAAAATAAAATAGAATCTAGCTGAAATGCTTGCATCTCACGTTTCAGCAATAGTTGGGCACAATCAAACCCTACGGGCGCTTAGGGAAAATGGATTCCAACTAATGGCTAGGCACTGGGGTACCACCTGTCACAGTACGTGGTTTAGATCAGCGTACCGAGAAGCCACCCAAACTCCCCTACAACACAAGACCGGAACCATCCTTTACTGGACAGTCCCGAGCAATATCACCCCGCGGTTGGGATCAGCAACCGCCCACTAAGCCGAAATAAAAGGGACATCTAGAGAAGGATGACCTTACCCTCCAGTGGGTGCTACCCACGAAGCCTTGCTGCATAACCCCTGATTTTCAGCCATTCCCATTGGATGAGGCTTGAGGCTAAGCGTTACCTTTTTAGAATATATCCCTTAGAATGCCCATCGTCCACCTGACGATGTTTCGCAAGCATTCATCCATACAAGTCCGTCCCGGGTTCGAACGAAACCAAAGGCGCTATTCCTACAACATCCATTTCGGAAATATCCTCAGGATTAGTAGCGACCAGCCCTTGCACTTCACTGCTCCATCTTCAAATCCAAACTCGTTTTCACGAAAACGTACAAACCGGATCGGAGTGGTTTTCGAGAAATAAATCTCGATCCCGGTCTCTTCGAAACGATCAACGCATTTGGCCAATATTGATAGCCGGTTATTTAACTATCAATTAATATTCACAACTTCCATCAACCAATAAATAATTTTCCAAATTATTTATTTATCTCAAAAATATCTTCCCAAGGTATATTTTCACTTTCCAAACTCCTTGAAAACAATTTCCATAACATCTTGTTTTCAGAATACATTTTCCAAATATTTTCTTTCTCCACTGAAATCACCAAACATAAAACTAGATTTTTAAAATAATTTAAGACACTTTACTTTGAAATATATTTTAAAACGTTTAAGGTAAGACTACTTCAATAATTTGTTAAAAATACATACTATAGGAATATTTGAAAATAAGGTTACTTGATAAAATATAAAACTAGATTTTTACTTTTTTTTTAAACAAAATACTAAGTCACTTTCTAAAATAATTACTGCTATAATAGATTAAAAGAAATACTTACTTAAGAATTTAAATATTTAGAAATGATAAATTTTCTAAAACTTGCTTTTTAAATCAACTCTAAAATCTTTTAACTTATATTCCAACTTCAATCACTTAAATCAATTTCTCAAATTGATTCCCAATTTATTTCATTTGAAATAAATTTATTTAATTACTCTATTCATTTCAAAATTCATTAACTATGGACTTAATTATTGTTGTTATTATTATTTTCCATTTGATTTTATACCATTTAACTGAAATATACCAATTTCAGGTTATTCCCAATTTCTTCTTTGTTCTTTTCAAAATTCAAAATCTTAAATTTAAAATAAATGTTTTGTTCTTTTAAATAATAGCATCGAAGTTTAAAATTCACTAACTTTCTGTTTATTCAGAAATTTCTTTTCTATACTCAAGATTTATTTATTAGAATTCTTATGTCACTTTTTTTTCATCCTTAAATTTATTCAAATTTCCATAAAATTTTACTTACAAATTCACTTCGTTTATTTTTTCAAAAATTTAATTTATATATTTTTGGAAATTCTTATACCCAATTATATCCAATCAAACCATAGTATTCAATATTTCAACATAATTCATCATAGAATATCAAATCATCACAACAGGGGGAATTAAATAATTAAAATAAATGTTGAGGGATCCAGTTGGATCCCTCCGACCTGTTTTCCCTGCATCCACAGAAGTTAGAACAATATAATATACCAATTCCAAAATATCATACTATATCACATCAATCAATTCAACCATTCAAACAATTATTTAAATTTAATCATTCAAATTCAAATTTAAATTTAAATTGAACTGAGTGAGATTAACTCACCTTTGCCTCTTCAATTTGCAATCCACTCCAGACCAGTTTATTTCTTTTCAGATTTCAAACCTTGAATAAATAATTATATGATTTAGTAATACTTTAGCTAATTGACCAATTAATTACTATTCATTTATTTAATTTTGAGCTAATACTTCAGTTTTTAACTAATAATTGAATTTCAAACTAATTCCAAAAATAAATATTTCTTAGTATCCAAAATAATTAAATAAGTTTATTTACAAATTAATCACTTTTAATAAATTATTTTACAATAATTTAGTAAAATAAAAATGTGTATGTATATGCATTTTTATATTGATATATTTATACTAATATACATTCTTTTCAAACCTTTATACTTGTAAAAAAATTATTTATATGGATTCAAAGTCTATTTTCAAGGAAACTCTTCTACATTCAAAATCCTTGAATTTTCCAAACCTTATCTATATACATATTTACTAACTTACCTATATACATATTTTGTTAAATTGAAATAGAATTGTTTTATATACTTACTGTAGTTATTCTTCTCTAGTTACAGTAAACAACAAATGGCTACTTCACTGTAAATTTTGCTTTATTCCTACCTGTATCAAATTTGAATTAAAAGATAAATCCTTAATACCTTATTGCTCGATTGACGATTGCTCCTCCTCACAGATAAACTCTACCTTCCTGACGCTCGATCGACACCCCATCGCGCAGCCCCTAAGTCCACACCCATCTCGAGCGACGCCGACACTACCACTAGTTGAAACTGTCGCGCCCCCAAATCAACGTCGCGACCTACTAACCCTAGTCGCGATCCACAGCGCCACTGGCCTTCACGCGAATTCAAATGGCAGCCGCGAGCTTGACCTAAAGTCACGACCGCCACCTCCAAATCGAACTCCGTCATAATCGAAACATCAACACGAGCTCGCCTCCTCCTTGCGCCGCTACGTACTCGCCACGCGAAACTAACTTGCTAGCCTCGAATCCCCAAATTGATTTCCCCCTTTTAATTTGAAGGTAATTCGGTTCGAATCAATTCGCATGCGGCCATTTTTTTTTTGATTTTGAATCTTGTTTTTGTTTAACAACGGAAAAGTGAAGGGTAAGTAATTAAAGCTGAGGGGTGTCGTGCTTCGGAAGGCAAAAGGAAATCATAATTTAATTTCTGTGCATTGAAAATATTAGCGTGCCTGAGACAAAGCTACAGTGGCCACGAAATGAAAGCTTTTGAAAATTCCCATGTGAAATTATTTCGGCTGTGATTCGAATTTCCTCCAAATGGAGATATTTAAATTAAATCGATAATTATCATCTAGGCGTGCGTTTCTATCTCTTACTCTCACACACCAAACCCAAAACCAGGAAAACTGAAATCCGATAATAATTCAATATTACGGACCCACTGGAACCGGTTTCGTTGAATCCCGAGACTGTGCCTTGGAAGGCTATTTTAAATTTAATTTAATCGATAAAATTTCAAAACTGAACTAATCACCGTAAAATTTAATTTTAAAAACTTGTATTATCCTCAATACTGTCTATATAAATTTTATAAGCCTTCAAATTATATTTTTAACAGGCTTAAAGCTTCAGATTCCATACTTTGCCCAATTTCAAATTATTTAATTTAATAATTTAATTATCAAATAATTTGTGATATTTGAATTCAAGTTAATAATTAAACTTTTATATATTTAGAATCAATTAAATATCCTGATTTTAAATGTTCGAAAATTTCGGGTCGTCACATTCCTCCCCCTTAAAAGAATTTCGTCCCCAAAATTACTAGTTAGGAAGAATAATCCAATACCCATTTACTTTTCCTCAAAACCAAACAATTCAACATCTTACCAACGATCTTTTTATAAAAGACCCATTATATTTCTTATTATCTTTCCAAGCTTTTCCAAAACCTTCTATAGTTTTCAAATAACTTACTTGTTTAACTGTTCAAATTATAATTCAAGCTCAAGTTTAAAATTTTCAAAATTTCTCAAAAAATTTCTAACTCTCTAAGCTTCCGGAAAATTTTGAGCGCGGCTAGCTCGGTACAACTACAAAATGGCTCTACGGCCTCCCAAATCCAAAAAGAAACAAAAAGCCAAGTGGCTATATCCAAAAACCCAATCAAATTTCATACCAAAATTTTGAATACATACCTTTTTGTTGAGCATTTCAAATTTATCTTCTGAAATGAAAATCAATTCTCTTTTCCCTTTATATTACCTGCATATCCTGCTTAGCACTAATATCCAATCACAATATTCCCAAAACATTCTATCGACTTCCTCACATAATGTCAATATCTATTCATTCTAATATTATCTTAGAATATATTTGTAGTATCAATTTCCAATTAAGAATTGACCATTCCTTACTTAAGTTAACATAAGCATTTTATACGTTTCTTATATTTATTTTCACTTTACCACTTTAGTTTATATCCATTTCTATTCAAATCGATTCTTTCATTTCCATATGAATTCAATTTATCTTTAACTTTGAATATTTAAATTTTATTTGTCATTTATAACTAATTATTTTAAATTGGTTTCATTTACTAACTTATTTTAGTTTCCAATTTGAATTTGTTTGTCGTTAACAAAATTTTCCAAAATTTTCTAACTCCCAAAATTTCTGAAATTTTTTGGCAGAGTCTCCTTTGTACGGAGGAGCTTTTGTAATTTGACAAAAGAGATAAATATATATACATCGACCCACACGGTCGGAAAAACCAAAAAAGTTCATATTTCCTATTTTTATTGCGTAGGCGTACCTTATTTAGCATTTTTAAGCAAGTAGCTTATTTATTTAGCAGTTAGCACAATCAAATCCAGCCCAACGGCTTCTAGGTATCTGTACTTACTCAATTTAAACATGTAAGTGCCAAATATATGAAGTTTAAAAACATTTCACTTACTTGCAATAGTTAAACACATGATTTCAAAAAGAAATGCACGTTAAACACTTTTTATATAAGCAATTTAAATATCGAACATTAATTTTATTTGCTAATAACCAATCATATACTGTTTCACTTAATCCGAATGGTTAACAACTCACAAGCTTACATTAATTTATTTTTAAGCAAAAAGAACTCATATTTAATTCAATTGTTCTCAAAACCAATTTATTTTACTCCTATCAATTCAAAGAATTTTAATTATTTCCATTTACATCCAATGATAATTTATTCTATGCAATTTGACAAGATCTATGTGAATAAATAAGTACTTATGTTTTATAACCAATTGAAATGGATTTCAACTCAATTTATACTTAATTATATTCCATTTTTAAATTTATTCACAATCCATATATTCTCATTTTCATTGCATTTCAGATTTGAATACATTCACTTGTATTTCATTTTATTAACCAAACTAGTTTCATTATTCAAATAAGTTCCATTCAAAACCACTTGATCTAGCTCGACATATTCTATTAAATTCTATCACATTCCAATTTATCCACGGTCCATTCATTTACATTTCATTCTATATTTTTTTATTCCAAACTATTTTATTTCGCTCGAAGATAATCCAGGCTATTTTATTCAATGACCATTTCAATTTTATTCATGATCTACTTATTTACGATTCATTTCTTACCCACATTCATTTAAAACCATTCTATTAAATTTGAAACATTCTATTTTTCTTATTGTCTCAAGTTACTTCAATTCCTTAACAATTTAAATGGTTTACAATTATTTAATTAAGAATTCCCTTCCATTTATTTATTCAATATAATTAGTTTATCCAGTCAATCCATTATGAATTCTCATTTTCGTAAATATTATTTACAACCCACCAAATTCTATTTCGATCCAAATTTATTTTTACTTGATTCAATTTCAATCCAATATCTTTAAACTTAGTTTTAAGTTGAATTCAATTCAACTCTCTTCCCCTTATATTCAGCTTAAGTCAATTTATTTTGATTTACTCAGATTTTAAACTTAAGCTCATTTTCATTTCACAAATAAATATTTTTCTCTTTTCTATTCAACTTAACTCTATCACAATCAAATCTCATTCCGATCTACAATTTCTTTTGATTAGTTATTATAAAATTTTAATTTTCAGATTTAACTCATTCAATTGATTACAAGGCCATTCCAATTTATTTCTTCTTATTTAGATTTTATTTGTACATTCAAACCATTACTTTTTTTTAATCCATTTACATTTTATTCGATACATTTTAATTATATTTACTCTGTTAACATTTCAAGTCTAATTTTAATTAATATCTCAAGTTCGGATTTTATTATTCACTTTTAATTTACCATCCAATTTATTAACTCATAATTCAGCTTCATTTAACTATAATAGGTTCCATTTACACAATTCATTATCGAATTTATTAACAAATTAGTTCTTCCTATTTATAGTTCAATACTTCATTTTTAATTCCAAATACCACTTCATTTTATTTTCTTAGTTCAATTTTATTATATAATTCAAGTTTGGATTTCCGTTTCATTATCCAAAACATCAAACAATATTTATTTTGGATTTTCTATTCTACTTTCAAAATTTATAAGTCACAACTTATTATTTACACAATCCCATTCATTATAGACTTGAATATGTTCTTCCTTTATTTTTAACTCAAGCCTTTTATTTATTTATAGCCCAAGCATATTTTATTTCTATGGATTTTTAATTTCTCTTATAAGTTATTCTGATTTATTTATTTTTCCATTCATTAATTCAATTGAATTCTCATTCCAATTCAATTTTACTTTAACTCAGATTTATTTGACTCGATTCGATTTTCAGCTTAATTCGAATACAACTGGATATTATTTCAGCCTATTCAATTAATTTCAATCCAGTTAAATTTTTATTTCCCAATCCAAGTTAATTTCATTTTAACTTTACACTTTAAATTCAAATTCCAATATTCAAAGCTTATATTTCCTTCCTGATTTAAAAATCATCTCAATTTATAAGCTTACCCCTATCTCTTCAGGATTTTCAAACACTCGGTTTTTGGTTTCAAATCATTTTGAAATCTCCAACATCTCAAATTACATTTCTCAAAAGTCATACCATTCCTGGTTTATCCCTAACAAATTTCCTTTGAAATTTTCAAAAACAACTTGCTTTTCTAAACAAATCAATTTGGTAGCAATTCTCCACTTAGAAATTCGAAAATGAATAGTGATGATGCGGCCGTCATCATCAGAATTATTTCCCAATAATCCAAGTGGTTTCAATGCTATATCACTTTCAAAATCCATTTAAAACAATTTCCTTTCAGAAATACCTCCAAAACAATAATGCTATCATTTATCATCAAACATTTCGACAAATTCTTCCAAAATCTTCGGGATTTTAAATTTCCAAATCCTGCTTAAATCAATTTTAACTATAATTCATTTGCATAGCTTATGCTCATACAAGTTCTCATTTAATTATATTTCAATTGATAAATTATATTTCAATTGATAAATTACATTTATAATTCATATTTATAAATTTCATTTTATAATGAATTTATTTCCTTAAACTTTGGTTATATTTTCAATTTCTAGTTAAATTTTTACACACCGATGATAATAATTTAATATCATCATTTCTAACATCCAAGCAACCATATATTGGCTAAAATAGTTTACAAAAACTATTCTTTATATCAAAATATATTTTGGGTAAAACTATTTCATTTACCCACATTGAAACAATACCGTGTCAATTGTTCTTTTCAAGTGTTTAGAAACCCCTTCGATACAGTTGTCCAGACTGTGCCGACGAAGGTTCATATGCCACTCAATAAACCAATCAACACAATATTAAAACAATTCATATTCACTAACAAATACGCGCTCATATTTATTAATATGCTCAAACTCATTATAGAGTACTGCGGACTCTATTTTAAATGAGTAATTCCCACCAGAGCCAAGGTTATCACCAACCTGGCTCTGATACCAATTGTAACGGCCCGCAAATCCGTACCTCTTGAGTCAACACTATTCTACAACAATCAACTCAAGTTGCACAGAAATACAAACCATTTGGGTTAAAGAAGATGAGGTAGAAGAAGAAAATAGGAAAACAACATCAGAATCTAACCATCGCAGCGAAATAAAATATAATAGCTAATAAATGATCTTTACTCAAAAAATCAAATATATCAGTTTATATATTACATTATCAGAGTACATCAATCACAACTCAACATCAATAACATACAAATGGATACACAACAACTCAACACAGCGGAATACATATACATAACAAGTACGAGAGTACGTATCGTCATCTAGCTCGTCTCCTGAGCTCCACGGCATCATATCCTGTATTCTATAATACTCGGTCTGACCCGAGCATTACAGTTAAATAACACCCGAGTCAGTCTGGAATACCAGCGTGAGAAAATCACACCCAATTGATTATCAAAGTTTCAAAAATCCTTTGAAAACAAAAGCATCTCGTAAGACCACACCACAAATAAACATGTCGGGTTTTTACCTTACGATGGCTAAAATATTTTTATTAAAATCCTCTTATATTATAATAGTGTCTATAGAAAATAAAATAGAATCTAGCTGAAATGCTTGCATCTCACGTTTCAGCAATAGTTGGGCACAATCAAAACCGTATGGGCGCGTAGGGAAAATGGATTCCCACTAATGGCTAGGCACTGCGGTACCACCAGTCACAGTACCTGGTCTAGATCAGCGTACCGAGGAGCCACCCTAACTCCCCTGCAACACATGACCGAAACCATCCCTTACTGGACACTCCCGAGCAAGATCACCCCGCGGTTGGGATCAGCAACCACCCACTAAGCCGAAATAAAAGGGACATCTAGACAGGGATGACCTCACTCTCCAGTGGGGGCTACCCACGAAGCCTTGCTGCATAACCCCTGATTTTCAGCCATTCCCATTGAATGAGGCTTGAGGCTAAGCATTACCTTTTTAGAATATATCTCTTAGAATGCCCATCGTCCACCTGACGATGTTTCGCAAGCATTCATCCATACAAGTCCGTCCCGAGTTCGAACGGAACCGAAGGCACTACTCCTACAACATCCATTTCAGAAATATCCTCAGGATTAGTAGCGACCAGCCCTTGCACTTCACTGCTCCATCTTCAAATCCAAACTCGTTTTCACGAAAACGTATAAACCGGATCGAAGTGGTTTTCGAGAAATAAATCTCGATCCCCGTCTCTTCGAAACGATCAACGCATTTGGCCAATATTGATAGCCGGTTATTTAACTATCAATTAATATTCACAACATCCATCAACCAATAAATAATTTTCCAAATTATTTATTTATCTAAAAATTGTCTTCCCAAGGTATATTTTCACTTTCCAAACTCCTTGAAAACAGTTTCCATTACATCCTCTTTTCAGAATACATTTTCCCAAATATTTTTTATTTCCACTGAAATCACCAAACATAAAACTAGATTTATAAAATTATTTAAGACACTTTACTTTGAAATATATTTTAAAATGTTTAAGGTAAGACTACTTCAATAATTTTTTAAATATACATACTATAGGAATATTTGAAAATAAGGTTACTTGATAAAATATAAAACTAGATTTTTACTTTTTTTTAAAACAAAATACTAATTCACTTTCTAAAATAATTACTGCTATAATAGATTAAAAGAAATACTTACTTAAGAATTTAAATATTTAGAAATGATAAATTTTCTAAAACTTGCTTTTTAAATCAACTCTAAAATCTTTTAACTTATATATAAAAATTATTTTGAAAACGTATTTGGTTATCCAGGGAGAATTCCAACTTCAATCACTTAAATCAATTTCCCAAATTGATTCCCAATTTATTTCATTTGAAATAAATTTCTTTAATTACTCTATTCATTTCAAAATTCATTAACTATGGACTTAATTACTGTTGTTATTATTATTTTCCATTTGATTTTATACCATTCAACTGAAATATACCAATTTCAGGTTATTCCCAATTTCTTCTTTGTTCTTTTCAAAATTTAAAATCTTAAATTTAAAATAAATGTTTTGTTCTTTTAAATAATAGCATCGGAGTTTAAAATTCACTAACTTTCTGTTTATTCAGAAATTTCTTTTCTATACTCAAGATTTATTTATTAGAATTCTTATGTCACTTTTTTTTCATCCTTGAATTTATTCAAATTTCCACAAAATTTTACTTACAAATTCACTTCGTTTATTTTTTCAAAAATTTAATTTATATATTTTTTGAAATTCATTATACCCAATTATATCCAATCAAACCATAGCATTCAATATTTCAACATAATTCATCATGGAATATCAAATCATCACAACAGGGGGAATTAAATAATTAAAATAAATGTTGAGGGATCCAGTTGGATCCCTCCAACCTGTTTTCCCTGCATCCACAGAAGTTAGCACAATATAATATACCAATTCCAAAATATCATACTATATCACATCAATCAATTCAACCGTTCAAACAATTATTTAAATTTAATCGTTCAAATTTAAATTTAAATTTAAATTGAACTGAGTGAGATTAACTCACCTTTGCCACTTAAATTTGCAATCCACTCCAGACCAGTTTATTTCTTTTCAGATTTCAAACCTTGACTAAATAATTATATTATTTAGTAATACTTTAGCTAATTGACCAATTAATTACTATTCATTTATTTAATTTTGAGCTAATACTTTAGTTTTTAACTAATAATTGAATTTCAAAAATAAATATTTCTTAGTAACCAAAATAATTAAATAAGTTTATTTACAAATTAATCACTTTTAATAAATTATTTTACAATAATGTAGTAAAATAAAAATGTGTATGTATATGCATTTTTATATTGATATATTTATACTAATATACATTCTTTTCAAACCTTTATACTTGTAAAAAATTTATTTATATGGATTCAAAGTCTATTTTCAAGGAAACTCTTCTACATTCAAAGTCCTTATATTTTCCAAACCTAATCTATATACATATTTACTAACTTACCTATATACATATTTTGTCAAATTAAAATAGAATTATTTTATATACTTACTGTAATTATTCTTCTCTAGTTACAGTAAACAATAAATGGCTACTTCACTGTAAATTTTGCTTTATTCCTACCTATATCAAATTTGAATTAAAAGATAAATCCTTAATACCTTACTGCTCGATTGACGATTGCTCCTCCTCACAGATAAACGCTACCTTCCTGACGCTCGATCGACACCCTATCGCGCAGCCCCTAAGTCCACACCCATCTCGAGCGACGCCGACACTGCCACTAGTTGAAATTGTCGCGCCCCCAAATCAACGCCACGACCTACTAACCCTAGTCACGATCCACGGCGCCATTGGCCTTCACGCGAATTCAAATGGCAGCCGCGAGCTTGACCTAACGTCGCGACCGCCACCTCCAAATCGAACTCCGTCTTAATCGAAACGTCAACGCGAGCTCGCCTCCCCCTTGCGCCGCTACATACTCGCCACGCAAAACTAACTTGCTAGCCTCGAATCCCCAAATTGATTTCCCCCTTTTAATTTGAAGGTAATTCGGTTCGAAACAATTCGCATGCGGCCATTTTTTTTTTTGATTTTGAATCTTGTTTTTGTTTAACAAAGGAAAAGTGAAGGATAAGTAATTAAAGTTGAGGGGTGTCGTGCTTCGGAAGGCAAAAGGAAATCATAATTTAATTTCTGTGCGTTGAAAATATTAACGTGTCTGAGACAAAGCTACAGTGGCCACGAAATGAAAGCTTTTAAAAATTCCCATGTGAAATTATTTCGGCTGTGATTTGAATTTCCTCCAGATGGAGATATTTAAATTAAATCGATAATTATCATCTAGGCATGCGTTTCTATCTCTTATTCTCACACAACAAACCCAAAAACTGCGAAAATTGAAATCCGATAATAATTCAATATTACGGACACACTGGAACCGGTTTCATTGAATCCCGAGACTGTGCCTTGGAAGGCTATTTTAAATTTAATTTAACCGATAAAATTTCAAAACTGAACAAATCACTGTAAAATTTAATTTTAAAAACTTCTATTATCCTCAATACTGTCAATATAAATTTTATAAGCCTTCAAATTATATTTTAACAGGCTTAAAGCTTCAGATTCCATACTTTGCCCAATTTCAAATTATTTAATTTAATAATTTAATTATCAAATAATTTGTGATATTTGAATTCAAGTTAATAATTAAACTTTTAAATATTTAGAATCAATTAAATATCCCGATTTTAAATGCTCAAAAATTTCGGGTCGTCACAACCCGTTTTCTTGGTAGAGGTATGTAGAAATGCCTTGTTTTTATTTGGTACTTTTAACTTCAAAGATGATAACATATTTGTAAAAACTTGGAATATCTCCATTATTTTGCAGCTTAACCTATTAATGTATTTAATTTTGTAAGCTTTAATCTTCCACATTCACGTCCTTGTCCAATTGCGGCTCAAATTGCAAATCATAAAGTTCAAATTTTAAATGTAAACAAAATTTAAATTGTTGATCATATACTGTTTATGTGTTTTCTTACACTTTATAATTACCAATTATCAAATGTGAAATCACTATCATTTTTTATTTCATGCTAATAATTTATATTTTTTAAATTGATTTAGATGCCTGAAATTTCACACCTTTATCCCTATTTTTTTCCACTTCCATTCTTGTATTTGAGAACAATCGAATTTACTTGTAGATACAATCTTAAAAACTAGAACGGAAGCAAAATATGTAGGATAAGGGATAGGGAAACACGATTCAAAATAATGTTATTAAAGACACAACGAGAACTTGTTATAATAAAAATACCATTTTACTAATAGTGTTATAATTTTATGTAATTTTGAATGCTGCAACATTCATTGGTATTATAAAACTATAATATTATTATTGAGACACAACAAAAGAAAATAATAATTACAAGAATAGTTACAGGCTTCTTTAAGATATTTTTATTTATATTCAATAGACATTATAACTTATTGTTTTTTTACTCCGATATTTCTATCGAGTAATATATAAAATTCAATTTATACATGTTAGCGTTCTTTTTGAGTTTACTAATAAATATTTCCTTGAAAACGCAATACATGAAAAATGAACTATCAACTATTAAAGATAAATTTACATTATAGTTTTAATTTGTTATGTTTATAGGAATTTTGAATTTCCATCATAAAAAATTGCTCTCTTTCAAAATTTTAGTAAATTTTGTTGATAAGTTTTGACTTTCTTAAAAACATATATTCCCATCAAGTTAAATTTTAAAAAAGTTCCATAAAGTTAGCAATGTGTTTCTATCATGTTTTGGAGTAAAAAAAATGTCGAATCATGATTTTCACAGAAATATCGATCGAATAAAATATTCTGGCTACTAAGGATTCAAATCAGTATCTTTATACCCAATATTTTTGCTTTAGATCAAATGAAGTTTCTCAATTGCGATTTGATGGTTTTTCTATGTTGTTTGTTTCATTTGAGAGAGTTCTTGAGGTATTGAGATCCAATCTGCTCCTTAACGGCTGTTGATTATATATCTAATTGTAGTTCTGCCCTTTGGGCGCTGATCTTGTCGAAAGAGAGGTGGTTGGTTTTCGAATTTGGCTCTGGAGTTTCTCTGATGGATTCCTATGGCGATTTCTGACCAATTGAAAACCATTATTTTCTTGATCAGGGAGCTTATCGTTTTGATTTAGAAAGAAAAGAGGATGAGGAGATGTCGGAGAATCAACGAGGGGGATTGAAGATCCATTTGAATTCTGATAAGGAATTTCAATAAAGATAGGGTTGTTTTTTATGCTCATGGCAGCCATCAATACTAGAAAAGGCAATTATTCCGACAGCATCAAGCGACGGCTTCGGACGGTCAATTTCCGACGGCTTCTGATAGACCGTTGGCGGCCGTCGAAAATTTGCGAATTACAGGGCTCAACCGAGCATTTTTCTTCCTCATTTGCAGCACACAATATTTTAACACAAAATCCCCAAATCTCTCCCCTAAGCTTCCAATCACCAATTTCGAGCTTTCGGATTCTCCCGGCTGCGTAATCAACGTCTTTGCTCTCTTACTCATGTATAATCTCTTATTTTTGCCAAAAATCTAATTTTTACCCTAAATCTAGATTTGTATTAGTTGTTAAATTAGGACTAATTGGTGATTGCAATTGTTTCCAATAGCGTAATAATGGTTTATAACATCCTATGGTATACATATTTCATATGTTATCGTGAAATTGTAAAAAGTACGTATAATGTGTGATTGTGTGTGTATTCGTAAACTATTGTATATGCGTTGCTTTTACCCTTGTATTATGTTAATTGGAATAAGACATGAGTCGTGTAACATCTTGACTTGTGCAGCAATAATGAATGCACGAGTCTAAAAGAAATGTAACTATACTGGAAAATGACAAAAAATACTAAAGCAGCCTTATTCGATGAAATACGTGGAACAAATGTATAAAATTAATATTTTTTGAAATATATAAAATTAGTAAATATATATTCTTTTTATAAAATACTTTTTTTAGGTCCCTTAGAGAGTTTTTGACCTCGTCCGACGGGTGTTGTATATGATCTTTATATAAATAGTTGTTTTTATCGTAAAACAACCATTTATATTTATCTGGTACAATGTTTATTGGACTAGTCCATACATTGGACAAGTTATCAACACAGTAAACAATTACAATTTGTACATTATTTTATTTCAAAGTGTTCACAAAATTTCACCGTCGTTTTTCTTTTTTGTTTCTGCGTACACGCATTTGTATACAATGCATAAAACAAAAGGGAAGTGCTGTCGAAATTTTATTGAGTCATTTAAAACGAAATAATATAAGAAATATAAGTGTTTATTGTATTAATGGAAAGTAGGATGACTAAAAAAAGATAACTATAAACCAACAGTTCTATATTGTATTCTTAAGTAGGGTAAAATTGATGCGTATAACTTTTTGTATCGATACATTGAAAATAAAAAGTATAGAACATATGACCAATATTTATTTTTGAATTTGTGACATATTTTTTCAAATAGTAAAAATGATCGATTATTTTGTTGATCGGAGGAGATCGATGTATCAAAGAAGGGGGTTGAGAGGCTCAATAAAAGAGGATTTTTGTAATGGTATAAGCGTATTTGTCGAAAAGTAATAACGAAAATGATACAAATAATTCGTTGTCCTTGTAATAGGTCTAGACATTTGAAGTATTTATTACCCGATATTGTGAAAGTCCATTTGTGCAAAAACGGTTTTGTGCCGGAGTATCATGTTGGGATCATAATGGAAAAGTTGTGTAGACAATAATTCTGGACAGTCTGAATTAGACATTGCTGGTAATGTAATTGATACGTCGAACCGTATAGAAAATATGGTTGAAGATGCAGCACGATCAATGTTCGCTACTGTTGAAGTTGACGACGATGAAAATGTTGAAGAACCAAATATTGAAGCAAATTATTTTTATGATTTACCGGATGCAGCTAAGAAAACTCTTTGGGATGGTTGTAAAAGTGACACCCAGCTATCAGTAACTGCAAAATACATTGTAGTGAAGTCAAAATACGACATCACTAAAGCCGGATTTACAACCATTGTACAAGCCGCTAAAAGACATATGTCGCCCGATAATTTAATGTGCAAAAATTACTATGAAGTTAAAAACTTATGTCGGCTTTTGGTTTACCTTATCAGAAAATAGATACATGTTTACATGGCTGCATGTTTTTTGAAAAGAAGACATAAATATTAGGAATTGTAAAATATGTAATAAAGAAAGATACAAACCAAGAAAAAAGAAGAGAAAGGAATTTCCGTACAAGCACATACATTACTTACCCATCACTCGTAGGCTTCAAAGATTATACGCATCTTCTGTAACTGCATCTCATATGAGATGGCATAGTGCGAGAACGAAGGAAGAGGGTAGTTGATCGATTTAGATGATGGAGAAGCACAGAAGCATTTCGACAATACTTATCCCAATTTTACAGCGGAGTGTCGTAATGATTGACTTGAATTATGTACGGATGGATTTTCATCATTTTCTCAATTTGGTGCTAAATATTCATCTTGGGCCATTATCATCACACCTTATAATTTACCTCTTGGATGTGTATGAAAACGCAATATATGTTTCTTATTGTTGTTGTTCCTGACCTTGATGATCAGACACAAGGAATCGATATTTATTTACAACCATTAATTGAGGAGTTAAAAACACTTTGGAATGAAGGAGTATAAACATACGACGTTTCAATGAAAAACTATATCGTATTTTTGCTTCTTCGTAGTGGACTACAATTGATTTTCCTACCATATAAGATAAGAAAAACTTTTTAACTAATAAAGTAGAAACCATATAACAATCAATGATATGGTCAAGCAAAGACATATATAAACTTATAAGGGACTATCCAAAGATATATGAAACTGGAATACAAACAGAAATTGAAGGCAAATCGACTATTCATAATTGGTGCAAACAGAGTATATTTTGCGGGTTGTCTTATTGGAAACATCTTCTGCTTTGTAAAAATATTGATGTAATACACAACGGGAAAGATGTCTTTGATAATATTTTAACATTATTTTGAATGTCGAGGGGAAGACTAAGGACGATTTGAAATCAAGACGCGATATACACGAATTATGCAAATGTCTTGAGCTTCACATGAAACCAGAAAGTAAAAAATCCCAAAGCATGTTACGAGTTAGATAATAATCAAGTTAAAGTTGTGTTAAAATAGGCGGAAAGGTTAAGATTTCCTGATGGGATTTCATTAAATTTTCGTAGATGTGTTGACTTTAAAAACATTAGATTGAGCGGAATGAAAAGCCATGACTGTCACATAATGATGGAAAATTTATTACCCGTTTTATTCAAAGAACTATTGCCGTTAAAAGTTTGAAAGGTTGTAACGGAGCTTAGTCCGTTTTACAAAGAGCTTTGTTTGACTACTTTTAAAAGTGCAACGTTTACGTAAACTTGAAGTAGGTATTCCTATATTGCCCTGCAAATTGAAGAAAATATTTCTACCGATTTTTTTTATTGTAATGGAATATTTATATGTTCATCTCCTATCTAAAGCACGACTTCGAGGTCCTGTGCAATATGGATGGATATATCCATTTGAGAGGTATGTAATATGTTACTTATTAATTAGTTACATTCAAAAGTTAAAGCTAATGTAAATTAATTTTGCAAAGATACTTGAATCATCTGAAGAAAAAAGTGAGGCAAAAAACACAAATTTAAGGTTCGATATGTAAATCTTACATCGAAGAAGGAGCTTCGTTCTTTTTCTCTCAATATTTCAGTGACCATGGGAACATATCATTTAAATGTGTTCTTTGCAATGACGAAGATGACGAACAAGAGTCATCTCAGACAATGTTATCTATTTTTAGACAACATGGTCCATCTTCTGCGAAATGTGTAAAAGTATGGTTAGACGATAGAGATCTTCATGTAGCACATATTTATATTCTTCTAAATTGTGCTGAGGTTGCACGATTTGTTAAGTAATCTGAAATAATAATTTATGATTTATTCATTTCTATAGTCCATGTGCATGTAGAATTTAATGCAATATTTTATTCATATATGCAGTAATTGTGAAAGCGAACATTCGCGCGGAGATCCTAGTAAAGAATTTTCTGATTGGTTTTCAAACTACGTTTATGAACCTACAAATTGTGTGGTTGATGAAGGTTTGAAACATCTTGCATTGGGACCAAAAATAAATGTCAAGACATATCCAATATATTTCGTCAATGGATATAAATTTAACACAAAAGAATATAGTACAGAAAAATTAACTACTACAACAAGTGTATTTGTTAAATGCAGTAATGATCCAGAAAATCACATAAATGATTTTTGTGGCATTTTAACACAAATTTTGCCACTGACATATTTCTCACGACCCACGGAGTAGGTGTTTCTGTTTAGATGCAACTGGTTTAGTAATGTTTCAGGTTTTGAAATTAATGTGCACAAGGATTATAATCTTCTTGAAATAAAGTACACATCGCATTATCACAAGTACGAACCTTTTGTACTAGCCAAACAAGTTGCAAGTTTATTACGCTCCTTTTCCGTCTTTAAAAAGAGATAAAGCAAATTGGTCGGTAGTTTTTAAAACAAAGGCCAGATTTACGTTTGATGGGATTCCAAATGAACAAGCTTACAAGGCAGATCTTGAGCAAAGCAATGAAATAATAATTACAGACGACCGTGCAGATTTTGGACATCTAAACGATGAATCAAAAGTTTTGATAGAAGCGTTCGAGAGTATGGAGGAAAATAACGTAGAAATGAGACCATATCTGAATCAAAAGACGATGATGATTGATGTAAATGATGAGCTTTATTTTGGTAGTTATGTAATTATGCAACTGAAGTAATTGATGAGATTATCGAGTTGACGTAACTATGTTGAATTCTTGGTGTACTACTAAATTGATGTAATTGACGAGATTTATTTTGCTAGTTATGTAATTTATGTCATTTATGAAACCAAATCTGTTTATCGTTATTTACATCTTTTATGGCATTAACATTTTTGTCATTTATTTAGCAATTTAGGTTAAAAATGCAATGTATTCTGCTTATCATCGGAATATGAGACCCAATCTGAATCAGGTATACTTTGCACTTTATATACTTTATATCATTAACTATAAAATATATTTCATTATCATGTTATTGTTCTCTTTTAAAATGATGTGTCTATGGCAGGTATCATGTCATCTATAAAGAGGAGTTCTTCCCGCTCTTCAGGATGTGATGTCAGTGGTCCATCGCAACCTCCACAGCGACCTGTTGTGACTCTAGTATCTAGAGTCTAGGGTGAGTATTAAAATTTTTTCAGCATCTTAAATATTTTGTGTACGATATACTAATATGTATCATATTTAACACAAGGGGTTTAAGCTATAGCCATCATATGTAGTTCAATCGATTTTGAAGGAGGCGTACAAGAGTAGGATGTCTACTTGTTGGTCGAAGTGGGATAACATCCCTCCCCACATCCTCGAGTGTATTTGTCATGATTTCATTGTATGTATAATTTTATGTTTTCCATTCTTAATTTGTTTTGGTCGCTTATGTATTGTTCATATTTTATTGTTTAATTTTTGGTTGCTTATTTATCATGAAATAAAGGATGTCGTGGACATACAGTCAGATGACCTGCAGCTGATTTGACATTACTGGATGTAGAAGATGAGGAAGAATTATAGGGATTCCATGTCGATAGTGAAGCATAAAGGGCAGAAGCCAAACTGGATAGGGACGAGTGTATGGGAACAGTGGTTGAAACATTGGGATAGTGACGAGGCGAAGGTAAGTGCACAAAACTTTTATTAATTATTTGATTGATACGTAAATATCAAAAAATATTTGGTAAGTAAATAATGAATTAAATTTAAATATACAGGCAGAGTCGGGAAAAAATCTGCTAATAGGGACAAAAATCCCATCACTCATCGAGTAGGGTCGAAGTCACTCCAGCTTTATCGCCAAGAGTTGGTAAATTTACTAAATGCGAACTGTAAATAGTTATTGTGCAATATAATTTTGAATATACAATAGCACAACATAATAATCGATTTCAGAAAGCTGAGACGCAGTGTCCTGTGTCGTATATGGACGTGTTTACTCGTACGCATGCTGTCGAGCGCGTAAATCTAGACGGAACAGTTTCGTATACATGGTACGACGATAAATCTAGCAAGAGCCATGTAAGCATATTTTAGTTCATGGGCTATTAGTAATTTTTTTAATTGTTAAATTATAATGAATTAAGATATCATGATATTAATTTTAACGGATTTTTATTTGTCCACGCAGGCAAGGTTGATGAACAACGCCAGAAACTTCTAAAGGATATCGGTCGAGAGCAGCTCATGACGGATGAGGAAGACATTATTTTTGAGTCAGTCATGAATCCACCATCACGGAACTGGAGTTACAGATTTGGCAATCAAGTGGTAATGTAATATATTAAGGTATAATAATTTAATAATCTTTTAGTTCTAAAGAACTTCACATCGCTTTAGTTTCAGTAATAAATTTATAGATATAACAATTAACACATCATGTTGTAACTTTGATAGTAAGTTTATATACTAAATTAAATAAGTGTTGCAGGCTAGCAGACTGAGGCGAACGAGCCAACCGACCAGATTTGATATCGATTTAGAAGCGATCAAAGAGTTGAGAGCTAAGGTGGCGCAACTGGAAGATCAAAACCGTCGCTAGACTATCGAGATGACACAGTTGCTAATCAGCGTATTGCTTAGTACATGCAGCAATATGATGACCGCTTTTTATCTTCTGCTAGTTCGGGAGTTTCTGAAGCTGATGTTGAAATATTAAACTTGATTTGTTAATTTCTAGAAGTTTCTTATTATTAAAGTTTCTAGAGTCTTCTTGTATTTGATAGAATTTGGTAAGAGCTCTAGAATTTTATATTAGTTGCTAGAAATAAGAATTATATAATAGTTATGTTTCTAGAGTTATCTAAAGAGAAAGTTCTAGAGTTGTCAAATGAGTCATGTTTCTAAAGTATTCTATATCTAGAATGTTCTATTGAGTCATATAAATAGAGAAGCTCTCTCCTCATTTTGTAATCAATCAAAAAAGAAATAAATCATCAATAAAGAAAAGTTTTCTACAATAAAATAAAATAAAATGAAAAAACTCCTCTTTCTTATATTCTCTCCCTCTTTCTCCAAAAATATTCAACAAAGTGGTATCGGAGCGAGGATTTTTTTTTAAAAGATAGAGATGGCAAATAATGGCATTCCCCTACAAGTTCCAATGCTTACCAAGAACAATTATGATAATTGGAGTTTAAGGATGATGGCTCTTCTTGGAGCACACGACGTGTGGGAGATAGCTGAAAATGGTTATACTGAACATGAGAATGAAGATGGTTTATCTCAAACTAAAAGAGATGGTTTGAGAAAATCAAGGACAAGGGACAAGAAGGCTCTTTGTCTAATTTATCAAACATTGGATGATGACACATTTGAAAAAATTTCTGGATCAAAGTCGGCCAAAGAAGCATGGGAGAAGCTTCGAACGTCTTACAAGGGAGCTGATCAAGTCAAAAAGGTACGTCTTCAAACTTTAAGAGAAGAGTTTGAAACTTTGCGTACGAAAGAAGGTGAATTTGTTTCTGATTACTACTCAAGAGTTCTAGTGGTTAGTAATAATCTTAAAAGAAATGGTGAGAAGTTAGATAATGTAAGAATTATGGAGAAGATTCTTAGATCATTAGATCCAAAGTTCGAACATATTGCCGCCATCATTGAAGAAACAAAAAACTTGTAGACCATGTCAATAGAGGAAATTCAAGACTCATTACAAGCTTATGAAGAAAAGAAAAGGAAGAAGGAAGAGACTGTGGAGAAAGTCCTTAAGACATGGATTGATTCAAAATGGGAAGAAAGTAATCGAAGCCAACAAAGATGAGGTGGTGGCCAAGAAAGAGGAAGAGGTCGTGCATATGGACATGGACGAGGTTGGAGGCCCAACTAACAATAAAAGAGGAGAAATCTCAAGAAGAGGTAGTGGGAGAGGAAATTCAAGGTATGATAAGTCACGTGTTAAATGCTATAATTGTGAGAAATTTGGACATTATGCTTTTGAATGTAGAGCTTCAAAGCATAATAAAGTTGAAGACAAGACCAATTACGTTGAAGAAAAAAGCCAAGATGATGGTACATTATTACTGGCTTACAAAGAAAATGAAAAAAAAGAGGAAAACTAATGGTACCTTGATAGTGGTGCAAACAACCATATGTGTGGAAGAAAAAATATGTTTGTGGAGCTTGATGAATCAGTGAAGGGCAATGTGGCATTTGGAGATGAATCAAAGATAGCAGTGAAAGGTGAAGGAAAGGTTCTTATCCGATTAAAGAATGGAGAGCACCAATTCATTTCCAATGTTTACTACGTGCCAAACATGAAGAGTAACATTTTGAGCTTAGGACAACTCTCAGAGAAAGGTTATGATATTCGATTAAAAGATAATAATCTTTCTATAAGAGATGGTGCAAGTAACTTCATTGCAAAGGTACTAATGTCAAGTAGAATGTTTATGCTCAACATCCAAAGTGATGTCTCACAATGCCTTAAGGTGTGCTATAAATATGCTGCTTGGCTTTGGCATCTTCGTTTTGGACATCTTAACTTCGAAGGACTAGAGTTGCTATCCCAGAAGGAAATGGTAAGAGGATTACAATGCATAAGCCATCCAAACCAAGTGTGCGAAGGATGTTTACTTGAAAAGCAATTTAAAATGGGCTTTCCAAAGGAGTCATACTCAAATGCTAAAAAGCCGTTGGAACTCAAACATACGGATGTGTGTTGTCCGATCAAGCCAAGTTCACTTTGTAAGAGTAACTATTTTCTTCTTTTCATCGATGATTTTTCAAGAAAAACATGGGTGTATTTTTTAAAAGAGAAATCGGAGATTTTTGAGAACTTTAATAAGTTCAAGGCCCATGTTGAGAAAGAAAGTGGCCTTATGATTAAAGGCATGAGATCTGAACGTGGAGTAGAGTTCACATCAAAAGAATTCCAAAAGTATTGTGAAAATAATTGAATCAGACGACAGCGGACAGTGCCTAGATCCCTCCAGCAAAATGGAGTAGCAGAAAGGAAGAATAGGACAATTTTGGAAATGGCAAGGAGCATGCTCAAAAGTAAGAGGTTGCCAAAGGAATTTTGGACGGAAGCTGTTCCATGTGCGGTTTATCTATCAAACCGATCTCCAGCAAGAAGTGTGTGGGGAAAGACACCACAAGAAGCATGGAGTGGAAGGAAGCCTGGTATTCCCCGTCTAAGAGTCTTTGGAAGCATAGCTCATATACATGTACCAGACGAGAAGCGAAGCAAATTGGATGACAAAAGTGAGAAGTATATTTTCATCGATTATGACATCAACTCTAAAGGATATAAGCTCTACAATCCTGATAAAAGGAAGATAATAATTAGTCGAGATGTTGTGTTTGATGAAGAAGGAGAATAAGATTGGAGACCACATAATGAAAATTACAACTTCTTCCCATACTTTAAAGAAGATGAAATACCACAACCAAGGATCGAGCAATTAAGGAAGAAGCCTACTTCTCCACTAGTTTCTCCTACCACAAGTTGTCAAGAAGATGAGACCTCAAGTGAAAGGGCTCCATGCTTTAAAATCCTTCAAGAAATTTATGAGGTAGCAGAAAATCAAGACAATCTTACTCTCTTTTGTTTATTTGCGGATTGTGAGCCTATGAACTTCCAAGAAGCTTTGCAAAAGAAGAATTGAAAAAATGCTATGGATGAAGGAATCAAGGCCATCATAAAGAATGACACATGGGAGTTAGCCTCACTTCCAAAAGGACACATGGCAATTAGTGTGAAGTGGGTGTACAAAGCAAAGAAAAATGCCAAAGGAGAAGTTAAAAGACACAAAGCGAGATTGGTGACAAAAGGCTATAGTCAAAGAGCCGACATTGACTATGATGAGGTAATCGCTTCAGTCGCTCGATTAGAAACTGTTAGACTAATAATCTCTTTAGCAGCTCAATATAGTTGAAAGATACATCAAATGGATGTGAAATATGCTTTCTTAAATGGAGTTCTTGAAGAAGAAGTTTATATTGAGCAACCACAAGGCTACGAAGTCAAAGGAGAAGAAGACAAAGTTTTGAAGCTAAAAAAATCATTTTACAGGTTGAAACAAGCTCCAAGAGCTTAGAATGCTCGAATTGATAAGTACATCCAAGAGAGAAACTTCATCAAATGTCCATGTGAGCATGCACTCTATATTAAAATTCATTATGGTGATACATTGATTATATGCTTGTATGTAGTTGACTTGATCTTTACAGGTAGCAATCCAAGCATGTTTCAAGAGTTTATAAAAGAGATGACGAAAGAGTTTGAGATGACTGATATTGGACTCATGTCTTATTACCTCGGCATTGAAGTAAAACAAGAAGATAAAGGCATTCTAATCACTCAAGAAGGCTATGCTAAGGAAGTTTTGAGGAAGTTCAAGATGGATGACTCTAATCCAGTTTGCACACCAACGAAATGTGGAACCAGGTTGTCAAGGCATGAGGAAGGAGAAAAAACGGACCCAACACTCTACAAAAGCTTGGTTGGGAGCTTGCGATATTTAACGTGTACAAGACCTGGCATTCTATACGTGGTAGGAGTTGTAAGTCGATACATGGAGAACCTAACAATAACTCATTTAAAGGCAGCAAAGATGATTTTTCGCTATGTTAAAGGCATAACAAATTTTGGATTGTACTACTCTATTTCTGATCATTACGAGCTTGTTGGATATAGTGATAGTGATTGGAGTGGAGATATGGATGACCGTAAAAGCACAAATGGCTTCGTGTTCTACATGGGAAATACAACCTTCATATGGATGTGGAAAAAACAGTCGATTGTCACTCTTTCCACATGCGAAGCAGAGTAAGTAGCTGCTACTTCATGTGTTTGTCATGCAATTTGGTTACGAAATCTACTAAAGGATTTGAAACTGCCACAAGAAAAGCCGACCAAGATTTTCGTGGACAACAAATCAGCAATTGCTTTGGCTAAGAATCCAGTTTTCCATGATCGAAGCAAGCATATTGATACACGCTATTACTATATTAGAGAATGTGTCTCCAAAAAGGATGTGCAACTAGAATACGTGAAGACACATGATCAAGTAGCTGATATCTTCACCAAGCCTCTCAAGCATGAAGATTTTGTCCGGTTGAGAAATCTGCTTGGAGTCACAAATCAAGTTTAAAAGGGGGTGTTGAAATATTAAACTTGATTTGTTAATTTCTAGAAGTTTCTTATTATTAAAGTTTCTAGAGTCTTATTGTATTTGATAGAATTTGGTGAGAGCTTTAAAATTTTATATTAGTTGCTAGAAGTAAGAATTATATAATAGTTATGTTTCTAGAGTTGTCTGAAGAGAAAGTTCTAGAGTTGTCAAATGAGTTGTCTTTCTAGAGTATTCTATATCTAGAATGTCTATTGAGTCGTATAAGTAGAGGAGCACTCTCCTCATTTTGTAATCAATCAAGCAAAAAATAAATCATCAATAAACAAAAGTTTTCAACAATAAAATAAAATAAAAAAACTCCTCTTTTTTATATTCTTTCTCTCTTTCTCTAAAAATATTCAACAGCTGATTAACCAGAGTGATAGGTATGCTTTTTTTTCTATCAATGTTTTGTAAGTTTGGATGATACATTGAGTCGATGGATTTGGATTTGAACTGTTGTGTATATTGTTGGATGATACACTTGATGGTAGTGATTTTTACATTTGAGAGTTGATTGTGAGGAGTTGGTGAAGCATTGATATATATATTGTACAATTTGACATATGTGAATTATGGTAGTGAAGTTTGGTTTGATTTTACATGAATTGGGTTGGATTTTATATGAATTGGGTTTGATTTTTGTCTTTATGATTTTTGATTGTCTTTCTATGCTTTGATTTTATTTTTAATATCCGAGTTGGATATACTAAGTTGATTGAAATATATTGTATTTATGAATTGCGGATGACAGGTCAAATCACAGCTGAAATGTAGTAAAATATTTGCAGTTTTACGACAGCTCTAGAAGGTCTGTAGGTCAAAATTTAGAGACATGTTCGGATGGCTACAGGCAGCGAAATTCCGACGGCTTTCACCACAAAGCGTAATCGTCCACGTGGTTTCCGACGGTCGTCGGAAGCTACCGGACTGTCGTCAAAATCCGTCGGAAACATAATCGACGGACGCTATCGAGAGCGTCGGAAAATCTGTTCACAGATAAGTTAATTTGTAGCGGCATTTTACAACGGCTTCCGAAGCTTCCGACGGCCGGGAGCCGTCGGAAAATGTTCTGTTTCTTTGTGGTGCATGGCTAACTAAAATGGTCTTCAAGTTGCAGTACAGGCTGCATGGTTTTTAGTTGCAAGTAATTATAGCTTACAATTTGGAACTGAAAGTATATGCTCGGTTTGCGTGGGGCGGGTAGACTAAATTTTTAATCATGTTCTAGATCTGACGGCTAATTGTTCTCAGTAGTAAAAAACTTTGGGCATCGAGGTGTTTTGTTTCAAGTAGATGCATTTTCTTTGCCATATTCTTGGTGATTTACATCTCATCTTACTTTATCTTTAGGCCTTTTTTCTGCAATGTGTCATAACTCGTAACATGAACTGATGAACATATCATTCGACAGAAAGGTGATGACATGTACGTGACCATGACTGTTGCTGGCAAAACAATCCTGCGATAATATTTTTTTGCTCATCTTCATTCGTCATTTGTGTAACTTTTACTCTGCTTCGACCTTTTATTTAAATTTTTTCCACAGGACCATATGTTCATCTCACCTAGATTTTACCATACGCTAATGACACAATATTATTATATACACAATCTATGATTTAAATAATATCATAATATCATTATTAAAAGCTAGAATCTTATCTTCATGATTTGTATGATTTCAACTTTCCAAAATGCACTGTTTATTAAGTCGCATACACTATATGCTTCCAGATAAGATTTCTAATTCATGCAAACAATCAGGTTCGCTACGTTAACTGTATTTAATTTTTAGTTTAGTATTGTTTCAGTGGGTAAGTAATTGTTGGACCGGATGTCTACACGAGAAGTAAAGAATTGGCATTTGAGAAGCAGCAGACATAGTTGAATACCAGACTCCCTTTGTTCTCGTTTTTTAGTGTTTTTAACCGGATTGACAAAACTGCATTAGAATGAGTGGGATCACCTTAAGAACCAATTGTTTAACTTTGGAGTTGTCTGGTCACAAGATTTGCAATATTTACATTTCCTATACTTTCCGATATATTTATATTTATATTTATGTGGACTGGTGGTGACAAGTGAAAATCGTTACATGATAACTCAATAGTGATGCGCAGAGAAAATTATAACATGTGAAATTCTCCCTTTTATTAACTAGAGTTGCATGTTTGCCACACACGATGATGTGTCCTCGTGCATTATTTGTTGGTTACATCGCCTATGAAATGATTTCATGCTCTTACATTTGGCCACCCTGACGCATTCTGCAGGAGTGTGGCTCCATGTTACACATTGCTGGCAGGAATTTTCCTTTCATCATCACTTCTCTGCATCTGCCTGTGCACTCTTGGCCCGTGTATCCTGCTTCTTGCATCATTTGTTTCATCGCATGCCTGATCATCGGGCACCTACATTCTTCACTCACTCTCCTTAGCTGCATGCAACACTCTTGTGGCACTTGTGTGTTATCCTCTTCATCATCCATATCATCCTCTGCACCTGTCATTAGAAGGCTCTGTCGTCTTCCAGATTTAAAGAAAGAGCGACACCTGTTAAGTGAATAGCGTTGCACTTCTTGCCTGCATGAGCTATCCGTGTACTCTTCTGCAGTTGCAGCGAAAGCAAGGACAAACACCAGAGAGGGTGAATAGTGTTTTAAGGAATTATTAAACCTTTTTGATTTTTTGTTAATTTGAACACAAATGTATGCAATATTCAGACACAGATATGACCACAGAATCAAACACAGATGCAAAAATAAAGTAAAAGCAGTAAAGGAAAGAACACACCGGATTTTATACTGGTTCGGAGTTACCCTACATTCAGTCCCGCACACAAGTACGGATTTCCTTTCAAAAGCAATTGTACAATTACACCCTCGATTTCAAACCTACGAGGTACACTCTCCAGATTCACAATCCTCTGGGTAGAGATACTTGATTTTACGGGCAACAAGTTCGCCCAATTAATTTCCAAGGCTACAATCACACATTTTCTCGCTTGATTGATTTCCAAGGCCACAATCATACTTTTTCTCGTTTAATTGATTACAAAAAGCCTATAACTTTGAATTGCACTAAGGATCTTGTTGAGATAGTGATAGAGAATCAAAGTAGAGATAATCTAGTTAGATTCAATGTTGATTTCGGCGGATTAATGGTAGGAATATGTATAAGGAAAATGTGGAAGAAGAAGAGAAATGAAAACCAGAAAATATGATTGAAAATTTGTTGAAACCAACCCCTATTTATAGAAGAACAACAACCATGTCCATTCGTGAAGATATATGATGAATAGACACTTCTTTTGAAATTTAAAATTTGAAATTAACTGATACTATATCGAAATGGGTATATTGAGCATGTTGACATCCCAAAGGAATTTTTGGTGGTTTGTTTTTCTTTCGAAAATATCTTTTATCTTATATTGAAAACTATTTTAAACTCGATAAATATACTTGACTATAGTTAAAATACATAAGTAAATATAAAGAATAATATATATCATATATATATATATAATTTTACAATAATTTTATATTTAAATCTAAGTATAAATATTAAAAGTTAAATATATTATTATTAAAGATAATTTAAAACTAAGGGTAAATTGATTTTGAAATTAAAGATTATTTTGAGGCTAAGAGTATTTAAAACCAGGATAAATGTTTTTGATTCTTTTAAAAGGAAGGTTTTGATTATTTTGAGGCTAAAAGTATTTAAAACCAGGATAGATGTTTTTAATTTTTTTAAAAGGAAGTTTTTGAAATCATTTTGAAAACAAGCTATAATTTTGAAATTTTTTTGAATAAAAGTCAGCGGATACAAAACAATGTTCCACTAAATTTTTCGTAGGTTCCATCCTACTCAGGGTTCCATCCCTTTAACGAGCTCGAAGTGGATTCCATTCCATGAATAAATTTGATTTTAAGATGCCATTGATTTTATAGGAGTTTTAACAAAATTCCTAATAAATTAGAAGATAAATTACTTGAAATCTTCAACTCTTGATATTCTTGATACTCATGAGTCTTCATTCTTGATATCTTGAATCTCTATCATGTACAGTCTTCATACCTGATACCTGCATGGTTAAATCCTACATATACATATATTTCTAAACTATAATTTCAGTATTTATATTTTATAATCTTATTATAAGGTTGTTGTCATCAAAACCATCATCTCCCGAACTAACAATCTCCCCCTTTTTGATGATGACAACATTTTTATAAAATATTACTTCTATCCTAATAACCCCCCTTTAATCTATGCCTAACTATCCTATTTTATATTTTTCTCCCTTTGTCATCAACAAAAACTACTGCAAACTATATAATCTCCAAACTTTATAACTCCCCTCATCCTTGGACTAAAGTACCTGCATTAATACACTATACAAATGGAGTATATAATAGATAGATTAAGCGATGATTATACTGATAGACATCAAAAATCACATAAATATTAATGGATACATGTTTTTCACATCAAATATCAATCCAAATCAATTCAAATCAAATCAAATCAAACAAACCAAATCAAATGAACCAAATCAAACAAACCAAACAAATCAAACATTACGAGGAACTTCCACCCAACCTTCTTCTCCGAATATAAGGTCTGCTTCAATGGCATCCCATTTTTCATTATCATTAGCGAGGGAAACTAGAGGATGTGCTTCGTTATCATCCTTGTGCAGGGAGGAAATCATCCATCGTATTGCGTTGAAATGTCTTTCTTGCTCTTTAACCATCTGCATTTGACTCAATTCTAAGTATTACTAGTTACGGAGAACGAATCAAAGAATATACTTCAAAGAGTTAAGTGTCTCTTTAAGATTTTCTGATAGATTTTGAATTGGATTGGCCAAATTCGAATTTGTGATAAGAATGAGAGTCAAAGTTGATAAGAGATAATATTCAGTAATGAATTCTGGAAGAAATAGGTATTTATAGGTGTAGAAATTCGTTTGAAATGAATAGACATAAGGTAGTTATTCAAATTTCAAATTCAAAATGAAATGCCATTTCTGACCAATACATGTCGACATGGTCAAAGGGGGTATGTCGACGTGGTCCAATGAATTTTGATGACTTATTTTGATTTTGTGAATAATTGTGTGTGTGTGTGTGTGTGTGTGTGTGTGTGTATATATATATGTTTATATAATACAATAACATTTATTCTAGAGATAAGATAAGCTAGATAATAGAAAAGAAATTCCATTTCATTTCATAATAAGACGATACAACGATTAAACACAAAGAACTACACGAACATTCAAATCAAAATAAACTAAAACAAATACAACGAGATACGAAAAGGTAGAACTAGTTAGAGGATGATGACGAAGAAGATAATCCAAGCTTATTGCTGACTTTGGAAATAAACTTGTTCATCTTGGATGAAATGTTATCCAACTTCTTACTAACGGATCTTTTAAGAATCCGTTGATTCTCAACAATAGTCTTTTAGTTTTTGAGAAGGGTTTTGTTGGATGGATTAGGAGGATAGTCGATGCTTTCCAAAGTAGTTTCACCTTCTTCTTCTTCATCTTCAATTTCCATTTCTTCCCCTTCCTCTTCTTCTTCCTCTTCTTCTTCTTCCATCTCCTCATGAGCCAAACGCTCTTTCTTTTCGGCAAGATTCTCATAGGGTTGAAAAACAAATGGAATTTTCATAAGCGAAATGTTGGAATGATTGAAAACTTTTCTAAAAACAAATTCTTCTCCTTTGAAATCCATTCCAAAATAGTTAAAAATTCGAGTGAGATAAATTCCATGATACAAAGTATTCTCACCCATTTCAAGATTTTTGGGATGAAGTTCATCCAAAATAACTTGTGCCCAATTAATATCATAATTTCCAAAAATAGCAAAAAGTGCTTTGCAAACCTTTGAAGTAGGATTGTTAAAATTTCCCAACCTTGGGGTCAAAGTATGTTGTAAAAGAAGATTAACAATTCTAGCTTTTGGACGAAAGTTTAGATTTTTGAATTCAAAATTATCATTTCCTTCGAAAATGTGATGAAATGTCTCACGATCTTTTTCGTCGATTTTAAAATTAGAAAGATCCATTCCCGTACTCTTTCAATTGAGAATGGTACCCAAAAGATCACAATTCAAAACAATTCTAGTGTCTTTGACACTACTCCAAATTTCATCACCGTTTCCATTATAAAATCCACGATTAAGATTTGCATAGAAAATTTTGACAAGATTTGGACAACAAACAAAATCATTTTGAGAAGCATCAACAAGACTAAGAATTTTATTGTCTGGAAAAAGATAATCAATTTCATAAGAAGAGAAATCTTGAAATATAGCAAACTTTCCAAGATGGAGTTTTGCATAGTTAGCATAATTAATGTATGCTTTTATTGCCTCCGGATCATTGAAGAGTTGCTCTTTTATATTTTTGGAAATTCTCATGGCGGAGGGGTTGCTTGAAGAAGCCATTCGAGTAGAGAGTAGAGAGCATAAAGTTTTTAAGAGAGAGTTTGAATTTGAAAATGAGAGTGAAAAGATGTGATAAAAGGTAGTGAATAAATAGATTTTCAAAGGACATGTTCTCTTGTCAAAAGATGCATTTTCAAGTAATTGAATGAAGTGAAAAGGTGGAGGGAAATTTAACCATTTGAATTCAAATTTCGAATTTCAAATGTTGTACCCATGTCGACATCATGGTAGGGACCATGTCGGCATGTTCTTGTGAATTTCTATGATTTATTTTTCCTAAATACTCTAACATATATGTATATATATACTTATTATTTTTAATATCTATATATATCTGGAATATTATTAGAATTATAGTATATTCCGTAATATATTATTATACTAATAAAAATAATAATAAATTTTTTAAAATTCAAGTGACACACCAATTCAAAATCAGTCAATCATGCAATCAAGCATTTAATTCTAAGCATGCAATTTCAACCAATTCTATTGTAAATGTGTACCTTGTTCTGAGTCTGTTTCTCTGAATTTGTCAGAGTCGTGAACTGCCGTGAAACCAAATTTGAATAATCTATCTTCTGATCATTATCGCTTGAGGACGAGTCTGGGTCATCTAGACTAGCAGTAAATGTACGCTTCCGTTTCTTTAATGAATCATTGTTTACAGGAGGATTTTGCCTCTCTGGATACGGACAGTCTCTTTTGAAATGGCATGTTTCATCACAGTTGAAACAATTGACATTATTTGGCACTACATTCCGATTTTCAGATTTCTTATAGTTGTTTCTCTTGAGATTATTCATCTTTCTGTATTTCAGAAATTTCCGAAAATTCCTAGTCATCAAGGCTATCTCTTCATCATTATCGTTTTTTGAGTCTGATCCATCAGTCAATGCATTAAATGCCATTGATTTCTTTTCAGATGATTTTCTTTCTCTTCTTCCGATCATTTGGACTTCAAACGACAGTAGATTTCCAATTATTTCTTCTATCTTTAAGGTACTGATGTTATTTGCCTCTTCGATCACAGGTGTCTTTTGATCCCATTCTGGAGTAAGAGAATTTAAAAAAATTCTGACTTAATCTTCTTTCGAAAATTCCTTTCCCAAGGATATTAGAGAATGCAAAATATCCTGAAATCGGATTTTTGATTCTTTTAAAAGGAAGGTTTTGAAATCAATTTGAAAACAAGATATAATTTTGAAAATCTTTTGAATAAAAATTAGCGGATACAAAACAATGTTCCACTAGATTTTTCATAGGTTCCATCCTACTCAGGGTTCCATCCCTTTAACGGCCTCAAAGAGGATTTCATTCCATGAATAAATTGGATTTTATGATGCCAGTGCTTTTCTAGGAGTTTTAACAAAATTCCTAATAAATTGAAAGATAAATTACTTGAAATCTTGAACTCTTGATAATCTTGACATTCTTGATACTCATGAGTCTTCATCCTTGATATCTTGAATCTCTATACTGTATAGTCTTCATTCTTGGTACCTACATGGTTAAATCCTGCATATACAAATATTTCTAAACCATAATGTTAGTATTTATATTTTATAATCATATACAAAGGTTGTTGTCATCAAAACCACCATCTCACGGACTTACAATCTCCTCCTTTTCGATGATGACAACCTTTTTATAAAATATTACTTCTATCCTAATAATCCTCCTTAATCTATGCCTAACTATCCTATTTTATATTTCTCCCCGTTTGTCATCAACAAAAACTAAATCCAAACTGTAAATCTCCGAACTGTAAATCTCTAAACTTTATAACTCCCATCATTCTTGGACTAAAGTACCTGCATTAATAAACTATACAAATGGAGTATATAATAGATAGATTAAGCGATAATTATACTGATAGACATTAGAAATCACATAAATATTAATGCATATTTATACATGCTTTTCACATCAAATATCAATCCAAATCAATTCAAATCAAATCAAATCAAACAATTCAAATCAAGCAAACCAAATCAAACAAACCAAACAAATCAAACATTACGAGGAAATTCCACCCATCCTTCTTCTCCAAAGATAGGGTCTGCTTTAATGGCATCCCAATTTTCATTATCATTAGCGAGAGAAACTGGAGGATGTGCTTCGTTATCATCCTTGTGCAGGGAGAAAGTCATCCATCGTATTGCATCGAAATGTCTTTCTTGCTCTTTAGTCATCTGTATTTGACTCAATTCTAAGTGTCGCTGGTTACGAAGAATGAATGAAAGAATATTCTTGAAAGAGTTAAGAATCTCTTCAAGATTTTTTGATAGATCATGAATTGGATTGGCCATATTTGAATTTGTGATAAGAATGAAAGACAAACTTGATAATAGATAATATTCAGTGATGAATTTTGGAAGAAATAGGTATTTATAGATGTAGAAATTCGTTTAAAATGAATAGACATAAGGTCGTTCTTCAAATTTCAATTTCAAAATTAAATGTCATTTCTGACCAGTACATGTCGACATGGTTATAGGGGGTATGTCGACATGGTCCAATGAATTTTGATGACTTATTTTGATTTTGTGAATAATTGTGTGTGTGTGTGTGCACATATATATATATATATATATATATATATATATATATATATAATATACTAACATTTATTCTGGAGATAAGATAAGCTAGGTAACAGAAAAGAAATTCCATTTCACTTCATACTAAGACGATACAACGATTAAACACAAAGAACTACACGAACATTCAAATCAAAATAAATTAAAACAAATACAAGGAGATACGAAAAGGTAGAACAAGTTAGAGGATGATGACGATGAAGATAATCCAAGCTTCTTGCTGAGTTTGGAAATAAACTTGTTCATCTTGGATGAAATTTTATCCAACTTCTTACTAACAGATCTTATAAGAATCTGTTGATTCTCAACAATAGTCGTTTAGTTTTTTATAAGGGTTTTTTTGGATAGATTAGGAGGATAGTCGATGCTTTCCAAAGAAGTTTCACCTTCTTCTTCTTCTTCAATTTCCATTTCTTCCCCTTCCTCTTCTTCTTCCTCTTCTTATTCTTCCATATCCTCATGAGCCAAACGCTCTTCCTTTTCGCCAAGAGTCTCATAGAGTTGAAAAACAAATGGAATTTTCATAAGCGAAAAGTTGGAATGATTGAAAACTTTTCTAGAAACAAATTCTTCTCCTTTGAAATCCACTCCAAAATAGTTAAAAATTCAAGTGAGATAAATTCCATGAACCATTTCAAGATTTTTGGGATGAAGTTCATCCAAAATAACTTGTGCCCGATTAATATCATAATTTCCAAAAATAGCCAAAAGTGTTTTGCAAACTTTTGAAGTAGGATTGTTGAAATTTCCCGACCTTGGGGTCAAAATATGTTGTAAAAGAAGAATGACAATTCTAGCTTTTGGTCGAAAGTTTTGATTTTTGAAATCAAAATTATCATTTCCTTCGAAAATGTGATGAAATGTCTCACGATCATTTTCGTCGATTTTAAAATTAGGAAGTTCTAGTCCCGTACTCTTACAATTGAGAATGATACCCAAAAGATCACAATCCAAAACAATTCTAGTGCCTTTGACTCTACTCCAAATTTCATCATCGTTTCCATTATAAAATCCACGATTAAGATTTGCATAGAAAATTTTACCAAGATTTGGATAACAAACAAAATTATTTTGAGAAGCATCAACAAGACTAAGATTTTGATTGTTTGCAAAAAGAGAATCAATTTCATAAGAAGAGAAATCTTGAAATATAACAAACTTTCTGGGATGGACTTTTACATAGTTAGCATAATTGATGTATATTTTTATTGCCTGCGGATCATTGAAGAGTTGCTCTTTTCTCTTTCTGGAAATTCTCATGGTGGAGGGGTTGCTTGAAGAAGCCATTAGACTAGAGAGTAGAGAGCTTGAAGTTTTGAAGAGAGAGTTTGAATTTGAAAATGAGTGTGGAAAGATGTGATAAAAGAAAGTGAATAAATAGATTCTAAAAGGACATGTTCTCTGGTCAAAAGATGCCTTTTCAGAGAATTGAATGAAGTGAAAAGGTGGAGGGAAATTCAACCATTTAAATTCAAATTTTGAATTTCAAATTCTGTACCCATGACGACATCATGGTACGGACCATGCCGACATGTGCTTGTGAATTTCTATGATTTATTTTTCCTAAATACACTAATATATATATATATATATATATATATATATAGACACATACTTATTATTTTTAATGTTTATGTATATCTGGAATATTATTAGAATTATAGTATATTCCATAATATATTATTATACTAACAAATATAATAAGAAAAATAATAAAATAATAATAAAAGTTTTAAAATTCAAATAACACACCAATTCAAAATCAATCATCAAGCAATCAAGTATCTAATTCTAATCATGCAATTTCAACCAATTGTATTGTAAATGTGTACCTTTTTCTGAGTCCGTTTCTCTGAATTTTTCGGAGTCGTGAACTGCCGTGAAACACAAATTTAAATTATCTGTCTTCTTATCATCATCGCTTGAGGATGAGTCTGAGTCATCTAGAGTAGCAGTAAATGCACGCTTCCGTTTTTTTAATGAATTATTTGTTTATAGGAGGATTTTGCCTCTCTGGATACGGACAGTCTCTTTTGATATGGCCTGATTCATCACAGTTGATACTTTTGACATTGTTTGGCACTACATTCTGATTTCCATAGTTCTTATAGTTGTTTCTCATGAGATTATTCTTATTGTAATTCATAAATTTTCGAAAATTCCTGTTCATCAAGGCAATCTCTTCATCATTATCGATGTTTGAGTCTGATCCATCAATCAATGCATTAAATGCCATTGATTTCTTTTCAGATGCTTTTCTTTCTCTTCTTTCGATCGTTCGGACTTCAAACGACATTAGATTTCCAATTAATTCTTCTACCTTTAAGGTACTGATGTCATTTGCCTCTTCGATCGTAAGTGTCTTTTGATCCCACTCTGGAGTAAGAGAATTTAAAAAATTTCTGACTTAACCTTCTTTCTAAAATTCCTTTCCCAAGGATATTAGAGAATGCACAATATCCTGAAATCTACTACACATATCTAAAATAGACTCATTAGAATTCATTTTAAATTTTGAAATCAACTGACACTATGTCGACATGGGTATATTGAGCATGTCGACATCCCAAAGGAATTTTTGGTGGTTTGTTTTTCTTTTGAAAATATATTTTATCTTATATTAAAAACTATTTTAAACTTTATAAATATACTTGACTATAGTTAAAATACATAAGTAAATATAGAGAATAATATATTGATATATATTTAATTTTACAATAATTTTATATTTAAATTTAAGTATAAGTATTAAAAATTAAATATATTATTATTAAAGATAATTTAAAAATAAGGATAATTTGATTTTGAAATTAAAAATTATTTTGAGGCTAAAAGTATTTAAAACCTGGATAGATGTTTTCTCATATTTGGATTAATATTTTAAATGATTGTGCTCTGATACCAAATGTGAGAAATGCAGATTATGGATCTTAAGGCTAGGATAAACACTAGACGGGGGTGAATAATGTTTTAAGAAATTATGAAATCTTTTTGAGTTTTAGTTAATTTAAACACAAATGTATGCAATATTCAGAAACAGATATGATCACAGAATCAAACACGGATGCAGAAATAAAATAAAAGCAGTAAAAGGAAGAACACACCGAATTTTATACTAGTTCGGAGTTATCCTACATCCAGTCCCACACACAAGTACGGATTTCCTTTCCAAAGCAATTGTACAATTACACCCTCGATTTCAGGGCTACGAGGTACACCTTCCAAATTCACAATCCTCTGGGTAGAGATACTTGATTTTACGGGCAACAAGTTCACCCAATTGATTTCCAAGGCTACAATCACACCTTTTCTCGCTTGATTGATTTCTAAGGCCACAATCACACCTTTTCTCGTTTAATTGATTACAAAAATCCTATAACTTTGAATAGCATTGAGGATCTTGTTGAGATAGTGATAGAGAATCAAATCAGAGATAATCTGGTTAGATTCAATGTTGATTTCGGCAGAGTAATGGTAGGAATATGTATAAAGAAAATGTGGAAGAAGAAGAGAAATGAAAACCAGAAAATATGATTGAAAATTCGTTGAAGCCAACCCCTATTTATAGAAGAACAACAGCCATGTCCATTCGTGAAGAGATACGACGAATAAACACTTCTTTTGAAATTTAAATTTTGAAATTAACGGACACTATGTCGACGTGGGTATATTGAGCATGTCGACATCCCAAAGGAATTTTTGGTGGTTTGTTTTTCTTTCGAAAATAACTTTTATCTTATATTAAAAACCATTTTAAACTTTATAAATATACTTGACTATAGTTAAAATACATAAGTAAATATATAGAAGAATAATATATTGATATATATATATATATATATATATATATATAATATTACAATAATTTTATGTAACAACCCGCATATTTGTCGATTTTATATTTAAATATTTTATCGTTAATCGGATTTTGGTCCGAAAAGCTACTTTTTGCAAACGGTTAAATTAGGACTCGAGACCACTCCCATTGAGTTCGAAATTCCGTTTACAACTTTCTAAGTATAAACATTAATAGGTTTGGAGTTAGTGGAATTTCACTAACTTTTCCCGCTTTGGACTTTGGGTTAGCTTAGCCATTATAACTCAAGCCCAACCCCCTCCTTCTCTTCACTCTTCATAAATTCCTACCAACTCAAGCTTTTGCATTAATGGTGAGTGGAAAGAGAAATTAACTCCAAAAGCTAAGTCTTCATTGCTAATCCAACATCAACTCCAAAACTCAAGTGAAGACATTGATTCAAGCTAGTGGTTGATCCTTGCATAGCATTTCAAGCTTCATCTTCATCCATTTTAGTGAAAAGGTGAAATTTTTATCTCACAAATCTAGCATATAACTATCTTGGACTGTTGGGAATGAATCCCTATCATGTTTGCATGTACATTTGCGTTTGGTTTGGATTGGATGGCGAAAAACCCCAAATTTTAGTGTTTTTGGTGAAAAACTGCACTTAGGTCGTTCTGCCTATGCTAGGTCGTTCGCGTGGAAAAGTCTCGGCCTCAAAATAGCTCGTTTCCGACCTTAAAATGGCCTACAACGTTAGGTTGCTCGGCACTCGGAATTAGGTCGTAGGTCGTTTGGTTTTAGGTCGCTAGGTCGTTGGGCTTTAGGTCGTATGGACCTTAGGTCATAGGTCGTATGGACCTTAGGTCGTAGGTCGTTCTGGCCATTTCTAACGTCTTCAGAGTTAGGTCGTATGGACCTTAGGTCGCTAGGTCGTATGGCTTTAGGTCGCTAGGTCGTATGACCTTAGGTCGTTAGGTCGTATGGCTTTAGGTCGCTAGGTCGTATGACCTTAGGTCGTTAGGTCCTATGGCATTTTAGGTCGTGTGATCTTCTAACCTGTTAGGTCGTTGGACCTACATCCTGTTAGGACGTTGAACCTTTAGCTCGTAGGTCGCTAGGCCTTATCTCCTTAGGTCGCGTGACCCATCTTCTTTAAACCACTAGGTCGCTAGACCACGTTTCCAGTTAGGTCGCAAGACCTTGTAAACCGTTAGGTCGCGTGACCTATATTCCGTAGGTTGTTGACCTACTTAAGTCGCTTGTCCCTCATAGGTCCCGTTTCCTGCTTAGGTCGATAGGTCGCATGCCTTTAGGTCGCATTCCTTTATTAGGTCGCGTGTCCCTGTTAGGTCGTTGACCTCCTTAACTCGCATGACCTAACCCGTAGGTCGTTGGACCTCGATTCTATTTAAGTCGCTGCTTCTTATAGGTCGCTCGACCCCTTATTTTCTTTAGGTTGTTTGAGTGTTAAGTCGCGAACCCATTTTAGGTCGCATGACCTTTACACTTTAGGTCGTTGGACCACTAGGTCGTGCCCCTTTAACCACAAGGTCGAACCCCGTAGCAGGGGCGTTGCCCCCCCACCCCCACCTTGGGGGGTTGCCACCCCCTCTGGACCCCCCCTCCGTAGGGGATCTTATCTGAAAAACATTCAATAGAACTTGCTTTGTTGAGATGCTGAGTTGACCATTCTTCGAGACAAACTATCTTGGGCTTCTCGGTCGATTTTATGGATTTTTGAATATCTATTTCGATGGATTCTTTATCGGTTTCTTTGGATTTTATTCACGTCTTCGTATGTGAATTTTTATGATTGATTGTTTCTACAATCACTTCTATGATTTGTCACTTTAAAACATGAAGGTTTCAATACTAGTAGTAAATATCAAAACTCTTTCAACAAAATGATTTCAACTCTATTTTCAATAACAAAGCTCTTTTCTTAAACCATTTTCCAATCTACTAGTATATACAAACCTTTACCTCACTCGTATGAGAAATTGAATTAAACGGCTTAGTAAAACAAGTGGTATGAAACGCTTGCGTTTGCTTCGTCGGTTAACTATTGGACTTGTTCAATCGAACCTTTCTGTGACAATTTTCTATTGAAGATCTACAGTTTGTTAGTAAATATTTGAGTTAAGCAAGTGGTTATGGGACATGAAGCTGAACTTTTATATTTACCAGCTTAGTGTAGTTGACACTTCTCGTTGATCATGACGATCATTTTGTGATTTAGGCTAGCAATTGTGCGATATCTCTTTGTTTGCTTTCTGGTTAGGCTAGACACCATTTGTGTGATTCCATTCACACATACCTTTTTGCTTTTTGGTTAGCCTAGACACCATTTGTGTGATTCCACTCACACATACCATTTTGTTGCGAGGTCAGGCTAGACACCATTTGTGTGATTCCATTCACACATACCTTTTAGCTTTTTGGTTAGCCTAGACCTCATCTGGGTGATTCCGACTCATCCATATGGGGCAGCTCCCCATGGTCTTCGGACCGTCATGTGATAGGCCTCTTTCCCTTTTTATGATTTCTGGATTTCTTGTGTTGATTTCTGAAATTTGTGTCATTGACTTGTTATGAGTACAAGTTTAGGGTATGATGCCTTCTTTGCATCTTTGAGAAGATTCTTGTGATATTGATTTACCTCTTTTTGATTGATCTTCTGTTGATCATCATTTGCATACTTATAGTAGTATGTCAGTATGGATATTTTATGTTTATGCCATATCTTTTATTTTATATCATGTCATCTGATATTTATAGCTAGGCTGATCCGTTTATTATTTTCTTAAATAATACTCGGGTCAGACCGAGATGTTACAGGTGCTTCTGCTTGACTTCTTCCCGGGATTTGCTACTCTGACTTTTGGCTAACTATTTAGATTAGCAGTTTTTGTTGTATACACTTGAGATATAGACTCATAGTTGTATTCTTTTGTATAGCACGTGTTGCTATTCTTTTGTATTATCATGGATCTTTTTGACCACTACTCTGATGTACACTTTCATGTGTTAGTTATATATTCATATCTTCTTCCGCCTTTGTGATATGGATGTCTGTGACTGATTTGTGTTATGCTTATTCTATGTTTGTTTCCGAAGATTATTTATAGCCACCGTGTGATAAGCAATCGCATGGATGGTCGCTCCTCAACAGCCTTATTCTCCATGCTAGTTGACAGCACTACACCGTAGTGTTCTTGGCTAGCGTGGGTATAGAGGTGGGGCGTCACATTTTATATTTAAATCTAAGTATAAATATTAAAAGTTAGATATATTATTATTAATGATAATTTAAAACTAAGGATAAATTGATTTTGAAATTAAACATTATTTTGAAGCTAAAAGTATTTAAAAACATGATAGATGTTTTTGATTCTTTTAAAAGGAAGGTTTTGAAATCATTTTGAAAACAAGATATAATTTTGAAATTTTTTTGAATAAAAGTTAGCAGATACAAAATAATATACCACTAGATTTTTCGTAGGTTCCATCCTACTCAGGGTTCCATCCCTTTAACGGGCTCGAAGTGGACTCCATTCCACGAATAAATTGGATTTTAAGATGTCAGTGCTTTTCTAGGAGTTTTAACAAAATTCCTAATAAATTAAAAGATAAATTAGTTGAAATCTTGATATTCTTGATACTCATGAGTCTTCATTCTTGATATCTTGAATCTCTATAATATACAGTCTTCATTCTTGGTACCTGCATGGTTAAATCCTGCATATACATATATTTCTAAACTATTATGTTAGTATTTATATTTTATAATCCTATTCTAAGGTTGTTGTCATCAAAACCATCATCTCACGGACTAACAATCTCCCCCTTTTTGATGATGACAACCTTTTTAAAAAATATTACTTCCATCCTGATAACTCCCCCTTAATCTATGCCTAATTATCCTATTTTATATTTCTCCCCCTTTGTCATCAATAAAAACTAACTCTAAATATATAACTTCAAACTATATTACTCCTCCTAAATCTAATACTCTATGACATGTGTTTATAATGATAGTGTTATCATAAATAATCAACACTTAGATCTAAAAATAAAACTAAATCCTAAACTACTAACTATCCTAACTAAGTATCCATATAATAATACTTTAATAGAATACATATAAGAACACAAATTATTCATTAATTATATAGTTATATTTACATTTTCGTGGGAAACATAAGAACATACAACAATAAGAAAAGGAGAAAAGAAACTAATGAGTGTCTTTGAAAATGGAAGATCTATGAATCGAATAATTCAGATAGTGGAAACATAAATTTTCACGTTGTTCGACAAGATTACCATTTTGTCAAAGCACACTTCACTAACGCAAACGACTTTGTCGTCATCTTCCGCGTGTACTTCTTCCATGGAAACTTCTTCTTCTTCTTCCTCGTTGGTCTCTCGTATTCGATCTCCTGAAGAGTCTTCATCAATCAAGATTGGGATAGCATGATTAACCATTAGAAATTTTTGCAAATTTCCAAGGATTCTGTCTTGCCTCTCTTGTTCTTTGGCCATTCGAAGTTGCATCGCTTGGATTTCAGTCATTAACTGAAGTGCATCCTTTAGAGAATCCTCTATTTTCATCACACGAGCGAGCGTTGTTCGTTGAAACGGTCCAGAGCTAGGAGAAGGGAATGAAAAGGTTGAATTTATGTTTGATTTGGTAGAGGAGGCCATTGATTATTAAATTTCAGAAGATAGAACAGAGAAATAACAGAAAGAATGAATAGAATTTCGAAAATGAGAATGATATATAACCAATTATTTGAATTTTGGTGGAAAAATTTCAAAAATAAAAAATAATTGTATGTCGACATGGGGTTCAAGGGGATGTCGACATGGTGCTTGAATTTTTACGATTATACTACTCCGTTTTGTTGTGGAGTTCTTGAAAATGAAAAATTGCGAGTTATTCCCTTTTTATTGCAGAATTCCTCGAACTTTTCATTTTCAAATTCACCACCGTGATCACTACGAATGATTATAATTTTTAAAGAAAGTTGATTTTTTATCCTTTTTGTAAAGTTCTTAAAACATTCAAATGTGTCACTTTTATTTTAAAAAATATTGTCCATATAAATCTAGAATAATCATCTACAATTATAAAAACATATTTACTATGATTCATTGACAGAATTTGAGATGGACCAAATAAATCATGATGAAGTAATTCAAGAGGTTATGAAGTTGAAATCATATCTTTTAATTTAAAAGAACTTTTTCTAAGTTTTCCTAATTGACAAGCATCACATAGACTATCTGCTTTAAAATTTAGGGAGACCTCTTACTAGATCATGTTTCGACAGTCTAGATAAGGTTTTGAAATTCAAATGCCCAAATCTCTTATGCCAAATCCAAAGGTCACTTGTATTTGCCAAAAGACACAAGTTATCATTTGAAACTTTCATACTAAGAATATAAATATTCTTTTTCCTAATTCCCTCAAATATTATGGTTGAATTATTATCTTCAATGTGATATTTATCATTTTCAAATTTAATTTTATATCCTTTATCGCAGAGTTGACTTATACTTAGCTAATTATGTTTCAGATTCTTAACTAGCAAAACATTAGTAATAATAGGAGTTTCAAAGTTACCGACTTTGCCGATGCCAATCACGTATCCTTTTGAATTGTCTCCAAAGTTAACTAGTCTTCCGTCTTTGTATATTATATCATTCAATATATTTGGATTGCCAACCATGTGTCTAGAACATCCTCTATCGAGCATCCATTTTTTCATTTTGATCTGCACAATTTGTCCGTTGTGGATTGATTCCTCAACTCCCATAAAGCATGTTTCCTGCACATCAAACAATTTTGGTAGACAACTTGAATTTGAACATTGATTATATGCATACTCATTAGACAATGATGATCTGAATATTTCTAAACTAGTATTGACAATCATAGCCATTTTAATTTTTTTTTCAAAAATCAGATTATAAAACTTTGAAAACCTTGCTCTGATACCAAATGTGAGAAATGTAGATTAAAGATTTTAAGGCCAGGATAAACACTAGAGGAGGAGGGGGTAAATTGTGTTTTTAAGTGATTATTAAATCTTTTTGTGTTTTTGTTAATTTGAACACAAATGTATGCAATATTCAGACACAAATATGATCACAGAATCAAACATAGATGTAGAAATAAAATATAAGCAGCAAAGGAAAGAACATACCGGATTTTATACTGGTTCGGAGTTACTCTACATCCAGTCCCGCACACAAGTACGGATTTCCTTTCAAAAGAAATTGTACAATTACACCCTCGATTTCAAGGCTACGAGGTACACCCTCCTGATTCACAATCCTCTAGGTAGAGATACTTGATTTTACGGGAAACAAGTTCACCCAATTGATTTCCAAGGCCACAATCACACCTTTTCTCGTTTAATTGATTACATAAAACCTATAACTTTGAATAGCACTGAGGATCTTGTTGAGATAGTGATAGAGAATCAAACCTGAGATAATCTAGTTAGATTCAATGTTGATTTCGGCAGAGTAATGGGAGGAATATATATAAAGAAAATGTGAAAGAAGAAGATAAATGAAAACTAGAAAATATGATTGAAAATTCGTTAAAACCAACCCCTGTTTATAGAAGAACAACAGCCATGTCCATTCGTGAAGAGATATGATGAATAGACACTTCTTTTGAAATTTGAAATTTGAAATTAACTAACACTATGTCGACATGGGTATATTGAGCATGTCGACATCCCAAAGGAATTTTTGGTGGTTTGTTTTTCTTTTGAAAATAACTTTTATCTTATATTAAAAACTATTTTAAAATTTATAAATATACTTGACTATAGTTAAAATACATAAGTAAATATAGAGAAGAATAATACTTTGATATATATATAATTTTACAATAATTTTATATTTAAATCTAAGTATAAATATTAAAAGTTAGATATATTATTATTAAAGATAATTTAAAACTAAAGATAATTTGATTTTGAAACTAAAGATTATTTTGAGGCTAAAAGTATTTAAAACCGGGATATATGTTTTTGATTCTTTTAAAAGGAAGGTTTTGAAATCATTTTGAAAACAAGATATAATTTTGAAAATATTTTGAATAAAAGTTAGCGGATACAAAACAATGTTCCACTAGATTTTTCGTAGGTTCCATCCTACTTAGGGTTCCATCCCTTTAACGGGCTTGAAGTGGATTTCATTCCACGAATAAATTGGATTTTAAGATGCCAGTGCTTTTCTAGGAGTTTTAACAAAATTCCTAATAAATTAAAAGATAAATTACTTGAAATCTTGAACTCTTGATAATCTTGAAATTCTTGATACTCATGAGTCTTTATTCTTGATATCTTGAATCTCTATACTGTACAGTCTTCATTCTTAGTACCTGCATGGTCAAATCCTGCATATACATATATTTCTAAACTATAATGTTAGTATTTATATTTTATAATCGTATTCTAAGGTTGTTGTCATCCAAACCTTCATCTCACGGACTAACAATCTCCCCATTTTTGATGATGACAACCTTTTTATAAAATATTACTTCTATCCTAATAACTCCCCCTTAATCTATGCCTAATTATCCTATTTTATATTTCTCCCCCTTTTTCATCAACAAAAACTAACTCTAAAATTATAACTTCAAACTATATTACTCCCCCTAAATCTAATACTCTATGACATGAGATTATAATGATAATGTTATCATAAATAATCAACATTTAGATCTAAAACTAAAACTTAGTCCTAAACTACTAACTATCCTAAGTATCCATAAAATAATAATTTAATAGAACACATATAAGAACACAAATTATTCATTAATTATATAGTTATATTTACATTTTCGTGGAAAACGTAAGAACATACAACAATAAGAAAAAGAGAAAAGAAACTAATGAGTGTCTTCGAAAATGGGAGATCTATGAATCGAATAATTCGAATAGTTGAAACAGAAATTTCCACGTTGCTCGACAAGATTTCCATCTTTGTCAAAGCATACTTCACCAACGCAAATGGCTTTGTCGTCATCTTCTGCGTGTACTTCTTCCATGGCAACTTCTTCTTCCTCGCTGGTCTCTTGTATTTGATCTCCTGAAGAGTCTTCGTCAATCAAGATTGGGTTAGCATGATTATCCGTTAGAAATTTTTCCAAATTTCTAAGGATTTTGCCTTGCCTCTCTTGTTATTTGGCCATTCGAAGTTGCATCACTTGGACTTCAATCATTAACTGAAGTGCATCCTTCAGAGAATCCTCTATTTTCGTCACACGAGCGAGCATTGTTTCTTGAAACGGTCCAGAAGTAGGAGAAGGGAATGACAATGTTGAATTTATGTTTGATTTGGAAGAGGAGGCCATCGATTATTTAATTTCAGAAGATAGAACAGAGAAATAACAGAAGGAATGAATAGAATTTCGAAAATGAGAAGAATATATAACCAATTATTTGAATTTTGATGGGAAAAATTTCAAAAATAATAAATCGTTGTATGTCGATATGAGGTTCAAGGGGAGGTCGACATGGTGCTTGAATTTTAGCTATTTAATTTATTTTGATCTAATTTTTAATTATACTTTGTTATTTATAATTTTATATTTCAGTTATTGAACAAATACCTAATTCTCTTCTTAGTTTAATGCACATAGATTCATTTAATGGTTTTGTTAATATATGAGCAATTTGATTCTCGAAATTAATATAATCTAGAGTAGTTACTTCCTTATTTATATTATCTCTGAGAAAATGATGTTTTATATCAATATGTTTAGTTTGAGCATGTTGAGTAGTGTTTTTGGATAAATTTATCGCACTAGCATTATCACAATAAATTGGTGATTTTGAGAAATTTAAACCATATTCTTTTAAAGTTTGTTGCATATATATTACTTGAGAACAAGCCAAAGCACCATATCGACATCCCCTTGAACCCCATGTCGACGTACAATGATTTTTAAACCATAATTGCATGCTTGACCCATACACATTTATCATACAATTGATTGAAATTACATGCTTAGAATTAGATGCTTGATTGATTGATTATGATTTGGTGTGTTATTTGAATTTTAAAATTTTTACTACTATTTTATTATATTTTGTTATTGTTATTATTATTATTTTTTATTTTTTTTTATTTTTAATAATATCATATTATATTATGAATATACTATAATTCTAATAATATTCCAGATATATATAGACATTAAAAATAATAAGTATATATATGTATTAGAGTATTTAGGAAAAATAAATCACAGAAATTCACAAGCACATGTCGACATGGTCCCTACCATGATGTCGACATGGGTACAGGATTTGAAATTCAAAATTTGAATTCAAATGTTTGAATTTCCCTCTACCTTTTCACTTCATTCAATTCTCTGAAAAGGCATCTTTTGACCAGAGAACATGTCCTTTGAGAATCTATTTGTTCACTATCTTTTATCACATCTTTTCACTCTCATTTGCAAATTCAAATTCTCTCTTCAAAACTTCAAGCTCTCTACTCTCTACTCTAGTGGCTTCTTCAAGCAACCCCTCCACCATGAGAATTTTCGAAAAGATAAAAGAGCAATTCTTCAATGATCCGGAGTCAATAAAAGCATACATCAATTATGCTAACTATACAAAAGTCCATCTCGAAAAGTTTGCTATATTTCAAGATTTCTCTTCGTATGAAATTGATTCTCTTTTTGCAAACAATCAAATTCTTAGTCTTGTTGATGCTTCTCAAAATGATTTTGTTTGTTATCAAATCTTGTTAAAATTTTCTATGCAAATCTTAATCGTGGATTTTATAATGGAAACGATGATGAAATTTGGAGTAGTGTCCAAGGCACTAGAATTGTTTTGAATTGTTATCTTTTGGGTACCATTCTCAACTGCAAGAGTACGTGAATGAATCTTTCTAATTTTAAAATCGATGAAAATGATCGTGAGACATTTCGTCACATTTTTGAAGGAAATGATAATTTTGAATTCAAAAATCGAAACATTCGACCAAAAGCTAGAATTGTCAATTTTCTTTTACAACATACTTTGACCCCAAGGTCGGGAAATTTTAACAATCCTACTTTAAAAGTTAGCAAAGCACTTTTTGCTATTTTTGGAAATTATGACATTAATTGGGCACAAGTTATTTTGGATGAACTTCGTCCCAAAAATCATGAAATGGGTGAGAATACTTTGTATCATGGAATTTATCTCACTCGAATTATTAACTATTTTGGAGTGGATTTCAAAGGAGAAGAATTTGTTTCTAGAAATTTTTTCAATCATTTCAACATTTCTCTTATGAAAACTCCATTTGTTTTTTAACCCTGCGAGACTCTTGCTGAAAAGGAAGAGCGTTTGCCTCATGAGGAGATGGAAGAAGAAGAAGAGGAAGAAGAAGAGGAAGGGGAAGAAATGGAAATTGAAGAAGAAGAAGAAGGTGAAACTTCTTTGGAAACCATCGATTATCCTCCTAATCCATCCAACAAAACTCTTCTCAAAAATCAAAAGACTATTGTTGAGAATCAACGGATTCTTAAAAGATCTGTTAGTAAGAAGTTGGACAAAATTTCATCTAAGATGAACAAGTTTATTTCCAAAGTCAGCAAGAAGCTTGGATTATCTTCTTCATCATCATCCTCGAACTAGTTCTACCTTTTCGTATCTCGTTGTATTTGTTTTAGTTTACTTTGATTTGAATGTTCGTGTAGTTCTTTGTGTTTAATCATTGTATCGTCTTAGTATGAAATGAAATGGAATTTCTTTTATATTATCTAGATTATCTTATCTCCATAATAAATGTTAGTATATTATGTAAATATATATACACACACAAAATTATTCACAAAATCAAAATAAGTCATCAAAATTCATTGGACCATGTCGACATACCCCCTATGACCATGTCGACATGTACTGGTCAGAAATGACTTTTCATTTTGAATTTGAAATTTGAATAACTACCTTATGTCCATTCATTTTAAACGAATTTCTACACCTATAAATACCTATTTCTTTCAGAATTCATCATTGAATATTAGCAATTATCAACTTTGTCTCTCATTCTTATCACAAATTCGAATATGGCCAATCCAATTCACAATCAATCAGAAAATATTGAAGAGACTCTTAACTCTTTCAAGAATATTCTTTCATTCATTCTACGTAACCAGCGACACTTAGAATTGAGTCAAATGCAGATGTTTAAAGAGCAAGAAAGACATTTCGATGCAATACGATGGATGATTTCCTCCCTGCACAAGGGTGATAACGAAGCACATCCTCTAGTTTCTCTCGCTAATGATAATGAAAATTCAGATGCCATTAAAGCAGACCCTATATTTGGAGAAGAAGGATGGGTAAAAGTTCCTCGTAATGTTTGATTTGTTTGGTTTGTTTGTTTTGTTTTGTTTGACTTGGTTTGTTTGATTTGAATTGTTTGATTTGATTTGATTTGAATTGATTTTGATTTATATTTGATGTGAAAGACATGTATAAATATGCATTAATATTTATGTGATTTTTAATGTCTATCAGTATAATTATCACTTAATCTATCTATTATATACTGCATTTGTATAGTTTATTAATGTAGGTACTTTAGTCCAAGAATGAGGAGGAGTTATAATGTTTGGAGATTATATAGTTTGGAGTTAGTTTTTGTTGATGACAAAGGGGAAGAAATAAAATAGGATAGTTAGGCATAGATTAAGGGGGAATTATTAGGATAGAAGTAATATTTTATAAAAAGGTTGTCATCATCAAAAAGGGGGAGATTGTTAGTCTGTGAGATGATGGTTTTGATGACAACAACCTTTGTATAGGATTATAAAATATAAATACTAACATTATAGTTTAGAAATATATGTATGCAGGATTTAACCATGTAGGTACCAAGAATGAAGACCGTACAGTATAGAGATTCAAGGTATCAAGAATGAAGACTCATGAGTATCAAGAATATCAAGATTATCAAGAGTTCAAGATTTCAAGTAATGTATCTTTTAATTTATTAGGAATTTTGTTGAAACTCCTAGAAAAGCACTGGCATCTTAAAATCCAATTTATTCGTGGAATGGAATCCACTTCGAGCCTGTTAAAGGGATGGAACCCTGATTAGGATGGAGCCTACGAAAAATCTAGTGGAACATTATTTTATATCCGCTACCTTTTATTAAAAAGATTTTTAAAATTATATCTTGTTTTCAAAATGATTTCAAAACCTTCCTTTTAAAAGAATCAAAAACATCTACCCTGGTTTTAAATACTTTTAGCCTCAAAATAATCTTTAATTTCAAAATCAAATTATCCTTAGTTTTGAATTATCTTTAACTATAATATATTTAACTTTTAATACTTGTACTTAGATTTAAATATAAAATTATTGTAAAATTATATATATATATATATATATATATCAATATATTATTCTCTATATTTACTTATGTATTTTATCTACAGTCAAGTATATTTATAAAGTTTAAATAGTTTTTAATATTAGATAAAAGATATTTTCAAAAGAAAAACAAACCACCAAAAATTCCTTTGGGATGTCGACATGCTCAATATACCCATGTCGACATAGAGTTAGTTAATTTCAAATTTTAAATTTCAAAAGAAGTGTCTATTCATAATATCTCTTCACGAATGGACATGGTTGTTGTTCTTCTATAAATAAGGGTTGGTTTCAACGAATTTTAAATCATATTTTCTGGTTTTCATTTCTCTTGTTCTTTCACATTTTCTTTGTACATATTTCTACCATTACTCTTCCGAAATCAATATTGAATCTAACTAGATTATCTCTGGTTTGATTTTCTATCACAATCTCAATAAGATCCTTGGTGCTATTTAGAGTTATAGGAATCAACTAAACGAGATACGGTGTGGTTATGGCCTTGGAAATCAATCAAGCGAGAAAAAGTGTGATTTTAGCCTTGGAAATCAATTCGGTGAACTTGTTGCCTATAAAATCAAGTATCTCTACCCAGAGGATTGTGAATCTGGAGGGTGTACCACGTAGCCTTGAAATCGAGGGTGTAATTGTACAATTGCTTTTGTAAGAAAATCCGTACTTGTGTGTGGGACTGGATATAGGGTAACTCCGAACCAGTGTAAAATCCGGTGTGTTCTTTCCTTTACTGCTTTTATTTTATTTCTGCATCTGTGTTTGATTATGTGATCAAATCTGTGTCTGAATATTGCATACATTTATGTTCAATTTAAAAAAAATTCAAAAAGATTTAATAATCCCTTAAAACACTATTCACCCCCCCTCTAGTGTTTATCATAGCCTTAAGATCCGTAATCCACATTTCTCACATATACAACAAGCGATGCAAATATTCAGAATTTTCAGTCTTCGTCGTTTTCTGATCAAGACTCAGTCTACTCTATCTAGTTTTCTTCGGTACTTTCAAATGCCTCTAATAAAACATTCGATTCATCATTCAAAGGCCCTAAATCAATGTCATCAGTTATTATTATTTCTGTATTTGGTTCAAAATCCGCTTGATTCGCTGCTTCGTTAGGAATATTATTTCCATCAAACATAAACCTTGGCTTTGTTTTAAAAACAGCCGATCAATCCACTTTTTCTCTTTTTAAGGATGGATACGGAGCAAAATAAACTTGTAATGCTTGCTTGGCTAATACGAAAAGATCATACTTATAGTGATGTGAGGTATGCTTTATTTAAATAAGCTTATAATCTTTGTGCACGTTTATTCCAGAACCAGGAACAATTCTGAACCAATTGCATTTGAATAAAAAAAACCTTTTCTACAGGTTCTACACAATATGTCAACTGTAGAACCTGTGTTAAGATGCTGTAAACAAAATTATATGCTCATCTGTATCATCACTACCTTTGACAAATACACCACCGTTATATGTTAATTTTTCAGACGTCTAATCTTTCATGTTGAACTTAAATCCATTGACGAAGAATATTGGATTTGTCTTCACATTTCCTTTTGGTTCGATCGCAAGGTGGCGTAAACCTTCATCAAAGACATAGTTTTTTGTATCATAAACATAGTTCAAAAACCATTTAGAAAATTCTTTACTGTGATCGTCAGATGGATGCTGCGATTCGTAGATACTGCAACTATGTAATATGGCTCATAATTAATATGTACATATAAGTGAATTATGTATGAATTTATTATCACCTAACAATTGGTGCGACTTCAACACAATTTAGAAGGACGTATGTGTATGCTACATGGTAATCTCTATCGTCTAACCATATTTCCTCGCATTCTCCAACAGGTCGACAATGTTGTCTAAAAATAGATAACATTGTTTGAGAAGAATCTTGTTCGACGACTTCATCATTAGGAGGAATGCTTACAAAAGATAAGTTCATATCGTCATTGTTGTAATGAGAGAAAAAGAATGAAGCTTCTTCTTCAAAATATGATTTGCAAATCGAACCTTTAACTTGTGCTTTTTGTCTAACTTTTTTCTTCAGATGATTCAAGTACCTATTACAAAATAAATTCAATTTATATTTAGATATATAAATCAGAATTTTAAACTGACATAAATATTGCAGATATTCAATATTACCTCTCAATGGATACTTCCATCCATATTGCATAGGACCTCGAAGAATGCTTCATATGGAAGATGGACAGAAAAATGCTTCATTACATTAAAGAAACCTGGCGGAAATATTTTCTCCAATTTACAGAGCATCGAATTTTTCGTCATTTGATTTTAAATAATTAATTGGTTTAAATATTAAATTTGGAATTATAATTGAGTTAGAAAGTTTATAAAAACTGAAATTTCAAGTGATTTCATAAAATTTTGAAATTTGTCGATTTAATCGACGCTTCAAAATAGCGATCCAGGACACTATCTTGGAATTTGACGAAACCAGTTTCACTGGATCCGTAATAGTGTATTATTATTAGATTTCATATTTCGTAGCATTTGGATTTACCGTTTGGTCGTACGATCCGAAAACGCCTAGAAAAAATATAATCAAATTTAATTTAAATGGTCAATTTAAAAGCTACTTTCCACATACGATCGAATTAAGACTAAAAACTTATTTCTTTGGGTTCGAAATATTGGGATAACATTATAAAGCCAGACGGCATGCCCCAATAGAAGATCGAGATTACATGGTATGTGATCTGAGATATTTTGAAAATAATAATAATAAAAGTAAAATCAATGAACAGTTGAGCCATCCTATTCAAGGACGACCTACCCTTTCTTTTCTCGTTTAAATCAAGATTCCTTCCATTCCTTTCTGTTCAAAATCACATCTTCCCCATCCTTTATTATTTCCGTTCGAATTGCCTTCATCTCAAACGAAAAAATAGAACGAATCAATTTGTTCGTTTAAAAATAAAAAGAAATCGAGCTCGACTTTCAAATCGCTCCCATGGAATCGCAAGTAGGAGGAGACAAGGCGAAGCTGTGCGTGGAAGCCGAGTCACGATTTGGGTGGGGGGTGCATGACTGTTCTGAGGCACGCTAGGGATTTGGAGGCGTTCGAGGGGGGCTGCAGGCGGCAAACTAACGGGAAACGATGTCGATTGATGTGCATGTCTCGAGTTGTAGGCTGTGGCATGGAGTGGCGTGCGAGGCTCCTATAGTAACAAGGACGGGCATGGTTAGGGTTCCAGTCTGGTTCGATGATGGCATGAGCTAGGAAGGTCATGGGTTGGAGCAAGGTCGTGCTCGATGTTGGGGTGTTTGGACAGAGACACTGGTCGTGGGATGGCTTCTCAAGTCGATGGACGACAGTTGCAGGAAGGGGTCGTTATTAGGGCTTTGAGAACGTTCAAAGGGAAAGTGGCAGCCTGAGGATACTCGATCGAGTCAGTGTAAGATTAACATATTCTGTGGGTTTAAATTTTATATTAAGTTTAAGTTAAATTCATAATCTTCCTATCATAATCGATGTTTATAAAATTCATAATTTATTTATGCGAGGTACAAAAATTGCAAATTATAATTTGGAATTAATTGGAGATTTTTAGAGGCAGCTATTTATTAAAAATTTAGGATGGATTGTAATTTGAGAATCAAGGTGAGAAATTCTCACTCATTTGGATTTACAAATTTAATTTTAAATAGTTAAAATAAATTATTGGATTCTTGGCTGAATTTATAAATTGTTATCTGTTGAATGATACATTATATATAGTAGTATATATATATATTAGTAGTTGGATTGATATTCCCGCATATTTTAGCGTATGAGATCCTATGCCCCCGGTATAATAGCAGATGACCCTTTATACCGTGATATCTCCCTTGAAGTGGATTGGTATTTTTATGTTGTTTTAACATTTGTGAATACAGAGAGACAGGTTGGTGGGATACAACTGAATTCCTCAAAAATGTTGATTTTAATTTCATATCTAATGATATATGATATGTTAGTATAATCTGTTAGTGATCGTTGTTGTGATTTGAATTACTAGTATAGTAGCACTAGCCTTAGTTTTGGTATTTTAAATACCATAAATAATATTTTTTGAAATATTAAAGGAATTATAAGGAGATTTTGAATATAAAGATATTATATATAAATTTGATTATTTTAAAAGAGATTGATTTGGATAAAATAAAATTTTGATTTGGAATTGGACTTAACTATTCATAAAATGTTTTAATTAGAATTTAAGAAAATATTAATTATATGAAAGATTTTAACAGTGGAATTTTTAAGTGATATTCTGGAAAATATGAGAAAGAGTTGAAATCGATGATTTAAATAAATTTGTGAAATATATGGAAATTATAAAGAAATGGATTTATAGAAATGAGATGTTATAAACGGAATTAGTTTTATAAATAAGTAAAACCCGAAGGAGTTATAAAATTACAAACGATGTTTATAAATAAGAAAAATGATAATTGTTGATAAATTGAAATAAAAATTCATAGTGTGAATTTAAACCGAGATATGGGAATAGTTTTGGGAAAAATAGTAGAATCTATTTTTGGAAAGTGAAATGGCTAGGGAGTTGGAAAGGAAATCGATGTGTGGTGAATCAAGAGGGATTTATAGATCAGAATTGGTTATTGAAAATTTAATATATATATATATATATATATATATATATATATATATATATTCAGAAGTTAAGTTTGTTTTAAACGAGATATTTTATTTATTTAACTATGAAATTTTAAACTAGTTAATACTGGGATATTTCAGAAATTGGATTATTCAAATATAAGTTCTTATTGAAATAAATTCTAACTTTTATAACAAGTTTTGTAAATCAATTAGTTTTAATTAAGGATGGATTGAAAAATGAGTTATTAATGTTTTATTTAAAAAGTGTTTGATGTTTCAAAAAATTATTTGAGCACGACTCAAAAATAAATTATTATTCCTTAAAATACTTATTATATATATATGTATAGTCTTGAATGATTTAAATAATTTATTTATCAATAAACTCTCTCGAGATGTGAAAACGGATATGATTTTAGAAGTTGTAAATGGATAATTGAAATTATAAGTGATTATAATCGACCTTGGAAAAGGTAAAAAGGAATTAATCCAAATTCCGAAAATGCAGGAGATAAGATAGGAAAACTCCTAAGTATTGATATTAGAAATGATTTCGAGAAATGGACTTAGAATATTTTCCTATGTGTTGAAATGGAAGGTTTTTGAAAATATTTAGAGATGAAGGATTTATATCGAGATATTTTCTAAGTAATGGATTACAAATCGAAGTTAGAAATATTTCACTAAGGGTTGAAGTAAGTTACGGGTGGAAATATCTTGTTTTAGAAACAAGTATTCACAAAATGTTTCAAATATTAATAAATTTGAAAGAGATTTGAATATATATCTTGTAAAGATATTTTAAAATGAATGCTTTAAGAATTATAAATAATTGCCTAATGACTGCTTAGGGATGTTATTTGATAGTTAAATAATCGACTATCAAATATTGGCCAATTTCGTTGATCGTTACGAAGAGACCGGAATCAGATTTAATTATCTGAAATCCGCTTCGATCCGGTTTGAACGTTACGAATGGATATCGAGAAGATAGTGAAGATGGTGATTCGGTTTATCCAGACCCAAGACAACTTGTATGGACGAATGCTATCAGAACATCGTCATTGGAGGACGATGAGCATTCTAAGTGGAATTGTTCTTGAAAGGTAAACGTTAATCTCAAGTCTCATCAACTGGGAATGACTAAAAGAGGGGAGATGTAGCAAGGCTAAGTGGGTCGCACCCGAGTAGGTTATGTTATCACTTTTTTAGATACCCTTGGAAATATATATGAATTATGGATATGGTTGTGCATGAAAAAGAGAGCGTTCGATTTTTTAAGGGTGGGAACACCTGGGGTGACAATATATTCGGTTCTATCCAAGTTAGGGGTAGGCCGGTCTTCTGTGGTAGGGGATCCCAGCAAGGTCCTCGGTACATTTTCCTAGAGGTGTATTGAGATAGGGGTACCCTAGTAGCACGGTCATTGTATTGGAATCCATTCTCCAATATGAACCTTTAACGTTTTGTTTGTAGATCCTAGTATGTTGGAATTTAATTAATGTAACAATTTCGGCTGTTTGAATAAGTATTTGTACTTAGACACTATTATAATATCACTAGATTTTCTATAAAATGTTTTGGTTATCGTAAGGGAATACCCATCGTTTTTATGTGTGACACGATCTTAGGAGATACCTTTGTTTTTCAAAGGGTTTTGATAACTTTAATAATTAAAATTGAGTGTGTTTTATCATGTTGGTTTTCTAGACTGACTCGGGTGCTATTTTATTATAATGCTCGGGTCAGACCGAGTATTATAGATTCAAGTTAGAATGCTATGGAGCTCAGGAGGCGAGCTGGAGGTGTTCAGACGTATATCACGTACTTGAGTATTTTCGTTGTATGAGTTATATATCGTGACAGGTTATTATAACTGTCCGAATTGATGTATTGATGTTGTACTCTGATGATTGTAAGTATTAAACAGCTACGAATTCTTTTGTATAAAAATCTGTTATTATATATATTATATTTTGTTCCGCTGCATTTGTGAGATTCTGTATTGTTGTTTTCTGTTTCTTCTTCACCCTTAATAAACTAGTGTTTTCAGCACTCGATTGCTCGACATTCTATACAATAGACGTAGTGGTGTCGATTTTTGAGAATCAAAAACCTTGTTCGTTGCATGGGGATTCTACTTCAAGTTTACATATACAATCTACTTTTAATGTCGTCACACAAAGCTTTTTATAAAACATACTAAATTCTTTTATAATACTCCATACTTTTACGGGCAACAATTCTTTGAAAGCCACAGTTAGTAAATATTCCATCATGATATGACAATCGCGACTTTCCATCCCACTCAATTTAATATTTTTAATGTCAACACATCTACGAAGATTAGAAGAAATCACATCGGGAAATTTTAGTTCTTCCACCCACTTTAACATGAGTTTTTCTTGCTTACTGCCTGGCTCATAGCATGCTTTGGGTTTTTATTGTCATCGGGCTTCATATGAAGTTCAGGACGTTTACAAAAGTGTGCTAAACATATTATCAAACACGTTTTTTTCGTTGTGCATCACGTCAATATTATGTCGAAGTAAGAGATCTTTCCAATATAGTAACTTTCAAAATATACTTTGTTTGCACCAATTATGAATGTCCGATTTTCCTAGAATTTCAATCTGTACTCTAGTTTCATGTATCTTTTGATAGTGCTTTACAATTTCATATAATTCTTCGCTTGACCAAATCTTTGGTGGTTGCATATTATCTTCTCTATTAGCTATAAAAAAATCTGTCTCTTCAAAAAGTATGATTGGGATGGAGAAAACAACGATGACAATCAAACCAATAAACTTTCTTCCCGGTAGTAAAGAAAATGCTCATGTTTCTTCCATGCAATAACGGCAGGCTAGACGACCAGCCGTACTCCAATTAGAAAGAATCTCATATGCGGGAAAATCACTAATAGTCCATAATAAAGAAGCGAATATACGAAAATTTTCTCTCTCGAAATGTAGTATGTTTCAACTCCTTCATTCCACAGTTTTTTCAACTCTTCGATCAATGGTTGTAAATAAACATCGAATCCTTGTGTTAGATCATGAGGGTAAGGGACGACAATAGTGAGAAACATATATGATGTTTTCATACACATCCATGGATGTAAATTATACGGAGTAATGATAATTGACCATGATGAATATTTATTACCAAACTGAGAGAATGGTGAAAATCCATCCGTCAGCTCTCACAATCGGTTCTTCTTCGACATTTACGTCTTCATCGTTAGCTTGATTGGTAGAAAACGTTGATCGTGCAGCATCTTCCACCATATTTTCTATCGGATTTGTCATAATATTATCGTCCTCTAACACTACAGGATTAGGTGTAGGTTCAACAAGTTATCCATAATGATCTCAGAAACAATATTTCGACACGAAACCATATTTATACAAATGTACTTCAACTACATCTGGTTTCCAATGCTTCAAATGTTGGCACTCACTACACGGGCAATTAATTTCTTTGTTATTTCGATTATTAGATTTAGCGAATCTAACAAATTCGTGTACATCTTTATACAAATATTCCTTTATTGAATCTTTCCTACCAGTTTTGACTTCATACATCGAAGTACGATCGAAGAAATAATCGAACATTTTTCCTAATTTGAAAATATATGTTAGTAATTTCGACAGCACTTCAGTTCATTTCTCTTCTACGCATAGCTAGCACTCAAATGGTATGTTGTTGTTGTATTTTCTAAAATAAAATAAAGCCAATAGGACTAAAGGCTTCACTCACCACTCTTCTGTCTAATTCGACAGCACTTCACTTCACTTCTCTTCTATATAACTTCGCATCCAAGGGGTGTATTATTGTTGTATTTTCTAAACTAATTAAAACCTTTTGGGACTAAAGGCTTTAATTTTTTATTGTCAGTTATTTGTTGAAATAATATTTAATGCTTATTTTCGAATCAACATAATATTCATTTCAAAAAAAAATAAATATTGATTTGGATAAAATATTTATTCTTGTTCTATTTATTTCTTAATTTTTTTGGAAAATCAGCTGTAGTATAATATTTGTTCTTATATTAAATTCTTTACAAAATTGATTTTAGTAGAATATTTGTTGTTATATTCATTTTCTATTTTTTTCTTTCAAAAAGTCGATTTTAGCATAATATTTAATTTCATTAAATTCATTTCTTTATTTTTTTACAAAATCGATTTTAGAAGAATTTTTATTGTTGTTATATTTTTTTGGTAATTTTTTTACAAAATCGATTTTAGTACAATATTAGTTGTTATATTCATTTCCTAATTTTTATTAAAAAATTGATATATTCATTTCCTAATTTTTATTACAAAATTGATTTTTACAAATATTTAATGTTATTATATTCATTTCTTCATTTTTTACAAAATCGATTTTAGCAGAATATTTATTGTTGTTATATTCATTTATCAATTTTTTACAAAAACTGAATTCAGTATAATATTTTTTGTTGTTTGCTCATTTCAAAATTATATAATTAATTCAACCATTTAAGTATTTATTTAATACATTTGAAATTTCAAAACGTATTTTAAAATTTAGTTAACAATTTAAATTTTTTTATCGATTTTGTAAACAAACATTAGATGTTAGCACTTGTAATAAACTATATTAATTTTATTTTACACTAACAACTAATACTTATAATATACACACGCTATTTAAATAAAAAATATTACTTATGTTTAACCATACCAATCTAGGAGCATATTAATCAATAATTGTACACTAATTATTGCGCAAACTATAACAAACATTGTTCTAATTAACCATAACAAATATTAGTGTAAACTTATATCCATTAGCATATCAATCGGTAATTATACACTAATTTTCACCAACTCAACAACTACAATATTATCATTAGCTAATACATAATAACAAACCCATAATTAACTAATTTTTCAAATTAGGGTTCTCAACATATCCCCAAATCAATCAATACGCTACTATCAACAACTAGTACCGCATTGTCATCAATTTATATCACATAATCAACCAATTTTAAAAATAAAGGTTTTGATTAAACCTATATTAAGTAGAAATTAGAGAGCAATAACATACCTTCGAGCTATGGAGAGTTGTAGCTTTCGCGATGGAGAGATTGGCGGCTCGCCACGGAGGGTGGCATCTGGAGCATCGGTGGAGGAGTAGAGGAAGGGGCTGAATTAACTTTGGGGGAGGGAGAATAATTTTTTCTGTTCGCGGGTTGCTGCTGTATATATGTGTTAAGCGATATCTAGCGCCGGCCGTCGGCCGTCTTTTTTAGCCGTTGCTAGCTGCGGTCGATAAATGAAGCCGTTTTGTAGTGAAGTGTAAAAGATATTTTTTTTCTTCTCAAATTTAAATCGGATTCATTTGAAGTAGGATCAACTCAAAATTCTTAATAACTTCTTTATACTAGGGGCATTTATGATCTCAAAATCTGCCACAAATTCTCTACTTTGAGGACGATACTCTCTTTTCCACATTATCACGTAGTGGTCTATATCTGTAAATAATTTGTGAGAAAGTGGTTCAAAATTATAAATACCTTTATTTTAGGCTTCACAATTTACCGTTTGGTTTTTAAAAAGTTAATTTAGTAGTAGATCACAAAAAAAGATTTATATGTGTATACACATGCACATGCTATTTGCATGACTAAGCTGTGTGGATTGTGCTATTAAATCAAACTTAAAATCATAGATGGTTGTTGCGTATCGATGACAAGAGTATGAAAATTGTTGCGACCGAAAGCCTGTAAACCAAGCAAAATGGATTTCAATTGTAAGTAGTTTTAGATTACTAAATAAAAGAGAAAGTATGATCAATTATGTTTTTCATGTTATCCATTTTGAACTTCCACATTCCTTGTAACCCAGTTGTAAGTGTATTTAGTTCCACTTTTGACACGTACTTACAGGTCTGAATAATTTATTTATTTTGAGCTTTGCCATGTATCCCTTGATTTTAAAATTATAATTTAATAATCGGTCACATGCTTCATTTAAATAGATTTTAAGTCATATTTTTTATTGTCTGCATTGCCATGCTGTGTTCAGGTTGTTACCTATCCAGTATGGACTAAAAACATGTACTGTAAGCCAAGCTACACGAATTTGTGCAATTAATTTTGGTTTACAAATGAAAAGAGGAAGGGTATAACCACTGTATATTTTTATTCTAAATTATGTAGGATGATCTTGAAACTTGCGTCTAATTGTTTTCAATAGTTTAAAAACCTTTGTTTAATTTTCTCCTTTAAAGTATAGGTATCAAAGGTGCATCGATCTTGTTGATGCTTTTGCTTGATATATGTCTCATGCATTACTTTGTTTTATAGACCTTTGCTTTATAACATGTATTGATGGACTTATAATGATAGCGGAGTTGATGTCATAAATGGGGGCAATATGTTGTATACACAACAACTGCTCATGGTCGATTTGGTGTAATGATGTTTCTGCATGCTCAGCCTATCGAGCATTTGGGATTACTGACAAAGCAGTTCTACTTAGTATGTCTTCACGAGTTGGTCTCTTTGCTGAAGGGGCATTTGAGTGAGTGTAAAAATTTCCCTTTCATACAAAAGCAAGATTTTTGTTCCACCCTCTTCTAACCCGAGTCTTTCTTCAGACGTGATGCGCTAATTTTTTTTCTTGCACCATTTTCCCTTTCTTTCTCATTTCCCACAAATAACTATTCTCCTTTCTCACAACACAAGAACGAGTACTCCTTTCGCTGAACTTACCATTTTCAATTCCTTTAAAATTTCCATTTTCCCAACCTCCTTCATTGTCAAGAACGCGGCATAATTATTTTTTCTCTCATTGTTTTATTTATGTAACATTTATTCTGTTGGGATTTTGCTACTAGGTCATATATTATTCTTCTTAGCTAGAGTTTCATCATACCTTGATGTCTCTTGACATGAGTAGATATGTTCATGACGTCGATTAAAATCATAATTGTAAAATGGATTTCCACATGTCCTGACTATTGTTTAGTAGGAAATAATTTCAAAATTGATTTCTACATGGAATTGCGTGGATATAAGCGGTGTTTTTTGATGTTAGCATTTCTGTTCATTTTTGTGTAAAGTGAGAACACCCTTATGGAGTGCGTTATACAATTCTATTGAGGCAAATGCGGTAATGAAATGAATGTATGTGTTTATATATATATATATATATATATATATATATATATATATATATCTTTGTGTGTAGAATAATATTGCACAATCCATGTTCCATTCACATTTTATCTCTAATATAACAATTTAAGTTGTATTTTGAAACAACTTTTAGTTTTACTATGATATTCAACAAAGTTTTAAAATGTGAAAGCGTACACGGTGCGTTTTCTGAGCGAGATGAGTCATAAGCCTCAAACTGTTGAGGCGTAAATTTATCTAGTAAACACTGAGACATAAGTTGTATACTTTATTATTATTAATTTTTGATTAATAAATAAAAGTTAACAGTTAATAATATAGTATTGTAAATAAACAACAATATAAATACATAACTTTAAAGAGTTTAGTCTTAATCATTCTTTATTATTTATTTGAAGTATAAATGATTAGAACCATAAATAAATAAATTTAAGCACTTGTAACATATATATGGTATTCATTTTTCGTCTTTGCAATTGTACATATTTTATTTTTTTCTTCCTCCCTTTATCTATCTTCAATTTTTTTCAAGATTTTTGAAATGACATTTATTCGATTCCAGTGGAATTGATATCTATTACAAACAGTAGGAAATCATGTGCTATTGTTTTATTTATTATTTTTTCTTTTATCAATTTCAATCAATCCGCAAAATTTATTCGAAGGTTCAGTGACGACAATTTAGAATTTTTTTTGCAGAGCAGGCAGAGTGGACTGGACCCTACCATTTTATTTTGTCAGAGGAAAAAGAAAACAAACTAAAATCAACAAGCCAACCTCACAAATTATACAGCAAAATGGAAAGTAAAGACAGGAAACACAGGGGCAACCGAAGGAGAAAAAAATATCAAAACCCTGAACAATCTAAAGACAGAAACAAAACAAACAAAACAAGCCTCAAACAACCAGAACCTAAAAATCACAGCCAAGCAACATTGAAGCCACTTCTAGATCAAAACTCGAGTTGTTTAGACCATTAATAGCTCTCAATCGTAGTTTAAAATACTAAATCATGTTGACGTTGAAAAGTAAAAAAAACTTCATCCATTTTCTTTAAAAAAAATTATTTTTTAATTAAAAAATTAAATAACTGAAGTTTAATAAAATTCTGTTAGTGTCAATACATATAGTCAGAAGTAAATTTTTTTTCGAATCGCATACCACAGCGGTTTAAGCCGTACAAGGCTTACATTTTGTAGGCTTCGTATGTCTACAATTACTGGGGATTTAAACATCGATGATAAATGCTTTTTTGAGAAAGCCTCATGGCGTTTCATCTTCCCTTTCCTTGAGGTGCTCCTCAAGAGGAGTATCGAGATGAGTTTTTTAAAACAATGATATTCAAGCGTAATCTTAAAAACATTGAATAATGACTGATCGATAACTTGAATTTTATTGTAGTTTTGTGAAATTGTGTAAAATTTATATTAATAATTTACTTTTCTTCTTTCGTAATGCGGAAATCGAAAAACATTGAATAAAACATTGTTTCTAAAACGATTTTCAGTTTCAATTTGATATTTATGGATCTATTATAACTAACATTTCATCCAATTTTGTTAAAAAAAAAATAAGAAAATTAAAACTATCCAAAATAAGAAACTTTGAATTAGAAAATCTTGAAATTTTAAATTAGAAATACCAAAAGTTGGATGGATCATTAGAATGATATAAACTTTATAGTTTTGGGAAAATTAAAGACATCATATGTTTTAAGCTCTATTGTAAAATCTTTTTGGCATTCAGCGAGACTTACCGCCCAACCTTTCGCCTAGATATGCCTAAATGGTCTCATATAAGCTTCTACGGATGATAGGGTTTTCAAAATGAGATTCAAATCGTAAATCATAAAATTTACTTTAAGTCAAAATGAGATTTAAATCGTAAACCATAGACTCAAAAAGTTTATATTTTAAGGATTGCATGTATTTTGAAATTGATTTTAATTTTTGAACTTGTACATCTAAGCTTGAAAGTTCAGTTTCTCCTTTATTCCAATTTTATTTTGCTTGGGAATAATTAGATTTGGATTGTAGAGCCAAAATAATATATGGAACATATCATTTTGGATTGAATGATTTTTCCACAGTGCGATATTAACTGTGTTTGAATCGGAAATCAAATCATTGAGGATGAGATTGGATTTGAAAAGGGATTCTAAATAGTAAGATTTTAATATGTTCAACAACCAATGTCTAGGGTATCAAGCCTGCTTAGGCCTTATTTGTGACAGTGCATTGTATAAGCTACCACTTACTACATGTAGCTGGTATTGCCTAGATGACCGCCCCCAAGACCACTAAAATCCCAAAATTCCAATTTGCGTCAATTGATATTAAATACTAAAGTCTTATGTAAAATACACGAGTATATCATAAACTCCCAGCTTCGGTTAATCTCTGATTAGTCTCCATCTAAATGTTTAATCCTCATTTCATGCTTGCTGCCTAATGACTGTTTTCTGCTTAGCAATTTCTACAACCTTAGTTTTAAGGAAGATACTTAGCCTGAAGTATTTTCATTCAAGGAAAAAAAATTCGACGTTGCAATAAGATAAGTTAGCACCGAAATCATTCGATGTTTACAGCTGTAAATACAATCGACGTAGATAGAACAAATTACCCGAGTTATTCGACCGTGACTTGCCATTGTCCTTTTCAGATTGACCTGGGCTTGCCTTTGTCTTCTTCAGATCGACCTTGCAGTAAAGTTTTTACCTGGTCGTTATAGCTTATAAATTGAAACTGAAAGTATGTGCCTGGTGTGCGCGCGCACGCGGGTGGGTATGCTAATTTTTTTATTGTGTCTTATGTCTAATTGTTCTCAGTAGTAAAAAAAGTCTGGGCATCAAGCTGTGTTTCATTTCAAATAGATGCATTTTCTTGCCATATTCTTGGTGATTTACATCGCATGTTACTTTACCTTTGGGCCTTTTTTCTGTAATGTGTCGTACCGATGAACATATCATTTTGACAGAAAGACGATGACATGTATGTGACCATAGTTGTTGGTGGCAAAGCAATTCTACGAGAACATATTTTGCTTGATTTCATTCGTCATTTGTGTAACATTTACACCGTAACCTTTCATTAATTTTTTTCTACTGGATCATATGTTCATCTCACCTAGATTTTACCATACATTATATTAATTACACAATATTATTAGATACACGATCCCTGATTTCAAACAATACCATAATATCATGAAAGGCTAGAATCTTATCTTTGATTAATTGTATGACTTATTTTCCCAAATGCACTGTTAGGCTAAATTGCATACAATATATGCTTCCCTCATAATGTTGCCAATTCATGCAAACAACAAGGTTCACTGTGATAACTGATTTTTTAGGTTTGTATTGTTCCAGTAGGAAAATAATTGTTGAACCGGATTTCTACACAAAAAGTATAGAATTATAGCTCTAGACAAATTCAACCAAAATAACCGGTAACTATTGATGTCAACGTTTTAATTCATTTCTATGGGCATGGATTGTTATTAGTTAGCTTGAACATATGATCGTTACGATTTTGTTGTGCAGGCTGTGTTCCATTTGTTACACCCACTTGAATGTTAACTCTTTTAAACTTTTATGATCTATATCTAATAGGTTTCAGAATTCACTTTCTTTTTCTCTGGTTTGAACTTTGAAATTCCGTTGATTCAATGGCATCCAGTGAAGTTTTTTTTACTGTAAGATTATTTTATGATTGTTGCATATTTTTATTGTGGCGAAGCCATTCACGATATGGAATATTGAATGAAGAATGCTTCAACCTGACTGTTGTACTTTGTCCGAGTCTTAGGGGTTAGTTATTGTTTTGAATAAATCAGTAGCACGTTGTTATCTCTTCCAGTTTTCTAGCTTAAGTTGTTTTCATGTAAGCCTATATAAAGGCACAAGTATTGATCAATTATTATAAAAAAAAGTAATATTAAAAAATTTATTATCAGCTCTTCCTTTTGCTTTCTTAATCTATTTTGCCAACAAATTCTGGTATCAGAGCCTGACTAATTTCCTCAATCAAGCTCCACAAAAAATCAGCTCAAATCCCTCTCTTCTCTCACGCAGCTTCACCACTCAATCAAACAAGCTTCTACTATGTCAAGCAACGGCCTAAACCCTTCTGCACAACCTCTCATCCCAATCTTCAAAGGCGAAAAATATCACCTTTGGAGTATCAAAATGCAAACCATGTTCAAGTCTCAAGAATTATGGGACATTGTTGAAGGAGGTTACACCGAAGCATCAGGAGAACCTGATCAACGATTGCGTGAAAATCGTAAAAAGGATGCCAAAGCCCTATTTTTCATCCAATCTGCAGTGGATGATGACATATTCCCTCGCATATCGTCTGCCAAGACAGCCAAAGAAGCATGGGAGATCATACAGCACGAGTACTTTGGCGATAAGAAGGTAATCTCTGTTAAATTGCAAGCATTACGTTCTGAATTTGATGGTTTGCAGAAGACCAAGAAGGAGTCTATGCAACAATACCTATCAAAGGTATCAGGTATTGTTAATCAGATGAAATCATATGGTGAGTTTTTGAGCAACGAGAGAGTTGTAAGCAAGGTGTTGCGCAGCCTGGATCCTGACTTTAATGGGGTCGTTATTGCAATTGAGGAATCGAAAGATCTCTCAACTTACACATTCGACGAATTAATGTGTTCCTTGCTAGCTCATGAATCCAGGTTCAAGAAAGACGAGGAGAAAGGTGAAGAAAAGGCTCTGCAAGTGAGAGGTGAGCCTTTCGCAAAGGGAAAAGGCAGAGGTGGTTTTCGAGGAGCCTTTCGCGGCCGTGGTGGCAATAGAGGTCGCGGTTATGGTGGAAGGCACAATGGAGGATATAATCAAAACTCCAGAAGCAATATTCAGTGCGCTTACTGCAAAAAAAATGGTCACACTGAGACCAACTGTTGGAGCAAGCAACAAGGAGAATCGAAGGCAAATTTCTCCGAGGCACCACAAGAGGAAAGCAATCTGTTTTTGGCTCATTCAAAGCTTAAACCGATGGAGCATGGAATCTGGTTCGTGGACAGTGGATGCTCTAATCATATGTCAGGTGAAAGGAAATGGTTCAAGTCAATCGATAACACAAAGCAGTCAGTTGTGCGACTCGACAATGACAAGCAAGTTAAGGTGGAAGGTAAAGGCACAGTGGCAATTCCAACCTGTAATGGCGAGACGAAACTCATCCATGATGTTCAGTATGTACCTTCTCTTACTCACAACTTATTGAGTGTTGGTCAATTAATTAAGGGTGGATATTCTGTGATTTTTGAAGATGGCCATTGTAATATTCATGACCAAAATCGCAAAATTATGAGCATTAAAATGACACCAAACAAAATGTTTCCCTTAAATATTTCACATGGTGAAACCAGTAATGCCCTCATTGCAAAGGGAAATAGTGAATCAAGCTTGTGGCACTTAAGATATGGTCATCTGAATATTAATGGCTTACGGTTGTTAGGCAAGAAACAAATGGTTCTTGGCTTGCCTACAATCGAGTCTATTGAGTTTTGTGAAGGATGTGTGTTTGGTAAACAAAGCAGGCCAGCCTTTCCAAGTGGTGATTCATGGAGAGCTTCAACCTGTTTAGAGCTAGTTCATGCGGATTTATGTGGACCAATGTCAATTGATTCACTAGGTGGGAGTCGCTATTTCCTACTGTTTGTTGATGATTTTAGCCGCATGAATTGGGTCTATTTCCTGAAGAAAAAATCTGAAGCATTCGAGCACTTCAAGAAGTTCAAGGCATTTGTGGAGAAGCAAAGTGGTTGTCAACTTAAAACTCTTCGCACTGATCGCGGAGGAGAGTTCGTTTCAGAAGAATTTAACCAATTTTGTGAAGAAAATGGCATTCACAGAGATCTCACTGCCCCTTATACGCCCCAGCAAAATGGCGTTGCCGAAAGGAAGAATCGCACAATTGTTGAGATGGGAAGAAGTATGCTAAATGCAAGAAATGTTCCAAAGAAATTCTGGGCTGAAGCCGTGGCTACTGCAGTCTATATCCTCAATATTTCTCCTACCAAAGCAGTCTATGATCAAACACCATATGAGGCATGGAAAGGTCGCAAGCCCAAGGTGAGTCACTTACGTATTTTTGGTTGTATAGCTTATGCTTTAGTCAATTCTCGTTCAAAACTTGATGAGAAATCACAAAAATGTATCTTTATTAGCTATAGCACCCAATCTAAGGCATATAAGCTATATAATCCTGTAAGTGGCAAAGTAATTATAAGCAGGAATGTCAAGTTTAATGAAGAGGCTAGTTGGGAAGATGCGAAAGTTGGTGCTCAATCACCTAATTCTCTCTTGACTAATGAAGAAGAAGAGACTGCACATGAGATGCCTCAACCGAATGACAATGAGGTTCACACACCTCCTATATCACCAACCAGAAGTGCGTCCTCAACACCAAGCAGTGAACGAAGCAGCTCATCAGATCAGTCCAGCTCATCATCAGACACACCACCACGAAAAATGAAGTCTTTAAGCGAAGTATATGAATCATGTTCGTTTGCCTTGTATGTGTCTGAACCAACCTGTTATGAAGAAGCAGTGGAGAATGAGCAATGGGAGGAGGCAATGCTAGAAGAACTGACTGCAATTGAGCGCAATCACACATGGGAATTGGTTGATCTTCCTCAAGGTAAAACTCCAATTGGACTCAAATGGGTTTACAAGGTGAAACATAATGCTGATGGTAGTGTTCAAAAATATAAGGCAAGGCTTGTTGCCAAAGGATATGCGCAAAATCCAGGTATTGATTACGACGAAACATTCTCTCCTGTTGCACGCTTTGAAACAGTGAGAATGCTTTTGTCTTTAGCTGCCAAATTAAAGCTTCCACTTTATCAGTTTGATGTTAAGTCTGCGTTCTTGAATGGCGACTTGGAGGAGGAAGTCTTTGTGTCTCAACCTGAAGGTTTTGTGGCAAATGGGAAGGAGCATAAGGTGTACAAGCTGAAGAAAGCACTCTATGGCCTAAAACAAGCTCCAAGAGCTTGGTACAAGCGAATTGACTCATATTTTCTGCAAAATGGCTTTGTGCGCAGTGATAATGAGCCAACCTTGTATGTGAAAGGGAGTAAGCTGTCTGATTTCCTGATTGTGTGCGTGTATGTGGATGATATGATCTATTTGGGATCATCACAAAATCTGATTGAAGAGTTCAAGTCCTCAATGACAAAAGAGTTCGAGATGACTGACTTAGGGAAGCTGAAATATTTTCTTGGACTCGAGGTGAATCAAGCTGAAGATGGTGTGTTTATCTCGCAAAGGAAATATGCAAAGGACCTGCTGCATAGGTTCCATATGTACAATGCTAAGCCTGCTGCAACACCTATGAATACGAGTGAGAAACTAAGGCATGATGATGGCACTGAAGCTGCGGATTCGAGCTATTATAGAAGCTTGGTTGGCGGACTGAACTATCTAACTCACACTCGTCCTGACATCGTGTATTCTGTAAGTGTTCTTTCTCGCTATATGCATGCTCCCACTATGCAACATCTTGGAGCTGCAAAGAGGGTGCTACGCTACATTGGAGGTACACTTGAGTATGGCATTTGGTATGCGCAAAATGCAGATTGCAAGCTGTTTGGGTTCAGTGACAGCGATTGGGCAGGCTGTCTTGATGATAGAAGAAGCACCTCAGGTCATACCTTCATCTTGGGGTCAGGAGCAATATCATGGAGCTCGAAGAAGCAGGATATAGTGGCACTCTCGTCGTCTGAAGCCGAGTATGTGGCTGTTACATCTGCAGCTTGTCAAATGGTTTGGTTGCGAAGACTGTTGAGTGAAGTTGGCTGTGAGCAAGAACAAGCTACTGAGATTTTCTGTGATAACAAGGCAACAATTGCCATGACTAAGAACCCAGCATATCATAGTCGAACCAAGCACATAGACATACGCTTTCACTACATCAGAAGTTTAGCTGCAAAGAAGGAAGTCGAGCTGAAATTTTGTGCAACAAACGATCAGACTGCAGACATACTCACGAAGGCTCTTTCTTTTGATAAGCACACTTACTTTAGGCAGAAGTTGGGTGTGTGTAGCTTTGAAGCAAGGGGGTGTATTGAATGAAGAATGCTTCAACCTGACTGTTGTACTTTGTCCGAGTCTTAGGGGTTAGTTATTGTTTTGAATAAATCAGTAGCACGTTGTTATCTCTTCCAGTTTTCTAGCTTAAGTTGTTTTCATGTAAGCCTATATAAAGGCACAAGTATTGATCAATTATTATAAAAAAAAGTAATATTAAAAAATTTATTATCAGCTCTTCCTTTTGCTTTCTTAATCTATTTTGCCAACATGGAATACGACTTGGTAGTTTGAGAAGCAGCAGATATGATTAAATATCAGACTCCCTTTGGATCTTCATTTTTTTTTTTGTGTTTTTAACTGGATCGACAAAACTACATTAGAATGGTAAGAAAGTGGTTGAATTTTGGGGTTTTGCTGGTCCCAAGGTTCATTTCCTATGCTTTCCGATATATTTATGTTTCTTTTTATGTGGACTGGTGGTGACAAGTGAAAATCGTTACATGATAACTCAATAGTGATGCGCAGAGAAAATTATAACATGTGAAATTCTACCTTTTATTAACTAGAGTTGCATGTTTGCCACACACGATGATGTGTCCTCGTGCATTATTTGTTGGTTACATCCCCTATGAAATGATTTCATGCTCTTACATTTGGCCACCCTGACGCATTCTGCAGGAGTGTGGCTCCATGTTACACATTGCTGGCAGGAATTTTCCTTTCATCATCACTTCTCTGCATCTGCCTGTACACTCTTCGCCTGTATATCCTGCTTCTTGCATCATTTGTCTCATCGCATGTCTGATCATCGGGCACCTACATTCTTCACTCACTCTCCTTAGCTGCATGCAACACTCTTGTGGCACTTGTGTGTTATCCTCTTCATCATCCATATCATCCTCTGCACCTGTCATTAGAAGGCTCTGTCGTCTCCCAGATTTAAAGAAAGGGCGACACCTGTTAAGTGAATAGCGTTGCACTTCTTGCCTGCATGAGCTGTCAGAGTACTCTTCTGCAGTTGCAGCAAAAGCAAGGACAAGCGCTAGGAAACTAAGAGCTAGGATGAGCTTCATTGTTGAATATATTATTAGTTAAGATATTGCGTTGATGGCTGATGCCTTGATGAAATGGACTATGCAAATGGGACTTTTTATAGTAGCAGTCACTGGTCGGTTGTTTGAACAAATGTATAGCATGCAGAATTTAGAGCAACACGTAGATGTTGGGGCTTTGTATGTTTATGGAACAGAATTTGGATTTTTTTTGAGAAGGGCAGAATTTGAGGGCGGTTTCCAGGTTGGTGAATTAGAAGACAAAATATATTTTGCCTTTTGTACGCAAGAGGTATGTAGAATTGCCTTGTTTTCCTTAGTTACTTATGATATCCAAGCCTAAATTATGATAACGTTTTTTTTTTTTTGAAAATTTGAAATGACTGCATTATTTTTGACAGTTAGACCCATTTATATGTGTTTCAAGGTGCCCATTGGTTTTCCACGTTTCATGTAACCTGTTTGAAAATATGCAGTTCTTATAGCAAGAAACACAGTGTATTCCAATGGCGGTCGGACGTTGGAGGTCGTTAGAAAGCCGTTGGTAGACGTTGGAAACGCCGTTGGTATACATTTCAACGGCGTCCAACGTCCATCAACGGAACCAACGCGCTTATACCAACGTCTTTCAATGTTCAGGTTGTCCACGTGGAAGAAGATGTTGACCAAATTGGACGTTGGAGAGACGTTGGAAAATTCGATGGAGGACGTTGAAAGGCGTTGGAATAATTGTGTCAGTACGCCGTTGGTGGACGTTAGAGGACGTTGGAAATCTGGGTGTTTTTTTTTACAGAACCAACAATGCATGCTTTCAGCCACCTCCAACATCGTATATCTCATAAAAGCTCAATTTTGAGCACATATACAACAGCCTATCTCACATATAATCAATCATAATAGTAAATTTAAATAATAAGGATATATACTAATCAATATACACAATACAAATCAAAATAAACAACATAAACCATCCAACATCAACATCCAACAAAACGTCCAATCCAACACCAACATCCAACAAAACATCAACATCCAACAATATCCAAACCACCGCATCAACATCTCAAAAATCACATCCAAACCAACATCCAAAACATCAGAATGTATCAAATCCTCACACTTTCCAAATATACATGTCCATAGCAAAACAAATCAAATCATAGCTGAAATCACTCTCCTACAGAACCACTAGAAGACGGAAACTGGCCGTATTGCTCCATAAACTCCGTAAGACGCCTGTTCAGCTCCTTCGTCTTGGCTTCGGTGCGGATAATGCGTTCCTCGAGCGCGACGACCTGGGCTCTGAGCTGTGTGATCTCCTCCTTATCTTGAGCCCTCTGATACTCAATCTGAGCCGTCTTAGCCTGTAAATAAAATTTAAATTATCAATGTTTAATAATTTTAATTAGTGTTTACTATAATCCATCACAATGTGCAACGGTTGGTTCAGAATAATTATTTTAAAATTTAAGTTAAAGTTATTACCGATTGATTCTCAAAACCATAGCGTCTACCATGTGCCACTGGATCCATGACAGACTTAAAAATTACGTCCTCCTCATCGGCGGTCAACTCGTCACGCCCAGAGCCCTCGAGAATGGAAGTCCGTGCTTGCTGAAACTTATGCTGTTATGCAAAATAAGTTGAATTTAGATAACATTATTTTAATTAACTTATACAAGTGTTAAGTCATTATGTTACTTACATATGCGGACTGCGCTTTGGCATCGTGATCCCAGGAGTATGAAACGTTGCCTTCTTCGTCAACCTGGCTCAACGCATGAGTATGCGCAAAAACATCCCAATAACTCACAGAAGCACCACCACGCTGTCTCTCCTGAAATATGTCCATATACATATATATTATATATATAAATTGTTACATTATCTACAACTTAGAACTTAAAACCTTTAAATTATTATCGTAATTAATAAATATAAATATACCAAGTCCTCTCTGTGATGCTGAAATGACTTGGAACCACCACGATGTGTGATAGGGTTCTTGCTCCTATTGGCTGAGTTCCTCTCCGACTGCCTCTGTAAATTTAATTTAAAAACAAAAATTGTTTAACATTTCTAGTTAGTATTTGCGTAGAAGAATGTAAATTATACATGTGATAAATTTACCTGAAACTCCTCGTTTCCCCACCATTTCACAAAATCATCCCACACAGCTGCGCTCATCTACAGTGGCTTCTTTCCCGCTGTTTTTAAGTTGTTTACTGTTTTCCGGTAGTTCTTTGCGACTTTGCTGCACCAGTGGCGATATACGACTGAAATATCAGCATCTTGAAGGTTCACTTCCGCCTGCACGTTTGATAAAATAAGAGTTATACAGCTTTTATAAATAATGTAAACATGAATTGATATATCATGTTCCTAATATATAAAGTGACATAACAAAAAATCCTGCCAAATAGTCTCTTTAACATTATCTAGAATCGATGTTCACTTAGGCACAGTTGAGAAGAACATATGTGTGTGCAACATGATAATCTCTATTATCCAACCATACTTCCACACAAGCACCAGCAGGCCGACCTTGTTTTTTAAAAATTGATAAGGTCATTTGACAACCATCTTGATCAATGCCTTCATCATTACGCGTAGCACTTTCAAATGATATGTTCACATGGTCACTAAAATAATGAGAGAAAAACCGAAGCTTCTTCTTCGATGTATGATTTGCAAATCGAACCTTCAACTCGAGCTTTCTATCTCACTTTTTTTTAGATGATTCAAATACCTTTCAAATGGATACATCCATCCATATTGCACGGGCCCTCGAAGACGTGCTTCTAATGGAAGATGAATAGGTAAATGTTCCATAACATTGAAAAAACCTGAAGGAAATACTTTTTCCATTTTGCAGAGCAATATCGGGATTTCTTCCTCAGGTTTACGTAGACGATCAACTCTTAATGCAGTAGAACAAATCTCTTTATAAAAAAGACTAGTTCTGTTACAACAGTCCAAACTTTTACGAGCAATAGTTCTTTAAAAGCGACGGGTAATAAATTTTCCATCATAACATGACAATCATGACTTTTCATCCCGCTAAGTTTATTGTTCTTATAGTCGACACATCTACGAATATTAGAAGATATACCATCCGGGAATCTTAGTTCTTCCACCCATTTTAAAAGTACTTTAACTTGATTATTGTCTAGCTCATAGCAAGCTTTTGTCTTTTTTGTGTCATTTGGCTATATATGAAGCCCGGGACGATTACATATTACTTCGATCTCACATCTTGATTTCAAATCATCTTTCGTCTTCCCTTTGACATTCAAAGGTGTATTAAAAACATTATCAAACACATTTTTCTCATTATGCATCACGTCAATATTATGACGAATCAGGAGATTTTTTCAATAAGACAACTCCCAAAATATGCTTTGTTTGCACCAGTTATGAATCGATGATTTACCTTGAATTTCAGTTTGTTCACCGGTTTCATGTATCTTTGGATAATCCTTTACAAGTTCATAAATATTTCGCTTGACCAAACCGTAGGTGGTCTCAATGTTTCATGTCTATTAGCTGTAAAGTTTTTCTTATCTCTTCTAAAAGGATGATTAATATGAAGAAAACATCGATGACAGTCAAACTATGAAATTTTCTTTCCATGAGGTAAAGAAAATGCTCGTGTCTCTTCCATGCAGTACGGACAAGCTAGACGACCAGCCGTACTCCAATCTGAAAGCATTGCATAAGCAGGAAAATCGCTGATTGTCCACATCAAAGAAGCATACATGCGAAAGTTTTTTTTTTGGAAATATCGTATATTTCTACTCCTTCGTACCACACTGTTTTTAGTTCTTCAATCAAAGGTTGTAAATAAACATCGATTCCTTGTGTCAGATCATTAGGACCAGGGACGACAACCGTGAGAAACATATATGGAGTTTTCATACACATCCATGGAGGTAAATTATAAGGTGTGACAATTATAGGCCATGACGAATATTTAGAACCAAACTGAGAAAATGGTGAAAATCCATCCGTACATAAACCAAATCGAACATTACGACTCTCAAATGCAAAATCTGGATATTTGTGGTCAAAATGCTTCCATGCTTCCCCATCAGCTGGGTGTGTTAACGTACCTTCTTCCCGTGTTCTAACACTATGCCATCTCATATGTTGCGTGGTTACAGAAGATGCGTATAACCTTTGAAGTATAGGAGTAATTGGTAAATAACGCATACGTTTATACGGGACTTCCTTTCCTTTTTTCTTTCTTGATTTGTACCTTTCCTGATTACATATTTTACAATTTCTAAGGTTGATATCTTCTTTCCAAAACAGCATGCAACCGTTTAGACATGTATCTATTTTATGATACGGTAAACCACAAGCTGACATCATTTTTTCTACTTCATAATGATTTTCGCACATTAAATTATTGGTAGGCATATGCCGTTTCGCAGCTTGTACAACAGCTGTAAATCCAGCTTCTGTTAAGTTGTATTTAGATTTCATCGCAATATATTCAGCAGTTACTGATAATTGGGTTCCGCTTGTGCAGCCTTCCCAAAGGGGTTTCTTTGCGGCATCTAATAAATCATATTTTTTTTGGCCCCAATATTTGGTTCTTCTTCAGCATTACCATCGTCATCAATTAACTGAGGAACATGAAACATTGATCGTGCAGCATCTTCAACCATATGTTCTACGAGATTCGTCGTATCAATTTCAGTACACACTACCTCCTCAGCTTGTACATGATTAGATGCTAACGATTCTCCATGACGATACCAAACCAAATAGATCGGGACGAAACCGTATTGTCGCGAATGAATTCTAACCATTTCTGGTATCAAATGCTTTAACATTTTGCGTTTAGTACATGGACAACGGATTTCTTCGTCGTTTCTGTTATTACTTAAAGCAAAATCAATAAACACGCGAACACCGTTATTACACTGTTCACTTATTGAGCCTCCATTTTCGACCCTTCTTTTTTTGTACATCCAGCTTCAATCAGTAAAATAATTGTCCATTTACCTACGTATATAATTAAAAAGTACGATATAAAGTTAAAAATTGACATTTTATTAAAACCATATTATTGGTGAATTTTATATTAATAGATCATTGACACTTTGTCGATGGGTCATCCTACATCCCGTTACAAATACAATAACGTAATTAAATCGCGTAAATCATTTCAATTTAAACGACTCAACAAAATTTCGGCAGCACTTCGCTTTTGTTCCCTGAACAGTACACATTTGCATGTACACAGGGAACATAAAGGAAGCGCTGTCGAAATTCTATGAACCATTTAAAATGAAATGTTTTACTAGATTTGATTACGTTATTGTGTTCGTAACTTGTCCCATACAGGGACAAATTCAACAAATATTGTATACGATGAATATAGATGTCCGTTCTTTTAAAAAACGAATATCCACATAACGATCATATACAATACTTATCAGACGGGGCCGAAAGACACTCTAAGAGTTTCATGAATATAAAATATCGTTTTTCAAATTTTCTAAAATACATAAACTAATTGTATGCTCACTAACAACTAACGTTTCCAAACAAACCTAAAACTAGTTGTATGCGCACATTATTCTATTGTTAACACAAACTTAAATATATATAATCTTGCAATACGTAAGTTAATAACATAAATTGTGCCTCAATAAACTAGATTATACATACAATAAGGCAATACAAACATTTAATACACTAATTTAACAAATTTAATTAAATATAGGAATTATGGTTTATACCTTTTCTTGAGAGATTAGGGAGTTAGAGAGGACGAGAGGGAGGCTTGGAGTCGTCGGAGGAGCTGTTGATCGTCGGAGCAGCTTGGGGGGCCGGAATTGTAGCTAGCTTGGGAATTTGGGGGCATAAAATGGGTTCAGCCGAATGAAACGAAGAGGAAGAAGGGTTTCAGTTTTGCTCACGACTTTCCAACGTCTATGAACGGCCGTCAACGTCCACATTCCAACGTCTACCAACGTCCTACCGTTATTAACTAATAAAATATACAATAAAACACTGGACGTTAGAAGACGTAGGAAGCCGTTGGTCAATGACGTTGAAGGCCACTGGAAGGCTCCGTTGGAATAAACTGTGTGTCTTGTAGTGTCCGCATCGGATACGTATTGAAAATTATTAATAGCCTATAAGTTTGAATTATCAATTTCTTTCAGAATTTTTATCGTTTTGTATCAATCTTCAATTTTTCAAGACTTATGACTAAAACAAACCACTTTGAAACATATTACAACTATGTATCACCACATTCCAAAACTTGTCTTTCGTATAAATGCGATTTCAAATCGCATTGATATATTTCTTTTCATAAAAAAATTTCATCGATGCCATTTTAAGTCGAATCAGTTTAAAAGATTTTTTTTCTTCTTCTTAAATTTACATTGGCTTCATTTGAAATAGTTACAACTCAAAATTTTAAATTACTTTTTTATACTAGGAGGATTTGAGACTACGAAATCTCCCATAAATTCTCTATTTTGAGCTCAATACTCACTTTTGCCGCATCATCACGTAGTGGTCTAAATTTGTAAATAGTTTGAGAAAATGGTTCAAAATTATAAAAATCATTTATCTTAGGCTTCACAATGTACCGTTTGGTTTTAAATTTTTAATTTAGTAGTAGGCCATAAAAAAGGATTTATATGTATATACACATACACACACTATTTGCATAATTAAGCTGTGTTGATTATGCTATTAAATCAAACTTAAAATCACAGATGGTTGTTGTGTATTGATGACAAGAGTGTGAAAATCGTTGCGATTGAAAACCTGCATGGATTTTAATTGTAAGTTGTTTTGACTTACTAATTAAAAGGGAAAGTAGGACCAATTATGTGTTTCATGTTATCCATTTTAAACTTCCACCTTCCGCGTAACCCAGTTGTAAGTGTATTTAGTTCCTCTTCGAACACATACTTACACTACAAGAACAATAGTGATTTCAGACGGCTAAACACTATAACAAATATATGTTATTACAACGTTTATTTTACAACGTTTGTATTCAAAACGTTGTAAAAAAACACATTTTACAACGTTTTCTGAAGAAACATTGTAAAAAATATCTTTCTTTTACAACGGTTTTATAGAAAAGATTGTAAAAAATGGCTTCTTATAAAGTTTCCTGTAAAAAAAGTTGTAATAAACAACTATTTTACAACAATTTTTGAAAAGGTTGCAAAAATAACCTTTTTACAACAGTTTTAAAATGCTGTAAGAATGTTGTTTTTTACAACTATATATTAATTAACCACAACATTTTGTAAAAGTAGTTCTACTCCTAGAATTATGCTAAATTTTCTAAATTTATTTAGCTTTGCTTGAAATATTATAATAATTTATAATTTATAATTTATAATTTATAACAAATATTTAATACTTAATTAAATGATTTATAAATGGTGGTTTATAATTAATAATTCATAAACGAACACTTTGATAGGTAACTGTTCATAATTTACAACCAATGATTGTTATTAAACAATTTATAATTACCAATTTATACCTATAATGAATAATTATTTTTTTATGTTTAATAATCTATTATGATTAATCGTTAATAATTAGTAAAATAGAGCTAATATTTATTAGTTACATTTAAAAATTAATAAATATGATAAATTTTTAATATTAAGTCATTACTATCAAAGAATTAATAATTACCATTCACTATAATTAAGAAGTAGAAATTAATAATATGCACATAATAATTGGTAATTAATAATTAATATTCAATTATAATTAACATGTAATCGGTGACAATTGATAAAAAATAATTAATAAACAAGAAACTATATTTTATATTTAACAATTACTGTTAAATAATTTATGTAAAATAATTAATAATTAAGAGTAATATTTAAAAATTAATAAATAACAAGTAATTAATATCAATAATAAGCTAGCAACATTCATTATTCTATACTTGATATTTAATAATTATAATTAATATTTATATTTCATATTTCAAAAAATTTAAATTTTTCTAAAATAGATTTAATTTTTTTTCGAAGTAGTTTTACTATTATGTTTACGTTAAATTTTCTGAACATATTTTGTATTGCTTTGAATATTATAACGATTAATAATTTACAATTAATAACGAACTTTAATTGGCCGATCATATCATGGAGGTCTAGATGAGCAGCGTCGGTAGTGCCCCATCTCAAAAATTGTTTAAATTGATTGCTCTATGAAGGGGGATCCAAGGGGTGGCAACCCCCCTAAGTGGGGGTGCGGGGGCAACGCCCTTGTTGACTGTTTGAATTTGAATTCAAACAGCAAACGGGTATGACTGTTGGAAAGATATCTGTTCATTTCGAACAGTCACTACCAACAGACGCCTTCCCCCTATATATACTTGGCAGCCTTCTTTTTCGAAAAATAATAATAAAACTTTTGTGTTTTCTAAATCAATAATTCTATTAGCATCATCTGATTAAATTCGAGTATTCTTTCGATTTGTGCAAGTAATCGCAAATTGCGCAAAACACACTCCACTATATGCTGAAAGAACGTTTTCTAAAGCCTCTGTGATCTGAGAAAGGTGAAAACATTCTTGAAAGAAAGTGATTCAATTATCTCCTGAAGTGATATATCTATATAATACTCAACATTATTATTAGTAATTAATAGGCAATAATTAATATTTTTTATCAAATAATTAATAATTACTACTGAATAATTAAGAATTAATAACTAATATTTACTGTTTAATAATTAATTTTTATTAGTTAATAAGTAATCTTTAATAATTTAAAAGTAGCACTTGACTCCATTCTTCAACCGTTGGCTCCCTTTCTCAAATATTGGCCCTCAACTTTTGGCTCCATTCTTCAAATTTTGGCTCCAATCTTAGTACTTTTCCCTCCATTATCATAGGAAAATGCACTTCCCCACTACTTTTCCCCCATCATCTCCGAGCATGCTAAAATAAAATGAAAACAAAGAAATGAAGTGGTCAAACTCCAAAACCTGATTCAAGCAACCGTCACTCCTCACTCGATCCCCAACCTCACCAGATCCCCAAGCTTTCCTAATCCAAACTCCTCGCCCTTCCTTCTCATATGCTATCTCTGTCCTCCACTCCTCCGTCCTAAAACTCCTTTTCCAAAATTTTATTCAGGCTTTTCCAAAATTACGAAAACCCTAGCCATGTTTTTTACTTCTACACTGTGTTGGGTTCGATTGGTTTGGGCGGCCGGTGGTGCTGTAGTCAACGGGGAGAGATGGTCGAGGGTGTTGAAGGGTCGAAAAGGAGGCGAGAGTGTGTTTGGAATGCTAGCTTGGTGTTCGACGAAATGGGTAAGAGAGATATTGTTGCTTGGGATGTCAGAATTTAAGGTTGATGCATATTTTGGTTACTTCTTTTATTTCCAGCACGTTAATGGTACACTAATTATATAAAAAACTTTTAGCTTTTTATTTTTTGATGCATATTTAGTGTTAAAAGTGTTATGCATGAATTACAAATTTCAATCACCCTTTGAATATTATTATTATCAGTACTAGGACGAACTACGCCCAAGGACTATCGATTGTCAAACTAAATAGAAAACAACAAGTGTTGAAAATAACCGAATGTGGTTAAACTAAGCGTTGCATTAGGAAATGGATATTGGGTTCAATTGCACAATAGCACGGTAATCTTAGTTAAGGTACTGGCAATGTGGTTAAACTAAGCATTGCATTAGGCAAACAACATGCTTTTGAAAATAACTGAATGTGGTTTATCAATATTGTTATGCATGTTGACGCAAATTTTAATTATGTAAAGAACATTATTATAACACATGTTGACATGCACATCAATTTCAATCTCAGGTGATGGAGATTGCAGGAACATTGGGTATGAAGTTGCCTTGCTTGCTGCACAAGAAATAGCTTATGGATTATTAGGCATCAAAACATTACTGGAAACAAAAGAAATTGCATATAGAAACATATACGACGATTGTAGACAGAGGTATGCGTTAGTTGTATACATAAGTAAAGAATACATATATGTTGTGTTAATACATGTAAAAGAAAATTGTTCAATTATAAAGAATTACTAGTTATATAACTCAAGTATGGGTGATAACTGAAACTTTTTGAATAAATTGTTCATTATAAGTTGAAACATTAATTTAACTTAATATTAACTTATCACCTTATTATCGGATTATTTTTCCTCCTCATAAATTATTGGGAAAGACATAAACAGCAAGTAGTAAATAGTAAGTTATTTCAGCTACTCCGTAGTTACCATAAAAATATACCCATGTTGAAGATTTTACAACAGAATTTCAACGTAAAGCTTTCAAATTTCAAGCAAGCTGAAGATATTCTCGAATCGCTTCAAAACGATGAAGAATTATGAAGCATGTAATCTTTTTTCGGAGAAGTGTTTTGTTGGGTAAGGCGGTAGTTGCATGGTTCAATGTAAGATTGTTTTGTTAGTGGTGGATATGGCATAGTGTGAGTGTTGTTGCATCATTGTTTGCATGTTGTATGTAAAATGAATGGTATATTATATGTAAAGTTTTATTGTATGAATTAATGAATTCTATGTATTTGAATTGAAAAATTTTAAGTATTTATATTTTTACAACGTTAATTTATTCTATTATTTAGGATATGTAAAATATTTATTTAGTTTTTTTATAAAAAGTTGTGTATATTTTGCCACATTTCAAAAATGTTGTAAAAATATGCTACAATGTTTAAAAAAGTTGTAAAACACATTTTGCAACATCTAAAAATAATTGTTACTTGTCATAGTTACAACGTTTCTTGCAACATCTGAAAAACGTCGTAAAAGACATCAACCCTATTACAACTTGTCATAATACTACTTCTGTAAAAACGTTCCGAAACCTATATTACAATATTATTTTGATGTTGTAATAGGATATATCTGTTGTGGTGAAAAATCATCGGTAAGCCGTCGGAAACCATAGGTAAGGCCGTTGGAATATGAATCTCATTTAGTAACGCTTTCCGACATCGTCGACGGCTTTTTTCCAACGGTGGCCAAGGGCATTTTGGTACGGTTTCCGAAAGTCATGTTGGACACATGGCAAATGTGACGACCCGTAATTTTTAAGCCTTTAAAATCGGAATATTTAATTGATTTTAATGTTTAAAAGTAAAATTTAACTTGAGTTCAAATATCACTAATTATTAATAATTAAATTATTGAATTAAATAATTTGAAGTTGAGTAAATTGTTGAATCTGGAATTTTAAGCTTGCTAAAAATAATTTGAAGGCTTATAAAATTTATACCGATATTATGGAAAATGGTGAAAATGTTAAAATTGAACTTGGAAGTGTTTTGTTCGGTTTTGAAGATTTATATCGTTTAAATTGAATTTAAAAATAGCCTTCCGAGGCATAGTCTCGGAATTCGATGAAACTAGTTCCATTGGATCCGTAATATTGTATTATTATCGGGTTTCAATTTTCGTAGTGATCAGAGGTTTTGTGTAAGCATACAATTCATAAACGCGCTGGAAATTTAAATTGAGAATAATCGATTTGGAAAGTTATCCTCTCCATACGATCGAATTAGAACTCGAAACATTTTCCGTTGCGTCCGGAATATGGATATAACCCTAGGAACGTCTAGCGGCGCACCTAAATATGCTTTTAAATTTTTACAGTATGTAATGTGTGATATGTTATAAAATTTAAAATAATAATAATAAAAATCAAATATACATATGAAAGACAAATTTCATATTTTATTGATTTCAACATTAGGCAGGGATTTGTACTCGCGTTCTTCCTTCTTCTGAAAGCCAAGCCGAGCCTTCTAATTGAAGCCTCGTACCCTTTTTATCCTCTTCACTTAGATAAAATAACGAAAAATCATGGCCGATCTATATTAAACCACATCTCCCTTTCTCACTTATCCTCTTAAAAATTCAAATGACTCGAAAATCAAATTCATGGCCGAACGACAGTTCTCCTCCCAATTTTAATTCGTTCGAAAGCTAAAAGAATTCAATCACGCCCAATACTCTTAATCGAATAAACTCTTGTTTGAGAATCGTTGAAGCCGAGGTCGAACCGACGAGGCTTGAGTGGAGGCACTCGAGTCAGGCACATCGAGTCTGGTGATTTCGTACTTTTCTGAGGAAGTTCGCGATTAGGGCTTGGGGTTGCAGCTGTTATGGGGGCAAGGCGAGGCACCAGTGGTTGAGGGAGAGTCGCAACCGAAGGGAGTGGAACCGCGTCCAAGATTCTCATACTCGAGTGTTTCGATCTGGAGTCTAGAGCATTGGTGGGAAGGGGCGACTCGTCTGTGACCTTGGTGTTCTAGTTCGTACAAGCGAGATGATGTTGAGAGTCGAGTCAGTAAGGTATCAGTTTCTTATTTTTGTTTTCAATATAAATTGAATAAGTAAACGTGTTTTGTTGATTTTTTTTAATATATATATATATATATAGAATTTTTTTCGATTTATAGGATAATAATAATGATGATAATTAATAAATTTTATACTTTACTTTAATAAGGTAAATTTGTTTTAATATATAGGGTAAAAAAAAGAGGGAATTGTATTTTTATTAGACTTTATAAATATATGTATATGTATATATAAGGTTAAAAGTAGTAAATATACATATACATAAAATTTTGGAATATAAAAGTTAGATTTTAAGCATATGTAAATTATTTTTATATACATTTTGTATGGGAAAATAAGTTAATATACATATACCTATTTTTATTTATCTTCTAGTTTATTTTTAACAATGTATTTTAGTGATTTATTTGTTTAATAGATTTATTTAGTTATTTTAGTTAAAAAAAAGGGATTTCAAAAGGAAACTATGAGTAAGATTAAATTTATCAAGTTAAAAACCAAACTTTTAGTTAAATTAAATAGTTAGTTAACTAAGTGGTAATTAATTGTTTGATCAATCAAAATATTAATAAACTGTATAAATATTCATACAAGGTCTAAAATCGAGAAACAAGCTGGAATGAAAATGAATGGAAATAGACTGCAATCAAAAGCAAAAGTGAGTTAATCTCACTCAGTTTAAGTTTAAATTTAAATTTAAATGATTAAATTTAAATAATTGTTTGAACGGTTGAATTGAATGATGTGCTACAGTATGGTATATTTAGAAATTGGTATTATATGTTGTGCTAATGTCTGTGGATGCAGGGAAAGCAGGTTGGAGGGATCCAACTGGATCCCTCAACATTTATTTAAATTGTTTAATTTCCCTTGTTATGATGATTTGGTATTTTATGATGAATTATGTTGAAATATTGAATGCTATGGTTTGATTGGATATAAATGGGGTATAATGAATTTTCCAAAATATATAAATCGGATTTTGGAAAGAAAATAAAGGAAGTGAATTTGTAAGTAAAATAATTATGGAAATTTGAATAAATTTAAGAATGAATGGAAAAAAAGGAAATAAAGTGACATAAGGATTCTAATGAATAGATCTTGAGTATAGAAAGGAAATTTGAATAAACAGAAAGTTAGTGAATATTGAATCTTCAGTGATATTAATTAAAAGAAGAAAACATTTATTTTAAATTTTAGAATTAAATTTTTGAAAAGAACAAAGAAGAAATTGGGAATAACCTGAAATTCGTATATTTCAGTTAAAGGGTTTAAAATTAAATGAAAATGATAATAACAACAATAATTAAGTCCATAATTAATGAATTTTGAAATGAGTTGAGTAATTAAAGAAATTTATTTCACAAATGGAATAAATTGGGAATCAATTTGGAAAATTGATTTAAGTGATTGAGATTGGAAATTTCTCTCTGAATAACCAAGTTCGTTTTCAAAGTAAATTTTAAATATAAATTAAAATTTAAAGTTGTCTTAAGAAGTATGTTTTGAAAAATTTACTATTTCTAAATATTTAAATTCTAAAGTAAGTATTTCCTTTTAATCTATTATAGCAATAATTATTTAAAGAGTAACTTAGTATTTTATTTTTAAAAATAAAAATCTAGTTTTATATTTTATAAAGTAACCTTATTTTCAAATATTCATATAATATGTATTTTTAACAAAAACATTGAAGTAGTTTTAACTTAAAGGTTTTTAAGTATATTTTTTAAAAGTAAAGTGTTTTAAATTAATATAGAAAGGCTAGTTTTGTGCTTGGTGATTTCAGTGGAGACAGAAAATATTTGGGAATGTTTATTCTGAAAAGAAAGATGGTTTTGAAACTGTTTTCAAAGGTTTGGAAATAGAAATATATCTTGTGAAGATATTTTGAGGTAAAAAAATAATTTGGGAAATTATTTATTGTTGGATGGTTGTTTTGGGAATATTAATTGATAGTTAAATCACCGACTATCAATATTAGACAAATAGATTGATCGTTTCGAAGAGACCGGGATCGAGATTTAATTCTCGAAAATCACTTCGATCCGGTTTGTACGTTTTCGTGAAAACGATTTTGGATTCGAAGATGGAGCAGTGAAGTGCAAGGGCTAGTCGCTACTAATCCTGAGGGTATTTTCAAAATGGATGTAGTAGGAATAGTGCCTTCGGTTCCGTTCGAACCCGGGACGGACTTGTATGGATGAATGCTTGCGAAAACATCGTCAGGTGGACGATGGGCATTCTAAGGAATATGTTCTATAAAGGTTACGCTTAGCCTCAAGCCTCATCAAATGGGAATGACTGAAAATCAGGGGTTATGCAGCAAGGCTAGGTGGGTAGCACCCAAGCAGGGTGAGGTCATTCCAGTCTAGATGTCCCTTTTTATTTCGGCTTAGTAGGCGGTTGCTGATCCCAACCGCGGGGTGATCTCACTCGGGATTATCCAGTAAGGGGTAGTCCCGGCCTTGTGTTGCAGGGGAGCGGGCGTACTCCTCGGTACGGTGATCTAGGCCCCGTACTGTGACAGGTGGTACCCCAGTGCCTAACCATTAGTTGGAAATCCATACTCCCTACGAGCCTTGTACGAGTTTTTTTTGTATTACCCACTCCGTGGCTAGTAGATGGAATTTAATAATGTAACAATTTCGGCTATTTTATAAGTATTTGTATATAGACCCTATTATAATATCAGAGGATTTCTATGAGAATTGTTTTAGCTATCGTAAGGTAAAAACCCGACATGTTTATTTGTGGCGTGGTCTTACGAGATGCTTTTGTTTTCAAAGGATATTTGAAACTTTAATAAATTAATTGGGTGTGATTTTCTCACGTTGTTATTCCAGACTGACTCGGGTGTTATTTAACTGTAATGGTCGGGTCAGACCGAGTATTATAGAATACAGGATATGATGGTGTGGAGCTCAGGAGACGAGCAGGATGGCGATACGTACTCTCGTACTTGTATATCTATATATATACATATTCCGCTGTGTTGAGTTGTTGGTATCCATTTGTATGACATTGATGTTGAGCTGTGATTGATGAACTCTGATGATGTAATATATAAACAAAGATATTTGATGTTTGAGCAAAAAATATTTATTATCTATTATATTTTATTCCGCTACGAGGTTAGATTCTGCTGTTGTTTTCTATTTTCTTCTTCTACCTCTTCTTCTTTAACCCAAATGGTTAGTATTTCTGTACAACTTGAGTTGATTTTGGTAGAATAGTATTAACCCAAGCGGTACGGATCTGCAGGTTATTAAACTTGGTATCAGAGCTTAGGTTGGAGATAACCTTGGCTCTGGTGGGAATTACTCATTTAAATTAGAGTCCGAAGTACTCTAGAATGAGTTTGAGCGTATTAATAGACATGAGCGCGTATTTGTTAGTGTATATAAATTGTTTTAGCATTGTGATGATTGATTTATTGAGTGGCATATGAACCTTCGTCGGCACATTCTGTACAACTGTATCGAAGGGGTTTCTAAACATTTGAATAGAACAATCGGCACGGTATTGTTTTAAATGTGGGTAAATGAAATAATTTTACCCAAAATTATATTTTGATATAAATAAAAGTTTTTGTAAACTATTTTAGCTAACATATGGTTGCTTGGATGTTAGAAATGATAATATTAAATTATTATCATTGTTAAGTGAAAATTTAACTAGAAATTAAAATGTAACTAATATTTAAGGAAATAGATTCATTATAAAGTAAAATTTATAAATATGAATTAAAAATGTAAATTATAAATTGAAATATAATTAATTGGGAATTTGTATAAGCATAAACTATACAAATGCATTATAGTTAAAATTTGAATTAAAACAGAATTTGAAACTTTAAAACCCCGGAGATTTTGGAAGTATTTTGAAGATGAATAATAGCGATTTTATTTTGGAGGTATGTTTGAAGGGAAATTGTTTCAAATAAATTTTGGGAAAGGATATAGCATTAAATTCACTTCAGTCACTGGAAAATAACTTCGGTGATGATTGCAGCATCATCGATGTTCATTTTCGAGTTTCTAAGTGATAAATTGCCGCCAAACTGATTTGTTCAGGAAAACCTGTTTGTTTTTGAAAATTTCAAAGGAAATTTGTTGGGAATAAAACCAGGATTGGTCTGACTTTTGAGAAACGTGATTTGAGATGTTGAAGATTTCAAAATGATTTGAAACCAAAGCCGGGAGTTTAAAAATCCTGATAACATGGGTTGTTAGCTTATAAATTGAGATGATTTTTAAATCAGGAAGGGAATATAAGCTTTGAATTTTGGAATTTAAATTTAAAGAGAAAAGTTAAAAATGAAATTAACTTGGATGGGAAATAAAAATTTGACTGGATTGACATTAATTGGATAGGCTGAAATAATATCCAGTTGTATTCAAATCAAGTTGGAATCGAATTGAGTTAAATAAAACTGAGTTAAAATAAAATTGGATTGGAATAAAATTTCAATTGAATTAATGAATGATATTATATTCTTACCTGAACGAATGGGAAACAAATTGAATAAGGATTGGAATTGAAGTAAATAAACCAGAATAACATATAAAAGAATTAAAAATCCTAGGTAATAAAAAAAATATGCCTGGGCTATAAATAAATAGAAGGCTTGAGTTAAAAATAAATGATGAACATATTCAAGCCTATGATGAATGGAATAGTGTAAATAATAAGTTATGACTTATAAAATTTGAAAAAGTGGGATAGAAACCCAAAATAAATATTTTTGATAAATTGGAAAATGAAAAGAAATCCAAACTTGAACTGTTAAATAAATTTAATTAAGGGGATTAAATGAAGTGATATTTGGAATTAAAAATCAAGTGTTGAATTTTAACCAGGGGAAGAACTAATTAGATAATAAATTAGTTAATGAAACTGAATTGTAAGTTAATAAAATTGGATGGTAAATTGAAAATGGATAATGGAATCAGAACATGAGTTATAAATTAAAATTTAACTTGAAGTGTTAACAGATTAAATATAGTGGAAATGTGTCGAATAAATAAAAATGTAAATGAATTAAAATAGTAATGTTAGGTGTTGCAAATAAAATCCAATTAAGTGGAAATAAATTGGAAATGACCATGTAATAAATTGGATGAGTTGAATCTGGAAAGTTAAATTTTACAATAACCAATCAAATGAAATTGCAGATTCAAAATGAAATTTAATTGAAATAGAATTAAGTCGAATAGAAGAGAAAATTTTACTTGCAAAATGAAAATGAGCTTAAGTATATAATTTGAATAAATTGTAGTAAATTGACTTAAGCTGAAAAGATGGAGGAGAGTTGAATTTAATTCAACTTAAACTAAGTTTAATGATATTTGGTTGGGTTTAAATCAAGTGGAAATAAATTTAAATCGAAATAGAATTCGGTGAGATTATAAATAATATTTAAAGAAATGAAATTCCTAATGTATTGTGTGGATAAACTAATTTTATTGAATAAATAAATGGAAGGGAATTCTTAATTAAATAATTGTAAACCATTTAAAATGTTAAAGAATTGAAATAACTTGGAGACAATAAGAAAATAGAATGTTTCAAGTTGATAGAATGGTTTTAAATGAATGCGGATAAGAAGTGAATCGCAAATGAATAGATTGTGAATAAATTGAAATGAAATGTGTCGAGCTAAATAAGTGGTTGTGAATGAATTAAAATAGAAAGGAATTTAATTGGTAATGAAGATGAACCTAAATTGTTAATGGTTTTGAATGAAACTAGTTTAGTTAATAAAATGAAATACAAGTGAATGTATTCAAATATGAAATGCAATGAAAATGAGAATATGTGAATTGTGGATAAATTTTAAAAATGGAATAGAATTAAGTATAAATTGAGTTGAAATCCATTTAAATTGGTTATAAAACATAAATACTTATTTATTCACATGGATCTCATCAAACTGCATAGAATAAATTGTCATTTGATGTAATGGAAGTAATTAAAATTCTATGAGTTGATAAAGGTAAAATAAATTGATTTTGAAAGCAATTGAATTAAATATGAGTTTAGTTTGCTTAAAAATAAATTAAATGTAAGCAATTGAGTTTTGAACCATTCAAATTGATGAAGCTATATACGAATGGATTGAAAACCATTCAAATTGAATGAAAATGGTTATAAATTAATTGGAACAGTGGAATTCGTATGAAAATTGTATAAGTTGCTTATGGAAAAATGTTTGGTGTGAATTTCTTTTAGAATTCATATGTTTAACCATTGCAACTAAGTGAAATATAGTTAAACTGCATATATTTGGCACTTACATGTTTAAATTGAGTAAGTACAGGTACCTGGAAGCCGTGTGGCTCGACTTGGTTGTGCTTTTTGCTAAAAATAATAAGTCGCTTGCTTAAAATGCTAAATAAAGTACGCCTACGCAATAAAAATAGGAAATATGAACTGTTTTTGGTTTTTCCGACCGTGTGGGTCGATGTATATATATTTATCTCTTTTGTCAAATTGCAAAAGCTCCTCCGTACAAAGGAGACTCTGCCAAAATTTTCCAGAAATTTTGGGAGTTAGAATTTTTTGGAAAATCTTGAAAATTTTTGTTAACGATAAACTTTTTTAAATTAGAAGTTGAAATAAATTTGTAAATGAACTAATGTAAAATAATGACATGAATCGATATAAATGAAAAATAAAATTTAAAATTTAGAGTTGAAGAATAAATTGAATTCATATGGAAATGGAGATAAATCAATTTGAATAGAAACAGGTATAAACTATGGTGGTAAGATGAAAATAAATAAAAGAAGCATATTAAATACTTATACCAAACTTAAGAAAGGAATAGTGAATTCTTAATTGGAAATTGATAATACAAATATATTCCAAGTTAATATTTGGATGGATAGATATTGGCATATCGTGAAAAGGTCGATAAAATGTTTTGGGATATTGTGATTGGATATTAGTACTAAACAGGGTATGCAGGTATGAAAAAGGAAAGGGAAAATTGGTTTTGATTGCAGATAATAAATTAGAATTGCTCGACAAAAAGGTATGTGTTTAAATTTTGGTATGGAATTTGATTGGGATTTTGGATTGAGCCACTTGGCTTTTTGTTTTCGTTTTGGATTTGGGAGGCCGTAGAGTCATTTTGTAGTTGTACCAAGTCAGCCGCGCAAAGGAGACGCTAGCGAAATTTTTCAGAAATTTAGGGAGTTAGAAAATTTTTGAGAAAATTTTGATAATTCAAAATCTGGTTTTAAATTGAAACTAGAATGCTTGAACAAATAATATTGGTTGCAAACTATGAGGGAGTTTAGGAAATTAATAGGGGTGTAGGGTCTTTAAATGACAAGATTGTTGAGTTGATGTTAAACGGTTTGGTTTTGGACAATGGTAATGGGTATTGGATCATTCTTCCTAAATTAGTAATTTCGGGGACGAAATTCTTTTAAGGGGAGAGGAATGTGACGACCCGGAATTTTTAAGCCTTTAAAATCGGAATATTTAATTGATTTTAATGTTTAAAAGTAAAATTTAACTTGAGTTCAAATATCACTAATTATTAATAATTAAATTATTGAATTAAATAATTTGAAGTTGAGTAAAATGTTGAATCTGGAATTTTAAGCTTGTTAAAAATAATTTGAAAGCTTATAAAATTTATACCGATATTATGGAAAATAGTGAAAGTGCTAAAATTGAACTTGGAAGTGTTTTGTTCGGTTTTGAAGATTTATATCGTTTAAATTGAATTTAAAAATAGCCTTCCGAGGCACAGTCTCGGAATTCGATGAAACCAGTTCCATTGGATCCGTAATATTGTATTATTATCGGGTTTCAATTTTCGTAGTGATTGGAGGTTTTGTGTAAGCATACAATTCATAAACGCGCTGGAAATTTAAATTGAGAACAATCGATTTGGAAAGTTATCGTCTCCATACGATCGAATTAGAACTCGAAACCTTTTCCGTTGCGTCCGGAATAGGGATATAACCCTAAGAACGTCTAACGGCACACCTAAATATGCTTTTAAATTTTTACAGTATGTAATGTGTGATATGTTATAAAATTTAAAATAATAATAATAAAAATCAAATATACATATGAAAGATAAATTTCATATTTTATTGATTTCAACACTAGGCAGGGATTTGTACTCGCGTTCTTCCTTCTTCTGAAAGCCAAGCCGAGCCTTCTAATTGAAGCCTCCTACCCTTTTTATCCTCTTCACTTAGATAAAATAACGAAAAATCATGGCCGATCTATATTAAACCACATCTCCCTTTCTCACTTATCCTCTTAAAAATTCAAATGACTCGAAAATATAATTCATGGCCGAACGACAGTTCTCCTCCCAATTTTAATTCGTTCGAAAGCTCAAAGAATTCAATCACGCCCAATACTCTTAATCGAATAAACTCTTGTTCGAGAATCATTGAAGCCGAGGTCGAATCGACGAGGCTTGAGTGGAGGCACGTCGAGTCAGGCACATCGAGTCTGGTGATTTCGTACTTTTCTGAGGAAGGTCGCGATTAGGGCTTGGGGTTGCAGCCGTTATGGGGGCAAGGCGAGGCACCAGTGGTTGAGGGAGAGTCGCAACCGAAGGGAGTGGAACCGCGTCCAAGATTCTCATACTCGAGTGTTTCGATCTGGAGTCTAGAGCATTGGTGGGAAGGGGCGACTCGTCTGTGACGTTGGTGTTCTAGTTCGTACAAGCGAGATGATGTTGAGAGTCGAGTCAGTAAGGTATCAGTTTCTTATTTTTGTTGATTTTATATATATATATATATATATATATAGAATTGTTTTTGATTTATAGGATAATAATAATAATGATAATTAATAAATTTTATACTTTACTTTAATAAGGTAAATTTGTTTTAATATATAGGGTAAAAAAAAGAGGGAATTGTATTTTTATTGGACTTTATAAATATATGTATATGTATATATAAGGTTAAAAGTAGTAAATATACATATACATAAAATTTTGGAATATAAAAGTTAGATTTTAAGCATATGTAAATTATTTTTTATATACATTTTGTATAGGAAAATAAGTTAATATACATATACCTATTTTTATTTATCTTCTAGTTTATTTTTAACAATGTATTTTAGTGATTTATTTGTTTAATAGATTTATTTAGTTATTTTAGTTAAAAAAAAGGGATTTCAAAAGGAAACTATGAGTAAGATTAAATTTATTAAGTTAAAAACCAAACTTTTAGTTAAATTAAATTGTTAGTTAACTAAGTGGTAATTAATTGTTTGATCAATCAAAATATTAATAAACTGTATAAATATTCATACAAGGTCTAAAATCGAGAAACAACCTGGAATGAAAATGAATGGAAATAGACTGCAATCAAAAGCAAAGGTGAGTTAATCTCACTCAGTTTAAATTTAAATAATTGTTTGAACGGTTGAATTGAATGATGTGCTATAGTATGGTATATTTAGAAATTGGTATTATATGTTGTGCTAATGTCTGTGGATGCAGGGAAAGCAGGTTGGAGGGATCCAACTGGATCCCTCAACATTTATTTAAATTGTTTAATTTCCCCTGTTATGATGATTTGGTATTTTATGATGAATTATGTTGAAATATTGAATGCTATGGTTTGATTGGATATAAATGGGGTATAATGAATTTTCAAAAATATATAAATCGGATTTTGGAAAGAAAATAAAGGAAGTGAATTTGTAAGTAAAATAATAATGGAAATTTGAATAAATTTAAGAATGAATGGAAAAAAAGGAAATAAAGTGACATAAGGATTCTAATGAATAGATCTTGAGTATAGAAAGGAAATTTGAGTAAACAGAAAGTTAATGAATATTGAATCTTCAGTGATATTAATTAAAAGAAGAAAACTTTTATTTTAAATTTAAGATTTAAATTTTTGAAAAGAACAATGAAAAAATTGAGAATAACCTGAAATTCGTATATTTCAGTTAAAGGGTTTAAAATCAAATGAAAATGATAATAACAACAATAATTAAGTCCATAATTAATGAATTTTGAAATGAGTTGAGTAATTAAAGAAATTTATTTCAAATGGAATAAATTGGGAATCAATTTGGAAAATTGATTTAAGTGATTGAGATTGGAAATTTCTCTCTGAATAACCAAGTACGTTTTCAAAGTAAATTTTAAATATAAATTAAAAGTTAAAGTTGTTTTAAGAAGTATGTTTTGAAAAATTTACTGTTTCTAAATAATTAAATTCTAAAGTAAGTATTTCCTTTTAATCTATTATAGCAATAATTATTTAAAGAGTGACTTAGTATTTTATTTTTAAAAATAAAAATCTAGTTTTATATTTTATAAAGTAACCTTATTTTCAAATATTCATATAATATGTATTTTTAACAAAATCATTGAAGTAGTTTTAACTTAAAGGTTTTTAAGTATATTTTTTAAAAGTAAAGTGTTTTAAATTAATATAGAAAAGCTAGTTTTGTGCTTGGTGATTTCAGTGGAGACAGAAAATATTTGGGAAAGTTTATTCTGAAAAGAAAGATGGTTTTGAAACTGTTTTCAGAGGTTTGGAAATAGAAATATATCTTGTGAAGATATTTTGAGGTAAATAAATAATTTGGGAAGTTATTTTTTGTTGGGTGGATGTTTTGGGAATATTAATTGATAGTTAAATCACCAACTATCAATATTGGACAAATACGTTGATCGTTTCGAAGAGACCGGGATCGAGATTTAATTCTCGAAAACCACTTCGATCCGGTTTGTAGGTTTTCGTGAAAATGATTTTGGATTCGAAGATGGGGCAGTGAAGTGCAAGGGATAGTCGCTACTAATCCTGAGGATATTTTCAAAATGGATGTAGTAGGAATAGTGCCTTCGGTTCCGTTCGAACCCAGGACGGACTTGTATGGATGAATGCTTGCAAAAACATCGTCAGGTGGACGATGGGCATTCTAAGGAATATGTTCTATAAAGGTAACGCTTAGCCTCAAGCCTCAACAAATGGGAATGACTGAAAATCAGGGGTTATGCAGCAAGGCTAGGTGGGTAGCACCCAAGCAGGGTGAGGTCATTCCAGTCTAGATGTCCCTTTTTATTTCGGCTTAGTGGGCGGTTGCTGATCCCAACCGTGGGGTGATCTCACTCGGGATTATCCAGTAAGGGGTAGTCCCGGCCTTGTGTTGCAGGGCAGCGGGTGTACTCCTCGGTACGGTGATCTAGTCCCCGTACTGTGACAGGTGGTACCCCAGTGCCTAGTCATTAGTTGGAAATCCATACTCCCTACGAGCCTTGTACGAGTTTTGTTTGTATTACCCACTCTGTGGCTAGTAGCTGGAATTTAATAATGTAACAATTTCGGCTATTTTTTAAGTATTTGTATATAGACCCTATTATAATATCAGAGGATTTCTATGAAAATTGTTTTAGCTATCGTAAGGTAAAAACCCGACATGTTTATTTGTGGCGTGGTCTTACGAGATGCTTTTGTTTTTAAAGGATATTTGAAACTTTAATAAATCAATGAGTGTGATTTGCTCACGCTGGTATTCCAGACTGACTCGGGTGTTATTTAACTGTAATGCTCGGGTCAGGCCGAGTATTATAGAATACAGGATATGATGCTGTGGAGCTCAGGAGACGAGCAGGATAGCGATACGTACTCCCGTACTTGTATATACATACATATTCCGCTGTGTTGAGTTGTTGTGTATCCATTTGTATGACATTAATGTTGAGCCGTGATTGATGAACTCTGATGTAATATATAAACAAAGATATTTGATTTTTGAGTAAAGAATATTTATTATCTATTATATTTTATTCCACTGCGAGGTTAGATTCTGCTGTTGTTTTCTATTTTCTTCTTCTACCTCTTCTTCTTTAACCCAAATGGTTCGTATTTCTGTACAACTTGAGTTGATTTTGGTAGAATAGTATTAACTCAAGGGGTACGGATCTACGGGTTATTACAGCAAATCAGAATGACCAATTTGTCATCCGAAGCCGTCGGAAGGGGTCGAAATCCATCGTAGAGAGCCGTCGGAAACCGTTTGATGCTGTCAGTAATCAAGGTGTATTTTTTTTCCTCGTGTCAGATCGTTAGGGATGGGGATGACAATTGTGAGAAACATATATGGAGTTTTTATACACATCCATGAAGGTAAGTTATAAGGTGTATTGGTTATATGGCAAGATGAATTTTCAGAACCAAATTGAGAAAATGGTGAAAATCCATCCGTACATAAAACAAGTCTAACATTACAGCTCTCCGCTGCAAAATTGTGGTATTTCTGATCAAAACGCTTCCATGCTTCCTCCATCAACTGAGTGTTTCAACGTATCTTCTTCCTGTATTATACCACTATGTCATCTCATATGATGCGCGGTTACAGAAGATGGATATAACCTTTGAAGCCTAGGAGTAAAAGGTAAATAATACGTACATTTAGATGGGACTTCTTTTCCCTTCTTCTTTCTTGGTTTGTGCCTTTCTTGATTACACATTTTACAATTACAAAATTGATATCTTCTTTTCAAAACAACATGCTACTATTTAAACATGTATCTATTTTTTGATACGGTAAGCCAAAAGTCGACATAAGTTTTTTTCACTTCATAATGATTTTTGTGTTATCTATCTCATAAAGTCTAAGTAATTCTAGAAAGCTTGAATTATTAGATTCACGAGATCGGATGTTTTCATTTGAGCAAATATTGTTTTCAAATGGCTATGTTCAGCTGAGTTGTCAGTGAATAGTTCTGGTTCTTTCAAATCTAGAGCTTCAGACCTTATAAGACAATTTCAATTGATGCTTTCATTTCTAAGTTATACCAATCTTTGACTATAGCTGAGATGTATGGTGTTTACACTCCTATGGGAGCAATTGCTTTTCCTTTGTTCATTAGAAAAAAATTCTGAGTTGCATTGAAAGGTGTTGCCTTGCTTTTGTTTGTTTGAATAGCTTTGGTCTGTTGGACCTTTTCTTTGTTTACTCCTGTGAGAGTATTGGTTTCTTCTGATCCTTGTGAGGATAAAGCCTCTTTGGAGGTTTGTTTGGCTTTTTGGATGATTTCACTTATTAGAAACCCTTCTGTCTTTTCACTGTTTCTAATAGTTCTTTGATTCTTTTTATGTCGTCTTCATCTATTTTTCATAACCTGGTAAGAAGGTCAGCAACAGAGTTAGTGTACCCTGGAATGTATTTGACATCGTAGTTATAGTTTTCTAAATATATACTAATCTAATTCTCCGAATATTTTCTTCTGGATTGTTTTCAGTTTCTTCTTTAAGAATTGAGCAACAGATTTTTTATTTGTATCTATTACTAACTGTCTATGCAGAAAATAAATTCGTAAACTTTTGATTACTAATTTAATAGCAAGTAACTCTTTGTCATAGGTAGCATATTTAATCTGGTGTTTACTAAATTTTCCAGAGGAATATGCTACAACTTCCTTTTGTTTAGCAATTAATACTCCTACCCAAAAATTGTCAAAAGCGTCAATTTGCAGTATAAGTAATTCTTCATCTGAAGGAAAATAGAGGATCTTTCGATCCTTTATTAGGTCTTTAATTTTTTGTATTTCTTCTTCTTCTTGCTTTTGTAAGGTAATAGGAATTTTGTCTGTGTTCCATCTTCTTGGTTGTTCCCCATTATGTTGTTTATATTTTGCTTGTTCATCTGTGAGCTTTTTTTTTTGTAAATATTGGGTTTTAGATAAATTAGGAATAAATTTTCTACCATAGTTTAATAATCCTAAGAAACTCTGTAGTTCTTTTAATGTATTAAAGTATTGGGAAAATCCTTTATTATAGTGTAAATGTGTGTTGTAATTCTATTTGTCCATTTTTAATTCTTTTTCCAAGAAAATCTATTTACTTTTTAAACAATTCAATTTTTTTGGGACTTAGAATAACACCATTTTGAAGTAATATTTGTACTACTGCTAGAAGATGTTGTTTATGTTCTTCAGAGAATTAGAGAAAACAAGGATGTCGTCCATATAGACAGTTGCAAAAGGTAAATGTCCAAACATAGAATTCATCCATTTTTAAATACATATGGTGCATTTTTTAATTCAAAAGGCATAACTAACCATTCAAAATGTCCTTGTGGACAACTAAAGGAAGTTGATTCTATGGACTGTTTATCGGCAAGTTTTAAATTCCAAAAACCTGATTTTGTGTCAAATTTACTATAATATTTTGCTCCTTGGATTTTTTTGGTTAAATGTTCAGCAGAAGGGATAAAATATCCATCAAATTTTGTATAGCTATTAAGTTTTTTATAGTTTATTACCATTCTTGCTTTTCCCCTTTTAATTTCAGCATGATTTCTCACTAAGAAAGCTAGGGATGAGTGAGTACTGAAACTCTTTTGTATTAATTTTAAATTTAATAGGTTTTTTATTTGTTTTGCAAATTATTCTTTATCAGTTGGAGATACCATGATATTGTTAACTCGCACTTTGGCATCTTTGTATTGTTCCATCAGTTCAATTTTACAATACCTTGGTGCTTTATCAAACCATTTTAATGGATTCTCTGAATAAAGGGGTTCTAAAATATTATGTATTGATATTTCAAATTCGTTTGTAGTTGGTATATTGTATGTACAAATTTTTTGTTGTATTATTTTTGGTGTTCTTACATTTTCAATTAATGTAATAGGTTTTTCACCACATTGTGCTGCTGGAGTATAATTAGTGCAATTGTAGCGGGTAGCGTTACTCGAGGCACAAGAACGCCATCTAATTCAAAATAATATTTTTTGAATGGAGGGAGATGCCGTAGATTGTCCATTCCAAGGATGCAATCAGTATCAAATTCCTTTTGTAATAATACAAAATCAAAGTCGTATGTTTTATTATTTCCATGTATATCAGGTATTTGAACATATAAGTTTTTTGCTTTAGGAATAACAGAGACTTGTCTACCCACAAAGTCATTTAGCATTCCTTTTTTGTCTAAAGGTACCCAGAGTTGCCGGGGAATAAATATTTCTTGTAGTAAACTGGCTTATGCACCAGAGTCCAGTAACACATGCACCGTGAATTCTTGATATTCAGAGATACATATCGTTATTGGAAGATATATATATATATATATATATATATATATATATATGTATGTATGTATGTAACTGTGCCTTTCTTTTAAGATCTATGGATCTAATCATGATATTTTATATTTTTTGTAGGAACCTTTATGTAACATTCCGAAAATTTTCGACTTTCGAAAATTCAACATCGATACTCACTTTATCGACTGTCGAGAAGTCGAAGGCCAAAAACCGGAATGTTATGGGTTTTTAAAAAGAATTTAAGAAAAGAAAGAGAAAGAAGAAGAGAGAAGAAGATAGAAAATAGGAAGAAGAGAAAATAGAAAAGAGAACAAAAAATTTTAAAGTAGAAGAAAAAGAGAATAGAGAATCTGAAAACAGAGGGAAAATAGAACGGAACAGAAAACAACAGAACAACAGAATCTCACAATTCGCAGCGGAGCAACATATAATAATAAATGAATAATCTTTAAACAAAGAACTATCAGTTATTACATTACATTTCATTACATCATATCATCAGAGTGTACAACAACAACAAACAGTGCAGCGGAAAAAGAAACACTATATAAGTAATATGCCATGCGATCCAGCTTGCCTCCAGCAACTCCAGAATATCCAGAATATCCTGATAAACCTTAACTCTTAACTGCCCGTGTGGAAATTGGTGGGCACCCAGAGTTTAGGAAGGAAAACAATAAACTCCAAGTCAGTCATGTGACTGGTGTGAGAACTCAAAACAGTTTACTTAACTTTAAAATCAAAATAGAGGAATATTTTTAAATTCAATTCGCAATGCTTTTAAAAATGAGACTACCATAAGGCCTCCCGCACACACACACATGCAAACGCAGAATCGGAGGAGATTTCTCCTTATGATAGTCAAAGATGCTTGATACGCATTTAAAATAACATTTGATATTATTATTAGTGTATAGTGTAGGAAAAATTCATTTCGAAAGTAGAATATAAATCTTAGCCAACATACGACCATTATCGTATGCCTACTATAGCTACCATCCAAACAGTGGTGACCACCATAAGTGAATGATCAGGCCAAGGAACTTCCCATTGCCACATGAGAATGCCTCTGGATGGACATCCCCGAGAACCAAACCGGATCTCTACCAACACAAGGCCGGGTTACCCCTAACTGAGTAACAACTGACCGAATATGCCATCCCTCGGTCCTTTGGGACCTTTATCACCGAGCGCTCGTAATCAATTCACACAATCATAACAAAGTGTTTTCAACATGAGTAAGTATATGGGCTCCATACCATGATACCACCCTTTTCCAGAAGGAAATGGACACATCCTAAAGGGTGCTACCCCTCATAACCTTGCTGCTTCTTTCCTGTTTTGACCATTCACGGGGTGTGAGGCTCGACGAAGTCACGTCCACAAAACATACTTTATACAAAAGCCATGCTTTGGGTCAACAAATGATCAACACAATGATCACAAGGATAGACGATCAAATAAACGATCCTATCACAAATAATCAACACAATGATCATTTCAGCATCACTCAGCATGTCACATTACCAAATTGGGAATATATCGCTGATAACATTCAACTACATAACCTCTGAGCTCGTACGTCTCTGAGAAGGGTGTTAAGCTAAAAGAATAAATTCTCCGCCACCAACAGAAATATATTTGAAAGAAATCGGCTTTATATCTCAACTTGTAATGTCAGACATACAATCCATACAAGTTTGTTCCGGGCTCGAACAAAACCGAAGGCACTTACAAAGAAGTCCTTACAATCCGGATATTCACAATCCTGATCGGATTCACCATCACATATGGAGAACTCAATACCGTAGCTACTCGGTGCAGAGTCAATCGACAGGTCATCCTATCGCTTTTGCAAATACCGGGTCTTCAACACCGATCTTCAATGCAATTCACAACGACGTATCACATATTCGGAATGGGTTATACGACCCTATGGTCCTTTCCCGGTTAACCCGAATAGTGAGCGCTTGTTCAAAAATAAGTGTAGCATTCACATTCAAACAAATCACATCAATTACCCATTCAAAGGGAAAATATTGATAGTCGGTTATTGAACTATCAATGGATATGCACACATCACCAGATTCCAAATAATTTTCCAAATTATTTATTTTCCAAAATATCTTTACAAGATATATAATTTTCACACTTCAAAAATAAATCAATATTTATTTTCAAACAAATTCTACTTTTCATTTATAAATTCCATAATGAATTTATATTCCAAAATATTCATGCATATACGATTTCAATTATCCATTTTCAATTTATCTTCAAAAAGATAAATTCTAAATATTCATTTCATATTGGAAAACATTTCCATACTTATTAAACATAAGCAATTCACAAATCTTTTTATTTTCAACACTTAGAAAATATCCAATATACTTAAATCGAATTAAGTATATATTTCATCCTATTAAGGAAATCATTCACTTAAACATATTTATTTGGGTCAAAACGAATGTTGCGTAAAACATCGTTACGACAACCCAAAATCACTAGTATAGGGATTCGAAATTAAAATAGATATATAAATCCCAATACTACACAAAACATTTCCTTTCGGGAATCATTTACTATAACAACAGTGTTATAGTCCACCATTCCCTTTTATTTCTCGAAAACGTCTATTTCAACAATAAATGTTGAAATCTATGGTTTCAAATCTCAACACATTTTAAAACATCGTTAGATCGTTTTAATTCTATTTAAAACATCCAAATCCAAAACATTTTCTTTAACGTGTTATTCACTATTCAAAAATGTGAATAAACTTCGTTAACAAATCTCATCCTTTTATTCATTTTAATTCAAAGGATTATTCACTATTCAAAAATGTGAATATAACTCCATTAAATAAGTTATGACAATTAACTTATCAAAATAAGTTGTTTGCGGATTTATAAAACAACGTTTATAAATTCCATTTCTATTTATTTATAAAAACTTCCTTTTTATAAATTCCTTTATTAACCTATTCCAGTTTATAACTAAATTATAAACTAAACGTTCATATTATAAGTTAATTACTTATAAAACGATTATTTTACCAAATCGTTCCTTTAGAGACTTTCCAATTTATAAATCTTATAACTTATAAGATCCATTTATCTAACCAATCTATTCTTCAAATAATTTCACCAAATTTATAAATCTTACTATTTATAAATTTTCTTTTATAACTTCACAGTTTATAATTCTATAAATTTCATTCATTTATGAATTTCATTTTCACTTCATTCAAACACTTATAAAAACTCGTTTTATAAGTCAATATTTCAATTTATAAATATCCGTTTATAAATCTCTTAATATAAATCAATTTATATTATTCTTTTAAAACGTCTTTAATTTCCTTTATAGTTTCACCATTTTGATTTATAAAATAATCAAATTTTATAAATCCTATTTTTAAACTTTTATAATATATTCAAAAATCCAATTTAAACTATTTTATAAAATCATAAATCCCCTATTTCTCAAAAATCAACTTTTAACTATATTTCACAAAATCATAATTTTTATAACTTTAAAAATTATAACGTTTATTTATTTAAAATGGATCAATTCCAAAAATATTTTATATTTTCAAAGATCACTTTAAAAATCATTTTAAAATCCCAAAATTTGGGTCCAATGATGCTACACACCAAATAGTCAATCACGACAACAACGATATCATATATCGATATGATAATCCATCAAATATCAAAATATCTGAAATCAAATAAATACTGTTGAGGAATCCAGTTGGATCCCTCCAACCTGTTTTCCTGCATCCAAAAACATTAGCACAATACCAATTTCGCTCCAGTACGAAATTATCGCGGTATATGTTCTTATTAAATATTATCCGCTTAATAACGGCGCAATAGGGTCTCATCCGCTAAACAAAAAATGCGGGAAATCAACAACTCCAATATATACATATGCCAATATATATATATATATATTGATATTATATATAATACCAATTTCACTGTTTATGAAATATTCGCGGTATATATTTTTAATAAATAACATCCGCTTACTAACGGCGTATAATGTCTATTTTAACAATCAATAAATATCAATCATCATTCAAACATGCATTCAAATATTTTAAATCTAACTATTTAAAATAAAATCGAAACTGATTCGATTGAGTGAGAAGTTCTCACCTTGATTTTAATTTCCGTTTCAGCTTTTATTTCGAATAAAATTAAACGCACGTTTAATTTTACCCAAAATTCTCACTAACTCCAAACGACTCCAAACCAACTCCATCGCGTAGTGCTCGTCCATACGATTCCAACGCAACTGAGTTTGCATTTTTTCGACCTCGTATGAAAAAGTTATGCATTTTTAACTCTTACACGATTTTATAATTAAAACTTACAACATAAAATTTAATAATTTTTATACCAAACTAACATGGGCCGTTGATCTTAACTCCATTCCATCACAGCCGCATATACTATTTCTTCTCCCCTTTCCAGGTATTCGAACGCAAGCCGCACCCATCAAATATCAATTAGGGTTTGATTTTGCCTCTCGATTACTCAACGAAACTTCGATCAGGATACTCCATCGCGAAGCTCGCTCTTGACTCCACCTCCACCCTCAGACCGCACCCACTCGGCCACCCCCTTCTCCTCGAACTGCGTGCGCAACCGGCCCCCTTTTCACGCAAATTCCCATCGATCCGGAGCCCCATTTTCCATCACAACCGTTGATTTCGAAGAGCATGACGAGCTCTACACTTTTCTAGTTGAGAGCTTGTTGAATTATTGCACGGATTTGAAGAATTGGAGGGAGGAAGTTAGGACATTTTCGGCCATGGATTTCTGTAGGTGGCGGCTAGCTTTAGAATTAGGGTTTTAAATTATTATTTTTTATTTTTTTTGAGATTTTTGGGGTATTTATAGGAAATTTTCAATCACTATTCATCCGGAATTCCCAAACTCCGATTTACGCGCCGAAACTGACGTTCCTAAGGTTTACCCTGCGTTCCGGACACAATGGAACAGGTTTCGGAAGCTAATTCGGACATATGTGCGAGTTATGGCTGTAAACGCTCAATTTAAATTAAATCGATTTAAGTCGATTTCTAGGCGTTTTAATTTGTACCGGACAAACGGTAAATCCAATTGACTTGAAATTTGAAACCTTACAATAATATCACATTGCGGATCCGATGAAACTAGTTTCGTCGAAATCCGAGACTTTTTGAAAAATGGCTATTTTCACTCGCCAAATTTATATTAAAAATAAATCGATGCGTTTCGAGCTGCCACGATCAAACGATAGCTCCGATTGACACGAAATTTGAAATCCGGTTATAACTAACTATTACGGATCCAATGGAACTGGTTTCGTTCAATTCTGAGACTGTTCAAAAATTGGCTATTTTACAGTCGATTATTAAATATTAAAATATTCAATTTTCACAAATTAACTTTTAATTCGATTTTAAAAGTTCTAAAATATCACTCTAACTTCAATATGATAAAATAAAATTTTACAAATCATTTTCAATCATATTTAACTATATTTTTAATTATTTCCATAATTTAACGTATTAAATTATCGATTTAATTATCCAATTAAATCCAATAATTCAAATAAAAATTTATTTGACTTATAAATTCACTTTTTAATATTTAAAATTAATTAAATATTCAAATTTTAATTTCTAAAAATTCTGGGTCGTTACAATCTTCCCCCCTTAAATTTCGTTCTCGAAATTATAAGTAAGAAAAGTTATAGAATTTATTAATTTTCCCAAATTCATAATTAAATTTCTTACAATAACTTTACTAAGTTTTCCAATCATACTTAGTTATCCTTTCAAAAACAATTACTATTGTTTAACTTTCAATTCCAAAATCAAAGTTAAAGTTTTCAAAATTTTCCAATTTTTCTCAAATTTTTCTAACGCCTTAAATTTCCGGAAAAAATTCGCCATAGTCTCCTTTGCGCGGCTCGATCCGAAAAAAAATGACAGTATATATATCACAAATATACATCTCATCAAGTAATGAGGCATCCCGCAGGGAAAAAAGTGTAAAAGTACGATATTTAATCCGAGATATGTACCTTATATTTTATTAGCAAGCATATACGGCTAATATAGCGCAAAAGCGAGCTCCAAATGCGAAGCAAACGCGATCCGCACCTACTAATTACTCAACAAACAACATGAGAATCATGTATATATGCAATAGTATCAATATACAGTCATATAGCAACATAATAACTATATATGCCAACATAGCAACTGCAATAAAGCAATTATATTCAAACATCAACCAACTATCATCCAACAAATTCATAACCAATAAATATTCATTTATATTCTCATTCATATCCAATGAAATAGGTTTTCAATTTAATAACATTCGATTCATTAACATTGGATTTACTAGCATTCATTTTCAATTAGTTTATATTCACTAATTCATATTCAAGTTGGTTCACTTTCCATTTCAAATTCAATTCTATTTAAGATTTACTTAACTTCCAATCGAATTTCAATTACATTAGCTTTCAATTTCATTAACACTTAACGAATTCATATACAATCAACTAATCAATTATATAACAATCAATGTATATTAATTACAACCAAATTTCCTTTGCTTACAATTGGTTTTATTAATTGATTTTCATTCAATTATTCAACTTTCTAATAACATCAGATTTTAATGAATTAACACTTATATTCATCATTTCTTATCAATTATTTTCATTCAATTGATTAACATTCAATCCATTCATTCAATTCAATTACAAAAGTTGAATTTCATTTATATAGCTCAAGTTCATATCCATCACTTAATTTTATTAATTTACTTTGATACTAATATCAACTTCATTCCATATCACTTAAGTTATATTCCATTTATAAACATCACTTGTTTTTACATAACTTAAATTCCTAAATATATCCATATAGTTTCACTTCTTATATATATAAGTTTATTTCACAATTGTAAATCACTTTAATTATAATTCAATTCTTATAATTCTTTTTGCTTATACAATTATTCTTTTATTTAGATTATTCAAACATCTAAACAATCAACTTATATACACTTTAATAATTTTGAAAAATTATTCCTTTATATATAAAATATAATCAAGGTAAAATTATTTCATTTACCCAAATTTAAAACAATATTATGTCGAATTATCTTGTTTAAGAGTTTAGAAACTCCTATCTACGATAGTTAGCTAGACTACATCGACTGGAATCTATAAACAATCAACCGATAAGTCAACACAATATAAAACAATTTTTATTCACTAACAAATACGCTCTCATAGCTATTATTACACTCAAACTCAATCTAGAGTACTGCTGACTCTATCTCTAATGAGTAATACCCAACAGAACCATGGTTGTCGCTTAACCATATGCTCTGATACCAAATGTAATGTTCCGAAAATTTTCGACTTTCGAAAATTCAACATCGATACTCACTTTATCGACTGTCGAGAAGTCGAAGGCCAAAAACCGGAATGTTATGGGTTTTTAAAAAGAATTTAAGAAAAGAAAGAGAAAGAAGAAGAGAGAAGAAGATAGAAAATAGGAAGAAGAGAAAATAGAAAAGAGAACAGAAAATTTTAAAGTAGAAGAAAAAGAGAATAGAGAATTTGAAAACAGAGGGAAAATAGAACGGAACAGAAAACAACAGAACAACAGAATCTCACAATTCGCAGCGGAGCAACATATAATAATAAATGAATAATCTTTAAACAAAGAACTATCAGTTATTACATTACATTTCATTACATCATATCATCAGAGTGTACAACAACAACAAACAGTGCAGCGGAAAAAGAAATACTATATAAGTAATATGCCATGCGATCCAGCTTGCCTCCAGCAACTCCAGAATATCCAGAATATCCTGATAAACCTTAACTCTTAACTGCCCGTGTGGAAATTGGTGGGCACCCAGAGTTTAGGAAGGAAAACAATAAACTCCAAGTCAGTCATGTGACTGGTGTGAGAACTCAAAACAGTTTACTTAACTTTAAAATCAAAATAGAGGAATATTTTTAAATTCAATTCGCAATGCTTTTAAAAATGAGACTACCATAAGGCCTCCCGCACACACACACATGCAAACGCAGAATCGGAGGAGATTTCTCCTTATGATAGTCAAAGATGCTTGATACGCATTTAAAATAACATTTGATATTATTATTAGTGTATAGTGTAGGAAAAATTCATTTCGAAAGTAGAATATAAATCTTAGCCAACATACGACCATTATCGTATGCCTACTATAGCTACCATCCAAACAGTGGTGACCACCATAAGTGAATGGCAGGTTCTACAACTAATACCGTACAAAGTTTCGTATTGGGAATTGGATTTCCAACGAATGATCAGGCCAAGGAACTTCCCATTGCCACATGAGAATGCCTCTGGATGGACATCCCCGAGAACCAAACCGGATCTCTACCAACACAAGGCCGGGTTACCCCTAACTGAGTAACAACTGACCGAATATGCTATCCCCCGGTCCTTTGGGACCTTTATCACCGAGCGCTCGTAATCAATTCACACAATCATAACAAAGTGTTTTCAACATGAGTAAGTATATGGGCTCCATACCATGATACCACCCTTTTCTAGAAGGAAATGGACACATCCTAAAGGGTGCTACCCCTCATAACCTTGCTGCTTCTTTCCTGTTTTGACCATTCACGGGGTGTGAGGCTCGACGAAGTCACGTCCACAAAACATACTTTATACAAAAGCCATGCTTTGGGTCAACAAATGATCAACACAATGATCACAAGGATAGACGATCAAATAAACGATCCTATCACAAATAATAAACACAATGATCATTTCAGCATCACTCAGCATGTCACATTACCAAATTGGGAATATATCGCTGATAACATTCAACTACATAACCTCTGAGCTCGTACGTCTCTGAGAAGGGTGTTAAGCTAAAAGAATAAATTCTCCGCCACCAACAGAAATATATTTGAAAGAAATCGGCTTTATATCTCAACTTGTAATGTCAGACATACAATCCATACAAGTCTGTTCCGGGCTCGAACAAAACCGAAGGCACTTACAAAGAAGTCCTTGCAATCCGGATATTCACAATCCTGATCGGATTCACCATCACATATGGAGAACTCAATACCGTAGCTACTCGGTGCAGAGTCAATCGACAGGTCATCCTATCGCTTTTGCAAATACCGGGTCTTCAACACCGATCTTCAATGCAATTCACAACGACGTATCACATATTCGGAATGGTTTATACGACCCCATGGTCCTTTCCCGGTTAACCCGAATAGTGAGCGCTTATTCAAAAATAAGTGTAGCATTCACATTCAAACAAATCACATCAATTACCCATTCAAAGGGAAAATATTGATAGTCGGTTATTGAACTATCAATGGATATGCACACATCACCAGATTCCAAATAATTTTCCAAATTATTTATTTTCCAAAATATCTTTACAAGATATATAATTTTCACACTTCAAAAATAAATCAATATTTATTTTCAAACAAATTCTACTTTTCATTTATAAATTCCATAATGAATTTATATTCCAAAATATTCATGCATATACGATTTCAATTATCCATTTTCAATTTATCTTCAAAAAGATAAATTCTAAATATTCATTTCATATTGGAAAACATTTCCATACTTATTAAACATAAGCAATTCACAAATCTTTTTATTTTCAACACTTAGAAAATATCCAATATACTTAAATCGAATTAAGTATATATTTCATTCTATTAAGGAAATCATTCACTTAAACATATTTATTTGGGTCAAAACGAATGTTGCGTAAAACATCGTTACGACAACCCAAAATCACTAGTATAGGGATTCGAAATTAAAATAGATATATAAATCCCAATACTACACAAAACATTTCCTTTCGGGAATCATTTACTATAACAACAGTGTTATAGTCCACCATTCCCTTTTATTTCTCGAAAACGTCTATTTCAACAATAAATGTTGAAATCTATGGTTTCGAATCTCAACACATTTTAAAACATCGTTAGATCGTTTTAATTCTATTTAAAACATCCAAATCCAAAACATTTTCTTTAACGTGATATTCACTATTCAAAAATGTGAATAAACTTCGTTAACAAATCTCATCCTTTTATTCATTTTAATTCAAAGGATTATTCACTATTCAAAAATGTGAATATAACTCCATTAAATAAGTTATGACAATTAACTTATCAAAATAAGTTGTTTGCGGATTTATAAAACAACGTTTATAAATTCCATTTCTATTTATTTATAAAAACTTCCTTTTTATAAATTCCTTTATTAAGCTATTCCAGTTTATAACTAAATTATAAACTAAACGTTCATATTATAAGTTAATTACTTATAAAACGATTATTTTACCAAATCGTTCCTTTAGAGACTTTCCAATTTATAAATCTTATAACTTATAAGATCCATTTATCTAACCAATCTATTCTTCTAATAATTTCACCAAATTTATAAATCTTACTATTTATAAATTTTCTTTTATAACTTCACAGTTTATAATTCTATAAATTTCATTCATTTATGAATTTCATTTTCACTTCATTCAAACACTTATAAAAACTCGTTTTATAAGTCAATATTTCAATTTATAAATATCCGTTTATAAATCTCTTAATATAAATCAATTTATATTATTCTTTTAAAACGTCTTTAATTTCCTTTATAGTTTCACCATTTTGATTTATAAAATAATCAAATTTTATAAATCCTATTTTTAAATTTTTATAATATATTCAAAAATCTAATTTAAACTATTTTATAAAATCATAAATCCCCTATTTCTCAAAAATCAACTTTTAACTATATTTCACAAAATCATAATTTTTATAACTTTAAAAATTATAACGTTTATTTATTTAAAATGGATCAATTCCAAAAATATTTTATATTTTCAAAGATCACTTTAAAAATCATTTTAAAATCCCAAAATTTGGGTCCAATGATGCTACACACCAAATAGTCAATCACGACAACAACGATATCATATATCGATATGATAATCCATCAAATATCAAAATATCTGAAATCAAATAAATACTATTGAGGAATCCAGTTGGATCCCTCCAACCTGTTTTCCTGCATCCAAAAACATTAGCACAATACCAATTTCGCTCCAGTACGAAATTATCGCGGTATATGTTCTTATTAAATATTATCCGCCTAATAACGGCGCAATAGGGTCTCATCCGCTAAACAAAAAATGCGGGAAATCAACAACTCCAATATATACATATGCCAATATATATATATTGATATTATATATAATACCAATTTCACTGTTTATGAAATATTCGCGGTATATGTTTTTAATAAATAACATCCGCTTACTAACGGCGTATAATGTCTATTTTAACAATCAATAGATATCAATCATCATTCAAACATGCATTCAAATATTTTAAATCTAACTATTTAAAATAAATCGAAACTGATTCGATTGAGTGAGAAGTTCTCACCTTGATTTTAATTTCCGTTTCAGCTTTTATTTCGAATAAAATTAAACGCACGTTTAATTTTACCCAAAATTCTCACTAACTCCAAACGACTCCAAACCAACTCCATCGCGTAGTGCTCGTCCATACGATTCCAACGCAACTGAGTTTGCATTTTTTTGACCTCGTATGAAAAAGTTATGCATTTTTAACTCTTACACGATTTTATAATTAAAACTTACAACATAAACTTTAATAATTTTTATACCAAACTAACATGGGCCGTTGATCTTAACTCCATTCCATCACAGCCACATATACTATTTCTTCTCCCCTCTCCAGGTATTCGAACGCAAGCCGCACCCATCAAATATCAATTAGGGTTTGATTTTGCCTCTCGATTACTCAACGAAACTTCGATCAGGATACTCCATCGCGAAGCTCGCTCTTGACTCCACCTCCACCCTCAGACCGCACCCACTCGGCCACCCCCTTCTCCTCGAACTGCGTGCGCAACCGGCCCCCTTTGCACGCAAATTCCCATCGATCCGGAGCCCCATTTTCCATCACAACCGTTGATTTCGAAGAGCATGACGAGCTCTACACTTTTCTAGTTGAGAGCTTGTTGAATTATTGCACGGATTTGAAGAATTAGAGGGAGGAAGTTAGGACATTTTCGGCCATGGATTTCTGTAGGTGGCGGCTAGCTTTAGAATTAGGGTTTTAAATTTTTTTTTTATTTTTTTTGAGATTTTTGGGGTATTTATAGGAAATTTTCAATCACTATTCATCCGGAATTCCCAAACTCCGATTTACGCGCCGAAACTGACGTTCCTAAGGTTTACCCCGCGTTCCGGACACAATGGAACAGGTTTCGGAAGCTAATTCGGACATATGTGCGAGTTATGGCTGTAAACGCTCAATTTAAATTAAACCGATTTAAGTCGATTTCTAGGCGTTTTAATTTGTACCGGACAAACGGTAAATCCAATTGACTTGAAATTTGAAACCTTACAATAATATCACATTACGGATCCGATGAAACTAGTTTCGTCGAAATCCGAGACTTTTTGAAAAATGGCTATTTTCACTCGCCAAATTTATATTAAAAATATATCGATGCGTTTCGAGCTGCCACGATCAAACGATAGCTCCGATTGACACGAAATTTGAAATCCGGTAATAACTAACTATTACGGATCCAATGGAACTGGTTTCGTTCAATTCTGAGACTGTTCAAAAATTGGCTATTTTACAGTCGATTATTAAATATTAAAATATTCAATTTTCACAAATTAACTTTTAATTCGATTTTAAAAGTTCTAAAATATCATTCTAACTTCAATATGATAAAATAAAATTTTACAAATCATTTTCAATCATATTTAACTATATTTTCAATTATTTCCATAATTTAACGTATTAAATTATCGATTTAATTATCCAATTAAATCCAATAATTCAAATAAAAATTTATTTGACTTATAAATTCACTTTTTAATATTTAAAATTAATTAAATATTCAAATTTTAATTTCTAAAAATTCTATGTCGTTACACTTTATGACCATTCGGTATGATTCCTGTTCTTTTTGTTTTTTAAGTACTCTCATTGTTCTTCCTTCTATTGGATTTTCTTGTTTAAAGGTCATACGATGACTGGTACCTTTTAATATATCAGGAGTTAATTCAACTTCAGACATTTTATTGTATGGTTGAGTTCTTTTTAATATGTTGGGTGAATTTGTATTTCCTTCATTATTTTTGATTATAATGGAAATGGTATTTCATGATGCTATAAAATATTCTATAGGTAATTGTATTCTTGGTTTAAGTGATTTAACAAAAACCTGAATGTCATTATCGAATTTTAAATATCTTATGTCGATCAATCTACGTTGAATTGTTTTTCCTAACCCGACTTTGAATAGTTTAACGAATTGTTTGGGTGTAATTGATTTGCAGTATCATTTAAAGCCATACAATGTTCCATTGTATGCCAAGAACTTTAGATCTTGATAGAAGTTCTATATTTTGTAGATTTACTGATAATGTACAAGCCTTTTCTATATTTTGATCATCAAGACTTATACCAAAATCGGGAGTATTTACTCCAAATAATCTATTTGCCAAATTTGACTTAGCTCATCCAATAATATTATTTAAAGGATTAATGATAATTCTTTCATTCATACAGACTATCATTATTGGAGTATCAATTCCGGATCTAAATAACCCTGTAATTTTTAGTTGTATTAGACCTATATGAAGGTATTTCATTTTTGAATATTTGGCTTTTAGTTTTTCTGTTTTGTTTTTATTCAAAAGGCTTATAGAAGTAAAATCTTCCTCTTATTTTACTCTATATTTCCTTGCATACGCTCAAATACGTATGTACGTTGATTTAAAAACCTAGATTTAAAAGTCAAAGATTTATAAATATCCTTTTTGTCCGAGTGAGGGATTGCCGCTTTTAATTTTTCTAAATATTCGTCGGTAAGCTCAAATTGCTCTCTTACGCTATCTTGTATTTGTGAGTTAGATGTTTCGTCGGATATAAAAGTGTTCATATATATTCTATATTCTTTGTAGAGACCTGACTTTCTATCACCAGAAAATCGCATCACTAATTAAGAAAGAAAGAGATAGAAGAAGAAAAGAAAGAAAAGAAAGAAAAACAACACATCAGAATCTCACAGCGGAACGATTTAAATATAATATAGAACATATACATAGTATCATATAAATCAGAGTACACAACTAAACATCTCAATTTAGACAGTTATAACATTCTGTCTAATATAATACAAGACATCATACAGAATAACAACACAGCGGAAACACTAACTATATATCTACACGCTGAAGCCTCCAGCTCCAAAACTCCTCCAGAATTCGTCAAGAGATAACCTGAATCACTTGACTACTCATATATAATATGAGTACCCAAGAGTTTAATAAAACAGAAAATAAACATTTGGGTCAGACAGGGGTCTGGTGTGAGTAAACGGTTTAAGATTGCTTAACTTTAGAAAATCCTTTGAAAAGAAAGGTATCACGTAAGACTTCCCACACATAAACATGGAAAAGTTTTTACCTTACGCTAACCAAAACTTTTGATAGGAAATCCAGTGATATTATAATAGTGTCTAGGGTTTTCAAATAAAATACAGAAATAGCTGGAATGCTTACATCTCACGTTCCAACATAGTTGGGCACAACTAATACGTACGGCACTTATTGGATTTTGGATTCCATACAATGGCAGGGCTACTAGGGTACCGCCCGTCACAGTACGTGGCCTAGATCACCGTACCGAGGAGTACTCCCACTCCCCTGCAACACAAGGCCGGGACCATTCTTTACTGAACAGTCCCGAACAAGACCACCCCGCAGTTGGCTGTAGTTCCAACCGCCCACAAAGCCGAAATAAAAGGGACATCTAGATAGGGATCTATCTTGCTCTCCGGTGGGAGCTACCCACGAAGCCTTGCTGCACCTCCCCTGTTTTAGCCATTCCCGGTTGATGAGGCTTGAGGCTGCGATTACCTTTATAGGACACATTTATCTTAGAATGCTCATCGTCCGCCTGACGATGTGCTGAAAGCATTCAATCCATACATGTCTGTTCCGGGTTCGAACGGAACCGAAGGCACTATCTCGTTGCACTCATTTTGGAATCACCCTCAGAGTCAACGACCATAGCCCTTGCACTCTAAAACCACCATCTCGAACCTATAAGCACTATTCCGTCAAACTCATTGCGGAATCACCCACAGAGTTATACTGACGTATAGCCCTTACACCTCGAGTCTTCACTTGCTCCACTTGGATTAACGACCTAACGTTTAATTGGAATCGATGTGGTTTTCGGATATCCAAATATGGAAACCGATCCCGGTCTCATCGAATCCAAACACCATTTTAATGTCCAAGTTATTCTTAAGGGATTTAAGCAATAGATATTTCAAAAATATCACTTAACATAAATGGATGTATTCATATTACACAGATAGATAAGCATCTATTATCACATGCATCTATACATATCACAAAGCAGCATATAAATCACATCTAGATATAACATATTCACCTCATTACATATCAACCAATGTCATCCAATAACATCCAATATCATTAACTCATTCAATGATACTTATCAACCAATCAGTAGTCACTCATACACAAGGTTGATCCAACTTAAATAAAATCACTCATACACAAGGTTGATCCAACTTAAATAATTTACTTATCCTTAATTAAATTGATCCTTACTTAATCACTTGGATTTATCTTCAATCCAACTTCTTATTCATTAATTAATTACAAATTAACTAATTAACTAACATCACTTAATTATCCACTTCAATTAATCTTCCTTGATTAATTATCACTTAATTACTTAAAGTAATTATTACTTAATTACCATATTAATTAATCATCCTGATTAATTACTTCTAAATTACACTAAGTAATTACCTCTTAATTACCTTTTAAAATTAATCAATCTTGATTAATTATCCTCTAATTATTCTGATAATTATTCCTTAATTATCTTTTAAAATTAATTATACCTGATCAATTACTTTTAATTAAATACCCTTGATTAATTACTTCTGATTAATCACATTTAATTAATTACTTTTAATTAATAATATCTAATTAATTACTTTTAATTAATCATCTTTAAGTAATTACTTTTAATTACATTTAGTAATTAAATTTTTTTAACTTAATTATCCTTAAATTATTAATTAATAATTAAGCAATTATTTCCATTAATTAAATTTCTTTCTTAATTAATTACTTATACAAGTAATTAATCGTTTAATTAATTACTCTTAATCCTTTTATTAATCAACCATTAATTAAATAATTTAAACCCTCAAAATAATTTTATTAGTTAATTCTTTAATTAACAACTCAAGTGATTAATCCTTAATCACATTCACTTAATTACCTTTCATAAAGTAATTATCTTTTTCTTTAATTACCTCCAGAAATCAATTACTTAATTATTTTCCAAGTAATTACATTAGATTAACTCATAAGTGATTATCTTAATTAAGCACAAATTAATTATTTAATTAATTATTAAACTTAATCATTTTAAATTAATTAAATGATTCTTAATTTCAATATTATAAAAAAAATTAATTAAGAAGACCATTATCTTAACTAAATATTTATATTAATCAATAACTTTTCAAGGGTAGGTCAATTTAATTATATTTGTTTAACCAAACTCTTGATTACCCAATAATTTTTTTAATTATAATTGATTACTAAATTGATATCGTTAATCCTTATTTAAAATAAAATATATTAGAAATCGATTATAATTAAAACACATTTTGAATATACCTTTACATATTTTAACTTCCAAGAATATTAAATAAAATTAAATACAAGCTTTATTTCAAAAATATCCATTTCTTTCATTTTAAAAACAATCATATTTTAATATATATAAAGCTTGTTTAAAATTTATTTTGAAACCAAATAGTTTTATAAGTAAAACTAATTCAACTTTTATTATAAATCTTTTCCAAAACCAGTTTCTTTGTTTTCAAACCCTTCAACATAACTGCGAAATACTAAACATCAGAAAAAACCCAAACTAAAATTCCAGCCCAAAATACGCTCAACACAACTCGAGCCAACCTCAGAATTACACGCGACAACCCCGAGTTCCCCTACCCAAGCCTGCTTCGAGAAACAACCAAAAACTCCCGAGACCATCTTCGAGTCTCCACCCTTGTCCTCACCAAAATCCAAACTCCTCTGATACACGATGCCGTGCATCATGCACCTACCCACCATACACCAGCGATCATCGTCACGGCTACAACGAGTCTCTCTCGACCCCTATAGTACTTCGCAAAACCCAGAAACTCAAATTCGATCAAGAATCGAAATTTGACCTCTTACCCAAACAAACTGAACCCAACTCAACTAAACAAAAGTTCGCCGCCGACGAACTCCGCCACGAGATGCCTCGTCCTCCTTCCAGAAGCTACGTCTCGCTTCCCACCATCTCCCTAACCATACGCGCACAACTCTGATTGCACCATGTCGCCGCAAAATCAAAATAAACGACGACGTAAAAACTCAGGTGATAAACCCTATCTCGAACAATTCAAGCCAACGTAATCACAAATAAAATCCAATAGTATTTTTTGCATGATCCCTGTTGCCCCCTCCACCTTCATGATCAATGACGAGGTCCAATTCGCCGTCGTTCGCCTTGAATCGACCGAATTACCCAAAACCAATAACTCGAGATACCTCATTAATTACCAAATTAAAAATTACAGTAATCACACTAAAATTCATGGTTTTCAATTTCTATTTCAATCATGTAATCAAAACATAAAATTTTGACCCAACTTACCATTTTACTGTAAATTTGAAAATTTCAAGCAGTTATTCAATTTTTAAAACTTACAAGCATTTTTAAATGATAAGTTAGATGATTACAAACAACTTTTATTCACAACTCATAAGTAAATTTGGATTCAACATGGAGTTATTGATTTTAATATGTAATTGATATCTTGTTATTATCACACAGAGATATGAAAACTACTCAGGCATTCAAAAATGATTAATTCAAGCATGAATCCAAATTTAATTCAAGTATCCAAATAACCTCCAGATATTTATTCAAAATACAAGGTAGAATTCAAGTTTTAAAACTATTTTTAAAATTTACTTACTCACCTGATTAAACAGAAAACAGAGCAGAAGTATGGCTGCATTTTTCTTTTTTCCAGGTTCTGAAATTCACTTTGCATGTTCTTGAATTGTTGATAAATTCCAGAATGCATGTTGAATTTTCTTTGCCTCTGATTTCTATTTGAAAAACTTGCATTTGAAATTTCCACATTTACTTCTGTAGGTTGTATTTCCCAAACTTGCAGGTTGATTAATTTTCCAGATTGAAATTCAAGGTTTCAGATTTTACAGATTCTTCATTTTTTTTCTTTGATTTCATTTAGTTTGGTTGAGATGAAGATAATATGTTTTTTTAGCTGAAGAAAAACTTTTGTTTTATATTTACAAGTTTAATTTTAAATTATATTTACAAGAGGATGACATTTGTCTACCTTATCTCCTTATTAGTCTACACCTATACCATTTAATTTACATTTGTCTTAACACATATTTAAAAGTTTACAAGTGTTATTTTCCTTTTATAATTTATTTTAAGCCTTGCATGAAATGTGTATATGTATGTAATGTATTTAAATGCTTACTTATTGATTTTATTATGTAATATTTATATGGTTGTAAAATGTACATACTTATCTTTTGAAAAAATAAGCTTTAGATAAATATAAAAGTGACTTCATGTTAGTTTATAAATTATTTATGTTTTTAATTTAACTCTTCATAAAAAATTTAAAACAATTTATCTTATGTTAAAATTAAAATTGAAAGACTATTAAAACAAATGAACTTTTAATTTAAATCTTATTTAAACAAAAGCTTAAAGTACATATTTATAATAAATAAGGAATTAACTTTGTTATTAAAATCTCAAAATATTATTTCCAAAGTATAAATCAAATTAACTTTTCAAATCACAAATTATATATATATTAAAGTTTGAAAACACTTATTAAATTCAGGTTAATAAAATTCCTATTTCAAATATATATATACAAATATATACACACATTTCAAATAGAAAAACATTTTAACATTAAATTTGAAATTTGAAATTTACTATGTTGAATTTTAAAACACAAACCAAATCACAATATATATATATATATATATATATTCATATACATTTCAATTTGAATATAAAGTTTTATTACATTAAAATCTTCTTATTTACCAAAATAAATGTTTCCAAATCAAAATGTTATAAATTTTCAAAAGAATTAAACTTACTAATCTATACTTCGTTAAGAAAATTATTGATAGATATTTACAAATTATTATTTTCAGCCTTTGAAATAATTTTAACTTGTCAATTATAATATAAAATGATCAAATCAATTTAATTATTAACAGAGATTATTAAATTGATATTGCTCAAAATTCTGGGTCGTCACATTCTTGATATGATTCCGACTCTTTATTTCTTGATGATTGGGATGTAGAACCACTTAAACGGGTAAACGTATCATGATCATATATTTCTTCTTCTATAATTGGAAGATCTTCATATTTATGTAAAACAAGTAATCCTATTGGGTCTCCTTGCTATATAATATAATCTTTATCTTCCATACTAGTACTTTTAAATAGTATAGAAGCGTTATTTTTAGAAAGGGGTTCTATTAATCCATGAGTTATAGAAATATTTTCTTTAGTATGTTTAGTTATATTATAAATTTTCCCGTAATATACTAATGGGATTTTTATTAGTAGATCTAAAAATACTTCGATTGTGAAGTATCTTCTTAATCTAGAGCATTTTGCTGCATATAATGTATAACCCGGAGAATTTATTTTTTCCTTTTTGGGGAGTATAGCATATATAGTTAATGGAATAATTTTTATTTGATTATGTGTTTGAATGATTGTAATCATGTTTATTTTAAAATTATCAAAAGAATCATTAGTTTCATCTTCATTTTCAGTAGTGTCACAATAAACTGATTCAATATCATATACAGATGAATTAGCATAACTAGATATATCTTCTATAGTGCCAACATGAATATCGTATTCTTCAATATTTGATATAAAAATATTTGTATATTTGTAGGACATTCATTACCATAATGTCCTTCTCGATTACATTTAAACCATTTGCAGCCTTTACGGAAATTTTTCTTTTTAATAAACTTTTTCTTAGAAAACTTGTTTTCTTTTCTAATTTTTTTTCTTATATTCTAGTTTCCATTTTTTCCTAGTGATTCGATATTTTGGATTTGTTCTTCTTTTGAAATTTCTTGTCTTTTTTCTTTCGAATTCAGGTGAACATTCGAATTGTATATTAATATCTTCAGTGTACTTTGTACAACAAGAAAATCCCAGTTTTGAGTTTCTAATTTTATTTTTCATTTGTTTGCGCGCACTTGCTTGCTCACAAACCCTTTCCATAGTATCCATACGTGCCTTTTTTAATAAACCCATGTTATGATTTTCATCGGAGTTGCTTTGTCTTAGAATGTCATATCTTTCTTGTATAATTTTATTCCATGGATAAGGTATTTTTGTAAAAAAGCCTTTTACCCAAAACACTTTTTGGTCATTATTCTTTAAATGAAAAAGTAGGCCTATGTATTTGGTAGAAAATTCTTCTAATATACATATATCACATAATTGTATTTTTAATAATTGTTTTTCATAACCAGTATCTTCTACGAAAGTTTCCCTGTAAAGTCTGCCATAAGTAATTTTAGTAATTCTCCAAGAGCTTCTTGTTTAGATTGAATATTCCTAATTCTTTGTAATTGATTTGGATTTATCCTTTCAAGGTTTAGTAACCAAGCTAAAGCATCTACTGTCCAATAACTGGTAGCATAATGTATGTATTCCATTACACTCATATTCGGAGGTAATAGATAAATTGTTTCGCTTATATGTTGAAGCCATGTTGTAATATGTTTTCTTAGTTTCCTATGTGGAAGTCTATCTATATTGAAAGTTAGGGTATATGCTGAAGAGGGTTGTTCATTAAAAAAAATCTTTTAACTGCTTTCTAGAAGAGTGAAACCTGATCCAATCTGATCTAGTACCATGCCTAAGCATTTCAGGATAAGGATCAGTATGTGGACTATTATATGTGTTTTCTTCCTGTTCTTGATCTTCCATAATTATATCAGAGTTAAGATCGTTCATAATAGAAGCATTGTTTGGTGGAGGAGGTTAAATTAGAGCACCTCTACTAGATCCGGCTTCATTAGTGTTTATATTGTAAATAAATTTATGTGATGTATCAGAATCATAACCAGATTCTGTGGAATTTTCAGATTCTTGTTCATAATCTTCAAATGAAGAATGTTCTTCATTTTCTTTATATTTTGAATGTTTTTCATAATAAGAATAAAGTTCTATACTATCAATTTCTCTTGTAAGTTCTTTTTCTTGAAGAATAAGATAATTTTCATAGTAAGTGGGATCAATATCTTTAACATTTATTTTGTCATTTTCTTCGGAAACATATTTGACCATTCAAATCTTGTTAAGCGAATGGATTGTTGGTGTATTTCGACCAAATTCTAAGGTTGCCGTTTGTTTTTGTAGTTTATTACTTATTTCTTTGACTTCTAATTTAATTTCTTGAAGTAGATCAAACATAAAATTATAAATCCTATTTTTTGGGTTTTCATGAGTGGGGATATGAACACCATGCTCATATTGTTCAGTATTTAGATAAAATTGACACTTATATCTGTCTAGAATAACAAGCTTATTATTTTCCATAAAAGTGGGTCTTCTGAACAAAATGTGCATAAAGCACAATAGTGAATAAAGTGTATATTACATGGCTATATTATTGATTAATCAATTACAGAATTCTCTAGTGAATTGCGAGGACACAATTCCTTTAAGAGTGGAATCTATAACAACCCTGGTCGAGGTTAAAATATAATAAATATACTGAAATGAATTTTGAGAAATTAATTTAGATTTTTGGAATTTTTGGAAATAAAATAGTAAGTTGTATTTAATATTCAATTAAGGGTCTTATTTGTTTTTTGTGAATCCAAAAGTTATTAAAAATTTATAATATTGAAATAAATGATGTTTGTGAATTTTGGGATTATTCTGAGAAATAAAACAATGATTTTAAATTTTGACTTTAACCGAAAAATGGTATTTTAATAAATGAAAATTATGCTGGTTAAGAATAAAATTGTGAAAACTATTATACCTGGAAACAAAAGAAGCAAAGAGACCTGAGCAATGGAAAAATAACGGTGGTACGGTGAAAAATAGAAGTTAAGAAATGATGAGATAGAGTTAAGAAAAAAAATTAGCTCGACAACAAAGAGCTGATGATATGGCTCTTTTAACTTGCAACTTAAACGAACTCAATCCAGTGAAGAGGATATATATGGAGAAGCAATTTGAGGATTACCATAGACGTCAAGGGGGGTTGTAGAAACTAGGTTCCTATAATGTATTTTAGCATTGCATTGATTATTTGATCTTGTAAGTGCTGGTTGTAATGTCATTGTATATGTTGTTAATGTGATTGTCACTGTATTAGTTGGAGTTATTGGTAATACTATTATTGTCATTTTTTTTATTATTGCTTGTTATAGTTTCAAGCTCATCTTCACTTGGCATTCTCGCTGTTGTTATTACTTTTAATACGTCAACAAAAACTTAGAACAGTAGATATAACAAATTCAAACACAAACATTAGTACAAAATGTCAACAACAACTTATTACAATAGATAAGTGAAACATAACTACCATCTAAACATCACTTCTACTGATGAGTTCCTATATATTCCAGTAGTGTTCCACTAGTTCTTCTCTTAGATCAAGATGAGCTTGTGGATCTTGAATGTCTTGTATTCTTTGTAAGTGTTTGGCAGAAGTATTTGGTCCTTAAAAGCTTTTTCTTGAAATGCTAAAACAATGTTTGGATAGTTTCATAGTTAGAGCTCGTACCCACCACGTTCTTCTTCGATAGTCATATTATGTAAAATTATACAGCAGTATATGATATCAGACAATACTGTCAGATCTTGGTAGTATATCTCTTTTCTTAATAAATGAAACCAACCTTGAAGCACTCCAAATGCTCGTTCCATATCTTTCCTCAAACTCCCTTATTGTTTGGTGAACCTAGCTTCTTTTGCACTATTTGGTCTTTCATAAGTTTACACAAGTGTTTTCCACTTTGGAAGATTCCATCTACCAGATAATAACCCATGGAATGATATTTTCTTTTATTTTGTAATTTCATGGAGGTGATATGTCATTAAATAAGTCATTAATAAATCAGACTGTCGTAGAACGTTAATATCATTCAGTTAACCTAGTGCTCCAGAAAAAGCATGTCATATATACAAATCGAACGAAGCAACATCTTCCGAGACCCGAGTTACCTTTTTGCAATGTCCTGTATATTAGCCCTGCAATGCAACTGGATAGTTTTTCTACCTCTAATGCATAAAATCTAAGCCACTAAACATACCTGGAAACCCATGTTGAGATCCCATTGCTGGCAATCTATCAATCTCATGAGGGGTAGGGGATGGAAGATATTCTTCACCAAACAAAAAACAACGGTTTTGCGAAATTCTTTCATACATATTATTGTCGTTGAGACTCCAATCTACACTTTATCATCTTGCAAATCACCAGAATTTCCATACGATATCGTGCGAAGTGCAGGCGTAACCTTTTGCAGTGCAAAAATTCCAAGTTCGTTGATTCCATTTCTTCTATGGGTGAACAAAGTGTTTGTCTCAGTTACTTTGTCAAGAACCCGATTAATGATATTCTTCCACATACGGAATCTTCATCTAAAATCCACGTCCCCATACACGGGATTTTCCATAAAATAATCATTGATCAATTGATTATGACCGCCAGCATAGTCACATCCATATCACAAGTCTTTTCTTTCAACAACGTTGTCTCCTTGGGATGAGTAGAGCTTTCAAAAATTTCATGGGCCATTAAATCCCTCGTTTCAATAGCAAACATTCTTTGTTGAGTAAAACAATGTTTAATAAAATCGTCCGAAGATGATGATGATGACGAAGACGAAGAGGAGAGGCACCACAAACTTTTTAGAGAACTCATTCAATATAAGTAGAAGAATGGTGGTGACTAGTTTGGTAGTTTGAATGACTATGTTATTCGACATCCTTACTTCTATTTATAAGCTATTGATGTTTAAAGGATAACGAAATGTCACAGGATCCAGTCATATGGATTAAAGAATGGTAATGTGTTAGTTTACATCGACCACTGTTACCACTGGTTAAAGCTGATTGATGTTGATTAAAGTCGATGGATATCAAGGGATCGGGTCTTGTTTGAAACAGAGTTAAAGCCAATGGACCTAATGGTCATATTAGTTGATGTTGATGAAAGTTGATGGATGTTAGGAGGCTGGGTCTTTTCTAAAGCAGAGTTAAAGATGATGGACCCATTGATCATATTGATTAAAGCTGGTTGACGTTGATTAAAGCTGATGGATGTTAGAAGGTCAAGTATTGTCTGAAACAGAGTTAAAGCTGATGGACCCACTAGTCATATTGATTAAAGCTGATTGATGTTGATTAAAGCCGATGAATGTTGGGATGTCGGGTTTTGTCTGAAACTGATTTGAAGTTGATGGACCCACTGGTCGTATTGATTAAAGTTGAATGATGTCAGTAGATCAGGTCAATGTAGACAGTATACAATGCATTGCAGGGATTAAAGCTGATGGATAAGGAGTGAGAATGACAGCAATGTCGGGTCAAATCGGCACTGTATCCACGTTGCATTGTTTCACACGGGCAATGTATTATGCTATATAAATATCATTTTGCTTTCCACACTTCTCTTCGTTATTATCGTAGCAGTGGTATATAAAAATGGTCGATTACAATCATATTTCTTTCCCATCCTTAAATTCATACGAAGGTCCGTTACAACGTAATAGCCCACCGAATACATCCTTCCCTCAACCACCGACCGAGTGGTACATTGAAATAGAGGAAAGACACAGTGCCAATGTAAAAGAGCATGAGATGGAAGTTCAAGAGCACATTCGGTTGGAAAATTATAGATGTCCAAAAGAAGAGTGGCAGAGACATGACGGAATAAGAGAATGAAGGAATGAAATACGACACTAAGTTCCTCACAAAGATCGAGAGGTTAATTCTCCATAGATCTACTGTAACTATGGGGCTTCTTTTCTATATGCTGTTGTAAGTAGCGGAACAGACATCGATTGACGGCATTGCAAATGCTGTAATTCTTCTCATGGTTGTGGACTTTGGTAATGGATTGACGATCCACTTCCTAACCGTGCAATTGTTTATGCTAACGAACTTGGAAACCAAATTCAGATGCTTCAAAGGACGTTGGGTTCAATTAACTTATCAGGTGGTCAAAGGCAGTTTTTTAAGCATTGACTGTCTTGTTTGCTTTCTTGTTCGTTTTCCATAATGTTGTCATGTTTTAATGTTATTGTCTTGTTCGTTTTCTATGAAAGCAGTTATTTGTTGACTTCATAAGTTAAGTCTTATTGTTAATGCTTTCCTTGGGTCAAATGATGTTATTACGTTAAATGCGTAATAGATTATGAAAACATAAACTTTACTTGGAACTGAGAGTACATATAACTTACTGATAATGCAAAGAACTAACTGAAGGTAATTAACTTAACAAACATACTTAAACTTACCCAAACATCATTCAAATTGTCTAATATATCGAACCCAAAGATTGTATGCAGCATGTCCAACAAAATAAATGCGATACTCCCACAAATAATGGGAATCAAACGTAACTCGTGTTAACTGAAATAGATCTTCTTCCTTCACTGTTTTTATGATGATTCTATATCTTCGACAAGCTCTAGTAAACGTTACAAAAGTACTTCGAGTTTCCAAAATCCTTCGAATTAATCTACAATTAGGATGATTGTTAAAAGTCTCGTTTAGAGTGACCCAAAAATCTTGCTCCATCTCCTCTTCCATGTGTCCACGGTCAGTTTCTATGCACGATTTGATTAGTAATAATAATCATCGGCAGTCCAACTTTCTGTTGACATTTAAGATAATCGACGACATTTAGAATAATTGAAGATGTTGTGAATTTTCAGTACAGAACTTTGGTTTAAATAGAAAGTTCATGATTCGCGTCTCATAAGTCACGTGCCTTTTAATTAACCACGTGGCAAGCATCTTGTATGGTAATAACGAATTAATCTCAAGCATATAACTTAAATAAGATATAAATGAGCAATAAATTAAAATAAAGTATTTATCTTTAACTAATTAAGGTTGTGACTAATTAAAGATTATAAATTAGTGAGACTAATTAAAGGTATATCACTTAATGAAATTATTAAGGGTTAACTAATTTATGTTACTAATCAAGAATAATTACTTAATGAAAGTAATTAATTGATAGTTGATGAATGTAATTGATTTAAGGACCATTAACTAGTAATTAAGAGTTAATTAATCAATGTAATTAATTTAATATAATTATTTAGTTTAATTAATTATGGATAATCACTTTGAAATTGATTAAGTATAATTACATAATGTAAATCAATAAGTTTAATTACTTAGTGTAAGTAATTAATGGATAATTACTTAGTGTAAGTAATTAATGGATAATTACTAAATATAAGTATTTAAGGGAAATTACTTAATGGAAGTAATTAAGGATTAATTACTAAATGATTAAAGGATAATTAATTACATACTGTGATTAATTAAGGTTAATTAGTGAATGCGATTAATTAAAGATTACTTATTAAATGTAATTAATTAAAAGAGTAATTAATTAATGGAAGTATTAGAGGATCATTGACTAATGTAATTAATGAAAATAATTAAAGGATTAATTAATATGAATGGTTAAAGGATAATTAATTTGTGTAATTAATTAAAGGCTAATTACTTAATGTAATTGAAAGATGATTAATTACAGATGATCATTAAGATAATGATTAAAGGATGATTAATTAATTGGTTTGAAGTAAACAGGATTGAAAAGTGATTGAAGTAATTAATTTAATTTATTTAAATTAATTAGAAATGGTGTGAGCAATTGATCTTGCTTATGGATGATTAATAATATTGAATGCCTTGGATTATCCGATATGTGATATGTGCTGCTCTGTGATATGAGATACTTTGGTTGAATTGTGATAAAATGGATTATCTATCAGTGATAATGTGAATTATTCTATCTATGTGCATGTGTTACTCTAAATATAAATTAAATTATTAAACTTAAAACAACTTGGACATTAAAATAGCGTTTTGGATTTCGGTGAGAACAGGATCGGATTTCTAAATTGGATATTCGAAGATCACATCGATCCAAATTAAACAATAGGTCGTGAAATCTCAAGTGAAGATCAAGATGAAGACTCAAAGTGTAAGGGCTATTTGTCGTTAACTCTGAGGGTGATTCCAAAACGAGTGTAACAGAGATATTGCTTTCAGTTTCGAGATGAAAATTTCAGAGTGCAAGTGCTATTGTCATTAACTCTGAGGTTGATTCCAAAATGAGTGTAATCGTAGCCTCAAGATCAACCGAGAATGGCTAAAACAGGGAAGGTGCAGCAAGTCTAAGTGGGTAGCACCCAAGTAGGATAAGATTTTCCTCTGTCTAGAGGTCACTTTTATTTGGCTGTGTGGGTGGTTGGTCGCCTCAACTACGGGGTTGTCTTATTTGGGATTATCCAGTAAGGGATGGTTCCGGTCTTGTGTCGTAGGGGATCAGGGTGGATCCTTGGTATTCTTATCTAGACTAGGTACTGTGACCGGCGGTACCCTAGTAGCCTTGCCATTGGATGGAATCCAATCTCCAATAAGTGATCTCGGACTTGATTGTATAACTATGTATGATGGAATTTAATAGTGTAACAATTTTGGCTATGTGAATATTTATTTGAAAACTCTAGACATTATTATAATATCATTGGATTTCCTATCAAATGTTTTGGTTATCATAGGGTAAAAACCCGACATGTTTTTTTGTGTTGTGGTCTTACGAGATACCTTTGATTTCAAATGATTTTCAAAGTCAAACAACTTTAACATGTTTACTCACACCAGACCCATGTCTGACCTAGAGTTTATTTTCTGTTTTCTTAAACACTTGGGTGCTCAAATTTTTACGAGTAGCCAAGAGATTCAGGTTAGCTTGGATGAATTTTGGAGAAGATTTGGAGCAGGAGGCTTCAGCGTATATAGATATAGTGTTTCCGCTATGTTGATGAATTGTAATGGATTCTGAGTTGTTTGATGGATAGGTCTTCAGAACTATCTAATATGTGATGTATAAGTTGTGTAACTCCGATAGATGTTGTATATTATGTAATAACTATGTGATTAATATATTTATTTGTTTCCCTGTGAGATTCTGATATTGTTTAGTTCTTTCTTTCCTATCTTTTCTCTTTTCTATCCCTTTTTTCTTAATGATGATGCGTCTTTCTGTGAGATGAAAGGCGGGTCATCACAGCTAGTATCAGAGCACTAGGTTGAGAGAATACCTAGGCTTTAGAGTGATATCTTTCTTGATAGAGCGTACTTGTATGTATATATATATATAGACCTGCTAATTTGTTGGGTTACCTGTTCGGGTTTGCCAACATGAGTTCTTTGGTTGGGAGTAGTGGTGTGAGTAACACGACTGCCATAAATTGAAGAGGTCCGAGTGTTGAGGTTGGAAGAGTATCTTCCATGGCTGTAGACCCAATACTGCCTCGAGTAAGTTTTGCAGCATTTAGTAAGGATTTCATCAATCTCAGAGGATAGTCTTTTTAAAGGTTCAGAGTCCATTATTAAAGTGCTGGCTTGGTTGCGCTCGTATGAGCGGATTTTCTAGAGTTTGGATCAGTCGGAAGTACAGAAGCGAGTGAGGGCATCTTGGCAACAACAGGAAGGAGCAGCTGAGTGGTGAGACGCATTAACCATGGATGTTCCCGAAGATATTTTCTCTTGGAGCAAGTTTAAGGTAGTATTAAAGGAATAGTTTGTACCTACCGCAAGGAAGGCTCGGTTTTATAGGAATTATCTGGAACTTAAGCAAGGGAATTTGTCTGTATCGGAGATGAGACTAAGTTCAGTAAGGTGTCTTTGTTTAGTTTGAGGCATGAGTTTCTTAGGAAGATGACCGTCCATCTTAAGGCTCGTTGGTTGTTATGGCTTTGAGGATTCGAACAGCTTACAGATTAGAAGTCCCGTGGCATCTGTGTCAGCACCGAGTGGGAATTCTTCCAATAAGGAGGCAGCATTGCAGCTCAAAAATGTTCTATGTGCCAGCAGGAAGGTCATCTGGCTAAGCAGTGTCCTAGAGGTGGAATTCAGAAGCAGCAGAGTGGATTTTTTCTTTGATGGTTCAAAAGTCTTTGGGTTTCAACTGTGAGCAGCCCGGGCATATAGTGAAAGCTTGCCCACATCTTCAGGAAGCTCAGTTGAATAAGTGTTTGCTATTGAGGGTTTGACCTTATTTTGGAATTTCGGTGGATTGGTTAGACAAGCATAAGTTGTTTTGATTTGTGAAGAGAGAGCAATATCTTTGAAAAATGAATTGGTTGGATTGCAAAAGTGACTTGCAATAGTTTAGAAGTTCTCTGAGCAATCTTTTGCATGTTGTTGAGGAATGTCAAGAAAAAGTTGTAGCTATCGAAGTTGTCAGAGATATTTCCTACGTATCTTCAAAGAAATCAAAGGTTTGCCCGTATAGGGAGTTGGGTAAGATGACCATTAGGAATAAGTATCTCTTGCCTCATATTGGTAATCTGTTTGATCTTCTTCTTGGCGCTTTTGTGTTTTCTCGGTTATATCTAGTTTTGGGTTTTCACCAACTAAGGCTAGCCTAAGACAGTACCCTTGACTGCATTCGGAGAACTCAACCGTTTCTTTAAGTGGTTGGTTATGTCTTTGGGGTTAACCAATGCTCTAGATTGTTTTATGGATATGATGAACACTGTTTTTCAAGATGTGCTGAACTAATTTGTGCTCGTGTTCATCGACGACAACCTCATCTACTCCAAATCAGAGTTGCGCGGCGGAAGCAAAGAGTAGTTGTGCAAAAGTGGAAGCAACCTCAGACTCCTCGGAAGTTCACAGTTCTCTTAGATTACAGAATTCTACAGAAAGTTCATTCGAGATTTCTTTAGATTTCTTCTCACTTGACCAGACTGACTAGGAAGGGAGTTAAGATCAAATGGAACCCCTTAGTGTGAAAAGTAAGTTCGAGGTCTACTAATGCTTGTAGGGTAGAGCTTGTGTTCTGGTTTTTGGCGGATCTTGGGAGGACCATTTTGTTGGTAGGATCCGGAGATCGGCTTGTTCTTGTTCCAGATTTGTTTGAGAGGCATCAGCGAAGGTTGAGCTGATCAAGAATGGTTGAAGGTAGCCCGGGATCGTCAGAAGAGTTATGTGGATAAGAGACGGAATTATTTGGAAATCGAAGTTGGAGATTTGGCATTGGTTGAGGTTTTCTTCGATCAAGGAAGCAATAAGATTTAGTAAGGCTGGAAAGTTAGCTTCGAGGTATATGAGACATTTCCGTATTCTCGAGAGGATTAGTTCTTTGGCCTACAGGATTGATTTTCCAGTCCGGATGGCTGGGATTCATAAATTATTTCCCGTATCTTATCTAAGGAAGTTAAGTACATCACTAGTTGTAGAACCAGCAGTTTAGGAAGATTTGGAAGTTGTGCAGGACTTGACTGTGGTAAGACATCCTATTTAGTTTATAGATCGTGTTGAGAAGGAGCTCAGGATAAGAGTAGTGTAGCTAGATAGGATTCTATGGAGCGAGGGTCCCAGTGATTGTACTAGGGAAACTCTAGATAGTATTAGAAAGTCCTATTCTGGATTATGTCAGAATAGTTAGGTTTGTTTGTTTGAATAAATTGGTTACTATGGCTGATATGTATGTTTTGCTGTTTAAATATAAAAGTTTTTGGTTGGATTATTAAATTATCTTCGCTTTTAAATTTCGGGGACGAAATTCTTTTAAGGGGAAGGAATGTGATGACCAGAAATTTTGGGCAATAGCAATTTGGCAATCTTCATTAATAATCATTTAAATTTGGTAATATTGGTTTAACAATTTTCTTTTATAAATATTTAATTTGGCAAAATTAATCTTTTCAAAAGCTAATAATATTTAATTGGTAAAATTTATCTTTCAAAGCTAATAAAAATGTATTCTATTTATAGTGTGTATATATATGTATAGATATTGTGAATAGGAAAACTTTGGTTTGAACTTAATAAAAATAATTTCAAATTATAATATATATATATATATATATATATATATATTGTGATTTGGAAGTTATGTTTTAATTCAATATAATTTTTTTTTTCAAAAGGCTAATTGAAGTTAATTCTATTTTTTCAAAACCAAATATTTATTTAATTAAAAATATTTTAGCTTATGTTTAAATAAAATTTAATAAAAGGGTTTGTTTTACTTTCTTTTTAAACTTGCTTGATAAATATGATTTGTAAATGTATATTAAAGTTTAAAACATAATTTACAAACATGTAAAACATATAAAAATATAAGGAAACAATTAAGACATAACATATATTAATATTAGAACATAACTAATTAAGAATATATATATATATATATATATATATATTTAATAAAAGTTTAAACACTTGTAAATATTTAATACTTGTTTTTACATTTGTAAGCTTTAAATACGTGTAAACAACATGCGTAAGCTTAATATATTGCATAATTACAGGTGGCAACAATATTTTCTCTTAAAATTAAAATATAAAAAATAAGTATTAGAGAAAGCTGACTATTTTTATTTTCAGTTCAAAACATCTTCTTCCTCTCAATCTTCTTTCATTTTCAAAACTAAAAAGAAAACTAAAATAAATTCAAAAAAACTGTTCCAACTTCAAATAAGCTAGCTCAGGTTCAAATTCAACTGCAACATCAGTTTTCAAGCTCCAGTTTCAAATTTCAATTCAACTCAAACGTCAAGTTTAGATTAAAAACAAAGTTCCTAGAACAAGAAACCCTGTTATCTGCTTTTCTGTTTTCTCTGCTTTCATTTGCCTGCTGAGTAAAATTTTCCTTTAAAAATAGTTTTAATCAATAATTTATCTTGAAGCATGCTTGAAGTAAGATTATAGAGATGTAGCATGTATAAATTTATGCGTTGCTTGTATAAAAATGAGATGATTTTTTTGTGCATGACTATGTATTTTTATAAGCAAGTCTCTGTTGATTTGACAAGCATAAAATAGGTTCAAAAATCGATTTCTACCACTCCAATCTTTTATAGCTTATGACCTTTAAAGGGAATTTATTTGTATTTACTAGATTCAACATTTAAAAATATTGTAAAAAGTATAATTGGCAAGAAATATTAAGAAAGAAGAAAATAGCAGAGATGAACAAATATAAGTCAAAAATTAATAATCTTAATTCCATGTTTTGATTATATGAACAAATTCGTGGTTGAAAATTATGAATTTTGATAAAAAAAATTCATGATTTTAAAGTATGTGAATGTTGTCATATTCTGAGTTGATCAGAATTTAGGCATTCGTCGATTGTCGGCGAACGGTGAAATGATAGGGGACGTGACCAAGGCTTGAGGTAGTGTGGAGGATGGAGATTGATGGAAAATTGGAAGAAGGATTTTTAGATGACTGTGGTGGCCAGGGGACGTCAAACTAGGGTCCGACGCTTGGTTTTGATTGAGAAGACAGTCGAGGTGACTGCGGCATCATAAGAGTATCGGAGTTGATCGCGAGGAGGGGGATCGATGCTGGGTTTCGAGATGCCGCTTTGGATGAGGCGGTTGAATTTCTGGTGGTGGAGTTCGTCGTCAGCGAGGTGTTCTGTTAAGATATTTGGGTTCCAGTGGTAATCTAAGTGCTCAATTTCGATTTTCTATCGAATTCTTTCATCTAGGTGGTCGTGTGGGACGGCGAGGATGTTGTCGACTGATCGAGGATTGAAGAATGGTCGGAGACGCATGAAGTCGACGTGCACGTGCATATGTGCATGTCTGTGTTGGTTTTTCCTTGGTATTGGGAAGAAGAAGGGTTGGCTTGAAGTTTTCTCGTGTTTGACTCAAGGAGAGGATGTACCCGAGTATTTCTCGAGGAAAGGTTGTAGTTGTCTCGGGATTTTGCTAATTTGGGTTGGGTTGTTTTTGTTTTTGTTTCCAGGTTTAACTTTTTTTTAAATTTAAACATGTACTGGTTTTAAAATTCAGATGAAACAAGATTCCAATTTTAAACAAAGAAAAGAACATGTTATGAAATAAAAATTGAGTTTTAAAAATGTTTTAGTTTTCAAAAAGAAAAGTTACTAAGTTTTAAAAAAAATGTATTTGAAAGAATATGTTTTCAAAGCAAAATTATATATAGTTCAAAATATATTAGCTAGTTTTCAATAGAAATAAAAGTGGAAGTTTTCAAAAGAAAGTTTCTAAATATAAAATAACTAAGTTTTTAAAGTAGTACAATGTGAGTTTGTTTCCAAAGTAAATTTATTTAAAATAAGTTTTAAACAAGTGTTTTTTAAAGATTTAAAATGTTTAAGTTTGTTTCTGTTAAAAGTAATTATATATTAGGTTAATCTATTTAATTAATTCCAAAAAGTTTTTAAATGAAATTTAATGATGTTTGATTTAAGATGTAAGTAAGGCAAGCGAATCAAACTTTAATTGATCTCAAATGGTTTTGTATGGTAATAACGAATTAATCTCAAGCATATAAATTAAATAAGATTTAAATGAGCAATAAATTAAAATAAAGTATTTATCTTTAATTAATTAAGGTTGTGATTAATTAAAGATAATAAATTAATGAGACTAATTAAAGGTTTATCACATAATGAAATTATTAAGGGTTAACTAATTTATGTTAATAATCAAGAATAATTACTTAATGAAAGTAATTAATGGATAGTTAATGAATGTAATTAATTAATTGTTTATATTTCTAAATACTAAAATGTAAATAGGTATAATAATGTAATACATATACATACACATATATATATATATATATATGTTCAGAGAGAACATATATACATATATATGTATTACATTATTATACCTATTTACATTTTAGTATTTAGAAATATATACAATTAATTGTTTCTATTTCTAAATACTAAAATGTAAATAGGTATAATAATGTAATACATACATATACATACATATATATATATATATATATATATATATATATATATATATGTTCTCTCTAAGGATCATTAACTAGTAATTAAGAGTAATTAATTAATGTAATTAATCTAAGATAATTAATTATTTTAATTAATTAAGGATAATCACTTTGAAATTGATTAAATGTAATTATTTGATGTAAATTAATAAATATAATTACTTAGTGTAAGTAATTAATAGATAATTACTGAATATAATTATTTAAGGGAAGTTACTTAATGGAAGTAATTAAGGATAAATTACTAAATGTAATTAATTGAAGGATAATTAATTACTGAATGTGATTAATTAAGGTTGATTAATGAATGTGATCAATTAAAATTACTTGTTAAATGTAATTAATTAAAAGAGTAATTAATTAATGAAAGTATTTAGAGGCTCATTGACTAATGTAATTATTGAGAGTAATTAAAGGATTAATTAATATGAATGGTTAAAGGATAATTAATTTGTGTAATTAATTAAAGGCTAATTACTTAATGTAATTAAAAATAATTAATTAAGGATGATCAATTAAGATAATGATTAAAGGATGATTAATTAATTGGTTTGTAATTAATTAATATTACGTAAGCAGGATTTAAAAGTGATTGGAGTAATTAATTTAATTTATTTAAATTAATCAGAAATGGGGCGACTAACTCTTGGTTATGGATGATTAAATGATATTGAATGCCTTGGATTATCTGATATGTGATATGTGCTGCTCTATGATATGAGATACTTTGGTTGAATTATGACAAAATGGATTATCAATCTGTGATAATGTGAATTATTCTATCTATGTGCATATGTTACTCTAAATATTAATTAAACTGTTAAAACTTAAAACAACTTGACATTAAAATGGCGTTTTGGATTTCGGTGAGACTGGGATCGGATTACCAAATTGGATATCCGAAAACCACATCGATCCAAATTAAACGATAAGTCGTGAAATCTCATGTGAAGATCAAGATGAAGACTCAAAGTGTAAGGGCTATTTTTCGTTAACTCTGAGGATGATTCCAAAACGAGTGCAACGGAGATAGTGCTTTCGGTTTTGAGATGAAAACTCAGGTGCAAGGCTATTATCGTTAACTCTGAGGGTGATTCCAAAATGAGTGTAACGAGATAGTGCCTTCGGTTTCGTTCGAACCCAGAACGAACTTGTATGGATTGAATGCTTTCAGAACATCATCATTGGAGGACGATGAGCATTCCAAGATATGCGTTCTAAAAAGGTAATCGTAGCCTCAAGCCACATCAACTGGGAATGGCTAAAACAGGGGAGGTGCAGCAAGGCTAAGTGGGTAGCACCCAAGTAGGATAAGATTTTCCTTGTCTAGAGGTCCCTTTTATTTGGCTGTGTGGGCGGTTGGTCACGCCAACTGTGGGGTTGTCTTATTCGAGATTATACAATAAGGGATGGTTCCGGTCTTGTGTTGTAGGGGATCAGGTTGGATCCTCCGTACTCTGATCTAGACCAGATACTGTGACGGGCGGTACCACAGTAGCCCTGCCATTGTATGGAATCCAATCTCCAATAAGTGATCTTGGACTTGATTGTATACCTATGTAAGCTGGAATTTAATAATGTAACAATTTCGGCAATGCGAATATTTATTTGAAAAACCTAGACACTATTATACTATCACTGGATTTCCTATCAAATGTTTTGGTTATCGTAAGGTAAAAACCCGACATTGTTATTTGTGTCGTGGTCTTAAGAGATACCTTTGATTTCAAATGATTTTCAAAGTTAAATAACTTTAACCTGTTTACTCACACCAGACTCATGTCTAACACAGAGTTTATTTTCTGTTTTCTTAAACTCTTGGGTACTCAAATTTTTACGAGTAGTCGAGGGATTCAGGTTAGCTTTGATGAATTTCGGAGGAGATTTGGAGTAGGAGGCTTCAGCGTATATAGATATGTGTTTCCGCTGTGTTGATGAATTGAAATAGATTCTGATTATTTGATGGACAGGTATTCAGAACTGTCTAATATATGATGTATAAGTTGTGTAACTCTGATAGATGTTGCATATTATGTAATAACTATGTGTTAATATATTTTATTTGTTCCGCTATGAGATTCTAATTTTGTTTAATTCTTTCTTTCCTATATTTTCTCTTTTCTATCCCTTTCTTTCTTAATGATGATGCATCTTTCTGTGGGATGAAAGGTGTGTCGTTACAGGACATACAAGCAGCAATAGTACATACAACCACTATGTTTCATCAAACTGGTACTCATCATCAAAAGGATGGACTACATCACCATCGTCGTCATTTTCATCACCGCCGTCATCATCTACTCGTATGTAGGATGATAGCGCTGCTCATCACTATAGTAAGCTCGTTAATACGAGCAATCAACTCATCTATGCTCTGCTGATGCTCAACGTACATGACCTGGCGGAGCCGCATCTACATCTATAACAAATCCTTATATGAAAATGTTGTTTGATCTGATACTATGAAATCTCAGGCCAAGGAATATCAACATGTCTATCAACTCTCGACGTTGTCAATGTACTGATTGCCCAATAATAATCCCCTATCTAGGTGGGCTATGGAGCATGATATACTTGAGTACTCTATGTAAAGTCCTGCAAAACATGGGGAGCAACACCACTCTTGATGCTTGAGGGCCCAACCAAGTCAACGGATGCAGAATGAACAAAAGTAGCCGTATGCGATGTAGTGTAAAACCGACGCTAAAAAGATGCATAATTTACATTCATGATGATGAAGTAATTAACAGAACAACACTCCCTTGCACACTCCTGTAAAGCAGCACTGTCATACAAAATCAAAAAAGGTGTATCTAGATGTGGATCATTAGGAACAAAATCACAACCTAACGTCTATCTCCAACTACACTCACCGAGTAACCAATAGCTTCTTAAGCTAGATGGGGATGAAACTAATGGACAACGTCTAGTAGATAGGAATGCAGTTTGCATTATGATAGTGTCGGTCATAAAAGGAAAACCATCATAAGGATGTCAAACAACACTCTCTCGTATGGTCCGTAACTCGATCTGATTTTGGACCACAGCAAATATATGACATGCCTCCCTTCCTTGCACCATTCTACGATTATCTCGAGCCCATGCTCTAACTTCAAGAAACAAAAGGGTAATGTGAAGTCAAATGTCGAATAGGTAATGTTGCAAACGTACTCATAGTACCAGAACTGTAAAAGCTCCTAAGAACCTGTAACGGATGTGGATCTACCACTAACGACGCACTGATGATCCAAAGAGCGATAGAAATACACTAATATCGAGGTCCTCTAAACTTATGCGATTGACTATCAAACAACAACTCCGCTATAGCTGCAACATATCCAGTCAACAATGTGTTCGATGCATTTGTAAAGAATAAGTTCCCTATCATTTGTAGAATAAAAAATCAAGCAATATCTAAATGGTTATCTGAACTACCATCATGTATCAATTCATTGCTCGCTTCTCTAATGTAAGAGCATCTAATATGCATTCCGGATGACAGTCCATCATGTAAGTAAAGATGTGGAAGTGTAATGTATAAATTGTGAAAGTATTGGTACTCCTTGTCATAAAGTAAGGTCTCCCCCTTCCAATGCCTGGATCGATAAGCATGGTAAGTCTAATGGGGTAAAACAAACTCTCCAAAACTAAAATGGAATGTATGAGTGATCTTCTACCAACAGACGGCTGACGCACCACATAACTGAACATTCGAATTTAAAAGATTATCGATACCTATTAAAATAATTTACGATTATTGAAAGTTCTAAAAAGCATTAAATAAATAAACAGTAATTAGTAAATATGTACTCAACAAATCTCCAAATCCTATATCTCGTAGCAAAGCATGAATAACGTCGTCGGCTTATAAGATTAAATCATTCTATAAAGGCGGATTACACTAATCCACGATCCACGGATGCGCCCAAGTCGAGCCCAATGTAAAACATGTTGCGTGTTCAATTTTTATTGTACAATTTTAAATAATAAATAAATAGAAGGTAGGTAACTTATAGAATTTTCAACATACGTGCTGATGTGTACTTCGTCATCTGAGAGTGTACAGAACTTGATCAAATCCTTGTCGGGTTCCAATGTTTGGTCGATGTGGGGATCCAGAACCGCATTTGCCGTATTTCTACCTGCACATCTTCGTCTAACCACCATGCTTTGTTGACCTCCAGTGCCAGTCGTTGGTACGGCTGTGCTTTCTTCGGTAGGTGCATTTTCTACGGCCGGTGGAACATTTGCACCGCTACAATAGTCATTACCTCGAATTCTCCTCAAAGCTCTTTTAATTTTTAATTTTTTTGGTTGTAGAGATTTTTTCTTGCGGAAAGTAAAGGGCGGCATGGGGAAGAAGGAAGGAGAGTGTTTGGGGGAGGATATGGGTAACTGGCTAATTTTAGCCGGTTTCTATATGTACACTTAGCCGGCTAAGTGTATGTTGTGGATTGCAATCCACAACGCGCGTGAATTGCAATCCAACGACTGTGGATTGCAATCCATAGCAATTCCCTTAGCCGGCTAAAATTTATCCTGTTAAGGGAAAACACATTAGCGCTTTCTCAACAGTCGTTGGGGGTGAGTTTTCGTTCGATCACCATGAATCGACGCATCCCACCCCATCGGTTGGGAATGCTCTAAGTATATTTAGTTCCACTTCGGACACATGTTCATAGGTCTGAATAATTTATTTATTTTGAGCTTTTCACAATACCTTTGGTTTTTAAATTATAATACGATAATAGATATTTTAAGTTATACCTTTTACTATTTACACAGCCACGTTGTCTTCAGATTCACTAAAATCTGTATAGTAAGCCAAGCTACATGAATTGTGATTGCAAGTAGTTTTGGTTTATAATTTTTTTTGATAACATGAATGGTATGTCAATCAAGTAGAACACTCTTTTTTATGCCTCAAAGGCTCGAACCCATGACCTTTAAGGTCTCTGCCTAAAGTCCCACACCTCTAACCACTTGAGCTAGAGATCCTTGATAGTTTTGGTTTACAAATTAAAAGGGAAAGCATATAACCACCGTATATTTTAACACCAAATTCCATGGGATGTATTTGAAACTTACATGTAATTGTTCACAATAGTTTAAAAACATCAGTTTAGCTTTTTCTCTAAAAGTATGGGTATCAAAGGTGTGTTAGAGCCTGTTGATGTATCTGCTTGATATATCTCATACATTTGATTTTTTTGTAGACCTTTGCTTTATAACACGTCATAACATGTATTGATGAATGTTGAACATTTGATAATGATATCAAAATTGATGACAAACAATAGGACAACATGTTATATACACAATAACTGGTCATGGTAGATTTGTTGTAGAGATGTTTCTACATGCTCAGTCGATAGTTAGAACATATTGGGATTACTGACAAAGCAATTCTAATTAGGGCTTGTTTGCGAGCCGGTCCATTTGTTGAAAGGTGTAGCATCCGACGTGAACGTAAAGATTTCCCCTTTCAGGCGAGGGAAGAATTTTGGTCCGTCTGCATCTGATGCAAGCCTCGCTCTGGACGCGATGCACTAGTTTTTCTCTCTTTTATTTTTCTTTTTCCCAAGAATAATCATTCTCCTTTCTTATAACACAAAAACACACAACTCTTTCGTCGAATTTTTCCTTTTACAAATTCTTACAAATACCCCTTTCCCCAACCACTTTCGCTTTATTAAGAACACATCCTAAATATTTTTATCTCAATTTCTTTGTGTAACATTTATTCTGTTGTGATTTTGGATTTTGCTACCGGGTCATGTATTTCTCTTAGGTAGATTTTTATCATAACTTGACATCTCTTGACATAAGTAGATATGGAATTCCTGACATCGATCAAAATCATAATTGTGAACTAGATTTCTATGTAACCTGCTACTGTCTAGCAGGAAATAATTTTAAAATCGATTTCTCCATGGAAATATAACTCAAGACAATCAATATAAGTGGCAATTATTGATAGCAACATTTCATATATTTCTATTTAAAATAGGAACACTCAAGTGGTGTTTGTAATATAATTCTATCGAGGCGATGAAAGTAATGGAAAAAAATTATAATTACCAATATTGTGCGACCTTGATTCATTCATACTTTGTGTCTAGAATAACTATTTCATTGTATTTTTATTTTACTTTAAGTGTGATATTCAAGTGTAATCTTAAAAGTATAGAATAATGGTTAAGTAGTAAGTTGAATATTACAGCACTTGTATGAACTTACGTAAATTTATATCAGTAATTTACCATTTTTCTTCTTTTGAAAAGAAGGAATCGAAAAACATTGAACATATATCATTGTTTTTTATAACGATTCTCAGTTTCAATTTGGTAGTGCAAATCTACTAAATTAACATTTTCCTAAATTAAAAAAATTAAACAATTTAAAATTCTTTGAAGTATGAATTCTTGAATTAGAAAAACATAAATTTTAAGATCGATAAAAAATTAGAAATATTAAAAGTTGGATGGAACATCGAAGATTTAAACCTTGTAGTTTCGAAAAAATAAAGACATTATCTGTTTTCAGCTTTGTTGTAAATGTTCTTTTAGGCGTCTGTCTAAGTCTCGCTAGGCACTATGCGACAAGTTCTAGCTTGGCACTATGCGAGCTTACCGCTTAGCATTCTACCTAGGCTCGCCTTCGAAAGGCTCACTACCTCATTTAAGTTTCTAAACGGATATCTAGGACTACTTAAAACCTAGTTGTGACTTGGTGCATCAAAAGCATCTATGTACTAGTTTAGAATGGTCTTGCCTCTTTGACTACTCTCAAGCCCACAAAAATTTCAATTTGAATCAATTAATAGTAAACTAAATGTAAAATTTAACCAAAATACATGAATTTATCAAAGACTTTGAGCTCCAATTGATGTCCAACCAGTCACCACGCACACAATTAATTTCTACTTCACACTTGCCGCCTATCGTTCATCTGTCAATTTCTACAACCTTGGTTACAAGGCACTTTAATTTAGAAAACTTGGATAAAAGTTTCATACAAAAGAAAAGTAAAAATAAATATTCAGAAGATGCATGTAAAGAACGTAGGAAGTTTTGGAAAAAAAAAGAAAACACTATTAATTTTAAGCAACTTATGTTTGAAATGATTGTCCGAAGGCTTTTTAAAATGAAAAATATAATTACTAAAAACTAGATGTAGAGAATGTAGCATACTAAGGAGAGTTTTGGAACTATAAAGTAAACATTTTCATAGTGAAATTGTCATACCTGTGGATTCTATTTTTTATCTGCATAAAGTATTTTTTTGAACTTTTGGAAATAATTATGAGAAATTATGAATTATAAGATACTATTTTATTAAATATTTAGCTAAAGAAACTTTAACTCAAAAGAGAATATTTTGGAGCTCGATGTAAAACATATAAATATAATTTTTAAAATAACAAAGAAAATTTATTACTTCTATATTGTTCTTTTCACAATTATCCGACTAAAGTGTTTTCTGTACAATAGAGAAGAAAAAATTATGGGTGCTCAATGTAAATAATGTAAAGAAATGAGAATAGCTTAAGGATTTGAAAAAAATCAATTTATGTGTGCCACACCATGTGTCTTGAATTCATTTTTTGTTTTTAAAATGATAATCGATATCTAAAGTATTGAAGGTAAGACTTTTGAAAGACAGTTTGAAGACTTTACCGCTTTGCTAATGATTTCAATATGGAGTCATATTTCTATTCGTGTGATATGTTTTTGAAATAAACATTGAATAGTTACTTTTTTAAAAGAAGTATTTGTAGATAAGTGTAAATATGAAAAAAGAGAATTAGACATGAACTTCATGTTACAAATATAAATATAATTTTGGAATATTAACAATATAAATTTCATTAGTTTGAAGTATTTAGCTAAATGACATTCAAAATCAAAGCAAAAATGTATTTAAGAGCTTAATGTAATAAAAGTAAAGAAATAATAAAAGCTTAGGAATTTTCAAAAATGGACATTTGTTTAGAGTGCCACAACATATCTTACATGGTTATATTTTGAATTATATGATAGATAATGGATAAATACTTAGTTATGTGGTAGATATATTATAAATAAAGTCTTTTCTTATAACTGATAAGAGATAGTTGATAGATGTATATTTAGTTATGTGGTAGATGTAATATAAATAAAATCTTTTCTTATGATAGATAAATAGATAGTGGATAGATTATATTTAGTTAAGTGGTATATATATTATTAAAAAATCTTTTCTTAGATAATTTTTAAAGAACTTTTGGGCCTGTTTAGCCTAAAAACGAACACTGTCAATTTATTTTCAATATTTATTTCAAATGATGGGAAAGAGAAAAATGAGTTAGGAATCCTAATTATTATGACAAAAGAGAGATAGAGAAGGAAGAAGATAACTTTTATATTTCCCAAATGGTGAAAATCAAGAAAAATTCATTTTCAAATTTATACGTTATGATAATTTCCCAACTTGGCTGTTTTCCGTGCCTTCTCTCACGTGTATTATGAAATACACGTTGAAAACATAAAACACAAAACTTGTTTTCAAAGCAAAAGGCCATTGATTTTGAAATATGTGGCTATAAGATTTCTAATGCAGAAGGAATAAAAGTGAAAAATATTCAATAGTTCAATGTAAAAATATTCAGCAGCTCAATGTTATATTTTTTTTCAGCAGCTAACGAAATTTGAAATAAATTATGTTTATACATTATAGTGCCATGGAAGATTGAGTATGTATGCATGCACGCACGTATGCATGTACGTATTATGAGAAACAATAGAAATTATAAGGTTAAAGAAACTTTATTGTAAATACATTCTACTAATCAAAATTTGATACAAAAAATATGAGTAAAATTATTTAAAACCTCAATGTAAAATAATAAAGAAATAAGAACACACTAGAGAATTTGAAATTTGCACACGCGCGCATGCGTTTGCGCACGCACGCGCACGCACACGCACACACACATATATATGAGTTCTTATTTAGCGCCATTTGTAGCCCTCTGATATCCACCACATATTTATGTTTAAATATTTTCTCTTTTCATATCCATCATATATTTGTATTAAAATATTAAGATTTTTTTCTCTCCTGTCACATGAACTGAATATTTAAATAAAAACATTTCGTGCATATCGGGGGGTTATATGATAGTGCCAAATAAGGGGGGCTATGTGATGGTGAATTATATGACAAAACATGTTCACCGATTTTCTTGGCAGAGGTATGTAGAAATGCCTTGTTTTTATTTGGTACTTTTGACTTTAAAGGTGATAACGTATTTGTAAAAACTTGGAATATCTCCATTGTTTGGCAGTTTATCCTATTAATGTATTTAATTTTGTACGCTTTAATCTTCCACATTCATGGCCTGGTCCAATTGCGGTTCAAATTGCAAATCATAAAGTTTAAATTTTAGATGTAAACAAAATTTAAATTGTTGATCATATACTGTTTATGTGTTTTCTTACACTTTATAATTACCAATTATCAAATGTGAAATCACTATCATTTTTCATTTCATACTAATAATTTATATTTTTTAAATTGATTTAGATGCTTGAAATTTCACACCTTTATCCCTATTTTTTTTCACTTCCATTCTTCCATTTGAGAACAATCGAATTTACATGTAGATACAATCTTAAAAGACTGGAACGGAAGCAAAATATGTAGGATAAGGGATAGGGAAACACAATTCAAAATAAAGTTATTAAAGACACGACGAGAACTTGTTGTAATAAAAATATCATTTTACTAATAGTGTTATAATTTTATGTAATTTTGAATGCTGCAACATTCTTTGGTATTATAAAACTATAATATTATTATTGAGATATTACAAAAGAAAATAATACTTACAAGATTAGTTGCAGGCTTCTTTAAGATATTTTTATTTATATTCATTAGACATTATAACTTATTGTTTTTTACTCTGATATTTCTATTGAGTAATATATAAAATTCAATTTATACAGGTTAGCGTTCTTTTCGAGTTTAATAATAAATATTTCCGTGAAAAAGCAATACATGAAAAATGAACTATCAACTATTTAAGATAAATTTACATTATAGTTTTAATTTATTATGTTTATAGGAATTTTGAATTTCCTTCATAAATAAATGCTCTCGTTCAATATTTTAATAAATTTTGTTGATAAGTTTTGACTTTCTTAAAAACATGTATTCCCATCAAGTTAGATTTTAAAAAAGTTCCATCAAGTTAGCAATGTGTTTCCGTCACGTTTTGAAGTAAAAAAAAATGTCGAATCATGATTTTTACAGAAATATCGATCGCATAAAATATTTTGGCTACTAAGGATTCAAATCAATATCTTTATACTCAATATTTTCGCTTTAGATCAAATGAAGTTTCTCAATTGCGATTTGATGGTTTTGCTATGTTGTTTGTTTCATTTTAGAGAGTTCTTGAGGTATTGAGATCCAATCTGCTCTTTAACGGCTATTGATTATATCTCTAATTGTAGTTCTGCCCCATGGGCGTTGATCTTGCCGGAAGAGAGGTGGCTGGATTTTGGATTTGCCTCTGGATTTTCTTTGCTGGATTCCTATGGTGATTTCTGACCAATTGAAAACCATTATTTTCTTGATCAGGGAGCTTATCGTTTTGATTTAGAAAGAAAATAAGATGAGGAGATGTCAGAGAATTAATGAAAGGGATTGAAGAGCCATTTGAATTTTGATAAGGAATTTCAACAAAGATAGGGTTGTTTTTGATGCTCATGGCAGCCATCACTACTAGAAAAGGCAATTATTTCGACAACATCAAGAGAAGGCTTCTGACGGCCAATTTCTGACGGCTTCCGATGGACCATCGACAGCTATCGAAAATTTGCGAATTACAGGGCTCAACCGAGCATTTTTCTTCCTCATTTGCAGCACGCAGTTTTTTAACACACAATCCCCAAAACTCTCCTTTAAGCTTCCAATCACCAATTTCGAGCTTTCGGATCCTCCCAGCTGTATAATCAATGCCTATTGCTCTCTAACTCAGGTATAATCTCTTATTTTCGCCAAAAATCTAATTTTTACCCTAAATCTACATTTCCATTAGTTGCTAAATTAGGGATAATTGGTGATTGCAACTGTTTCCAATAGCGTAATAATGATTTATAGCATCCTATGGTATACGCATTTCATATGTTATCGTGAAATTGTAAAAAGTACGTATAATGTGTGATTGTGTGTGTATTCATAAACCATTGTATATGCGTTGTTTCTACCATTGTATTGTGTTAGTTGGAATAAGACATGAGTCGTGTAACATCTTGACTTGTGCAACAATAATGAATGCACGAGTCTAAAAGAAATTTGACAATATTGGAAAATAACAAAAATACTAAAGTAGCTTTGTTCGATGAAATACGCGGAACAAATGTACTAAATTAATATTTTTTGAAATGTATAAAATTAGTAAATATATATTCTTTTTTATAAAATACTTTTTTTTCCGTCCCTTAGAGAGTTTTTGACCTCATCCGACGGGTGTTGTATATGACCGTTATATAAATAGTTGTTTTTATCGCAAAACGGTCATTTATATTTATCTGTTACAATGCTTGTTGGACTAGTCCCTACGTTGGACAAGTTATACAGTAAACAATTACAATTCGTACATTATTTCGTTTTGAACGGTTCACAAAATTTCACCATCGCTTTTCTTTTTTGTTTCTACGTACACGCATTTGTATACAATGCATAAAACAAAAGGGTAGTGCTGCCGAAATTATGTTGAGTCGTTTAAAACGAAATAATATAAGAAATATAGATGTTTATTGTATTAATGGGAAGTAGGATGACTGGCTAGAAAAAAAGATAACTATAAACCAACAGTTCTATGTTATATTCTTAAGTGGGGTAAAATTGACGCGTATAAGTTTTTGTATCGATACATTAAAAATAAAAAGTATAGAACATATGACCAATATTTATTTTTGAATTTGTCACGTATTTTTTCAAATAGTAAAAATGATCTATTATTTTGTTGATCGGAGGAGTTTGATGTATCAAAGAAGGGGGTTCAGAGGCTCAATAAAAGAGGACTTTTATAACAGTATAAACGTATTTGTTGAAAAGTAATAACAAAAACGATGCAGATAATTCGTTGTCCTTATAGTAGGTCTAGACATTTGAAGTATTTATTACCCGATATTGTGAAAGTCCATTTGTGCAAAAATGGTTTTGTGCCGGAGTATTATGTTGGGATCATCATGGAGAAGTTGTGTAGCAAATACTTATGCATAGTCTGAATTATACATTGCTGGTAATGTAATTGATACGACAAACCATGTAGAAAATATGGTTGAAGATGCAACACATCAGTGTTCCCTACTGTTGAAGTTGACGACGATGAAAATGTTGAAGAGCCAAATATTGAAGCAAATTATTTTTATGATTTACTGGATGCTGCTAAAAAACCCCTTTGGGATGGTTGTAAAAGCGACACCCAGCTATCGGTAACTTTAAAATACATTGTAGTGAAGTCAAAATACAACATCACCAAAGCAGGATTTACAACCATTGTACAAGCCGCCGAAAGACATATGCCGCCCGATAATTTAATGTGCGAATATTACTATGAAGTTAAAACTTATGTCGGCTTTTGGTTTACCTTATCAGAAAATAGATACATGTTTAAATGGCTGCATGTTTTTTGGAAAGAAGACATAAATCTTAGGAATTGTAAAATATGTAATAAAGAAAGATACAAACCAAGAAAAAAGAAGAGAAAGGAATTTCCGTACAACTGTGCAGTTAAAGCGCTCGGTAGATTCAAAGCGATGGAGGTGCAAAAAGTTATCGAGGGGATACAGCGAGGATATAGCGGGATATAGCGGATGACTCTAAAATAGCATATAAAACTCGTACTTAATGTTTTTAAAAATATATAAATGGTAATTAAATGAAAAATTATCATTCAATTGAATTATAATTAATACATAAATAATTTTAAACAAAAAACATATGCGAATATACTTTAAATAAACGTAAAACCGTTATATAACATAATTGAATTTAGTAGAATATTAGAGTATTTTCATTTCTAAAAATATAAAATAAATTAGTTTCATAATTTTTTAATGTATAAATGCAATTTTTTAATTCATTTTATTAAAGAAGACATAGCGGAAATAGAAAAATATAGCGGGAATGACGGAATATAGCGGAAATAGCGGGGATTAAAGCGGAAGGGCTATATTTTAGGGCTATATGGAAAAATCTTAGCGGTGGAAATCCGCTATGATATATAGCGAGGTTATAGCGGGGTAATAGCGGGGCATTAACTGCACAGCCATACAAGCACATACATTACTTACCCATCACTACTAGGCTTCAAAGATTGTACGCATCTTCTGTAACTGCATCTCATATGAGATGGCATAGTGTGAGAATGGAGGAAGAGGATACGTTGATAGATCTAGCTGATGGAGAAGCATGGAACCATTTCGACAAAACTTATCTCAATTTTACAGCGGGGAGTCGTAATGTTTGACTTGGATTACGTACGGATGGATTTTCACCATTTTCTCAATTTGGTGCTAAATATTCATCTTGGACCATTACCATCACACCTTATAATTTACCTTTTGGATGTGTATGAAAACGCAATATATGTTTCTTATTGTTTGCGTTCCTGACCTTGACGATCCGACACAATGAATCGATATTTATTTACGACAGCTGATTGAGGAGTTAAAAACACTTTGGAATGGAGTACAAACATATGACGTTTCAAAAAAATATATCGTATGTTTGCTTCTTCATTGTGAACTACAAGCGATTTTCCTACCTATATAATGCTTTTAGGATGGAGTAGATCCGGTCGTATAGCATGTCCATATTGTATGGAAGAAACATGAGCGTTTTCATTACCGAATGTTAAGAAAATTTCATGGTTTGACTGTCATCGATGTTTTCTCCATGTCAATGATCACTTCAGAGGAGATAAGAAATTTTTTTTAGCCAATAGAGTAGAAACCAGATAACCACCAACGATATGGTCAAGCAAAGACATATATGAACTTATAAGGGACTATCCAAAGATATTTGAAACTGGAATACAAATAGAAATTGAAGGCAAATCGACTATTCATAATTGGTGCAAGCAGAGTATATTTTGGGGGTTGCTTTATTGGAAACATCTTCTGCTTTGTAAAAATATTAATGTGATAATGGGTTCTAAAAAAGAAAATAAGTTGAAAAATCATGCGTAAACTATGACTTCTCCTATTCGTAGTCCGCACCACCTATTTGTGTAATTTAAATATAAATCCCTTTTTCATTGTATACGTAAAGGTTGAATAGAATGTAAAGGGTTTAAATTATAAGTTTTATAAGTTGATTCTACTATATTAATATAAAACAAGTTTGTTTATAAATTCTATTTATTTATATAAGTCTATTGTTGGGCTAAGGATATCCACTGTAGATTAGTGTATGTAGTCGGACTTGAATAAATATGAAGTTTTGACATTTAAAACGATTATCGTAGGACCCAAAAATCTTCGCATGCAAAGAAATATTTAGTTATCCTAATTTACATACGTATATTTTTTTCCGAAAATGAGTTCTTTATTAATGACATATAAGAACCAAATAGAAAGCTCACCTCCTTATAAAACCTTATCAGAGTAGCAAGAAAAAAGAGTGCGACAACTTCTATTATACAACTCATGTACAGTAATGAGTAATAACATAGGAAAAATACATCAAAATAACCAAAAAAAGAGAAAAAATCGGCCCAAATTGCTGCGAACTCCTCATCTACCTGACTTCAATTCAACTCAAACTGACCAAAGTAAACAAATAAACCAAGTGGACAGCCTCAATAACCTTAGATCTACCAGTTCAATCCCTCACCTTCTTAATGCTGCTTGCTCTTCTCTACTAGCTCGTTTATAACATCTATGAAATTGCAAAAGAACATCAATCTCCACAAGTTTAAATTGCTGGTTTGGGGAACACATCTTCCTCTTCACGCGCCTTCGATTTTACTCCAGCCACAAATGGTGCGTCAACATCGTTGTAGCTATGAGAGATAGGTCATGTGATGCTGAAGCGGTTGAGAATCGGTTGGCAAGGAAAGAAACTCTCTTCTAAAAGGTGCAGCTAGACTCCAAAGGCAAATTAAGCTTCTCTGTCATCAGTTTCCAAAAATAAGTGCCACATTCACAAGTCAAGAATAAGCAATTGTGATTTTCATTCTCACACTTATACAATTCTAAGATCACATCTATGTCCAAAACCCAATTAGATAGCCTATCTGATGTAGGTAGCCTTTCCAGATTGGTTGTATAAGCCTTATATGCATACTTTCGTGCCATAGTTTACAAATTTGTTTAAAATGTGTGTTAGTTGTGGAATGTTGCCTAACACTATCCCATACTTTTGTGAATTTGAAATTGTATCCCTACAATATCAGCCACTCATCTATGTCCTGAGAAGAAGATAATTTTACTTGATTAGTAGCTGAAGCTACCTCTCTAATATTTGGTTGCAAATATGGCTACAGGCTGTTATCTCTAATAATATGACTGATCGATAGTCAGCACTTCTACACAATACACTCTACTCAACCTGAGAAGATCTATCAATGAATTATGGTTGATCCCTGGATCAAACTACAGAGAGGTGTCTTCCCCATTCGCCACACTCTATTCATAATCTTGCATGATATATCACGTTGACGAAGAATAGCATTCATAGTCCTAGATTTGTTATTGTTAATAAGCATCACCTAAAAATTTGTTTTTGTCAAATATTTAGGCTTCATTCATCTGCTCCGCAAGAAAATTTTATTAAGGAAAGTCAACCGCAATTTGATTCTGTTGTTTGTCTAGTATACCAAAACAGAGAATAACCAATTATAAACTCGTCTTACAAGTTTATTAATCAGATTTCCACTACTCTGGAAGCCTGTATTAGCTAATTTAAGCAATAGGTATGTCGTAATTAAATTACAATCACAAACTAACAACTATAGTAATAATAAATATAGTGATAGATCAAACGTTATACTATTTAAAGAAATAGTACAACGTAGAAACGAAAAAGATATATATAATTAAATATATAAATCAATTATAAACCTAACCAGTTGAAGAAGGAAATTCCGTCTGAGGCTTGTGTAACAATTTGCTTAAGACTTTATTTAAAGTCTCCCAAGATACAACAGACGTAATCTGCACGAGATTGTAATGAGTATGTCAACTCTGTGATATATTGTATAGAGCAGTAGAGAAGAAGAAGCAGAAGCAGAAGAAAATAGAATTGGAATTGAATGAGAATGTGATCAGTATTCTCTCCTATTTATAGTTTCGTCCTCACCCCTTCGAATAGTCGCGTCCGCCTGACGGGTGCACCCGTTACCTTGCATTGCTGCTTTCGTTAACTGGCCGCACCTGTTCGCTACTGGTTCTGCGTTCGCATCCGTTGCTGCCATAAGTCGCATCCGTTCGCGTCTAAAGGGTCGCACCCGCATCCGTCTGCTAATGGATGCGTCTGTTTGCCAAAAATTCCATGCCGGCTTCAGAAGTCGCACCAACTCAGTCAAGCCGCGTCCGGTTCTGAACAGATTCACACCTGTTCATATAGCCTGCAACTGTTAGAAAACCCGGCCCAGTTTTGCAGTAAAAATAGGATCATTTAGACCCAAACCCGACCCCGGCGCGGTTCGGTTCGGTCGGATGGATGGCGGCACGCGCGCGCGTGTAGTGGTGATGCATGATCTCTCTCCTCACAACAAAGCAAACATTTGGGTGCCCCAAGGCCCAAACCCCTTCATTGCAAAGCTATTAATATACTAGAATAGCTTTGCAATTTTGGCGACGTGGGACAATGTTGTTTTCATTCATTTAGGAATTCCAACAATCCCCCACATGAATGGTAATATACATATCCCCCACACAAAGTGAAATATCACAGATTACATATGGAATAATGCTTTATCGCGAATAAGTAGATATTTCACTTTGAACTTTCCCTAGTTAAAACTTATCGGATCTACTTCGTGAATTATTTCATCTTGAACTGTCGGCCTTTATTGTATATCCAGACAATAAGCTTTACGAAGCATTGATTCCCTTCTCATCCAATCTCTTAGTTGTGTTCATTTTGGTCCTGAACAATTTTTGGTTCAACGAGCGTTTTTATAGAATAAAAGCCTTTAATATTTCATAGAGCCGACCCTGCTCACACTAACATAGGTGATCGCGATCATTAAGAGTATCTTACATATACCCCACTTGTTATATTCAATGTATGGTCATCATTAAAAAACATAGTTTTAACCTTTAAATACTTCTGTAGGTATGCATTTATATTGTGCACCATAGGAATGGAGTTGGACTATGTCCAAGGAAATGCATTACGTCTTCAGTTACTAAGAACTGGTTTGCCTATTGATCTTAGTCCGTGGGATCTCCAGTCGCTAGGATAGGTTTCCGTATAAGATAACTCATGGTGGTTTAGGCTTTTAAACCCATTCCCTTCGATGCGCAGTCAATTTTCTCTCTTGATAAACCTTTAGTAAATGCATCCGCTAGGATATCACTTATTCTCACATAATTTATGGAAATAGTTCCATTTGAGAGTAACTGCCTAACTGTGTTATGGCGTCGACGAATATGTCTTGACTTTCTATTATACACAAAGTTGTGCACTCTACTTAGCGCAGCTTGGTATTCACACTGTATGCATATGGCCGGTACAGGTTTAGGCCAAAATGGAGTATCTTCTAAAAAGTGAGAAAGTCATTCTACTTCTTCGCCTGCTTTATCTAAAGCAATGAACTCTGCTTCCATTGTGGATCGAGCTATGCATGTTTGTTTAGTAGATTTTCATGACACTGCTGCCCTTGCTAAGGTAAGTACATAACCACTCGTTGATTTTGATTCCTCTAAATCAGTAATCCAGTTTGCATCACTATATCCTTCAAAGACCGTATGATATTTTCCATAATGTAATGAATAGTTTGTGGTATTTTTTAAATATCCAAGCACTCTCAGTAGTGCTTTCCAGTGTTCCTTTCCAGGATTGCTTGTATACATGCTCAGTCTACTTACTACCTAAGCTATGTCTGGTCTTGTGCAATTCATGAGATACATGAAACATCCTATTATACGAGAGTATTCCAGTTGCATTACCCTCTCATTAGTGTTTTTATGCAGTACTTCTAATGGATTAAAAGGTGTTCTTACTCCTTTAATTTCAAAATTTTGGAAATTTTCAATCACTTTGTCTACGTAGTGTGACTGAGATAATTCAATTCCATTAGGTGTTCTTATTATTTTGATTCCCAAAATAACGTATGCAACTCTTAAGTATCTCATATCGAAATTGCTAATTAACATCTTCTTTATGGTCTCTATTACCTGAGTATTTGGAACAAATATTAATATATCGTCTACATATAAACAAATCATCACATATGATTGTCCAATTTGTTTATAGTAAACACACTTATCGCATTCATTTATACGAAAACCATTTCTCATCATGACACTATCAAATTTTTCATGCCCTTTTTTTGGAGCTTGTTTTAGTCCGTATAATGATTTTACTAATCTACAGACTTTGTTTTCATTTCCTTTGGAAACCTTCAAGTTGCTCCATGTAGATCTCGGATCTCCTCATCAAGATCTCCATTTTAGAATGTTGTCATTACATCCATTTGATGAATTTCTAGATTATAGATCGATGCAATTACTATTAGCATTCTTATAGAGGTTATTCGTGTTACCGATGAATATGTATCAAAGAAGTCTACTCCTTCTTTTCGACGATATCTTTTGGCTACTTATCTGGTTTTATACTTGTGGATAGAGTCATTCGCTTTCATTTTCTTCTTGAAAATCCATTTACAGCCAATAGGTTTTATTCCAGGTGGAATGTCGACAATTTCCCAAGCTTTATTACATAGATTGAATCAATTTCACTTTGGATTGCTTCCTTTCAACATGAAGATTCAGAAGATGACATCGCTTCCTTGTACGTTTGAGGTTCGTGTTCTAACACATATGTGAAAAAATCCGAACCAAATGTCTTGGAAGTCCTAGCCCTTATGCTTCTTCTTGGTTTAACTTCCTCAATTTCATGATGAGTTTCATCTTCGTGTAAATCACTTGATTCTTCTCTTGTCCTTTTAGGGACATTATTCCCTTCATTTCTTTTGTGCAGAAACACGTCTTCAAAGAATGAGGCATCTCAAGATTCCATGATCATATTTACATGAATATCAGCTATATCAAACTTGAATACCAAAAATCTGTAGGCACTACTATTTTGGGCTGGCCCTAAATAGTAACAATCTACTGTTTTTTGTCCCGGTTTGACTTTCTTGGGAGGCGGAACTGGAACTTTTGCCAAGCACCTCCACACTTTGGGGTATTTAAAACTTGGTTTGTGTCCTTTCCATAACTCATATGCAATTGTTCCTGTTTTATTGTGAGGGACTTTGTTTAATACGTGATTAGACATATTTAAGGCTTCCTCCCACAAGTTCGTCGGTAGACCAGAGGTTAAAAGCATGACATTAATCATGTCTCTTAACATTCTGTTCTTCCTCTCGGCTACACCATTTTGTTGTGGTGAATATGGAGCTGTTGTTTGATGAATTATACCATTTTCGACAAACAGCTATTCAAATGGTGATTCATATTCTCCATCTCGATCAGATCTCAATATCTTGATCTTTTTATTTAACTGATTTTCTACCTCAGCTTTGTACTTCATAAACGATGTAATTGCTTCATCCTTACTTTTTAAAAATATACATAGCAAAATCGTGTATAGTCATCAATAAAATAAATAAAGTACTTTTTCCCATCTCTTGTAGGTAATGATTTAAAATCACATAAATCTATATGAACCAAACCTAGTGGTTCGGTGCTTCTATCAACAGATTGAAATGGTTTTTTAACCATTTTTTCTTCTATACATGTCTCACATTTGTTGTTCTTATCCACCTGGAATTTCAGAATTAATCACAAGTTTGATAATATTTTCATTTTTCGAAAATTTATGTGTCCCAATCTATCATGCCATAGTAAAATTTTATGCTCAAGCAAGTAAGAAACTTCAATTTTATCAATAGCACAATCAGAATACATAGTTTTATTGCCGATAACGGCTACATTTGCCTTAAATAGGCCATCACATAAATATCCCCTTCCGATGTATATTCCAGCTTTGGATAGAACCATTTTGTCTGACTCGAACACCATTTTGAATCCTTTCTTTGATGGTACTGCACCAGAGATGAGATTCTTACGTATATCTGGAACGTGTAGCACGTCGTTCAACTTGAAAGTTTTTCTAGAAGTAAACTTGAGGATTACTATGCCACTGCTTTCGAACATGGATACTGCAGAATTACCCATATAGAGTGTTTCTTCATAATCGAATTTCTGGTATGTACAAAACATGGATTTGTCAGAGCAGACATGAGAAGCAACGCCTGTGTCTACCCACCATTGGTTCGGATTCTAAACCATATTGCATTTAGATACAACTGCCGAGAAGTTGGACTCGTCTACTTCCATGTTGTCTACTATATTTGCCTCTGAGTTGCGTTCTTTCTTGTGTCTGCAATCTCTAGCGGCGTGTCCAACCTTTCTAGAAACCCAACAGTCGCCATTAAACTTTTTGGTTCGTTTGTTGTCTTTTGGTTTGTTGTCTGGGGCTTTCCTTTTCTTCTGGAAATTATTTTTTTTGTTTTTGGTCTTTGAACCTTCAGCCACAAATGCCTCCTTGCTTGGTTTTGTAATTCCACGGTTATCTGCCTCAAATTTCAGTTGGACAATGAGATCCTATAAAGAGATTTACTTCTTCTTATGCTTTAGATAGTTGCGGTAATCTCTCCATGACGGCGGTAGTTTTCCCATGATGGCTTCAACCAAAAACGATTCTCCAACCTTATGACCTTCCGCTACGAGTTCATGAATGATGATTTGCAGTTCATGCAGTTGAGCAGTCATCGGTTTGGAGTCAACCATCTTGTAGTCCATGAATTTGTCTACAATGAATTTCTTAAGACTGATGTTCTTCATCTTATACTTCGCGGCAAGTGCATTATAGAGTGCTTTTTCTATCTTTAGAGGCTGATATACTTTGTATAGCACTTTGTTGAGGCAATTCAGAATATAGTTTCTGCATAGCAATTCGGAATGCTTCCACATATCAACGTTTGATTCCTTGCCTGGTGCAGGAATTGGTTCCTCCTCCTCGAGATACCGTTGCAGACCGAGTATGGTGAGATAAAATAACATCTGACTCTGCAATGTTAGAAAGTCGTCACCATCTACTTTAAAAGGATTGGGCCTGTTGTATGTAGTAGCCTTTGTTGAGAGCTCTACTGTTGCCATCTCTGTTTTAGTTAAAACAGGAAAGTCTTAAGATGTTATTTGTTAAGTATACCAAAACAGTGAATAACCAATTATAAACTCGTCTCACAAGTTTATTAATCAGATTTGCACTACTCTGGAAGTCTTATTAGCTAATTTAAGCAATACGTATGTCGTAATTAAATTACAACCAAAACTAACAATTATAGTAATAATCACTATAGCGATAGATCAAACGTTATACTATTTAAAGAACTAATACAACGTAGAAATGAAAAGGATATATATAATTAAATATATAAATCAATTATAAACCTATCCGTTGAAGAAGGAAATTCCGTCTGAGGCTTGTCGTAACAATTTCCTTAAGACTTTATTTAAAGTCTCGCAAGATACAACAGACGTAATTTGCAAGAGATTGTAATGAGTATGTCAACTCTGTGATATATTGTATAGAGAAGTAGAGAAGAAGAAGCAGAAGAAATTAGAATTGGAATTGGAATTGAATGAGAATGTGATCGGTATTCTCTTCTATTTATAATTTCGTCTGCACCCCTACGAACAGTCGCGTCCGCCTGACGCGTCGCACCCGTTGCCTTTCATTGCTACTGTTCGTTAATAGGCTGTACCCGTTCGCTACTGGTTCTGCGTTCGCACCCGCTGTTGCCATAAGTCGCATCCATTTGCGTCTAACGGGTCGCACCCACATCCGTCTGCTAATGGATGCGTTTGTTCACCAAAAATCCCATGCTCGCTTCAGAAGTCGCACCTCCTCAGTCAATCCGCGTCCGCTTCTGAACGGATTCACACCTGTTCGTATAGCCTGCAACTATTAGAAAACCCAATCTAGTTTTGCAGTAAAAATAGGATCATTTAGACCCAAACCAAAAACGAACCCAAGCCCGAGCCCGACCTGGTTCGGTTCGGTCGGACGGACAGCGGCGGCGGCGCGCGCGCGTGTGGTGGTGATGCATGATCTCCCTCCTCATAAGAAGCAAACATTTGAGTGCCCCAAGACCCTAACCCCTTCATTACAAAGCTATTAATATACTAGAATAGCTTTGCAATTTTGGCAATGTGGGACTATGTTGTTTTCATTCATTTAGGAATTCCAACAGATTCTTGATGTTGAGTCTAGATTTGAGAACTTACGTAAACCATCCCCTCCTTCCAATTTAGGTTTGCATAGGATATCCCATGATATTCTATGTAATTTCCTACTCCAAAAATAATCAACACACATTTGATCCACTTTCGAAAATGTAGAGGTGGCAATACATTCATATGTAAGCTCAATAATCAATGCAGAAAACCCCATACGATAGAGCATATGGCACACAAATTCACGATTAACTATGTCATAAGCCTTCTGTAGCTCGAATTTAATACACATCTTTCCTTTTCCTTTCTTAGAGAAATCCCAAACTAGCTCATGAGCAAGTAGAACATTTTCCCCAATATTTCTGCTTGGAATAAATAAGGATTGGTATTTTATGCAATTACGAAAGGCAGAAAATCCTTAATTCTGTGACATAAAACTTTAGCACCAATTTTATATGGAACGTTAGAACACGAAATAAGTTTATAATCAAAAATATTATGAGGCTTATTTTTTTTGGGATCAAAGTGCTAAAATTATAATTTAACCCTTTGGCAGTTTTCTCGTATTGAAAATATCTGGCATGGTTGCCTTTAAATCTTGTTGTAGGAGGTCCCATTGAAATTTTTAGAATTTTGAGGTGAAACCGTTTGGGTTTGGGATCTTTGAATCATTAGTAGAGAATAAATCATCCTTAATTTCATCTACAAACATGGGAGAAACTAAGTACTCTTTACCTCTCTCATTTATTCACATTCTAGGTTGAATTTCTGGATACAATAAATTTGTATTTCCATTGAAAAGTGCTTGATAAAATGTAATAGCTTGGTCTTTAATAGTTGTCTTATCACAAACATAGTTTCCATGTGAATCCAACAAATCTTGTATTTAATCTTTATGTCGTCGTATATACATTTTAGCATAGAATTTTTTTTCGTATTTGCATCCTCGTGCGATTGCTATAGTATTTTGCTTTGATGTTTAAAAAACTATTGTTGTTTGTGCATATGATTATTAAACTCTAGGCTTTTAGTGTACATGGTATCAAAAAGAATATCAAGTTCCAGATTTTGATCACTCTGATAGAAAGCCACATTAAATTCTTCTGACTATCTATTTATAGAATTTCCTTTAGCTCTCGACTAGTTGCATGCTTTAAGTTTACATTTAATTGTCTGTAATTTGTGAATGAATTTGTAGCTCACCGTCCCCCATGTTTCAACTGTGTACTCTTCCATAACACACTTGGTAGCCATATGCGTAGCACCAGTTGTTGACATACCTGAATGGAACACCCTTTTTCATTTTTTTTCTTCTCGCTAAAGCTAATTATAATAGGAGCATGGTCGCTAATGGTCGTGGTCGCTAATAGTTGCTAATTGTCCAAACACTATTATGGTAAGACTTGAGATTTTCAATTAGCAGACATTGTTGTTCTGCCCCCTCCTTCTCATTACAACACATAGATTAGGGGAAACAATGCCAATTTAGAGGGTAAAGGCAGAGGCAAGGACTCGTGGCAGCTATCATCTATTTATGTTTTTGATATATTTTGACGTACCCATTTTCAGATATGATGTTGTTATTTTAAAATATTGTGTTTGGATATTTGAGATGATATGTTATATACTTTGAGATTTGAATTTCTATGAAATGGTCACTTATTTATCTTTTCTGCTGTGAGACTCTGATATATAGATAGATAGCTCTATAAATTATTCATTGTAATAGTTTTACTGACCAACAGCCAGCCTTGGAATGGGTCTAAGGTTTGATCAGCTTTTGTTGGGTCGAAAATTAGGCTCTTTTCGATGTGGGATGTTACATTGGTATTAGAGCTTAGGTTACCTGATCATTGAAAACATGTATATGTATAAATGCGGACTTGTAATTATTGAAAGTATTTTTCAAAACTCTAATACACACACACACACACACTTATTCGAACATAAACAAACACAATAGGCAAATCTTTTACTTAAGCAAATAATACTTCCTTAGGAAGTTGTAACTAAAAGTTTAAACCTAAAGATAGTTGATTATATACGAAAAATATTCCTTTAAGGCTAGAAACCCCTGCATCCAAGAAACACCAATAATTAGGGGGATGGCTGAATGGTTCAAACAATACCTGAGGCATGTAGGGCATGTCCATATTCCTCAATAACCCGCACTAGTGGCATCAGTTGCTCCATGCACTTAAGCAGCACCCTACCTTGTAAACTTCCCCTAGATATGTAGAAACTTCCAAAATATCGAAGGAAGGTTGTATATGGGAGCTGAAGGTTTCATGGAGACGAGGGCTTAGATTAATGATTGTGAATATATATTTCAGGAGCTCGCATGGGAATAGCAGATGAAGAGGCGGATGGTTGCATGGTATCTAAAAGGAGAGGGCCAAGATCGATGGACTATAGTGGCTCAGGAGAATATTGGGGAAGGAATCACTTGGGCTGAATTTTGAACTTGCTTTGAGTCGCGATTCATATCAAGACCTGAAGTAAGTTTGTAACTAGAGAAGTTTATACAAATTAGACAGTGAAACTCCACACTGAAGGAGTATATCATAAGTTCATGGAATTAGCTAAGTTTGGACTAAATTTGATCGATTCCCTTATAACAAGGCTACGAAGTTCGTCAAGCTTTGAATTCCCTACTTTGTGAGCTGCTTTTGGCCCACCTACCTACGGGCCCCACTTATGAGATGATAGTTAGAATGACTTTTCTTTAGATTGTTGGCTTTGAGGGGAAGGAGAAGGTGAAAGAGAAGGTTAGAAAACCACAAAATTAAGGTGAAGCTAATAAGGGGGGATTTTTGGCGAGCTAGAAGGCCAAATGAAATATGAAGAAAGATGGTGTGCGGCATGCCAGACATGTTAGAAGAAAGGACATGTTGCTAAGGATTGTAGGGTGAGTTTGATGAGGGAGGAGTTCAAAGAAAAATGCCACCACTACCATGTGGAGGAATGCTAGAAGAATCAATGTCTAAAGATAGCTAAGCAGGGATAGTGGGCAAGCTTATACCATTGAGGATGTACCTATCTCGAGCGGACCTCCTCTTAGAGATCAAGGAAAAGCCACAATGGAAGGTACAACTGTTATTTTCGGGAATATTATAAGTACCTTTTTTGACTCAGGAGCATCACATTCATTCATAGCCGGAAATGAAGATAACTCTTTGAGTCTAAAAACCTAAGTTGCCACCGACCCAATACTCGTGTCAAATCCTATTAGGGGGTCGACACACCTTTCTTCAATTTTTAAATACCTAGCTAAGGGTATATATGTATGTATGTATATTCGATTTTACATGCAATGCATATGTTCTTGGTTTTGAGGGGTAAGGAATTATCCTTAAGATAGATTTGTTATCTTACTATGGGGCTATCTTAGACTGTGAATGGAGGATTATATGGTTAAGGAGTTGTAAGGGGTGATATATAAATGTTCGCTGTACATTCTAAAACTCACTTGAATTAAGCTATTTTTATTCACTGAACCTATCACAAGATAAACTCTTATCCATACTCGTAGTTCGAGAATTTCCTAATGTTTTTAAAGAAGTCACAGATCTTTCACCTTAAAGGGAGATTGAGTTTAGGATTGATTTGGAGAAGGACACTAGATATGTCATTCTACCATTAAGGCACATGACCCTAAAGAATGGCAAGAGTTGGATAAGCAGATTTCAGAGCTTTTGTTGAATGGATTTATTCTCCGAAGTACTTCTGAATAAGGAGCATCTGTTGTTTTTGCCACTAAGGCAGATGGCTCTCTAAAGCTATGCATTGACTATAGAGAACTCAATAGTCGACAAAGAAAAATATGTATACATTAATTAAGATAGACTATTTGTTTGATCAGCTTACTAGAGCCAAAATCTCTTCTTAGTTAGACTTAGCCACCAGATTTCATCAACGGAGGGTAGTTGAGGATGGCAAGCAGAAGACCACATTTTGCAATCCGGGTGGACTATATGAACGAGAAGTAATGCCTTTTGGGTTGACAAATGCCCTTGTGTACTCTATTGATTTGATGAGTGGGATCTTTAGAGAACAACTGAATAAGTTCGTCATAGTATTTATGGTTGATATTCTAGTATTTTCTAAAAGTGAAGGTTGGTTGAAATCACTTAAGTGAGATACCAGGGACTTTAAGAAGGCACCAACTTAAAGCCAAATTCTTCAAATGTCATATTTGAAAGAAGGAAGTGAGATTTCTTAATCATATATTCTTTGAGAAAGGATTGTCCGTGGATCCTTTTGCAAAAGTGGAATTTATTCATAACTAGAAGATTCCAACAAACACCATGGAAGGAAGGAGTTTTCTTAGGCTGGTAGGTTACTATAGAAAGTTCGTCAATGACTTTAACAAGATAGCAATCTTAATAACTTGCTTAACCAAGAAAAACCAATTTTTTGCATGGGACTAGAAATGCAGGGAAGCATTCGAGAAGCTGAAGGAGCTATTGACTAGTGCGCCAGTACTTACAATTCCTAATGAGATGAAGCCTTTCAACATTTACAATGATGCATGCAGTATAGGATTAGGAGTTTTTTCTATGCAAGATGGCAGAGTGATAGCCTATGCGAGTAGACATTTAAAGGATCATGAGAAGAGATACCCAACTCAAGGCTTGGAGTTGACACTATCATCTTTGCCTTAAAAATGTCCAGGCACTATCTTTTGGGAGAGAAGTTTGAGTTGTTCATCGACCACAAATCCTATAAATACCTATTTTTCCAAAGAGATTAGTATCTTAGCAACAGAGATGGATAGAGTTTATAGCATCATATGACTTTGATATACAATGAATCCCCGAAAAAAGGAACGCTATTGCCGAGGCCCTTAGCCGAAGACATGCTTATAACAAACTCGGTCAAGGTTAAAATATAATAAATATACTGAAATGAAGTTTCAGAATGTAATTTAGACTTTTGGAATTTTTGGGACTAAAATGGATAATGTTGATTTAAAATTCAATTTAGGATTTAAATTGTGTTTTATGAACCCAGTAGTCATTAAAAATTTATATTAGTGAAATAAATGATATTTATTAATTTTGGAATTATTCTAAGATATAAAACAATAATTTGAAAATTTGGCTTAAACTGTAAAACGGTATTTTAATAGAAAAAATTATTTTGGTTAAGAATGAAATAGCGAAAAAAATTATATCAACTTGAATGATTTTTATAAAATGTTTTACAACTTGAACGAATCATGAAAAAAGCCAAATCCTGTAATGACCCTTACTCGACCTTCGAAAATCGGCACCGAATACGTCACCCGTATTCAAATGCCGCAGATTCAAATGCCGAATCTGATTCGTCGGAGCTTATAACACATTAAGTATAACAACAAAGCGGAAGAAAATGAATAATACATTTGATATACAAAATTTGATACAATATCAGATACAACTGAATCTCAAAATACATAAGAGATACAAGAAATAACAGCGGAAAGAAACAACAGCAGAAGATAAAGCAAACTAGGCAACTACAGCGGAAAGATAAAGTCTTCAATGCCAAACTCCAAAAACTCCATCTCTAATCCAAAACTAGCTCGAACCCCTACTCAAGTTGTACTAAGCAAGGTCAGTCATCCAAAGACTGAAGAAGATTCCCAAAGACTGAAAGCTACCGAATCTACATCTACTATTTGCTTATTTAAAAAACCCAACTCTAGATTGCCTGTGTAGAAAATTGTGTGCACCCAGAGTTTAGAAAGGGAACAATAAAGTCCGGGTCAGTCATGAGACTGGTATGAGCAAACAAAAACAGGTTTATCCTTAAAAAAACAACAAATATTTTAAAAGTTGAAAACCGCAATGCTTTTTACAAAATGAAACTGCCATAAGGCCTCGTGCCACACACACAATGCAAGTGCACACTTGGAGGAGATTTCTCCTTCTGACAGTCAAAGATGCTTACTACGCAAAATCTTTTTGATTTATTATTAGTGCATAGTGCAGAAAACCTTTTGAAAGAATAATATTAATCTTAGCCAGCATAGACATTCGAACTATGCCTACTATAGCTACCATCTAAACAGTGGTGACCACCATAAGTAAATGGTAGGTTATACAACTAAAACCATACAAGGCACGTATTAGATGATTTCATTTCCAACAAATAGTCAGGCAAAGGAACTTCCCACACAAAATGGAATGCCTCTGGAGGGACGTCCCCGAGAACCTAACCAATCTCGGCTACACAAGGCCGGGTTACGCCTGCCCTGAGGTAACTACTGACACGAGTATGCCATCACCTGGTCGTTACCGACCTTTATCCGAGGGCCCTCAATCCAACAACCACATAGCAAAGTATCTGGGCTCCATACCATGATACCACTTTTAAAATAAACATAAGTAAATATTTGGGCTCCATACCATGATATCACTTTTTATCCAGAAGGAGATGGTCATACCCTCAGGGGGAGCTACCCCAACTGCCACGATTCCTATTTCGACCATTACCAGGTTGTGAGGCTCGACGAAGTCACGTCCACAAAGCTACGCTTTTTCATAAATCCATGCTTTGATCAACAAATGATCAGCAGCACTTCGTACGCCACATTACCAAATTCGGAATGTATCACTAGTAACCATCAACTGCATAACCTCTGAGCCCATACGTCTCAGAGAAGGGTGTTAAGCTAAGAGAACAAATACCCGCCACCAAACAGAAATGTATTTGATAGAAACTGTTTTTACATCTCAAAGTGTAATGTCAGACACATATCCATAAAAGTCTGTTCCGGGTTCAAACAGAACCGAAGGCACTTTAAAAGAAGCCCTTGCAAATCCAGGTATTCACAATCTCGATCGGACTTCCCATCACTTGGGGAATATCTATATCAATGCGACTCAGTGCAGAGACAGTCGACGGGTTGTCCTTTCGTTCTCGAAAATACCCGGTCTTCACCATCGGTCTTCAAATGTTATCCATATCATCGTATCATTATTCGGAATGGGTTGTGTGACACAAGGTCCTCTCCCGGCTAAACCGAATAATGAGCGCAATATTTAGAAAACATATATATATATATATATATATATATATATGGGATTTCAATTAAGTCACAACTTTAAAATCCAAAAACTTTTCTTTCAAATGGTTTAAACAAATTTCCATTTTCAAAACTTTAAACAAAAAGATTCAATTCACAAAGTTCACCCATTTTTCACAAAGGTCCATTCATAGATTTCAAAACAATTTCCATTTCAATTTGGATTAACTCATTCAATCTTTAAATCAAAGTTTTAATAGCTTTCAAACCCGTTTCCAATTCAAATCTTTTATATAAAAGATATGCCATTTAAAATCCTCTTCGATTTACAAGGTTTAATAATCTTTCACAAAGGTTCATTCATAGCTTTCAAAACAATTCACAATTTCATTTCAAAATTGAATCTTTTCAACCCAAATTGGAAATCCTTTCCTTACATGAAAGCCTTTATTATTTGAAAACAAATAGTTTTCGTTTCGGAAAAATACGATTTCATTTATACAAGTTAAAGTCTTTCAAACTTGGGTTAAATTCCCAAATCAATACTTTTTAAAATGGTTTAAACTCATATAAACACATTTATAACTTGAATAACCTTTTTTAAACCATAATTCCCAAATATAGAATTCAATTTAAAATATTGAATTCAACTTAAAATCAAATTATTTAAATTCCAAAACTTTATTAAGTTATTCAAAATATTTTTTTATTTTTGAAAACACCATTTATAAAAAGCTTTTCACTTTAAACCCGATCCATTTCCAAAATCATTTGGATTCAAAATTCAATTTTAAAACCATTTAAAAAATCTGTGACTTAACAAATTTCCTTGTGCAATCCATATTTGTCTGTGTATGGTGTAGTCCAGGGGTTTTACACAATATTGCAACAACATCAATCATCACAAATTCTATAATAACAATATAGATAGCAGTATAATCTTATAACGCTTATCGTCATTCATAGATTCACAGATAATTAAGTTACGTCACGAATGAATAAATTACATCACATATGAATAAATTACATCACAGTTTACAACACAAATCAGAATAATTCTTATCACAAAGCATCACATATGAGGAATATCAAACCATTCAAACATTCAATAGAATTCAAATATTCACAAGTAAGGTTACTTGATCATCTGACCAATTGAAACTAGATTAATCACTAATTCTGGTTAATTAACATTAATTAATTATAGTTTATGTTAATTAATTATCCTTTAATCATTTATTAATTAACCTTGAATCAATTAATTACCCTTAATTAATTAAGTAAATATCTTTTAATTATAAATTAATGAGCCTTTAATCAATTTAATAATTAATCTTAATTAATCTTTAATTAAGTAATTATTCTTAATTATGATTATCCTTTAATCACCTTCATTAATCAATTCTTCCTCAATCACTTTCATTAGTTAATAGTTCTTTAATTATTTAAAATTTCACCAATTAAAAGATAGCCATTTATCTGTATTATCATTATTTTCCTTATCATTTTGTTCTTATTTAATAATAATTTGGAAATAGGCCGTCAATCAAAATATTTATTAACTTAAAATCTTTAAGTTAGATCAAGGATTATAAAACCATCTCATTTTCTCAATCATCCACTTAATTTCAAAAATTAAGTTCATAAACTTTAAAACTAGAAGTTACATAATTTAACTTAATAAATTTGAAACAATTTTTTTGACCCTTCAAGTAATTTCAATTTAAACAAACATTTATTAATTTAGAAAAGAAAAGTGTTTTAATAACCTATTTGAAAATTTAAATTTGAAAACTTGGTTCATTATTCTTTGAAACCTTCTTATTTCAAACCCTTTTCAATCTTGATCATTCCAGTATACTTTAAACTTGGCTAAATAAAACTGTCTGAGACTTACTACATTTTTTTCTCGAATTTTAAAGTTGATTTGTAACAGATTATACATCACATTTTAAAATCCTGTTAAACATGTTAAGTAACCCGAGCTATTACAGGATTTCCCCGAAACCAACTTCGGGTTGAAACCACCCACTATCGCCTTCTAGTCACTCACGCCATTTACTCGAGATCATCACGAGTTTCCCATCTTCTTCTCCAACTTCACAATCACCTTCAGATACAACATACACATATGCACCTGCACCGCCGACTGAAGCTACTTCGACCATCGCCACGATCACCCACACATCCCCGTTGATCACCCCAAGCCTCACGACCAACCAGATTGAGGAATACAAACGCAAATCGAAAACAAACCCATCATTCCAAACCCTGGAACCAACCCGATCAGAAAAACCCATCATCGCCGATGATCTCGTCCACGATCATCCACGCCTTCACGACCCAATCTCCATCTAAGCCTCCAGCTTCGATTCCCCCACTTGCGGTGAAGTCCAATCCACTTCTGACGACACAATGAACTTAAATGCATCATCGACTCAACCAGCTCACAAAACCCTAAAATCATTCCACTTGACCATCATGATTGATAAAAATTTCTACGAGCATTTTTCCTAGAATCGCCAACATCCAAGTTTTCTTTGACCTTAATCTCGACATCCCAATCCTTTGCATTCGCCAGAATTTGCCACTCGATAGATTTCCGATCAACTCTCTTTTCCTCACAAAACAATAAACTAAAAATCCTGAAACTAGATTCTAAAATCATAGTTTTCTATTACGAATCGCCTTATATGGTCCATACAGGAAATTGTAATTATCGATTTTTGACTTGAGTTTAATTCTTACTGTAAATTTTTATTTTTAGAATATTTACTCAATTTAAACACTTCAATTTATTTTTAAAATCAAGTTAACACTTCTACCATCCTCTTTTATTTAGAAGTCAAGGTTTAAAATTGATTGTATATGGAGATTTTAATTTAATTTGCGGTGTGATCAATCATGTGTACAACAGAACAGGCGTGTTCATATGTGTATATAGACAGCACAAGCCTTTTTCTTTTTTTATACATGCATTTATATGTATGACTAAAATATTATCACACATCCATTATCACAGACAAACCAAAAATTCAAGTATACAGGCTCAAAAGTTTGCTCACCTGAAACAGTTTGAAACAGAGGCAGCAAAGACCAGGAATTTGTCAAAGCAGAGCACAGATTCTTAAACAGATAAGTTTTGTTTGTTTTTCACTTTATCCTATTGATGATTACTTCCAAGCTTTGCTTGATCCAGACTTTGTTTTTTCAGATTTCAGTTTTGCTTTGAATTTAATTTATTTGTTAATTGAGGTGCCCCTGAGCTTTGAATTCTTTTGTTTTCCAGGTTGAAGACTTTGCTTGATAGCTTCAGGTTTTGATTTTGCCTTGCTTTTAAACTGGCTTTGATTGCTTATAGTTTGATTTCTAACTTGCTTGTTACATCTGGTTTTTATTTTCAAATTTGTTGTTTTTCAGGTTGGAGAAGTTGTGAAAGAAAGCATGAAGCCTGGTTTCTAATTTTCCTTTCTTATGCATGTTTGCAAATTTTTTGATCCAAAACAAAAAAAAATTCTTTTTCCACTTGTCCACTTTCATTACATTTATAATTTCACTTGATAATCTTCTAACAAATGTCTTAGGTAAGTTAAATTATGTTTACATCCCTAATCAAATTATTTTTGTAAATTTTATTTTAACCCTTATTGCAAATATAATTTCATATACTAACATATGTCTTTATTTTAAAATGTTTATGTTCTTATCTTTATCTATATTCTTATTTGCACAAATAAAATTCATTTAATTAACTTTCCACATTCAATCTTAATTTAGTTCAATACATTTACATATACACATTTATATATTTTACGTTCATACATTTCTTATCATTTCTATTTTCACAACTTTAAAAAGAAAATAATGATTTAAAAATCTTGATTATATAATAATAAATAAACATACATATTATTAATTTTGATAATTCAAAACAATTTACATTTTATTCCCAAATCATCAAATAAATTATCAATTAATTCATAATTTAATTAAAATTCTGTATTGATTTCCAAATAAATTAGGCTTAAAAATCAGGAATGTTACAGATTCCCCACCTTGAGAAAAATTTCATCCTCGAAATTTGCCAGGGAGACAACAGAGATAGATGAACTCACAGAGAAATGGTTCACCAGATCAAACTGGATAGTTATTCTGCATTTGGCTTACTAAATCAGAATATCAACAATACGAGAACAAACTCATTCAATATTACACAAGATATTCGGGTCACCAGATCTACGAAATATGCAGGGGTATTGGTTAGTTCGATGGGATAACTAACCATTCGTAGAATATATCTGGACCCAAGAGAACAACTAATGGATTTAATCTTCCACAACTCTCAAACATAAGATATGGATTCCAAACTTAAGTCGGAACACCCCAAAGTATATATAACTTGTCCCTCTTCGGGCTTTGATACTCATAAGAAATCACAACAAAAATTTCAAATTTGGTTTTGACCGAAATCATTGTATCGATATAATTTAATTTAACTTCATCTTTAATTTAACAATTTATTCCAATAAAATTTCAATTTCGTTAAAGTTAAAAATGAGAAGATTGATAAGAAACCGATGAAGATATGAAGTAAGGATTTTCTACAACGGTTCGCTAGGCCACCATCATACCAAAACTTCTCCCTCGAGCTGACACAAAGCAATCAAAGAATTGAAATTGGATGATTAACAAAGGAGATTGATAGAGAATGTTATTTCCGTTGTTTCCACTGTCACAGGGTATTGGCCATTTGTACTGGTACTCCCCTGTCCTCTATCTTGTCCTCTTCTTACACTCATACTTACTATCAGTGGATAGCAAGAGAATTTACTGAGGCATACGAACGGATATCTTAGGGATATACTTATTCTAGGGCATTTACATCTCTATTCTAATGAATTACCTAATGTGTTATACTACTAAACTAAAGTTTCAACCTTCAGCCTTGATATCACTGTAACGACCCTGACTCGACCTTTGAAAATCGGCATCGAATATGTCACCCGCATTCAAATGCCGCAGATTCAAACGCCGAATCTGGTTCGCCGGAGCTTATAACACATTAAGTATAACAACACAATGAAAGAAAATGAATAATACATTTGATATACAACATTTGATACAATATCAGATACAATTGAATTTCAATACATATCAGAGATACAAGAAATAGCAGCGGAAAGAAACAACAGCAGAAGATAAAGCAAACTAGACAACTGCAGCGGAAAGATAACGTTTTCAATGCCAAACTCCAAAAACTCTACCTCCAATCCAAAGCTAGCTCAAACCCCCAATCAAGTTGTACCAAGCAAGGTCAGTCATCCAAAGACTGAAGAAGATTCCAAAAGTATGAAAGCCACCGAATCTAAACTTACTATTTGCTTATCTGAAAAACCCAACTCTAGACTACTCGTATAGAAAATTATGGGCACCTAGAGTTTAGGAAGGGAACAATAAACTCTGGGTCAGTCATGGGACTGGTATGAGCAAACAAAAACAGGTTTATCCTTAAAACAAACAAAAAATATTTTAAAAGTTGAAAAATGCAATGCGTTTTAGAAAATGAAACTGCCATAAGGCCTTTCGCCACACACACAATGCAAGCGCACACTTGGAGGAGATTTCTCCTTATGACAGTCAAAAATGCTTACTACGCAAAATCTTTATGATATTATTATCAGTGCATAGTGCAGAAAACCTGTCGAAAGTATAATATTAATCTTAGCCAGCACAGACATTTTGAACTATGCCTACTATAGCTACCATCTAAACAGTGGTGACCACCACAAGTAAATGGCAGGTTATACAACTAATACCGTACAAGGCGTATATTGGATGATTTTATTTCCAACAAATGGTCAGGCAAAGGAACTTCCCACATAAATGGAACGCCTCTAGAGGGACATCCCCGAGAACCTAACCGGATCTCGGCTCTACAAGGCCGAGTTGCCCCTGCCCGAAAGTAACTACTGACACGAGTATGCCATCCCCGGATCGTTACCAACCCTTATTCGAGGGCCCTCAATCCAACAACAACACAGTAAAGCATCCGGGCTCCATATCATGATACCACTTTTAAAATCAACATAAGTAAATATTTGGGCTCCATACCATGATATCACTTTTTATCCAGAAGGAAATGGTCATACTCTTAGGGGGAGCTACCCCCAAATAACCTTGCTGCCACGATTCCTGTTTCGACCATTACCGGGTTGTGAGGCTTGACGAAGTCATGTCCACAAAGCTATGCTTTTTCACAAAGCCATGCTTTGATCAACAAATGATCAGCATCACTTCGTATGCCACATTACCAAATTGGGAAAGTATCACTAGTAACCATCAACTACATAACCTCTGAGCTCGTACATCTAAGAGAAGGGTGTTAAGCTAAGAGAATAAATCCCCGCCACCAAACAGAAATGTATTTGTTAGAAACCGGTTTTACATCTCAAAGTGTAATGTCAGACACACATCCATACAAGTCTGGTCCGGGTTTGAACAGAACCGAAGGCACTTCCAAAGAAGCCCTTCACAATCCCGACCGGACTTCCCATCACTTAGGGAATCTCTATGCCGGTGCGACTCAGTGCAGAGACAATCGATGGGTTATCCTTTCATTCTCGGAAATACTCGGTCTTCACCACTGGTCTTCAAATGCTATCCATATCGTCGTATCATTATTCGGAATGGGTTATATGACACAAGGTCCTCTCCCGGCTAAACCGAATAATGAGCGCAATATTTAAAAAACATATGGATATGGGATTTCAATAAAGTCACAACTTTAAAATCTAAAAACTTTTCTTTCAAATGGTTTAAACAAATTACCAATTTCAAATATTTAAACAAAAAGATTCAATTCACAAAGTTCACCCATTTTTCACAAAGATCCATTCACAGATTTCAAAACAATTTCCATTTCAATTTAGATTAACTCATTCAATCTTTAAATCAAAGATTTAATAGCTTTCAAACCTGTTTCCAATTCAAATCTTTTATATAAAAGATACACCATTTAAAATACTCTTCGATTTCCAAACAAGGTTTAATAATCTTTCACAAAGGTTCATTCATAGCTTTCAAAACAATTCACAATTTCATTTCAAACTTGAAACTTTTCAACACAAATTGGAAATCCTTTCCTTATATGAAAGCCTTTATTATTTGAAAACAAATAGTTTTCGTTTCGGAAAAATCCGATTTCATTTATACAAGTTAAAGTCTTTCAAACTTGGGTTAAATTCCCAAATCAATACTTTTTAAAATGGTTTAAACTCATATAAATACATTTATAACTTGAATAGCCCTTTTTTAAACCATAATTCCCAAATATAGAATTCAATTTCAAATCAAATTATTTAAATTTCAAAACTTTATTAAGTTATTCAACCATTTCAAAAATCTGTGACTTAACAAATTTCCTTGTGCAATCCATATTTGTGTGTGTATGGTGTAGTTCAGGGGTTTTACACAATAGTGCAACAACATCAATCATCACAAATTCAATAGTAACAATATAAATAAGCGGTATAATCCTGTAACGCTTATCTTCATTCACAGATTCACAGATAATTAAGTTACATCATGAATGAATAATTACATCACATATGAATAAATTACATCACATTTTACATCACAAATCAGAATAATTCTTATCACAAAACATCACATATGAGGAATATCAAACCATTCAAACATTCAGTAGAATCCAAACATTCATAAGTAAGGTTACTTGATCATCTGATCAATTGAAACCAGATTAATCACTAATTTTGGTAGATTAACATTAATTAATTACAGTTTATGTTAATTAATTATCCTTTAGTCATTTATTGATTAACCTTGAATCAATTAACTACCCTTAATTAATTAAGTAAATATCTTTTAATTATAAATTAATGAGCCTTTAATCAATTTAATTAATTAACCTTAATTAATCTTTAATTAAGTAATTATTCTTAATTATGATTATCCTTTAATCACCTTCATTAATCAATTCTTCCTTAATCACTTTCATTAGTTAATAGTTCTTTAATTATTTAAAATTTCGTCAATTAAAAGATAGCCATTAATCTTTATTATTATTATTTTCCTTATCATTTAGTTCTTATTTAATAATAATTTGGAAATAGGCCGTCAATCAATATTTTGTTAACTTAAAACCTTTAAGTTAGATTAAGGATTATAAAACCATCTCATTTTCTCAATCATCCACTTAATTTCAAAAATTAAGTTCGTAAACTTTAAAACCAAAAATTACATAATTTAACTTAATAAATTTGGAACAATATTTTTTAACCCTTCAAGTAATTTCAATTTGAACAAACATTTATTAAGTTAGAAAAGAAAAGTGTTTTAATAACCTATTTGCAAATTTAAATTTGAAAACGTGGTTCATTATTCTTTGAAACCTTCTTATTTCAAACCCTTTTCAATCTTGATCATTCCAGTATACTTTAAACTTGGCTAAATAAAACTGTCTGAGACTTATTATATTTTTTCTCAAATTTTAAAACTGATTTTTAACAGATTATACTTCATATTTTAAAATTCTGTTAAACATGTTAGGTAACCCAAGCAATTACAGGATTTCCCCGAAACCAACTTCAGGTTGAATCCACCCACTCTCGCCTTCGAGTCACTCACGCCATTTACTCGAGATCGTCATGAGTTTCCCATCTTCTTCTCCAACTTCACGATCGCCTTTAGATACCACCATACACATATGCACCTGCACCGCCGACCGAAGCTACTTCGACCATCGCCACGATCACCTACACATCCCCGTTGATCACCCCAAGCCTCACGACCAACCAGATCGAGGAATACAAACATAAATCGAAAACAAACCCATCGTTCCAAACCCTGGAACCAACCCGATCAGAAAAACCCATCATCGTCGATGATCTCATCCACGATCATCCACGCCTTTACGATCCAAGCTCATTCTAAGCTTCTAGCTTCGATTCCCCCACTTGTAGTGAAGTCCGATCCACTTCTGACAACACAACGAACTCAAATGCATCATCGACTCAACCAGCTCACAAAACCCTAAAATCATTCCATTTGACCATCATGATTGATAAAAACTTCTGCGGGCATTTTTCCTAGAATCGCCAACATCCAAATTTTCTTTGACCTTAATCCCGACATCCCAATCCTTTGCGTTTGCCAAAATTTTCTCTCGATCGATTTCCGATCAACTCACTTTTCCTCACAAAATAATAAACTAAAAATCTTGAAACTAGATTCTAAAATCATAGTTTTCTATTATCGCCTTATAAGGCCAAACAGGAAATCGTAATTATCAATTTTTGACTTGAGTTTAATTCTTACTGTAAATTCTTATTTTCAGAATATTTACTCAATTTAAACACTTCAATTTATTTTTAAAATCAAGTTAACACTTCTACCATCCTCTTTTACTTAAAAGTCAAAGTTTAAAATGGATTGTATATGGAGATTTGAATTTAATTTGGGGTGTGGTAAATCCTGTGTACAACAGAACAGGTGTGTTCACATGTGCACAAAAACATCACAGGCCTTTTTATTTTTGTATACATGCATTTATATGTATGACTAAAATATTACCACACATCCATTATTACAGACAAACCAAAAATTCAAGTATACTGGCTCAAAAGTTTGCTTACCTGAAACAGTTTGAAACAGAGGCAGCAAAAATCTGGAATTTGAGAAAGCAAAGCACAGATTCTTAAACAGAGAAGTTTTATTTGTTTTTACTTTAGCCTGTTGATGATTACTTCCAAGCTTTGCTTGATCCATACTTTGGTTTTCCAGATTTCAGTTTTTCTTTGAACTCAATTTACTTGTTGATTGAGATGCACCTGAGCTTTGAATTCTTTTGTTTTCCAGGTTGAAGACTTTGCATGATAGCTTCAGGTTTTGATTTTGCCTTGCTTTTAAACTCGCTTTGATTGCTTATAGTTTGATTTATAACTTGCTTGTTTCATCTAGTTTTTATTTTCAAATTTTTTATTTTTCAGGTTGGAGAAGTTGTGAAAGAAATTATGAAGCCTAGTTTCTAATTTTTCTTTCCTATGCATGTTTACAAATTTTTTGATTCGAAACAAAAAAAATTTCTTTGGCCACTTGTCCACTTTCATTACATTTGTAATTTCATTTGATAATCTTCTAACATATGTCTTAGGTAAGTTAAATTATGTTTATATCCCTAATCAAATTATTTTTGTAAATTTTATTTTAACCCTTATTGCAAATATAATTTGATATACTAAATATGTCTTTATTTTAAAATGTTTATGTTCTTATCTTTATATATATTCTTATTTGCACAAATAAAATTCATTTCAATTACTTTTCACATTCAATATTAATTTAGTTCAATACATTTACATATATACATTTACATATTTTACATTCATACATTTCTTATCATTTCTATTTGCACAACTTTTAAAAGAAAAGAATGATTTTAAAATCTTGATTATGTAATGATAAATAAACATACGTATTATTAATTTTGAAAATTCAAACACAATTTACATTTTATTCCCAAATCTTCAAATAAATTCTCAATTAATTCATAATTTAATCAAAATTCTATAGTGATTTCTAAATAAATTAGGCTTAAAAATCAGGAATGTTATGAATCCATTGCGAATAAAAAAAACACTTCGACTTAAGTCAAACGGGGCTAAACAATAAGCCCAAGCCCACCTACACACTTTTTAATCTGGCCCTACTCCTAATCTAACCCAAAATCCTATTTTTCTCCAGTTCAAAATCAAGGCCGATCCTTCTATGCCCTAGTCTTTAATTCACGTCTTGACAACACCCCATATTGCTTCCATTGACGAATTTGAATGGAATGTAACATTTCATTTATTTGATTGTACTAACAAAATATATTTTAACAAATGAGAGAAATTTTATCAGAATAGTGCATGAAGAACAATAGTGAGTAAAGTGTATATTATATGGCTATGTTATTGATTAGTCGATTTTAGAATTCTCAAGTGAATTGCGAGGACATAATTCCTTTAAGAGGGGAATCTGTAAATCTTGGTCGAGCTTAAAATATAATAAATATACTAAAATGAACTTTGAGAATTTAATTCAAATTTTTGGAAGTTTTGGAAATAAAATAGATAAGTTTTATTTAAAATTCAATTAAGGGTCTAAGTTGATTTTTGTGAACCCAAAAGTTAATAAAAATTTATACTACTGAAATAAATGTTGTTTGTGAATTTAGGAATTATTTTGAGAAATAAAATAATGATTTAAAATTTTCCTTTAACCGAAAAATGGTATTTCAATAAAAGAAAATTATGTTGGTTAAGAATAAAATTGTGAAAACTGTTATACCTGGAAACAAAAGAGCAAAGAGACTTGAGCAATGGAAAAAAAACGGCGGTACGGTGAAAAATAGAAGTTAAGAAATGACGAGATAGAGTTAAGAAAAAAATTAGATCGATAACAAAGAGCTGATGATATGACTCTTTTAACTTGCAATTTAAACGAACTCAATCCAGTGAAGAGGATATATATAGAGAAGCAACTTGAGGAGTACCGTAGACGTCAAGGGGGGTTGTAGAAACTAGGTTCCTAAAATGTATTTTAGCATTGCATCGATAATTTGATCTTGTAAGTGTTGGTTGTAATGTCATTGTTATTGTTGTTGGTAATGTGATTATCGCTGTATTAGTTGGAGTTATTGGTAATGTTATTATTATCCATTTTTTTATTATTGCTTGTTATAGTTTCAAGCTCATCTTCACATGGCATTCTCGCTATTGTAATACGTCAACAAAAACTTAGTATAGTAGTATAACAAATTTGAACACAAACATTAGTACAAAACGTCAACAACATCTTATTACAATAGATAAGTGAAACATAATCACCATCTAAACATCACTTCTCTTGATGATTTCCTATATGTTCCAGTAGTGCTCCACTAGTTCTTCCCTTAGATCAAGATGAGCTTGTGGATCTCGAATGTCTTTTATTCTTTGCAAGTGTTCGGCAAAAGTATTTGGGTCCTTAAAAGCTTTTTTTTTGAAATGCTATAGCAATGTCCGGATAATTTCTTAGTTAGAGCTCGTACCCACCACGTTCTTCTTCGACGGTCATATTATGTAAAATTATACAACAGTATATGATATCCAATAATAGTGTTGGATCGTGGTAGTATGCCTCGTTTCTTAATAAGTGAATCCAACCTTGAAGCACTCCAAATGCTCGTTCCACATCTCTCCTCAAACTCTCTTGTTGTTTAGTGAACCTAGCTTCTTTTGCACTATTTGGTCTTTCATAAGCCTATATAAGTGTTTTCCACTTTGGGTAGATTCCATCTACTAGATAATAACTCATGGAATGATATTGTCTCTTATTTTGTAATTTCATGGAGGTGATATGTCATTAAATAATCATTAATAAATATGACTGTCGTAGAATGTTAATATCATTCAGTTAACCTGGTGCTCTAGAAAAAGCATGTCATATATACAAATCGAACGTAGCAACAGCCTCAAAGACCAAAGTTACCTTTTTACAATGTCCTGTATATTAGCCCTGCAATTCAACTGGACAGTTATTCCACCTTCAATGCATAAAATCTAAACCACCAAACATATCTGGAATCCATGTTGGGATCCCATTACCGGCAATCTGTCAATCTCTTGAGGGGTAGGGGATCGAAGATATTCTTCACCAAACAAACAAATAGCGGTTTTGCAAAATTCTTTCATGCATATTATTGTCATTGAGTCTTCAATCTGCACTTTCTCATCTTGCAAATCCCCAGAAGTTCCATATGATATCACGCGAAGTGCAGCCATAACCTTTTGCAGTGGAGAAATTCCAAGTTCATTGATTCCATTTTTTGTATGGGTGAACAAAATGTTTATTTCAGTTACTTTGTCAAGAACCCGATTAATGATATTCTTTGACATACAGAATCTTCGTCTAAAACCCATGTCCCATACACAGGGTTTGCCGTAAAATTATCATTGATCAATTGATTATGAACGTCAGCATAGTCATATCCATAATGCAAGTCTTTTCTTTCAACAATGCTGTCTCCTTGGGATGACGTAGAGCTTTCAGCAATTTCATGGGCCATTAAATCCCTCGTTTCAGTAGCAAACATTCTTTGTTGAGTAAAACAATGTTTAATAAAATCGTCCGAAGATGATGATGATGACGAAGAGGAGAAGCACCACAAAACTTTTTAGAGAACTCATTTAATATAAGTAGAAGAACGGTGGTGATTTTTGGTGGTTTGAATGAGTATGTTATTCGACATCCTTACTTCTATTTATAAGTTATTGATGTTTAAAGGATAATGAAATGTCATAGGATCCAGTCATATGGATTAAATAATGGAAATGTGTTGGTTCACGTTAACCACTGTAGCCACTGATTAAAGTTGATTGATGTTGATTAAAGCCGATGGATATCAAAAGGTCGGGTCTTGTCTGAAACAGAGTGAAAGCCAATGGACCTAATGGTCATATTAGTTAATGTTGATGAAAGTTGATGGATGTTAGGAGGTTGGGTCCTTTTTAAAGCAGAGTTAAAGCTGATGGACCCATAGATCATATTGATTAAAGCTGATTGACGTTGATTAAAGCTGATGGATGTCAGAAGGTCGAGTCTTGTCTGAAACAGAGTTAAAGCTGATGGACCCACTGGTCATATTGATTAAAGCTGGTTGATATTGATTAAAGACGACGAATGTCACGATGTTGGGTTTTATCTGAAACAGAGTTAAAGCTGATGGACCCAATGGTCATATTGATTAAAGTTGAATGACGTCAGTAGATTAGGTCAATGTAGACAGTATACAATGCATTACAAAGACTAAAGATGATGGATGTGGAGTGAAAATGACAGCAATGTCGGATCAAATCGACACTGTATCCACATTGCATTGTTTCACACGAGCAATGTATTATGCTATATAAATATCATTTTGCTTTCCATACTTCTCTTCGTTATTATCGTAGCAGTGGTATATAAAAATGGTTGATTACAATCATATTTCTTTCCCGTCCTTATACTTATACGATGGTCTGTTACAACACAATAGCCCACCAAATGCATCCTTCCCTTAACCACCGACCGAGCGGTACATTGAAATGGAGGAAAGACACAGTGCCAATGTAAAAGAGCATGAGATGGAAGTCCAAGAGCACATGCGGTTGGAAAATTTTAGACGTCCAAGATAAGAGCAGTGGAGACATAACGAAATAAGAGAATAAATGAATGAAATACGACACTAAGTCCCTTACATAGATCGAAAGGTTAATTCTTTGCAGATCTACTGTAACCGTGGGGCTTCTTTTCTATATGCTGTTGTAAGTAGCGGAACAGACATCAATCGACGACACTACAGATGCCGTAATTCTTCTGATGGTTGTGGACTATAGCAGTGGATTGACGATCCTCTTCCTAACCATGCAATTGTTTATGCTAACGAACTTGGAAACCAAATTCAGATGCTTCAAAGGACGTTGGGTTCAATTAACATATCAGGTGGTCGAAGGCAGTTTTTTAACCATCGACTATCTTGTTTGTTTTCTTGTTCGTTTTCCATGATGTTATCGTTTTTTACTGTTTATTGTCTTGTTCGTTTTCTATGAAAGCAGTTATTTGTTGTCTTCAAAAGTTAAGTCTTATTGTTAATGTTTTCCTTGGGTTAAATGATGTTATTATGTTAAGTGCATAATAGTTTATGGAAACACAAACTTTACTTGAAATTGAAAGTACATATAACTTACTGATAACGCAAAGAACTAGCTGAAGGTAATTAACTTAAAAAACATACTTAAACTTACCTAAACATCATTCAAATTGTCTAATATATCAAACCAAGAGATTGTATGCAGCATGTCCAACAAAATAAATGGGATACTCCAACAAATAATGGGAATCAAACGTAGCTCGTGTTAACTGAAATAGATCTTCTTCCTTCACTGTTTTTATAATGATTCCATATCTTCGACAAGCTCTAGTAAACATTACAAAAGTGCTCCGAGTTTCCAAAATCCTTCGAATTAATCTACAATCAGGATGATTGTTAAAAGTCTCGTTTAAAGTGACCCAAAATCCTTTCTCTATCTCCTCCTCCATGTCTCCACGGTCAGTTTCTATGTATGTTATCCCATTTTTTGCTCAAAACTGGAATATCGACAAACTGGCAAGGAATGATGGAGGTCGGGATTGAAAGTCGATTGGAAGCAAGGCCAGAGTTCATTCGGCATTCTCTATGAAGGTTCATTCGGCAAAGCCCAAACTAGGTTCCATTCGGCAATCCAAGTTATACTGCATTCGGCCCATGCATACTTCCCTCCAAGAACATTCGGCACAAGGCTATCCTCCATCCGGTCAAACCTCATCCGGTCCTCACACCAAGATCCATTCGGTAGTACCACCGGACCAACCTACTTCTCTTCCTAGCCGAACCAACCATCCTTCCATGTACTACCGAACGAGCTCCACCGAACCAACTGCCTCACAACCCACAACCGAACCACCATCACCGGACCAAGCTCTCACTTCACCAACACCGATCCAACCTTCTCCACATGGCCGAACCAAGCTCCGCCGAACCAGAGTTGCCAGTCCAGATGGCTTCAGCCCAGGCCCACCAGCAGCTATATACTTCCAAGACCCCTGCCCCCAGCCTCACTCTATAAATAGAGGGGCAGGGGTACAACAATGGGGACAAGTTTGAGAGCTCAAACCTGGAAGGAACTTTCAAACAACTTTCATACACTTGTACTACAAGCTTTGTACTTGTAATCGGATTGGAAAAGGAGAATAACATATAAAGTGGACGTAGGCACACTTTGGCCGAACCACTATAAATCTGTGTGTCTTTTACAGTTTAGCCCCTACTTTTTACGTATTTGCATAAACCACCTAAATCACTACGAACAACATAAAATCAACTAATTCATACGACTTGGAGTTTTTTGCCCATCTTTTGTGCAAACGTATTTGAGTTATTTGCTGAGATCTGTGATTTGTGTTTGAATATCGCTGACTTATATTCATACACTGGTGCTTTCACGGTATTGGGTGTTTGTGGCCATTTTTTACGCAAACATTTTGGTGCTTTCACTGAGAAGAACCAGCTCCCGCTACATCGGATAGAGGTTTAGATTTGGAAGACGATGACTAGGCAAAACAGTAGAAGGCTAAGGGCTGAGAGGAGCCAACAAGGAGGAAGTCAACAAGCATCCTCCGGAGGTGAGGAAGGACCGGCTTCGATCTACATAACCCGGGATGAAATGGAAGCCATAACAAATTCACTGCAAGAGAGGTTGCTGAAAAGTCAACAGGAAATGATGCAAACTCTCTTGGAGCAAATGAGAGCTGCAGGGATGCAGAATTTAGGAGCAGCTACAACGGCTATGGATGCAGGACAAGAAGCTAGGGTTATGGAACCCAACGAAGGACAAGATACGGAGCCAGGTAGCAATCAACAAGGGCTTGGGGGCAGGCCCACGGGATTCAACACAGGAGAACCTTTGGAAGGAGTTCAACAGGCTAGAACCAACGTTGCTGCTAACGAGCCACACGAAGAGTATGTACCGGAGTTCCCTCGGGGGCAACCCCCGACAGACAACGGTGGATTGGTAGATATAATCAGGAAGACTGTGCGAGGTGGTTTGACCAACGGAGACTTGGAAGGAGTAAACAGGAGTCCGTTCACTCGGGAAATAAGGATGGCTCAGAACCCACCTAAGTTCAAGCTACCTAGCGTGGAGGTATACAATGGCAAGGAAGACCCTACGGATCACTTGATGAGATACACTAGACACATGGAGGTGCTGGGGGCATCAGAGGAGGTGATGGCCCGATGCTTCCCTTTGTACTTGACGGACTTAGCTGCGATGTGGTTCAGGCAGCTGGAAGAAGGATCTATCGGGACTTGGAGGGAATTGGTGGAAAGGTTTCTGGGACAGTTTCGGGTTCATGTCAAGAGACCGAAGAACGTGATGACATTGACATCGGTAAGGCAAAGGATGGATGAATCGCTTAGAGCTTTTCTAACTCGATTCAGTGCCGCAGTTGCTTCGGTGGATCGGCCCGATCCATCGATGGTTTTAATGGCAGCAGTATCAGGAGTCAGGGAGAACTCGGATTTCAAGGTATCTCTGATACGAGATCCCCCACGGAATCTCGACGAATTCTTTCATGAGGCAGAAAGGTTCCTTCGACAAGAAGATGCGAGTACGGATTTAAAATTGAAAAAGGTTAATGCAGTTGAAGGGGGAGGACCATCCAGCAATGGTTCGGATAAAAACAAAGGAAAAAGGAAGTTGGACGATGATTCTGGAAATGCTAGGAAGCAATGGAAGGATCCAAAGTTTTCCACATACACAGGATTGAACGAAACACTGGAACGGATATACCTGGATACTCGAAATCGCCTTCACTACCGGAGGCCGGCTAGGAGAGAACCAACAGAACGGGAAAGGACATCAGGAAGGCACTGTCTCTTCCATGATTTGGATGGACACGACACCAACAGCTGCAGGCACTTAAAGGACATAATTGAGGAACATGTAAGGAATGGACAACTGCCACAATATGTTGGACCGCGGAGTGCAACGGCGAGGCAGGAGCAACCACAGCCTACCTCAAGCTACGATGGTGGGAGGCCCAGGAATGATGGTCGGTTGATCGTCCCTTAACCAGGTTAATATGAAATAAGTAGCAAACTATTGGCAAGCAACCAAGTCATTTACACATGTACGGGGACGGAGATAGCCCCTAGGCATGCTCTGAATGATAATAAACTGCGATGCTATGGTTTGTGAAATTTATCTTTCGCTTTTGGATTGGACACTGCTTTTCTTTTTGGTTTTCGGTTTTGGAGCTTGGATTGAGCTCCTGGTTTTTCTTGCTTTTTGATTTGGATTTTCCTTTGGACAATTGTTTTCGGTTTTGGATGCTGGTTTGGATTTCTGGTTGTCTGGTTTTGGATTTGGATTTTCGGATTTGGATTCTGGATTTGGATTTTGGATTTGGATTTGGATTTTGGATTGGATTTTGATTGGATTTTTATCTGATTTTTGATAAACGGTCGTCGGGTATGGATTATGCCTGGCAAGGGGTGAGTCGCTGTGCCCGAACGTGGCAAATTGACTCATTCAGGTCGTCGAGTATGGACTATGCTCGGCAAGGGTCCGGAGTGACCAGGATTCGGCCTAGGACTTAGGCCCTATATTATCAATCGTTATTTTCAGGTCGTCGAGTATGGACTATGCTCGGCAAGGGTCCGGAGAGACCAGGATTCGGCTTAGGACTTAAGCCATGGCATTATACAACGTCCAGGGACACTGGACCAAGGTCGTCATGTGTGGATTACGCATGGCAAGAACCCGGAGAGGTTAGCTCAAAGTCCAGGGACACTGGACCAAAATCATCAAGTGTGGATTACGCATGGCAAGAACCCGGAGAGGTTTGCTCAACGTCCAGGGACACTGGACCAAGATCGTCAAGTATGGATTACGCTTGGCAAGAACCCGGAGAGGTTAGCTCAACGTCCAGGGACACTGGACCAAGGTCGTCAAGTGTGGATTACGCTTGGCAAGAACCCGGAGAGGTTAGCTCAACGTCCAGGGACACTGGACCAAGATCGTCAAGTATGGATTACGCATGGCAAGAAACCGGAGAGGTTAGCTCAACATCCAGGGACACTGGATCATGGCCGTCAGGTGTGGATTGCGCTTGGCAAGAGCCCGGAGAGGTTATGGGTTTGGATATCGACCCAGAGAGGTCCTGGATTCGGTTATTGGCTGTTGGATAAGGATGATTTGAGGCTCGGCTGTCGAGTTCGGATGGACATGGAATTTGCTCAAGCTTTGGTTATTGGATTTGGAATTGGATATCGACTCGGAGCAGTCAAGGATGATCTACTCTACCGATATGGCTATGGACCTTGGATATTGGATTATTCGGAACTATTCAAAACACGCCTTGTTATCACAAGGCATGTTTTGGGGGGCAAAGTGTTATCCCATTTTTTGCTCAAAACTGGAATATCGACAAACTGGCAAGGAATGATGGAGGTCGGGATTGAAAGTCGATTGGAAGCAAGGCCAGAGTTCATTCGGCATTCTCTATGAAGGTTCATTCGGCAAAGCCCAAACTAGGTTCCATTCGGCAATCCAAGTTATACTGCATTCGGCCCATGCATACTTCCCTCCAAGAACATTCGGCACAAGGCTATCCTCCATCCGGTCAAACCTCATCCGGTCCTCACACCAAGATCCATTCGGTAGTACCACCGGACCAACCTACTTCTCTTCCTAGCCGAACCAACCATCCTTCCATGTACTACCGAACGAGCTCCACCGAACCAACTGCCTCACAACCCACAACCGAACCACCATCACCGGACCAAGCTCTCACTTCACCAACACCGATCCAACCTTCTCCACATGGCCGAACCAAGCTCCGCCGAACCAGAGTTGCCAGTCCAGATGGCTTCAGCCCAGGCCCACCAGCAGCTATATACTTCCAAGACCCCTGCCCCCAGCCTCACTCTATAAATAGAGGGGCAGGGGTACAACAATGGGGACAAGTTTGAGAGCTCAAACCTGGAAGGAACTTTCAAACAACTTTCATACACTTGTACTACAAGCTTTGTACTTGTAATCGGATTGGAAAAGGAGAATAACATATAAAGTGGACGTAGGCACACTTTGGCCGAACCACTATAAATCTGTGTGTCTTTTACAGTTTAGCCCCTACTTTTTACGTATTTGCATAAACCACCTAAATCACTACGAACAACATAAAATCAACTAATTCATACGACTTGGAGTTTTTTGCCCATCTTTTGTGCAAACGTATTTGAGTTATTTGCTGAGATCTGTGATTTGTGTTTGAATATCGCTGACTTATATTCATACACTGGTGCTTTCACGGTATTGGGTGTTTGTGGCCATTTTTTACGCAAACAATGTACGATTTGATTATTACTAATAATCATTGGCAGTCCAGCTTTTGGTTGAGATTTAAGATTATCGACGACACTTAGAATAATTAAAGATGTTGTGAATTTTCATTACAGAACTTTGGTTTAAATAGAAAGTTCATGATTCGGACCTCGTGAGTCACGTGCTTCCTAATTAACCACGTGGCAAGCATCTACAAACGTGAACATAAACAAACATAGCTATGTTTGTTCCTTCACATAGTGATTTACACATAGTCAAACAAAATAGGAAATCAAAAGCTGATACAGTGATGTAAACATTACCAGTAAGTACGTATACGGATAATATACTAGTCCAATTCAAGTAAATAAAAAATAATGACAATACATTGATACAAACACTACTAGTACATAAAAACCACTGAAAATACATTAATAATAACTCTGCTAGGAAATACATTACAATAACAATACACTGATACACACACAGATAGGACATACAAGCAGTAATAGTACATACAACCACTATGTTTCATCAAACTTGTACTCGTCATCAAAAGGATGGACTGCATCACCATCATCCTCATTGTCATCACCGTCATCATCATCTACTCTTATGTAGGTTGATATCGTTGCTCATCGCTGTAGTAAGCTCGTTAATACGAGCATTCAACTCATCTTTTCTCGGATGACGCTCGACGTACATGACCTGGCGGAGCCGCATCTGCATCTATAACAAACCCTTATATGAAAATGTTGCTGGATTTGGATATTATGATATCTCAGGCCAAGGAATGTCAACATATTTATCAACTCCCGACGTTGTCGGTATACTGATTGCCCAATAATAATCACCTATCTGGGTGGGCTATGGAGCATGATATACTTAAGTACTCTATGTAAGGTCCTGTAAAACATGGGAGCAACACCACTCTGGATGCCTGAGGGCCCTACCAAGTCAACGGATGCAGCATGAACAAAAGTAGCCGCATGCGATGTAGTGTAATACCGACGCTAAAAAGATGCATAATCTACATTCATGATGATGAAGTAATTAGCATACCACCACTCTCATGCACACTCTTGTAAAGCAGCACTGTCATATAAAATCAAAAAAGGTGTATCCAGATGTGGGTCGTTAGGAACAAAATCACAACCTAACATCAGTCTCCAACTACACTCATCGAGTAACCAATAGCATCCTAAGCTAGATGGAGATGAACTAATGGAAAACGTCTAGTAGATAGGAATGCAGCTTGCATTACGATAGTGTCGGTCATAAAATGCAAACCATCATAAGGATGCCAAACAACACTCTCTCGTGTGGTCCATAACTCGATCTGGTTTCAGGCCACAACAAATATATGACGTGTCTCGCTTCCTTGCACCATTCTGTGATTATCTCGGGCCCATGATCTAACTTCAAGAAACAAAATGGTTAATGTGAAGTCCAATGTCGGATAAGTCATGTTGCGAAAGTACTCATAGTACCAGTACTGTAAAAGCTCCTAAAAACTTATAATGGACGTGGATCCACCCCTAACGACACACTGATGATCCAAAGAGCGATAGAAATACCTAATATCGAAGTCCTCTAAACTTATGCGATTGGACTATCAAACGACAACTCTGCTACAGCTGCAACATATCCGGTCGGCAATGTGTTCAACGCATTTGTAAAGAATAAATTCCCTATCATGTATAGAATAAAAAGTCGAGCAATCTCCAAGTGGTTCTCTGAATTACCACTATGTATCAATTCACTGATTGCTTGTCTAATGTAAGAGCATCTAATATGTAGTCCGATTGATAGTCCATCATGTATGTAAAGATATGGAAGTGTACTGGATAAATGGTGAAAGTGTTGGTACTCCTCGTCATAAAGTAAGGTCTCTCCCTTCCAATGCCTAGATCGATAAGCATAGTAAAGTCTAATGGAGTAAAACCAACTCTCCAAAACTAAAATGGAATGTATGAGTGGTCTTCCACCAACACATGGCTGAAGCACCACATAACTGAACATCCAAATTTAAAAGATTATCGATGCCTATTAAAAAAATTTACGATTATTGAAAGCGCTAAAAAGCATTAAATAGATAAATAGTAATTAGTAAATATGTATTCAATAAATCTCCAAATCCTATATCTCGTAGCAAAGCATGAATTATGTCATCGACATTATAAGATCAAATCATTTTATAAAAGTGGATTACACTAACCCAAGATCCACGGATGTGCTCAAGATGAGCCTAATGTAAAACAGGTGTGTATTCAATTTTTATTGTACAATTTTTTTAAATAGTATAACAAATTGAAGGTAGGTAACTTATAGAATTTTCAACACGCGTGCTAAATTGTACTTCGTCATCTAGGAGTGTACAGAAATTGATCAAATCCTTATCGTATCCCAAATTTTGGTCGATATGGCGGTACAAAACCGCATTTGCTGCATTTCTACCTACACATCTTCACCTGACCACCATGCTTCGTTGACCTCCAGTGCCCGTCGTCCGTACAGCTGTGCTTTCTTCGGTAGGTGCATTTTCTACGGCCGATGGAACATTTGCACCGCTGCGACAATCGCTACCTCGGATTCTCCTCAAAGCTCTTCTTATTTTTACCTTTTTTGGTCGTAGAGCTTTTTTTTGCCGGAGAGGATAGGGCAGCAGGGGGAAGAAGGAAGGAGAATGTTTGGGGGAAGATATGGGTAACTGGCTAATTTTAGCCGGTTTCTATATGTACACTTAGCCGGCTAAGTGTATGTTGTGGATTGTAATCCACAGTGCGCGTGGATTGCAATCCAACGACTGTGGATTACAACCTATAACTATTCCCTTAGTTGGCTAAAATTTATCCAGTTAAGGAAAAACATATTTGTGCTGTCTCAATAACTACTGGGGATGAGTTTTCGTTCGATCACCATGAATCGATGCACCCCACCCTCATTGGCTGGGAATGCTCCAAGTGTATTTAGTTCCACTTCCGACACATGCTCATAGGACTAAATAATTTATTTATTTTGAACTTTTCAAAATACCTTTTGTTTTTAAATTATAATACGATAGTAGATATTTTAAGATATACCATTTACTATTTGCATAGCCACATTGTCTTCAGGTTGAGTAAATCTGTACTGTAAGCCAAGCTACATGAATTGTGATTGCAAGTAGTTTTGGTTTACAAATTTTTTTTTGATAACATGAATGCTATGTCATTCAAGCAGAGCACTCTTTTTATGCCTTAAAGGCTCGAATCCATGACCTTTAAGGTCTCTGCCTAAAGCCCCACACCTCTAACCACTTGAGCTAGAGGTCCTTAACAATTTTGGTTTACAAATTAAAAGGGAAAGCACATAACCACTGTATATTGTAACATTAAATTCCATGGGGTGTATTTGAAATTTACATGTAATTGTTCATAATAGTTTAAAAAACATCAGTATAGCTTTTTCTCTAAAAATATGGGTATCAAAGGTGTGTTAGAGCCTGTTGATGTATCTGCTTGATATATCTCATACATTGATTTTTTTTATAGACCTTTGCTTTATAGCACGTCATAACATGTATTGATGAATGTTGAACATTTGATAGTGATACCAAAATTGAAGACAAACAACGGGATAACATGTTATATACACAATAACTGGTCATGGTAGATTTGTTGTAGTGATGTTTCTACATGCTCATTCGATAGTTAGAACATATTGGGATTACCGATAAAGCAATTCTAATTAGGGTGTGTTTGCGAGCTGGTCCATTTGTTGAATGGTGCAGCATCCGACGTGAACGTAAAGATTTCCTCGTTCAGGTGAAGGAAGAATTTAGGTCCGTCTACATCTGATGCAAGCCTCGCTCTGGACGAGATGCACCAGTTTTTTTTCTTTTTTTTCTTTTTCCCAAAAATAATCTTTCTCCTTTATTATAACACAAAAACACACAACTCTTTCTTCAAATTTAGCCTTTTACAAATTCTTTCAAACACCCCTTTCCCCAACCCCTTTCGCTTTGTTAAGAACACACCCTAAATATTTTTATCTCAATTTCTTTGGGTAACATTTATTCTGTTGTGATTTTGGATTTTGCTATTGGTTCATGTATTTCTCTTAGCTAGATTTTTATCATAACTTGACATCTCTTGACATAAGTAGATACGGAATTCCTGACATTGATCAATATCATAATTGTGAACTGGATTTCTATATAATCTGCTACTGTCTTGTAGGAAATAACTTTAAAACCGATTTCTCCATGGAAATATAACCCAAGATAATCAATATAAGTGGCAATTATTGATAGCTACATTTCATATATTTCTATTTAAAATGGGAACACTCAAGTGGTGTTTGTAATATAATTCTTTCGAGGCGACGGTAGTAATGAAAAAAACTATAATTAGTAATATTATGCGACCTTGATTCATTCATATTTTGTGTCTAGAATAACAATTTCATTGTATTTTTATTTTACTTTTATTTTTAGTGTGATATTCAAGTGTAACTTAAAAGTGTAGAATAATGATTAAGTAGTAAGTTGAATATTACGGCACTTATACGAACTTAAATAAATTTATATCAGTAATTTACCATTTTATTCTTTTGAAAAGAAGGAATTGAAAAACATTGAACAATTATTATTATTTTTTATAACGATTCTCAGTTTCAATTTGATAGTGCAAATCTACTAAGTTAACATTTTCCTAAATTAAAAATAAAATTCTTTAAAATATGAGCTTTTGAATAAGAAAAACATAAATTTTATAGATCGATAAAAAATTAGAAAAACTAAAAGTTGGATGGAATATCCAAGATTTAAACTTTATTGTTTTGAAAAATAAAGACATATCTGTTTTCAGCTATGTTGTAAATGTTCTTTTAGGCGTCCATCTAAGTCTCGCTAAGTGCTATGCGGTAAGTTCTAGCTAGGCACTATGCGTGCTTACCGCGTAGCATTCTTCCTAGGCTCGCCTTGGAAAGGCTTACTACCTCATTTAAGTTTCTAAACAGATATCTAGGACTACTTAAAACCTAGTTGTGACTTGGTGCATCAAAAGCATCTATGTACTAGTTTAGAATGGTCTTTCCTCTTTAGCAACTCTCAAGCCCACAAAAATTCAATTTGAACCAATTAATAGTAAACTAAATGTAAAATTTAGCCAAAGTAATTTATCAAAGACTTTGAGCACCAATTGATGTCCAATTAGTCACCACGCACATGATTAATTTCTACTTCATACTTGCCGCCTAGCGTTCACCTGTCGATTTCTACAACCTTGGATATAAGGCACTTTAATTTAGAAAACTTGTATAAAAGTTTCATACAAAAGAAAAACAAAAATAAATATTCAGGAGATGCATGTAAAGAACGTAGGGAGTTTTGGAAAAACAAAGAAAAAATATTAATTTTAAGCAACTTATTTTTTGAAATGCTTGTCCGAAGGCTTTTTAAAATGAAAAATATAATTACTAAAAACTCGATGTAGAGAATATGGCAAACTAAGGAGAGTTTAGGAACTATAAAGTAAACATTTTCATAGTGCAATTGTCTGACCTGTGGATTCTTTTTTGTATCTGCATAATGTTTTTTTTTGAACTGTTGGAAATAATTATGAGAAATTATGAGTAATAAGATACTATTTTATTAAATATTTAGCTAAAGAAACTTCAATACAAAAGAGAATATTTTGGAGCTCGTTGTAAAACATATAAATATAATTTTTAAAATAACAAAGAAAATTTATTAATTCTATGTCGTTCTTTTCAAAATTATCCAACTAAAGTGTTTTCTATACAATAGGAAAGAAAAAATTATTGGGAGCTTAATGTAAATAATGTAAAGAAATGAGAATAGCTTAAGGATTTTAAAATAAACATTTTATGTGTGCCACTCCATGTGTCTTGAACTCATTTTTTGTTTTTAAAATGATAATCGGTATCTAAAGTATTGAACGTAAGACTTTTGAAAAACATTCTGAAGAATTTACCGCTTTGCTAGTGGTTTTCAATAGTTCAATGTAAAAATGAAAATATTCAATAGTTCAATGTAAAAATATTCAGTATCTCAACGTTATATTTTTATTCAGCAGCTAATGAAATTTGAAATAAATTACGTTTATACATTATAGTGCCATGGAAGATTGAGTATGTATGCACGCACGCACGCACGTATGCATGTACGTATAATGAGAAACAATGAAAAATGTAAAATTAAAGAAACTTTATTGTAAATACATTCTACTGATTAAAATCTAATACAAAAAATATGAATAAAATTATTTGAAACCTCAATGTACAATAATAAAGAAATAAGAACATAGTAGAGAATTTGAAATCGCACGCGCACGCGCGTGCGCACGCGTTTGTGCATGCATGCACACGTGCACACACACACACACTATATATATATATATATATATGAGCTCTTATTTAGCGTCATTGTAGCCCTCTGATATCCACAACATATATATGTTTAAATATTTTAGCTTTTCGTATCCATCATATATTTATATTTAAATATTAAGATTTTTTGCCTCCTATCACATGAACTGAATATTTGAATAAAAACATGTGGTGCATATCAGGGGCTATATGATAGTGCCAAATAAGGGTGCTAAATGATGGTGAATTATATGACAAAACATGTTTACCCGTTTTCTTGGTAGAGGTGTGTAGAAATGCCTTGTTTTTATTTGGTACTTTTGGCTTCAAAGATGATAACATATTTGTAAAATATTAGAATATCTCCATTATTTGGCAGCTAAATCTATTAATGTATTTAATTTTGTATGCTTTAATCTTCCACATTCATGGCCTGGTCCAATTGCGGTTCAAATTGCAAATCATAAAGTTCAAATTTTAGATGTAAACAAAATTTAAATTGTTGATCATATACTGTTTATGTGTTTTTCTACACTTTATAATTACCAATTATCAAATGTGAAATCACTATCATTTTTTATTTCATACTAATAATTTGTATTTTTTAAATTGATTTAGATGCTTGAAATCTCATACCTCTATCCTTAATTTTTTTTCACTTCCATTCTTGTATTTGAGAACAATCGAATTTACTTGTAGATACAATCTTAAAACACTGGAGCGGAAGCGAAATATGTAGGATAAGGGATGGGATAGGGAAACAAAATTCAAAATAATGCTATTAAAGACATAATGATAGCTTGTTATAATAAAAATATCATTTTACTAGTAGTGTTATAATTTTATGTAATTTCGAATGCAGCAACATTCTTTGGTATTATAAAACTATAATATTATTATTGAGACATTATAAAAGAAAATAATACTTACAAGAATAGTTACAAGAATAGTTACAAGAATAGTTACAGGCTTCTTTAAGATATTTTTGTTTATATTCATTGGGCATTATAATTTATTGTTTTTTTACTCCCTTATTTCTATTGAGTAATATATAAAATTCAATTTATACACGTTAGCGTTCTTTTCGAGTTTACTAATAAATATTTCCTTGAAAACACAATACATGAAAAATAAACTATAAACAATTTAAGATGAATTTACATTATAGTTTTAATTTATTACGTTTATAGGAATTTTGAATTTCCTTCATAAACAATTACTCTCGTTCAAAATTTTAGTAAATTTTATTGATAAGTTTTGACTTTCTTAAAAACATATATTCACATCAAGTTAGATTTTAAATAAGTTCCATCAAGTTCGTAATGTGTATCTATCATGTTTTGAAGTAAAAAATGTCGAATCATAATTTTCACAGAAATATCGATCGCGTAAAATATTCTGGCTACTAAGGATTCAAATCAGCATCTTTATACTCAACATTTTTTGCTTTAGATCAAATGATGTTTCTCAATTGCAATTTGATGGTTTTGCAATGTTGTTCATTTCATTTGAGAGAGTTCTTAAGGTATTGAGATCCAGTCTGCTCCTTAATGGCTGTTGATTATATCTCTAATTGTAGTTCTGCCCTTTGAGCGCTGATCTTGCTGGAAGAGAGGTGGGGGTTTTTGGATTTGCCTTTGGAGTTTCTTTGATGGATTCCTATGGCGGTTTCTGACCAATTGAGAACCATTATTTTCTTGATCAAGGAGCTTATCATTTTGATTTAAAAAGAAAAGAAGACGAGGAGATGTTAGAAAGTCAAGGAGGGGGATTGAAGAGCCATTTGAATTCTGCTAAGGAATTTCAACAAAGATAGGGTTGTTTTTTATGCTCATGGCAGCCATCACTACTAGAAAAGGCAATTATTCTGACAGCATCAAGCGACGGCTTTCGATGGACCGTCGGCGGGTGTCGAAAATTCGTGAATTAGAGGGCTCAACCGAGCATTTTTCTTCCTCATTTGCAGCACGAAATTTTTTAACCCAAAATCCCCAAATCTTTCCCCTAGGCTTTCAATCACCAATTTCAAACTTTCAGATCCTCCCCGGCTACGTAATCAATGTCTATTGTTCTCTAACTCCGGTATAATCTCTTATTTTCGCCAAAAATCTAATTTTTACCCTAATTGTAGATTTGCATAAGTTGTTAAATTAGGACTAATTGGTGATTGCAATTGTTTTCAATGGTGTAATAATGGTTTATAGCAACCCATGGTATACCTATTTCATATGTTATCGTGAAATTGTAAAAAGTACGTAAAATGTGTGATTGTGTGTGTATTCGTAAACCATTGTATATGCGTTATTTCCACCATTGTATTATGTTAATTGGAATAAGACATGAATTGTATAACATCTTAACTTGTGCAACAGTAATGAATGCACGAGTCTAAAAGAAATTTGACTGTATTGGAAAATGATAAAAATACTAAAGCAGCCTTATTCGATAAAATACGGGGAGCAAATGTACTAAATTAATATTTTTTGAAATGTATAAAATTAGTAAATATGTATGCTTTTTTACAAAATACTTTTTTACGTCCCTTAGAGAGTTTTTGGCCTCGTCTGACGGGTGTTATAAATGATTGTCATATAAATAGTTGTTTTTGTCGCAAAATGACCATCTATATATATCTGGTACAATGCTTATTGAACTAGTTTCTATATTGGACAAGTTATAAACACAGTAAACAATTATATTTCACACATTATTTCGTTTTAAACGTTTCATAAAATTTCGCTGTCGCTTTTATTTTTTGTTTTCATTTGTATACAATGCAGGAAATAATAGAGAAGTGCTCCCGAAATTTTGAAGAATCATTTAAAACGAAATAATATACGAAATGTAAGTGTTTACTGTATTAGTGGAATGTAGGATGACTGGCCAGAAAAAAAGAAAACTATAAACCAATAGTTCTATATTGTATTCTCAGGTGGGGTAAAATTGGCGCGTGTAAGTTTTTGTAACGATACATTGAAAATAAAAGGTATGGAACATATGACCAATATTTATTTTTGAATTCAAATAGGAAAAATGATCGATTATTTTTTTGATCGGAGGAGTTCGATGTATCGAAGAAGGGGGTTGAGAGGCTCAATAAAAGAGGATGGATTTTTATAATGGTATAAACGTATTTGTTGAAAAGTAATAATAGACATGATGCAGAAATTAGTTGTCCGTGTAGTAGGTCTATGACATTTGAAGTATTTGTTACCCGATATCGTGAAAGTCCATTTGTGCAAAAATGATTTTGTGCCAGAGTATTATGTTGGGATCATCATGGAGAAGTTGTGTAGCAAATACTTCTACACAGTCTGAATTAGACATTGTTGGCAATGAAATTGTTACGACGAACCATATAGAAAATATGGTTGAAGATGCACCACGATCAATGTTCCCTATGGTTGAAGTTGACGACGACGATGAAAATGTTGAAGATCTAAATATTGAAGTAAGCTATTTTATGATTTACTGGCTGCTAAGAAACCTCTTTTGGATAGTTGTAAAAGTGTCACCCAACTACCAGTAACTGCAAAATACATTGTAGTGAAGTCAAAATACAACATCACCAAAGCCGAATTTATAACCGTTGTACAAGCTGCCAAAAGACATATGATATCTGATAATTTAATGTGCCAAAGTTGCTATGAAGTTAAAAACTTATATCGGCTTTAGGTTTACCTTATCAGAAAATAGATACATGTTTAAATTGCAGCATGTTGTTTTAGAAAGAAGACATAAATCTTATGAATTGTAAAATATGTAATAAGGAAAGATACAAACCAAGAAAATAGAAGAGAAAGGAATTTCCATACGAGCATATGCATTACTTACCCATCACTCTTAGACTTCAAAAATTATATGCATCTTCTGTAACTACTCCTCATACGAGATGGCATAGTGTGAGAACGGAGGAAAATGGTACGTTGATAGATCTAGCTGATGGAGAAGCATGAAAGCATTTCGACAAAACTTATCCCAATTTTACAGCGGAGAGTCGTAATGTTTGACTTGGATTATGTACGGATGTTTTTTCACCATTTTCTCATTTTGGTGCTAAATATTCATCTTGGACCATTATCATCACACCTTATAATTTACCACCTGGATGTGTATGAAAGCGCAATATATGTTTATTATTGTTGTCCTTCCTAACCTTGACGATCCGAAATAAGGAATCTATATTTATTTACAACCGTTGATTAAGGAGTTAAAAACACTTTGGAATGAAGAAGAAGAAACATACGACATTTCAAAGAAAAAAATATATCGTATGTTTGCTTCTTCGTTGTGCACTATAAGTGATTTTCCTACCTATACAATGCTTTCAGGATGAAGTAGATCCTGTCTTCTAGTATGTCCATATTGCTTGGAAGAAATATGGGCGTTTTCGTCACCGAATGGTAAGAAAATTTCATGGTTTGACTATCATCGATGTTTTCTCCATGTCAATGATCACTTCAGAGGAGATAAGAAAAAGTTTTTAGCTATTAGAGTAGAACCAGGAAACCATCAATAATATGGTCAAGCAAAGACATATATGAACTTGTAAGGGACTATCCAAAGATATATGAAAGTGGAGTACAAACAGAAATTGAAGGCAAATCGACTATTCATAATTGGTGCAAACAGAGTATATTTTGAGAGTTGCCTTATTGGAAACATCTTTTGCTTCATAAAAATATTAATGCGATGCACAATGGGAAAATGTCTTTCATAATATTTTAACACAATTTTGAATGTCAAGGGGAAGACTAAGGACTATTTGAAATCAAGACGCGATATACAAGAATTACGCAAACTTCCTGAGCTTCATATGAAACCAAATGACAGCAAAAAAATTCAAAGCATGTTACGAGTTAGATAATAATCAAGTTAAGATTCTGTTAAAATGGGTGGAAAGGTTAAGATTTCCTGATGGGATTACATCAAATTTTCGTAGATTTGTTAACTTTAGAAACAATATATTGAGTAGAATGAAAAGCCACGAATGTCATATAATGATGGAAAATTTATTACTCGTTCTATTCAAAGAACTATTGCCATTAAAAGTTTGAAAGGTAGTAACGGAGCTTAGTTTGTTTTACAAAGAGCTTTGTTTGACTACTTCAAAAGTGCAATGTTTATGTAAACTTGAAGTAGATATTCCTATGTTGCTCCGCAAATTGAAGAAAATATTTCCACCTGATTTTTTTAATGTAATGGAACATTAACATGTTCATCTCCTATCTGAAGCACGACTTCGAGAACCTTTGCAGTATGGATGGATGTATCCATTTGAGAGGTATGTAATATGTTACCTATTAATTTAGTTACATTCGAAAGTTAAGGTTAATGTAAATTAATTTTGCAAAGATACGTGAATCACTGGAAAAAAAAGTGAGGCAAAAAGCACAAGTTGAAGGTTCGATATGTAAATCTTACATCGAAGAAGGAGCTTCGTTCTTTTTCTCTCAATATTTCAGTGACACTGTAAATATATCATTTAGAAGTGTTCTTCGCAATGAAGAAGACGACGGACAAGAGTCCTCTCATACAATGTTATCTATTTTTAGACAACATGGTCCACCTTCTGTGTGTAGAAGTATGGTTAGACGGTAGAGATCTTCATGTAGCGCACACTTATATTCTTCTAAATTGTGTCGAGGTTGCACCATTTGTTAGGTAATCTGAAATAATAATTTATGATTTATTCATTTCTATAATGCATGCGCATGTAGAATTTAATGCAATATTTTATTTATATATGCAGTATTTGTGAAAGTGAAAATTCGCACAGAGATCATAGTAAAGAATTTTCTGATTGGTTTTCAAACTACGTTTATGTACCAACAAATTGTGTGGTTGAAGAAGGTTTGTAACATCTTTTGTGGGACCAAAAAGAAATGTCAAGACATATCCAATATATTTCGTCAATGGATATAAATTTAACACCAAAGAATATAGTGTAGAAAAATTAACTAGTACTACAGGTGTATTTGTTAAAGGTAGTGATGATCCAAAAAATCACATAAATGATTTTTGTGGTGTTTTAACACAAAATTTGCAACTAACATATTTCTCATGACCCGCATAGGAGGTGTTTCTGTTCAAATGCAATTGGCTTAGTAATGTTTCAGGTACTGAAATTAATATGCACAAGGATTATAATCTTGTTGAAATAAAGCACACATCGCATTGTCACAAGCATGATCCTTTTGTACTAGCCAAACAAACATTGCAAGTTTATTACGCTCCTTATCTGTCTCTAAAAAGAGATAAAGCAGATTGGTCGACAGTTTTTAAAACAAATGCCAGATTTATGTTTGATGGGATTCCAGACGAACAAGCTTACCAGACAGATCTTGAGCAAAGAAACGAAATAATAATTACAGACGACCGTTTGGACCTCTAAATGATGAATCAAAAGTTTTGATAGAAGTGTTCGAGAATATGGAGGAAATAACGTAGAATCTCAAACCGAATCTGAATCAGAAGACGATGATGATTGATGTAAATGATGAGCTTTATTTTGGTAGTTATGTAATTATGCAATTGATGAGATTATGGAGTTGATGTAATTATGTTGAATTCTTGATGTATTACGAAGTTGATGAGATTTATTGTGCTAGTTATGTAATTTATGTCATTTATGAAACTGAATCTGTTTATCATTATTTACATCTTTTATGGCATTATCATTTTTGTCATTTATTTACCAATTTAGGTTAAAAATGCAATGTATTATGCTTATCGTCGGAATATAAGACCCAATCTGAATCAGGTATACTTTGCACTTTATATACTTTATATCATTTAACTATAAAATACATTTCATTACCATGTTATTGTTCTTTTTAAAAATGATGTGTCTATGATAGGTATCATATAATCCATAAGGAGGAGTTCTTCCCACTCTTCAGGAGGGATACCAGCGGTCAATCGCAACCGCCACAACGACCTGCTGTGACTCTTGTAGCTAGAGCCGAGGGGTAAGTATTAAATTTTTTGCAGCATCTTAATTATTTTGTGTAGATATACTAATCTGTATCATACTTAACACAAGGGGTTTGAGCTACAGCCATCAGCTGTGGTTCTATCAATTTCGAGGGAGGCGTACAAGGGTGGGATGTCTGCTTGTTGGTCGAAGTGGGATAACAACCCTCGTCGCATCCTCGAGTGTATTTGGAAGGACTTCATTGAAAGTATAAATTTATGTTTCCCATTCTTAATTTGTTTTGGTCGCTTATTTATTGTTCACACTTTATTGTTTAATTTTTGGTTGCTAATTTATAATGAAACACAGGCCGCCGTGGACATACAATCAGATGACCTGCAACTGGTTTGACATTACTGGATGCAGAAGATGAGAAAGAATTGCAAAGATTCCATGTCGATAGTAAAGCATAAAGGGCAGAAGCCAAACTGGATAGGGACGAGTCTATGGGAAGGATGGCTGAAACATTAGGATAATGACGAGGCAAAGGTAAGTGTACTAAACTTTTATTAATTATTTGATTGATACGTAAATATCAAACATTTTTGGTAAGTAAATAATGTATTAAATTTAAATGTACAGGCAGAGTCGGAAAAAAATTCTGCAAATAGGAACAAAAATCCCATCACTCATCGAGGAGGGTCGTAGTCATTCCAGTAGTATCGTCAAGAGTTGCTAAATTTATTAATGCGAATTGTAAATAGTTATTATGCTATATAATTTTTGAATATGCAATAACAAAACATAATAATCAATTTTAGGAAGCTGAGGCGCAGTGTCCTGTGTCATATATGGATGTGTTTACCATACATATGCCGTCGAGCATGTAAATCCGGATGGAACAATTTCATACACATGGCACGACGATAAATCGAGCAAGAGCCATGTAAGCATATTTTAGTTTATGTACTATTAGTAAATTTTTAATTGTTAAATTATAAAGAATTAAGATATCGTGATATTAATTTTAACGGCATTTTTATTTGTCCATGCATGCAAGGTTTATGAACAACGCCAGAAACTTCTAAAGGATATCGGTCGAGAGCAGTTCACGATGGATGATGAGGACATTATTTTTTAGTCAGTCATGAATCCACCATCACAGAAAAGACGTTACGGGTTTGGCAATCAAGTGGTAATATAATATATTAAGGTATAATAATTTAATAATCTTTTAGTTCTAAAGAACTTCACATCGCTTTAGTTTTAGTAATAAGTTTATAGATATAACAATTAACACATCATGTTGTAACTTTGATAGTAAGATTATAGACTAAATTAAATAAGTGTTGCAGACAAGCAAACTGAGGCGAACGAGCCAACTGACCAGAGTTGATATCGATTTAGAAGAGATTGAAGAGTTGAGAGCTAAAGTAGCGCAACTAGAAGATCAGAATCATCGACAGAACATCGAGATGACACAGCTACTAAATTAGCGTATTGCTTAGTACGTGCAACAATATGGTGGCCGCTTTCTATCTTCTACTGGTTTAGGAGGTTCTGAAGCTGATTGACCGGAGTGATATGTATATTTTTTTCTGTCATTGTTTTGTAAGTTTGGATAATACATTGAGTTGGTTGATTTGGGTTTGAACTATTGTGTGTATTGTTTGATGATACACACTACAACAAAAATACCCTATTACAACGCCCTTTTTAAAACGGGCATTAGTTGCCCGTTATAATAGAAGACTATTACAACGGTCCATTCAGGCCCATTGTAAAAGATGCCATATACAAAGCCCTTTTTACAACGGGCATTGGTTTACCCATTGTAAAAGAAGACTATTACAATGATCCATTCAGGCCCGTTGTAATAGATGTTAACTTTACAACGGTCACAAAATGCCCGTTGTAAGAGGTGCCAAATTACCACAAATTACCCTAATTTTCAATTGCATTAAACCTTTATTAACAAAACAAGGTCGGCCCTTTTATTTCGTTCCTCTGCTTTGCTTTATAAAAAACGGCGACACCAACCTAGGGTTTTGAAGCGCATTACAGTAGGGTTTTCAAGGTCACTTTTCGTTCCAAATGGCTTATGCCAACAAAATTAAGCAAAAGAATGAAATTACCAAATCCAAACCTTCAAAGTTCCAAACTAAAATCAAACTCAGAAAGGATGCGAAGCAGTTCAAACCCAAACCCGTTAAGGAGGAACCTAAAACCCCAAGAGAGCGTCGGCTGGCTCCTAAGGTGAGGAAATTTCATATTCGGTTGTATTTTTGGATGTTTGATTAATCTGTATAAGCTTTTATTTGAATATTTTGGTATTTGCTAGGAGTTGTCCGAGAAGAGGAAAAAGAAGAGGACATGCTGACATTTTCGTTATTAGTCATTTTCAAGTTTTGGTTTTGTGTTGGTGGTTTGTGGATTTCGGGGCGATTGTGATTTGGGTGGTTGCCGGAATTAGGGAGATGGAAGAGGAAGTGATTTTGATTGCGGCAGAAGTGATTGGAAATATGGATTGGTGATGATGATTTGGTATCAGATTTGGTGGGGGAGTGGCAGTCAGAGGTGGAGATGTTGGACTGGAAGGTGGTTGCGGTTCGGTTGGTTGGGCAGCAGTTGTAGGTGCAGAGGTTGGCGATGTTGGTTGGTTGTTGAAGTATAGAAAGTGAAGGTGTTGCAGGAGGAGGAAGTGGTTGCACGTGATTTGGAAGGACATTGGTGAACTTGTAATGGTGGAAGGAAGTGCTTAACTGACATGATTGTTTGGTGCTGTGTGGGTTGAAGTGAAGTGGAGGAAGTGGTGCAACAATTTAGCTCTAGTCATTATGGGTTAGCTGCTGAACGAGATTGGTTCAGATCTAGCCATTGTTCCATTAGCTGGTGATGGAGATTGGTTTCATCTATTCCGAGCTAATGAAGGGTATTTTTTCCTTAATTTCTTTTTTCTTCTTACTTCAATATCGAATATTATTAGTCAACTATAAAGTGTTAGAACTAGTAGCATGTGCCCCTCGCTTAGGTGCAGTCATTTTGGTTGTTGTTTATTTGTATGGCAGAGGCAAGCAACGGTAACAGTGTATTGGTGTTGTTGATAGTATGTTGAAGGGTGGAGTTTGTATGAAGTTGTGAATGAGGGGGAGTAGACAGGAGTGAGGGCCAGCGAATAGCTTGTATTGCCTGCGATGGGCAGGGATGATGCTAGAAGGACGCAGTGGCAGTTATTGTGGTGAGATGTTGAGTAGCAATGTTGATGGAGTTTGTGGAATGCAGGTTTGTGTGCACTGGAGTGGATTAAAGGCAATGATGTGGTGGTGAACTGCTGTTTGATGAACTGATATGGAAGTGTGGTGAAGAGGCAGTAATGTTATGGAAATAGGCAGTGTATTGAGGTAAGCAATTATATGGACAATCAGAGAATAGGAAAAATAGAGAACGAAGGGAAAAGACAGAGGCATTGTGCACTTTGTATGTAGTTTGAAACATTTTTTATAATTTTGAAGTATGCAGTGCTGTAGTACCAAATTTGTTGGTTACCGTGATTGATGAGTTATCCGTTTAGCCTCGCTTACAATCGGATAGTTCACACTTATTGACAGGTCTCATTGAGTTGTTTTGGAGTTTTGTAAATACAAGTAATGCTTATTGCGTTGATCGAAGCAATGTAAAAGCAATGCTATGAATTTGCAGTCCTAATGGTAGAACTTGTGCAGGAGCTTGCTTCTTTATGGGAAAAAATGAGGCGTGTCAATATTAGCAAGTAGGAGAGATCCAAGTATACAGTTTGTTTGTTATATATGTTACAGTATTCTTAACTGCAAATTAATATTATACTTTGATCAGGCTGGTAAGTGAAGCTCTTCGGAAGATGAATGGGAAATTTTTAGAGATTGCTAGTGCACATGTTTCTGCGCGTGTTCTTCAGGTGAGTATCACTATCACCATCCGTCCTATTTTTTAAAATTTTGTCTTTCTAACTTCACTATTTCAAAATTATCGTCCACATAAATATAAACTTCTCAATTCCAAATTCATACGTTATTGTCTAAAAAACAATTTTATACATTGAACAAATTCAAATTTTGTCGGATCAAAATATTCTCAATAAACAATTAATTTTTATTTTTAAAAATGGTTTTGTAAATAAATATGATCAACCACTCATTGCTTGGCTATCACATATTAAATCCTAAAAAAGAACAACTTCAATCTATAACTATTTATCTGAAAAAAAGAACAAAGTTAGTTTATGCATGAATTTAAAAGTACTAAGAAAAATTATGCAATATATTTAGAAGTTCAACATTTTTTTATAACAATGTCATGTGCAACACACTTGTTACACACTAGTAATAGTATATTGTAATTACATGGCAAAACTTTTTATGGTAAAGAAAAAGATATTAACAACGAAATTTTTTTTATACTTGATCTTGAACATAGGAAAACATGCCATGTCTGAACATCAAAGACATGACATACTATTATGATACCGCATATACCATATATTATGTATACACTAAATAATGTATTCATGAAAATACAAACAGATATTAGGATGCTATGTATTATGGCGGAGCTAAAAAGCTTTGAGGTTTGCTCAAAAAATGCATTTTACTGCTGAAGCCTATGCCCTAACCACTTGAGACGTGCGAGACGTAAGTTTTCATATGTCGAGCACCTTTATATTGCTGCCCTCATGGTAAATGAATTTGGTCTACTTTAGTATAATTGGGTCTTAAAAGAACCAAATCATTTATTCATTTTGTTCATAGTTTCAACAAGATAAAAAACAAACTCATGCGCAATAACAAAAAAAAGGTATTTTTTTAATCTCAAAATAAATTTTAAAGATTTATTTTGACATAAATTAAATCGATTTGAAATCGATAAGAGGGAAAAAAAGCTAATCAGAGAAAGAAATTGAAAAAATTGCTTGCCTGCAGTTTTTTGTTTAAATGAAACTGTGCTTTGTTTTCTTTGTGTTAACGTGGACTGTTAAAGCCGAAATATGTTTGTATGCTATACATTATTAAAAAATATAGATTAGAATTTACAAGTATTTAAATGAAATGTTTTGCATCTATAATGCACTACAAATTATAATCCCATTGAATGTCTAACGTTTCTTATTCAGTGTTTGATGTTACTAATTTATATTTAACGCTTTGATGTCATGTGTATAATATTCACCCAAAAAAATCATGCATTAAGCCCTCGAGTTTACACACCTTTGCCTCAGAAGCACAAAACGCTTCATGTAGGCCTCCGCCTTTCGATACTTTGGTAAGAGTATTTAATGATGCTAAAAGTAGGTTTGATATAGTGTACCCAAAGAAGTATGAAATAAATTTAATACTAGTTATTGTTGTTCCATGAGAAATGCATGCGTTTACTTGAGAATAGTGGTAAACAAATCTTTGTAACTAGCTAGCTTGAGCATAAACCCTAACAAAGTATAGTTTTGATCTAGCAAGACGATAAAATTTGAAAAACTGTACCTTATACCCGCTTACACATGGATACACAAGATATGATACTTTTTCCATGTACTTCACCGTTGTTGAATGAAACACTGGGTTCGAAGAAAGAGGTAGGGACTTAACCTGTTGTATGGGTAGTGCTATAATTTATACCATAAACCCAATTTCATAATAACATTGATACTGCTTGTTTTTGAGAAAGAATAATAACATGTTGTGCAGAGTTGTAAATTTTGCTGTCCGGGACAAAACAAAGCGTTGGACATCAAGACCGTTTAACAAATTCCGAGCAAACTCTATAAGTTTTACAAATTTTTCTTGAAAAATATCAAGATCAACGATGATTTGTACTGAATGATTAATAAAGAAATATTCACAAGCATACAAATTAGTTGATAAAAATTTGAATTTCTATGCAAAAGTTATTCAAGGATGTTATGATGTACATGCTAATAGTACAATCATTATGTAATTGCCCAAAAAAGTTCAAGGATAATTAAAATATCCAGTCAAATACAAACATGCACAGAAAATCTGAAGTAACACATAAACATACTAAATATCATACATGTTCAGCGAGAAAAAAAAATCAAACAATAAAAACGCCCAAAGCACTAATGATGGTATCTCATGGACAAAGCATGTCTGGGTGGGCAAGATGGTTTATTCAATTACAGAGATGATTGCACTCATCTGACAACATGCTTTGAATATTACCTTTAAAGTCTTAGATGTGATATGCCATGAGCTAGCTTCTATTTGATACCAAATTTGGTAGACATCAACCTCAATGCCTATCTAGATTCTTGAGAGCGAGTGTTTAATTGAACGGAACCAAAATAAATGGGTTTTTCTGACGCCGTTCTGATCAGCATGGGTGTAGTGACTATGAAGTTGGAATCGAGTTAGAATCTCAACAAACATTTGCAATGTTGATCTCAAAATAATGATTGATTTAGAACTTGATAATCTAGATACACTACAAGGAAAATCTGTTTAGCGTCGGCATAGAGCCGACTCCGGCCGACTCCTGCCGACACGAGTTGTTTAGTCATGCAATTGATGTGGAAAATTTATGTTGTTTCAATCATATACGTTGCAATTTTAGTGTTGTATCAAAAAAGAAAAAAACTTGTGTTTAAGAGGCATTCCATTTTCTTTTGCAGGGCTAATCCTCACCTACGTTGGTTTGTATATTATGGATGGGCATGGCCAACCCGCCCTTATGTACTTGGTTTCATGCACATTAGGTAACTAACTAATTATATATCATGTTATTTTATACAGCACCAAAGATGAGTATCAGCATCTCATGAATCAATCAACACTTTGATAACAGTATATGCCTCTACAAGACGATATTGATAATCTTCGAAATTCCATCAACACTTTGCAGGCTCATCTAGAAGTACATTTTGTAAAGCTTGGAGAAAATGTTTGGAAAGTATGGATTAATGTAGCGGTGGAGCCAGAAGCCTTTTTATTTAGGCCAAATTCAGAGATGCAGACTATCAAAGAGGCCGTTGGATCAACCGTCGCATGGCATAAAGACTTCATCTCTGTGGTATAGTATGATTGTACTTAGAACATGATATTTGTAGCGGATCGTTATGTGTTAATGCTTTATGTATTTGGCATGTAAACTTATCTAACTTTTTGGAGTGTTAGAATTCTATGACTCTAGCTTTTAGTCCTTTCTTATGTGATTTTAATTATTTTACGATAATATTTAGTATTAGTATAGATGTATTGCATGGTCGCTACTGTAATTTTTTTTAAATTGCATTTATTTTGCAACGGGCAATGTGCGTTATTATATGAGCTTCTTACAATGGTCACTGCACGTTGTTATATAAGAGTTTTACAATGGTCAACACACGTTGTTAAATATGTATTTTACAACGGGTTATGACCGTCGTAAAAAGGTATATTGCAACGGTTTTTACAACGCGCTTTGCCCATTGTAAAATGAGGTGGATCTATTACAACGAGGCCTATTACAGCCAGGATAGATGTTTTTGATTCCTTTAAAAGGATGGTTTTGAAATCATTTTGAAATCAAGTAATAATTTTGAAAATCTTTTGAATAAAAGTTAGAGGATACAAAACAATGCTCCACTAGATTTTTCGTAGGTTCCATCCTAGTCGGGGTTCCATCCTAGTCGGGGTTCCATCCCTTTAACGGGCTTGAAGTGGATTCCATTCCATGAATAAATTTGATTTTAAGATGTCATTGCTTTTCTAGGAGTTTTAACAAAATTCCAAATAAATTAAAATACACATTACTTGAAATCTTCAACTCTTGATAATCTTGATATTCTTGATACTCATGAGTCTTCATTCTTGACATCTTGAATCTCTATCATGTACCGTCTTCATTCTTGGTACCTGCATGGTTAAATCCTACATATACATATATTTCTAAACTATAATGTCAGTATTTATATTTTATAATGCTATTCTAAGGTTGTTGTCATCAAAACCATCATCTCACGGACTAACAATCTCCCCCTTTTTGATGATGACAACATTTTTATAAAATATTACTTCTATCCTAATAACCCCCCTTTAATCTATGCCTAACTATCCTATTTTATATTTCTTTCCCTTTGTCATGAACAAAAACTAACTACAAACTATATAATCTCCAAACTTTATAACTCCCCTCATTCTTGGACTAAAGTATCTACAGTAATACACTATACAAATGGAGTACATAATAGATAGATTAAGCGATAATTATACTGATAGACATTAAAAATCACATAAATATTAATGCATACATGTTTTTCACATCAAATATCAATCCAAATCAATTCAAATCAAAACAAATCAAATAATTCAAATCAAACAAACCAAATCAAACAACCAAACAAATCAAACATTACGAGGAACTTCCACTCAACCTTCTTCTCCAAATATAAGGTCTTCTTTAATGGTGTCCCAATTTTCATTATCATTAGCGAGAAAAACTAGAGGATGTGCTTCATTATCATCCTTGTGTAGGGAGGAAATCATCCATCGTATTGCATCGAAATGTCTTTCTTGCTCTTTAATCATCTGTATTTGACACAATTCTAAGTGTCACTGTTTACGGAGAATGAATCAAAGAATATTCTTCAAAGAGTTAAGAGTCTCTGCAAGATTTTCTGACAGATTATGAATTGGATTGGCCATATTCGAATTTTTTATAAGAACGAGAGACAAATTTGATAATAGATAATATTCAGTAATGAATTCTGTAAGAAATAAGTATTTATAGGTGCAGAAATTCGTTTGAAATAAATAGACATAAGGTAGTTATTCAAATTTCAAATTCAAAATGAAATGTCATTTCTGACCAGTACATGTCGACATGGTCATAGGGGGTATGTCGACATGGTCCAGTGAATTTTGATGACGAATTTTGATTTTGTGAATAATTGTGTGTATATATATTTATATAATATACTAACATTTATTCTGGAGATAAGAAAAGCTAGATAACAGAAAAGAAATTCCATTTCATTTCATAATAAGACGATACAATGATTAAACACAAAGAACTACACGAACATTCAAATCAAAATAAACTAAAAAAATACAACGAGATACGAAGAGGTAGAATTAGTTAGAGATGATGAAGAAGAAGATAATCAAAGCTTCTTGCTGACTATGGAAATAAACTTGTTCATCTTGGATGAAATTTTATCCAACTTCTTACAACAGATCTTTTAAGAATCCGTTGATTCTCAACAACAGTCTTTTAGTTTTAGAGAAGGGTTTTGCTGGATGGATTAGGAGGATAGTCGATGCTTTCCAAAGTAGTATCACCTTCTTCTTCTTCTTCTTCTTCAATTTCCATTTCTTCCCCTTCCTCTTATTCTTCCTCTTCTTCTTCTTCCATCTTCTCATGAGCCAAACGCTCTTTCTTTTCGGCAAGAGTCTCATAGGGTTGAAAAACAAATGGAATTTTCATAAGCGAAATGTTGGAATGATTGAAAACTTTTATAAAAAAAATTCTTCTCCTTTGAAATCGACTCCAAAATAGTTCAAAATTCGAGTGAGATAAATTCCATGATACAAAGTATTTTCACCCATTTCAAGATTTTTGGGATGAAGTTCATCCAAAATAACTTGTGCCCAACTAATATCATAATTTTCAAAAATAGCAAAAAGTGCTTTGCAAACTTTTGAAGTAGGATTGTTAAATTTTCCGACCTTGGGGTCAAAGTATGTTGTAAAATAAGATTGATAATTCTAGCTTTTGGTCGAAAGTTTCGATTTTTGAATTCAAAATTATCATTCCTTCGAAAATGTGATGAAATGTCTCACGATCATTTTCATCGATTTTTAAATTAGGAAGATCTACTCCCGTACTCTTACAATTGAGAATGGTACCCAAAAGATCACAATCCATAACAATTCTAGTGCCTTTGACGCTACTCCAAATTTCATCATCGTATCCATTATAAAATCCACAACTAAGATTTGCATAGAAAATTTTAACGAGATTTGGATAACAAACAAAATCATTTTGAGAAGCATCAACAAGCCAAAGAATTTGATTGATTGCAAAAAGACAATCAATTTCACAAGAAGAGAAATCTTGAAATATAGCAAACTTTCTAGGATGGAGTTTTGCATAGTTAGCATAATTGATGTATGATTTTATTGCCTCCGGATCATTGAAGAGTTGCTCGTTTATCTTTTTGGAAATTCTCATGGTGGAGGGGTTGCTTGAAAAAGCCATTAGAGTAGAGAGCAGAGAGCATGAAATTTTGAAGAGAGAGTTTGAATTTGAAAATGAGAGTGAAAAGATGTGATAAAAGATAGTGAATAAATAGGTTCTCAAAGGACATGTTCTCTGATCAAAAGATGTCTTTTCAGAGAATTGAATGAAGTGAAAAGGTGGAGGGAAATTCAACCATTTGAATTCAAATTCTGTACCCATGTCGACATCATGGTAGGGACCATGTCGACATGTGCTTGTGAATTTCTATGATTTATTTTTCCTACATACTCTAATATATATGTGTATATATACTTATTATTTTTAATGTTTATATATGTCTGGAATATAATTAAATTATAGTATATTCCATAATATATTATTACACTAATAAAAATAATAATAAAAATAATAAAATAATAATAAAATAATAATAAAAATTTTAAAATTCAAATAACACACCAATTCAAAATCAATCAATTAAGCAATCAGTCATCTAATTCTAAGCATGCAATTTCAACCAATTGTACTGTAAATGTGTACCTTTTTCTGAGTCCGGTTCTCTGAATTTTTCGGAATCGTGAACTGCCGTGAAACCAAATTTGAATTATCTGTTTTCTGATCATCATCGCTTGAGGACGAGTCCGGGTCACCTAGAGTAGCAGTAATTGTACGCTTTCATTTCTTTTATGAATCATTGTTTATAGGAGGATTTTACCTCTCGAGATACGGACAGTCTCTTTTGATATGGCATGTTTCATCACAGTTGAAACAATTGACATTGTTTGGCACTACATTCTGATTTCCAGATTTCTTATAGTTGTTTCTCTTGAGATCATTCATCTTTCTGTATTTCAAAAATTTCCAAAAATTCCTAGTCATCAAGGCTATCCCTTCATCATTATCGCTGTTTGATTCTGATCCATCAGACAATGCATTAAATGCCATTGATTTCTTTTCAGATGCTTTACTTTCTCTTCTTCCGATCATTTGGACTTCAAACGACATTAGATTTCCAATTAATTCTTCTATCTTTAAGGCACTGAGGTCATTTGCCTCTTTGATCGCAAGTATCTTTTGATCCCATTCTGGAGTAAGACAATTTAAAAAATTTCTGACTTGATCTTATTCCGAAAATTCCTTTCCCAAGGATATTAGAGAATGCACAATATCCTGAAATCAGATTTTCGATTCTTTTAAAAGGAAGGTTTTGAAATCATTTTGAAAACAAGATATAATTTTGAAAATCTTTTGAGTAAAAATTAGCGGATACAAAATAATGTTCCACTAGATTTTTCATAGGTTCAATCCTACTCAGGGTTCCACTCCTTTAACAGCCTCGAAGTAGATTTCATTCCGTGAATAATTTGGATTTTATCATGCCAGTGCTTTTCTAGGAGTTTTAACAAAATTCCTAATAATTAAAAGATAAATTACTTAAAATCTTGAACTCTTGATAATCTTGATATTCTTGATACTCATCAGTCTTCATCCTTGATATTTTGAATCTCTATACTGTACAGTCTTCATTCTTGGTTTCTACATAGTTAAATCCTGCATATACAAATATTTCTAAACTATAATGTTAGTATTTATATTTTATAATCCTATACAAAGGTTGTTGTCATCAAAACCATCATCTCACGGACTTACAATCTCCTCCTTTTTGATGATGACAACCTTTTTATAAAATATTACTTCTATCCTAATAACTCCCCATTAATCTATGCCTAACTATCCTATTTTATATTTCTCCCCGTTTGTCATCAACAAAAACTACTCCAAACAATATAATATCCAAACTTTATAACTCTCCATCATTCTTGGACTAAAGTACCTGCATTAATAAACTATACAAATGGAGTATATAATAGATAGATTAAGCGATAATTATACTGATAGACATTAAAAATCACATAAATATTAATGAATATTTATACATGCTTTTCACATCAAACATCAATCCAAATCAATTCAAATCAAATCAAATCAAACAATTCAAATCAAGCAAACCAAATCAAACAAACCAAACAAATCAAACAATACGAGGAACTTCCACCCATCCTTCTTCTCCAAATATAGGGTCTGCTTTAATGGCATCCCAATTTTCATTATCATTAGCGAGAGAAACTGGAGGATGTGCTTCGTTATCATCCTTGTGCAGGGAGGAAATCATCCATCATATTGCATCGAAATGTCTTTCTTGCTCTTTAATCATCTGTATTTCACTCAATTCTAAGTGTCGCTTGTTACGAAGAATGAATGAAAGAATATTCTTGAAAGAGTTAAGAGTCTCTTCAAGATTTTCTGATAGATTATGAATTGGATTGGCCATATTCGAATTTGTGATAAGAATGAAAGACAAACTTGATAAATGATAATATTCAGTGATGAATTCTGGAAGAAATAGGTATTTATAGGTGTAGTAATTCGTTTGAAATGAATAGACATAAGGTCTAGTGAATTTTGATGACTTATTTTGATTTTGTGAATAATTGTGTATATATATATATATAATATACTAACATTTATTCTGGAGATAAGATAAGCTAGAGAACAGAAAAGAAATTCCATTTCATTTCATACTAAGACGATACAACGATTAAACACAAAGAACTACACGAACATTTAAATCAAAATAAACTAAAACAAATACAATAAGATACGAAAAGGTAGAACTAGTTAGAGGATGATGACTATGAAGATAATACAAGCTTCTTTCTAACTTTGGAAATAAACTTGTTCATCTTGGATGAAATTTTATCCAACTTCTCACTAACGGATCTTATAAGAATTCGTTGATTCTCAACAATAGTCTTTTGGTTTAGTAGAAGGTTTTTTTTGGATGGACTAGGAGGATATTTGATGCTTTCCAAAGAAGTTTTACCTTCTTCTTCTTCAATTTCCATTTCTTCCCCTTCCTCTTCTTCTTCCTCTTCTTCTTCTTCCATATCCTCATGAGCCAAACGCTCTTCCTTTTCGGCAAGAGTCTCATAGGGTTGAAAAACAAATGGAATTTTCATAAGCGAAATGTTGGAATGATTGAAAACTTTTCTAGAATTCTTCTCCTTTGAAATCCACTCCATAATAGTAAAAAAATCGAGTGAGATAAATTCCATGATACAAAGTATTCTCACCCATTTCAAGATTTTTGGGACGAAGTTCATCCAAAATAACTTGTGCCCAATTAATATCCTAATTTTCAAAAATAGCAAAAAGTGCTTTGCCAACTTTTGAAGTAGGATTGTTAAAATTTTCCAACCTTCGGGTCAAAGCATGTTGTAAAAGAAGATTGACAATTCTAGCTTTTGGTCGAAAGTTTCAATTTTTGAATTCAAAATTATCATTTCCTTCGAAAATGTGATGAAATATCTCACAATCATTTTCATCGATTTTAAAATTAGGAAGATCTACTCCCATACTCTTACAATTGAGAATAGTACCCAAAAGATCATAATCCAAAACAATTCTAGTGCCTTTAACACTACTCCAAATTTCATCATCGTTTCCATTATAAAATCCACGATTAAGATTTGCATAGAAAATTTTAACAAGATTTGGATAACAAACAAAATAATTTTGAGAAGCACCAACAAGACTAAGAATTTGATTGTTTGCAAAAAGAGAAACAATTTCATAAGAAGAGAAATCTTGAAATATAGCAAACTTTCTGGGATGGACTTTTACATAGTTGGCCTAATTGATGTATGCTTTTATTGCCTTCGTATAATTAAAGAGTTACTCTTTTATCTTTCTGGAAATTCTCATGGTGGATGGGTTGCTTGAAGAAGCCATTAGAGTAGAGAGTAGAGAGCTTGAAGTTTTGAAGAGAGAGTTTGAATTTGAAAATGAGAGTGAAAAGATGTGATAAAAGATAGTGAATAAATAGATTCTCAAAGGACAAGTTCTCTAGTCAAAAGATGTCTTTTCAGAGAATTGAATGGAGTGAAAAAGTGGAGGGAAATTCAACCATTTAACTTCAAATTCTGTACCCATGTCGACATCATGGTACGGACCATGTAGACATGTGCTTGTGAATTTTTATGATTTATTTTTCCTAAATACACTAACATATATTTGTATATACTTATTATTTTTAATGTTTATATATATCTGGAATATTATTAGAATTATAGTATATTCCATAATATAATATTACACTAATAAATATAATAATAAGAATAATAACAAAATAATAATAAAAGTTTTAAAATTCAAATAACACACTAATTCAAAATCAATCATCAAGCAATCAAGTATCTAATTCTAAGCATGCAATTTCAACCAATTGTATTGTAAATGTGTACCTTTTTCTGAATCCGTTTCTTTGAATTTGTTAGAGTCGTGAACTGCCATGAAACACAAATTTAAATTATCTGTCTTTTGATCATCATCGCTTGAGGATGAGTTTGATTCATCTAGAGTAGCAATAAATGCATGCTTCCGTTTCTTTAATGAATTATTGTTTATATGAGGATTTTGCCTCTCTGGATACGGACAGTCTCTTTTGATATGGCCTGCTTCATCACAGTTGAAACATTCGACATTGTTTGGTACTACATTCTGATTTCCATAGTTCTTATAGGATTTTCTCTTGAGATTATTCATCTTATTGTAATTCAGAAATTTACGAAAATTCATGTTCATCAAGGCAACCTCTTCATCATTATCGCTGTTTCAGTCTGGTCCATCAGTCATGAATTAAATGCCATTGATTTCTTTTCAGATGCTTTTCTTTTTCTTCTTCCGATCATTTGGATTTCAACGACATTAGATTTCCAATTAATTCTTATATCATTAAGGTACTGATGTCATTTGCCTCTTCGATCGCAAGTATCTTTTGAGCCCATTCTGGAGTAAGAGAATTTAAAAAATTTCTGACTTGATCTTCTTCCGAAAATTCCTTTTCCAAGGATATTAGAGAATGCACAATATTTTGAAATCTACTACACATATCTGAAATAGAATCAATAGAATTCATTTTAAATTTTGAAATCAACTAACACTATGTCGACATGGGTATATTGAGCATGTCGACATCCCAAAGGAATTTTTGGTGGTTTGTTTTTCTTTTGAAATAAATTTTATCTCATATTAAAAACTATTTTAAACTTTATAAATATACTTGAATATAGTTAAAATACATAAGTAAATATAGAGAATAATATATTGATATATATATATATATAATTTTACAATGATTTTGTATTTAGATCTAAGTATAAATATTAAAAGTTAAATATATTATTATTAAAGATAATTTAAAACTAAGGATAATTTGATTTTGAAATAAAAAATTATTTTGAGGCTAAAAGTATTTAAAACCAGGACAGATGTTTTCTCACATTTGGATTAATATTTTAAATGATTGTGCTCTGATACCAAATGTGAGAAATGCAGATTACAGATCTTAAGGCTAGGATAAACACTAGACGGGGATGAATAGTGTTTTAAGGAATTATTAAATCTTTTTGAGTTTTTGTTAATTTAAACACCGTATGCAATATTCAGACATAGATATGATCACAGAATCAAACACACATGCAGAAATAAAATAAAAGCAGTAAAAGAAAGAACACACTGGATTTTATACTAGTTCGGAGTTATCCTACATCCAGTCCCACACACAAGTACGTATTTCCTTTCAAAAGCAATTGTACAATTACACCCTCGATTTCAGGGCTACAAGGTACACCCTCCAGATTCACAATCCACTGGGTAGAGATACTTGATTTTACGGGCAACATGTTCACCCAATTGATTTCCAAGGCTACAATCACACATTTTCTCGTTTAATTGATTACAAAAAGCCTATAACTTTAAATAGCATTGAGGATCTTGTTGAGATAGTGATAGAGAATCAAATCATAGATAATCTAATTAGATTCAATGTTGACTTCGGCAGAGTAATTGTAGGAATATGTATAAAGAAAATTGAACAAGAAGAGAAATGAAAAGCAGAAAATATGATTGAAAATTCGTTGAAACCAACCCCTATTTACAGAAGAACAACAACCATGACCATTCGTGGAGAGATATGACGAACAGACACTTCTTTTGAAATTTAAAATTTGAAATTAACCGACACTGTCGACATGGGTATATTGAGCATGTCGACATCCCAAAGGAATTTTTGGTGGTTTGTTTTTCTTTTGAAAATAACTTTTATCCTATATTAAAAACTATTTTAAACTTTATAAATATACTTGACTATAGTTAAAATACATAAGTAAATATAGAGAAGAATATAATATTGATATATATATATATAATATTACAATAATTTTATACTTAAATCTAAGTATAAATTAAAAGTTAGATATATTATTATTAAAGATAATTTAAATTTAAGGATAATTTGATTCTGAAATTAAAGATTATTTTGGTGCTAAAAATATTTAAAACCAGGATAGATGTTTTTAATTCTTTTAAACGAAAGGTTTTGAAATCATTTTGAAAACAAAATATAATTTTGAAAATCTTTTGAATAAAAGTTAGCGGATACAAAACATTGTTCCATTAGATTTTTCGTAGGTTCCATCCTACTCAGGGTTCCATCCTCTTAAAGGGCTCGAAATGGATTCCATTCCACGAATAAATTGGATTTTAAGATGCCAGTACTTTTCTAGGAGTTTTAACAAAATTCCTAATAAATTAAAGGATAAATTACGTGAAATCTTGAACTCTTGATAATCTTGATATTCTTGATACTCATGGGTCTTCATGCCTGATATCTTGAATCTCTATAATGTACAGTCTTCATTCTTGGTACCTGCATGGTTAAATCCTACATATACATATATTTCTAAACTATTATGTTAGTATTTATATTTTATAATCCTATTCTAAGGTTGTTGTCATCAAAACCTTCATCTCATGGACTAACAATCTCCTCCTTTTTGATGATGACAACCTTTTTATAAAATATTACTTCTACCCTAATAACTCCCCCTTAATCTATGCCTAATTATCCTATTTTATATTTCTCCCCCTTTGTCATCAACAAAAACTAACTCTAAATATATAACTTCAAACTATATTACTCCCCCTAAATCTAATACTCTATGACATGTGATTATAATGATAATGTTATCATAAATAATCAACACTTAGATCTAAAACTAAAACTTAATCCTAAACTACTAACTATCCTAACTAAGTATCCGTATAACAATACTTTAATAGAATACATATAAGAACACAAATTATTAATTAATTATATAGTTATATTTACATTTTTGTGGGAAACATAAGAACATACAACAATAAGAAAAGGAGAAAAGAAACTAATGAGTGTCTTTGATAATGGAAGATCTATGAATCAAATAATTCAGATAGTGGAAACAGAAATTTCCACGTTGTTCGATAAGACTTCCATCTTTGTCAAAGCACACTTCACTAATGCAAACGACTTTGTCGTCATCTTCCGCGTGTACTTCTTCTATGGCAACTTCTTCTTCTTCTTCCTCGCTGTCTCTTGTATTTGATCTCCTAAAGAGCCTTCATCAATCAAGCTTGGGTTAGCATGATTATCCATTAGAATTTTTTGCAAATTCCCAAGGATTTTGTCTTGCCCTCTTGTTCTTTGGCCATTCGAAGTTGCATCACTTGGATTTCAGTCATTAACTGAAGTGCATCCTTCAGAGAATCCTCTATTTTCATCACACGGGCGAGCGTTGTTCGTTGAAACGGCCCAGAAGTAGGAGAAGGGAATGAAAAGGTTGAATTTATGTTTGATTTGGAAGAGGAGGCCATTGATTATTTAATTTCAGAAGATAGAACAGAGAAATAACAGAAAGAATGAATAGAATTTCGAAAATGAGAATAATATATAACCAATTATTTGAACTTTGGTTGGAAAATTTTCAAAAATAAAAAATAATTGTATGTCGACATGGGGTTCAAGGGGGTTGTCGACATGGTGCTTGAATTTTTACGATTCTACTACTCCGTTTGTTGTGGACTTTTTGGAAATGAAAATTTGCGAGTTATTCCTTTTTTATTGCAGAATTCCTCAAACTTTTCATTTTCAAATTGACCACCGTGATCACTACGAATGGTTATAATTTTTAAAGAAAGTTGATTTTGTATCCTTTTTGTAATGTTCTTAAAACATTCAAATGTATCACTTTTATGTTTCAAAAATATTGTCCATGTAAATCTAGAATAATCATCTACAATTACAAAAATATATTTACTATGATTTGTTGACATAATTTGAGATGGACCAAATAAATCAAGATGAAGTAATTCAAGAGGTTATGAAGTTGAAATCGTATCTTTTAATTTAAAAGAACTTTTTCTAAGTTTTCCTAATTGACAAGCATCACATAGACTATCTACTTCAAAATTTGGGGATACCTCTTACTAGATCATGTTTTGACAGTCTAGATAAGATTTTGAAATTCAAGTGACCAAATCTCCTATGCCAAAGTCAAAGGTCACTTGTATTTGCCAAAAGACATAAGTTATCATTTGAAACTTTCACACTAAGAATATAAATATTATTTTTCCTAATTCCCTCAAATATTATGGTTGAATTATTATCTTCAATGTGACATTTATCATTTTCAAATTTAATTTTATATCCTTTGTCGCAGAGTTGACTTATACTTAGAAGATTATGTTTCAGATTCTTAACTAGCAAAACATTAGTAATAATAGGAGTTTCAGAGTTACCGACTTTGTCGATGCCAATCACCTATCCTTTTGAATTGTCTCCAAAGTTAACTAGTCCTCCATCTTTGTATACTATATCATTCAATATATCTGGATTGTCAGTCATGTGTCTAGAACATCCACTATCGAGTATCCATTTTTCCTTTTTGATCTGCACAATTTGTCCATTGTGGATCGATTCCTCAACTCCCATAAAGCATGTTTCCTGCACATCAAACAATTTTGGTAGACAACTTAAATTTAAACATTGATTATATGCAGACTCATGAGACAATGGTGATCTGAATATTTCTAAACTAGTGTTGACAATCATAGCCATTTTAAAAAAACTTTTTCAAAAATCAGAATATGAAACTTTGAAAACCTTGCTCTGATACCAAATATGAGAAATGCGGATTACGGATCTTAGGGCTAGGATAAACACTAAGGGAGGGTGAATTGTGTTTTTAAAGGATTATTAAATCTTTTTGAGTTTTTGTTAATTTCAACACAAATGTATGCAATATTCAGACACGGATATGATCACAGAATCAAACACAGATGCATAAATAATATAAAAGCAGTAAAAGAAAGAACATACCGGATTTTATACTGGTTCGGAGTTACCCTACATCCAGTACTGCACACAAGTACGGATTTCCTTTCAAAAGCAATTGTACAATTACACCCTTGATTTTAAGGCTACGAGGTACACCCTCCTGATTCACAATCCTATAGGTAGAGATACTTGATTTTACGGGCAACAAGTTCACCCAATTGATTTCCAAGGCTAAAATCACACCTTTTCTCGCTTGACTGATTTCCAAGGCCACAATCACACCTTTTCTCGTTTAATTGATTACAAAAAGCCAATAACTCTGAATAGCACCGAGGATCTTATTGAGATAGTGATAGAGAATCAAACCATAGATAATCTAGTTAGATTCAATATTGATTTCAGAAGAGTAATGGTAGGAATATGTATAAAGAAAATGTGGAAGAAGAAGAAGAATGAAAACCAAAAAATATGATTTAAAATTTGTTGAAACCAACCCCTAATTATGGAGAACAACAGCCATGTCCATTCATGAAGAGATATGACGAATAGACACTTCTTTTGAAATTTAAATCTTGAAATTAAGTGACACTATGCCGACATGGGTATATTGAGCATGTCGACATCCCAAAGGAATTTTTGATGGTTTGTTTTTTTTAGAAAATATCTTTTATCTAATATTAAAAACTATTTTAAACTTTATAAATGTACTTGACCATTAAAGTTTAAAATAGTTTTTAATATTAGATAAAAGATATTTTCTAAAGAAAAACAAACCATCAAAAATTCCTTTGGGATGTCGACATGCTCAATATACCCATGTCGGCATAGTGTCAATTAATTTCAAAATTTAAATTTCAAAAGAAGTGTCTATTCGTCATATCTCTTCACGAATGGACATGGCTGTTGTTCTTCCATAAATAGGGGTTGGTTTCAACAAATTTTAAATCATATTTTCTGGTTTTCATTCCTCTTCTTCTTCCACATTTTCTTTATACATATTCCTACCATTACTCTTCCGAAATCAATATTAAATCTAACTAGATTATCTATGGTTTTATTCTCTATCACTATCTCAATAAGATCCTCGGTGCTATTCAGAGTTATTGGCTTTTTGTGATCAATTAAACGAGAAAAGGTGTGATTGTGGCCTTGGAAATCAATCAAGCGAGAAAAGGTGTTATTGTTTCCTTGGAAATCAATTGGGTGAACTTGTTGCCCGTAAAATCAAGTATCTCTACCCAAAGGATTGTGAATCTGGAGGGTGTACCTCGTAGCCTTGAAATCGAGGGTGTAATTGTACAATTGCTTTTGAAAGAAAATCTGTACTTGTATGCGGGACTGGATATAGGGTAACTCCGAACCAGAATAGAATCCGGTGTGTTCCTTCCTTTACTGCTTTTGTTTTATTTCTGCATCTGTGTTTGATTCTGTGATCATATCTGTGTCTGAATATTGCATACATTTGTGTTCAATTTAACAAAAACTCAAAAAGATTTAATAATCCCTTAAAACACTATTCACGCCCCTCTAGTGTTTATCCTAGCCTTAAGATCCGTAATCCGCATTTCTCATATATACAACAAGCGATGCAAATATTCAGAATTTTCAGTCTTCGTCGTTTTCTGATCCAGACTCAGTCTCGTACTCTAACTCGTTTTCTTCGGTACTTTCAAATGCATCTAATAAAACATTCGATTCATCATTCAAAGTCCCTAAATCAATGTCATCGGTTATTATTATTTCTGTATTTGGTTTAAAATCCGCTTGATACGCTGCTTCGTCAGGAACATTATTTTCGTCAAACATAAACCTTGGCTTTGTTTTAAAAACAGCCGATCAATCCACTCTTTCTCTTTTTAAGGATGGATACGGAGCAAAATGAACTTGTAATTCTTGCTTGGCTAATACAAAAAGATCATACTTATAATGATGTGAGGTATGCTTTATTTAAATAAGCTTATAATCTTTGTGCAGTTTATTCCAAAACTAAGAACATTGCTGAACCAATTGCATTTGAACGAAAAACCTTTTCTACAGGTTCTACACAATATGTCAACTCTAGAACCTGTGTTAAGATGCTGTAAAAAAAATTTATATGCTCATCTGGATCATCACTACCTTTGACAAATACACCGCTGTTATATGTTAATTTTTCAGTCGTCTAATCTTTCGTGTTGAACTTAAATCCACTGACGAAGAATATTGGATATGTCTTCACATTTCCTTTTGGTTCGATCACAAGATGGCGTAAACCTTCATCAACGACATAGTTTTTTGGATCATAAACGTAGTTCAAAAACCATTTAGCAAATTTTTTACTGATATCGTCAGATGGATGCTGCGATTCGTAGATATTGCAACTATGTAACATGGCTTATAATTAATATGTACATATAAGTGAATTCTATATGAATTTATTATTACCTAACAAATGGTGCGACTTTAACACAATTTAGAAGGAGGTATGTGTATGCTACATGGTAATCTCTATCTTCTAACCATATTTCCTCACATTCTCCAACAGGTCGGCAATATTGTCCAAAAATAGATAACATTGTTTGAGAAGAATCTTGTTTAACGACTTCATCATTAGGAGGAATGCTTACAAAAGATAAGTTCATATCGTCGTTGTAGTAATGAGAGAAAAAGAATGAAGCTTCTTCTTCAAGATATGATTTGCAAATCGAACCTTTAACTTGTTCTTTTTGTCTGACTTTTTTCTTCAGATGATTCAAGTACCTATTACAAAATAAATTCAATTTATATTTAGATATATAGATCTGAATTTTAAACTGACATAAATATTACAGATATTCAATATTACTTCTCAATGGATACATCCATCCATATTGCACAGGACCTCGAAGAATGCTTCATATGGAAGATGGACAGAAAAATGCTCCATTACATTAAAGAAACCTGGCGGAAATATTTTCTCCAATTTGTAGAGCATCGAATTTTTCGTCATTTGATTTTGAATATTTAAAGGTTTAAATATTAAATTTGGAATTATAATTGAGTTAGAAAGTTTTTAAAAACTGAAATTTCAAGTGATTTCATAAAATTTTGAAATTTGTCGATTTAATCGACGCTTCAAAATAGCGATCCAGGGCACTATCTTGGAATTCGACGAAACCAGTTTCATTGGATCCGTAATAGTGTATTATTATTAGATTTCATGTTTCGTAGCATTTGGATTTACCGTTTAGTCGTACGATCCGAAAACGCCTAAAAAAATTTAATCAAATTTAATTTAAATGGCCAATGTAAAAGCCACCTTCCACATAAGATCGAATAAAGACCAGAAACTAATTTATTTGAGTTCGAAATAGTGGTATAACATTATAAAGCCAGACGACATGCCCCAATAGAAGATCGAGATTACATGGTACGTGATTTGAGATATTTTGAAAATAATAATAATAAAAGTAAAATCAATGAACAGTTGAGCCATCCTATTCAAAGACGACCTACCCTTTCTTTTCTCGTTTAAATCAAGATTCTTTCCATTCCTTTCTGTTCAAAATCACATCTTCCCCATCCTTTATTATTTCCGTTCGAATCGCCTTCATCTCAAACGAAAAAAAAGAACGAATCAATTTGTTCGTTTAAAAATAAAAAGAAATCGAGCTCGACTTTCAAATCGCTCCCATGGAATCGCACGTAGGAGGAGAAAAGGCGGAGCTGTGCGTGAAAGCCGAGTTACGATTTGGGTGGGGGTGCGTGACTGCTCTGAGGCATGCTAGGGATTTGGAGGCGTTCGAGGGGGGCTGCAGGCGGCAAACTAACGGGAAACGATGTCGATTCATGTGCATGTCTCGAGTTGTAGGCTGTGGCATGGAGTAGCATGCAAGGCTCCTATAGTAACAAGGGCGGGCATGGTTAGGGTTTCAGTCTGGTTCGATGATAGCGTGAGCTAGGAAGGTCGTGGGTTGGAGCAAGGTCGTGCTCGATGTTGGGGTGTTTGGACAGAGACACTGGTCGTGGGATGGCGTCTCGAGTCGATGGACGACAGTTGCAGGAAGGGGTCGTTATTAAGGGTTTGAGCACGTTCAAAGGGAAAGTGGCAACCTAAGGATACTCGATCGAGTCAGTGTAAGATTAACAGATTAAATAGGTTTAAATTTTATATTAAGTTTAAGTTAAATTCATATTCTTCCTATCATAATCGATGTTTGTAAAATTCATAATTTATTTATGCGAGGTACAAAAATTGCAAATTATAATCTGGAATTAATTGGAGATTTTTAGAGGCAGCTATTTATTAAAAATTTAGGATGGATTGTAATTTGAGGATCAGGGTGAGAAATTATCACTAATTTGGATTTTCAAATTTAATTTTAAATAGTTAAAATAAATTATTGAATGTTTGGTTGAATTTATAAATTGTTATCTGTTGAATGATATATTATATATAGTAGTATGTATATTAGTAGTTGGAATGATATTCCCGCATATTTTAGCGGATGAGATCCTATGCCCCCGGTATAATAGCAGATGACCATTTATACCGTGATATCTCCCTCGATGTGGATTGGTATTTTTATGTTGTATTAACATTTGTGAATACAGAGAGACGGGTTAGAGGGATACAACTGAATTCCTCAAAAATGTTGATTTTAATTTCATATTTAATGATAAATGATGTGTTAGTATAATCTGTTATCGATCGTTGTTGTGATTTGAATTACTAGTATAGTAGCACTAGCCTTAGTTTTGGTAGTATAATCTGTTATCGATCGTTGTTGTGATTTGAATTACTAGTATAGTAGCACTAGCCTTAGTTTTGGTACTTTAAGTACCATAAATTTTTTGAAATTTTGAAGGAATTATAAGGAGATTTTGAATATAAAAATATTATATACAAATTTGATTATTTTAAAAGAGATTGATTTGGATAAAATAAAATTTTGACTTGGAATTGGACTTAACTATTCATAAAATGTTTTAATTAGAATTTAAGAAAATATTAATTATATGAATGATTTTAACAGTGGAATTTTTAAGTGATATCCTGGAAAATATGAAAAAGAGTTGAAATCGATGATTTAAATAAATTTGTGAAATATATGGAAATTATAAAGAAATGGATTTATAAAAATGTGATGTTATAAACGGAATTAGTTTTAAGAACAAGTAAAACCCAAAGGAGTTATAAAATTATAAACGATGTTTATAAATAAGAAAAATGATAATTGTTGATAAATTGAAATAAAAATTCATAGTGTGAATTTATACCGAGATATGGGAATAGTTTTGGGAAAAATAGTATAATCTATTTTTGGAAAGTGAAATGGCTAGGGAGTTGGAAAGGAAATCGATCTGTGGTGAATCAAGAGGGATTTATAGATTAGAATTGATTATTGAGAAATTAAAATATATAAATATATATATATATATATATATATATTCAGAAGTTAAATTTGTTTTAAACGAGATATTTTATTTATTTAACTATGAAATTTTAAAGTATTTAATACTGGGATATTTCAAAAATTGGATTATTCAAATATAAGTTCCTATTGAAAAAAATTCTAACTTTTATAACAAGTTTTGTAAATTAATTAGTTTTAATTAAGGATGAATTGAAAGATGAGTTATTAATGTTTTATTTAAAAAGTGTTTGATGTTTCAAAAAATTATTTGAGCACGACTCAAAAATAAATTATTATTCTTTAAAATACTTATTATATATGCATATATGTATAGTCTTGAATGATTTACACAATTTATTTATCAATAAACTCTCTCGAGATGTGAAAACGGATATGATTTTAGAAGTTGTAAATGGATAGATGAAATTATAAGTGAGTATAATTGACCTTGGAAAGGGTAAAAAGGAATTAATTCAAATTACGAAAATGCAGGAGATAAGATAGGAAAACTCCTAAGTATTGATATTAGAAATGATTTCGAGAAATGGACTTAGAATATTTTCCTATGTGTTGAAATGGAAGGTTTTTGAAAATATTTAGAGATGAAGGATATATATCGAGATATTTTCTAAGTAATGGATTATAAATCGAAGTTGGAAATATTTCAGTAAGGGTTGAAGTAAGGTACGGGTGGAAATATTTTGTTTTAGAAACAAGTATTCAGAAAATGTTTCAAATATTAATAAATTTGAAAGAGATTCGAATATATATCTTGTAAAGATATTTTAAAATGAATGTTTTAAGAATTATAAATAATGGCCTAATGACTGCTTATGGATGTTATTTGATAGTTAAATAATCGACTATCAAATATTGGCCAATTTCGTTGATCGTTACGAAGAGACCGGAATCAGATTTAATTATCTGAAAATCGCTTCGATCCGGTTTGAACGTTACGAATGGATATCGAAAAGATAGTGAAGATGGTGATTCGGTTTGTTCAGACCCAAGACAATTTGTATGGACGTATGCTATCAGAACATCGTCATTGGAGGACGATGAGCATTCTAAGTGGAATTGTTCTTGAAAGGTAAATGTTAATCTCAAGTCTCATCAACCGGGAATGACTAAAACAGGGGAGATGTAGCAAGGCTAAGTGGGTCGCACCCGATTAGGGTATGTTATCACTTTTTTAGATACCCTTGGAAATATATATGAATTTTGGATATGGTTGTGCATGAAAAATAGAGCGTTTGATTTTTTTTTAAGGGTGGGAACACTCAGGGTGACAACATATTCGGTTCTATCCAAGTTAGGGGTAGGCCGGCCTTCTGTAGTAGGGGACCCCGGAAAGGTCCTCGGTACATTTTCCTAGAGGTGTACTGAGATAGGGGTACCCCAGTAGCACGGTCATTGTATGGAATCCATTCTCCAATGCGAGCCTTTAACGTTTTGTTTGTACATCCAAGTACGTTGGTATTTAATTAATGTAACAATTTCGGCTGTTTGAATAAGTATTTGTACTTAGACACTATTATAATATCACTAGATTTTCTATAAAATATTTTGGTTATCGTAAGAGAATAACCCATCGTTTTTATGTGTGACACGATCTTAGGAGATACCTTTGTTTTTCAAAGGGTTTTGATAACTTTAATAATTAAAATTGAGTGCGTTTTCTCACGTTAGTTTTCTAGACTGACTCGGGTGCTATTTTATTATAATGCTCGGGTCAGGCTGAGTATTATAGATTCAGGTTAGAATGCTATGGAGCTCAGGAGGCGAGCTGGAGGTGTTCAGACGTATATCACGTACTTGAGTATTTCCGCTGTGTGAGTTATATATCGTGTCAGGTTATTGTAACTGTCCAAATTGATGTATTGATGTTGACTCTGATGATTGTAAGTATCAAACGGTTACGAATTCTTTTGTATAAAAATCTGTTATTATATATATTATATTTTGTTCCGTTACGTTTGTGAGATTCTATATTGTTGTTTTCTGTTTCTTCTTCACCCTTAATGAACTAGTGTTTTCAGCACTCGATTGCTTCACCCTTAATGCAACAATTTTTTGAAAGCCACGGGTAGTAAATATTCCATCATGATATGATAATCACGACTTTCCATCCCACTCAATTTACTATTTTTAAAGTCAACACATCTACGAAGGTTAGAAGAAATCCCATCGGGAAATTTTAGTTCTTCCACCCACTTTAGCACGAGTTTTACTTGCTTACTGCCTGGCTCATAGCATGCTTTGGGTTTTTATTGTCATCGGGCTTCATATGAAGTTCAGGACGTTTACAAAAGTATGCTATATCAAGTCTCGAATTCAAATCATCCTTAGTTTTCCCCTTTACATTCAAAATTGTATTAAACACATTATCAAACACGTTTTTTTCGTTGTGTATCACGTCAATATTATGTCGAAGTAAGAGATCTTTCTAACATGGTAACTTTTAAAATATACTTTGTTTGCACCAATTATGAATGTCCGATTTTCCTAGAATTTCAATCTGTACTCTAGTTTCATGTATCTTTGGATAGTGATTTACAATTTCATATAATTCTTCGCTTGACCAAATCTTTGGTGGTTGCATATTATCTTCTCTATTAGCTATAAAAAAATTCTATCTCTTATAAAAGTATGATTGGGATGGAGAAAACACCGATGACAATCAAACCAATAAACTTTCTTCCCAGTAGTAAAGAAAATGCTCATGTTTCTTCCATGCAATAACGGCAGGCTAGACGACCGGCCGTACTCCAATCAGAAAGAATCCCATATGTGGGAAAATCACCAATAGTCCATAATAAAGAGGCGAACGTACGAAAATTTTTCTCAACTCCTTCATTCCACAGTTTTTTCAACTCTTCGATCAATGGTTGTAAATAAACATCAAACCCTTGTGTTAGATCATGAGGGTAAGGGACGACAATAGTGAAAAACATTTATGATGTTTTCATACACATCCATGGATGTAAATTATACGGAGTAATGATAATTGACCATGATGAATATTTACTACCAAACTGAGAGAATGGTGAAAATCCATCCGTCAGCTCTCACAATCGGTTCTTCTTCGACATTTATGTCTTCATCGTTAGTTTGAATGGTAGGAAACATTGATCGTGCAGCATCTTCCACCATATTTTCTATCGGAGTTGTCATAATATTATCGTCCTCTAACACTACAGGATTAGGTGTAGGTTCAACAAGTTCTCCATAATGATCTCAGAAATAATATTTCGACACGAAACCAAATTTATACAAATGTACTTCAATTATATCTGGTTTCCAATGCTTCAAATGTTGGCACTTACTACACGAGCAATTATTTTCTTTGTTATTTCGATTATTAGATTTAGCGAATCTAATAAATTCGTGTACATCTTTATAGAAATATTCCTTTATTGAATCTTTTCTACCAGTTTTGACTTCATAGATTAATGACTCAATGTTATTAGATACACAATCCCTGATTTCAAACAATACCATAATATCATGAAAGGCTAGAATCTTATCTTTGATTAATTGTATGACTTATTTTCCCAAATGCACTGTTCGGCAAAATTGCATACAATATATGCTTCCCTCATAATGTTGCCAATTCATGCAAACAACAAGGTTCACTGTGATAACTGATTTTTTAGGTTTGTATTGTTCCAGTAGGAAAATAATTGTTGAACCGGATTTCTACACAAAAAGTATAGAATTATAGCTCTAGACAAATTCAACCAAAATAACCGGTAACTATTGATGTCAACGTTTTAATTCATTTCTATGGGCACGGATTGTTATTAGTTAGCTTGAACATATGACCGTTACGATTTTGTTGTGCAGGCTGTGTTCCATTTGTTACACCCACTTGAATGTTAACTCTTTTAAACTTTTATGATCTATATCTAATAGGTTTCAGAATTCACTTTCTTTTTCTCTGGTTTGAACTTTGAAATTCCGTTGATTCAATGGCATCCAGTGAAGTTTTTTTTACTGTAAGATTATTTTATGATTGTTGCATATTTTTATTGTGGCGAAGCATACACGATATGGAATACGACTTGGTAGTTTGAGAAGCAGCAAATATGATTAAATATCAGACTCCCTTTGGATCTTCATTTTTTTTGTGTGTTTTTAACTGGATCGACAAAACTACATTAGAATGGTAAGAAAGTGGTTGAATTTTGGAGTTTTGCTGGTCCCAAGGTTCATTTCCTATGCTTTCCGATATATTTATGTTTCTTTTTATGTGGACTGGTGGTGACAAGTGAAAATCGTTACATGATAACTCAATAGTGATGCGCAGAGAAAATTATAACATGTGAAATTCTCCCTTTTATTAACTAGAGTTGCATGTTTGCAACACACGATGATGTGTCCTCGTGCATTATTTGTTGGTTACATCCCCTATGAAATGATTTCATGCTCTTACATTTGGCCACCCTGACGCATTCTGCAGGAGTGTGGCTCCATGTTACACATTGCTGGCGGGAATTTTCCTTTCATCATCACTTCTCTGCATCTGCCTGTGCACTCTTGGCCCGTGTATCCTGCTTCTTGCATCATTTGTTTCATCGCATGCCTGATCATCGGGCACCTACATTCTTCACTCACTCTCCTTAGCTGCATGCAACACTCTTGTGGCACTTGTGTGTTATCATCTTCATCATCGATATCATCCTCTGCACCTGTCATTAGAAGGCTCTGTCGTCTTCCAGATTTAAAGAAAGAGCGACACCTGTTAAGTGAATAGCGTTGCACTTCTTGCCTGCATGAGCTATCCGTGTACTCTTCTGCAGTTGCAGCGAAAGCAAGGACAAGCGCGAGGAAAGCAATAGCTAGGATGTGCTTCATTGTTGAGTATCTTATTAGTTGAGATATTGCGTTGGTGCGTTGATGAAATGTACCATGCGAATACGACTATTTATAGGAGGAGTCACTGGTCGGTTGTTTGAACAAATGTATAGCATGCAGAGTTGAGAGCAACACGTAGATGTTGGGGCTTTGTATGTTTATGGAACAGAATTTGGAATTTTTTTGAGAAGGGCAGAATTTGAGGGCGGTTTCCAGGTTGGTGAATTAGAAGACAAAATATATTTTGCCTTTTGTACGCAAGAGGTATGTAGAATTGCCTTGTTTTCCTTAGTTACTTATGATATCCAAGCCTAAATTATGATAACTTTTTTTTTTTGAAAATATGAAATGACTGCATTATTTTTGATAGTTAGACCCATTTATATGTGTTTCAAGGTGCCCATTGGTCTTCCACGTTTCATGTAACCTGTTTGAAAATATGTAGTTCCCATAGCAAGAAACACAGTGTATTCCAACGGCGGCCGGACGTTGGAGGTCGTTGGAAAGCCGTTGGTAGACGTTGGAAACGCCGTTGGTATACATTTCAACGGCGTCCAACGTCCACCAACGGAACCGACGCGCTTATACCAACGTCTTCCAATGTTCAGGTTGTCCACGTGGAAGAAGATGTTGACCAAATTGGACGTTGGAGAGACGTTGGAAAATCCGATGGAGGACGTTGAAAGACGTTGGAATAATTGTGTCAGTATGCCGTTGGTGGACGTTAGAGGACGTTGGAAATCTGGGTGTTTTTTTTACAGAACCAACAATGCATGCTTTCAGCCACCTCCAACATCGTATATCTCATAAAAGCTCAATTTTGAGCACATATACAACAGCATATCTCACATATAATCAATCATAATAGTAAATTTAAATAATAAGCATATATACTAATCAATATACACAATACAAATCAAAATAAACAACATAAACCATCCAACATCAACATCCAACAAAACGTCCAATCTAACACCAACATCCAACAAAACATCAACATCCAACAATATCCAAACTACCACATCAACATCTCAAAAATCACATCCAAAACATCAGAATGTATCAAATCCTCACACTTTCCAAATATACATGTCCATAGCAAAACAAATCAAATCATAGCTGAAATCACTCTCCTACAGAACCACTAGACGGAAACCGGCCGTATTGCTCCATAAACTCCGTAAGACGCCTGTTCAGCTCCTCCGTCTTGGCTTCGGTGCGGATAATGCGTTCCTCGAGCGCGACGACCTGGGCTCTGAGCTGTGCAATCTCCTCCTTATCTTGAGCCCTCTGATACTCAATCTGAGCCATCTTAGCCTGTAAATAAAATTTAAATTATCAATGTTTAATAATTGTAATTAGTGTTTACTATAATCCATCACAATGTGCAACGGTTGGTTCAGAATAATTATTTTAAAATTTAAGTTAAAGTTATTACCGATTGATTCTCAAAACCATAGCGTCTACCATGTGCCACTGGATCCATGACAGACTTAAAAATTACGTCCTCCTCATCGGCGGTCAACTCGTCACGCCCAGAGCCCTCGAGAATGGAAGTCCGTGCTTGCTGAAACTTATGCTGTTATGCAAAATAAGTTGAATTTAGAAAACATTATTTTAATTAACTTATATAAGTGTTAAGTCATTATGTTACGTACATATGCGGACTGCACTTTGGCATCGTGATCTCAGGAGTATGAAACGTTGCCTTCTTCGTCGACCTGGCTCAACGCATGAGTATGCGCAAAAACATCCCAATAACTCACAGAAGCACCACCATGCTGTCTCTCCTGAAATATGTCCATATACATATAGATTATATATATAAATTGTTACATTATCTACAACTTAGAACTTAAAATCTTTAAATTATTATCGTAATTAATAAATATAAATATACCAAGTCCTCTCTGTGATGCTGAAATGACTTGGAACCACCACGATGTGTGATAGGGTTCTTGCTCCTATTGGCTGAGTTCCTCTCCGACTGCCTCTGTAAATTTAATTTAAAAACAAAAATTGTTTAACATTTCTAGTTAGTATTTGCGTAGAAGAAAGTAAATTAAACATGTGATAAATTTACCTGAAACTCCTCGTTTCCCCACCATTTCACAAAATCATCCCACACAGCTGCGCTCATCCACTGTGGCTTCTTTCCCGCTGTTTTTAAGTTGTTTACTGTTTTCCGGTAGTTCTTTGTGACTTTGCTGCACCAGTGGCGATATACGACTGAAATATCAGCATCCTGAAGGTTCACTTCCGCCTGCACGTTTGACAAAATAAGAGTTATACAGCTTTTATAAATAATGTAAACATGAATTGATATATCATTTTCCTAATATATAAAGTGAGATACCAAAAAATCCTGCCAAATAGTCTCTTTAACATTATCTAGAATCGATGTCCACTTAGGCACAATTGAGAAGAACATATGTGTGTGCAACATGATAATCTCTATTATCCAACCATACTTCCACACAAGCACCAGCAGGCCGACCTTGTTTTTTAAAAATTGATAAGGTCATTTGACAATCATCTTGATCAATGCCTTCATCATTACGCGTAGCACTTTCAAATGATATGTTCACATGGTCACTAAAATAATGAGAGAAAAAACGAAGCTTCTTCTTCGATGTATGATTTGCAAATCGAACCTTCAACTCGAGCTTTCTGTCTCACTTTTTTTTAGATGATTCAAATACCTTTCAAATGGATACATCCATCCATATTGCACGGGCCCTCGAAGACGTGCTTCTAATGGAAGATGAATAGGTAAATGTTCCATAACATTGAAAAAACCTGAAGGAAATACTTTTTCCATTTTGCAGAGAAATATCGGGATTTCTTTCTCAGGTTTACGTAGACGATCAACTCTTAATGTAGTAGAACAAATCTCTTTATAAAAAAGACTAGTTCTGTTACAACAGTCCAAACTTTTACAAGCAATAGTTCTTTAAAAGCGACGGGTAATAAATTTTCCATCATAACATGACAATCATGACTTTTCATCCCGCTAAGTTTATTGTTCTTATAGTCGACACATCTACGAATATTAGAAGATATACCATCCGGGAATCTTAGTCCTTCCACCCATTTTAAAAGTACTTTAACTTGATTATTGTCTAGCTCATAGCAAGCTTTTGGCTTTTTTGTGTCATTTGGCTATATATGAAGCTCGGGACGATTACATATTACTTCGATCTCACATCTTGATTTCAAATCATCTTTCGCCTTCCCTTTGACATTCAAAGGTGTATTAAAAACATTATCAAACACATTTTTCTCATTATGCATCACGTCAATATTATGACAAATCAGGAGATTTTTCCAATAAGACAACTCCCAAAATATGCTTTGTTTGCACCAGTTATGAATCGATGATTTACCTTGAATTTCAGTTTGTTCACCGGTTTCATGTATCTTTGGATAATCCTTTACAAGTTCATAAATATCTTCGCTTGACCAAACCGTAGGTGGTCTCAATGTTTCATGTCTATTAGCTGTAAAGTTTTTCTTATCTCTTCTAAAAGGATGATTAATATGAAGAAAACATCGATGACAGTCAAACTATGAAATTTTCTTTCCATGAGGTAAAGAAAATGCTCGTGTCCCTTCCATGCAGTACGGACAAGCTAGACGACCAGTTGTACTCCAATCTGAAAGCATTGCATAAGCAGGAAAATCATTGATTGTCCACATCAAAGAAGCACACATGCGAAAGTTTTTTTTTGGAAATATCGTATATTTCTACTCCTTCGTACCACATTGTTTTTAGTTCTTCAATCAAAGGTTGTAAATAAACATCGATTCCTTGTGTCAGATCATTAGGACCAGGGACGAGAACCGTGAGAAACATATATGGAGTTTTCATACACATCCATGGAGGTAAATTATAAGGTGTGACAATTATAGGCCATGACGAATATTTAGAACCAAACTGAGAAAATGGTGAAAATCCATCCGTACATAAACCAAATCGAACATTACGACTCTCAAATGCAAAATCAGGATATTTGTGGTCAAAATGCTTCCATGCTTCCCCATCAGCTGGGTGTGTTAACGTACCTTCTTCCCGTGTTCTAACACTATGCCATCTCATATGTTGCGTGGTTACAGAAGATGCGTATAACCTTTGAAGTCTAGGAGTAATTGGTAAATAACGCATACGTTTATACGGGACTTCCTTTCCTTTTTTCTTTCTTGATTTGTACCTTTCCTGATTACATATTTTACAATTTCTAAGGTTGATATCTTCTTTCCAAAACAGCATGCAACCGTTTAGACATGTATCTATTTTATGATACGGTAAACCACAAGCTGACATCATTTTTTCTACTTCATAATGATTTTCGCACATTAAATTATTGGAAGGCATATGCCGTTTCGCAGCTTGTACAACAGCTGTAAATCCATCTTCTGTGAAGTTGTATTTAGATTTCATCGCAATATATTCAGCAGTTACTGATAATTGGGTTCCGCTTGTGCAGCCTTCCCAAAGGGGTTACTTTGCGGCATCTAATAAATCATATTTTTTTTTGGCCCCAATATTTGGTTCTTCTTCAGCATTACCATCGTCATCAATTAACTGAGGAACATGAAACATTGATCGTGCAGCATCTTCAACCATATGTTCTACGAGATTCGTCGTATCAATTTCAGTACACACTACCTCCTCAGCTTGTACATGATTAGATGTTAACGATTCTCCATGACGATCCCAAACCAAATAGATCGGGACGAAACCGTATTGTCGCAAATGAATTCTAACCATTTCTGGTATCAAATGCTTTAACATTTTGCGTTTAGTACATGGACAACGGATTTCTTCGTCGTTTCTGTTATTACTTAAAGCGAAATCAATAAATACGCGAACACCGTTATTACACTGTTCACTTATTGAGCCTCCATTTTCGACCCTTCTTTTTTTGTACATCCAGCTTCAATCAGTAAAATAATTGTCCATTTACCTACGTATATAATTAAAAAGTACGATATAAAGTTAAAAATTGACATTTTATTAAAACCATATTATTGGTGAATTTTATATTAATAGATCATTGACACTTTGTCGATGGGTCATCCTACATCCCGTTACAAATACAATAACGTAATTAAATCGCGTAAATCATTTCAATTTAAACGACTCAACAAAATTTCGGCAGCACTTCGCTTTTGTTCCCTGAACAGTACACATTTGCGTGTACACAGGGAACATAAAGGAAGCGCTGTCGAAATTCTATGAACCATTTAAAATGAAATGTTTTACTAGATTTAATTACGTTATTGTGTTCGTAACTTGTCTCATACAGGGACAAATTCAACAAATATTGTATACGATGAATATAGATGTCCGTTCTTTTAAAAAACGAATATCCACATAACGATCATATACAATACTTATCAGACGGGGCCGAAAGACACTCTAAGGGTTTCATGAATATAAAATATCGTTTTCAAAATTTTCTAAAATACATAAACTAATTGTATGCTCACTAACAACTAACGTTTCCAAACAAACCTAAAACTAGTTGTATGCGCACATTATTCTATTGTTAACACAAACTTAAATATATATAATCTTGCAATACATAAGTTAATAACATAAATTGTGCCTCAATAAACTAGATTATACATACAATAAGGCAATACAAACATTTAATACACTAATTTAACAAATTTAATTAAATATAGGAATTATGGTTTATACCTTTTCTTGAGAGATTAGGGAGTTAGAGAGGACGAGAGAGGGCTTGGAGTCGTCGGAGGAGCTGTTGATCGTCGGAGCTGCTTGGGGGGCCGGAATTGTAGCTAGCTTGGGAATTTGGGGGCATAAAATGGGTTCAGCCGAATGAAACGAAGAGGAAGAAGGGTTTCAGTTTTTCTCGCGACTTTCCAACGTCTATGAACGGCCGCCAACATCCACATTCCAACGTCTACCAACGTCCTACAGTTTTTAACTAATAAAATATACAATAAAACACTGGACGCTAGAAGACGTAGGAAGCCGTTGGTCAATGACATTGAAGGCCATTGGAAGGCTCCATTGGAATAAACTGTGTGTCTTGTAGTGTCCGCATCGGATACGTATTGAAAATTATTAATAGCCTATAAGTTTGAATTATCAATTTCTTTCAGAATTTTTATCGTTTTGTACCAATCTTCAATTTTTCAAGACTTATGACTAAAACAAACCACTTTGAAACATATTACAACTATGTATCACCACATTCCAAAACTTGTCTTTCGTATAAATTCGATTTCAAATCGCATTGATATATTTCTTTTCATAAAAAAATTTCATCGATGCCATTTTAAGTCGAATCAGTTTAAAAGATTTTTTTTCTTCTTCTTAAATTTACATTGGCTTCATTTGAAATAGTTACAACTCAAAATTTTAAATTACTTTTTATACTAGGAGCATTTGAGACTACGAAATCTCCCATAAATTCTCTATTTTGAGCTCAATACTCACTTTTGCCGCATCATCACGTAGTGGTCTAAATTTGTAAATAGTTTGAGAAAATGGTTCAAAATTATAAAAATCATTTATCTTAGGCTTCACAATGTACCGTTTGGTTTTAAATTTTTAATTTAGTAGTAGGCCATAAAAAAGGATTTATATGTATATACACATACACACACTATTTGCATAATTAAGCTGTGTTGATTATGCTATTGAATCAAACTTAAAATCACAGATGGTTGTTGTGTATTGATGACAAGAGTGTGAAAATCGTTGCGATTGAAAACCTGCATGGATTTTAATTGTAAGTTGTTTTGACTTACTAATTAAAAGGGAAAGTAGGACCAATTATGTGTTTCATGTTATCCATTTTAAACTTCCACCTTCCGCGTAACCCAGTTGTAAGTGTATTTAGTTCCTCTTCGAACACATACTTACACTACAAGAACAATAGTGATTTCAGACGGCTAAACACTATAACAAATATATGTTATTACAACGTTTATTTTACAACGTTTGTATTCAAAACGTTGTAAAAAAACACATTTTACAACGTTTTCTGAAGAAACATTGTAAAAAAATATCTTTCTTTTACAACGGTTTTATAGAAAAGATTGTAAAAAATGTCTTCTTATAAAGTTTCTTGTAAAAAAAAGTTGTAATAAACAACTATTTTACAACAATTTTTGAAAAGGTTGCAAAAATACCCTTTTTACAACAGTTTTAAAATGCTGTAAGAACGTTGTTTTTTACAACTATATATTAATTAACTACAACATTTTGTAAAAGTAGTTCTACTCCTAGAATTATGCTAAATTTTCTAAATTTATTTAGCATTGCTTGAAATATTATAATAATTTATAATTTATAATTTATAATTTATAACAAATATTTAATACTTAATTAAATGATTTATAAATAGTGGTTTATAATTAATAATTCATAAACGAACACTTTGATAGGTAACTGTTCATAATTTACAACCAATGATTGTTATTAAACAATTTATAATTACCAATTTATACCTATAATGAATAATTATTTTTTTATGTTTAATAATCTATTATGATTAATCGTTAATAATTGGTAAAATAGAGCTAATATTTATTAGTTACATTTAAAAATTAATAAATATGATAAATTTCTAATATTAAGTCATTACTATCAAAGAATTAATAATTACCATTCACTATAATTAAGAAGTAGAAATTAATAATATGCACATAATAATTGGTAATTAATAATTAATATTCAATTATAATTAACATGTAATCGGTGACAACTGATAAAAAATAATTAATAAACAAGAAACTATATTTTATATTTAACAATTACTATTAAATAATTTATGTAAAATAATTAATAATTAAGAGTAATATTTAAAAACTAATAAATAACAAGTAATTAATATCAATAATAAGCTAGCAACATTCATTATTCTATACTTGATATTTAATAATTATAATTAATATTTATATTTCATATTTCAAAAAATTTAAATTTTTCTAAATAAGATTTAATTTTTTTTCGAAGTAGTTTTACTCTTATGTTTACGTTAAATTTTCTGAACATATTTTGTATTGCTTTGAATATTATAACGATTAATAATTTACAATTAATAACGAACTTTAATAGGCCGATCATATCATGGAGGTCTAGATGAGCAGCGTCGGTAGTGCCCCATCTCAAAAATTGTTTAAATTGATTGCTCTATGAAGGGGGATCCAAGGGGTGGCAACCCCCCTAAGTGGGGGTGCGGGGGCAACGCCCTTGTTGACTGTTTGAATTTGAATTCAAACAGCAAACGGGTATGACTGTTGGAAAGATATCTGTTCATTTCGAACAGTCACTACCAACAGACGCCTTCCCCCTATATATACTTGGCAGCCTTCTTTTTCGAAAAATAATAATAAAACTTTTGTGTTTTCTAAATCAATATTCTATTAGCATCATCTGATTAAATTCGAGTATTCTTTCGATTTGTGCAAGTAATCGCAAGTTGCGCAAAACACACTCCACTATATGCTGAAAGAACGTTTTCTAAAGCCTCTGTGATCTGAGAAAGGCGAAAACATTCTTGAAAGAAAGTGATTCAATTGTCTCCTGAAGTGATATATCTATATAATACTCAACATTATTATTAGTAATTAATAGGCAATAATTAATATTTTTTATCAAATAATTAATAATTACTACTGAATAATTAAGAATTAATAACTAATATTTACTGTTTAATAATTAATTTTTATTAGTTAATAAGTAATCTTTAATAATTTAAAAGTAGCACTTGACTCCATTCTTCAACCGTTGGCTCCCTTTCTCAAATATTGGCCCTCAACTTTTGGCTCCATTCTTCAAATTTTGGCTCCAATCTTAGTACTTTTCCCTCCATTATCATAGGAAAATGCACTTCCCCACTACTTTTCCCCTATCATCTCCGAGCATGCTAAAATAAAATGAAAACAAAGAAATGAAGTGGTCAAACTCCAAAACCTGACTCAAGCAACCATCACTCCTCACTCGATCCCCAACCTCACCAGATCCCCAAGCTTTCCTAATCCAAACTCCTCGCCCTTCCTTCTCATATGCTATCTCTGTCCTCCACTCCTCCATCCTAAAACTCCTTTTCTAAAATTTTATTCAGGCTTTTCCAAAATTACGAAAACCCTAGCCATGTTTTTTACTTCTACACTGTGTTGGGTCCGATTGGTTTGGGCGGCCGGTGGTGCTGTAGTCAACGGGGAGAGATGGTCGAGGGTGTTGAAGGGTCGAAAGGGAGGCGAGAGTGTGTTTGGAATGCTAGCTTGGTGTTCGACGAAATGGGTAAGAGAGATATTGTTGCTTGGGATGTCAGAATTTAAGGTTGATGCATATTTTGGTTACTTCTTTTATTTCCAACACGTTAATGGTACACTAATTATATAAAAAACTTTTAGCTTTTTATTTTTTGATGCATATTTAGTGTTAAAAGTGTTATGCATGAATTACAAATTTCAATCACCCTTTGAATATTATTATTATCAGTACTAGGACGAACTACGCCCAAGGACTATCGATTGTCAAACTAAATAGAAAACAACAAGTGTTGAAAATAACCGAATGTGGTTAAACTAAGCATTGCATTAGGAAATGGATATTGGGTTCAATTGCACAATAGCACGGTAATCTTAGTTAGGCTATTGGCAATGTGGTTAAACTAAGCATTGCATTAGGAAAACAACATGCTTTTGAAAATAACTGAATGTGGTTTATCAATATTGTTATGCATGTTGACGCAAATTTTAATTATGTAAAGAACATTATTATAACACATGTTGACATGCACATCAATTTCAATCTCAGGTGATGGAGATTGCAGGAACATTGGGTACGAAGTTGCCTTGCTTGCTGCACAAGAAATAGCTTATGGATTATTAGGCATCAAAACATTACTGGAAACAAAAGAAATTGCATATAGAAACATATACGACGATTGTAGACATAGGTATGTGTTAGTTGTATACATAAGTAAAGAATACATATATGTTGTGTTAATACATGTAAAAGAACATTGTTCAATTATAAAGAATTACTAGTTATATAACTCAAGTATAGGTGATAACTGAAACTTTTTGAATAAATTGTTCATTATAAGTTGAAACATTAATTTAACTTAATATTAACTTATCACCTTATTATCGGATTATTTTTCCTCCTTATAAATTATTGGGAAAGACATAAACAGCAAGTAGTAAATAATAAGTTATTTCAGCTACTCCGTAGTTACCATAAAAATATACCCATGTTGAAGATTTTACGACAGAATTTCAACGTAAAGCTTTCAAATTTCAGGCAAGCTGAAGATATTCTCGAATCGCTTCAAAACGATGAAGAATTACGAAGCATGTAATCTTTTTTCGGAGAAGTGTTTTGTTGGGTAAGGCGGTAGTTGCATGGTTCAATGTAAGATTGTTTTGTTAGTGGTGGATATGGCATAGTGTGAGCGTTGTTGCATCATTGTTTGCATGTTGTATGTAAAATGAATGGTATATTATATGTAAAGTTTTATTGTATGAATTAATGAATTCTATGTATTTGAATTGAAAAATTTTAAGTATTTATATTTTTACAACGTTAATTTATTCTATTATTTAGGATATGTAAAATATTTATTTAGTTTTTTTATAAAAAGTTGTGTATATTTTGCCACATTTCAAAAATGTTGTAAAAATATGCTACAATGTTTAAAAAAGTTGTAAAACACATTTTGCAACATCTAAAAATAATTGTTACTTGTCATAGTTACAACGTTTCTTGCAACATCTGAAAAACGTCGTAAAAGACATCAACCCTATTACAACTTGACATAATACTACTTCTGTAAAAACGTTCTGAAACCTATATTACAATATTATTTTGATGTTGTAATAGGATATATTTGTTGTGGTGAAAAATCATCGGTAAGCCGTCGGAAACAATAGGTAAGGCCGTTGGAATATGAATCTCATTTAGTAACGCTTTCCGACATCATCGACGGCCTTTTTCCAACGGTGGCCAAGGGCATTTTGGTACGGTTTCCGAAAGTCATGTTGGACACATGGCAAATGTGACGACCCGGAATTTTTAAGCCTTTAAAATCAGAATATTTAATTGATTTTAATGTTTAAAAGTAAAATTTAACTTGAGTTCAAATATCACTAATTATTAATAATTAAATTATTGAATTAAATAATTTGAAGTTGAGTAAAATGTTGAATCTGGAATTTTAAGCTTGTTAAAAATAATTTGAAGGCTTATAAAATTTATACCGATATTACGGAAAATGGTGAAAATGTTAAAATTGAACTTGGAAGTATTTTGTTCGGTTTTGAAGATTTATATCGTTTAAATTGAATTTAAAAATAGCCTTCCGAGGCACAGTCTCAGAATTCGATGAAACCAGTTCCATTGGATCCGTAATATTGTATTATTATCGGGTTTCAATTTTCGTAGTGATCGGAGGTTTTGTGTAAGCATACAATTCATAAACGCGCTGGAAATTTAAATTGAGAATAATCGATTTGGAAAGTTATCGTCTCCATACGATCGAATTAGTACTCGAAACATTTTCCGTTGCGTCCGGAATAGGGATATAACCCTAGGAACGTCTAACGGCGCACCTAAATATGCTTTCAAATTTTTATAGTATGTAATGTGTTATATGTTATAAAATTTAAAATAATAATAATAAAAATCAAATATACATATGAAAGATAAATTTCATATTTTATTGATTTCAACATTAGGCAGGGATTTGTACTCGCGTTCTTCCTTCTTCTGAAAGCCAAGCCGAGCCTTCTAATTGAAGCCTCGTACCCTTTTTATCCTCTTCACTTAGATAAAATAACGAAAAATCATGGCCGATCTATATTAAACCACATCTCCCTTTCTCACTTATCCTCTTAAAAATTCAAATGACTCGAAAATCAAATTCATGGCCGAACGACAGTTCTCCTCCCAATTTTAATTCGTTCAAAAGCTCAAAGAATTCAATCACGCCCAATACTCTTAATCGAATAAACTCTTGTTCGAGAATCGTTGAAGACGAGGTCGAATCGACGAGGCTTGAGTGGAGGCACGTCGAGTCAGGCACATCGAGTCTGGTGATTTCGTACTTTTCTGAGGAAGGTCGTGATTAGGGCTTGGGATTGCAGCCGTTATGGGGGCAAGGCGAGGCACCAGTGGTTGAGGGAGAGTCGCAACCGAAGGGAGTGGAACCGCGTCCAAGATTCTCATACTCGAGTGTTTCGATCTGGAGTCTAGAGCATTGGTGGGAAGGGGCGACTCGTCTGTGACGTTGGTGTTCTAGTTCGTACAAGCGAGATGATGTTGAGAGTCGAATCAGTAAGGTATCAGTTTCTTATTTTTGTTTTTAATATAAATTGAATAAGTAAACGTGTTTTGTTGATTTTTTTTATATATATATAGAATTTTTTTTCGATTTATAGGATAATAATAATAATGATAATTAATAAATTTTATACTTTACTTTAATAAGGTAAATTTGTTTTAATATATAGGGTAAAAAAAAGAGGGAATTGTATTTTTATTAGACTTTATAAATATATGTATATGTATATATATGGTTAAAAGTAGTAAATATACATATACATAAAATTTTGGAATATAAAAGTTAGATTTTAAGCATATGTAAATTATTTTTATATACATTTTGTGTGGGAAAATAAGTTAATATACATATACCTATTTTTATTTATCTTCTAGTTTATTTTTAACAATGTATTTTAGTGATTTATTTGTTTAATAGATTTATTTAGTTATTTTAGTTAAAAAAAGGGATTTCAAAAGGAAACTATGAGTAAGATTAAATTTATTAAGTTAAAAACCAAACTTTTAGTTAAATTAAATTGTTAGTTAACTAAGTGGTAATTAATTGTTTGATCAATCAAAATATTAATAAACTGTATAAATATTCATACAAGGTCTAAAATCGAGAAACAAGCTGGAATGAAAATGAATGGAAATAGACTGCAATCAAAAGCAAAGGTGAGTTAATCTCACTCAGTTTAAATTTAAATTTAAATGATTAAATTTAAATAATTGTTTGAACGGTTGAATTGAATGATGTGCTATAGTATGGTATATTTAGAAATTGGTATTATATGTTGTGCTAATGTCTGTGGATGCAGGGAAAGCAGGTTGGAGGGATCCAACTGGATCCCTCAACATTTATTTAAATTGTTTAATTTCCCCTGTTATGATGATTTGGTATTTTATGATGAATTATGTTGAAATATTGAATGCTATGGTTTGATTGGATATAAATGGGGTATAATGAATTTTCAAAAATATATAAATCGGATTTTGGAAAGAAAATAAAGGAAGTGAATTTGTAAGTAAAATAATAATGGAAATTTGAATAAATTTAAGAATGAATGGAAAAAAAAGGAAATAAAGTGACATAAGGATTCTAATGAATAGATCTTGAGTATAGAAAGGAAATTTGAGTAAACAGAAAGTTAATGAATATTGAATCTTAAGTGATATTAATTAAAAGAAGAAAACATTTATTTTAAATTTAAGATTTAAATTTTTGAAAAGAACAAAGAAGAAATTGGGAATAACCTGAAATTAGTATATTTCAGTTAAAGGGTTTAAAATCAAATGAAAATGATAATAACAACAATAATTAAGTCCATAATTAATGAATTTTGAAATGAGTTGAGTAATTAAAGAAATTAATTTCAAATGGAATAAATTGGGAATCAATTTGGAAAATTGATTTAAGTGATTGAGATTGGAAATTTCTCTCTGAATAACCAAGTACGTTTTCAAAGTAAATTTTAAATATAAATTAAAAGTTAAAGTTGTTTTAAGAAGTATGTTTTGAAAAATTTACTATTTCTAAATATTTAAATTCTAAAGTAAGTATTTCCTTTTAATCTATTATAGCAATAATTATTTAAAGAGTGACTTAGTATTTTATTTTTAAAAATAAAAATCTAGTTTTATATTTTATAAAGTAACCTTATTTTCAAATATTCATATAATATGTATTTTTAACAAAATCATTGAAGTAGTTTTAACTTAAAGGTTTTTAAGTATATTTTTTAAAAGTAAAGTGTTTTAAATTAATATAGAAAAGCTAGTTTTGTGCTTGGTGATTTCAGTGGAGACAGAAAATATTTGGGAAAGTTTATTCTGAAAAGAAAGATGGTTTTGAAACTGTTTTCAGAGGTTTGGAAATAGAAATATATCCTGTGAAGATATTTTGAGGTAAATAAATAATTTGGGAAGTTATTTATTGTTGGGTGGATGTTTTGGGAATATTAATTGATAGTTAAATCACCAACTATCAATATTGGACAAATATGTTGATCGTTTCGAAGAGACCGGGATCGAGATTTAATTCTCGAAAACCACTTCGATCCGGTTTGTACGTTTTCGTGAAAACGATTTTGGATTCGAAGATGGAGCAGTGAAGTGCAAGGGCTAGTCGCTACTAATCCTGAGGATATTTTCAAAATGGATGTAGTAGGAATAGTGCCTTCGGTTCCATTCGAACCCAGGACGGACTTGTATGGATGAATGCTTGCGAAAACATCGTCAGGTGGACGATGGGCATTCTAAGGAATATGTTCTATAAAGGTAACGCTTAGCCTCAAGCCTCATCAAATGGGAATGACTGAAAATCAGGGGTTATGCAGCAAGGCTAGGTGGGTAGCACCCAAGCAGGGTGAGGTCATTCCGGTCTAGATGTCCCTTTTTATTTCGGCTTAGTGGGCGGTTGCTGATCCCAACCGCGGGGTGATCTCACTCGGGATTATCCAGTAAGGGGTAGTCCCGGCCTTGTGTTGCAGGGCAGCGGGTGCACTCCTCGGTACGGTGATCTAGGCCCCGTACTGTGCCAGGTGGTACCCCAGTGCCTAGTCATTAGTTGGAAATCCAGACTCCCTACGAGCCTTGTACGAGTTTTGTTTGTATTACCCACTCTGTGGCTAGTAGCTGGAATTTAATAATGTAACAATTTCGGCTATTTTATAAGTATTTGTATATAGACCCTATTATAATATCAGAGGATTTCTATGAAAATTGTTTTAGCTATCGTAAGGTAAAAACCCGACATGTTTATTTGTGGCGTGGTCTTACGAGATGCTTTTGTTTTCAAAGGATATTTGAAACTTTAATAAATCAATGGGTGTGATTTTCTCACGCTGGTATTCCAGTTTGACTCGGGTGTTATTTAACTGTAATGCTCGGGTCAGGCCGAGTATTATAGAATACAGGATATGATGCTGTGGAGCTCAGGAGACGAGCAGGATAGCGATACGTACTCCCGTACTTGTATATATATACATATTCCGCTGTGTTGAGTTGTTGTGTATCCATTTGTATGACATTAATGTTGAGCTGTGATTGATGAACTCTGATGATGTAATATATAAACAAAGATATTTGATTTTTGAGTAAAGAATATTTATTATCTATTATATTTTATTCCGCTGCGAGGTTAGATTCTGCTGTTGTTTTCTATTTTCTTCTTCTATCTCTTCTTCTTTAACCCAAATGGTTCGTATTTCTGTACAACTTGAGTTGATTTTGGTAGAATAGTATTAACTCAAGGGGTACGGATCTGCGGGTTATTACAGCAAATCAGAATGACCAATTTGTCACCCGAAGCCGTCGGAAGTGGTCGAAATCCATCGTAGATAGCCGTCGGAAACCGTTTGATGCTGTCAGTAATCAAGGTGTATTTTTTTTCCTCGTGTCAGATCGTTAGGGCTGGGGACGACAATTGTGAGAAACATATATGGAGTTTATATACACATCCATGAAGGTAAGTTATAAGGTGTAATGGTTATATGGTAAGATGAATTTTCAGAACCAAATTGAGAAAATGGTGAAAATCCATCCGTACATAAAACAAGTCTAACATTACAGCTCTCCGCTGCAAAATTGTGGTATTTCTGATCAAAACGCTTCCATGCTTCCTCCATCAACTAGTGTTTCAACGTATCTTCTTCCTGTATTATACCACTATGCCATCTCATATGATGCGCGGTTACAGAAGATGCATATAACCTTTGAAGCCTAGGAGTAATAGGTAAATAATACGTACATTTAGACGGGACTTCTTTTCCCTTCTTCTTTCTTGGTTTGTGCCTTTCTTGATTACATATTTTACAATTACAAAATTGATATCTTCTTTTCAAAACAACATGCAACTATTTAAACATGTATCTATTTTTTGATACGGTAAGCCAAAAGCCGACATAAGTTTTTTTCACTTCATAATGATTTTTGTGTTATCTATCTCATAAAGTCTAAGTAATTCTAGAAAGCTTGAATTCTTAGATTCACGAGATCGGATGTTTTCATTTGAGCAAATATTGTTTTCAAATGGCTATGTTCAGCTGAGTTGTCAGTGAGTAGTTCTGGTTCTTTCAAATCTAGAGCTTTAGACCTTATAAGACAATTTCAATTGATGCTTTCATTTCTAAGTTATACCAATCTTTGACTATAGCTGAGATGTATGGTGTTTGCACTCCTATGGGAGCAATTGCTTTTCCTTTGTTCATTAGAAAAAAATTCTGAGTTGCATTGAAAGGTGTTGCCTTGCTTTTGTTTGTTTGAATAGCTTTGGTCTGTTGGACCTTTTCTTTGTTTACTCCTGTGAGAGTATTGGTTTCTTCTGATCCTTGTGAGGATAAAGCCTCTTTGGAGGTTTGTTTAGCTTTTTGGATGATTTCACTTATTAGAAATCCTTCTGTCTTTTCACTGTTTCTAATAGTTCTTTGATTCTTTTTATGTCGTCTTCATCTATTTTTCATAACCTGGTAAGAAGATCAGCAACAGAGTTAGTGTACCCTGGAATGTATTTGACATCGTAGTTATAGTTTTCTAAATATATACTAATCTAATTCTCCGAATATTTTCTTCTGGATTGTTTTCAGTTTTCTTCTTTAAGAATTGAGCAACAGATTTTTTATTTGTATCTATTACTAACTGTCTATGCAGAAAATAAATTCGTAAACTTTTGATTACTAATTTAATAGCAAGTAACTCTTTGTCATAGGTAGCATATTTAATCTGGTGTTTACTAAATTTTCCAGAGGAATATGCTACAACTTCCTTTTGTTTAGCAATTAATACTCCTACCCAAAAATTGTCAAAAGCGTCAATTTGCAGTATAAGTAATTCTTCATCTGAAGGAAAATAGAGGATCTTTTGATCCTTTATTAGGTCTTTAATTTTTTGTATTTCTTATTCTTTTGGCTTTTGTAAGGTAATAGGAATTTTGTCTGTGTTCCATCTTCTTGGTTGTTCCCCATTATGTTGTTTATATTTTGCTTGTTCATCTGTGAGCTTTTTTTTTGTAAATATTGGGTTTTAGATAAATTAGGAATAAATTTTCTACCATAGTTTAATAATCCTAAGAAACTCTGTAGTTCTTTTAATGTATTAAAGTATTGGGAAAATCCTTTATTATAGTGTAAATGTGTGTTGTAATTCTATTTGTCCATTTTTAATTCTTTTTCCAAGAAAATCTATTTACTTTTTAAACAATTCAATTTTTTTGGGACTTAGAATAACACCATTTTGAAGTAATATTTGTACTACTGCTAGAAGATGTTGTTTATGTTCTTCAGCAGAATTAGAGAAAACAAGGATGTCGTCCATATAGACAGTTGCAAAAGGTAAATGTCCAAACATAGAATTCATCCATTTTTAAATACATATGGTGCATTTTTTAATTCAAAAGGCATAACTAACCGTTCAAAATGTCCTTGTGGACAACTAAAGGCAGTTGATTTTATGGACTGTTTATCGGCAAGTTTTAATTGCCAAAAACCCGATTTTGTGTCAAATTTACTATAATATTTTGCTCCTTGGATTTTTTTGGTTAGATGTTCAGCAGAAGGAATAAAATATCCATCAAATTTTGTATAGCTATTAAGTTTTTTATAGTTTATTACCATTCTTGCTTTTCCCCTTTTAATTTCAGCATGATTTCTCACTAAGAAAGCTGGGGATGGGTGAGTACTGAAACTCTTTTGTATTAATTTTAAATTTAATAGGTTTTTTATTTGTTTTGCAAATTATTCTTTATCAGTTGGAGATACCATGATATTGTTAACTCGCACTTTGGCATCTTTGTATTGTTCCATCAGTTCAATTTTACAATACCTTGGTGCTTTATCAAACCATTTTAATGGATTCTCTGAATAAAGGGGTTCTAAAATATTATGTATTAATATTTCAAATTCGTTTGTAGTTGGTATATTGTATGTACAAATTTTTTGTTGTATTATTTTTGGTGTTCTTACATTTTCAATTAATGTAATAGGTTTTTCACCACATTGTGCTGCTGGAGTATAATGTGGTGCAATTGTAGCGGGTAGCGTTACTCGAGGCACAAGAACGCTATCTAATTCAAAATAATATTTTTTGAATGGAGGGAGATGCCGTAGATTGTCCATTCCAAGGATGCAATCAGTATCAAATTCCTTTTGTAATAATACAAAATCAAAGTTGTATGTTTTATTATTTCCATGTATATCAGGTATTTGAACCTATAAGTTTTCTGCTTTAGGAATAACAGAGACTTGTCTACCCATAAAGTCATTTAGCATTCCTTTTTTGTCTAAAGGTACCCAGAGTTGCCGGGGAATAAATATTTCTTGTAGTAAACTGGCTTATGCACCAGAGTCCGGTAACACATGCACCGTGAATTCTTGATATTCAGAGATACATATCGTTATTGGAAGATATATATATATATATATATATATATATATATGTAACTGTGCCTTTCTTTTAAGATCTATGGATCTAATCATGATATTTTATATTTTTTGTAGGAACCTTTATGACCATTCGGTATGATTCCTGTTCTTTTTGTTTTTTAAGTACTCTCATTGTTCTTCCTTCTATTGGATTTTCTTGTTTAAAGGTCATACGATGACTGGTAACTTTTAATATATCAGGAGTTAATTCAACTTCAGACATTTTATTGTATGGTTGAGTTCTTTTTAATATGTTGGGTGAATTTGTATTTCCTTCATTATTTTTGATTATGGTGGAAATGGTATTTCATGATGCTATAAAATATTCTATAGGTAATTGTATTCTTGGTTTAAGTGATTTAACAAAAACCTGAATGTCATTATCGAATTTTAAATATCTTATGTCGATCAATCTACGTTGAATTGTTTTTCCTAACCCGACTTTGAATAGTTTAACGAATTGTTTGGGTGTAATTGATTTGCAGTATCATTTAAAGCCATACAATGTTCCATTGTATGCCAAGAACTTTAGATCTTGATAGAAGTTCTATATTTTGTAGATTTACTGATAATGTACAAGCCTTTTCTATATTTTGATCATCAAGACTTATACCAAAATCGGGAGTATTTACTCCAAATAATCTATTTGCCAAATTTGACTTAGCTCATCCAATAATATTATTTAAAGGATTAATGATAATTCTTTCATTCATACAGACTATCATTATTGGAGTATCAATTCCGGATCTAAATAACCCTGTAATTTTTAGTTGTATTAGACCTATATGAAGGTATTTCATTTTTGAATATTTGGCTTTTAGTTTTTCTGTTTTGTTTTTATTCAAAAGGCTTATAGAAGTAAAATCTTCCTCTCATTTTACTCTATATTTCCTTGCATACGCTCAAATACATATGTACGTTGATTTAAAAACCTAGATTTAAAAGTCAAAGGTTTATAAATTTCCTTTTTGTCTGAGTGAGGGATTGCCGCTTTTAATTTTTCTAAATCTTCGTCGGTAAGCTCAAATTGCTCTCCTATGCTATCTTGTATTTGTGAGTTAGATGTTTCGTCGGATATAAAAGTGTTCATATATATTCTATATTCTTTGTAGCGACCTGACTTTCTATCACCAGAAAATCACATCACTAATTAAGAAAGAAAGAGATAGAAGAAGAAAAGAAAGAAAAGAAAGAAAAACAACACATCGGAACGATTTAAATATAATATAGAACATATACATAGTATCATATACATCAGAGTACACAACTTAACATCTCAATTTAGACAGTTATAACATTCTGTCTAATATAATACAAGACATCATACAGAATAACAACACAGCGGAAACACTAACTATATATCTACACGCTGAAGCCTCCTGCTCCAAAACTCCTCCAGAATTTGTCAAGAGATAACCTGAATCACTTGACTACTCATATATAATATGAGTACCCAAGAGTTTAATAAAACAGAAAATAAACATTTGGGTCAGACAGGGGTCTGGTGTGAGTAAACGGTTTAAGATTGCTTAACTTTAGAAAATCCTTTGAAAAGAAAGGTATCATGTAAGACTTCCCACACGTAAACATGGAAAAGTTTTTACCTTACGCTAACCAAAACATTTGATAGGAAATCCAGTGATATTATAATAGTGTCTAGGGTTTTCAAATAAAATACAGAAATAGCTGGAATGCTTACATCTCACGTTCCAACATAGTTGGGAACAACTAATACGTACGACACTTATTGGATTTTGGATTCCATACAATGGTAGGGCTACTAGGGTACCGCCCGTCACAGTACGTGGCCTAGATCACCGTACCGAGGAGTACTCCCACTCCCCTGCAACACAAGGCCGGGACCATTCTTTACTGAACAGTCCCGAACAAGACCACCCCGCAGTTGGCTGCAGTTCCAACCGCCCACAAAGCCGAAATAAAAGGGACATCTAGACAGGGATGTATCTTGCTCTCCAGTGGGAGCTACCCACGAAGCCTTGCTGCACCTCCCCTGTTTTAGCCATTCTCGGTTGATGAGGCTTGAGGCTGCGATTACCTTTATAGGACACATTTATCTTAGAATGCTCATCGTCCGCCTGACGATGTGCTGAAAGCATTCAATCCATACATGTCTGTTCCGGGTTCGAACGGAACCGAAGGCACTATCTCGTTGCACTCATTTTGGAATCACCCTCAGAGTCAACGACCATAGCCCTTGCACTCTAAAACCACCATCTCGAACCTATAAGCACTATTCCGTCAAACTCATTGCGGAATCACCCACATAGTTATACTGACGTATAGCCCTTACACCTCGAGTCTTCACTCGCTCCACTTGGATTAACGACCTAACGTTTAATTGGAGTCGATGTGGTTTTCGGATATCCAAATATGGAAACCGATCCCGGTCTCATCGAATCCAAACGCCATTTTAATGTCCAAGTTATTCTTAAGGGATTTAAGCAATAGATATTTCAAAAATATCACTTAACATAAATGGATGTATTCATATTACACAGATAGATAAGCATCTATTATCACATGCATCTATACATATCACAAAGCATCATATAAATCACATCTAGATATAACATATTCACCTCATCACATATCAACCAATGTCATCCAATAACATCCAATATCATTAACTCATTCAATGATACTTATCAACCAATCAGTAGCCACTCATACACAAGGTTGATCCAACTTAAATAAAATCACTCATACACAAGGTTGATCCAACTTAAATAATTTACTTATCCTTAATTAAATTGATCCTTACTTAATCACTTGGATTTATCTTCAATCCAACTTCTTATTCATTAATTAATTACAAATTAACTAATTAACTAACATCGCTTAATTATCCACTTCAATTAATCTTCCTTGATTAATTATCACTTAATTACTTAAAGTAATTATTACTTAATTACCATATTAATTAATCATCCTGATTAATTACTTCTAAATTACACTAAGTAATTACCTCTTAATTACCTTTTAAAATTAATCAATCTTGATTAATTATCCTCTAATTATTCTGATAATTATTCCTTAATTATCTTTTAAAATTAATCATACCTGATCAATTACTTTTAATTAAATACCCTTGATTAATTACTTCTGATTAATCACATTTAATTAATTACTTTTAATTAATCATATCTAATTAATTACTTTTAATTAATCATCTTTAAGTAATTACTTTTAATTACATTTAGTAATTAAAACTTAATTTTAAATTAATTATCCTTAAATTATTAATTAATAATTAAGCAATTATTTCCATTAATTAAATTTCTTTCTTAATTAATTACTTATACAAGTAATTAATCGTTTAATTAATTACTCTTAATCCTTTTATTAATCAACCATTAATTAAATAATTTAAACCCTCAAAATAATTTTATTAGTTAATTCTTTAATTAACAACTCAAGTGATTAATCCTTAATCACATTCACTTAATTACCTTTCATAAAGTAATTATCTTTTTCTTTAATTACCTCCAGAAATCAATTACTTAATTATTTTCCAAGTAATTACATTAGATTAACTCATAAGCGATTATCTTAATTAAGCACAAATTAATTATTTAATTAATTATTAAACTTAATCATTTTAAATTAATTAAATGATTCTTAATTTCAATATTATAAAAAAAAAATAATTAAGAAGACCATTATCTTAACTAAATATTTATATTAATCAATAACTTTTCAAGGGTAGGTCAATTTAATTATATTTGTTTAACCAAACTCTTGATTATCCAATAATTTTTTTAATTATAATTGATTACTAAATTGATATCGTTAATCCTTATTTAAAATAAAATATATTAGAAATCGATTATAATTAAAACACATTTTGAATATACCTTTAAATATTTTAACTTCCAAGAATATTAAATAAAATTAAATACAAGCTTTATTTCAAAAATATCCATTTCTTTTATTTTAAAAACAATCGTATTTTAATATATATAAGGCTTGTTTAAAATTTATTTTGAAACTAAATAGTTTTATAAGTAAAACTAATTCAACTTTTATTATAAATCTTTTCCAAAACCAGTTTCTTTGTTTTCAAACCCTTCAACATAACTGCGAAATACTAAACATCAGACAAAACCCAAACTAAAATTCCAGCCCAAAATACGCTCAACACAACTCGAGCCAACCTCAGAATTACACGCGACAACCCCGAGTTCCCCTACCCAAGCCTGCTTCGAGAAACAACCAAAAACTCCCGAGACCATCTTCGAGTCTCCACCCTTGTCCTCACCAAAATCCAAACTCCTCTGATACACGATGCCGTGCATCATGCACCGACCCACCATACACCAGCGATCATCGTCACGGCTACAACGAGTCTCTCTCGACCCCTACAGTACTTCGCAAAACCCAGAAACTCAAATTCGATCAAGAATCGAAATTTGACCTCTTACCCAAACAAACTGAACCCAACTCAACTAAACAAAAGTCAAAAGTTCGCCGCCGACGAACTCCGCCACGAGATGCCTCGTCCTCCTTCCAGAAGCTACGTCTCGCTTCCCACCATCTCCCTAACCATACGCGCACAACTCCGATTGCACCATGTCGCCGCAAAATCAAAATAAACGACGACGTAAAAACTCAGGTGATAAACCCTATCTCGAACAATTCAAGCCAACATAATCACAAATAAAATCCAATAGTATTTTTCGCATGATCCCTGTTGCCCCCTCCACCTTCATGATCAATGACGAGGTCCAATTCGCCGTCGTTCGCCTTGAATCGACCAAATTACCCAAAACCAATAACCCGAGATACCTCATTAATTACCAAATTAAAAATTATAGTAATCACATTAAAATTCATGGTTTTCAATTGCTATTTCAATCATGTAATCAAAACATAAAATTTTGACCCAACTTACCATTTTACTATAAATTTGAAAATTTCAAGCAGTTATTCAATTTTTAAAACTTACAAGCATTTTTAAATGATAAGTTAGATGATTACAAACAACTTTTATTCACAACTCATAAGTAAATTTGGATTCAACATGGAGTTATTGATTTTAATATGTAATTGATATCTTGTTATTATCACACAGAGATATGAAAACTACTCAGGCATTCAAAAATGATTAATTCAAGCATGAATCCAAATTTAATTCAAGTATCCAAATAACCTCCAGATATTTATTCACAATACAAGGTAGAATTCAAGTTTTAAAACTATTTTTAAAATTTATTTACTCACCTGATTAAACAGAAAACAGAGCAGAAGTATGACTGCATTTTTCTTTTTTCCAGGTTCTGAAATTCACTTTGCATGTTCTTGAATTGTTGATAAATTCCAGAATGCATGTTGAATTTTCTTTGCCTCTGATTTCTATTTGAAAAACTTGCATTTGAAATTTCCACATTTACTTCTGTAGGTTGTATTTCCCAAATTTGCAGGTTGATTAATTTTCCAGATTGAAATTCAAGGTTTTAGATTTTACACATTCTTCATTTTTTTTCTTTGATTTCATTTAGTTTGGTTGAGATGAAGATAATATATTTTTTTTAGCTGAAGAAAAACTTTTGTTTTATATTTACAAGTTTAATTTTAAATTATATTTACAAGAGGATGACATTTGTCTACCTTATCTCCTTATTAGTCTACACCTATACCATCTAATTTACATTTGTCTTAACACATATTTAAAAGTTTACAAGTGTTATTTTCCTTTTATAATTTATTTTAAGCCTTGCATGAAATGTGTATATGTATGTAATGTATTTTAATGCTCACTTATTGATTTTATTATGTAATATTTATATGGTTGTAAAATGTACATACTTATCTTTTGAAAAAATAAGCTTTAGATAAATATAAAAGTGATTTCATGTTAGTTTATAAATTATTTATGTTTTTAATTTAACTCTTCATAAAATTTTTAAAACAATTTATCTTATGTTAAAATTAAAATTGAAAGACTATTAAAACAAATGAACTTTTAATTTAAATCTTATTTAAACAAAAGCTTAAAGTACATATTTATAATAAATAAGGAATTAACTTTGTTATTAAAATCTCAAAATATTATTTCTAAAGTATAAATCAAATTAACTTTTCAAATCACAAATTATATATATATATTAAAGTTTGAAAACAATTATTAAATTCAGGTTAATAAAATTCCTATTTCAAATATATATATACAAATATATATACACATTTCAAATAGAAAAACATTTTAACATTAAATTTGAAATTTGAAATTTACTATGTTGAATTTTAAAACACAAACCAAATCACAATATATATATATATATATATATATATATATATATATTCATATACATTTCAATTTGAATATAAAGTTTTATTACATTAAAATCTTCTTATTTACCAAAATAAATGTTTCCAAATCAAAATGTCATAAATTTTCAAAAGAATTAAACTTACTAATCTATACTTCGTTAAGAAAATTATTGATAGATATTTACAAATTATTATTTTCAGCCTTTGAAATAATTTTAACTTGTCAATTATAATATAAAATGATCAAATCAATTTAATTATTAACAAAGATTATTAAATTGATATTGCTCAAAATTCCGGGTTGTCACATTCTTGATATGATTCCGACTCTTTATTTCTTGATGATTGGGATGTAGAACCACTTAAACGGGTAAACATATCATGATCATATATTTCTTCTTCTATAATTGGAAGATCTTCATATTTATGTAAAACAAGTAATCCTATTGGGTCTCCTTGCTATATAATATAATCTTTATCTTCCATACTAGTACTTTTAAATAGTATAGAAGCGTTATTTTTAGAAAGGGGTTCTATTAATCCATGAGTTATAAAAATATTTTCTTTAGTATGTTTAGTTATATTATAAATTTTCCCGTAATATACTAATGGGATTTTTATTAGTAGATCTAAAAATACTTCGATTGTGAAGTATCTTCTTAATCTAGAGCATTTTGCTGCATATAATGTATAACCCGGAGAATTTATTTTTTCCTTTTTGGGGAGTATAGCATATATAGTTAATGGAATAATTTTTATTTGATTATGTGTTTGAATGATTGTAATCATGTTTATTTTAAAATTATCAAAAGAATCATTAGTGTCATCTTCATTTTCAGTAGTGTCACAATAAACTGATTCAATTTCATATACAGATGAATTAGCATAACTAGATATATCTTCTATAGTGCCAACATGAATATCGTATTCTTCGATATTTGATATAAAAATATTTGTATATTTGTAGGACATTCATTACCATAATGTCCTTCTCGATTACATTTAAACCATTTGCAGCCTTTACGGAAATTTTTCTTTTTAATAAACTTTTTCTTAGAAAACTTTTTTTCTTTTCTAATTTTTTTTCTTATATTCTAGTTTCCATTTTTTCCTAGTGATTCGATATTTTGGTTTTGTTCTTCTTTTGAAATTTCTTGTCTTTTTTCTTTCGAATTCAGGTGAACATCCGAATTGTATATTAATATCTTCAATGTACTTTGTACAACAAGAAAATCCCAGTTTTGAGTTTCTAATTTTATTTTTCATTTGTTTGTGCGCACTTGCTTGCTCACAAACCCTTTCCATAGTATCCATACGTGCCTTTTTTAATAAACCCATGTTATGATTTTCATCGGAGTTGCTTTGTCTTAGAATGTCATATCTTTCTTGTATAATTTTATTCCATGGATAAAGTATTTTTGTAAAAAAGCCTTTTACCCAAAACACTTTTTGGTCATTATTCTTTAAATGAAAAAGTAGGCCTATGTATTTGGCAGAAAATTCTTCTAATATACATATATCACATAATTGTATTTTTAATAATTGTTTTGCATAACCAGTATCTTCTACGAAAGTTTCCCTGTAAAGTCTGCCATAAGTAGTTTTAGTAATTCTCCAAGAGCTTCTTGTTTAGATTGAATATTCCTAATTCTTTGTAATTGATTTGGATTTATCCTTTCAAGGTTTAGTAACCAAGCTAAAGCATCTACTGTCCAATAACTGGTAGCATAATGTATGTATTCCATTACACTCATATTCGGAGGTAATAGATAAATTGTTTCGCTTATATGTTGAAGCCATGTTGTAATATGTTTTCTTAGTTTCCTATGTGGAAGTCTATTTATATTGAAAGTTAGGGTATATGCTGAAGAGGGTTGTTCATTAAAGAAAAATCTTTTAACTGCTTTCTAGAAGAGTGAAACCTGATCCAATCTGATCTAGTACCATGCCTAAGAATTTCAGGATAAGGATCAGTATGTGGACTATTATATGTGTTTTCTTCCCGTTCTTGGTCTTCCATAATTATATCAGAGTTAAGATCGTTCATAACAGAAGCATTGTTTGGTGGAGGAGGTTAAATTAGAGCACCTCTACTAGATCCGGCTTCATTAGTGTTTATATTGTAAATAAATTTATGTGATGTATCAGAATCATAACCAGATTCTGTGGAATTTTCAGATTCTTGTTCATAATCTTCAAATGAAGAATGTTCTTCATTTTCTTTATATTTAAAATAGTTTATCACTGTTGAATATTTTTCATAATAAGAATAAAGTTCTATACTATCAATTTCTCTTGTAAGTTCTTTTTCTTGAAGAATAAGATAATTTTCATAGTAAGTGGGATCAATATCTTTAACATTTATTTTGTCATTTTCTTCGGAAGCATATTTGACCATTCAAATCTTGTTAAGCGAATGGATTGTTGGTGTATTTCGACCAAATTCTAAGGTTGTCGTTTGTTTTTGTAGTTTATTACTTATTTCTTTGACTTCTAATTTAATGTCATGAAGTAGATCAAACATAAAATTATAAATCCTATTTTTTGGGTTTTCATGAGTGGGGATATGAACACCATGCTCATATTGTTCAGTATTTAGATAAAATTGACACTTATATCTGTCTAGAATAACAAGCTTATTATTTTCCATAAAAGTGGGTCTTCTGAACAAAATGTGCATAAAGCACAATAGTGAATAAAGTGTATATTACATGGCTATATTATTGATTAATCAATTACAGAATTCTCTAGTGAATTGCGAGGACACAATTCCTTTAGGAGTGGAATCTATAACAACCCTGGTCGAGGTTAAAATATAATAAATATACTGAAATGAATTTTGAGAAATTAATTTAGATTTTTGGAATTTTTGGAAATAAAATAGTAAGTTGTATTTAATATTCAATTAAGGGTCTTATTTTTTTTTTTGTGAATCCAAAAGTTATTAAAAATTTATAATATTGAAATAAATGATGTTTGTGAATTTTGGGATTATTCTGAGAAATAAAACAATGATTTTAAATTTTGACTTTAACCGAAAAATGGTATTTTAATAAATGAAAATTATGCTGGTTAAGAATAAAATTGTGAAAACTATTATACCTGGAAACAAAAGAAGCAAAGAGACCTGAGCAATGGAAAAATAACGGTGGTACGGTGAAAAATAGAAGTTAAGAAATGATGAGATAGAGTTAAGAAAAAAAATTAGCTCGACAACAAAGAGCTGATGATATGGCTCTTTTAACTTGCAACTTAAACGAACTCAATCCAGTGAAGAGGATATATAGGGAGAAGCAACTTGAGGATTACCATAGACGTTAAGGGGGGTTGTAGAAACTAGGTTCCTATAATGTATTTTAGCATTGCATTGATTATTTGATCTTGTAAGTGTTGGTTGTAATGTCATTGTATATGTTGTTAATGTGATTGTCACTGTATTAGTTGGAGTTATTGGTAATACTATTATTGTCATTTTTTTTATTATTGCATGTTATAGTTTCAAGCTCATCTTCACTTGGCATTCTCGCTGTTGTTATTACTTTTAATACGTCAACAAAAACTTAGAACAGTAGATATAACAAATTCAAACACAAACATTAGTACAAAATGTCAACAACAACTTATTACAATAGATAAGTGAAACATAACTACCATCTAAACATCACTTCTACTGATGAGTTCCTATATATTCCAGTAGTGTTCCACTAGTTCTTCTCTTAGATCAAGATGAGCTTGTGGATCTTGAATGTCTTGTATTCTTTGTAAGTGTTTGGCAAAAGTATTTGGTCCTTAAAAGCTTTTTCTTGAAATGCTACAACAATGTTTGGATAGTTTCATAGTTAGAGCTCGTACCCACCACGTTCTTCTTCGATAGTCATATTATGTAAAATTATACAACAGTATATGATATCAGACAATACTGTCAGATCTTGGTAGTATATCTCTTTTCTTAATAAATGAAACCAACCTTGAAGCACTCCAAATGCTCGTTCCATATCTTTCCTCAAACTCCCTTATTGTTTGGTGAACCTAGCTTCTTTTGCACTATTTGGTCTTTCGTAAGCTTACACAAGTGTTTTCCACTTTGGAAGATTCCATCTACCAGATAATAACCCATGGAATGATATTTTGTTTTATTTTGTAATTTCATGGAGGTGATATGTCATTAAATAAGTCATTAATAAATCAGACTGTCATAGAACGTTAATATCATTCAGTTAACCTAGTGCTCCAGAAAAAGCATGTCATATATACAAATCAAACGAAGCAACATCTTCCGAGACCCGAGTTACCTTTTTGCAATGTCCTGTATATTAGCCCTGCAATGCAACTGGATAGTTTTTCTACCTCCAATGCATAAAATCTAAGCCACCAAACATACCTGGAAACCCATGTTGAGATCCCATTGCTGGCAATCTATCAATCTCATGAGGGGTAGGGGATGGAAGATATTCTTCACCAAACAAAAAACAACGGTTTTGCGAAATTCTTTCATACATATTATTGTCGTTGAGACTCCAATCTGCACTTTATCATCTTGCAAATCACCAGAATTTCCATATGATATCGTGCGAAGTGCAGCCGTAACCTTTTGCAGTGCAAAAATTCCAAGTTCGTTGATTCCATTTCTTCTATGGGTGAACAAAGTGTTTGTCTCAGTTACTTTGTCAAGAACCCGATTAATGATATTCTTCCACATACGGAATCTTCATCTAAAATCCACGTTCCCATACACGGGATTTTCCATAAAATAATCATTGATCAATTGATTATGACCGCCAGCATAGTCACATCCATATCACAAGTCTTTTCTTTCAACAACGTTGTCTCCTTGGGATGAGTAGAGCTTTCAAAAATTTCATGGGCCATTAAATACCTTGTTTCAATAGCAAACATTCTTTGTTGAGTAAAACAATGTTTAATAAAATCGTCCGAAGATGATGATGATGACGAAGACGAAGAGGAGAAGCACCACAAACTTTTTAGAGAACTCATTCAATATAAGTAGAAGAACGGTGGTGACTAGTTTGGTAGTTTGAATGACTATGTTATTCGACATCCTTACTTCTATTTATAAGCTATTGATGTTTAAAGGATAACGAAATGTCACAGGATCTAGTCATATGGATTAAAGAATGGTAATGTGTTAGTTTACACCGACCACTGTTACCACTGGTTAAAGCTGATTGATGTTGATTAAAGCCGATGGATATCAAGGGATCGGGTCTTGTTTGAAACAGAGTTAAAGCCAATGGACCTAATGGTCATATTAGTTGATGTTGATGAAAGTTGATGGATGTCAGGAGGCTGGGTCTTTTCTAAAGCAGAGTTAAAGCTGATGGACCCATTGATCATATTGATTAAAGCTGGTTGACGTTGATTAAAGCTGATGGATGTCAGAAGGTCAAGTATTGTTTGAAACAGAGTTAAAGCTGATGGACCCACTAGTCATATTGATTGAAGCTGGTTGATGTTGATTAAAGCCAATGAATGTCGGGATGTCGGGTTTTGTCTGAAACTGATTTGAAGTTGATGGACCCACTGGTCGTATTGATTAAAGTTGAATGATGTCAGTAGATCAGGTCAATGTAGACAGTATACAATGCATTGCAGGGATTAAAGCTGATGGATGAGGAGTGAGAATGACAGCAATGTCGGGTCAGATCGACACTGTATCCACGTTGCATTGTTTCACACGGGCAATGTATTATGCTATATAAATATCATTTTGCTTTCCACACTTCTCTTCGTTATTATCGTAGCAGTGGTATATAAAAATGGTCGATTACAATCATATTTCTTTCCCATCCTTAAATTCATACGAAGGTCCGTTACAACGTAATAGCCCACCGAATACATCCTTCCCTCAACCACCGACTGAGTGGTACATTGAAATAGAGGAAAGACACAGTGCCAATGTAAAAGAGCATGAGATGGAAGTTCAAGAGCACATGCGGTTGGAAAATTATAGATGTCCAAAAGAAGAGCGGCAGAGACATGACGGAATAAGAGAATGAAGGAATGAAATACGACACTAAGTTCCTCACAAAGATCGAGAGGTTAATTCTCCATAGATCTACTGTAACTATGGGGCTTGTTTTCTATATGCTGTTGTAAGTAGCGGAACAGACATCGATTGACGGCACTGCAGATGCTGTAATTCTTCTCATGGTTGTGGACTTTGGTAATGGATTGACGATCCACTTCCTAACCGTGCAATTGTTTATGCTAACGAACTTGGAAACCAAATTCAGATGCTTCAAAGGACGTTGGGTTCAATTAACTTATCAGGTGGTCAAAGGCAGTTTTTTAAGCATTGACTGTCTTGTTTGCTTTCTTGTTCGTTTTCCATAATGTTGTCATGTTTTAATGTTATTGTCTTGTTCGTTTTCTATGAAAGCAGTTATTTGTTGACTTCATAAGTTAAGTCTTATTGTTAATGCTTTCCTTGGGTTAAATGATGTTATTACGTTAAATGCGTAATAGATTATGAAAACATAAACTTTACTTGGAACTGAGAGTACATATAACTTACTGATAATGCAAAGAACTAACTGAAGGTAATTAACTTAACAAACATACTTAAACTTACCCAAACATCATTCAAATTGTCTAATATATCGAACCCAGAGATTGTATGCAGCATGTGCAACAAAATAAATGTGATACTCCCACAAATAATGGGAATCAAACGTAACTCGTGTTAACTGAAATAGATCTTCTTCCTTCACTGTTTTTATAATGATTCTATATCTTCGACAAGCTCTAGTAAACGTTACAAAAGTACTTCGAGTTTCCAAAATCCTTCGAATTAATCTACAATTAGGATGATTGTTAAAAGTCTCGTTTAGAGTGACCCAAAAATCTTGCTCCATCTCCTCTTCCATGTGCCCACGGTCAGTTTCTATGCACGATTTGATTAGTAATAATAATCATCGGCAGTACAACTTTCTGTTGACATTTAAGATAATCGACGACATTTAGAATAATTGAAGATGTTGTGAATTTTCAGTACAGAACTTTGGTTTAAATAGAAAGTTCATGATTCGCGTCTCATGAGTCACGTGCCTTTTAGTTAACCACGTGGCAAGCATCTTGTATGGTAATAACGAATTAATCTCAAGCATATAACTTAAATAAGATATAAATGAGCAATAAATTAAAATAAAGTATTTATCTTTAACTAATTAAGGTTGTGACTAATTAAAGATTATAAATTAGTGAGACTAATTAAAGGTATATCACTTAATGAAATTATTAAGGGTTAACTAATTTATGTTACTAATCAAGAATAATTACTTAATGAAAGTAATTAATTGATAGTTGATGAATGTAATTGATTTAAGGACCATTAACTAGTAATTAAGAGTTAATTAATCAATGTAATTAATTTAAGATAATTATTTAGTTTAATTAATTATGGATAATCACTTTGAAATTGATTAAGTATAATTACTTAATGTAAATCAATAAGTTTAATTACTTAGTGTAAGTAATTAATGGATAATTACTTAGTGTAAGTAATTAATGGATAATTACTAAATATAAGTATTTAAGGGAAATTACTTAATGGAAGTAATTAAGGATTAATTACTAAATGATTAAAGGATAATTAATTACAGACTGTGATTAATTAAATGCGATTAATTAAAGATTACTTATTAAATGTAATTAATTAAAAGAGTAATTAATTAATGGAAGTATTAGAGGATCATTGACTAATGTAATTAATGAAAATAATTAAAGGATTAATTAATATGAATGGTTAAAGGATAATTAATTTGCGTAATTAATTAAAGGCTAATTACTTACTGTAATTGAAAGATAATTAATTACAGATGATTATTAAGATAATGATTAAAGGATGATTAATTAATTGGTTTGAAGTAAGCAGGATTGAAAAGTGATTGAAGTAATTAATTTAATTTATTTAAATTAATTAGAAATGGTGTGAGTAATTGATCTTGCTTATGGATGATTAATAATATTGAATGCCTTGGATTATCCGATATGTGATATGTGCTGCTCTGTGATATGAGATACTTTGGTTGAATTGTGATAAAATGGATTATCTATCTGTGATAATGTGAATTATTCTATCTATGTGCATGTGTTACTCTAAATATAAATTAAATTGTTAAACTTAAAACAACTTGGACATTAAAATAGCGTTTTGGATTTCGGTGAGAACAGGATCGGATTTCTAAATTGGATATTCGAAGATCACATCGATCCAAATTAAACAATAGGTCGTGAAATCTCAAGTGAAATCTCAAGTGAAGATCAAGATGAAGACTCGAAGTGTAAGGGCTATTTGTCGTTAACTCTGAGGGTGATTCCAAAACGAGTGTAACAGAGATATTGCTTTCAGTTTCGAGATGAAAATTTCAGAGTGCAAGTGCTATTGTCATTAACTCTGAGGGTGATTCCAAAATGAGTGTAATCGTAGCCTCAAGATCAACCGAGAATGGCTAAAACAGGGAAGGTGCAGCAAGTCTAAGTGGGTAGCACCCAAGTAGGATAAGATTTTCCTCTGTCTAGAGGTCACTTTTATTCGGCTGTGTGGGTGGTTGGTCGCCTCAACTACGGGGTTGTCTTATTTGGGATTATCCAGTAAGGGATGGTTCCGGTCTTGTGTCGTAGGGGATCAGGGTGGATCCTTGGTATTCTTATCTAGACCAGGTACTGTGACCGGCGGTACCCTAGTAGCCTTGCCATTGGATGGAATCCAATCTTCAATAAGTGATCTCGGACTTGATTGTATACCTATGTATGCTGGAATTTAATAGTGTAACAATTTTGGCTATGTGAATATTTATTTGAAAACTCTAGACATTATTATAATATCATTGGATTTCCTATCAAATGTTTTGGTTATCATAGGGTAAAAACCCGACATGTTTTTTTGTGTTGTGGTCTTACGAGATACCTTTGATTTCAAATGATTTTTAAAGTTAAACAACTTTAACATGTTTACTCACACCAGACCCATGTCTGACCTAGAGTTTATTTTCTGTTTTCTTAAACACTTGGGTGCTCAAATTTTTACGAGTAGCCAAGAGATTCAGGTTAGCTTGGACGAATTTTGGAGAAGATTTGAAGCAGGAGGCTTCAGCGTATATAGATATAGTGTTTCCGCTATGTTGATGAATTGTAATGGATTCTGAGTTGTTTGATGGATAGGTCGTCAGAAGTATCTAATATGTGATGTATAAGTTGTGTAACTCCGATAGATATTGTATATTATGTAATAACTATGTGATTAATATATTTATTTGTTTCCCTGTGAGATTCTGATATTGTTTAGTTCTTTCTTTCCTATCTTTTCTCTTTTCTATCCCTTTTTTATTAATGATGATGCGTCTTTCTGTGAGATGAAAGGTGGGTCATCACAGCTAGTATCAGAGCACTAGGTTGAGAGAATACCTAGGCTTTAGAGTGATATCTTTCTTGATAGAGCGTACTTGTATGTATATATATAGACCTGCTAATTTGTTGGGTTACCTGTTCGGGTTTGCCAACATGAGTTCTTTGGTTGGGAGTAGTGGTGTGAGTAGCACGACTGCCATAAATGGAAGAGGTCCGAGTGTTGAGGTAGGAAGAGTATATGCCATGGCTGTAGACCCAATACTGCCTCGAGTAAGCTTTGCAGCATTTAGTAAGGATTTCATCAATCTCAGAGGATAGTCTTTTTAAAGGTTCAGAGTCCATTATTAAAGTGTAGGCTTGGTTGCGCTCGTATGAGCGGATTTTCTAGAGTTTGGATCAGTCGGAAGTACAGAAGCAAGTGAGGGAATCTTGGCAACAACCGGAAGGAGCAACTGAGTGGTGAGACGCATTAACCATGGATGTTCCCGAAGATATTTTCTCTTGGAGCAAGTTTAAGGTAGTATTAAAGGAATAGTTTGTACCTACCGCAAGGAAGGCTCGGTTTTATAGGAATTATCTGGAACTTAAGCAAGGGAATTTGTCTGTATCGGAGATGAGACTAAGTTCAGTAAGGTGTCTTTGTTTGGTTTGAGGCATGAGTTTCTTAGGAAGATGACCGTCCATCTTAAGGCTCGTTGGTTGTTATGGCTTTGAGGATTCGAACAGCTTACAGATTAGAAGTCTCGTGGCATCTGTGTCAGCACCGAGTGGGAATTCTTCCAATAAGGAGGCAGCATTGCAGCTCGAAAATGTTCTATGTGCCAGCAGGAAGGTCATCTGGCTAAGCAGTGTCTTAGAGGTGGAATTCAGAAGCAGCAGAGTGGACCTTTTTTTTGATGGTTCAAAAGTCCTTGGGTTTCAACTGTGAGCAGCCCGGGCATATAGTGAAAGCATGCCCACATCTTCAGGAAGCTCACTTGAATAAGTGTTTGCTATTGAAGGGTTTGACCTTATTTTGGAATTTCGGTGGATTGGTTAGACAAGCATAAGCTGTTTTGATTTGTGAAGAGAGAGCAATATCTTTGAAAACTGAATTGGTTGGATTGCAAAAGTGACTTGCAATAGTTTAGAAGTTCTCTGAGAAATCTTTTGCATGTTGTTGAGGAATCTCAAGAAAAAGTTGTAGCTATCGAAGTTGTCAGAGATTTTTCCAACGTATCTTCAAAGAAATCAAAGGTTTGCCCGTATAGGGAGTTGGGTAAGGTGACCATTAGGAATAAGTATCTCTTGCCTCATATTGGTAATCTTTTTGATCTTCTTCTTGGCGCTTTTGTGTTTTCACGGTTATATCTAGTTTTGGGTTTTCACCAACTAAGGCTAGCCTAAGACAGTACCATTGACTGCATTCGGAGAACTCAACCGTTTCTTTAAGTGGTTGGTTATGTATTTGGGGTTAACCAATGCTCCAGATTGTTTTATGGATATGATGAACACTGTTTTTCAAGATGTGCTGAACTAATTTGTGCTCGTGTTCATCGACGACAACCTCATCTACTCCAAATCAGAGTTGCGCGGTGGAAGCAAAGAGTAGTTGTGCAAGAGTGGAAGCAACCTCAGACTCCTCGGAAGTTCACAGTTCTCTTAGATTACAGAATTCTACATAAAGTTCATCCGAGATTTCTTTAGATTTCTTCTCACTTGACCAGACTGAATAGGAAGGGAGTTAAGATCAAATGGAACCCCTTAGTGTGAAAAGTAAGTTCGAGGTCTACTAATGCTTGTAGGGTAGAGCTTCTGTTCTGGTTTTTGGCGGATCTTGGGAGGACCATTTTGTTGGTAGGATCCGGAGATTGGCTTGTTCTTGTTCCAGATTTGTTTGAGAGGCATCAGCGAAGGTTGAGCTGATCAAGAATGGTTGAAGGTAGCCCAGGATCGTCAGAAGAGTTATGTGGATAAGAGACGGAATTATTTGGAAATCGAAGTTGGAGATTTGGCATTGGTTGAGGTTTTCTTCGATCAAGGAAGCAATAAGATTTAGTAAGACTGGAAAGTTAGCTTCGAGGTATATGAGACATTTACGTATTCTCGAGAGGATTAGTTCTTTGGCCTACAGGATTGATTTTCCAGTCCGGATGGCTGGGATTCATAAATTATTTCTCGTATCTTATCTAAGGAAGTTAAGTACATCACTAGTTGTAGAACCAGCAGTTTAGGAAGATTTGGAAGTTGTGCAGGACTTGACTGTGGTAAGACATCATATTTAGTTTATAGATCGTGTTGAGAAGGAGCTCAGGATAAGAGTAGTGTAGCTAGATAGGATTCTATGGAGCGAGGGTCTCAGTGATTGTACTAGGGAAACTCTAGATAGTATTAGAAAGTCCTATTCTGGATTATGTCAGAATAGTTAGGTTTGTTTGTTTGAATAAATTGGTTACTATGGCTGATATGTATGTTTTGCTATTTAAATATAAAAGTTTTTGGTTGGATTATTAAATTATCTTCGCTTTTAAATTTCGGGGACGAAATTCTTTTAAGGGGAAGGAATGCGATGACCAGAAATTTTGGGCAATAGCAATTTGGTAATCTTCATTAATAATCATTTAAATTTGGTAATATTGGTTTAATAATTTTCTTTTATAAATATTTAATTTGGAAAAATTGATCTTTTCAAAAGCTAATAATATTTAATTGGTAAAATTTATCTTTCAAAGCTAATAAAAATGTATTCTATTTATAGTGTGTATATATATGTATAGATATTGTGAATAGGAAAACTTTGGTTTGAACTTAATAAAAATAATTTCAAATTATAATATATATATATATATATTGTGATTTGGAAGTTATGTTTTAATTCAATATAATTTTTTTTTTCAAAAGGCTATTTGAAGTTAATTCTATTTTTTCAAAACCAAATATTTATTTAATTAAAAATATTTTAGCTTATGTTTAAATAAAATTTAATAAAAGGGTTTGTTTTACTTTCTTTTTAAACTTGCTTGATAAATATGATTTGTAAATGTATATTAAAGTTTAAAACAAAATTTACAAACATGTAAAACATATAAAAATATAAGGAAACAATTAATACATAACATATATTAATATTAGAACATAACTAATTAAGAATATATATATATTTAATAAAAGTTTAAACACTTGTAAATATTTAATACTTGTTTTTACATTTGTAAGCTTTAAATACGTGTAAACAACATGCGTAAGCTTAATATATTGCATAATTACAGGTGACAACAATATTTTCTCTTAAAATTAAAATATAAAAAATAAGTATTAGAGAAAGCTGACTATTTTTATTTTCAGTTCAAAACATCTTCTTCTTCTCAATCTTCTTTCATTTTCAAAACTAAAAAGAAAACTAAAATAAATTCAAAAAAACTGTTCCAACTTCAAATAAGCTAGCTCAGGTTCAAATTCAACTGCAACATCAGTTTTCAAGCTCCAGTTTCAAATTTCAATTCAACTCAAACGTCAAGTTTAGATTAAAAACAAAGTTCCTAGAACAAGAAACCCTGTTATCTGCTTCTCTGTTTTCTCTGCTTTCATTTGCCTGCTGAGTAAAATTTTCCTTTAAAAATAGTTTTAATCAATAATTTATCTTGAAGCATGCTTGAAGTAAGATTATAGAGATGTTGCATGTATAAATTTATGCGTTGCTTGTATAAAAATGGGATGATTGTTTTGTGCATGACTATGTATTTTTATAAGCAAGTCTCTGTTGATTTGACAAGCATAAAATAGGTTCAAAAATCGATTTCTACCTCTCCAATCTTTTATAGCTTATGACCTTTAAAGGGAATTTATTTGTATTTACTAGATTCAACATTTAAAAATATCATAAAAAGTATAATTGGCAAGAAATATTAAGAAAGAAGAAAATAGCAGAGATGAACAAATATAAGTCAAAAATTAATAATCTTAATTCCATGTTTTGATTATATGAACAAATTCGTGGTTGAAAATTATGAATTTTGATTAAAAAAAATCATGATTTTAAAGTATGTGAATGTTGTCATATTCTGAGTTGATCAGAATTTAGGCATTCGTCGATTGTCGGCGAACGGTGAAATGATAGGGGCCGTGACCAAGGCTTGAGGTAGTGTGGAGGATGGAGATTGATGGAAAATTGGAAGAAGGATTTTTAGATGACTGTGGTGGCCAGGGGACGTCAAACTAGGGTCCGACGCTTGGTTTTGATTGAGAAGACAGTCGAGGTGACTGCGACATCGTAAGAGTATCGGAGTTGATCGCGAGGAGGGGGATCGATGCTGGGTTTCGAGATGCCGCTTTGGATGAGGCGGTTTAATTTCTGGTGGTGGAGTTCGTCGTCAGCGAGGTGTTCTGTTAAGATATTTGGGTTCCAGTGCTCAATTTCGATTTTCTATCAAATTCTTTCATCTAGGTGGTCGTGTGGGACGGCGAGGATGTTGTCGACTGATCGAGGATTGAAGAATGGTCGGAGACGCATGAAGTCGACGTGCACGTGCATATGTGCATGTCTGTGTTGGTTTTTCCTTGGTATTGGGAAGAAGAAGGGTTGGCTCGAATTTTTCTCGTGTTTGACTCAAGGAGAGGATGTACCCGAGTATTTCTCGAGGAAAGGTTGTAGTTATCTCGGGATTTTGCTAATTTGGGTTGGGTTGTTTTTGTTTTTGTTTCCAGGTTTAACTTTTTTTTAAATTTAAACATGTACTGGTTTTAAAATTCAAATGAAACAAGATTCCAATTTTAAACAAAGAAAAGAACATGCTATGAAATAAAAATTGAGTTTTAAAAATGTTTTAGTTTTCAAAAAGAAAAGTTACTAAGTTTTAAAAAAAATGTATTTGAAAGAATATGTTTTCAAAGCAAAATTATATATAGTTCAAAATATATTAGCTAGTTTTCAATAGAAATAAAAGTGGAAGTTTTCAAAAGAAAGTTTCTAAATATAAAATAACTAAGTTTTTAAAGTAGCACAATGTGAGTTTGTTTCCAAAGTAAATTTATTTAAAATAAGTTTTAAACAAGTTTTTTTAAAGATTTAAAATGTTTAAGTTTGTTTTTGTTAAAAGTAATTATATATTAGGTTAATCTATTTAATTAATTCCAAAAAGTTTTCAAATGAAATTTAATGATGTTTGATTTAAGATGTAAGTAAGGCAAGCGAATCAAACTTTAATTGATCTCAAATGGTTTTGTATGGTAATAACGAATTAATCTCAAGCATATAAATTAAATAAGATTTAAATGAGCAATAAATTAAAATAAAGTATTTATCTTTAATTAATTAAGGTTGTGATTAATTAAAGATAATAAATTAATGAGACTAATTAAAGGTTTATCACATAATGAAATTATTAAGGGTTAACTAATTTATGTTAATAATCAAGAATAATTACTTAATGAAAGTAATTAATGGATAGTTAATGAATGTAATTAATTAATTGTTTATATTTCTAAATACTAAAATGTAAATAGGTATAATAATGTAATACATATATATATATATATGTTCTCTCTGAACATATATATATGTATTACATTATTATACCTATTTACATTTTAGTATTTAGAAATATATACAATTAATTGTTTATATTTCTAAATACTAAAATGTAAATAGGTATAATAATGTAATACATATATATATATATATATATATATATATATATATATGTTCTCTCTAAGGATCATTAACTAGTAATTAAGAGTAATTAATTAATGTAATTAATCTAAGATAATTAATTATTTTAATTAATTAAGGATAATCACTTTGAAATTGATTAAATGTAATTATTTAATGTAAATTAATAAATATAATTACTTAGTGTAAGTAATTAATAGATAATTACTGAATATAATTATTTAAGGGAAGTTACTTAATGGAAGTAATTAAGGATAAATTACTAAATGTAATTAATTAAAGGATAATTAATTACTGAATGTGATTAATTAAGGTTGATTAATGAGTGTGATCAATTAAAATTACTTGTTAAATGTAATTAATTAAAAGAGTAATTAATTAATGAAAGTATTTAGAGGCTCATTGACTAATGTAATTATTAAGAGTAATTAAAGGATTAATTAATATGAATGGTTAAAGGATAATTAATTTGTGTAATTAATTAAAGGCTAATTACTTAATGTAATTAAAAATAATTAATTAAGGATGATCAATTAAATAATGATTAAAGGATGATTAATTAATTGTTTTGTAATTAATTAATATTACGTAAGCAGGATTTAAAAGTGATTGGAGTAATTAATTTAATTTATTTAAATTAATCAGAAATGGGGCGACTAACTCTTGGTTATGGATGATTAAATGATATTGAATGCCTTGGATTATCTGATATGTGATATGTGCTGCTCTATGATATGAGATACTTTGGTTGAATTATGACAAAATGGATTATCAATCTGTGATAATGTGAATTATTCTATCTATGTGCATATGTTACTCTAAATATTAATTAAACTGTTAAAACTTAAAAAAACTTGACATTAAAATGGCGTTTTGGATTTCGGTGAGACTGGGATCGGATTACCAAATTGGATATCCGAAAACCACATCGATCCAAATTAAATGATAGGTCGTGAAATCTCATGTGAAGATCAAGATGAAGACTCAAAGTGTAAGGGCTATTTTTCGTTAACTCTGAGGATGATTCCAAAATGAGTGCAACGGAGATAGTGCTTTCGGTTTTGAGATGAAAACTCAGGTGCAAGGCTATTATCTTTAACTCTGAGGGTGATTCCAAAATGAGTGTAACGAGATAGTGCCTTCGATTTCGTTCGAACCCAGAACGAACTTGTATGGATTGAATGCTTTCAGAACATCATCATTGGAGGACGATGAGCATTCCAAGATATGCGTTCTAAAAAGGTAATCGTAGCCTCAAGCCACATCAACTGGGAATGGCTAAAAAGGGGAGGTGCAGCAAGGCTAAGTTGGTAGCACCCAAGTAGGATAAGATTTTCCCTGTCTAGAGGTCCCTTTTATTTGGCTGTGTGGGCAGTTGGTCACGCCAACTGTGGGGTTGTCTTATTCGAGATTATACAATAAGGGATGGTTCCGGTCTTGTGTTGTAGGGGATCAGGTTGGATCCTCCGTACTCTGATCTAGACCAGGTACTGTGACGGGCGGTACCACAGTAGCCCTGCCATTGTATGGAATCCAATCTCCAATAAGTGATCTTGGACTTGATTGTATACCTATGTAAGCTGGAATTTAATAATGTAACAATTTCGGCTATGCGAATATTTATTTGAAAAACCTAGACACTATTATACTATCACTGGATTTCCTATCAAATGTTTTGGTTATCGTAAGGTAAAAACCCGACATTGTTATTTGTGTCGTGGTCTTAAGAGATACCTTTGATTTCAAATGATTTTCAAAGTTAAACAACTTTAACCTGTTTACTCACACCAGACTCATGTCTAACACAGAGTTTATTTTCTGTTTTCTTAAACTCTTGGGTACTCAAATTTTTACGAGTAGCCGAGGGATTCAGGTTAGCTTTGACGAATTTCGGAGGAGATTTGGAGTAGGAGGCTTCAACGTATATAGATATAGTGTTTCCGCTGTATTGATGAATTGAAATAGATTCTGATTATTTGATGGACAGGTATTCAGAACTGTCTAATATATGATGTATAAGTTGTGTAACTCTGATAGATGTTGCATATTATGTAATAACTATGTGTTAATATATTTTATTTGTTCCGCTATGAGATTCTAATTTTGTTTAATTCTTTCTTTCCTATCTTTTCTCTTTTCTATCCCTTTCTTTCTTAATGATGATGCATCTTTCTATGGGATGAAAGGCGGGTCGTCACAGGACATACAAGCAGTAATAGTACATACAACCACTATGTTTCATCAGACTGGTACTCATCATCAAAAGGATGGACTACATCACCATCGTCGTCATTTTCATCACCGCCGTCATCATCTACTCGTATGTAGGATGATAGCGCTGCTCATCACTATAGTAAGCTCGTTAATACGAGCATTCAACTCATCTATGCTCTGCTGATGCTCAACGTACATGACCTGGCGGAGCCGCATCTACATCTATAGCAAATCCTTATATGAAAATGTTGTTGGATCTGGATACTATGAAATCTCAAGCCAAGGAATATCAACATGTCTATCAACGCTCGACGTTGTCAATGTACTGATTGCCCAATAATAATCCCCTATCTAGGTGGGCTATGGAGCATGATATACTTGAGTACTCTATGTAAGGTCCTGTAAAACATGGGGAGCAACACCACTCTTGATGCTTGAGGGCCCAACCAAGTCAACGGATGCAGAATGAACAAAAGTAGCCGTATGCGATGTAGTGTAAAACCGACGCTAAAAAGATGCATAATTTACATTCATGATGATGAAGTAATTAACAGAACAACACTCCCTTGCACACTCTTGTAAAGAAGCACTGTCACACAAAATCAAAAAAGGTGTATCTAGATGTGGATCATTAGGAACAAAATCACAACCTAACGTCTATCTCCAACTACACTCACCGAGTAACCAATAGCTTCTTAAGCTAGATGGGGATGAAACTAATGGACAACGTCTAGTAGATAGGAATGCAGCTTGCATTATGATAGTGTCGGTCATAAAAGGCAAACCATCATAAGGATGTCAAACAACACTCTCTCGTATGGTCCGTAACTCGATCTGATTTTGGACCACAGCAAATATATGACATGCCTCCCTTCCTTGCACCATTCTACGATTATCTCGAGCCCATGCTCTAACTTCAAGAAACAAAAGGGTTAATGTGAAGTCCAATGTCGGATAGGTAATGTTGCAAACGTACTCATAGTACCAGAATTGTAAAAGCTCCTAAGAACCTGTAACGGATGTGGATCTACCACTAACGACGCACTGATGATCCAAAGAGCGATAGAAATACGCTAATATCGAGGTCCCCTAAACTTATGCGATTTACTATCAAACAACAACTCCGCTATAGCTGCAACATATCCAGTCAACAATGTGTTCGATGCATTTGTAAAGAATAAGTTCCCTATCATTTGTAGAATAAAAAATCAAGCAATATCTAAATGGTTATCTGAACTACCATCATGTATCAATTCATTGCTCGCTTCTCTAATGTAAGAGCATCTAATATGCATTCCGGATGACAGTCCATCATGTAAGTAAAGATGTGGAAGTGTAATGGATAAATTGTGAAAGTATTGGTACTCCTTGTCATAAAGTAAGGTCTCCCCCTTCCAATGCCTGGATCGATAAGCATGGTAAGTCTAATGGGGTAAAACAAACTCTCCAAAACTAAAATGGAATGTATGAGTGATCTTCTACCAACAGAAGGCTGACGCACCACATAACTGAACATTCGAATTTAAAAGATTATCGATACCTATTAAAATAATTTACGATTATTGAAAGTTCTAAAAAGCATTAAATAAATAAACAGCAATTAGTAAATATGTACTCAACAAATCTCCAAATCCTATATCTCGTAGCAAAGCATGAATAACGTCGTCGGCTTATAAGATTAAATCATTCTATAAAGGCGGATTACACTAATCCACGATCCACGGATGCGCCCAAGTCGAGCCCAATGTAAAACATGTTGCGTGTTCAATTTTTATTGTACAATTTTAAATAATAAATAAATAGAAGGTAGGTAACTTATAGAATTTTCAACATACGTGCTGATGTGTACTTCGTCATTTGAGAGTGTACAGAACTTGATCAAATCCTTGTCGGGTTCCAATGTTTGGTCGATGTGGGGATCCAGAACCGCATTTGCCGTATTTCTACCTGCACGTCTTCGTCTAACCACCATGCTTTGTTGACCTCCAGTGCCAGTCGTTGGTACGGCTGTGCTTTCTTCGGTAGGTGCATTTTCTACGGCCGGTGGAACATTTGCACCGCTACAATAGTCATTACCTCGAATTCTCCTTAAAGCTCTTTTAATTTTTAATTTTTTTGGTTGTAGAGATTTTTTTTTTGCGGAAAGGAAAGGGCGGCATGGGGAAGAAGGAAGGAGAGTGTTTGGGGGAGGATATGGGTAACTGGCTAATTTTAGCCGGTTTCTATATGTACACTTAGCCGGCTAAGTGTATGTTGTGGATTGCAATCCACAACGCGCGTGAATTGCAATCCAACGACTGTGGATTGCAATCCATAGCAATTCCCTTAGCCGGCTAAAATTTATCCTGTTAAGGGAAAACACATTAGTTCTTTCTCAACAGTCGTTGGGGGTGAGTTTTCGTTCGATCACCATGAATCGACGCATCCCACCCCATCGGTTGGGAATGCTCTAAGTATATTTAGTTCCACTTCGGACACATGTTCATAGGTCTGAATAATTTATTTATTTTGAGCTTTTCACAATACCTTTGGTTTTTAAATTATAATACGATAATAGATATTTTAAGTTATACCTTTTACTATTTACACAGCCACGTTGTCTTCAGATTCACTAAAATCTGTATAGTAAGCCAAGCTACATGAATTGTGATTGCAAGTAGTTTTGGTTTATAATTTTCTTTGATAACATAAATGGTATGTCAATCAAGTATAACACTCTTTTTTATGCCTCAAAGGCTCGAACCCATGACCTTTAAGGTCTCTGCCTAAAGTCCCACACCTCTAACCACTTGATCTAGAGATCCTTGATAGTTTTGGTTTACAAATTATAAGGGAAAGCATATAACCACCGTATATTTTAACACCAAATTCCATGGGATGTATTTGAAACTTACATGTAATTGTTCACAATAGTTAAAAAACATCAGTTTAGCTTTTTCTCTAAAAGTATGGGTATCAAAGGTGTGTTAGAGCCTGTTGATGTATCTGCTTAATATATCTCATACATTTGATTTTTTTGTAGACCTTTGCTTTATAACACGTCATAACATGTATTGATGAATGTTGAACATTTGATAATGATATCAAAATTGATGATAAACAATAGGACAACATGTTATATACACAATAACTGGTCATGGTAGATTTGTTGTAGAGATGTTTCTACATGCTCAGTCGATAGTTAGAACATATTGGGATTACTGACAAAGCAATTCTAATTAGGGCTTGTTTGCGAGCCGGTCCATTTGTTGAAAGGTGTAGCATCCGACGTGAACGTAAAGATTTCCCCTTTCAGGCGAAGGAAGAATTTTGGTCCGTCTGCACCTGATGCAAGCCTCGCTCTGGACGCGATGCACCAGTTTTTCTGTCTTTTATTTTTCTTTTTCCCAAGAATAATCATTCTCCTTTCTTATAACACAAAAACACACAACTCTTTCGTCGAATTTTTCCTTTTACAAATTCTTACAAATACCCCTTTCCCCAACCACTTTCGCTTTGTTAAGAACACATCCTAAATATTTTTATCTCAATTTCTTTGTGTAACATTTATTCTGTTGTGATTTTGGATTTTGCTACCGGGTCATGTATTTCTCTTAGGTAGATTTTTATCATAACTTGACATCTCTTGACATAAGTAGATATGGAATTCTTGACATCGATCAAAATCATAATTGTGAACTAGATTTCTATGTAACATGCTACTTTCTAGCAGGAAATAATTTTAAAATCGATTTCTCCATGGAAATATAACTCAAGACAATCAATATAAGTGGCAATTATTGATAGCAACATTTCATATATTTCTATTTAAAATGGGAACACTCAAGTGGTGTTTGTAATATAATTCTATCGAGGCGATGATAGTAATGGAAAAAAATTATAATTACCAATATTGTGCGACCTTGATTCATTCATACTTTGTGTCTAGAATAACTATTTCATTGTAGTTTTATTTTACTTTAAGTGTGATATTCAAGTGTAATCTTAAAAGTATAGAATAATGGTTAAGTAGTAAGTTGAATATTACAGCACTTATATGAACTTACGTAAATTTATATCAGTAATTTACCATTTTTCTTCTTTTGAAAAGAAGGAATCGAAAAACATTGAACAAATATCATTGTTTTTTATAACGATTCTCAGTTTCAATTTGGTAGTGCAAATCTACTAAATTAACATTTTCCTAAATTAAAAAAATTAAACAATTTAAAATTCTTTGAAGTATGAATTCTTGAATTAGAAAAACATAAATTTTAAGATCGATAAAAAATTAGAAAAATTAAAAGTTGGATGGAGCATCCAAGATTTAAACCTTGTAGTTTTGAAAAAATAAAGACATTATCTGTTTTCAGCTCTGTTGTAAATGTTCTTTTAGGCGCTGTCTAAGTCTCGCTAGGCACTATGCGACAAGTTCTAGCTTGGCACTATGCGAGCTTACCGCTTAGCATTCTACCTAGGCTCGCCTTGGAAAGGCTCACTACCTCATTTAAGTTTCTAAACAGATATCTAGGACTACTTAAAACCTAGTTGTGACTTGGTGCACCAAAAGCATCTATGTACTAGTTTAGAATGGTCTTGCCTCTTTGACTACTCTCAAGCCCACAAAAATTTCAATTTGAATCAATTAATAGTAAACTAAATGTAAAATTTAACCAAAATACATGAATTTATCAAAGACTTTGAGCTCCAATTGATGTCCAATCAGTCACCATGCACACAATTAATTTCTACTTCACACTTGCCGCCTATCGTTCATCTGTCAATTTCTACAACCTTGGTTACAAGGCACTTTAATTTAGAAAACTTGGATAAAAGTTTCATACAAAAGAAAAGTAAAAATAAATATTCAGAAGATGCATGTAAAGAACGTAGGAAGTTTTGGAAAAAAAGAAAAAACTATTAATTTTAAGCAACTTATTTTTGAAATGATTGTCCGAAGGCTTTTTAAAATGAAAAATATAATTACTAAAAACTAGATGTAGAGAAAGTAGCATACTAAGGAGAGTTTTGGAACTATAAAGTAAACATTTTCATAGTGAAATTGTCATACCTGTGGATTCTATTTTGTATCTGCATAAAGTTTTTTTTTGAACTTTTGGAAATAATTATGAGAAATTATGAATTATAAGATACTATTTTATTAAATATTTAGCTAAAGAAACTTTAACTCAAAAGAGAATATTTTGGAGCTCGATGTAAAACATATAAATATAATTTTTAAAATAACAAAGAAAATTTATTACTTCTATATTGTTCTTTTCACAATTATCCGACTAAAGTGTTTTCTGTACAATAGGGAAGAAAAAATTATGGGTGCTCAATGTAAATAATGTAAAGAAATGAGAATAGCTTAAGGATTTGAAAAAAATCAATTTATGTGTGCCACACCATGTGTCTTGAATTCATTTTTTGTTTTTAAAATGATAATCGATATCTAAAGTATTGAAGGGAAGACTTTTGAAAGACAGTCCGAAGACTTTACCGCTTTGCTAATGATTTCAATATGGAGTCATGTTTCTATTCGCGTGATATGTTTTTGAAATAAACATTGAATAGTAACTTTATTAAAAGAAGTATTTGTAGATAAGTGTAAATATGAAAAAAGAGAATTAGACATGAACTTCATGTTACAAATATAAATATAATTTTGGAATATTAACAATATAAATTTCGTTAGTTTGAAGTATTTAGCTAAATGACATTCAAAATCAAAGCAAAAAGGTATTTAAGAGCTTAATGTAATAAAAGTAAAGAAATAATAAAAGCTTAGGAATTTTCAAAAATGGACATTTGTTTAGAGTGCCACAACATATCTTACATGGTTATATTTTGAATTATATGATAGATAATGGATAAATACTTAGTTATGTGGTAGATATATTATAAATAAAGTCTTTTCTTATGACTGATAAGAGATAGTTGACGATAGATGTATATTTAGTTATGTGGTAGATGTAATATAAATAAAATCTTTTCTTATGATAGATAAATAGATAGTGGATAGATTATATTTAGTTAAGTGGTAGATATATTATTAAAAAATCTTTTCTTAGATAATTTTTAAAGAACTTTTGGGCCTGTTTAGCCTAAAAACGAATACTGTCAATTTATTTTCAATATTTATTTCAAATGATGGGAAAGAGAAAAATGAGTTAGGAAATCCTAATTATTATGACAAAAGAGAGATAGAGAAGGAAGAAGATAATTTTTTATATTTCCCAAATGGTGAAAATCAAGAAAAATTCATTTTCAAATTTATACGTTATGATAATTTCCCAACTTGGTTGTTTTCCATGCCTTCTCTCACGTGTATTATGAAATACACGTTGAAAACATAAAACACAAAACTTGTTTTCAAAGCAAAAGGCCATTGATTTTGAAATATGTGGCTATAAGATTTCTAATGCAGAAGGAATAAAAGTGAAAAATATTCAATAGTTCAATGTAAAAATATTCAGCAGCTCAATGTTATATTTTTTTTCAGCAGCTAACGAAATTTGAAATAAATTATGTTTATACATTATAGTGCCATGGAAGATTGAGTATGTATGCATGCACGCACGTATGCATGTACGTATTATGAGAAACAATGGAAATTATAAGGTTAAAGAAACTTTATTGTAAATACATTCTACTAATCAAAATTTGATACAAAAAATATGAGTAAAATTATTTAAAACCTCAATGTAAAATAATAAAGAAATAAGAACACACTAGAGAATTTGAAATTTGCACACACGCGCATGCGTTTGCGCACGCACGCGCACGCACACGCACACACACATATATATGAGTTCTTATTTAGCTCCATTTGTAGCCCTCTGATATCCACCACATATTTATGTTTAAATATTTTCGCTTTTCATATCCATCATATATTTGTATTAAAATATTAAGATTTTTTTCTCTCCTGTCACATGAACTGAATATTTAAATAAAAACATTTCGTGCATATCGGGGGGGTTATATGATAGTGCCAAATAAGGGGGGCTATGTGATGGTGAATTATATGAGAAAACTTGTTCACCGATTTTCTTGGTAGAGGTATGTAGAAATGCCTTGTTTTTATTTGGTACTTTTGACTTTAAAGGTGATAACGTATTTGTAAAAACTTGGAATATCTCCATTATTTGGCAGTTTATCCTATTAATGTATTTAATTTTGTATGCTTTAATCTTCCACATTCATGGCCTGGTCCAATTGCGGTTCAAATTGCAAATCATAAAGTTTAAATTTTAGATGTAAACAAAATTTAAATTGTTGATCATATACTGTTTATGTGTTTTCTTACACTTTATAATTACCAATTATCAAATGTGAAATCACTATCATTTTTCATTTCATACTAATAATTTATATTTTTTAAATTGATTTAGATGCTTGAAATTTCACACCTTTATCCCTATTTTTTTTCACTTCCATTCTTCTATTTGAGAACAATCGAATTTACATGTACATACAATCTTAAAAGACTAGAACGGAAGCAAAATATGTAGGATAAGGGATAGGGAAACACAATTCAAAATAAAGTTATTAAAGACACGACGAGAACTTGTTGTAATAAAAATATCATTTTACTAATAGTGTTATAATTTTATGTAATTTTGAATGTTGCAACATTCTTTGGTATTATAAAACTATAATATTATTATTGAGATATTACAAAAGAAAATAATACTTACAAGATTAGTTGCAGGCTTCTTTAAGATATTTTTATTTATATTCATTAGACATTATAACTTATTGTTTTTTACTCCGATATTTCTATTGAGTAATATATAAAATTCAATTTATACATGTTAGCGTTCTTTTCGAGTTTAATAATAAATATTTCCTTGAAAAAGCAATACATGAAAAATGAACTATCAACTATTTAAGATAAATTTACATTATAGTTTTAATTTATTATGTTTATAGGAATTTTGAATTTCCTTCATAAATAAATGCTCTCGTTCAAAATTTTAATAAATTTTGTTGATAAGTTTTGACTTTCTTAAAAACATGTATTCCCATCAAGTTAGATTTTAAAAAAGTTCCACCAAGTTAGCAATGTGTTTCCGTCACGTTTTGAAGTAAAAAAATGTCGAATCATGATTTTTACAAAAATATCGATCGCATAAAATATTTTGGCTACTAAGGATTCAAATCAATATCTTTATACTCAATATTTTCGCTTTAGATCAAATGAAGTTTCTCAATTGCGATTTGATGGTTTTGCTATGTTGTTTGTTTTATTTTAGAGAGTTCTTGAGGTATTGAGATCCAATCTACTCTTTAACGGCTATTGATTATATCTCTAATTGTAGTTCTGCCCCATGGGCGTTGATCTTGCCGGAAGAGAGGTGGCTGGTTTTTGGATTTGCCTCTGGATTTTCTTTGCTGGATTCCTATGGTGATTTCTGACCAATTGAAAACCATTATTTTCTTGATCAGGGAGCTTATCGTTTTGATTTAGAAAGAAAATAAGATGAGGAGATGTCGGAGAATTAATGAAGGGGATTGAAGAGCCATTTGAATTTTGATAAGGAATTTCAACAAAGATAGGGTTGTTTTTGATGCTCATGGCAGCCATCACTACTAGAAAAGGCAATTATTTCGACAACATCAAGAGAAGGCTTCTGATGGGCCAATTTCTGACGGCTTCCGATGGATCATCGACAACTATCGAAAATTTGCGAATTACAGGGCTCAACCGAGCATTTTTCTTCCTTATTTGCAGCACGCAGTTTTTTAACACACAATCCCCAAAACTCTCCTTTAAGCTTCCAATCACCAATTTCGAGCTTTCGGATCCTCCCAGCTGTATAATCAATGCCTATTGCTCTCTAACTCAGGTATAATCTCTTATTTTCGCCAAAAATCTAATTTTTACCCTAAATCTACATTTCCATTAGTTGCTAAATTAGGGATAATTGGTGATTGCAACTGTTTCCAATAGCGTAATAATGATTTATAGCATCCTATGGTATACGCATTTCATATGTTATCGTGAAATTGTAAAAAGTACGTATAATGTGTGATTGTGTGTGTATTCGTAAACCATTGTATATGCGTTGTTTCTACCATTGTATTGTGTTAGTTGGAATAAGACATGAGTCGTGTAACATCTTGACTTGTGCAACAATAATGAATGCACGAGTCTAAAAGAAATTTGACAATATTGGAAAATAACAAAAATACTAAAGTAGCTTTGTTCGATGAAATACGCGGAACAAATGTACTAAATTAATATTTTTTGAAATGTATAAAATTAGTAAATATATATTCTTTTTTATAAAATACTTTTTTTTCCGTCCCTTAGAGAGTTTTTGACCTCATCCGACGGGTGTTGTATATGACCGTTATATAAATAGTTGTTTTTATCGCAAAACGGTCATTTATATTTATCTGTTACAATGCTTGTTGGACTAGTCCCTACGTTGGACAAGTTATACAGTAAACAATTACAATTCGTACATTATTTCGTTTCGAACGGTTCACAAAATTTCACCATCGCTTTTCTTTTTTGTTTCTGCGTACACGCATTTGTATACAATGCATAAAACAAAAGGGTAGTGCTGCCGAAATTATGTTGAGTCGTTTAAAACGAAATAATATAAGAAATATAGATGTTTATTGTATTAATGGGAAGTAGGATGACTGACTAGAAAAAAAGATAACTATAAACCAACAGTTCTATGTTATATTCTTAAGTGGGGTAAAATTGACGCGTATAAGTTTTTGTATCGATACATTAAAAATAAAAAGTATAGAACATATGACCAATATTTATTTTTGAATTTGTCACGTATTTTTTCAAATAGTAAAAATGATCTATTATTTTGTTGATCGGAGGAGTTTGATGTATCAAAGAAGGGGGTTCAGAGGCTCAATAAAAGAGGACTTTTATAACGGTATAAACGTATTTGTTGAAAAGTAATAACAAAAACGATGCAGATAATTCGTTGTCCTTATAGTAGGTCTAGACATTTGAAGTATTTATTACCCGATATTGTGAAAGTCCATTTGTGCAAAAATGGTTTTGTGCCGGAGTATTATGTTGGGATCATCATGGAGAAGTTGTGTAGCAAATACTTATGCATAGTCTGAATTATACATTGCTGGTAATGTAATTGATACGACAAACCGTATAGAAAATATGGTTGAAGATGCAACACGATCAGTGTTCCCTACTGTTGAAGTTGACGACGATGAAAATGTTGAAGAGCCAAATATTGAAGCAAATTATTTTTATGATTTACCGGATGCTGCTAAAAAACCTCTTTGGGATGGTTGTAAAAGCGACACCCAGCTATCGGTAACTTTAAAATACATTGTAGTGAAGTCAAAATACAACATCACCAAAGCAGGATTTACAACCATTGTACAAGCCGCCGAAAGACATATGCCGCCCGATAATTTAATGTGCGAATATTACTATGAAGTTAAAACTTATGTCGGCTTTTGGTTTACCTTATCAGAAAATAGATACATGTTTAAATGGCTGCATGTTTTTTGGAAAGAAGACATAAATCTTAGGAATTGTAAAATATGTAATAAAGAAAGATACAAACCAAGAAAAAAGAAGAGAAAGAAATTTCCGTACAACTGTGCAGTTAAAGCGCTCGGTAGATTCAAAGCGATGGAGGTGCAAAAAGTTATCGCGGGGATACAGCGAGGATATAGCGGGATATAGCGGATGACTCTAAAATAGCATATAAAACTCGTACTTAATGTTTTTAAAAATATATAAATGGTAATTAAATGAAAAATTATCATTCAATTGAATTATAATTAATACATAAATAATTTTAAACAAAAAACATATGCGAATATACTTTAAATAAACGTAAAACCGTTATATAATATAATTGAATTTAGTTGAATATTAGAGTATTTTCATTTCTGAAAATATAAAATAAATTAGTTTCATAATTTTTTAATGTATAAACCGTTATAAAATATAATTGATGTTTTCTCCATGTCAATGATCACTTCAGAGGAGATAAGAAATTTTTTTTAGCCAATAGAGTAGAAACCAGATAACCACCAACGATATGGTCAAGCAAAGACATATATGAACTTATAAGGGACTATCCAAAGATATTTGAAACTGGAATACAAATAGAAATTGAAGGCAAATCGACTATTCATAATTGGTGCAAGCAGAGTATATTTTGGGGGTTGCTTTATTGGAAACATCTTCTGCTTTGTAAAAATATTAATGTGATAATGGGTTCTAAAAAAGAAAATAAGTTGAAAAATCATGCGTAAACTATGACTTCTCCTATTCGTAGTCTGCACCACCTATTTGTGTAATTTAAATGTAAATCCTTTTTTCATTGTATACGTAAAGGTTGAATAGAATGTAAAGGGTTTAAATTATAAGTTTTATAAGTTGATTCTACTATATTAATATAAAACAAGTTTGTTTATAAATTCTATTTATTTATATAAGTCTATTGTTGGGCTAAGGATATCCACTGTAGATTAGTGTATGTAGTCGGACTTGAATAAATATGAAGTTTTGACATTTAAAACGATTATCGTAGGACCCAAAAATCTTCGCATGCAAAGAAATATTTAGTTATCCTAATTTACATACGTATATTTTTTTCGAAAATGAGTTCTTTATTAATGACATATAAGAACCAAATAGAAAGCTCACCTCCTTAAAAAACCTTATCAGAGTAGCAAGAAAAAAGAGTGCGACAACTTCTATTATACAACTCATGTACAGTAATGAGTAATAACATAGGAAAAATACATCAAAATAACCAAAAAAAGAGAAAAAATCGGCCCAAATTGCTGCGAACTCCTCATCTACCTGACTTCAATTCAACTCAAACTGACCAAAGTAAACAAATAAACCAAGTGGACAGCCTCAATAACCTTAGATCTACCAGTTCAATCCCCCACCTTCTTAATTCTGCTTGCTCTTCTCTACTAGCTCGTTTATAACATCTATGAAATTGCAAAAGAACATCAATCTCCACAAGTTTAAATTGCTGGTTTGGGGAACACATCTTCCTCTTCATGCGCCTTCGATTTTACTCCAGCCACAAATGGTGCGTCAACATCGTTGTAGCTACGAGAGATAGGTCATGTGATGCTGAAGCGGTTGAGAATCGGTTGGCAAGGAAAGAAACTCTCTTCTAAAAGGTGCAGCTAGACTCCAAAGGCAAATTAAGCTTCTCTGTCATCAGTTTCCAAAAATAAGTGCCACATTCACAAGTCAAGAATAAGCAATTGTGATTTTCATTCTCACACTTATACAATTCTAAGATCACATCTAAGTCCAAAACCCAATTAGATAGCCTATCTGATGTAGGTAGCCTTTCCAGATTGGTTGTATAAGCCTTATATGCATACTTTCGTGCCATAGTTTACAAATTTGTTTAAAATGTGTGTTAGTTGTGGAATGTTGCCTAACACTATCCCATACTATTGTGAATTTGAATTTGTATCCCTACAATATTAGCCACTCATCTATGTCCTGAGAAGAAGATAATTTTACTTGATTAGTAGCTGAAGCTACCTCTCCAATATTTGGTTGCAAATATGGCTACAGGCTGTTATCTCTAATAATATGACTGATCGATAGCCAGCACTTCTACACAATACACTCTACTCAACCTGAGAAGATCTATCAATGAATTATGGTTGATCCCTGGATCAAACTACAGAGAGGTGTCTTCCCCATTCGCCACACTCTATTCATAATCTTGCATGATATATCACGTTGACGAAGAATAGCATTCATAGTCCTAGATTTGTTATTGTTAATAAGCATCACCTAAAAATTTGTTTTTGTCAAATATTTAGGCTTCATTCATCTGCTCCGTAAGAAAATTTTATTAAGGAAAGTCAACCGCAATTTGATTCTGTTATTTGTCTAGTATACCAAAACAGAGAATAACCAATTATAAACTCGTCTCACAAGTTTATTCATCAGATTTCCACTACTCTGGAAGCCTGTATTAGCTAATTTAAGCAATAGGTATGTTGTAATTAAATTACAATCACAAACTAACAACTATAGTAATAATAAATATAGTGATAGATCAAACGTTATACTATTTAAAGAAATAGTACAACGTAGAAACGAAAAAGATATATATAATTAAATATATAAATCAATTATAAACCTAACCGGTTGAAGAAGGAAATTCCGTCTGAGGCTTGTGTGACAATTTGCTTAAGACTTTATTTAAAGTCTCCCAAGATACAACATACGTAATCTGCACGAGATTGTAATGAGTATGTCAACTCTGTGATATATTGTATAGAGCAGTAGAGAAGAAGAAGCAGAAGCAGAAGCAGAAGAAAATAGAATTGGAATTGAATGAGAATGTGACCAGTATTCTCTCCTATTTATAGTTTCGTCCTCACCCCTTCGAATAGTCGCGTCCACCTGACGGGGGCACCCGTTACCTTTCATTGCTGCTTTCGTTAACTGGCCGCACCTGTTCGCTACTGGTTCTGCGTTCGCATCCGTTGCTGCCATAAGTCGCATCCGTTCGCGTCAAACGGGTCGCACCCGCATCGTCTGCTAATGGATGCGTCTGTTTGCCAAAAATTCCATGCCGGCTTCAGAAGTCGCACCAACTCAGTCAAGCCGCGTCCGATTCTGAACTGATTCACACCTGTTCATATAGCCTGCAACTGTTAGAAAACCCGGCCCAGTATTGCAGTAAAAATAGGATCATTTAGACCCAAACCCGACCCCGGCGCGGTTCGGTTCGGTCGGATGGATGGCGGCACGCGCGCGCGTGTATTGGTGATGCATGATCTCTCTCCTCACAACAAAGCAAACATTTGGGTGCCCCAAGGCCCAAACCCCTTCATTGCAAAGCTATTAATATACTAGAATAGCTTTGCAATTTTGGAGACGTGGGACTATGTTGTTTTCATTCATTTAGGAATTCCAACAATCCCCCACATGAATGGTAATATACATATCCCCCACACAAAGTGAAATATCACAGATTACATATGGAATAATGCTTTATCGAGAATAAGTAGATATTTCACTTTGAACTTTCCCTAGTTAAAACTTATCGGATCTACTTCGCTAATCGGTGAATTATTTCATCTTGAACTGTCGGCCTTTATTGTATATCCAGACAATAAGCTTTACGAAGCATTGATTCCCTTCTCATCCAATCTCTTGGTTGTGTTCATTTTGGTCCTGAACAATTTTTGGTTCTACGAGTGTTTTTAGAGAATAAAAGCCTTTAATATTTCGTAGAGCCGACCCTGCTCACACTAACATAGGTGATCGCGATCATTAAGAGTATCTTACATATACCCCACTTGTTATATTCAATGTATGGTCATCATTAAAAAACATAGTTTTAACCTTTAAATACTTCTGTAGGTATGCATTTATATTGTGCACCATAGGAATGGAGTTGGACTATGTCCAAGGAAATGCATTACGTCTTCAGTTACTAAGAACTGGTTTGCCTATTGATCTTAGTCCGTGGGATCTCCAGTCGATAGGATAGGTTTCCGTATAAGATAACTCATGGTGGTTTAGGCTTTTAAACCCATTCCCTTCGATGCGCAGTCAATTTTCTCTCTTGATAAACCTTTAGTAAATGCATCCGCTAGGATATCATTTGTTCTCACATAATTTATGGAAATAGTTCCATTTGAGAGTACTGCCTAACTGTGTTATGGCGTCGACGAATATGTCTTGACTTTCTATTATACACAAAGTTGTGCGCTCTACTTAGCGCAGCTTGGTATTCACACTGTATGCATATGGCCGGTACAGGTTTAGGCCAAAATGGAATATCTTCTAAAAAGTGAAAAAGTCATTCTACTTCTTCGCCTGCTTTATCTAAAGCAATGAACTCTGCTTCCATTGTGGATCGAGCTATGCATGTTTGTTTAGTAGATTTCCATGACACTGCTGCCCTTGCTAAGGTAAGTACATAACCACTCGTTGATTTTGATTCCTCTAAATCAGTAATCCAGTTTGCATCACTATATCCTTCTAAGACCGTAGGATATTTTCCATAATGTAATGAATAGTTTGTGGTATTTTTTAAATATCCAAGCACTCTCAGTAGTGCTTTCCAGTGTTCCTTTCCAGAATTGCTTGTATACATGCTCAGTCTACTTACTACCTAAGCTATGTCTGGTCTTGTGCAATTCATGAGATACATGAAACATCCTATTATACGAGAGTATTCCAGTTGCATTACCCTCTCATTAGTGTTTTTATGCAGTACTTCTGATGGATTAAAAGGTGTTCTTACTCCTTTAATTTCAAAATTTTGGAAATTTTCAATCACTTTGTCTACGTAGTGTGACTGAGATAATTCAATTCCATTAAGTGTTCTTATTATTTTGATTCCCAAAATAACGTATGCAACTCTTAAGTATTTCATATCGAAATTGCTAATTAACATCTTCTTTATGGTCTCTATTACCTGAGTATTTGGACCAAATATTAATATATCGTCTACATATAAACAAATCATCACATATGATTGTCCAATTTGTTTATAGTAAACACACTTATCGCATTCATTTATACGAAAACCATTTCTCATCATGACACTATCAAATTTTTCATGCCCTTTTTTTGGAGCTTGTTTTAGTCCGTATAATGATTTTACTAATCTGCAGACTTTGTTTTCATTTCCTTTGGAAACCTTCAAGTTGCTCCATGTAGATCTCGGATCTCCTCATCAAGATCTCCATTTTAGAATGTTGTCATTACATCCATTTGATGAATTTCTAGAATATAGATCGATGCAATTGCTATTATCATTCTTATAGAGGTTATTCGTGTTACCGATGAATATTTATGAAAGAAGTCTACTCCTTCTTTTCGACGATATCTTTTGGCTACTTATCTGGCTTTATACTTGTGGATAGAGTCATCCGCTTTCATTTTCTTCTTGAAAATCCGTTTACAGCCAATAGGTTTTATTCCAAGTGGAATGTCGACAATTTCCCAAGTTTTATTACTTAGATTGAATCAATTTCACTTTGGATTGCTTCCTTCCAACATGAAGATTCAGAAGATGACATTGCTTCCTTGTACGTTTGAGGTTCGTGTTCTAACACATATGTGAAAAAATCCGAACCAAATGTCTTTGAAGTCCTAGCCCTTATGCTTCTTCTTGGTTTAACTTCCTCAATTTCATGATGAGTTTCATCTTCGTGTAAATCACTTGATTCTTCTCTTGTCCTTTTAGGGACATTATTCCCTTCATTCCTTTTGTGCAGAAACACGTCTTCAAAGAATGAGGCATCTCAAGATTCCATGATCATATTTACATGAATATCAGCTATATCAGACTTGAATACCAAAAATCTGTAGGCACTACTATTTTGGGCTGGCCCTAAATAGTAACAATCTATTGTTTTTTGTCCCGGTTTGACTTTCTTGGGAGGCGGAACTAGAACTTTTGCCAAGCACCCCCACACTTTGAGGTATTTAAAACTTGGTTTGTGTCCTTTCCATAAATCTTATGGAATTGTTCCTGTTTTATTGTGAGGGACTTTGTTTAATACGTGATTAGACATATTTAAGGCTTCCTCCCACAAGTTCGTCGGTAAACCAGAGGTTAAAAGCATGACATTAATCATGTCTCTTAACATTCTGTTCTTCCTCTCGGCTACACCATTTTGTTGTGGTGAATATGGAGCTGTTGTTTGATGAATTATACCATTTTCGACAAACAGCTATTCAAATGGTGATTCATATTCTCCATCTCGATCAGATCTCAATATCTTGATCTTTTTATTTAACTGATTTTCTACCTCAGCTTTGTACTTCATAAACGATGTAATTGCTTCATCCTTACTTTTTAAAAATATACATAGCAAAATCGTGTATAGTCATCAATAAAATAAATAAAGTACTTTTTCCCATCTCTTGTAGGTAATGATTTAAAATCACATAAATCTATATGAACCAAACCTAGTGGTTCGGTGCTTCTATCAACAGATTGAAATGGTTTTTTAACCATTTTTTCTTCTATACATGTCTCACATTTGTTGTTCTTATCCACCTGGAATTTCAGAATTAATCACAAGTTTGATAATATTTTCATTTTCCGAAAATTTATGTGTCCCAATCTATCATGCCATAGTAAAATTTTATGCTCAAGCAAGTAAGAAACTTCAATTTTATCAATAGCACAATCAGAATACATAGTTTTATTGCCGATAACGGCTACATTTGCCTTAAATAGGCCATCACATAAATATCCCCTTCCGATGTATATTCCAGCTTTGGATAGAACCATTTTGTCTGACTCGAACACCATTTTGAATCCTTTCTTTGATGGTACTGCACCAGAGATGAGATTCTTACGTATATCTGGAACGTGGAGCACGTCGTTCAACTTGACAGTTTTTCTAGAAGTAAACTTGAGGATTACTATGCCACTGCTTTCGATCATGGATACTGCAGAATTACCCATATAGAGTGTTTCTTCATAATCGAATTTCTGGTATGTACAAAACATGGATTTATCAGAGCAGACATGAGAAGCAGCGCCTGTGTCTACCCACCATTGGTTCGGATTCTAAACCATATTGCATTTAGATACAACTGCCGAGAAGTTGGACTCGTCTACTTCCATGTTGTCTACTATATTTGCCTTTGAGTTGCGTTCTTTCTTGTGTCTGCAATCTCTAGCGGCGTGTCCAACCTTTCTAGAAACCCAACAGTCGCCATTAATCTTTTTGGTTCGTTTGTTGTCTTTTGGTTTGTTTTCTGGGGCTTTCCTTTTCTTCTGGAAATTATTTTTTTTGTTTTTGGTCTTTGAACCTTTAGCCACAAATGCCTCCTTGCTTGGTATCGTAATTCCACGGTTATCTGCCTCAAATTTCAGTTGGACAATGAGATCCTATAAAGAGATTTACTTCTTCTTATGCTTTAGATAGTTGCGGTAATCTCTCCATGACGGCGGTAGTTTTCCCGTGATGGCTTCAACCAAAAATGATTCTCCAACCTTATGACCTTCCGCTACGAGTTCATGAATGATGATTTGCAGTTCATGCAGTTGAGCAGTCACCGGTTTGGAGTCAACCATCTTGTAGTCCATGAATTTGTCTACAATGAATCTTGTAGCACTTTGTTGAGACAATTCAGAATATAGTTTCTGCATAGCAATTCGGAATGCTTCCATATATCAACGTTTGATTCCTTACCTGGTGCAGGAATTGGTTCCTCCTCCTCGAGATACCGTTGCAGACCGAGTATGGTGAGATAAAATAACATCTGACTCTGCAATGTTAGAAAGTCGTCACCATCTACTTTAAAAGGATTGGGCCTGTTGTATGTAGTAGCCTTTGTTGAGAGCTCTACTGTTGCCATCTCTGTTTTAGTTAAAACAGGAAAGTCTTAAGATGTTATTTGTTAAGTATACCAAAACAGTGAATAACCAATTATAAACTCGTCTCATAAGTTTATTAATCAGATTTGCACTACTCTGGAAGTCTTATTAGCTAATTTAAGCAATACGTATGTCGTAATTAAATTACAACCAAAACTAACAATTATAGTAATAATCACTATAGCGATAGATCAAACGTTATACTATTTAAAGAACTAATACAACGTAGAAATGAAAAGGATATATATAATTAAATATATAAATCAATTATAAACCTAACCATTGAAGAAGGAAATTCCGTCTGAGGCTTGTCGTAACAATTTCCTTAAGACTTTATTTAAAGTCTTGCAAGATACAACAGACGTAATTTGCAAGAGATTGTAATGAGTATGTCAACTCTGTGATATATTGTATAGAGAAGTAGAGAAGAAGAAGCAGAAGAAATTAGAATTGGAATTGGAATTGAATGAGAATGTGATCGGTATTCTCTTATATTTATAATTTCGTCTGCACCCCTACGAACAGTCGCGTCCGCCTGACGCGTCGCACCCGTTGCCTTTCATTGCTACTGTTCGTTAATGGGCTGTACTCGTTCGCTACTGGTTCTGCGTTCTCACCCGCTGTTGCCATAAGTCGCATCCATTTGCGTCTAACGGGTCGCACCCACATCCGTCTGCTAATGGATGCGTCTGTTCGCCAAAAATCCCATGCTCGCTTCAGAAGTCGCACCTCCTCAGTCAATCCGCGTCCGCTTCTGAACGGATTCACACCTGTTCGTATAGCCTGCAACTATTAGAAAACCCAATCTAGTTTTGCAGTAAAAATAGGATCATTTAGACCCAAACCAAAAACGAACCCAAGCCCGAGCCCGACCTGGTTCGGTTCGGTCGGACGGACAGCGGTGGCGGCGCGCGCGCGTGTGGTGGTGATGCATGATCTCCCTCCTCACAAGAAGCAAACATCTGAGTGCCCCAAGGCCCTAACCCCTTCATTACAAAGCTATTAATATACTAGAATAGCTTTGCAATTTTGGCAATGTGGGACTATGTTGTTTTCATTCATTTAGGAATTCCAACAGATTCTTGATGTTGAGTCTAGATTTGAGAACTTACGTAAATCATCCCTTTCCAATTTGGGTTTGCATAGGATATCCCATGATATTCTATGTAATTTCCTACTCCAAAAATAATCAACACACATTTGATCCACTTTCGAAAATGTAGAGGTAGCAATACATTCGTATGTAAGCTCAATAATCAATGCAGAAAATCCCAAACGATAGAGCATATGGCACACAAATTCACGATTAACCATGTCATAAGCCTTCTGTAGCTCGAATTTAATACACATCTTTCCTTTTCCTTTTCCTTTCTTAGAGAAATCCCAAACTATCTCATGAGGAAGTAGAACATTTTCCCCAATATTTCTGCTTGGAATAAATAAGGATTGGTATTTTATGCAATTACGAAAGGCAGAAAATCCTTAATTCTGTGACATAAAACTTTAGCACCAATTTTATATGGAACGTTAGAACACGAAATAAGTTTATAATCAAAAATATTATGAGGCTTATTTTTTTTGGGATCAAAGTGCTAAAATTATAATTTAACCCTTTGGCAGTTTTCTCGTATTGAAAATATCTGGCATGGTTACCTTTAAATCTTGTTGTAGGAGGTCCCAGTGAAATTTTTAGAATTTTGAGGTGAAACCATTTGGGTTTGGGATCTTTGAATCATTAGTAGAGAATAAATCAGCCTTAACTTCATCTACAAACATGGGAGAAACTAAGTACTCTTTACCTCTCTCATTTATTCACATTCTAGGTTGAATTTCTGGATACAATAAATTTGTATTTCCATTGAAAAGTGCTTGATAAAATGTAATAGCTTGGTCTTTAATAGTTGTCTTATCACAAACATAGCTTCCATGTGAATCCAACAAATCTTGTATTTAATCTTTATGTCGTCGTATAGACATTTTAGCATAGAATTTTTTTTCGTATTTGCATCCTCGTGCTATAGCCATAGTATTTTGCTTTGATGTTTAAAAAACTATTGTTTTTTGTGCATATGATTATTAAACTCTAGGCTTTTAGTGTACATGATATTAAAAAGAATATCGAGTACCAGATTTTGATCACTCTGATAGAAAGCCACATTAAATTCTTCTGACTATCTATTTATAGAATTTCCTTTAGCTCTCGACTGGTTGCATGCTTTAAGTTTACATTTAATTGTCTGTAATTTGTGAATGAATTTGTAGCTCACCGTCCCCCATGTTTCAACTGTGTACTCTTCCAAAACACACTTGGTAGCCATATGCGTAGCACCAGTTGTTGACATACCTGAATGGAACATCCTTTTTCATTTTTTTTCTTCTCGCTAAATCTAATTATAATAGGAGCATGGTCGCTAATGGTCGTGGTCGCTAATAGTTGCTAATTGTCCAAACACTATTATGGTAAGACTTGAGATTTTCAATTAGCAGACATTGTTGTTCTGCCCCCTCCTTCTCATTACAACACATAGATTAGGGGAAACAATGCCAATTTAGAGGGTAAAGGCAGAGGCAAGGACTCGTGGCAGTTATCATCTATTTATGTTTTTGATATATTTTGACGTACCCATTTTCAGATATGATGTTATTTTAAAATATTGTGTTTGGATATTTGAGATGATATGTTATATACTTTGAGATTTGAATTTCTATGAAATGGTCACTTGTTTATCTTTTCTGCTGTGAGATTCTGATATATAGATAGATAGCTCTATAAATTATTCATTGTAATAGTTTTACCGACCAACAGCCAGCCTTGGAATGGGTCTAAGGTTTGATCAGCTTTTGTTGGGTCGAAAATTAGGCTCTTTTCGATGTGGGATGTTACATTGGTATTAGAGCTTAGGTTACCTGATCATTGAAAACATGTATATGTATAAATGCAGACTTGTAATTATTGAAAGTATTTTTCAAAACTCTAATACACACACACACACTTATTCGAACATAAACAAACACAATAGGCAAATCTTTTACTTAAGCAAATAATACTTCCTTAGGAAGTTGTAACTAAAAGTTTAAACCTAAAGATAGTTGATTATGTACGAAAAATATTCCTTTAAGGCTAGAAACCCCTCCATCCAAGAAACACCAATAATTAGGGGGATGGCTGAATGGTTCAAACAATACCTGAGTCATGTAGGGCATGTCCATATTCCTCAATAATCCGCACTAGTGGCATCAGTTGCTCCATGCACTTAAGCAGCACCTACCTTGTAAACTTCCCCTAGATATGTAGAAACTTCCAAAATATCGAAGGAAGGTTGTATATGGGAGCTGAAGGTTTCATGGAGACGAGGGCTTAGATTAATGATTGTGAATATATATTTCAGGAGCTCGCATGGGAATAGCAGATGAAGAGGCGGATGGTTGCATGGTATCTAAAAGGAGAGGGCCAATATCGATGGACTATAGTGGCTCAGGAGAATATTGGGGAAGGAATCACTTGGGCTGAATTTTGAACTTGCTTTGAGTCGCGATTCATATCAAGACCTGAAGTAAGTTTGTAACTAGAGAAGTTTATACAAATTAGATGGTGAAACTCCACACTGAAGGAGTATATCATAAGTTCATGGAATTAGCTAAGTTTGGACTAAATTTGATCGATTCCCTTATAACAAGGCTACGAAGTTTGTCAAGCTTTGAATTCCCTACTTTGTGAGCTGCTTTTGGCCCACCTACCTATGGGCCCCACTTATGAGATGATAGTTAGAATGACTTTTCTTTAGATTGTTGGCTTTGAGGGGAAAGAGAAGGTTAGAGAACCACAAAATTAAGGTGAAGCTAATAAGGGAGGATTTTTGGCGAGCTAGAAGGCCAAATGAAATATGAAGAAAGATGGTGTGCGGCATGCCAGACATGTTAGAAGAAAGGACATGTTGCTAAGGATTGTAGGGTGAGTTTGATGAGGGAGGAGTTCAAAGAAAAATGCCACCACTACCATGTGGAGGAATGCTAGAAGAATCAATGTCTAAAGATAGCTAAGCAGGGATAGTGGGCAAGCTTATACCATTGAGGATGTACCTATCTCGAGCGGACCTCCTCTTAGAGATCAAGGAAAAGCCACAATGGAAGGTACAACTGTCATTTTCGGGAATATTATAAGTACCTTTTTTGACTCAGGAGCATCACATTCATTCATGGCCGGAAATGAAGATAACTCTTTGAGTCTAAAAACCTAAGTTGCCACCGACCCAATACTCGTGTCAAATCCTATTAGGGGGTCGACACACCTTTCTTCAATTTTTAAATACCTAGCTAAGGGTATATATGTATGTATGTATATTCGATTTTACATGCAATGCATATGTTCTTGGTTTTGAGGGGTAAGGAATTATCCTTAAGATGGATTTGTTATCTTACTATGGGGCTATCTTAGACTGTGAATGGAGGATTGTATGGTTAAGGAGTTGTAAGGGGTGATATATAAATGTTCGTTGTACATTCTAAAACTCACTTGAATTAAGCTATTTTTATTCACTGAACCTATCACAAGATAAACTCTTATCCATACTCGTAGTTCGAGAATTTCCTAATGTTTTTAAAGAAGTCACAGATCTTTCACCTTAAAGGGAGATTGAGTTTAGGATTGATTTGGAGAAGGACACTAGATATGTCACTCTACCATTAAGGCATATGACCCTAAAGAATGGCAAGAGTTGGATAAGCAGATTTCAGAGCTTTTGTTGAATGGATTTATTCTCCAAAGTACTTCTGAATAGGGAGCATCTGTTGTTTTTGCCACTAAGGCAGATGGCTCTCTAAAGCTATGCATTGACTATAGAGAACTCAATAGTCGACAAAGAAAAATATGTATCCATTAATTAAGATAGACTATTTGTTTGATCAGCTTACTGGAGCCAAAATCTCTTCTCAGTTAGACTTAGCCACCAGATTTCATCAACGGAGGGTAGTTGAGGATGGCAAGCAGAAGACCACATTTTGCAATCCGGGTGGACTATATGAACGAGAAGTAATGCCTTTTGGGTTGACAAATGCCCTTGTGTACTCTATTGATTTGATGAGTGGGATCTTTAGAGAACAACTGAATAAGTTCGTCATAGTATTTATGGTTGATATTCTAGTATTTTCTAAAAGTGAAGGTTGGTTGAAATCACTTAAGTGAGATACCAGGGACTTTAAGAAGGCACCAACTTAAAGCCAAATTCTTCAAATGTCATATTTGAAAGAAGGAAGTGAGATTTCTTAATCATATATTCTTTGAGAAAGGATTGTCCGTGGATCCTTTTTCAAAAGTGGAAGTTATTCATAACTAGAAGATTCCAACAAACACCATGGAAGGAAGGAGTTTTCTTAGGCTGGTAGGTTACTATAGAAAGTTCGTCAATGACTTTAACAAGATAGCAATCTTAATAACTTTCTTAACCAAGAAAAACCAATTTTTTGCATGGGACTAGAAATGCAGGGAAGCATTTGAGAAGCTGAAGGAGCTATTGACTAGTGCGCCAGTACTTACAATTCCTAATGAGATGAAGCCTTTCAACATTTACAATGATGCATGCAGTATAGGATTAAGAGTTTTTTCTATGCAAGATGGCAGAGTGATAGCCTATGCGAGTAGACATTTAAAGGATCATGAGAAGAGATACCCAACTCAAGGCTTGGAGTTGACACTATCATCTTTGCCTTAAAAATGTCCAGGCACTATCTTTTGGGAGAGAAGTTTGAGTTGTTCATCGACCATAAATCCTATAAATACCTATTTTTCCAAAGAGATTAGTATCTTAGCAACAGAGATGGATAGAGTTTATAGCATCATATGACTTTGATATACAATGAATCCCCGAAAAAAGGAATGCTATTGCCGAGGCCCTTAGCCGAAGACATGCTTATAACAAACTCGGTCAAGGTTAAAATATAATAAATATACTGAAATGAAGTTTCAGAATTTAATTTAGACTTTTGGAATTTTTGGGACTAAAATGGATAATGTTGATTTAAAATTCAATTTAGGATTTAAATTGTGTTTTATGAACCCATTAGTCATTAAAAATTTATATTAGTGAAATAAATGATATTTATTAATTTTGGAATTATTCTAAGATATAAAACAATAATTTGAAAATTTGGCTTAAACTGTAAAACGGTATTTTAATAGAAAAAATTATTTTGGTTAAGAATGAAATAGCGAAAAAAATTATATCAACTTGAATGATTTTTATAAAATGTTTTACAACTTGAACGAATCATGAAAAAAGCCAAATCCTGTAATGACCCTTACTCGACCTTCGAAAATCGGCACCGAATACGTCACCCGTATTCAAATACCGCAGATTCAAACGCCGAATCTGGTTCGCCGGAGCTTATAACACATTAAGTATAACAACAAAGCGGAAGAAAATGAATAATACATTTGATATACAAAATTTGATACAATATCAGATACAACTGAATCACAAAATACATCAGAGATACAAGAAATAACAGCGGAAAGAAACAACAGCAGAAGATAAAGCAAACTAGGAAACTACAGCGGAAAGATAATGTCTTCAATGCTAAACTCCAAAAACTCCATCTCTAATCCAAAACTAGCTCGAACCCCCAATCAAGTTGTACCAAGCAAGGTCAGTCATCCAAAGACTGAAGAAGATTCCCAAAGACTGAAAGCTACCGAATCTACACCTACTATTTGCTTATTTAAAAAACCCAACTCTAGATTGCCTGTGTAGAAAAATGTGTGCACCCAGAGTTTAGAAAGGGAACAATAAAGTCCGGGTCAGTCATGAGACTGGTATGAGCAAATAAAAACAGGTTTATCCTTAAAAAAAACAACAAATATTTTAAAAGTTGAAAATCGCAATGCTTTTTACAAAATGAAACTGCCATAAGGCCTCGTGCCACACACATGATGCAAGTGCACACTTGGAGGAGATTTCTCCTTCTGACAGTCAAAGATGCTTACTACGCAAAATCTTTTTGATTTATTATTAGTGCATAGTGCATAAAACCTTTTGAAAGAATAATATTAATCTTAGCCAGCATAGACATTCGAACTATGCCTACTATAGCTACCATCTAAACAGTGGTGACCACCATAAGTAAATGGTAGGTTATACAACTAAAACCATACAAGGCACGTATTAGATGATTTGATTTCCAATAAATAGTCAGGCAAAGGAACTTCCCACACAAAATGGAATGCCTCTAGAGGGACGTCCCCGAGAACCTAACCAATCTCGGCTACACAAGGCCGGGTTACGCCTGCCCGGAGGTAACTACTGACACGAGTATGCCATCACCCGGTCGTTATCGACCTTTATCCGAGGGCCCTCAATCCAACAACCACATAGTAAAGTATCTGGGCTCCATACCATGATACCACTTTTAAAATAAACATAAGTAAATATTTGGGCTCCATACCATGATATCACTTTTTATCCAGAAGGAGATGGTCATATCCTCAGGGGGAGCTACCCCAAATAACCTTGCTGCCACGATTCCTATTTCGACCATTACCAGGTTGTGAGGCTCGACGAAGTCACGTCCACAAAGCTACGCTTTTTCATAAATCCATGCTTTGATCAACAAATGATCAGCAGCACTTGTTACGCCACATTACCAAATTCGGAATGTATCACTAGTAACCATCAACTGCATAACTTCTAAGCCCATACGTCTCTGAGAAGGGTGTTAAGCTAAGAGAACAAATATCCGCCACCAAACAGAAATGTATTTGATAGAAACTGTTTTTACATCTCAAAGTGTAATGTCAGACACATATCCATACAAGTCTGTTCCGGGTTCAAACAGAACCGAAGGCACTTCAAAAGAAGCCCTTGCAAATCCAGGTATTCACAATCTCGATCGGACTTCCCATCACTTGGGGAATCTCTATACCGATGCGACTCAGTGCAGAGACAGTCGACGGGTTGTCATTTCGTTCTCGAAAATACCCGGTCTTCACCATCGGTCTTCAAATGTTATCCATATCATCGTATCATTATTCGGAATGGGTTGTGTGACACACGGTCCTCTCCCGGCTAAACCGAATAATGAGCGCAGTATTTAAAAAACATATATATATGGGATTTCAATTAAGTCACAACTTTAAAATCCAAAAACTTTTCTTTCAAATGGTTTAAACAAATTTCCATTTTCAAAACTTTAAACAAAAAGATTCAATTCACAAAGTTCACCCATTTTTCACAAAGATCCATTCATAGATTTCAAAACAATTTCCATTTCAATTTGGATTAACTCATTCAATCTTTAAATCAAAGTTTTAATAGCTTTCAAACCCGTTTCCAATTCAAATATTTTATATAAAAGATATGCCATTTAAAATCCTCTTCGATTTCAAAGGTTTAATAATCTTTCACAAAGGTTCATTCATAGCTTTCAAAACAATTCACAATTTCATTTCAAAATTGAATCTTTTCAACCCAAATTGAAAATCCTTTCCTTACATGAAAGCCTTTATTATTTGAAAACAAATAGTTTTCGTTTCGGAAAAATATGATTTCATTTATACAAGTTAAAGTCTTTCAAACTTGGGTTAAATTCCCAAATCAATACTTTTTAAAATGGTTTAAACTCATATAAACACATTTATAACTTGAATAACCTTTTTTAAACCATAATTCCCAAATGTAGAATTCAATTTCAAATATTGAATTCAAGTTAAAATCAAATTATTTAAATTTCAAAACTTTATTAAGTTATTCAAAATATTTTTTTATTTTTGAAAGCGCCATTTATAAAAAGCTTTTCACTTTAAACCCAATCCATTTCCAAAATCATTTGGATTCAAAATTCAATTTTAAAACCATTTAAAAAATCTGTGACTTAACAAATTTCCTTGTGCAATCCATATTTGTCTGTGTATGGTGTAGTCCAGGGGTTTTACACAATATTGCAACAACATCAATCATCACAAATTCAATAGTAACAATATAGATAGCAGTATAATCTTATAACGCTTATCGTCATTCATAGATTCACAGATAATTAAGTTACGTCACGAATGAATAAATTACATCACATATGAATAAATTACATCACAGTTTACAACACAAATCAGAATAATTCTTATCACAAAGCATCACATATGAGGAATATCAAACCATTCAAACATTCAATAGAATTCAAATATTCACAAGTAAGGTTACTTGATCATCTGACCAATTGTAACTAGATTAATCACTAATTCTGGTTAATTAACATTAATTAATTATAGTTTATGTTAATTAATTATCCTTTAATCATTTATTAATTAACCTTGAATCAATTAATTACCCTTAATTAATTAAGTAAATATCTTTTAATTATAAATTAATGAGCCTTTAATCAATTTAATAATTAATCTTAATTAATCTTTAATTAAGTAATTATTCTTAATTATGATTATCCTTTAATCACCATCATTAATCAATTCTTCCTCAATCACTTTCATTAGTTAATAGTTCTTTCATTATTTAAAATTTCACCAATTAAAAGATAGCCATTTATCTGTATTATTATTATTTTCCTTATCATTTTGTTCTTATTTAATAATAATTTGGTAATAGGCCGTCAATCAAAATATTTATTAACTTAAAATCTTTAAGTTAGATCAAGGATTATAAAACCATCTCATTTTCTCAATCATCCACTTTATTTCAAAAATTAAGTTCATAAACTTTAAAACTAGAAGTTACATAATTTAACTTAATAAATTTGAAACAATTTTTTTGACCCTTCAAGTAATTTCAATTTAAACAAACATTTATTAAGTTAGAAAAGAAAAGTGTTTTAATAACCTATTTGAAAATTTAAATTTGAAAACTTGGTTCATTATTCTTTGAAACCTTCTTATTTCAAACCCTTTTCAATCTTGATCATTCCAGTATACTTTAAACTTGGCTAAATAAAACTGTCTGAGACTTACTACATTTTTTTCTCGAATTTCAAAGTTGATTTGTAACAGATTATACTTCACATTTTAAAATCCTGTTAAACATGTTAAGTAACCCGAGCTATTACAGGATTTCCCCGAAACCAACTTCGGGTTGAACCCACCCACTATCGCCTTCTAGTCACTCACGCCATTTACTCGAGATCATCACGAGTTTCCCATCTTCTTCTCCAACTTCACAATCACCTTCAGATGCAACACACACATATGCACCTGCACCGCCGACTGAAGCTACTTCGACCATCGCCACGATCACCCACACATCCCCGTTGATCACCCCAAGCCTCACGACCAACCAGATTGAGGAATACAAACGCAAATCGAAAACAAACCCATCGTTCCAAACCCTGGAACCAACCCGATCAGAAAAACCCATCATCGCCGATGATCTCGTCCACGATCATCCAAGCCTTCACGACCCAATCTCCATCTAAGCCTCCAGCTTCGATTCCCCCACTTGCGGTGAAGTCCAATCCACTTCTGACGACACAATGAACTTAAATGCATCGTCGACTCAAATAGCTCACAAAACCCTAAAATCATTCCACTTGACCATCATGATTGATAAAAATTTCTGCGAGCATTTTTCCTGGAATCGCCAACATCCAAGTTTTCTTTGACCTTAATCTCGACATCCCAATCCTTTGCATTCGCCAGAATTTGCCACTCGATAGATTTCCGATCAACTCTCTTTTCCTCACAAAACAATAAACTAAAAATCCTGAAACTAGATTCTAAAATCATAGTTTTCTACTACGAATCGCCTTATATGGTCCATACAGGAAATCGTAATTATCGATTTTTGACTTGAGTTTAATTCTTACTGTAAATTTTTATTTTTAGAATATTTACTCAATTTAAACACTTCAATTTGTTTTTAAAATCAAGTTAACACTTCTACCATCCTCTTTTATTTAGAAGTCAAGGTTTAAAATTGATTGTATATGGAGATTTTAATTTAATTTGCGGTGTGGTCAATCCTGTGTACAACAGAACTGGCGTGTTCATATATGTATATAGACAGCACAAGCCTTTTTCTTTTTTTATACATGCATTTATATGTATGACTAAAATATTATCACACATCCATTATCACAGACAAACCAAAAATTCAAGTATACAGGCTCAAAAGTTTGCTCACCTGAAACAGTTTGAAACAGAGGCAACAAAGACCAGGAATTTGTCAAAGCAGAGCACAGATTCTTAAACAGATAAGTTTTGTTTGTTTTTTACTTTATCTTGTTGATGATTACTTCCAAGCTTTGCATGATCCAGACTTTGTTTTTTCAGATTTCAGTTTTGCTTTGAATTTAATTTATTTGTTGATTGAGGTGCACCTGAGCTTTGAATTCTTTTGTTTTCCAGGTTGAAGACTTTGCTTGATAGCTTCAGGTTTTGATTTTGCCTTGCTTTTAAACTGGCTTTGATTGCTTATAGTTTGATTTCTAACTTGCTTGTTACATCTGGTTTTTATTTTCAAATTTGTTGTTTTTCAGGTTGGAGAAGTTGTGAAAGAAAGCATGAAGCCTGGTTTCTAATTTTTCTTTCCTACGCATGTTTGCAAATTTTTTGATCTAAAACAAAAAAAAAAATCTTTTTCCACTTGTCCACTTTCATTACATTTATAATTTCACTTGATAATCTTCTAACAAATGTCTTAGGTAAGTTAAATTATGTTTACATCCCTAATCAAATTATTTTTGTAAATTTTATTTTAACCCTTATTGCAAATATAATTTCATATACTAACATATGTCTTTATTTTAAAATGTTTATGTTCTTATCTTTATCTATATTCTTATTTGCACAAATAAAATTCATTTAATTAACTTTCCACATTCAATCTTAATTTAGTTCAATACATTTACATATACACATTTATATATTTTACATTCATACATTTCTTATCATTTCTACTTGCACAACTTTAAAAAGAAAATAATGATTTAAAAATCTTGATTATATAATAATAAATAAACATACATATTATTAATTTTGATAATTCAAAACAATTTACATTTTATTCCCAAATCATCAAATAAATTCTCAATTAATTCATAATTTAATTAAAATTCTGTATTGATTTCCAAATAAATTAGGCTTAAAAATCAGGAATGTTACAGATTCCCCACCTTAAGAAAAATTTCATCCTCGAAATTTGCCAGGGAGACAACAGAGATAGATGAACTCACAGAGAAATGGTTCACCAGATCAAACTGGATAGTTATTCTGCATTTGGCTTACTAAATCAGAATATCAACAATACGAGAACAAACTCATTCAATATTACACAAGATATTCGGGTCACCAGATCTACGAAATATGCAGGGGTATTGGTTAGTTCGATGGGATAACTAACCATTCGTAGAATATATCTGGACCCAAGATAACAACTAAAGGATTTAATCTTCCACAACTCTCAAACATAAGATATGGATTCCAAACTTAAGTCGGAACACCCCAAAGTATATATAACTTGTCCCTCTTCGGACTTTGATACTCATAAGAAATCACAACAAAAATTTCAAATTTGGTTTTGACCGAAATCATTGTATCGATATAATTTAATTTAACTTCATCTTTAATTTACCAATTTATTCTAATAAAATTTCAATTTCATTAAAGTTAAAAACGAGAAGATTGATAAGAAACCGATGAAGATATGAAGTAAGGATTTTCTACAACGGTTCGCAGGGCCACCATCATACCAAAACTTCTCCCTCGAGCTGACACAAAGCAATCAAAGAATTGAAATTGGATGATTAACAAAGGAGATTGATAGAGAATGTTATTTCCGTTGTTTCCACTGTCACAGGGTATTGGCCATTTGTACTGGTACTCCCATGTCCTCTATCTTGTCCTCTTCTTACACTCATACTTACTATCAGTGGATAGCAAGAGAATTTACTGAGGCATACGAACGGATATCTTAGGGATATATTTATTCTAGGGCATTTACATCTCTATTCTAATGAATTACCTAATGTGTTATACTACTAAGCTAAAGTTTCAACCTTCAGCCTTGATACCACTGTAACGACCCTGACTCGACCTTCGAAAATCGGCACCGAATATGTCACCCGTATTCAAATGCCGCAGATTCAAACGCCGAATCTGGTTCGCCGTAGCTTATAACACATTAAGTATAACAACACAATGGAAGAAAATGAATAATACATTTGATATACAACATTTGATACAATATCAGATACAACTGAATTTCAATACATATCAGAGATACAAGAAATAGCAGCGGAAAGAAACAACAGCAGAAGATAAAGCAAACTAGGCAACTGCAGCGGAAAGATAACGTTTTCAATGCCAAACTCCAAAAACTCTACCTCCAATCCAAAGCTAGCTCAAACCCCCAATCAAGTTGTACCAAGCAAGGTCAGTCATCCAAAGACTGAAGAAGATTCCAAAAGTATGAAAGCCACCGAATCTAAACTTACTATTTGCTTATCTGAAAAACCCAACTCTAGACTACTCGTGCGGAAAATTATGGGCACCTAGAGTTTAGGAAGGGAACAATAAACTCTGGGTCAGTCATGGGATTGGTATGAGCAAACAAAAACAGGTTTATCCTTAAAACAAACAAAAAATATTTTAAAAGTTGAAAAATGCAATGCTTTTTAGAAAATGAAACTGCCATAAGTCCTTTCGCCACACACACAATGCAAGCGCACACTTGGAGGAGATTTCTCCTTATGACAGTCAAAAATGCTTACTACGCAAAATCTTTTTGATATTATTATCAGTGCATAGTGCAGAAAACCTTTCGAAAGTATAATATTAATCTTAGCCAGCATAGACATTTTGAACTATGCATACTATAGCTACCATCTAAACAGTGGTGACCACCACAAGTAAATGGCAGGTTATACAACTAATACCGTACAAGGCGTATATTGGATGATTTTATTTCCAACAAATGGTCAGGCAAAGGAACTTCCCACATAAATGGAACGCCTCTAGAGGGACATCCCCGAGAACCTAACCGGATCTCGGCTATACAAGGCCGAGTTGCCCCTGCCCGGAAGTAACTACTGACACGAGTATGTCATCCCCCGGTCGTTACCAACCTTTATTCGAGGGCCCTCAATCCAACAACAACACAGTAAAGCATCCGGGCTCCATATCATGATACCACTTTTAAAATAAACATAAGTAAATATTTGGGCTCCATACCATGATATCACTTTTTATCCAGAAGGAAATGGTCATACCCTTAGGAGGAGCTACCCCCAAATAACCTTGCTGCCACGATTCCTGTTTCGACCATTACCGGGTTGTGAGGCTCGACGAAGTCATGTCCACAAAGCTACGCTTTTTCACAAAGCCATGCTTTGATCAACAAATGATCAGCATCACTTCGTATGCCACATTACCAAATTGGGAAAGTATCACTAGTAACCATCAACTACATAACTCTGAGCTCGTACATCTAAGAGAAGGGTGTTAAGCTAAGAGAATAAATCCCCGCCACCAAACAGAAATGTATTTGATAGAAACCGGTTTTACATCTCAAAGTGTAATGTCAGACACACATCCATACAAGTCTGGTCCGGGTTTGAACAGAACCGAAGGCACTTCCAAAGAAGCCCTTCACAATCCCGACCGGACTTCCCATCACTTAGGGAATCTCTATACCGGTGCGACTCAGTGCAGAGACAATCGATGGGTTATCCTTTCATTCTCGGAAATACTCGGTCTTCACCACCGGTCTTCAAATGCTATCCATATTGTCGTATCATTATTCGGAATGGGTTATATGACACAAGTTCCTCTCCCGGCTAAACCGAATAATGAGCGCAATTATTAAAAAACATATGGATATGGGATTTCAATAAAGTCACAACTTTAAAATCTAAAAACTTTTCTTTCAAATGGTTTAAACAAATTACCAATTTCAAATATTTAAACAAAAAGATTCAATTCACAAAGTTCACCCATTTTTCACAAAGATCCATTCACAGATTTCAAAACAATTTCCATTTCAATTTAGATTAACTCATTCAATCTTTAAATCAAAGATTTAATAGCTTTCAAACCTGTTTCCAATTCAAATCTTTTATATAAAAGATACACCATTTAAAATCCTCTTTGATTTCCAAACGAGGTTTAATAATCTTTCACAAAGGTTCATTCATAGCTTTCAAAACAATTCACAATTTCATTTCAAACTTGAAACTTTTCAACACAAATTGGAAATCCTTTCCTTATATGAAAGCCTTTATTATTTGAAAACAAATAGTTTTCGTTTCGGAAAAATCCGATTTCATTTATACAAGTTAAAGTCTTTCAAACTTGGGTTAAATTCCCAAATCAATACTTTTTAAAATGGTTTAAACTCATATAAATACATTTATAACTTGAATAGCCCTTTTTTAAACCATAATTCCCAAATATAGAATTCAATTTCAAATATTGAATTCAAATTCAAATCAAATTATTTAAATTTCAAAACTTTATTAAGTTATTCAACCATTTCAAAAATCTGTGACTTAACAAATTTCCTTGTGCAATCCATATTTGTGTGTGTATGGTGTAGTTCAGGGGTTTTACACAATAGTGCAACAACATCAATCATCACAAATTCAATAGTAACAATATAAATAAGCGGTATAATCCTGTAACGCTTATCTTCATTCACAGATTCACAGATAATTAAGTTACATCATGAATGAATAATTACATCACAGATGAATAAATTACATCACATATGAATAAATTACATCACAGTTTACATCACAAATCAGAATAATTCTTATCACAAAGCATCACATATGAGGAATATCAAACCATTCAAACATTCAATAGAATCCAAACATTCATAACTAAGGTTACTTGATCATCTGATCAATTGAAACCAGATTAATCACTAATTCTGGTAGATTAACATTAATTAATTACAGTTTATGTTAATTAATTATCCTTTAGTCATTTATTGATTAACCTTGAATCAATTAACTACCCTTAATTAATTAAGTAAATATCTTTTAATTATAAATTAATGAGCCTTTAATCAATTTAATTAATTAACCTTAATTAATCTTTAATTAAGTAATTATTCTTAATTATGATTATCCTTTAATCACCTTCATTAATCAATTCTTCCTTAATCACTTTCATTAGTTAATAGTTCTTTAATTATTTAAAATTTCATCAATTAAAAGATAGCCATTAATCTTTATTATTATTATTTTCCTTATCATTTAGTTCTTATTTAATAATAATTTGGAAATAGGCCGTCAATCAATATTTTTTTAACTTAAAACCTTTAAGTTAGATTAAGGATTATAAAACCATCTCATTTTCTCAATCATCCACTTAATTTCAAAAATTAAGTTCGTAAACTTTAAAACCAAAAGTTACATAATTTAACTTAATAAATTTGGAACAATATTTTTTAACCCTTCAAGTAATTTCAATTTAAACAAACATTTATTAAGTTAGAAAAGAAAAGTGTTTTAATAACCTATTTGCAAATTTAAATTTGAAAACGTGGTTCATTATTCTTTGAAACCTTCTTATTTCAAACCCTTTTCAATCTTGATCATTCCAGTATACTTTAAACTTGGCTAAATAAAACTGTTTGAGACTTATTATATTTTTTTCTCAAATTTTAAAACTGATTTGTAACAGATTATACTTCATATTTTAAAATTCTGTTAAACATGTTAGGTAACCCGAGCAATTACAGGATTTCCCCGAAACCAACTTCAGGTTGAACCCACACACTCTCGCCTTCGAGTCACTCACGCCATTTACTCGAGATCGTCATGAGTTTCCCATCTTCTTCTCCAACTTCACGATCACCTTTAGATACCACCATACACATATGCACCTGCACCGCCGACCGAAGCTACTTCGACCATCGCCACGATCACCCACACATCCCCGTTGATCACCCCAAGCCTCACGACCAACCAGATCGAGGAATACAAACATAAATCAAAAACAAACCCATCGTTCCAAACCCTGAAACCAACCCGACCAGAAAAACCCATCATCGTCGATGATCTCGTCCACGATCATCCACGCCTTCACGATCCAAGCTCATTCTAAGCTTCTAGCTTCGATTCCCCCACTTGTAGTGAAGTCCGATCCACTTCTGACGACACAACGAACTCAAATGCATCATCGAATCAACCAGCTCACAAAACCCTAAAATCATTCCATTTGACCATCATGATTGATAAAAACTTCTACGAGCATTTTTCCTGGAATCGCCAACATCCAAATTTTCTTTGACCTTAATCCCGACATCCCAATCCTTTGCGTTTGCCAATATTTTCCTCTCGATCGATTTTCGATCAACTCACTTTTCCTCACAAAATAATAAACTAAAAATCTTGAAACTAGATTCTAAAATCATAGTTTTCTATTATCGCCTTATAAGGCCAAACAGGAAATCGTAATTATCAATTTTTGACTTGAGTTTAATTCTTACTGTAAATTTTTATTTTCAGAATATTTACTCAATTTAAACACTTCAATTTATTTTTAAAATCAAGTTAACACTTCTACCATCCTCTTTTACTTAAAAGTCAAGGTTTAAAATGGATTGTATATGGAGATTTGAATTTAATTTGGGGTGTGGTAAATCCTGTGTACAACTGAACAGGTGCGTTCACATGTGCACAAAAACATCATAGGCCTTTTTATTTTTGTATACATGCATTTATATGTATGACTAAAATATTACCACACATCCATTATTACAGACAAACCAAAAATTCAAGTATATTGGCTCAAAGGTTTGCTCACCTGAAACAGTTTGAAACAGAGGCAACAAAAATCTGGAATTTGAGAAAGCAAAGCACAGATTCTTAAACAGAGAAGTTTTATTTGTTTTTACTTTAGCCTGTTGATGATTACTTCCAAGCTTTGCTTGATCCATACTTTGGTTTTCCAGATTTCAGTTTTTCTTTGAACTCAATTTACTTGTTGATTGAGATGCACCTGAGCTTTGAATTCTTTTGTTTTCCAGGTTGAAGACTTTGCTTGATAGCTTCAGGTGTTGATTTTGCCTTGCTTTTAAACTCGCTTTGATTGCTTATAGTTTGATTTATAACTTGCTTTTTTCATCTAGTTTTTATTTTCAAATTTTTTGTTTTTCAGGTTGGAGAAGTTGTGAAAGAAATTATGAAGCCTAGTTTCTAATTTTTCTTTCCTATGCATGTTTACAAATTTTTTGATTCGAAACAAAAAAAGTTTCTTTGGCCACTTGTCCACTTTCATTACATTTGTAATTTCATTTGATAATTTTCTAACATATGTCTTAGGTAAGTTAAATTATGTTTATATCCCTAATCAAATTATTTTTGTAAATTTTATTTTAACCCTTATTGCAAATATAATTTGATATACTAAATATGTCTTTATTTTAAAATGTTTATGTTCTTATCTTTATATATATTCTTATTTGCACAAATAAAATTCATTTCAATTACTTTTCACATTCAATATTAATTTAGTTCAATACATTTACATATATACATTTATATATTTTACATTCATACATTTCTTATCATTTCTATTTGCACAACTTTTAAAAGAAAAGAATGATTTTAAAATCTTGATTATGTAATGATAAATAAACATACGTATTATTAATTTTGAAAATTCAAACACAATTTACATTTTATTCCCAAATCTTCAAATAAATTCTCAATTAATTCATAATTTAATCAAAATTCTATAGTGATTTCTAAATAAATTAGGCTTAAAAATCAGGAATGTTATGAATCCATTGCGAATAAAAAAAACACTTCGACTTAAGTCAAACGGGGCTAAACAATAAGCCCAAGCCCACCTACACACTTTTTAATCTAGCCCTACTCCTAATCTAACCCAAAATCCTATTTTTCTCCAGTTCAAAATCAAGGCCGATCCTTCTATACCCTAGTCTTTAATTCACGTCTTGACAACACCCCATATTGCTTCCATTGACGAATTTGAATGGAATGTAACATTTCATTTATTTGATTGTACTAACAAAATATATTTTAACAAATGAGAGAAATTTTATCAGAATAGTGCATAAAGCACAATAGTGAGTAAAGTGTATATTATATGGCTATGTTATTGATTAGTCGATTTTAGAATTCTCAAGTGAATTGCGAGGACATAATTCCTTTAAGAGGGGAATCTGTAAATCTTGGTCGAGCTTAAAATATAATAAATATACTAAAATGAACTTTGAGAATTTAATTCAAATTTTTGGAAGTTTTGGAAATAAAATAGATAAGTTTTATTTAAAATTCAATTAAGGGTCTAAGTTGATTTTTGTGAACCCAAAAGTTATTAAAAATTTATACTACTGAAATAAATGTTGTTTGTGAATTTTGGGATTATTTTGAGAAATAAAATAATGATTTAAAATTTTCCTTTAACCAAAAAATGGTATTTCAATAAAAGAAAATTATGTTGGTTAAGAATAAAATTGTGAAAACTGTTATACCTGGAAACAAAAGAGCAAAGAGACTTGAGCAATGGAAAAACAACGGCGGTACGTTGAAAAATAGAAGTTAAGAAATGACGAGATAGAGTTAAGAAAAAAATTAGATCGATAACAAAGAGCTGATGATATGACTCTTTTAACTTGCAATTTAAACGAACTCAATCCAGTGAAGAGGATATATATGGAGAAGCAACTTGAGGAGTACCGTAGACGTCAAGGGGGGTTGTAGAAACTAGGTTCCTAAAATCTATTTTAGCATTGCATCGATAATTTGATCTTGTAAGTGTTGGTTGTAATGTCATTGTTATTGTTGTTGGTAATGTGATTATCGCTGTATTAGTTGGAGTTATTGGTAATGTTATTATTATCCATTTTTTTATTATTGCTTGTTATAGTTTCAAGCTCATCTTCACATGGCATTCTCACTATTGTAATACGTCAACAAAAACTTAGTACAGTAGTATAACAAATTCGAACACAAACATTAGTACAAAACGTCAACAACATCTTATTACAATAGATAAGTGAAACATAATCACCATCTAAACATCACTTCTCTTGATGATTTCCTATATGTTCCAGTAGTGCTCCACTAAATCTTCCCTTAGATCAAGATGAGCTTGTGGATCTCGAATGTCTTTTATTCTTTGCAAGTTTTCGGCAAAAGTATTTGGGTCCTTAAAAGCTTTTTTTGAAATGCTATAGCAATGTCCGGATAATTTCTTAGTTAGAGCTCGTACCCACCACGTTCTTCTTCGACAGTCATATTATGTAAAATTATACAACAGTATATGATATCCAATAATAGTGTTGGATCGTGGTAGTATACCTCGTTTCTTAATAAGTGAATCCAACCTTGAAGCACTCCAAATGCTCGTTCCATATCTCTCCTCAAACTCTCTTGTTGTTTAGTGAACCTAGCTTCTTTTGCACTATTTGGTCTTTCATAAGCCTATATAAGTGTTTTCCACTTTGGGTAGATTCCATCTACTAGATAATAACTCATGGAATGATATTGTCTCTTATTTTGTAATTTCATGGAGGTGATATGTCATTAAATAATCATTAACAAATATGACTATCGTAGAATGTTAATATCATTCAGTTAACCTGGTGCTCTAGAAAAAGCATGTCATATATACAAATCGAACGTAGCAACAGCTTCAAAGACCAAAGTTACCTTTTTGCAATGTCCTGTATATTAGCCCTGCAATTCAACTGGATAGTTATTCCACCTTCAATGCATAAAATCTAAACCACCAAACATATCTGGAATCCATGTTGAGATCCCATTACCGGCAATCTGTCAATCTCTTGAGGGGTAGGGGATCGAAGATATTCTTCACCGAACAAACAAATAGCGGTTTTGCAAAATTATTTCATGCATATTATTGTCATTGAGTCTTCAATCTGCACTTTGTCATCTTGTAAATCCCCAGAAGTTCCATATGATATCACGCGAAGTGCAGCCATAACCTTTTGCAGTGGAGAAATTCCAAGTTCATTGATTCCATTTTTTGTATGGGTGAACAAAATGTTTATTTCAGTTACTTTGTCAAGAACCCGATTAATGATATTCTTTGACATACAGAATCTTCGTCTAAAACCCATGTCCCATACACAGGGTTTGCCGTAAAATTATCATTGATCAATTGATTATGAACGTCAGCATAGTCATATCCATAATGCAAGTCTTTTCTTTCAACAATGCTGTCTCCTTGGGATGACGTAGAGCTTTCAGCAATTTCATGGGCCATTAAATCCCTCATTTCAGTAGCAAACATTCTTTGTTGAGTAAAACAATGTTTAATTAAATCGTCCGAAGATGATGATGATGACGAAGAGGAGAAGCACCACATAACTTTTTAGAGAACTCATTTAATATAAGTAGAAGAACGGTGGTGATTTTTGGTGGTTTGAATGAGTATGTTATTCGACATCCTTACTTCTATTTATAAGTTATTGATGTTTAAAGGATAATGAAATGTCATAGGATCCAGTCATATGGATTAAATAATGGAAATGTGTTGGTTCACATCAACCACTGTAGCCACTGATTAAAGTTGATTGATGTTGATTAAAGCCGATGGATATCAAAAGGTCGGGTCTTGTCTGAAACAGAGTGAAAGCCAATGGACCTAATGGTCATATTAGTTAATGTTGATGAAAGTTGATGGATGTTAGGAGGTTGGGTCCTTTTTAAAGCAGAGTTAAAGCTGATGGACCCATAGATCATATTGATTAAAGCTGATTGACGTTGATTAAAGCTGATGGATGTCAGAAGGTCGAGTCTTGTCTGAAACAGAGTTAAAGCTGATGGACCCACTGGTCATATTGATTAAAGCTGGTTGATATTGATTAAAGACGACGAATGTCACGATGTTGGGTTTTATCTGAAACAGAGTTAAAGCTAATGGACCCAATGGTCATATTGATTAAAGTTGAATGACGTCAGTAGATTAGGTCAATGTAGACAGTATACAATGCATTACAAAGACTAAAGATGATGGATGTGGAGTGAAAATGACAGCAATGTCGGATCAAATCGAGACTGTATCCACATTGCATTGTTTCACACGAGCAATGTATTATGCTATATAAATATCATTTTTCTTTCCATACTTCTCTTCGTTATTATCGTAGCAGTGGTATATAAAAATGGTCGGTTACAATCATATTTCTTTCCCGTCCTTATACTCATACGAAGGTCTGTTACAACACAATAGCCCACCGAATGCATCCTTCCCTTAACCACCGACCGAGCGGTACATTGAAATGGAGGAAAGACACAGTGCCAATGTAAAAGAGCATGAGATGGAAGTCCAAGAGCACATGCGGTTGGAAAATTTTAGACGTCCAAGATAAGAGCAGTGGAGACATAACGAAATAAGAGAATAAATGAATGAAATACGACACTAAGTCCCTTACATAGATCGAAAGGTTAATTCTTTGCAGATCTACTGTAACTGTGGGGCTTCTTTTCTATATGCTGTTGTAAGTAGCGGAACAGACATCAATCGACGACACTACAGATGCTGTAATTCTTCTGATGGTTGTGGACTATAGCAGTGGATTGACGATCCTCTTCCTAACCATGCAATTGTTTATGCTAACGAACTTGGAAACCAAATTCAGATGCTTCAAAGGACGTTGGGTTCAATTAACATATCAGGTGGTCGAAGGCAGTTTTTTTAACCATCGGCTATCTTGTTTGTTTTCTTGTTCGTTTTCCATGATGTTATCGTTTTTTACTGTTTATTGTCTTGTTCGTTTTCTATGAAAGCAGTTATTTGTTGTCTTCAAAAGTTAAGTCTTATTGTTAATGTTTTCCTTGGGTTGAATGATGTTATTATGTTAAGTGCGTAATAGTTTATGGAAACACAAACTTTACTTGAAATTGAAAGTACATATAACTTACTGATAACGCAAAGAACTAGCTGAAGGTAATTAACTTAACAAACATACTTAAACTTACCTAAACATCATTCAAATTGTCTAATATATCAAACCAAGAGATTGTATGCAGCATGTCCAACAAAATAAATGGGATACTCCAACAAATAATGGGAATCAAACGTAGCTCGTGTTAACTGAAATAGATCTTCTTCCTTCACTGTTTTTATAATGATTCTATATCTTCGACAAGCTCTAGTAAACATTACAAAAGTGCTCCGAGTTTCCAAAATCCTTCGAATTAATCTACAATCAGGATGATTGTTAAAGTCTCGTTTAGAGTGACCCAAAATCCTTTCTCTATCTCCTCCTCCATGTGTCCACGGTCAGTTTCTTTGTACGATTTGATTATTACTAATAATCATTGGCAGTCCAGCTTTTGGTTGAGATTTAAGATTATCGACGACACTTAGAATAATTAAAGATGTTGTGAATTTTCATTACAGAACTTTGGTTTAAATAGAAAGTTCATGATTCGGGCCTCGTGAGTCACGTGCTTCCTAATTAACCATGTGGCAAGCATCTATAAACGTGAACATAAACAAACATAGCTATGTTTGTTCCTTCACATAGTGATTTACACATAGTCAAACAAAATAGGAAATCAAAAGCTGATACAGTGATGCAAACATTACCAATAAGTACGTATACGAATAATATACTAGTCCAATTCAAGTAAATAAAAAATAATGACAATACACTGATACAAACACTACTAGTACATAAAAACCACTGAAAATTCATTAATAATAACTCTGCTAGGAAATACATTACAATAACAATACACTGATACACACACGGATAGGACATACAAGCAGTAATAGTACATACAACCACTATGTTTCATCAAACTTGTACTCGTCATCAAAAGGATGGACTGCATCACCATCATCCTCATTGTCATCACCGTCATCATCATCTACTCTTATGTAGGTTGATATCGTTGCTCATCGCTGTAGTAAGCTCGTTAATACGAGCATTCAACTCATCTTTTCTCGGATGACGCTCGACGTACATGACCTGCGGAGCCGCATCTGCATCTATAACAAACCCTTATATGAAAATGTTGCTGGATTTGGATATTATGAAATCTCAGGCCAAGGAATGTCAACATATTTATCAACTCCCGACGTTGTCGGTATACTGATTGCCCAATAATAATCACCTATCTGGGTGGGCTATGGAGCATGATATACTTAAGTACTCTATGTAAGGTCCTGTAAAACATGGGAGCAACACCACTCTGGATGCCTGAGGGCCCTACCAAGTCAACGGATGCAGCATGAACAAAAGTAGCCGCATGCGATGTAGTGTAATACCGACGCTAAAAAGATGCATAATCTACATTCATGACGATGAAGTAATTAGCAAACCACCACTCTCATGCACACTCTTGTAAAGCAGCACTGTCATATAAAATCAAAAAAGGTGTATCCTGATGTGGGTCGTTAGGAACAAAATCACAACCTAACATCTGTCTCCAACTACACTCATCGAGTAACCAATAGCATCCTAAGCTAGATGGGGATGAAACTAATGGAAAACGTCTAGTAGATAGGAATGCAGCTTGCATTACGATAGTATCGGTTATAAAATGCAAACCATCATAAGGATGCCAAACAACACTCTCTCATGTGGTCCATAACTCGATTTGGTTTCAGGCCACAACAAATATATGACGTGTCTCGCTTCCTTGCACCATTCTGTGATTATCTCGGGCCCATGATCTAACTTCAAGAAACAAAATGGTTAATGTGAAGTCCAATGTCGGATAAGTCATGTTGCGAAAGTACTCATAGTACCAATACTATAAAAGCTCCTAAAAACTTATAATGGACGTGGATCCACCCCTAACGACACACTGATGATCCAAAGAGCGATAGAAATACCTAATATCGAAGTCCTCTAAACTTATGCGATTGGACTATCAAACGACAACTCTGCTACAGCTGCAAGATATCCGGTCGGCAATGTGTTCAACGCATTTGTAAAGAATAAATTCCCTATCATGTATAGAATAAAAAGTCGAGCAATCTCCAAGTGGTTCTCTGAATTACCACTATGTATCAATTCACTGATTGCTTGTCTAATGTAAGAGCATCTAATATGTAGTCCGGTTGATAGTCCATCATGTATGTAAAGATATGGAAGTGTACTGGATAAATGGTGAAAGTGTTGGTACTCCTCGTCATAAAGTAAGGTCTCTCCCTTCCAATGCCTAGACCGATAAGCATAGTAAAGTCTAATGGAGTAAAACCAACTCTCCAAAACTAAAATGGAATGTATGAGTGGTCTTCCACCAACACATGGCTGAAGCACCACATAACTGAACATCCAAATTTAAAAGATTATCGATGCCTATTAAAAAAAATTACGATTATTGAAAGCGCTAAAAAGCATTAAATAGATAAATAGTAATTAGTAAATATGTATTCAATAAATCTCCAAATCCTATATCTCGTAGCAAAGCATGAATTATGTCATCGGCATTATAAGATCAAATCATTTTATAAAAGTGGATTACACTAACCCAAGATCCACGGATGTGCTCAAGATGAGCCTAATGTAAAATAGGTGTGTATTCAATTTTTATTGTAAAATTTTTTTAAATAGTAAAACAAATTGAAGGTAGGTAACTTATAGAATTTTCAACACGCGTGCTAAATTGTACTTCGTCATCTAGGAGTGTACAGAAATTGATCAAATCCTTATCGTATCCCAAATTTTGGTCGATGTGGCGGTACAGAACCGCATTTGCTGCATTTCTACCTACACATCTTCGCCTGACCACCATGCTTCATTGACCTCCAGTGCCCGTCGTCCGTACAGCTGTGCTTTCTTCGGTAGGTGCATTTTCTACGGCCGATGGAACATTTGCACCGCTGCGACAATCGCTACCTTGGATTCTCCTCAAAGCTCTTCTTATTTTTACCTTTTTTGGTCGTAGAGCTTTTTTTTGCCGGAGAGGATAGGGCAGCAGGGGGAAGAAGGAAGGAGAATGTTTGGGGGAAGATATGGGTAACTGGCTAATTTTAGCCGGTTTCTATATGTACACTTAGCCAACTAAGTGTATGTTGTGGATTGTAATCCATAGTGCACGTGGATTGCAATCCAACGACTGTGGATTACAACCTATAACTATTCCCTTAGTTGGCTAAATTTTATCCAGTTAAGGAAAAACATATTTGTGTTGTCTCAACAACTACTGGGGATGAGTTTTCGTTCGATCACCATGAATCGATGCACCCCACCCTCATTGGCTGGGAATGCTCCAAGTGTATTTAGTTCCACTTCCGACACATGCTCATAGGACTAAATAATTTATTTATTTTGAACTTTTCAAAATACCTTTGGTTTTTAAATTATAATACGATAGTAGATATTTTGCGTTATACCATTTACTATTTGCATAGCCACATTGTCTTCAGGTTGAGTAAATCTGTACTGTAAGCCAAGCTACATGAATTATGATTGCAAGTAGTTTTGGTTTACAAATTTTTTTTTTGATAACATGAATGCTATGTCTTTCAAGCAGAGCACTCTTTTTTATGCCTTAAAGGCTCGAATCCATGACCTTTAAGGTCTCTGCCTAAAGCCCCACACCTCTAACCACTTGAGCTAGAGGTCCTTAACAATTTTGGTTTACAAATTAAAAGGGAAAGCACATAACCACTGTATATTGTAACATTAAATTCCATGGGGTGTATTTGAAATTTACATGTAATTGTTCATAATAGTTTAAAAAACATCAGTATAGCTTTTTCTCTAAAAATATGGGTATCAAAGGTGTGTTAGAGCCTGTTGATGTATCTGCTTGATATATCTCATACATTGATTTTTTTTATAGACCTTTGCTTTATAGCACGTCATAACATGTATTGATGAATGTTGAACATTTGATAGTGATACCAAAATTGAAGACAAACAACGGGATAACATGTTATATACACAATAACTGGTCATGGTAGATTTGTTGTAGTGATGTTTCTACATGCTCATTCGATAGTTAGAACATATTGGGATTACCGATAAAGAAATTCTAATTAGGGTGTGTTTGCGAGCTGGTCCATTTGTTGAATGGTGCAGCATCCGACGTGAACGTAAAGATTTCCTCGTTCAGGTGAAGGAAGAATTTAGGTCCGTCTACATCTGATGCAAGCCTCGCTCTAGATGAGATGCACCAGTTTTTTTTCTTTTTTTTCTTTTTCCCAAAAATAATCTTTCTCCTTTATTATAACACAAAAACACACAACTCTTTCTTCGAATTTAGCCTTTTACAAATTCTTTCAAACACCCCTTTCCCCAACCCCTTTCGATTTGTTAAGAACACACCCTAAATATTTTTATCTCAATTTCTTTGGGTAACATTTATTTTGTTGTGATTTTGGATTTTGCTATTGGTTCATGTATTTCTGTTAGCTAGATTTTTATCATAACTTGACATCTCTTGACATAAGTAGATATGGAATTCCTGACATTGATCAAAATCATAATTGTAAACTGGATTTCTATATAATCTGCTACTGTCTTGTAGGAAATAATTTTAAAACCGATTTCTCCATGGAAATATAACCCAAGATAATCAATATAAGTGGCAATTATTGATAGCAACATTTCATATATTTCTATTTAAAATGGGAACACTCAAGTGGTGTTTGTAATATAATTCTTTCGAGGCGACGATAGTAATGAAAAAAAACTATAATTAGTAATATTATGCGACCTTGATTCATTCATATTTTGTGTCTAGAATAACAATTTCATTGTATTTTTATTTTACTTTTATTTTTAGTGTGATATTCAAGTGTAACTTAAAAGTGTAGAATAATGATTAAGTAGTAAGTTGAATATTACGGCACTTATACGAACTTAAATAAATTTATAACAGTAATTTACCATTTTATTCTTTTGAAAAGAAGGAACTGAAAAACATTGAACAATTATTATTATTTTTTATAACGATTCTCAGTTTCAATTTGATAGTGCAAATCTACTAAGTTAACATTTTCCTAAATTAAAAATAAAATTCTTTGAAATATGAGCTTTTGAATAAGAAAAACATAAATTTTATAGATCGATAAAAAAATAGAAAAACTAAAAGTTGGATGGAATATCCAAGATTTAAACTTTATTGTTTTGAAAAATAAAGACATATCTGTTTTCAGCTATGTTGTAAATGTTCTTTTAGGCGTCCATCTAAGTCTCGCTAAGTGCTATGTGGTAAGTTCTAGCTAGGCACTATGCATGCTTACCGCTTAGCATTCTGCCTAGGCTCACCTTGGAAAGGCTTACTACCTCATTTAAGTTTCTAAACAGATATCTAGGACTACTTAAAACCTAGTTGTGACTTGGTGCATCAAAAGCATCTATGTACTAGTTTAGAATGGTCTTTCCTCTTTAGCAACTCTCAAGCCCACAAAAATTCAATTTGAACCAATTAATAGTAAACTAAATGTAAAATTTAACCAAAGTATAAGAATTTATCAAAGACTTTGAGCTCCAATTGATGTCCAATTAGTCACCACGCACATGATTAATTTCTACTTCATACTTGCCGCCTAGCGTTCACCTGTCGATTTCTACAACCTTGGATATAAGGCACTTTAATTTAGAAAACTTGTATAAAAGTTTCATACAAAAGAAAAAGAAAAATAAATATTCAGGAGATGCATGTAAAGAACGTAGGGAATTTTGGAAAAACAAAGAAAAAATATTAATTTTAAGCAACTTATTTTTTGAAATGCTTGTCCGAAGGCTTTTTAAAATGAAAAATATAATTACTAAAAAGTCGATGTAGAGAATATGGCAAACTAAGGAGAGTTTAGGAACTATAAAGTAAACATTTTCATAGTGCAATTGTCTGACCTGTGGATTCTTTTTTGTATCTGCATAATGTTTTTTTTTTGAACTGTTGGAAATAATTATGAGAAATTATGAGTAATAAGATACTATTTTATTAAATATTTAGCTAAAGAAACTTCAATACAAAAGAGAATATTTTGGAGCTCGTTGTAAAACATATAAATATAATTTTTAAAATAACAAAGAAAATTTATTAATTCTATGTCGTTCTTTTCAAAATTATCCAACTAAAGTGTTTTCTGTACAATAGGAAAGAAAAAATTATTAGGAGCTTAATGTAAATAATGTAAAGAAATGAGAATAGCTTAAGGATTTTAAAATAAACATTTTATGTGTGCCACACCATGTGTCTTGAATTCATTTTTTGTTTTTAAATTGATAATCGGTATCTAAAGTATTGAACGTAAGACTTTTGAAAAACATTCTGAAAAATTTACCGCTTTGCTAGTGGTTTTCAATATAGAGTCATGTTTTTATTCATGTGATATGTTTTTGAAATAAACATTGAATAGTAACTTTTTTAAAAGAAGTATATGTAGATAAGTGTAAATATGAAAAAAGAATTAGATACGAACTTTATATTACAAATATAAATATAATTTTACAGTAATAACAATATAAATTTCATTATTTTGAACTATTTAGCTAAATGGTATTCAAAATCAAAGTAAAAAGGTATTTAAGAGCTCAATGTAATAAAAGTAAAGAAATAATAAAAGCTTAGGAATTTTCAAAAATGAACATTTGTTTGGAGTGCCAAACATATCTTACATGGTTGTATTTTGAATTATATGATAGATAGTGGATATATACTTAGTTATGTGGTAGATATATTATAAATAAAATCTTTTCATATGATAGATAATAGATAGTTGGTAGATGCATATTTAATTATGTGGTAGATGTATTATAAATAAAATCTTTTCTTATGATAGATAAATAGATAGTGAATATATTATATGTAGTTAAGTGGTAGATATATTATTAAAAAAACTCTTTTCTTAGATAATTTTTAAAGAATTTTGGGGCCCGTTTAGCTTGAAAATGAATATTGTGAATTCATTTTCAATATTTATTTCAAATGATGGGAAAGAGAAAAATGAGTTGGGAAATCCTAATTATTATGACAAAAGAGAGATGGAGAAGGAAGAAGATAATTTTTTATACTTCCCAAACGGTGAAAATCAAGAAAAAGTCATTTTCAAATTTATACGTTACGATAATTTCCCATCTTGGCTGTTTTCCACGCCTTCTCTCACGTGTATTTTGAAATACACGTTGAAAACATAAAACACAAAACTTGTTTTCAAACCAAAATGGCCATTGATTTTGAAATACGTGGCTATAATATTTCTAATGCAGAAGGAATAAAAATGAAAATATCCAATAGTTCAATGTAAAAATATTCAGTATCTCAACGTTATATTTTTATTCAGCAGCTAACGAAATTTGAAATAAATTACGTTTATACATTATAGTGCCATGGAAGATTGAGTATGTATGCACGCACGCACGCACGTATGCATATACGTATAATGAGAAACAATGGAAAATATAAAATTAAAGAAACTTTATTGTAAATACATTCTACTGATTAAAATCTAATACAAAAAATATGAATAAAATTATTTGAAACCTCAATGTACAATAATAAAGAAATAAGAACACAGTAGAGAATTTGAAATCGCACGCGCACGCGCGCACGCACGCGTTTGTGCATGCATGCACACGTGCGCGCACACACACACACACTATATATATATATATATATATATATATATATATATATATATATATATATATATATATATATATATGAGCTCTTATTTAGCGTCATTGTAGCCCTCTGATATCCACAACATATTTATGTTTAAATATTTTAGCTTTTCGTATCCATCATATATTTATATTTAAATATTAAGATTTTTTTTCCTCCTATCACATGAACTGAATATTTGAATAAAAACATGTGGTGCATATCAGGGGCTATATGATAGTGCCAAATAAGGGTGCTAAATGATGGTGAATTATATGACAAAACATGTTTACCCGTTTTCTTGGTAGAGGTGTGTAGAAATGCCTTGTTTTTATTTGGTACTTTTGACTTCAAAGATGATAACATATTTGTAAAATATTAGAATATCTCCATTATTTGGCAGCTAAATCTATTAATGTATTTAATTTTGTATGCTTTAATCTTCCACATTCATGGCCTGGTCCAATTGCGGTTCAAATTGCAAATCATAAAATTCAAATTTTAGATGTAAACAAAATTTAAATTGTTGATCATATACTGTTTATGTGTTTTTCTACACTTTATAATTACCAATTATCAAATGTGAAATCACTATCATTTTTTATTTCATACTAATAATTTGTATTTTTTAAATTGATTTAGATGCTTGAAATCTCATACCTCTATCCTTAATTTTTTTTTCACTTCCATTCTTGTATTCGAGAACAATCGAATTTACTTGTAGATACAATCTTAAAACACTGGAGCGGAAGCAAAATATGTAGGATAAGGGATAGGGAAACAAAATTCAAAATAATGTTATTAAAGACATAATGATAGCTTGTTATAATAAAAATATCATTTTACTAGTAGTGTTATAATTTTATGTAATTTTGAATGCAGCAACATTCTTTGGTATTATAAAACTATAATACTTACAAGAATAGTTACAAGAATAGTTACAGGCTTCTTTAAGATATTTTTGTTTATATTCATTGGGCATTATAATTTATTGTTTTTTTACTCCCTTATTTCTATTGAGTAATATATAAAATTCAATTTATACACGTTAGCGTTCTTTTCGAGTTTACTAATAAATATTTCCTTGAAAATACAATACATGAAAAATAAACTATAGACAATTTAAGATGAATTTACATTATAGTTTTAATTTATTACGTTTATAGGAATTTTGAATTTCCTTCATAAACAATTACTCTCGTTCAAAATTTTAGTAAATTTTATTGATAAGTTTTGACTTTCTTAAAAACATATATTCGCATCAAGTTAGATTTTAAATAAGTTCCATCAAGTTCGTAATGTGTATCTATCATGTTTTGAAGTAAAAAATGTCGAATCATAATTTTCACAGAAATATCGATCGCGTAAAATATTCTGGCTACTAAGGATTCAAATCAGCATCTTTATACTCAACATTTTTTGCTTTAGATCAAATGATGTTTCTCAATTGCGATTTGATGGTTTTGCAATGTTGTTCATTTCATTTGAGAGAGTTCTTAAGGTATTGAGATCCAGTCTGCTCCTTAATGGCTGTTGATTATATCTCTAATTGTAGTTCTGCCCTTTGAGCGTTGATCTTGCTGGAAGAGAGTTGGGGGTTTTTGGATTTGCCTTTGGAGTTTCTCTGATGGATTCCTATGGCGGTTTCTGACCAATTGAGAACCATTATTTTCTTGATCAAGGAGCTTATCGTTTTGATTTAAAAAGAAAAGAAGACGAGGAGATGTTAGAAAGTCAAGGAGGGGGATTGAAGAGCCATTTGAATTCTTCTAAGGAATTTCAACAAAGATAGGGTTGTTTTTTATGCTCATGGCAGCCATCACTACTAGAAAAGGCAATTATTCTGACAGCATCAAGCGACGGCTTTCGATGGACCGTCGGCGGGTGTCGAAAATTCGTGAATTACAGGGCTCAACCGAGCATTTTTCTTCCTCATTTGTAGCACGAAATTTTTTAACCCAAAATCCCCAAATCTTTCCCCTAGGATTCCAATCAACAATTTCGAACTTTCAGATCCTCCCCGGCTACGTAATCAATGTCTATTGTTCTCTAACTCGGGTATAATCTCTTATTTTCGCCAAAAATCTAATTTTTACCCTAATTCTAGATTTGCATAAGTTGTTAAATTAGGGCTAATTGGTGATTGCAATTGTTTTTAATGGTGTGATAATGGTTTATAGCAACCCATAGTATACCTATTTCATATGTTATCGTGAAATTGTAAAAAGTACGTAAAATGTGTGATTGTGTGTGTATTCGTAAACCATTGTATATGCGTTATTTCCACCATTGTATTATGTTAATTGGAATAAGACATGAATCGTATAACATCTTAACTTGTGCAACAGTAATGAATGCACGGGTCTAAAAGAAATTTGACCGTATTGGAAAATGATAAAAATACTAAAGCAGCCTTATTCGATAAAATACGGGGAGCAAATGTACTAAATTAATATTTTTTGAATTGTATAAAATTAGTAAATATGTATGCTTTTTTACAAAATACTTTTTTACGTCCCTTAGAGAGTTTTTGGCCTCGTCCGACGGGTGTTATAAATGATTGTCATATAAATAGTTGTTTTTGTCGCAAAATGACCATCTATATATATCTGGTACAATGCTTATTGAACTAGTTTCTATATTGGACAAGTTATAAACACAGTAAACAATTATATTTCACACATTATTTCGTTTTAAACGTTTCATAAAATTTCGCTGTTGCTTTTATTTTTTGTTTTCATTTGTATACAATGCAGGAAATAATAGAGAAGTGCGCCCGAAATTTTGAAGAATCATTTAAAACGAAATAATTTACGAAATGTAAGTGTTTACTGTATTAGTGGAACGTAGGATGACTGGCCAGAAAAAAAGAAAACTATAAACCAATAGTTCTATATTTTATTCTCAGGTGGGGTAAAATTGGCGCGTGTAAGTTTTTGTAACGATACATTGAAAATAAAAAGTATGGAACATATGACCAATATTTATTTTTGAACTCAAATAGGAAAAATGATCGATTATTTGTTTGATCGGAGGAGTTCGATGTATCGAAGAAGGGGGTTGAGAGGCTCAATAAAAGAGGATGGATTTTTATAATGGTATAAACGTATTTGTTGAAAAGTAATAATAGAAATGATGCAGAAATTAGTTGTCCGTGTAGTAGGTCTATGACATTTGAAGTATTTGTTACCCGATATCGTGAAAGTCCATTTGCGCAAAAATGATTTTGTGCCAGAGTATTATGTTGGGATCATCATGGAGAAGTTGTGTAGCAAATACTTCTACACGGTCTGAATTAGACATTGTTGGCAATGAAATTGTTACGACGAACCATATAGAAAATATGGTTGAAGATGCACCACGATTAATGTTCCCTATGGTTGAAGTTGACGACGATGATGAAAATATTGAAGATCTAAATATTGAAGTTGACCACTTGAGACGTGCGAGACGTAAGTTTTCATATGTCGAGCACCTTTATATTGCTGCCCTCATGGTAAATGAATTTGGTCTACTTTAGTATAATTGGGTCTTAAAAGAACCAAATCATTTATTCATTTTGTTCATAGTTTCAACAAGATAAAAAACAAACTCATGCGCAATAACAAAAAAAAGGTATTTTTTTAATCTCAAAATAAATTTTAAAGATTTATTTTGACATAAATTAAATCGATTTGAAATCGATCAGAGGGAAAAAAAGCTAATCAGAGAAAGAAATTGAAAAAATTGCTTGCCTGCAGTTTTTCGTTTAAATGAAACTGTGCTTTGTTTTCTTTGTGTTAACGTGGACTGTTAAAGCCGAAATATGTTTGTATGCTATACATTATTAAAAAAATATAGATTAGAATTTACAAGTTTTTAAATGAAATGTTTTGCATCTATAATGCACTACAAATTATAATCCCATTGAATGTCCAACGTTTCTTATTCAGTGTTTGATGTTTACTAATTTATATTTAATGCTTTGATGTCATGTGTATAATATTCACCCAAAAAAAATCATGCATTAAGCCCTCGAGTTTACACACCTTTGCCTCATAAGCACAAAACGCTTCATGTAGGCCTCCGCCTTTTGATACTTTGGTAAGAGTATTTAATGATGCTAAAAGTAGGTTTGATATCGTGTACCCAAAGAAGTATGAAATAATTTTAATACTAGTTATTGTTGTTCCATGAGAAATGCATGCGTTTACTTGAGAATAGTGGTAAACAAATCTTTGTAACTAGCTAGCTTGAGCATAAACCCTAACAAAGTAGAGTTTTGATCTAGAAAGACGATAAAATTTGAAAAACTGTACCTTATACCCGCTTACACATGGATACACAAGATATGATACTTTTTCCATGTACTTCACCATTGTTGAATGAAACACTGGGTTCGAAGAAAGAGGTAGGGACTTAACCTGTTGTATGGGTAGTGCAATAATTTATACCATAAACCCAATTTCATAATAACATTGATACTGCTTGTTTTTGAGAAAGAATAATAACATGTTGTGCAGAGTTGTAAATTTTGCTGTCCGAGACAAAACAAAGCGTTGGACATCAAGACCGTTTAACAAATTCCGAGCAAACTCTATAAGTTTTACAAATTTTTCTTGAAAAATATCAAGATCAACGATGATTTGTACTGAATGATTAATAAAGAAATATTCACAAGCATACAAATTAGTTGATAAAAATTTGAATTTCTATGCAAAAGTTATTCAAGGATGTTATGATGTACATGCTAATAGTACAATCATTATGTAATTGCCCAAAAAAGTTCAAGGATAATTAAAATATCCAGTCAAATACAAACATGCACAGAAAATCTGAAGTAACACATAAACATACTAAATATCATACATGTTCAGCAAGAAAAAAAAAATCAAACAATAAAAACGCCCAAAGCACTAATGATGGTATCTCATGGACAAAGCATGTCTGGGTGGGCAAGATAGTTTATTCAATTACAGAGATGATTGCACTCATCTGACAACATGCTTTGAATATTACCTTTAAAGTCTTAGATGTGATATGCCATGAGCTAGCTTCTATTTGATACCAAATTTGGTAGACATCAACCTCAATGCCTATCTAGATTCTTGAGAGCGAGTGTTTAATTGAACGGAACCAAAATAAATGGGTTTTTCTGACGCCGTTCTGATTAGCAAGGGTGCAGTGACTATGAAGTTGGAATCGAGTTAGAATCTCAACAAACATTTGCAATGTTGATCTCAAAATAATGATTGATTTAGAACTTGCTAATCTAGATACACTACAAGGAAAATCTGTTTAGCGTCGGCATAGAGCCGACTCCGGCCGACTCCTGCCGACACGAGTTGTTTAGTCATGCAATTGATGTGGAAAATTTATGTTGTTTCAATCATATACGTTGCAATTTTAGTGTTGTATCAAAAAAGAAAAAAAACTTGTGTTTAAGAGGCATTCCATTTTCTTTTGCAGGGCTAATCCTCACCTACGTTGGTTTGTATATTATGGATGGGCATGGCCAACCCGCCCTTATGTACTTGGTTTCATGCACATTAGGTAACTAACTAATTATATATCATGTTATTTTATACAGCACCAAAGATGAGTATCAGCATCTTATGAATCAATCAACACTTTGATAACAGTATATGTCTCTACAAGACGATATTGATAATCTTCGAAATTCCCTCAACACTTTGCAGGCTCGTCTAGAAGTACATTTTGTAAAGCTTGGAGAAAATGCTTGGAAAGTATGGATTAATGTAGTGGTGGAGCCAGAAGCCTTTTTATTTAGGCCAAATTCAGAGATGCAGACTATCAAAGAGGCCGTTGGATCAACCGTCGCATGGCATAAAGACTTCATCTCTATGGTATAGTATGATTGTACTTAGAACATGATATTTGTAGCGGATCGTTATGTGTTAATGCTTTATGTATTTGGCATGTAAACTTATCTAACTTTTTGGAGTGTTAGAATTCTATGACTCTAGCTTTTAGTCTTTTCGTATATGATTTTAATTATTTTACGATAATATTTAGTATTAGTATGGATGTATTGCATGGTCGCTGCTGTATTTTTTTTAAATTGCATTTATTTTGCAACGGGTAATGTGCGTTATTATATGAGCTTCTTACAATGGTCACTGCACGTTGTTATATAAGAGTTTTACAATGGTCAACACACGTTGTTAAATATGTATTTTACAACGGGTTATGACCGTCGTAAAAAGGTATATTGCAACGGTTTTTACAACGCGCTTTGCCCATTGTAAAATGCGGTGGATCTATTACAACGAGGCCTATTACAGCCAGGATAGATGTTTTTGATTCTTTTAAAAGGATGGTTTTGAAATCATTTTGAAAACAAGTAATAATTTTGAAAATCTTTTGAATAAAAGTTAGCGGATACAAAACAATGGTCCACTAGATTTTTCGTAGGTTCCATCCTAGTCGGGGTTCCATCCTAGTCGGGGTTCCATCCCTTTAACGAGCTTGAAGTGGATTCCACTCCATGAATAAATTTGATTTTAAGATGTCATTTCTTTTCTAGGAGTTTTAACAAAATTCCAAATAAATTAAAATATACATTACTTGAAATCTTCAACTCTTGATAATCTTGATATTCTTGATACTCATGAGTCTTTATTCTTGACATCTTGAATCTCTATCATGTACCGTCTTCATTCTTGGTACCTGCATGGTTAAATCCTACATATACATATATTTCTAAACTATAATGTCAGTATTTATATTTTATAATGCTATTCTAAGGTTGTTGTCATCAAAACCATCATCTCACGGACTAACAATCTCCCCCTTTTTGATGATGACAACATTTTTATAAAATATTACTTCTATCCTAATAACCGCCCTTTAATCTATGCCTAACTATCCTATTTTATATTTCTTTCCCTTTGTCATCAACAAAAACTAACTACAAACTATATAATCTCCAAACTTTATAACTCCCCTCATTCTTGGACTAAAGTATCTACAGTAATACACTATACAAATGGAGTACATAATAGATAGATTAAGCGATAATTATACTGATAGACATTAAAAATAACATAAATATTAATGCATACATGTTTTTCACATCAAATATCAATCCAAATCAATTCAAATCAAAACAAATCTAATAATTCAAATCAAACAAACCAAATCAAACAACCAAACAAATCAAACATTACGAGGAACTTCCACCCAACCTTCTTCTCCAAATATAAGGTCTGCTTTAATGGTGTCCAAATTTTCATTATCATTAGCGAGAAAAACTAGAGGATGTGCTTCATTATCATCCTTGTGTAGGGAGGAAATCATCCATCGTATTGCATCGAAATGTCTTTCTTGCTCTTTAATCATCTGTATTTGACACAATTCTAAGTGTCACTGTTTACGGAGAATGAATCAAAGAATATTCTTCAAAGAGTTAAGAGTCTCTGCAAGATTTTCTGACAGATTATGAATTGGATTGGCCATATTCGAATTTTTTATAAGAACGAGAGACAAAGTTGATAATAGATAATATTCAGTAATGAATTCTGAAAGAAATAAGTATTTATAGGTGCAGAAATTCGTTTGAAATAAATAGACATAAGGTAGTTATTCAAATTTCAAATTCAAAATGAAATGTCATTTCCGACCAGTACATGTCGACATGGTCATAGGGGGTATGTCGACATGGTCCAGTGAATTTTGATGACGGATTTTGATTTTGTGAATAATTGTGTGTATATATATTTATATAATATACTAACATTTATTCTGGAGATAAGAAAAGCTAGATAACAGAAAAGAAATTCCATTTCATTTCATAATAAGACGATACAATGATTAAACACAAAGAACTACACGAACATTCAAATCAAAATAAACTAAAACAAATACAACGAGATACGAAGAGGTAGAATTAGTTAGAGATGATGAAGAAGAAGATAATCAAAGCTTCTTGCTGACTATGGAAATAAACTTGTTCATCTTGGATGAAATTTTATCCAACTTCTTACAACAGATCTTTTAAGAATCCGTTGATTCTCAATAACAGTCTTTTAGTTTTAGAGAAGGGTTTTGTCGGATGGATTAGGAGGATAGTCGATGCTTTCCAAAGAAGTTTTACCTTCTTCTTCTTCTTCAATTTCCATTTCTTCCCCTTCCTCTTCTTCTTCCTCTTCTTCTTCTTCCATATCCTCATGAGCCAAACGCTCTTCCTTTTCGGCAAGAGTCTCATAGGGTTGAAAAACAAATGGAATTTTCATAAGCGAAATGTTGGAATGATTGAAAATTTTCTAGAATTCTTCTCCTTTGAAATCCACTCCATAATAGTAAAAAAATCGAGTGAGATAAATTCCATGATACAAAGTATTCTCACCCATTTCAAGATTTTTGGGATGAAGTTCATCCAAAATAACTTGTGCCCAACTAATATCATAATTTTCAAAAATAGCAAAAAGTGCTTTGCAAACTTTTGAAGTAGGATTGTTAAATTTTCCAACCTTGGGGTCAAAGTATGTTGTAAAATAAGATTGATAATTCTAGCTTTTGGTCGAAAGTTTCGATTTTTGAATTCAAAATTATCATTCCTTCGAAAATGTGATGAAATGTCTCACGATCATTTTCATCGATTTTTAAATTAGGAAGATCTACTCCCGTACTCTTACAATTGAGAATGGTACCCAAAAGATCACAATCCATAACAATTCTAGTGCCTTTGACGCTACTCTAAATTTCATCATCGTTTCCATTATAAAATCCACAACTAAGATTTGCATAGAAAATTTTAACGAGATTTGGATAACAAACAAAATCATTTTGAGAAGCATCAACAAGCCAAAGAATTTGATTGTTTGCAAAAAGACAATCAATTTCACAAGAAGAGAAATCTTGAAATATAGCAAACTTTCTAGGATGGAATTTTGCATAGTTAGCATAATTGATGTATGCTTTTATTGCCTCTGGATCATTAAAGAGTTGCTCGTTTATCTTTTTGGAAATTCTCATGGTGGAGGGGTTGCTTGAAGAAGCCATTAGAGTAGAGAGCAGAGAGCATGAAATTTTGAAGAGAGAGTTTAAATTTGAAAATGAGAGTGAAAAGATGTGATAAAAGATAGTGAATAAATAGGTTCTCAAAGGACATGTTCTCTGATCAAAAGATGCCTTTTCAGAGAATTGAATGAAGTGAAAAGGTGGAGGGAAATTCAACCATTTGAATTCAAATTCTGTACCCATGTCGACATCATGGTAGGGACCATGTCGACATGTGCTTGTGAATTTCTATGATTTATTTTTCCTACATACTCTAATATATATGTGTATGTATACTTATTATTTTTAATGTTTATATATATCTGGAATATAATTAAATTATAGTATATTCCATAATATATTATTACACTAATAAAAATAATAATAAAAATAATAAAATAATAATAAAATTTTTAAAATTCAAATAACAAACCAATTCAAAATCAATCAATTAAGCAATCAAGCATCTAATTCTAAGCATGCAATTTCAACCAATTGTACTGTAAATGTGTACCTTTTTCTGAGTCCGTTTCTCTGAATTTTTCTGAATCGTGAACTGCCGTGAAACCAAATTTGAATTATCTGTTTTCTGATCATCATCGCTTGAGGACGAGTCCGGGTCACCTAGAGTAGCAGTAAATGTACGCTTTCATTTCTTTTATGAATCATTGTTTATAGGAGGATTTTACCTCTCGAGATACGGACAGTCTCTTTTGATATGGCATGTTTCATCACAGTTGAAACAATTGACATTGTTTGGCACTACATTCTGATTTCCAGATTTCTTATAGTTGTTTCTCTTGAGATCATTTATCTTTCTGTATTTCAAAAATTTCCGAAAATTCCTAGTCATCAAGGCTATCCCTTCATCATTATCGCTGTTTGATTCTGATCCATCAGACAATGCATTAAATGCCATTGATTTCTTTTCAGATGCTTTACTTTCTCTTCTTCCGATCATTTGGACTTCAAACGACATTATATTTCCAATTAATTCTTCTATCTTTAAGGTACTGAGGTCATTTGCCTCTTTGATCGCAAGTGTCTTTTGATCCCATTCTGCAGTAAGAGAATTTAAAAAATTTCTGACTTGATCTTATTCCGAAAATTCCTTTCCCAAGGATATTAGAGAATGCACAATATCCTGAAATCAGATTTTCGATTCTTTTAAAAGGAAGGTTTTGAAATCATTTTGAAAACAAGATATAATTTTGAAAATATTTTGAGTAAAAATTAGCGGATACAAAATAATGTTCCACTAGATTTTTCATAGGTTCAATCCTACTCAGGGTTCCACTCCTTTAACAGCCTCGAAGTAGATTTCATTCCATGAATAATTTGGATTTTATCATGCCAGTGCTTTTCTAGGATTTTTAACAAAATTCCTAATAATTAAAAGATAAATTACTTGAAATCTTGAACTCTTGATAATCTTGATATTCTTGATACTCATCAGTCTTCATCCTTGATATTTTGAATCTCTATACTGTATAGTCTTCATTCTTGGTTCCTACATAGTTAAATCCCGCATATACAAATATTTCTAAACTATAATGTTAGTATTTATATGTTATAATCCTATACAAAGGTTGTTGTCATCAAAACCATCATCTCACGGACTTACAATCTCCTCCTTTTTGATGATGACAACCTTTTTATAAAATATTACTTCTATCCTAATAACTCCTCCTTAATCTATGCCTAACTATCCTATTTTATATTTCTCCCCGTTTGTCATCAACAAAAACTAACTCCAAACAATATAATATCCAAACTTTATAACTCTCCATCATTCTTGGACTAAAGTACCTGCATTAATAAACTATACAAATGGAGTATATAATAGATAGATTAAGCGATAATTATACTGATAGACATTAAAAATCACATAAATATTAATGAATATTTATACATGCTTTTCACATCAAATATCAATCCAAATCAATTCAAATCAAATCAAATCAAACAATTCAAATCAAGCAAACCAAATCAAACAAACCAAACAAATCAAACATTACGAGGAACTTCCACCCATCCTTCTTCTCCAAATATAGGGTCTGCTTTAATGGCATCCCAATTTTCATTATCATTAGCGAGAGAAACTGGAGGATGTGCTTCGTTATCATCCTTGTGCAGGGAGGAAATCATCCATCGTATTGCATCGAAATGTCTTTCTTGCTCTTTAATCATCTGTATTTCACTCAATTCTAAGTGTCGCTGGTTACGAAGAATGAATGAAAGAATATTCTTGAAAGAGTTAAGAGTCTCTTCAAGATTTTCTGATAGATTATGAATTGGATTTGCCATATTCGAATTTGTGATAAGAATGAAAGACAAACTTGTCAGTGATGAATTCTGGAAGAAATAGGTATTTATAGGTGTAGTAATTCGTTTGAAATGAATAGACATAAGGTCTAGTGAATTTTGATGACTTATTTTGATTTTGTGAATAATTGTGTATATATATATAATATACTAACATTTATTCTGGAGATAAGATAAGCTAGAGAACAGAAAAGAAATTCCATTTCATTTCATACTAAGACGATACAACGATTAAACACAAAGAACTACACGAACATTCAAATCAAAATAAACTAAAACAAATACAATAAGATACGAAAAGGTAGAACTAGTTAGAGGATGATGACTATGAAGATAATACAAGCTTCTTTCTAACTTTGGAAATAAACTTGTTCATCTTGGATGAAATTTTATCCAACTTCTCACTAACGGATCTTATAAGAATCCGTTGATTCTCAACAATAGTCTTTTGGTTTATTAGAAGGTTTTTTTTGGATGGACTAGGAGGATATTCGATGCTTTCCAAAGAAGTTTTACCTTCTTCTTCTTCTTCAATTTCCATTTCTTCCCCTTCCTCTTCTTCTTCCTCTTCTTCTTCTTCCATATCCTCATGAGCCAAACGCTCTTCCTTTTCGGCAAGAGTCTCATAGGGTTGAAAAACAAATGGAATTTTCATAAGCGAAATGTTGGAATGATTGAAAATTTTCTAGAATTCTTCTCCTTTGAAATCCACTCCATAATAGTAAAAAAATCGAGTGAGATAAATTCCATGATACAAAGTATTCTCACCCATTTCAAGATTTTTGGGACGAAGTTCATCCAAAATAACTTGTGCCCAATTAATATCCTAATTTTCAAAAATAGCAAAAAGTGCTTTGCCAACTTTTGAAGTAGGATTGTTAAAATTTTCCAACCTTCGGGTCAAAGCATGTTGTAAAAGAAGATTGACAATTCTAGCTTTTGGTCGAAAGTTTCAATTTTTGAATTCAAAATTATCATTTCCTTCGAAAATGTGATGAAATATCTCACGATCATTTTCATCGATTTTAAAATTAGGAAGATCTACTCCCGTACTCTTACAATTGAGAATAGTACCCAAAAGATCATAATCCAAAACAATTCTAGTGCCTTTAACACTACTCCAAATTTCATCATCGTTTCCATTATAAAATCCACGATTAAGATTTGCATAGAAAATTTTAACAAGATTTGGATAACAAACAAAATAATTTTGAGAAGCACCAACAAGACTAAGAATTTGATTGTTTGCAAAAAGAGAATCAATTTCATAAGAAGAGAAATCTTGAAATATAGCAAACTTTCTGGGATGGACTTCTACATAGTTGGCCTAATTGATGTATGCTTTTATTGCCTTCGTATCATTGAAGAGTTACTCTTTTATCTTTCTGGAAATTCTCATGGTGGATGGGTTGCTTGAAGAAGCCATTAGAGTAGAGAGTAGAGAGCTTGAAGTTTTGAAGAGAGAGTTTGAATTTGAAAATGAGAGTGAAAAGATGTGATAAAAGATAGTGAATAAATAGATTCTCAAAGGACAAGTTCTCTGGTCAAAAGATGCCTTTTCAGAGAATTGAATGGAGTGAAAAAGTGGAGGGAAATTCAACCATTTAACTTCAAATTTTGTACCCATGTCGACATCATGGTACGGACCATGTAGACATGTGCTTGTGAATTTTTATGATTTATTTTTCCTAAATACACTAACATATATATGTATATGCTTATTATTTTTAATGTTTATATATATCTAGAATATTATTAGAATTATAGTATATTCCATAATATATTATTATACTAATAAATATAATAATAAGGATAATAACAAAATAATAATAAAAGTTTTAAAATTCAAATAACACACTAATTCAAAATCAATCATCAAGCAATCAAGCATCTAATTCTAAGCATGCAATTTCAACCAATTGTATTGTAAATGTGTACCTTTTTCTGAGTCCGTTTCTTTGAATTTGTTAGAGTCGTGAACTGCCATGAAACACAAATTTAAATTATCTGTCTTTTGATCATCATCGCTTGAGGATGAGTTTGATTCATCTAGAGTAGCAATAAATGCATGCTTCCGTTTCTTTAATGAATTATTGTTTATAGGAGGATTTTGCCTCTCTGGATACGGACAGTCTCTTTTGATATGGCCTGCTTCATCACAGTTGAAACATTTGACATTGTTTGGTACTACATTCTGACTTCCATAGTTCTTATAGTTGTTTCTCTTGAGATTATTCATCTTATTGTAATTCAGAAATTTACGAAAATTCATGTTCATCAAGGCAACCTCTTCATCATTATCGTTGTTTCAGTCTGGTCCATCAGTCATGAATTAAATGCCATTGATTTCTTTTCAGATGCTTTTCTTTTTCTTCTTCCGATCATTTGGACTTCAACGACATTAGATTTCCAATTAATTCTTATATCATTAAGGTACTGATGTCATTTGCCTCTTCGATCGCAAGTATCTTTTGAGCCCATTCTGGAGTAAGAGAATTTAAAAAATTTCTGACTTGATCTTCTTCCGAAAATTCCTTTCCCAAGGATATTAGAGAATGCACAATATTTTGAAATCAACTACACATATCTGAAATAGAATCAATAGAATTCATTTTAAATTTTGAAATCAACTAACACTATGTCGACATGGGTATATTGAGCATGTCGACATCCCAAAGGAATTTTTGGTGGTTTGTTTTTCTTTTGAAATAAATTTTATCTCATATTAAAAACTATTTTAAACTTTATAAATATACTTGAATATAGTTAAAATACATAAGTAAATATAGAGAATAATATATTGATATATATATATATATATATAATTTTACAATGATTTTGTATTTAGATCTAAGTATAAATATTAAAAGTTAAATATATTATTATTAAAGATAATTTAAAACTAAGGATAATTTGATTTTGAAATTAAAAATTATTTTGAGGCTAAAAGTATTTAAAACCAGGACAGATGTTTTCTCACATTTGGATTAATATTTTAAATGATTGTGCTCTGATACCAAATGTAAGAAATGCAGATTACAGATCTTAAGGCTAGGATAAACACTAGACGGGGATGAATAGTGTTTTAAGGAATTATTAAATCTTTTTGAGTTTTTGTTAATTTATACACAGTATGCAATATTCAGACACAGATATGATCACAGAATCAAACACAGATGCAGAAATAAAATAAAAGCAGTAAAAGAAAGAACACACTAGATTTTATACTAGTTCGGAGTTATCCTACATCCAGTCCCACACACAAGTACGGATTTCCTTTCAAAAGCAATTGTACAATTACACCCTCGATTTCAGGGCTACGAGGTACACCCTCCAGATTCACAATCCACTGGGTAGAGATACTTGATTTTACGGGCAACAAGTTCACCCAATTGATTTCCAAGGCTACAATCACACATTTTCTCGTTTAATTGATTACAAAAAGCCTATAACTTTAAATAGCACTAAGGATCTTGTTGAGATAGTGATAGAGAATCAAATCAGAGATAATCTAATTAGATTCAATGTTGATTTCGGCAGAGTAATGGTAGGAATATGTATAAAGAAAATTGAACAAGAAGAGAAATGAAAAGCAGAAAATATGATTGAAAATTCGTTGAAACCAACCCCTATTTATAGAAGAACAACAACCATGACCATTCGTGGAGAGATATGACGAACAGACACTTCTTTTGAAATTTAAAATTTGAAATTAACCGACACTGTCGACATGGGTATATTGAGCATGTCGACATCCCAAAGGAATTTTTGGTGGTTTTTTTTTTCTTTTGAAAATAACTTTTATCCTATATTAAAAACTATTTTAAATTTTATAAATATACTTGACTATAGTTAAAATACATAAGTAAATATAGAGAAGAATATAATATTGATATATATATATAATATTACAATAATTTTATATTTAAATCTAAGTATAAATTAAAAGTTAGATATATTATTATTAAAGATAATTTAAATTTAAGGATAATTTGATTCTGAAATTAAAGATTATTTTGATGCTAAAAATATTTAAAACCAGGATAGATGTTTTTAATTCTTTTAAACGAAAGGTTTTGAAATCATTTTGAAAACAAGATATAATTTTGAAAATCTCTTGAATAAAAGTTAGCGGATACAAAACATTGTTCCATTAGATTTTTCGTAGGTTCCATCCTACTCAGGGTTCCATCCCCTTAAAGGGCTCGAAGTGGATTCCATTCCACGAATAAATTGGATTTTAAGATGCCAGTACTTTTCTAGGAGTTTTAACAAAATTCCTAATAAATTAAAAGATAAATTACGTGAAATCTTGAACTCTTGATAATCTTGATATTCTTGATACTCATGGGTCTTCATGCTTGATATCTTGAATCTCTATAATGTACAGTCTTCATTCTTGGTACCTGCATGGTTAAATCCTACATATACATATATTTCTAAACTATTATGTTAGTATTTATATTTTATAATCCTATTCTAAGGTTGTTGTCATCAAAACCTTCATCTCACGGACTAACAATCTCCTCCTTTTTGATTATGACAACCTTTTTATAAAATATTACTTCTACCCTAATAACTCCCCCTTAATCTATGCCTAATTATCCTATTTTATATTTCTCCCCCTTTGTCATCAACAAAAACTAACTCTAAATATATAACTTCAAACTATATTACTCCCCCTAAATCTAATACTCTATGACATGTGATTATAATGATAATGTTATCATAAATAATCAACACTTAGATCTAAAACTAAAACTTAATCCTAAACTACTAACTATTCTAACTAAGTATCCGTATAACAATACTTTAATAGAATACATATAAGAACACAAATTATTAATTAATTATATAGTTATATTTACATTTTCGTGGGAAACATAAGAACATACAACAATAAGAAAAGGAGAAAAGAAACTGATGAGTGTCTTTGATAATGGAAGATCTATGAATCAAACAATTCAGATAGTGGAAACAGAAATTTCCACGTTGTTCGATAAGACTTCCATCTTTGTCAAAGCACACTTCACTAATGCAAACGACTTTGTCGTCATCTTCCGCGTGTACTTCTTCTATGGAAACTTCTTCTTCTTCTTCCTCGCTGTCTCTTGTATTTGATCTCCTGAAGAGCCTTCGTCAACCAAGATTGGGTTAGCATGATTATCCATTAGAATTTTTTGCAAATTCCCAAGGATTTTGTCTTGCCCTCTTGTTCTTTGGCCATTCGAAGTTGCATCACTTGGATTTCAGTCATTAACTGAAGTGCATCCTTCAGAGAATCCTCTATTTTCATCACACGAGCGAGCGTTGTTCGTTGAAACGGCCCAGAAGTAGGAGAAGGGAATGAAAAGGTTGAATTTATGTTTGATTTGGAAGAGGAGGCCATTGATTATTTAATTTCAGAAGATAGAACAGAGAAATAACAGAAAGAATGAATAGAATTTCGAAAATGAGAATAATATATAACCAATTATTTGAACTTTGGTGGGAAAATTTTCAAAAATAAAAAATAATTGTATGTCGACATGGGGTTCAAGGGGGTTGTCGACATGGTGCTTGAATTTTTACGATTCTACTACTCCGTTTGTTGTGGAGTTTTTGGAAATGAAAAATTGCGAGTTATTCCTTTTTTATTGCAGAATTCCTCAAACTTTTGATTTTCAAATTGACCACCGTGATCACTACGAATGGTTATAATTTTTAAAGAAAGTTGATTTTGTATCCTTTTTGTAATGTTCTTAAAACATTCAAATGTATCACTTTTATGTTTCAAAAATATTGTCCATGTAAATCTAGAATAATCATCTACAATTATAAAAACATATTTACTATGATTTGTTGACATAATTTGAGATGGACCAAATAAATCAAGATGAAGTAAGTCAAGAGGTTATGAAGTTGAAATCATATCTTTTAATTTAAAAGAACTTTTTCTAAGTTTTCCTAATTGACAAGCATCATATAGACTATCAACTTCAAAATTTAGGGAGACCTCTTACTAGATCATGTTTTGACAGTCTAGATAAGATTTTGAAATTCAAGTGACCAAATCTCTTATGCCAAAGTCAAAGGTCACTTGTATTTGCCAAAAGACACAAGTTATCATTTGAAACTTTCATACTAAGAATATAAATATTATTTTTCCTAATTCCCTCAAATATTATGGTTGAATTATTATCTTCAATGTGACATTTATCATTTTCAAATTTAATTTTATATCCTTTGTCGTAGAGTTGACTTATATAGAAGATTATGTTTCAGATTCTTAACTAGCAAAACATTAGTAATAATAGGAGTTTCAGAGTTACCGACTTTGTCGATGCCAATCACCTATCCTTTTGAATTGTCTCCAAAGTTAACTAGTCCTCCATCTTTGTATACTATATCATTCAATATATCTGGATTGCCAGTCATGTGTCTAGAACATCCACTATCGAGTATCCATTTTTCCTTTTTGATCTGCACAATTTGTCCATTGTGGATCGATTCCTCAACTCCTATAAAGCATGTTTCCTGCACATCAAACAATTTTGGTAGACAACTTAAATTTGAACATTGATTATATGCAGACTCATGAGACAATGGTGATCTGAATATTTCTAAACTAGTGTTGACAATCATAGCCATTTTAAAAAAACTTTTTCAAAAATCAGAATATGAAACTTTGAAAACCTTGCTCTGATACCAAATGTGAGAAATGCGGATTACGGATCTTATGGCTAGGATAAACACTAAGGGAGGATGAATTGTGTTTTTAAAGGATTATTAAATCTTTTTGAGTTTTTGTTAATTTTAACACAAATGTATGCAATATTCAGACACGGATATGATCACAGAATCAAACACAGATGCATAAATAATATAAAAGCAGTAAAAGAAAGAACATACCGGATTTTATACTGGTTCGGAGTTACCCTACATCCAGTGCTGCACACAAGTACAGATTTCCTTTCAAAAGCAATTGTACAATTACACCCTTGATTTTAAGGCTACGAGGTACACCCTCCTGATTCACAATCCTATAGGTAGAGATACTTGATTTTACGGGCAACAAGTTCACCCAATTGATTTCCAAGGCTACAATCACACCTTTTCTCGCTTGACTGATTTCCAAGGCCACAATCACACCTTTTCTCGTTTAATTGATTACAAAAAGCCAATAACTCTGAATAGCACCGAGGATCTTATTGAGATAGTGATAGAGAATCAAACCATAGATAATCTAGTTAGATTCAATATTGATTTCGGAAGAGTAATGGTAGGAATATGTATAAAGAAAATGTGGAAGAAGAAGAAGAATGAAAACCAGAAAATATGATTTAAAATTTGTTGAAACCAACCCCTATTTATGGAAGAACAACAACCATGTCCATTCGTGAAGAGATATGACGAATAGACACTTCTTTTGAAATTTAAATCTTGAAATTAAGTGACACTATGCCGACATGGGTATATTGAGCATGTCGACATCCCAAAGGAATTTTTGATGGTTTGTTTTTCTTTAGAAAATATCTTTTATCTAATATTAAAAACTATTTTAAACTTTATAAATGTACTTGACCATTAAAGTTTAAAATAGTTTTTAATATTAGATAAAAGATATTTTCTAAAGAAAAACAAACCATCAAAAATTCCTTTGGGATGTCGACATGCTCAATATACCCATGTCGGCATAGTGTCAGTTAATTTCAAAATTTAAATTTCAAAAGAAGTGTCTATTCGTCATATCTCTTCACGAATGGACATGGCTGTTGTTCTTCCATAAATAGGGGTTGGTTTCAACAAATTTTAAATCATATTTTCTGGTTTTCATTCCTCTTCTTCTTCCACATTTTCTTTATACATATTCCTTCCATTACTCTTCCGAAATCAATATTGAATCTAACTAGATTATCTATGGTTTGATTCTCTATCACTATCTCAATAAGATCCTCGGTGCTATTCAGAGTTATTGGCTTTTTGTGATCAATTAAACGAGAAAAGGTGTGATTGTGGCCTTGGAAATCAATCAAGCGAGAAAAGGTGTGATTGTTTCCTTGGAAATCAATTGGGTGAACTTGTTGCCCGTAAAATCAAGTATCTCTACCCAAAGGATTATGAATCTGGAGGGTGTACCTCGTAGCCTTGAAATCGAGGGTTTAATTGTACAATTGCTTTTGAAATAAAATCTGTACTTGTATGCGGGACTGGATATAGGGTAACTCCGAACCAGAATAAAATCCGGTGTGTTCCTTCCTTTACTGCTTTTGTTTTATTTCTGCATCTGTGTTTGATTCTGTGATCATATCTGTGTCTGAATATTGCATACATTTGTGTTCAATTTAACAAAAACTCAAAAAGATTTAATAATCCCTTAAAACACTATTCACCCCCCTCTAGTGTTTATCATAGCCTTAAGATCCGTAATTCGCATTTCTCATATATACAACAAGCGATGCAAATATTCAGAATTTTCAGTCTTCGTCGTTTTCTGATCCAGACTCAGTCTCGTACTCTAACTCGTTTTCTTCGGTACTTTCAAATGCATCTAATAAAACATTCGATTCATCATTCAAAGGCCCTAAATCAATGTCATCGGTTATTATTATTTCTGTATTTGGTTTAAAATCCGCTTGATACGTTGCTTCGTCAGGAACATTATTTCCGTCAAACATAAACCTTGGCTTTATTTTAAAAACAGCCGATCAATCCACTTTTTCTCTTTTTAAGGATGGATACGGAGAAAAATGAACTTGTAATTCTTGCTTGGCTAATACAAAAAGATCATACTTATAATGATGTGAGGTATGCTTTATTTAAATAAGCTTATAATCTTTGTGCAGTTTATTCCAAAACCAAGAACATTGCTGAACCAATTGCATTTGAACAAAAATCCTTTTCTACAGGTTCTACACAATATGTCAACTCTAGAACCTGTGTTAAGATGCTGTAAAAAAATTTATATGCTCATCTGGATCATCACTACCTTTGACAAATACACCACTGTTATATGTTAATTTTTCAGTCGTCTAATCTTTCGTGTTGAACTTAAATCCACTGACGAAGAATATTGGATATGTCTTCACATTTCCTTTTGGTTCGATCACAAGATGGCGTAAACCTTCATCAACGACACAGTTTTTTGGATCATAAACGTAGTTCAAAAACCATTTAGCAAATTCTTTACTGATATCGTCAGATGGATGCTGCGATTCGTAGATATTGCAACTATGTGACATGGCTTATAATTAATATGTACATATAAGTGAATTCTATATGAATTTATTATTACCTAACAAATGGTGCGACTTTAACACAATTTAGAAGGAGGTATGTGTATGCTACATGGTAATCTCTATCTTCTAACCATATTTCCTCACATTCTCTAACAGGTCGGCAATATTGTCCAAAAATAGATAACATTGTTTGAGAAGAATCTTGTTCAACGACTTCATCATTAGGAGGAATGCTTACAAAAGATAAGTTCATATCGTCATTGTAGTAATGAGAGAAAAAGAATGAAGCTTCTTCTTCAAGATATGATTTGCAAATCGAACCTTTAACTTGTTCTTTTTGTCTGACTTTTTTCTTCAGATGATTCAAGTACCTATTACAAAATAAATTCAATTTATATTTAGATGTATAGATCTGAATTTTAAACTGACATAAATATTACAGATATTCAATATTACTTCTCAATGGATACATCCATCCATATTGCACAGGACCTCGAAGAATGCTTCGTATGGAAGATGGACAGAAAAATGCTCCATTACATTAAAGAAACATGGCGGAAATATTTTCTCCAATTTGTAGAGCATTGAATTTTTCGTCATTTGATTTTGAATATTTAAAGGTTTAAATATTAAATTTGGAATTATAATTGAGTTAGAAAGTTTTTAAAAACTGAAATTTCAAGTGATTTCATAAAATTTTGAAATTTGTCGATTTAATCGACGCTTCAAAATAGCGATCCAGGGCACTATCTTGGAATTCGACGAAACCAGTTTCATTGGATCCGTAATAGTGTATTATTATTAGATTTCATGTTTCGTAGCATTTGGATTTACCGTTTGGTCGTACGATCCGAAAACGCCTAAAAAATTTAATCAAATTTAATTTAAATAGCCAATCTAAAAGCCACCTTCCACATAAGATCGAATAAAGACCAGAAACTTATTTATTTGAGTTCGAAATAGTGGTATAACATTATAAAGCCAGACGACATGCCCCAATAGAAGATCGAGATTACATGGTACGTGATTTGAGATATTTTGAAAATAATAATAATAAAAGTAAAATCAATGAATAGTTGAGCCATCCTATTCAAAGACGACCTACCCTTTCTTTTCTCGTTTAAATCAAGATTCCTTCCATTCCTTTCTGTTCAAAATCACATCTTCCCCATCCTTTATTATTTCCGTTCGAATCGCCTTCATCTCAAACGAAAAAAAAAGAACGAATCAATTTGTTCGTTTAAAAATAAAAAGAAATCGAGCTCGACTTTCAAATCACTCCCATGGAATCGCACGTAGGAGGAGAAAAGGCGGAGCTGTGCGTGGAAGCCGAGTTACGATTTGGGTGGGGGTGCGTGACTGCTCTGAGGCACGCTAGGGATTTGGAGGCGTTCGAGGGGGGCTGCAGGCGGCAAACTAACGGGAAACGATGTCGATTGATGTGCATGTCTCGAGTTGTAGGCTGTAGCATGGAGTAGCATGCAAGGCTCCTATAGTAACAAGGGCGGGCATGGTTAGAGTTTCAGTCTGGTTCGATGATAGCATGAGCTAGGAAGGTCATGGGTTGGAGCAAGGTCGTGCTCGATGTTGGGGTGTTTGGACAGAGACACTAGTCGTGGGATGGCGTCTCGAGTCGATGGACGACAGTTGCAGGAAGGGGTCGTTATTAGGGGTTTGAGCACGTTCAAAGGGAAAGTGGCAACCTAAGGATACTCGATCGAGTCAGTGTAAGATTAACAGATTAAATAGGTTTAAATTTTATATTAAGTTTATGTTAAATTCATAATCTTCCTATCATAATCGATGTTTGTAAAATTCATAATTTATTTGTGCGAGGTACAAAAATTGCAAATTATAATCTGGAATTAATTAGAGATTTTTAGAGGCAGCTATTTATTAAAAATTTAGGATGGATTGTAATTTGAGGATCAGGGTGAGAAACTATCACTAATTTGGATTTTCAAATTTAATTTTAAATAGTTAAAATAAATTATTGAATGTTTGGTTGAATTTATAAATTGTTATCTGTTGAATGATATATTATATATAGTAGTATGTATATTAGTAGTTGGATTGATATTCCCGCATATTTTAGCGGATGAGATCCTATGCCCCCGGTATAATAGCAGATGACCATTTATACCGTGATATCTCCCTCGACGTGGATTGGTATTCTTATGTTGTATTAACATTTGTGAATACAGAGAGACGGGTTAGAGGGATACAACTGAATTCCTCAAAAATGTTGATTTTAATTTCATATTTAATGATATATGATGTGTTAGTATAATGTGTTATCGATCGTTGTTGTGATTTGAATTACTAGTATAGTAGCACTAGCCTTAGTTTTGGTACTTTAAGTACCATAAATTTTTTGAAATTTTGAAGGAATTATAAGGCGATTTTGAATATAAAAATATTATATAGAAATTTAATTATTTTAAAAGAGATTGATTTGGATAAAATAAAATTTTGACTTGGAATTGGACTTAACTATTCATAAAATGTTTTAATTAGAATTTAAGAACATATTAATTATATGAATGATTTTAACAGTGCAATTTTTAAGTGATATCCTGGAAAATATGAAAAAGAGTTGAAATCGATGATTTAAATAAATTTGTGAAATATATGGAAATTATAAAGAAATGGATTTATAAAAATGTGATGTTATAAACGGAATTAGTTTTAAGAACAAGTAAAACCCAAAGGAATTATAAAATTATAAACGATGTTTATAAATAAGAAAAATGATTATTGTTGATAAATTGAAATAAAAATTCATAGTGTGAATTTATACCGAGATGTGGGAATAGTTTTGGGAAAAATAGTATAATCTATTTTTGGAAAGTGAAATGGCTAGGGAGTTGGAAAGGAAATCGATCTGTGGTGAATCAAGAGGGATTTATAGATTAGAATTGATTGTTGAGAAATTAAAATATATAAATATATATATATATATATATATATATATTCAGAAGTTAAATTTGTTTTAAACGAGATATTTTATTTATTTAACTATGAAATTTTAAAGTATTTAATACTGGGATATTTCAAAAATTGGATTATTCAAATATAAGTTCTTATTGAAAAAAATTCTAACTTTTATAACAAGTTTTGTAAATTAATTAGTTTTAATTAAGGATGAATTGAAAGATGAGTTATTAATGTTTTATTTAAAAAGTGTTTGATGTTTCAAAAAATTATTTTAGCACGACTCAAAAATAAATTATTATTCTTTAAAATACTTATTATATATACATATATGTATAGTCTTGAATGATTTACACAATTTATTTATCAATAAACTCTCTCGAGATGTGAAAACGGATATGATTTTAGAAGTTGTAAATGGATAGATGAAATTATAAGTGAGTATAATTGACCTTGGAAAGGGTAAAAAGGAATTAATTCAAATTACGAAAATGCAGGAGATAAGATAGGAAAACTCCTAAGTATTGATATTAGAAATGATTTCGAGAAATGGACTTAGAATATTTTCCTATGTGTTGAAATGGAAGGTTTTTGAAAATATTTAGAGATGAAGGATATATATCGAGATATTTTCTAAGTAATGGATTATAAATCGAAGTTGGAAATATTTCAGTAAGGGTTGAAGTAAGGTACGGGTGGAAATATTTTGTTTTAGAAACAAGTATTCAGAAAATGTTTCAAATATTAATAAAATTGAAAGATATTTGAATATATATCTTGTAAAGATATTTTAAAATGAATGTTTTAAGAATTATAAATAATGGCCTAATGACTGCTTATGGATGTTATTTGATAGTTAAATAATCGACTATCAAATATTGGCCAATTTCGTTGATCGTTACGAAGAGACCGGAATCAGATTTAATTATCTGAAAATCGCTTCGATCCGGTTTGAACGTTACGAATGGATATCGAAAAGATAGTGAAGATGGTGATTCGGTTTATCCAGACCCAAGACAACTTGTATGGAAGTATGCTATCAGAACATCGTCATTGGAGGATGATGAACATTCTAAGTGGAATTGTTCTTGAAAGGTAAACGTTAATCTCAAGTCTCATCAACCGGGAATGACTAAAACAGGGGAGATGTAGCAAGGCTAAGTGGGTCGCACCCGATTAGGGTATGTTATCACTTTTTTAGATACCCTTGGAAATATATATGAATTTTGGATATAGTTGTGCATGAAAAAGAGAGCGTTTGATTTTTTTAAGGGTGGGAACACTCAGGGTGACAACATATTCGGTTCTATCCAAGTTAGGGGTAGGCCGGCCTTCTGTAGTAGGGGACCCCGGAAAGGTCCTCGGTACATTTTCCTAGAGGTGTACTGAGATAGGGGTACCCCAGTAGCACGGTCATTGTATGGAATCCATTCTCCAATACGAGCCTTTAACCTTTTGTTTGTAGATCCAAGTACGTTGGAATTTAATTAATGTAACAATTTCGGCTGTTTGAATAAGTATTTGTACTTAGACACTATTATAATATCACTAGATTTTCTATAAATTTTTTGGTTATCGTAAGGGAATAACCCATCGTTTTTATGTGTGACGCGATCTTAGGAGATACCTTTGTTTTTCAAAGGGTTTTGATAACTTTAATAATTAAAATTGAGTGCGTTTTCTCACGTTAGTTTTCTAGACTGACTCGGGTGCTATTTTATTATAATGCTCGGGTCAGGCTGAGTATTATAGATTCATGTTAGAATGCTATGGAGCTCAGGAGGCGAGCTGGAGGTGTTCAGACGTATATCACGTACTTGAGTATTTCCGCTGTGTGAGTTATATATCGTGACAGGTTATTGTAACTGTCCAAATTGATGTATTGATATTGACTCTGATTATTGTAAGTATCAAACGGTTACGAATTCTTTTGTATAAAAATCTGTTATTATATGTATTATATTTTGTTCCGTTGCGTTTGTGAGATTCTATATTGTTGTTTTCTGTTTCTTCTTCACCCTTAATGAACTAGTGTTTTCAGCACTCGATTGCTTCGCCCTTAATGCAACAATTCTTTGAAAGCCACGGGTAGTAAATATTCCATCATGATATGATAATCGCGGCTTTCCATCCCACTCAATTTACTATTTTTAAAGTCAACACATCTACGAAGATAGAAGAAATCCCATCGGGAAATTTTAGTTCTTCCACCCACTTTAGCATGAGTTTTACTTGCTTACTGCCTGGCTCATAGCATGCTTTGGGTTTTTATTGTTATCGGGCTTCATATGAAGTTCAGGACGTTTACAAAAGTATGCTATATCAAGTCTCGAATTCAAATCATCCTTAGTTTTCCCCTTTACATTCAAAATTGTATTAAACACATTATCAAACACGTTTTTTTCGTTGTGTATCACGTCAATATTATGTCGAAGTAAGAGATCTTTCTAACATGGTAACTTTCAAAATATACTTTGTTTGCACCAATTATGAATGTCCGATTTTCCTAAAATTTCAATCTGTACTCTAGTTTCATGTATCTTTGGATAGTGATTTACAATTTCATATAATTCTTTGCTTGACCAAATCTTTGGTGGTTGCATATTATCTTCTCTATTCGCTATAAAAAAAATTCTATCTCTTATAAAAGTATGATTGGGATGGAGAAAACACCGATGACAATCAAACCAATAAACTTTCTTCCCAGTAGTAAAGAAAATGCTCATGTTTCTTCCATGCAATAACGGCAGGCTAGACGATCGGCCGTACTCCAATCAGAAAGAATCCCATATGCGGGAAAATCACTAATAGTCCATAATAAAGAGGCGAACATACGAAAATTTTTCTCAACTCCTTCATTCCACAGTTTTTTCAACTCTTCGATCAATGGTTGTAAATAAACATCGAATCCTTGTGTTAGATCATGAGGGTAAGGGACGACAATAGTGAAAAACATTTATGATGTTTTCATACACATCCATGGATGTAAATTATACGGAGTAATGATAATTGACCATGATGAATATTTACTACCAAACTGAGAAAATGGTGAAAATCCATCCGTCAGCTCTCACAATCGGTTCTTCTTCGACATTTATGTCTTCGTCGTTAGTTTGAATGGTAGGAAACATTGATCGTGCAGCATCTTCCACCATATTTTCTATCGGAGTTGTCATAATATTATCGTCATCTAACACTACAGGATTAGGTGTAGGTTCAACAAGTTCTCCATAATGATCTCAGAAATAATATTTCGACACGAAACCAAATTTATACAAATGTACTTCAATTATATCTTGTTTCCAATGCTTCAAATGTTAGCACTTACTACACGGACAATTATTTTCTTTGTTATTTCGATTATTAGATTTAGCGAATCTAATAAATTCGTGTACATCTTTATAGAAATATTCCTTTATTGAATCTTTTCTACCAGTTTTGACTTCATAGATTAATGACTCAATGTTATTAGATACACGATCCCTGATTTCAAACAATACCATAATATCATGAAAGGCTAGAATCTTATCTTTGATTAATTGTATTGACTTATTTTCCCAAATGCACTGTTAGGCTAAATTGCATACAATATATGCTTCCCTCATAATGTTGCCAATTCATGCAAACAACAAGGTTCACTGTGATAACTGATTTTTTAGGTTTGTATTGTTCCAGTAGGAAAATAATTGTTGAACCGGATTTCTACACAAAAAGTATAGAATTATAGCTCTAGACAAATTCAACCAAAATAACCGGTAACTATTGATGTCAACGTTTTAATTCATTTCTATGGGCACGGATTGTTATTAGTTAGCTTGAACATATGATCGTTACGATTTTGTTGTGCAGGCTGTGTTCCATTTGTTACACCCACTTGAATGTTAACTCTTTTAAACTTTTATGATCTATATCTAATAGGTTTCAGAATTCACTTTCTTTTTCTCTGGTTTGAACTTTGAAATTCCGTTGATTCAATGGCATCCAGTGAAGTTTTTTTTACTGTAAGATTATTTTATGATTGTTGCATATTTTTATTGTGGCGAAGCCATACACGATATGGAATACGACTTGGTAGTTTGAGAAGCAGCAGATATGATTAAATATCAGACTCCCTTTGGATCTTCATTTTTTTTTTGTGTTTTTAACTGGATCGACAAAACTACATTAGAATGGTAAGAAAGTGGTTGAATTTTGGGGTTTTGCTGGTCCCAAGGTTCATTTCCTATGCTTTCCGATATATTTATGTTTCTTTTTATGTGGACTGGTGGTGACAAGTGAAAATCGTTACATGATAACTCAATAGTGATGCGCAGAGAAAATTATAACATGTGAAATTCTCCCTTTTATTAACTAGAGTTGCATGTTTGCCACACACGATGATGTGTCCTCGTGCATTATTTGTTGGTTACATCGCCTATGAAATGATTTCATGCTCTTACATTTGGCCACCCTGACGCATTCTGCAGGAGTGTGGCTCCATGTTACACATTGCTGGCAGGAATTTTCCTTTCATCATCACTTCTCTGCATCTGCCTGTGCACTCTTGGCCCGTGTATCCTGCTTCTTGCATCATTTGTTTCATCGCATGCCTGATCATCGGGCACCTACATTCTTCACTCACTCTCCTTAGCTGCATGCAACACTCTTGTGGCACTTGTGTGTTATCCTCTTCATCATCCATATCATCCTCTGCACCTGTCATTAGAAGGCTCTGTCGTCTTCCAGATTTAAAGAAAGAGCGACACCTGTTAAGTGAATAGCGTTGCACTTCTTGCCTGCATGAGCTATCCGTGTACTCTTCTGCAGTTGCAGCAAAAGCAAGGACAAGCGCTAGGAAACTAAGAGCTAGGATGAGCTTCATTGTTGAATATATTATTAGTTAAGATATTGCGTTGATGGCTGATGCCTTGATGAAATGGACTATGCAAATGGGACTTTTTATAGTAGCAGTCACTGGTCGGTTGTTTGAACAAATGTATAGCATGCAGAATTTAGAGCAACACGTAGATGTTGGAGCTTTGTATGTTTATGGAACAGAATTTGGATTTTTTTTGAGAAGGGCAGAATTTGAGGGCGGTTTCCAGGTTGGTGAATTAGAAGACAAAATATATTTTGCCTTTTGTACGCAAGAGGTATGTAGAATTGCCTTGTTTTCCTTAGTTACTTATGATATCCAAGCCTAAATTATGATAACTTTTTTTTTTGAAAATATGAAATGACTGCATTATTTTTGACAGTTAGACCCATTTATATGTGTTTCAAGGTGCCCATTGGGCTTCCACGTTTCATGTAACCTGTTTGAAAATATGTAGTTCCGCATCAGATACGTATTAAAAATTAAAAGTTTGAATTATCAGTTTTTTCAGAATTTTTATCGTTTTGTACAATCTTCAATTTTTCAAGACTTATGACTAAAACAAACCGCTTTGAAACATATTACAACTATGGATCACCACATTCCAAAACTTGTCTTTCGTATAACTGCGATTTCAAATCGCACCGGTATATTTCTTTTCATAAAAAAATTTCTTCGATGCCATTTTAAGTTGAATTAGTTTAAAAGATTTTTTTTCTTCTTCTTAAATTTACATTGGCTTCATTTGAAATAGTTACAACTCAAAATTCTAAATTACTTTTTTATACTAGGAGCATTTGAGACTTCGAAATCTCCCACAAATTCTCTATTTTGAGCTCAATGCTCACTTTTGCCGCTTTTGCCGCATCATCACGTAGTGGTCTAAATTTGTAAATAGTTTAAGAAAATGGTTCAAAATTATAAAAATCATTTATGTTAGGCTTCACAATTTACCATTTGGTTTTAAATTTTTAATTTAGTAGTAGGTCATAAAAAAGGATTTATATGTACATACACATACATACACTATTTGCATAATTAAGCTGTGTTGATTATGCTATTAAATCAAACTTAAAATCACAGATGATTGTTGTGTATTGATGACAAGAGTGTGAAAATCGTTGCGACTGAAAACCTGCATGGATTTCAATTGTAAGTTGTTTTGGCTTACTAATTAAAAGGGAAAGTAGGACCAATTATGTGTTTCATGTTATCCATTTTAAACTTCCACCTTCCGCGTAACCCAGTTGTAAGTGTATTTAATTCCTCTTCGAACACATACTTACACTACAAGAACAACACTTATTTCAGACGGCTGAACACTTTAACAAATATATGTTATTACAACGTTTATTTTACAACGTTTGTATTCAAAATGTTGTAAAAAAAAGCACATTTTACAACGTTTTCTGAAGAAACGTTTAAAAAATATCTTTTTTTTACAACGGTTTTACAAAAAAGATTGTAAAAAATGGCTTCTTACAAAGTTTCCTGTAAAAATGTTGTAATAAACAACTATTTTACAACAATTTTTGAAAAAGGTGCAAAAAGAGCCTTTTTACAACAGTTTTAAAATGTTGTAAAAACGTTGTTTTTTACAACTATATATTAATTAATCACAACATTTTGTAAAGGTGGTTCTACTCCTAGAGTTATGCTAAATTTTCTAAATTTATTTAGCATTGCTTGAAATATTATAATAATTGATAATTTATAATTTATAACAAATATTTAATACTCAATTAAATGATCTATAAATGGCGGTTTATAATTAATTATTCATAAACGAACACTTTGATAGGTAACTGTTCATAATTTATAACCAATGATGTTAATAAACAATTTATAATTCTTAATTTATACCTATAATGAATAATTATTTTTTATGTTTAATAATCTATTATGATTAATCGTTAACAATTAGTAAAATAGAGTTAATATTTATTAGCTTCATTTAAAAATTAATAAAAATGATTAATCATTAATATTAAGTCATTATTATCAAAGAATTAATAACTACCATTCATTATAATTAAGAAGTAGAAATTATTAATATGCACATAATAATTGGTAATTAATATTCAATTATAATTAACATGTAATCGGTGACAATTGATAAAAAATAATTAATAAACAAGCAATTATATTTTATATTTAACAATTACTATTAAATAATATATGTAATATAATTAATAATTAAGAGTAATATTTAAAAATTAATACATAACAAGTATTTAATATCAATAATTAGCAAGTAACATTCATTATTCTGTACTTGATATTTAATAATTATAATTAATATTTATATTTCATACTTCAAAAATTTAAAATTTTCTAAAATAGATTTAAATTCTTTTCGAAGTAGTTCTACTCTTATGTTTATGTTAAATTTTCTAAACATATTTAGTATTGCTTTGAATATTATAACGATTAATAATTTACAAGGTCTAAAAGAGCAGCGTCGCAGTGCCCCATCTCAAAAATTGTTTAAATTGATTGCCACTATGAAGGGGGATCCAAAGGGTGGCAACCCCCTTAGGTGAGGGTGCTGGGGCAATGCTCCTGTTGACTGTTTGAATTTGAATTCAAACAGCAAATGGGTATGACTGTTGGATAAATATCTTTTCATTTCGAACAGTCACTACCAACAGACGCCTTCCTCCTATATATATTTGGCAGCCTTCTTTTTTGGAAAATAATAATAAAACTTGTACGTTTTCTAAATCAATAATTCTATTAGCATCATCTGATCAAATTCGAGTATTCTTTCGATTTATGCAAGTAATACAAAAACACATTTTACAACGTTTTCTGACGAAACATTGTAAAAAATATCTTTTTTACAACGATTTTAAAGAAAAGATTGTAAAAAATGGCTTCTTACGAAGTTTCCTGTAAAAAAGTTGTAATAAACAACTATTTTACAACAACTTTTGAAATGGTTGCAAAAATACCCTCTTTACAACAGTTTTAAAATGCTGTAAAAACATTGTTTTTTACAACTATATATTAATTAACTACAACATTTTGTAAAAGTAGTCTTACTCCTAGAGTTATGCTAAATTTTCTAAATTTATTTAGCATTGCTTGAAATATTATAATAATTGATAATTTATAATTTATAACAAATGTTTAATACTTAATTAAATGATTCATAATTGGTGGTTTATAATTAATAATTCATAAACAAACACTTTGATAGGTAACTGTTCATAATTTATAACCAATGATTGTTAATAAACAATTTATAATTACTAATTCATACCTATAATCACTACAACAAAAATACTCTATTACAACGCCCTTTTTACAACGGGCATTTGCTGCCCGTTGTAATAGAAGGCTATTACGTCCATTCAGGACCGTTGTAATAGATGTTTGTACAACACCTTTTTTACAACAGGCAATGGCTGCCCGTTGTAATAGAATGCTATTACAACGGTCCTTTTTTGCCCGTTGTAATAGATGTTAATTTTACAACGTTCACAAAATGACCGTTGTAATAGATACCAATTTTACAACACTCATATAGTGCCCGTTGTAAGAGGTTCAAGGAGCATTTTAATAGACTTTTTACTTTCCAGCTATTAGAGAGTCACCTGGTTCAAAGTGAATATTCATTTTTTCACGAAATAATGGCGACTGGCGACTCATCCTCATCAAATCCCTAATTCAAATCGCCTTCGTTTGTTGTCCTTCTCAAATCCCTAATTTCTAATTGCCTTCGTTCGGCCTCCTCCGCCTCTTCACCTCACCTCTTGTGTCGCTTGTCGCCCTCCTTTGTCACTGTCGGATAATTGCCGCCTCGGCCTTAGATCTGACGAAAGTCCGACCCAGTGACTGGTTTTTACATATTTCCGTTCGATTCCTGTTTCCAATATATAGATTTGATATATTTTTAGTTGAAGTCATTACTGGGGAGATAATTGTAGAAATCCCAAACTAGATTCTGAGTTGCAGTGGAGTTATTATCATTCGGTGCTATCTTCTCTACGTTTAACGTCAATTTTTTGTTCAGATTTGGCATAATTTATTCTACCATCTTCTTTATGTTTAACTTCGAATTTATGTTCATATTTAACCATTCACAATCTTTCTGCTGAGACTGCATGATTAGTCATGTTCGTATTTCAGTTTTAGCCTGTGCTATTTGAAATAAAGAAAATGCCACATGGTATCTGATTCTCAGTATAAATTCAAGTTGCCAGGAATCTCGTTTGGTTGGCAGAAAATAAATATTCAGGCCTTTGCGGCACTGGTTGCTTTATTTTCATAAGCATTTTGTCACTTTATTCCTGTTTACATTTCACTTTTCATTTTTTTGAAATTTTTCTTTTTCAATTCTTGGATTTTTGAACAGGTAACTTCTAATGCAATGTAAGTGACTTACGTTACCAATAATTATTCCATTTTCCCATTGAAATCAGTGGTCAAAGGAGCAATGGTCATGGACTATTGGATTTGGTGGAGAAGTTTGAACAGTGAAGGAAATATATATATGGCTGTAGAATGATTTATATTGTTTTTAAATTTTGCATGGTCTCTAAAATAGCAGAATTTTTTTGGCGTACATTTAAGGGAATCATAATACTGAACATATTTGGTTCATAAAATACTATTGCATTAGTCATCATTGATCAAACTATTACTTACAAAGATAGATTTTATACAGTGATGAAGAGCTTAAGATGTGTTCAGTTCTGTATCGGCTCAAATACTGTGATGGCACTATACATATATGGACTCATTTACTTGTTAACAAGTCTTTTAGCTTGGTCTGTTCGAGACCATGCTTACCGTGCTGTCTCTGATATGCACAGTAAGTACACTTCTTCTTCTTCTCTTTTATTTTTTCTTTAAACACAATTTTTTTATCATTTAAATTGATTTATTCTTTTTATGTGTTTTTCATGTTGAATACGTTCAGAACTGAAAGAATGTGAGCGAGCTCGTTTGTGTTTGGGTGCAGAAGGGGTTCTTCGCATTAATTTTGGCTGTTTTTTATCGTTATTTACTTTATTACTTATACATTTGTAGTTTTTATAAAAATACTAAGGCTGAAGCAGAAAATTTGTGCTCTGCATATATGCATTTCTTACTTGAAAACTACAGACATTTGGAACAAAGAAACTGAAACGAACAAGCGAATTCATGGAACTCAAAATAATTGATGGCCGCTACAAATAACGTTGGTTCGCAGTTGTACATCAAACAAAAATAAAATAAAAAATGATATCCTTGACAGCTCCTTAAAAAAAATCTAATATTAGAAATAGTACGGTGTAAAATTTTATGGTAATTTTTTAGCAATGGTTCTAAAAAGAGGAAAATGAGATCCCTTAGTAACACATTTGTCTAACTATTTCATTGATTCTAGAAATTCTCTCTCTTCTCCTTCATTCTCTTTTTATATATTTTAATTTCAAATTATCAATTATCAATTATCCTTAGTATGTGCTGACTTGGGATTATTGTGCTATCTAGTCAAAATATCTGAATGTTCACTATTTTCTGGTTTTGTGTGTTCTCCATGGTTGACAAATTGAATGCGTAGGTATAATGCAACTATCGAGGCAATTACTGCAAATGGATACGAAGTCAAGTACAGTGGTTGGGGAAACAAGGAGGAGGTAAATATGTACATGAAATTAGTTTTCGATGAAGTCTGATTTTTTGCAAGAAAAGTAGGGTAAACTTTAATCATGATAATTTGATTGTTCTATGTAATGATACTTGGAGCAGAGTATTTGTAAATGATAGAATGTGTCTATGGAACCACTATTAGTTCACTTGGAGAAAATGATAGAATGTTAATGTCTCCAGCCCAAGTTCAACATCATGATGCACGCAAGTCTAATCTTCAACGATTCAACTTTTCTTTTCCTTTTTTCCCCATTTCCTTTTGAGCTTATACATCAATAGTTATTTTAATGAAATATGTCTGTATTTCAGTTGCATCTGTATCAAGCTGTGCGTGGTTATTAAGCGCGCAGGCATTAACACAATTTTTTTGGGACAAACATTTTAATAAACTAACTTTCTGAATCAAGTGATAAGTTGATTTTAAAATATGACGTTATGTGCACAATAACTTCAGAATCTCACAAGATCTCCACTCTTCTAGCTTTACATGAAAACTGTTATTGTGCATTGAATAATGACAGCACACCTCTAAGGTTCTAATTGTCTGTGTGAAATTCTATGGTGCAGTTTCTCTGATGCAGCTGAATTGGGTGATTTTTGGATGTTTGATCAAAAGAGCATGCATTATTCGTTCAAATTTGCTTGCAGCGGATGCATGCACGCTACATTTCTATCATATCCCCTGAAATTATGTTTTCATTTTCGGCTCTTGAATGTCCATGGCTGCAAAACTTACTGGGAAGTTGCTGGTTCGGATTGTATTTATGAAGAAAGGTTTCGATGAAACTTATAGCTGGGTAACAAATGAAGGTATATATTCTTACCTAAAAAAATAAACCAAAATGACTATTTTAACCTTTTTCATAAATTTGACACTAATATCTAATGAATAATAACCCACAAAAAATATTTGGCGTTTCTTTCCATAAAGATTCAAGCATAAATGTTTGATAAAAGTGTTTAGTCAGATTATATCATGTAGAGTTTAGTTTTATTACAGAAACAGTAATAGAAGGACTAGATTTGGGTGTGAGTACAATGAAGAAGGGAGAAGTTGCAATGCTTACCATTCCATTCAACTTGCATGTGTAGATTATAAAAGTGTTTAGTCAGATTTATATCATGTTGACTTCTATTTTATTACAGAAACAGTAATAGAAGGACTAGATTTGGCTGCGAGTACAATGAAGAAGGGAGAAGTTGCAATGAAGAAGGGACAGGCTTTATTACAGAAACAGTAATCGAAGGAAGAAGTGTTAATTATGTGTTAATGCTTTATGTATTTGGTTGTTATGAAACTAGTTGTCATGTGTATATTAGAACTATGTCGATGTAAACTTATCTAACTTTTTGAAATGTGTTGGAATTTTATGACTCTAGCTTTTAGTCTTTTCGTATGTGATTTTGGTTGTTTTATGATAATATTTATTACTCGTTAAATTATTCATTATTGGTATGGATGTACTGCATGGATCCTGCTGTAAATTTTTTTAAATTTGCATTTATTTTGCAACGGTCAGAAACCGTTGCAATATCATATATTACAACGGGCATTGCCCGTTGTAAAAAGATGTATTACAATGGGCATTGCCCGTTGAAATAGGGTGTATTACAAGTTGCGAAATTCATATTACAACGGGCATTGCCCGTTGTAAAATGGCTGTTTATGATTAATCTATTATGGTTAATCGTTAATAATTAGTAAAATAGAGTTAATATTTATTAGTTACATTTAAAAATTAATAAATATGATTAATCATTAATATTAAGTCATTACTATCAAAGAATTAATAATTACCATTCATTATAATTAAGAAGTAGAAATTAATAATATGAACATAATAATTGGTAATTAATAATTAATATTCAATTATAATTAACATGTAATTGGTGACAATTGATAAAAATAATTAATAAACAAGAAACTATATTTTATATTTAACAATTACTATTAAATAATTTATGTAAAATAATTAATAATTAAGAGTAATATTTAAAAATTAATAAATAACAACTAATTAATATCAATAATAAGAAAGTAACATTCAATATTCTGTACTTGATATTTGATAATTATAATTAATATTTATATTTCATATTTCAATAAAATTAAAATTTTCTAAAATAGATTTAAATTTTTTTCGAAGTAGTTCTACTCTTATGTTTACGTTAAATTGTCTAAACATATTTAGTATTGCTTTGAGTATTATAAATATTAATAATTTACAATTAATAACAAACTTTAATTGGCGGATCATATCGTGGAGGTCTAAAAGAACAGCGTCGGCAGTGCCACATCTCAAAAAAAAAATTGATTGCCACCATGAAGGGGGATCCAAAGGGTGGCAACCACCCTAGTTGGGGGTGCGGGGTCAATGCCCCTGTTGATTGTTTGAATTTGAATTCAAACAGTAAACGGGTATGACTGTTGGAAAGATATCTGTATATTTCGAACAGTCACTATCAACAGACGTCTTCCCCCTATATATACTTGGCCGCCTTCTTTTTCAAAAAATAATAATAATAAAACTTGTTTGTTTTCTAAATCAACAACTCTATTAGCATCATCTGATCAAATTCGAGTATTCTTCTTATTTGTGTAAGTAATCACAAATTGTGCAAAACACACTCCACTGTATGTTGAAAAAACGTTTTCTAAAGCCCCTATGATCTGAGAAAGGCAAAAACATTCTTGAAAGAAAGTGATTCAATTGTGTCCTGAAGTGATATATCTATATGATACTCAACATTATTACTAGTAATTAATAGGTAATACTTAATAATTAGTACTGAATAATTAAGAATTAGTAACTAATATTTACTATTTAATAACTAATTTTTATTAGTTAATAAGTATGCTTTAATTATTTAGAAGTAGCACTTGACTCCACTCTTCAACCATTGGCTCCATTTCTCAAATATTGGCCCTCAGCTTTCGGCTCCATTCTTCAAATTTTGGCTCCAATCTAAAGTTTTGGCCTTTTTCCTCCATTATCACAGGAAAAAGTACTTCCCCACAACTTTTTTCCCCATCATCTCCGAGCATGCAAAAATAAAATGAAAACAAAGAAATGAAATGGTCAAAATCCAAACCTGACTCAAGCAACCGTCCCTCCTTACTCGATCCCCAACCTCACCAGATCCCTAAACTTTCCTAATCCAAACTCCTCACCCTTCCTTCTCATAAGCTATCTGACGCAGCGGATTTAACTTCGACGTGCTAATAATGTTTGATACCTATTTTTCTCACTTTCTTCCTCACGAAATGATGATTCCGTGTCAATTAAACCGATAGAACGATAAATCCCCAAATCTGTTGATCTCTCGAGATACCGGATTCTAGCTATCTTCAACATGTTGATCATGCACGATTCCGCATTAGAAGATCTACGGTTCTTCGACGTTGATCTCGCGCACGAGATTCCATGAATCGACTTCAAATTCGTTGATTCGAGCGCACTCGAATATCCGAAGATGGAAGAAGAAGGAGATCACACTCAACTTCAACAAAAGTGGCAAAAGCACACAAACAATTTTATTCAAAAATTCAACTCCATTTACAAGTGACGACACATCCCTATTTATAGGAAAAACAACACAGCATACACGACCTAACACAGGTGCTCGCGACCTAACAACAATGCATGACCTACGACCTAACAACTTAGCACAATTACAAGTTACAACATCTCACGCGACCTAATACAACACAAGCGACTTACATCATACGACTCAATAGTACAACACAAGCACACGACTTAACACATTCGAGCTATACATCATATGCGACTTAACAATATAACACAGGTTACAACACTATGCGACATAACATGAGCAGCTTAGCGACATAAGGAGTCATGCGACTTAGTGACATAGTGACATAAGAGAGAACACGGCTTCAGGAAACGGCTCAAGCGACATAAGTTGAGCGACATAAGAACAGGAACGACTTAAGCTTCTGGAGCGACATAAGGAACATGAGCTTCACGAACGACATAGGAAAATAGCGACATAACAGATGCGACCTAAGGAAGCAGCATAGTTGAGCGGCTTAAAATCAGCCTTCACGCGACATAAGAAATCAACGTCTTAAGAAATCAATGCGGCATAGGTTGGTTAGCTCGCGAACGACCTAAGAAGTGCGACTTAATGAATGTGGCTTCAGGGAACGACCTAAGAGATGCGGCTTTGTTTCCTTGATCCGTTAGGTCGTTGAGAGACTTAAGTTGGTGCAAACGATTTAAGAAGTGCGACTTAAGGAATGTGGCTTTAGGGAACGACCTAAGAGACACGGCTATGTTTCCTTGATCCGTTAGGTCGTTGAGCGACTTAAGCGACTTAACTCGCTTAACTTGATGCGTTGATGGCTGGGGCGGCCTTAGGTCGTTGAGCGACTTATGCACACGACTTAAGGAATTGAGCGACTTATGTTGGAGCGAGTTAACCTGATGCGTTGCATCATCCTCCCCTGGTTGAAAAGAATTCGACCCCGAATTCACACTTTCGTCTCCTTCGACATACTTATTCTCATGATATGGAATGAAGTGTTTGACGTTGAAAACGTCGGCAGTATGGATATGAACCGGCAATCTCAACTGATAAGCATTCTCATTAATCTTCTTTACGATCTCCAAAGGTCCAATCTTTCTAGTAGTTAGTTTGTTGTAAGCACCAACAGGAAATCGATCCTTAGTCAATACTGCATATACTAAATCTCCTTCTTTGAATTCAACATGTCATCGTTTGATATCTGCAGATTGCTTATATTTCTCATTCGTCTTAAGCAATCGTTCCTGCACAACCTTGTGGCATTCTTGCAACTCATTCACAAAATCACTAGCTCGTTTGATAACTCCTTTCTGCTGTGGTACTGTAGATAAATCCAATGGTCCTTCAGGAATTGTCAAGTAAACGACCTGAAATGGACTGAACCCAGTGCTATGATTAATCGCATGGTTGTGTGCAAACTCAGCTTGACACAGCTTGGAATCCCAACTCTTCAAATTGTCATTCACGAGGCATCTCAATAGATTACCCAGGGATCTGTTCACAACTTTTGTCTGTCCATCCGTCTGTGGATGATAAGCACTACTAAATTTCAGCTTTGTCCCGACCATTCTCCATAGACTCATCCAAAATTGACTCAGAAAACGAGTGTCTCTATCTGAAACAATAGATTCAGGCAACCCACGAAAAATTCTGACTTCTATTATAGTTATGGGCTGTGGCCAATTTCTGGTTGCGGCAACTTTACTCTGGTCCACTTGTATTCCTTCCTTAGACACAACATAACCCAGAAATAAAATACTTGGCGTCATGAACACGCATTTCTTCGTTGCTGCATAGAACTGTTCTTGACGAAGAATGGTTAACACCTTTCGCAAGTGTTGAATATGCTCCTCTGTGCTTGCACTATAGATCAATATATCATCAAAGTAAACAACAACAAACTTCCCAATGTAAGGTCTGAAAATTTGATTCATCACTCTCATAAATGTACTTGGTGCATTAGATAGACCAAACGGCATAACCGACATTCATATAATCCTTCCCGAGTCTTGAATGATGTCTTCCATTCATCACTTGGTCTAATGCGAATCTGATGATAACCATTCTTAAGATCGATCTTTGAAAAGATTACAGACCAACTGATTTGATCCAATAGATCATCAAGTCTTGGCATAGGAAATCTGTATCTGACAGTTATTTTGTTGAGTGCCCTGCTATCTGTACACATTCTCCATGAGCCATCTTTCTTCGGCACTAACAAAGCTGTTACAGCACAAGGACTGAGACTCTCTCGAACACGCTCTTGCTCAAGCAACTCCTCAACTTGTCTCCTCAACTCTTCATGCTCTTTCGGACTCATACGATAATGTGGCCTATGCGGTAAAACAGCACCTGGCACTAGATCAATTTGATGTTGTATGTCCCTCAATAGCGGTAACTCCTTGGGCAATTTCGTAGGAATGACATCATCAAATTCATTCAACACTGGTCTAACCTCCGCAGGAATTTCAACATCTTCACTTGTTTCATACCCAATCAACATAAACATTTCAGCGCTATCTTTCACCACTTCAACAAATTCTTTCAAAGATAATAAACTAGTTGATTCCACCTTCTTCTCTGACTTGCTTTCACTTTGTTCATGCTTCTTAGGAACCAAAGTAATTTGAGTACCTTCGAACATGAAACTGTAGCTGTTGGTGCGACTATTATGTTGTACAGCTCGATCATACTGCCACGGTCTTCCTAATAGTAAATGACACACATCCATGTCAACAACATCACACCATATATCATCTTTGTACTTCTTCCCAATAAAAAATGTAACAAATGCCCATCTTCCCACTGTAACTTCTCCACCTTTCTTTAGCCATGCCAGTTTATAAGGTCTAGTGTGTTTTTCAGTCTTCAACCCTAACTTCGTAACGGCTTCTTCAGAAATAATGTTATCACGGCTTTCCGCATAAATAGCAAATCGACAAACCTTCCCCAAGATAGTATATATAGACTGAAAAATATTGCTTCTTAGCCAACTAGAATCATTCTCATGCTTTGGCACTAAACAAGACCTTCTTATCATCAAATTACATCCTTCATCTCCTGACACAACTTCTTCATCTTCATCAAACTTCGATGGTTGAGAATAATCAACTTCAGCTTCCACATCCTCATTCTCACATTCCTCTACAACTAAGGTTCTCTTCTTTGGTTTTGTACATTCATTACTTTTGTGTCCAAACTCCTGACAATTATAGCACTTGATACTATCGTTGACCTTCGCTTTAGAGACTTCATTGACAATTGGTTTACTAACTTCCTTGGAAACATTAACACTGCTACTAGCACCTTTATTTTGATTATTAGAACCCACAAACACACCACCTCCTCGTCTCCCTTGTTTCTCCCAAGCTAAGGCTTTCTGATGTGCTTTAGCAACAGACATTGGATTAAACATATTCACTATGTCTTGAATTTGCATTCGTAACCCTCCAATATATCTAGCTGTTAGCTGTTCCTACGTCTCCATAATATCATTCTTCGCAATCAATTGATAGAATTCATCTGCATAATCATTCACTGTCCTCGTCCCTTGTCTCAAATTCTGCAAACACTGATACATAAGAGATTGATAATTGTGTGGCAAGAAAGTCGCTTTCATCATCTTCTCCGAAGTGACAACTTTCGATTTTTTCCATTTTCTCCCGAGTTAGTTTAGTTTGCTGCCACCAAGCCATAGCTCTTCCCCTTAGTCTTGTAGCAACTAAGTGAACTCTGCGATTCTCAAGCACTTCTTTGAATTCCAAAATTTCTTCAACATTAGACAACCAATCAAGAAATTCTTCTGCTTGCATACCACCTTTGAATTCTGGAATTTCCATCCTCATACCTGATTCCCATTTACGATCATTTTCTGAATCAAGATGTTGATTTCGCACTTGGCCTCGATTTCGATAATGAATACTACCTCCATCACCAACCTCCTCAAAATCATATGTACTTCGATATCAATCCCTTCCATCTACATCTCTTCGACCATACATGTCTCTTCTACCCTATCTTTCAACGTCATGATAAGGTTCATTGTCAAACTCACGTAGGGTTCTTCTTTCTTCATTTCGATACTCATGTTGTTCTCTTCTCATTGAAACTGAAGATTCTCTCCTATCTCGATAAGACTGGGGTGACATTCTCCTTTCTCCCAAAACCGATGGTGAAACTCTGTTTCTACTGTGGTTCGAAACTGGTGAAGTTCTCCTTTGACTTTGATTCATGTCTTTCATCAAGTTCTCCAACTTTTCAATACCTTCATTGAACTTTTCATTAATACGTTGCTCCATCTGCTCAGCTTCTTGTCTTCTATATACATCTTCAAGAATATGATAGCGATTAGCACGTCTCGGAGGCATGATCTTCAAACAATCTCTTTTTCGATCTAACTTGTTTTAACTCGGCTTTGACTTAGCTTTAACTCGGCTTTGAACTTTGCACTAGCTCGGCTCGGCTTTCAACTTAGCTCTAAACTCGGCCTTGGTCTTACTTAGCTCTGATACCAAAAAGTAACGCAACAGATTTAACTTCGACGTGCTAATAATGTTTGATACCAATTTGTCTCACTTTCTTCCTCACGAAATGATGATTCCGTGTCAATTAAACCGATAGAACGATAAATGCCCAATTCCGTTGATCTCTCGAGATATAGGATTCTAGCTATCTTCAACACGTTGATCGTGTACGATTCTGCGTTAGAAGATCTACGATTCTTCGACGTTGATCTCGTGCACGAGATTCCGTGAATCGGCTTCAAATTCGTTGATTCGAGCGCACTCGAATATCCGAAGATGGAAGAAGAAGGAGATCACACTCAACTTCAACAAAAGTGGCAAAAGCACACAAACAATTTTATTCAAAAATTCAACTCCCTTTATAAGTGACGACACATCCCTATTTATAGGAAAAACAACACAGCATACACGACCTAACCCAGGTGCTCGTGACCTAACAACAGTGCACGACCTATGACCTAACAACTTAGCACAATTACAAGTTACAACATCTCACGCGACCTAATACAACACAAGAGACTTACATCATACGACTCAACAGTACAACACAAGCACACGACTTAACACATTCGAGTTATACATCATACTCGACTTAACAATATAACGCAGGTTACAACACTATGCGACATAACAGGAGCGGCTTAGCGACATAAGGAGTCATGTGACTTAGCGAAATAGTGACATAAGAGAGAACATGGCTTCAGGAAACGGCTCAAGCGACCTAAGTTGAGCGACATAAGAACAGGAACGACTTAAGCTTCTGGAGCGACATATAGAACATGAGCTTCAGGAACGACATAAGGAAATAGCGACATAACAGATGCGACCTAAGGAAGCAGTATGGGTGAGCGGCTTAAAATCAGCCTTCACGCGACATAAGAAATAAACGGCTTAAGAAATCAATGCGGCATAGGTTGGTTAGCTCGCGAACGACCTAAGAAGTGCGACTTAAGGAATGTGGCTTCAGGGAACGACCTAAGAGATGCGGCTTTGTTTCCTTGATCTGTTAGGTCGTTGAGTGACTTAAGTTGGTGCGAACGACTTAAGGAATGTGGCTTTAGGGAACGACCTAAGAAATGCGGCTTTGTTTCCTCGATCCGTTAGGTCGTTGAGAGACTTAAGCGACTTAACTCGCTTATCATGATGCGTTGACGGCTGGGGCGGCCTTAGGTCGTTGAGCAACTTATGCATGCGACTTAAGGAAATGAGCGAATTATGTTGGAGCGAGTTAACCTGATGTGCTGCATCACTGTCTCTGTCCTCCACTCCTCCATCCCAAAACTTCTTTTCCAAAATTTTGTTTAGGCTTTTCCAAAATTACGAAAACCCTAGCCATGTTCTTAACTTCTACACTGTGTTGGGTTCGATTGGTGTGGGCAGCCGGTGGTGCTGTAGACAGCGGGGAGAGATGGTTGACGGTGTAGAAGGGTCGGAAGGGAGGCGAGAATGTGTTTGGAATACTAGCTTGGTGTTCAAAGAAATGGGTAAGAGAGATATTGTTGCTTGGAATGTCAGAATTTAAGGTTGATGCATATTTTGGTTGCTTCTTTTATTTCCAGCAAATTTATCGTATACTAATTATACAAAAACTTTTAGCTTTTTATTTTTTGATGCATATTTAGTGTTAAAAGTGTTATGCATGAATTCCAAATTTCAATCACCCTTTGAATATTGTTATTATCAGTATTAGGACGACCTACGGCCAAGGACTATCAGTTGTCAAACTAAATAGAAAACAACAGGTGTTGAAAATAACTAAATGTGGTTAAACTAAGCATTGCATTAGGAAATGGATGATGGGTTCAATTGCATGATAGCACTATAATATTAGTTAGGCTATTGGCAATGTGGTTATCTAATCATTGCATTATGAAAACAACAGGCTGTTGAAAATAACTGAATGTGGTTTATCAATATTTTTATGCATGTTGATGCACATTTTAATCATGTAAAAAGCATTATTGTAACACATTTTGACATGCATATCAATTTCAATCTCATGTGATGGAGACTGCAGGAACATTGGGTATGAAGTTGCCTAGGTTGCTGCACACGAAATAGCCTATGAATTATTAGGCATCAAAAAATTACTAGAAACAAAAGAAATTGCATTTAGAGACATATATGACGATTGTAGACAGTGGTATGTGTTAATTGCAGACATAAGTAAAGAATACATATATGTTGTGTTAATACATATAAAAGTAAACTGTTCAATTATAAATAATTACTAGTTATATAACTCAAGTATGGATGATAACTGAAACTATTTGAATAAATTATTCATTATAAGTTGAAACATAAATTTAACTTAACATTATCTTATCACCTTATTAGCAGATTATTTTTCCTTCTTATAAATTGTTGGGAAAGACATTAATAGCAAGAAGTAAATGATAAGTTATTTCAGCTACTCCATAGTTACCATAAAAATATACTCATGTTGAAGATTTTATGACAGGATTTCAACGTAAAGCTTTCAGATTTCAAGCAAGCTGAAGATATGCTCGAATCACTTCAAAACGATGAAGAAATGACGAATCATGTAATCTTTTTTTGAAGAAGTGCCGTGGTAACCCATATTTTTAGACATCAGATAATTGGATAGTTATCTGATTTAACTTCTGAAAATACTGATTTATAAATTGAACAACTAAATATGTTAATCTCCTTTATAAATATTTAAAATTGATAAAATTTATTATTTTAAAACAATAATAATAATGTGTTATTTTTATATATAAAAATAGATTTTAAAATAGAATTATTAATTACAAATTGAATCTGAGTTTACTCAAAATATAATTGTATTGTTTGAATTGATTTTTATTTGAATTTAAATTTGAAAATTTAGAGGAAGTATATCTTAAATATAGTTTGGTTTAAAAATATATTATATATGATCTTATCTTGAATATAATTGGATTTTATTTTCTTTAAAGGAATTTTATTTATATACATATATATATAGAAAAGTATATTAATTAGTAAATAACTACAAAAGCTTTATAAACATTTAAAAAAAAAGAATTTTATTAATTAATGCATGTAAATTTACATGTGTTTGCTCATGAATTTTCTTAATAACATGTGTAAATGAATTAAGTGTAGTTAAAGACATATATTGAATCTTTTAACAAGTGTCATTTTATTTTATTTTCTTTCATAATAAAAACTAAAATTTATATATGTAAACATATATCTATTTGCTTTATTTTCTTTTTCTATCTTCATTCTAAAATCAAAGAAGAGAAAGATCTGTAATAAAAAAATTAATTTAAAACAACCATTTTAGAAAATCATCTTAGTTTTTTTCAAGCAAGCTTCCAACTTTAAAGCTAAATCAAGTAAGGATCAAGCAGTGTCAACTCAAACTACAGCAAGTGGTTAAACAATCCAAGAATCAAGTCAGTTTAATTAAGTAGCTGGTCAAATTTCGAAGAAACAGTTTCAACTTCAAAGCCCTGTGCTTCTCAGTTCAACATAGCGGTGAGTAATCACTTGAAATCTGGTATATCTTGAAAAGACAGATGATGATCCTTGAAATTCGATTGAATTATGTTGTGCATATTGATTAAAAATGCTTTACATATATATATATGTGTATATATATATGTGTGTGTGTGTGTTAATATCTGGGAACACGATTGGAAAAAGCATATCAAGCCTCTGTTTATCATTTCAGGCTTAAATACTGATTCAAAATTCAAATTCTCTTCATGCAGTTGCTTTTAGGGTTTGATTCCTAAATGAAAGATGTTGATATAAATGTAATATCAAGTCTAAAAATGGTTGCCAGTGTTTTAGTTTAGTAATCAACTCAAAAGTGAGAAATAACCGTAAGTAAATTTTTATAAGTTAAAAATCTTTGACTACGTTTTCATATTTCGATTTTGTGTATGAATACGTGTCAGAGAACGATGAATTTAGGTATAGGATCTAAGATTTTTAAGATTGATTTCGTTGAGCATTGGCGAGTTGATCGATATAGGGGATCACGTCGATTTTCATTGACCGAAGAGGAATTGGACTTCGAAATTGGTGTGGAAGGAAGCTTAGGTGTAGGACAACAACATAAAAATGGTCTGAGAATTTTTCATCAATCATGGTGGCCGAGCAAGATGATTTTAGGGTTTAAGTCCCGTTGGGTTCATCTCTGTGCAGTTAATGCGCTCGGTAGATTCAAAGCGGTGGAGGTGCAAAAAGTCATAGAGGGGATACAGCGAGGATATAGCAGATGGCTCTAAAATAGCATATAAAACTCATACTTAATGTTTTTACAAATATATAAATGGTTATTAAAAGAAAAATTATCATTCAATTGAATTACAAATAATACATAAATAATTTTAAATAAAAACATGGGTGAATATACTTTAAATGAACGAAAATTGTTATATAACATAATTGAATGTGGTAGAATATTAGAGTATTTTCATTTCTGAAAATATATTAAAAATTAAATCAAATAAATTAGTTTCATAATTTTATAATGTATAAATGTAATTTTTCAATTCATTTTATTAAAAAAGATATAGCGGGAATAGAGGAATATAGCGAAAATAACGGGATATAGCAGAAATAACGGGGATTAAAGCGGAAAGGCTATATTCTGGGGCTATATGGAAAAATCGTAGCGGTAGAAACTGCCATGATATATAGCGGGGTTGTAGCGGGGTAATAGCGGGGCATTAACTACAGAGGTTCATCTACATTCTCTAGCAAATTGCTCCATCAAGGGGTGTTTCGGGCTTTATTGTGAGTGGAGGAAAAGATTTGTCGGTCTATGGCGTAGGTTTGGGCGAAGCATCGGGGACTCTGGTGATCTGAGGTAGTGATGCGGTGTCAACTTCGTCGAACAGTTCTGGTTTCAGTTTTATCGACTCGCTCGATTTCATTTTCAGGTGCGTGTGGTCACACTGTAGGGTAGGATCGAGTGAGGATAGTATCGTCAACGTGTAGGAGATCAGAGTAGGGGTCGGAGTTGATCAACGTTGGTGTGCATGTGCACGGTTTCCTTCGTGTCAGATGTAGATTGATACAGCGCGTTACTTCGGGGAGGACAAGGCTTTTTTCCCGCTTTCGAACTCGAATCCTTTTTAAAGGAAAGTTTGATTTTGGGGCTCGAGTTGTTGATCGAGTTTCCTGGGTTTGGCACGAGAATTTTTGGGTTATGCTCGGGTTTTCTTTTGATAGATATATAAGGTTTAAATAAAATTAAATGTCAAGTTTTTTTTAAAAAAAGTTTTTCAAATTTAGAATATTTTCTTAAATAAATGATTGTTTAAATATTGATAGATAAAAGTTGGATATTTTATTTAACTTTAAAATTAATTAAGTTAAGTTTTGAGTTTATTAAAACTTAAATTCAAATAGTACAATTAATTAGTTATTTTAGAAGATAAAAATGTGTAATTCATTTGTTAATAACAAATTTTATTGACAAGTTTTAAAATGGGGTTTCAAACAAAGATATTGATCAAGTTACCAGGGAAGACCCAAAAGTTAAATTTCAAAGATAAATTGTTTTAAGATTAGCTGATTTGGTAAATTATATATATTGGGAAATTATGAAATCAAATCTCTAAGTATTTCGAAATAAAATTATGTAAGAGATGAGTTAAGATAAATGTTTTGTCCTTGATTAATTAGAGGTTAATGGAAGGATCATTAATTAGTAATTAATGGGTAATTACAAATGAGGGTTATTAATAAATAAAGTATAATCGCTTAGAGTAAGTAATTAATGGATAATTACTAGAGAAAAAGAATAATTACTTTATGGAAGTAATTAAGAATTAATTACTTAATGCTATAAATTAAAGGTTTAATTAACGTAAGTAATTAATGGATAATTAATTACTGAATGTAATCAAATAAAATGGATAATTACTTATGGAACTAAATAAATGAAGAAAATTAATGATTAATTACTTGGCGTAATCAATTAAAGGGTTAATTGATTAATATAATTAATGTGAGGGTAATTACTGAATGTGATGATCAAATTGAGAGGGATAATTAAAGGTGGTTAATTAATTGGTTTATGATTAATTTATGTTAGGCAAGCAGGGTTAAAATTAAAAAAGTAATAAAAGTTGGTAAATAAATTGAGATTGAATATTTGATTCACTTCGTTATGGATATTTGAATAGTATGGAATGAATAGATTTATATCTAGTCTGATAGCTTGTAATGAATTGTGATATGCTATGATGATTTGACCTGTGATATTGTGAGTTGTCTATAGTTAATTGATTGGATGTGTGACTATGATACCTTATATTATAATGGATTTGTATCCACTTAATCTGGAATTAAGATGATTTGAGTCGAAGAGTCCGGGGTCGGGTATCAGCAAATACCCTTAGCCACTTCAATTAGTAATCTAAATCCTTTATGTATCGATATGTGAAATTAAATAGGTTGGAAATGAATGAATTAAGTAACATGATCATTTAATGTGAAACTATTGTGTGTGATAAATGATTTGACTATTAGAAATCGTAAAAGTACCAGTTACCCATAATCTAAGCTTGTTATAACTTCGTATTTCTTATTATATGGGTTTTTACTCATGCTGGTTTCCAGCTTGACCCGGGTGTTACTGTGATGTAATGCTCGGATCAGACCGAGTATTACTGATTTTCAGATAATGACGTTCTAGAGCTCAGGAGACGAGCTGGATGGCAGGAGCATATAGAGTATATCTGCTGTGATATTGTAGTTTATCTGGGACATGTGGTTTGTATCTGTTCAGTGTTTATGTATGTTGTAACTCTAATGTATTAAAGTGTAATTGACAAGTACAATTTTCCTTTGTAAGTGATATTACTGCTATTACATTTTACCAGCTGCGAATGTGAGATTGTGATTTGGTGTTTCTATTCTTCTATCTCTTTTCTTCTTTCCTTTAACTATCTGGAAATTTCGAGATCGAAATTCTGGGTCGTTATATTTGGTATCCCGCTCACTTTGCAATCAAACCCCGGAACTACGGCACAGGTTTAGTGAGAACCTTGGCTCTGGTGGGTGTACTCATTAAGAATAGGGCCAATAGTACCCTAGAATGAGTTGAGTGTGTGTGTGTGTCTATATATATATATATATATATATATATATATATATATATAGATGAGAGAGCGTACTTGTTATTTTCTTATATAATGGTTTTAAAGGTAAATGGTTTTTATTTAAGTTTATATATAAAGCAATGATTCTTTTAACCATTATATATTAATGTAATTGGTTGTTGTATTGTTTGAAAAATTTAATAATAAGAATTAAGTGGTAATAGTAATACAACCAAATTATAATTAAATGAAGAAAAGTTTGAAATAGATCCAAGCTGGAACTAAAATCCCGAATTTGTAGAAGTAAGGATAAGATAAAAAGGAATTGGTATCCAGATATGATAATCTCGGTATTATCATAAATAGTTATTGTGTTTAATAATGATATATTTGTTAATACATAAGCCAAATGAAGTTTGCTTTTAAGATGAGTATAACTTTTAAATTGAAGTAGGTTTTAAATTTGAAGTTTTAAATCCTAAGTCCAGGAACATTTGAAAAAAATTTTAAAATGTTAAAGGAAATAATATAATTCAGACTATTTTGAATATAGTCTTATTTTAAAATAAGAATTTGTTCAAAACTTTAAAGGAATTTGTTTTGAATTAAAACCAAGGGTGGTTTAAATTTTAAAACTTGGCTTGGTGGGCCAAGAACAAAATATGTATATATATGTGTGGATATACGTAATATCAAAGATGATTTGAAACAAACTCTAAAGTGATGATTTTTGGTTTTCCTTAAAGTGTGATGTAAAAACCCAAGGTTAAATAAGTTTGAATGAACAACCTGATTTGAAAATTTCAAGATGAAATTTGAGATTTAACTTGGAAAGTTAAATGGTTGATTTGAACTGGGGTTTTAAGTGGTCTTAAAATGGGTTTGAGATCTGGAAATTGAAAATGGATGGATGTTTTAAATAGTTTGGATAATATCATTACATCGTTATTAATAATCTATAAATTGTGAATTGGATTTGTTTAAATAAATGAAGAAATGGATTGTGGTAATATATCCATTATAGAGATAAATAAAATTTAACTTAAATTCGAAATTAAGGATATGGAATTCCTTTGAACTTAAGATTTGAATGTTAAGAATTGAAATTGTAAATTAAAATTGTTTTGAACTCTTACTTGAACCTTGAAATGAGCTAAGTAAAGATAATTTAAAATGAATTTTGAAATTTGGACTCAAGATTAAATTGTTTATAAACTTTAAATAAGGTTATTTTGGTTTAAGAGGTTAAACCAACATTGGAAATTTAACTCGAATTTATATAATTCGAGATGATTTAAAGTGAGATTGAATTTGAAATTAGTTCAAACTGAAATTTTGATTTAAATAATTTGGATTTATGATTAAAGTTGAATAGTTTTAAATTCAAAGGGCATTTGATTTGAATTTGGAAAGAATCAAGGATAATTCAACTTGAAGTGGGATTAAATTCAAACTGGAATTGAAATAAATTGAAAATTGAAATTAGTTCAATTTGAAATTTATTTGAATTAATCGGAATTATGATTGAAGATTGATAAGTTTAAAAATTCAAATGGAAATTTGAACTGGATAATTTGAAATGAAATTGAAGTTGAATGAGTTCAAATTTAAATAAGAAGTTGATTTGAATTTGGGATGAGAATGGAAGTTAACTTAAGTTGAATTGAAATTGAATGTTAATTGGAAATGGGCAATTGATGGGAATTGGGATCAATTCAAATTGGAATTGCATCAATTTGAAAAGAAATGGAAATTTAAATTGGATTGATTGGAATAAAGATTGGGAAGTGGAATAGTTTGGCTCTGAAACTATTTCCAAACAAATTATTTTTAATATAAGCTTTGTTAAACCTATTTTTCAAAGCTACTACTATACAAACTATCTCTTAAAGCCAAACTATTTTATACTTATTTTACAATTATATTTGGAACTATTTAACTATTTTACAACTGTTTTATAACTAATTACTATTTTTCAATTACTTATAACCAATCACTATTTTAAAAACTATTTTGCAATTATCTAACTATTTTATAACTACTTAACTGTTTTATAGCTATTTTACAAACTAATATTTATATTTCAGCTACTTGTCTATTTTTCACTTTTCATGCTATTTTTTAAATTTAAGCTGGTCAGAGTTCAAACTGTTCATGATTCAATATCCATTTAAGGAAAGAATTGGGGTGATAATCCAAATGGGATTTGTAACGACCCGCCGTTCTGACCGCCCCTAGTCGGTAATTAAACCAACTTGAAATGTTCAAAATGACGGATTGTTATTCAGTTTATAGAGTTTAAACAGAATCAGCCACAGAAACACAGAATAATCATATTATTTCACATAAATGAATTTTCTTACATATATCAGAGTTTATACAATGCATTAAATTTTTATACAGCGGAATATATCTTTTACAAGTACAAATTTTTTTCGAAAAGCTAAAGTGAAGCAATTTCCCCAACTCTCTCTAACTTCGCTGCCCGAAAATCTTCAAGCTGTAAAATACTCGGTCTGACCCGAGTATTATATTCAAAAGAAAATAATACACAGGTCAGTCTAATTCAAACTCAGTTATTAGTGCATAGAGGCAATAATAGTCAATGAACAATTAGACGACAGTCAAATATAAATTTACCTATCCGATCCTTTAACAAGAAATCGGATAACGGTAAATATAACACTTAACAGTGTTAAACAACAAATCAGTAGATTCAGATTATCAATGAAGATAGATGAAAGGATTATTGATGAAGATAATTTAGAAAAAAAAGCATCAGATTGCCTAAACGGCAATTAACTACAAAATCATCAAAATGCGATTTAAAATATATTGAATTGGCAACATAAAACAATTTTCATCAAAAAGAAAGCATCATTTAAAACATCAAATTTGGTAGGGCTGCAGTACACACACGCGTGCACGGCCTCGCCACTGCAGCGCGAAATAAGCAAAATCAGGAAATGCACAGAAAAAGGCACAAACGAGCACAAGGTCAAATCCGAGCTATTTGCTGGATTCAACTCAAGTGTAGTCAGAAAACAATCCATCTAGATCAATGTAATGCGAAACAACAAGGGCAACTGCAACTAAAAAACTACAGCCACCACAATGTCACACATGTACAAGACAACATGGCTTGAAGAACAGACGCTAAAAGAGGCACCCAGGTGATGTGCAAATAAATGCAGCAGTGGAATGAGTCAGTGCCGTGATATGCAAAATGCACTACAACGACACGGCAACTACATGGAAACAACAGAAAATGACAGGGATGCATGCATGCACCATAGATGAAACCCAAACAACATGGTTCCTGTAGGAATGCAATATAAACAGGCGCGGCTACAAAGGACAACTAGTAAGGAATGCATACATACCCCAGAATGAAAGAAATATCACTGCAATATGCACAGGGTAGTGTTGCAAACAACATGAACACGGTATAGGCAGTGAACATGTGAAAATCAGCCTACAGTAGCAAACCAGTATCAAATGCCATCAAGTAAACAAGACTCAAGACAGTACAAATCCAATAATATATGCATACACACATACAAATGTATGTATGCCTATATATGCAGACCTGAACAAACAGGTGACAAATCAAGGCCACTATTTAAAACAAATTGACGCAGCAAAAAGGATTCAAGTTCAAATATACAGGTATAGCTAGCAAAGATCAAAATGGACAGCAGCTACTACACAAATGCTACACAAAGACTCGAGTGAGCAAACACTTCAGGTATGCAACCTGATCATCTAAGTGCAGACAAGACGAAGTCGAGGCCAACAGTAATGGCAACAACTCCATCAAGTCGTGGTTCAAACCCAAAATGCAAGAAAAATATAAACCAGGAATGCAACACTGCTACACATACGTATAGTCAAGCTATGTGAAAACTAGCAGTAAGTAGTGCCAAAAGAACAACACCCCAAATGTACAAGTGAAACCACCTGAAGTCAGATCAAATATATATATATATATATATATATATATATATATATATATATATATACACATATATACATACATATATATGCAGCTTGCATAAGCAGGCGTAATTCAAGCTGGAAATCATCACAAACCAATACTTCTGGAATTAATACTCTTCAGATTTCAAATACAAGAAACTTTAACCCATCAGGTTCCAAAATTTTAACTATGATTTCATAAATAATCAAGATAGGCCTATTATTTTCAGGCAACAAGACTTGTAAACTAAGTATATACTCGTACCAAGTGTGTTCAAAACTTTAGTATTAAATATCCAATGAATTTCAGTTTATTTTTTTTTCTTTTTTTTTTCAAAACCTGATATATATTTATTCATATATTTTTACTTTGCATGTTTTAAACTTTAAAACTGTTACACTACTTGCGAAAAAAATAGTAAGCAATTTCCAATCAAAATGAATCATTGAACAAATAACCAAACTGGGAAATCCTAAGTTAAAATAGGAGTAAAAGAAAAAGTGACTGAAGTCATGTTTAAACAGCAACAAAATGAAACAGAAGAATCATGGAGTTCGAACATTTCAAAAATCATCAAAACTATATACATGGACCAGTCAAAATCGCTAGTATCAAATGTCAGATTACACGAAACTGACAAAATTAGAAAAAATAACCAATCAACGAAACAATATCGAACGAAAATCAAAGAATTTAAACCCTACGAACTCACGTACGAAGAAGATGTGAGTAATTGAAATTACTCACCTCAGTTTGAAGCAGCCGAAGTCCTCTCGAGCTCGACCAAAATTCGAAGTAGTCGAATCAGAGATAGGAAGCATCGATTGCCCCCAGCAAGGCCTCGACCGAACTATGGGAGGAGATGGCGTCGACAGTTTTCACGAGCCCAAATTTTGGAACGAAGCGAGCAACGAGGACGAATGAAAATCAGAGAGAGACCGCCATTAATTTTTCTGATCGATTTGTTTAGGGTTTCGAATGAGAAGAGTAAAGGGGTCGGGTATAAAAGAGTAGGGGAGAGACGTGTATTTGGCGTGATGGAAGGCATGGATCAAGGCACGAATTTGGGCGTGTTTACAGCTGATAAAGGTAAAGCAATGGTACTCTTATTTTATATATTATATTATTATTTTTTCATTTTAAATTCAATTTGTTTTGTATAATCATTTTCTTTTACTTTGTTTTGTAAATTTTGTTGTTTGAATTTTTAACTATGTGTATTTCTTTATTTATTTTATATTGATTAAAATTTTATTCCTTTTTATTTTAAACTAAAGAAAAATGTTATTAAAACTAACCATCCTTTATTAATTTACATAAGTAATAATTCTTAAATCCAAATTATTTTTTCAAGTCATTAGTTCGAATTTTAAATACAAATTCAATATTCAATTTCAAACTCCAAAGTCAAATTCAAATTCTATTCAACTTTTTATGTATTAGATTTTAAAATTTAATCGTCAATTTCATAGTTATATTGGGAATTCAAACTAAACCATCATTCAAATATTTAAAATTAATTAAATATTTTCAATTTAAATTGTTCAAAATTCAGGGTTGTTACAATCTTCCCTCCTTAAAAGAATTTCGTCCCAAAATTACAAATTAGGAAAAACGATTGCTAAAATCTCACCGATATTTATACCCTACACAATTTTTACTAAGTTCGAATCTTATTAAAATAAATAAATATAGGATTCATTCCTTTTATTTTATCTCAATAGCTTTGTTCATTGACTTTTAAAATCAAGACATATAAGTCTTTTACCAAAATTTTCGACTTACAACTCAGATTTTTAAACTTGAAATTCTTCATGCTAAATATTTGCATATCATATCTTTTCCAAAGCTGTGTGCTTTCAAGATATTTTAAAAATCTTCTTCCTTAGTTCATTAGGTTGGAATTATGTAATTCTAATTTCAGACTATTGATTTTCTATCCAAAGTTTGAAAATACTTGCTAACTCGAAGTTTAACAAGTCTATCGTCGTTCTCACAGACATTAGGCATACGCTGGCCAGGCGTAGGTCTAAAAATCTCCAAGTACTAAATATACTTGCTTCAACTCCAAGTGAAAATACTTTTAAAAATTCTTTTAAAAATGTATATGGAAAGCACGTTCCCCCATGGATCACAGTTTACCCGGCGGTTACGCTACTATCCCAGTAGAATCGCTTGTAACTGTAGATTTCACATCTCTCTTGAATTTCGCCATGGTTGTTGCCATAGATCGCGGTTGACACGGCGGTTACGCTACTATCCCAGTAGAATCGCTCGTGACCGTAGGCATCTCGCCCCTCAAATTACGCTTTGGCCTCTAGATCGTAGTTTACACGGCGGTTGCGCCACTATCCCAGTGGAATCGCTTGTAACTGTAGGCATCACGCCCCACGAATTACGCCAGCATCAATTCACATAATCCCAACACGATGATCCATCGTGGGGGATTCCAGTCCCAATGGACATTCCACTAATGGAAATTTTACGTAGCTACGATTTCCAATGGACACTCACTCCGAGTTCCAATCACCTTCACAAATTATAAATGGAAGGTACATTTCCATATCCTCAGTTTTAGTCATATACATATAGTACTTCATTTCACATTTCGTACAGATCATACCTATGTAAACCTACACAGGATTTTCATAATAATGACTTTCCAAACTGATGGTTTTCGAATTATTACATTCACATATATAAGTTACGAAAACTCAATTCACATTCATAACAAATAGAGGATTCCAAATTTTTTTTCACCTCGTTTAAAATTTTCCTCTAAATCGATTTGAAAATTTAAGGTTATCTCAAACCCAATTCACATTCATAATCCAATTCATTATCGACTTCACATTTGATTTGGATTTCACGTTACATCGTCAATTCTCAACACATAATTGATGTCTACCGATATATAACCTCTAAGCTCGTACGTCTCAGAGAAGGGTGTTAAGCTAAAAGAATAAATTCTCCGCCACCACAGATATATATTTAATAGAGATCAATTTCTATGTCATCAATTCACCATGTTAGACATACAATCCCAATCGATTATCCAAAATTCAAAGCTCAACTTATATTGTTTTTGATGTCGAAGTTAAACTCAATTTAACTCAAGATTCAATCCTTTTTGACAAAAATTCAAGTTGAACTAATCGTTCAAATTTCAAAAAAATATCTTTACAAGACATGTATAATTTTCCACACTTAACCATTTGAAACAAATTTCAAATATTCATTTTTCAATTTATCTTTAAAAGATAAAATTTCAAACCTTTCATTTCATATTGGAAAACATTTCCATACTTGTTTAATAATAAGTAATTCACAAATCCATTTATTTTCAACTCTTGGAAAATATTCAATATACTTCAATCAAAATTAAGTATATATTCCATTCTTTAAGGAAATCATTCTCTTAAACACATTTATTTGAGTCAAAACGAATGTTACGTAAAACATTGTTACAACAACTCAAAATCACTAGTATAGGGATTCGAATTTAAGATAGATATATAATTCCCAATACTATATAAAACATTTCCTTTCGGAAACCATTTACTATAACAACAGTGTTATAGTCTACCATTTCCTTTTATTTCTCTCGAAAACGCCTATTTCAACAATTGAATGTTGAAATCTATGGTTTCGATAGTTAATACATTTTAAAACATCTTTAAAAACTATTAACCTTTTCAATTTCAACTTAATTCATAGTTTGAATTCCTCATACTTTTCACAATGTTAGTTTTAAACCAATTTCAAACTTTTCAATATTAAGTTTTTCGCTTAACTTAATTTTTCCGCACGTTTAAATTCAAATTCATCACTGAATTTATTAAACCTATTATGGATTATCAAGTTGACAACTTCAAATTTTTGAAATCTAAATTCTATTTAAACTTTGCATTCGCTTTCTATTCCCAAATATAATCAATTTGTTCTTTAGTAAGTCATTCATCGACTTAGTTCCATTAAATTTATATTTCCACATTAACCATTTAACTTCATTTCATAATATCACTTCCCTAAAACATATCCGTTTTATTCAATAATATATTCACTGTCCAAAATCGTGAATATACTTATTTATTCAATTCAGTGTTTCTACACATTTATTTAAAAGATTATCCACTGTCCAAAATCGTGGATAAAATTCCTAACCAATATTTACTATCACAATATTTAACTTAAAGGATAATTCGCTGTCCAAAATCACGAATATATCTCCTTTAATAACTTCTATGTTTCATTTATCAGATTCAATTGGTTTCGAATTTATAAACAATCTTTACAAATTCCATTTCTATTTATAAAACTTCGATTTATAAATCTTCTTTATTAATTCAATTCAATTTATATAACTCAATTATATACCAAAAGTTCATTTATAAGTTAAGTACTTATAATCCATTTATTTACTAAATCATTCTTCAAAACATTTGAAATCAATTTTTTCAAAAAAATTCAGAATCAAATTCCCAAGTTATAGTTTAATGATCCTCTTGGCTACTAAATTAACATATCATTTTATTTCCTAATTATTATTTTGGAGATATTCAAAATATTGGATTTAAACCAATTCATTAATTCACTTCACTTATATTTTATATTTCATAAATCTCAGCAATTCGATAATGATTTTTTTTCGAATAATCGAAACTCAAATCTAAGGAGACTTTACCGAAGAGAAACTATCGCAAACCTAAATTTAGAGAGGGGAATTTCCGAAAAAGATTTGAATTTTCAAAATACCTTTTATTTTTCAAAGAAAACAATTTCATACTTCTTTAAATTTGAAAAACATTTTTCTTTAAAGTGATCATAGTAACTATTCATATTAAACATCATAAACTGAGCTTTGTGTAAACCAAAGCTCTGATACCACTTTTGTAACGACCCGCCGTTCTGACCGCCCCTAGTCGGTAATTAAACCAACTTGAAACGTTCAAAATGACGGATTGTTATTCAGTTTATAGAGTTTAAACAGAATCAGCCACAGAAACACAGAATAATCATATTATTTCACATGAATGAATTTTCTTACATATATCAGAGTTTATACAATGCATTAAATTTTTATACAGCGGAATATATCTTTTACAAGTACAATTTTTTTTCGAAAAGCTAAGGTGAAGCAATTTCCCCAACTCTCTCTAACTTCACTGCCCGAAAATCTTCAAGCTGTAAAATACTCGGTCTGACCCGAGTATTATATTCAAAAGAAAATAATACACAGGTCAGTCTAATTCAAACTCAGTTATTAGTGCATAGAGGCAATAATAGTCAATTAACAATTAGACGACAGTCAAATATAAATTTACCTATCCGATCCTTTAACAAGAATTCAGATAACGGTAAATATAACACTTAACAGTGTTAAACAACAAATCAGTAGATTCAGATTATCAATGAAGATGGATGAAAGGATTATTGATGAAGATAATTTAGAAAAAAAAACATCAGAATTGCCTAAACGGCAATTAACTACAAAATCATCAAAATGCGATTTAAAATATATTGAATTGGAAACATAAAACAATTTTCATCAAAAAGAAAGCATCATTTAAAACATCAAATTTGGTAGGGCTGCAGTACACACACGCGTGCACGGCCTCGCCACTGCAGCGCGAAATAAGCAAAATCAGGAAATGCACAGAAATAGGCACAAACGAGCACAAGGTCAAATCCGAGCTATTTGCTGGATTCAACTCAAGTGTAGTCAGAAAACAATCCATCTGGATCAATGTAATGCGAAACAACAAGGGAAACTGCAACTAAAAAACTACATCCACCACAATGTCACACATGTACAAGACAACATGTCTTGAAGAACAGACACTAAAAGAGGCACCCAGGTGACGTGCAAATAAATGCAGCAGTGGAATGAGTCAGTGCCGTGATATGCACAATGCTCCGCAACGACACGGCAACTACATGGAAACAACAGAAAATGACAGGGATGCATGCATGCACCATAGATGAAACCCAAACAACATGGTTCCTGTAGGAATGCAATATAAACAGGTGCGGCTACAAAGGACAACTAGTAAGGAATGCATACATACCCCAGAATGAAAGAAATATCACTGCAATATGCACAGGGTAGTGTTGCAAACAACATGAACACGGTATAGGCAGTGAACATGTGAAAATCAGGCTACAGTAGCAAACCAGTATCAAATGCCATCAAATAAACAAGACTCAAGACAGTACAAATCCAATAATATATGCATACACACATACAAATGTATGTATGCCTATATATGCAGACCTGAACAAACAGGTGACAAATCAAGGCCACTATTTAAAACAAATTGACACAGCAATAAGGATTCAAGTTCAAATATACAGGTATAGCTAGCAAAGATCAAAATGGACAGCATCTACTACACAAATGTTACACAAAGACTCGAGTGAGCAAACACTTCAGGTATGCAACTTAATCATCTAAGTGCAGTCAAGACGAAGTCGAGGCCAACATTAATGGCAACAACTCCATCAAGTCGTGGGTCAAACCCAAAATGCAAGAAAAATCAAAACCAGGAATGCAACACTGCTACACATACATATAGTCAAGGTACGTGAAAACTAGCAGTAAGTACTGCCAAAAGAACAACACCCCAAATGTACAAGTGAAACCACCTGAAGTCAGATCAAAAATATATATATATGCAGCTTGCATAAGCAGGTGTAATTCAAGCTGGAAATCATCACAAACCAATACTTCTGGAATTAATACTCTTCAGATTTCAAATACAAGAAACTTTAACCCATCAGGTTCCAAAATTGTAAACTATGATTTAATAAATAATCAAGATAGGCCTGTTGTTTACAGGCAACAAGACTTGTAAACTGAGTATATACTCATACCAAGTGTGTTCAAAACTTTAGTATTAAATATCCAATGAATTTCAGTTTATTTTTTTTTCTTTTTTCTTTTTCAAAACCTGATATATATTTATTCATATATTTTCACTTTGCTTGTTTTAAACTTTAAAACTGTTACACTACTTGCGAAAAAAATAGTAAGCAATTTCCAATCAAAATGAATCATTGAACAAATAACCAAACTGGGAAATCCTAAGTTAAAATAGGAGTAAAAGAAAAAGTGACTGAAGTCATGTTTAAACAGCAACAAAATGAAATAGAAGAATCATGGAGTTCGAACATTTCAAAAATCATCATAACTATATACATGGACCAGTCAAAATCGCTAGTATCAAATGTCAGATTACACGAAACTGACAAAATTAGAAAAAAATCACCAATCAACGAAACAATATCGAACGAAAATGAAAGAATTTAAACCCTACGAACTCACGTATGAAGAAGATGTGAGTAATTGAAATTACTCACCTCAGTTTGAAGCAGCCGAAGTCCTCTCGAGCTCGACCAAAATTCGAAGTAGTCGAATCAGAGATAGGAAGCATCGATCGCCCCCAGCAAGGCCTCGACCGAACTATGGGAGGAGATGGCGTCGACAGTTTTCTCGAGCCCAAATTTTGGAACGAAGCGAGCAACGAGGACGAATGAAAATCAGAGAGAGACCGCCATTAATTTTTCTAATCGATTTGTTTAGGGTTTCGAATGAGAAGAGTAAACGGGTCGGGTATAAAAGAGTAGGGGAGAGATGTGTTTTTGGCGTGATGGAAGGCATGGATCAAGGCATGAATTTGGGCGTGTTTACAGCTGATAAAGGTAAAGCAATGGTACTCTTATTTTATATATTGTATTATTATTTTTTCATTTTAAATTCAATTTGTTTTGTATAATCATTTTCTTTTACTTTGTTTTGTAAATTTTGTTGTTTGAATTTTTAACTATGTGTATTTCTTTATTTATTTTATATTGATTAAAATTTTATTCCTTTTTATTTTAAACTAAAGAAAAATGTTATTAAAACTAACCATCCTTTATTAATTTACATAAGTAATAATTCTTAAATCCAAATTATTTTTCCAAGCCATTAGTTCGAATTTTAAATACAAATTCAATATTCAATTTCAAACTCCAAAGTCAAATTCAAATTCTATTCAACTTTTTATAGATTAAAATTTAAAATTTAATCGTCAATTTCATAGTTATATTGGGAATTCAAACTAAACCATCATTCAAATATTTAAAATTAATTAAATATTTTCAATTTAAATTGTTCAAAATTTAGGGTTGTTACAATCTTCCCTCCTTAAAAGAATTTCGTCCCGAAATTACAAATTAGGAAAAACGATTGCTAAAATCTCACCGATATTTATACCCTACACAATTTTTACTAAGTTCGAATCTTATTAAAATAAATAAATATAGGATTCATTCCTTTTATTTTATCTCAATAGCTTTGTTCATTGATTTTTAAAATAAAGACACAAAAGTCTTTTACCAAAATTTTCGACTTACAACTCAGATTTTTAAACTTGAAATTCTTCATGCTAAATATTTGCATATCATATCTTTTCCAAAGCTGTGTGCTTTCAAGATATTTTAAAAATCTTCTTCCTTAGTTCATTAGGTTGGAAATATGTAATTCTAATTTCAGACTATTGATTTTCTATCCAAAGTTTGAAAATACTTGCTAACTCGAAGTTTAACAAGTCCATCGTCGTTCTTACAGACATTAGGCATACGCTGGCCAGGCGCAGGTCTAAAAATCTCCAAGTACTAAATATACTTGCTTCAACTCCCAGTGAAAATACTTTTAAAAATTCTTTTAAAAATGGATATGGAAAGCACGTTCCCCATGGATCACAGTTTACCCGGCGGTTACGCTACTATCCCAGTAGAATCACTTGTAAATGTAGATTTCACATCTCACTTGAATTTCGCCATGGTTGTTGCCATAGATCGCGATTCACACAGCGGTTACGCTACTATCCCAGTAGAATTGCTCGTGACCGTAGGCATCTCGTCCCTCAAATTACGCTTTGGCCTCTAGATCGTAGTTTACACGGCGGTTGCGCCACTATCCCAGTGGAATCGCTTGTAACTGTAGGCATCACGCCCCACGAATTACGCCAGCATCAATTGACATAATCCCAACACGATGATCCATCGTGGGGGATTCCAGTCCCAATGGACATTCCACTAATGGAAATTCTACGTAGCTACGATTTCCAATGGACACTCACTCCGAGTTCCAATCACCTTCACAAATTATAAATGGAAGGTACATTTCCATATCCTCAGTTTTAGTCATATACATATAGTACTTCATTTCACATTTCGTACATATCATACCTATGTAAACCTACACAGGATTTTCATAATAATGACTTTCCAAACTGATGGTTTTCGAATTATTACATTCACATATATAAGTTACGAAAACTCAATTCACATTCATAACAAATAGAGGATTCCAAATTTTTTTTCATCTCATTTAAAATTTTCCTCTAAATCGATTTGAAAATTTAAGGTTATCTCAAACCCAATTCACATTCATAATCCAATTCATTATCGACTTCACATTTGATTTGGATTTCACGTTACATCGTCAATTCTCAACACATAATTGATGTCTACCGATATATAACCTCTAAGCTCGTACGTCTCAGAGAAGGGTGTTAAGCTAAATAAATAAATTCTCCACCACCACAGATATATATTTAATAGAGATCAATTTCTATGTCATCAATTCACCATGTTAGACATACAATCCCAATCGATTATCCAAAATTCAAAGCTCAACTTATATTGTTTTTGATGTCGAAGTTAAACTCAATTTAACTCAAGATTCAATCCTTTTTGAAAAAAATTCAAGTTGAACTAATCGTTCAAATTTCCCAAAAATATCTTTACAAGACATGTATAATTTTCCACACTTAACCATTTGAAACAAATTTCAAATATTCATTTTTCAATTTATCTTTAAAAGATAAAATTTCAAACCTTTCATTTCATATTGGAAAACATTTCCATACTTATTTAATAATAAGTAATTCACAAATCCATTTATTTTCAACTCTTGGAAAATATTCAATATACTTCAATCAAAATTAAGTATATATTCCATTCTTTAAGGAAATCATTCTCTTAAACACATTTATTTGAGTCAAAACGAATGTTACGTAAAACATTGTTATAACAACTCAAAATCACTAGTATAGGGATTCGAATTTAAGATAGATATATAATTCCCAATACTATATAAAACATTTCCTTTCGGAAACCATTTACTATAACAACAGTGTTATAGTCTACCATTTCCTTTTATTTCTCTCGAAAACGCCTATTTCAACAATTGAATGTTGAAATCTATGGTTTCGATAGTTAATACATTTTAAAACATCTTTAAAAACTATTAACTTTTTCAATTTCAACTTAATTCATAGTTTGAATTCCTCATACTTTTCACAATGTTAGTTTTAAACCAATTTCAAACTTTTCAATATTAAGTTTTTCGCTTAACTTAATTTTTCGCACGTTTAAATTCAAATTCATTACAGAATTTATTAAACCTATTATGGATTATCATGTTGACAACTTCAAATTTTTGAAATCTAAATTCTATTTAAACTTTGCATTCGCTTTCTATTCCCAAATATAATCAATTTGTTCTTTAGTAAGTCATTCATCGACTTAGTTCCATTAAATTTATATTTCCACATTAACCATTTAACTTCATTTCATAATATCACTTCCCTAAAACATATCCGTTTTATTCAATAATATATTCACTGTCCAAAATCGTGAATATACTTATTTATTCAATTCAGTGTTTCTACACATTTATTTAAAAGATTATCCACTGTCCAAAATCGTGGATAAAATTCCTAACCAACATTTACTATCACAATATTTAACTTAAAGGATAATTCGCTGTCCAAAATCACGAATATATCTCCTTTAATAACTTCTATGTTTCATTTATCAGATTCAATTGGTTTCGAATTTATAAACAATCTTTACAAATTCCATTTCTATTTATAAAACTTCGATTTATAAATCTTCTTTATTAATTCAATTCAATTTATATAACTCAATTATATACCAAAAGTTCATTTATAAGTTAAGTACTTATAATCCATTTATTTACTAAATCATTCTTCAAAACATTTGAAATCAATTTTTTCAAAAGAATTCAGAATCAAATTCCCAAGTTATAGTTTAATGATCCTCTTGGCTACTAAATTAACATATCATTTTATTTCCCAATTATTATTTTGGAGATATTCAAAATATTGGATTTAAACCAATTCATTAATTCACTTCACTTATATTTTATATTTCATAAATCTCAGTAATTCGATAATGATTTTTTTTCGAATAATCGAAACTCAAATCTAAGGAGACTTTACCGAAGAGAAACTATCGCAAACCTAAATTTAGAGAGGGGAATTTCCGAAAAAGATTTGAATTTTCAAAATACCTTTTATTTTTCAAAGAAAACAATTTCATACTTCTTTAAATTTGAAATTTTTTTTTCTTTAAAGTGATCCTTGTAACTATTCATATTAAACATCATAAACTGAGCTTTGTGTAAACCAAAGCTCTGATACCACTTTTGTAACGACCCGTCGTTCTGACCGCCCCTAGTCGGTAGTTAAACCAACTTGAAACGTTCAAAATGACGGATTGTTATTCAGTTTATAGAGTTTAAACAGAATCAGCCACAGAAACACAAAATAATCATATTATTTCACATAAATGAATCTTCTTACATATATCAGAGTTTATACAATGCATTAAATTTTTATACAGCGGAATATATCTTTTACAAGTACAAAATTTTTTCGAAAAGCTAAAGTGAAGCAATTTCCCCAACTCTCTCTAACTTCGCTGCCCGAAAATCTTCAAGCTGTAAAATACTCGGTCTGACCCGAGTATTATATTCAAAAGAAAATAATACATAGGTCAGTTGATGCAGCTCAGACCAGGATTGAAAAATTGCAAGTTATCGACATGAGTCGTTCACGACTTTGTGGGAGTTTAAGTCGTTCACGACTTAACAGATCAGAAGAAGAAGTCATGAGTCGTACACGACCTAAGTTGTCACGAGATAAGGAACAAAGCTTTAAGTCGAATGGAAGAATTGAGTCGTCCACGACTCAACATGGAGGAATTGAGTCATACACGACTCAACTGGAGGCCAGAAGGGACACGGGGAAGGAGACGCGAGTTAAAGAAGGAGATTTGAGTCGTATCCGAGTTAACAAGCCACAAGAGAGGAAGGTGCATGGTGCTTAAGACGCGGCTTGCTTGAGTCGTATGGATCTTGAGTCGGTCCTTAGTTGAGTCATGAGTCATTCACGACATAGGTTGAGTCGTGTAACCTGTGTTGTTTTGTTGAGTTGTAGCATTTTTAAGTCGTAAGTGTTGTACTATGTGTTGCTCTTAAGTCGGTATGTAAGTGAGTCGTAAGTCGTAAGACTTCGTGTATTGAGTCGCCGTGTGATTGTGTCGCTGTGTGGTAACTCAATGAGTCGTTGTAACTTGTGTCGTAAGTCGCATACGACTTAAGGATGTGCTGAGTTGAAGGGGGCTAGGTCGCTGTTGCGATAAGTCGCTACCGACTTATAGTTGAGTCTTAAGCCGTGTACGACTTAAGGGGCTGTGTTGTGAAACTCTATAAATAGCGAGTGTGTTGTACATTTGAAGGGGTTGATTTTTGAATAAAATTTCTTGTTGATTGCTGTATGCTTTCATCTTAAATTGGTAGTTGAGTGAAATCTCCTATCTCCACTTTCGATTATTCGAGTGCGCTCGAATCAACGATTGTTGAAGCCGATTCGCGGAATCAAGTGCGCTTGATCAACGCTTGAAGAATTGAAGATCTTCTTTCACGGTATCATGCGCGATCAACGTTTTAGAGATAGCTAGAATTCGGTATCTTCGGATCAACGAATTTGGGCATTTTGGTATTCATCAATCCACCGATTGCTACATTTCATCGATTTCATTGTTTTCGTAATATCCGCTGCGTCAGTTTGGTATCAGAGCTAGACTTAGCCAATCATAGCTAAGCCGAGACTTGGAGCCAATTTTTTGAAGTTGAAGTTCATCGTGTTCATCTTGAAGTTGCAACGAGTTTGAAGATTTTGATCCATTTCATTTTGGATCTAAACTTGGAAGAGTGTTTGAGTTTGGTCGCGAGATCTTTGTGCGCCAAATTTTTGAAGTGTGCGAGCCAAGTTAAGTCGTGAAGTGGTATAGCCGAGTCAAGTGACACTTGTTGCCGAGTTAAGTGTTAAGCCGTGTAGAGCTATTGCCGAGTCAAGGTTGAGGCCGTGACTTGTTTGAATTGAGTTGAAGATTTGTGAAGTTTCGAAGTATTTGTTAAAGTTTTTGAGAAGGTTTCAGTCATGCCGCCAAGAAGAGCTAATCGTCACCAAAATGTTGAAGCATTGTATAGAAGAGAAGAAGCCGAGCTTATGGAACAACGTATTAATGAGAAATTTGATGAAGGCATTGGAAAATTAGAGAAGTTGATGAATGATTTGAATCAAACTCAAAGGAGGAGATCACCAAACTCGAACCATGGAGGAAACAGAGTTTCGCCATCGGCTACGGAAGCGAGGAGGGTATCACTGCATTCTTTAGAGATAGAAGAGAAACATCAATTTCATCAAGGAGAGATCATCATGACTATGGACATGAAGGGAGAAGAAGTCAACGTGAATTTGACAATGAGGCGCATAGAGATGAAGAGAGACATAGTCGAAGAAGCATGCATGAACGAAGGGATGATAATGGTCGAGAGCGATGTAGGTGTACTTTTGATTTTAATGAAGAGGGTGATAGAGCAAGTATTCATTATCGAGATCGAGACCCAGTTCGAAATTCTTATCGGGATGTTGAAGATGATCGTCGATGGGAGTCGGGAATGAAGATGGAAATTCCAGAGTTTAAGGGTGGAATGGTAGCTGAAGAATTCTTAGATTGGTTGTCTAACGTTGAAGAGAACTTTGATTTCAAGGAAGTTCCTAAGCATAGAAGAGTGAAGTTGGTTGCTACTAGGTTGAGGGGGAGAGCTTTGGCGTGGTGGCAGCAAACTAAACTTACAAGGGAGAGAATGGGGAAGTCAAAGATTGAGTCTTGGGATAAGATAAAGAAGTTGATGAGAGCTACATTTTTGCCTTACAACTACCAATCACTTATGTACCAGAGATTGCAGAATCTGAGGCAAGGGACGAAGTCAGTTAATGATTATGCAGATGAATTTTACCAACTCATTGCCAGAAATGATATTATGGAAACGGAAGAATAGCTAACTGCTAGATTCATTGGGGGATTGAGAATGCAGATCCAGGATATGGTTAATATGTTTGATACTAGATCAGTAGTAGAGGCACATCAGAAAGCGTTGGCTTGGGAGAAGCAAGGAAGGCGTGGAGGTTGCCGGATGCCTACAGTTATCTATGGATTTTGCCGGGAATGCAACGTAACCACCGGGTTAACTATGACCGTGGATGGGGGTGATGATTTCCAGAGCATTCCCACCAAAGATATTTCCTCTATTTTCAATTTTTTTTCGATATTTTCAATTATTTTCACTGGATGTTGAAAACAGGTTTACTAAGTACTTATAGATTTTCAGTCTTACGCCTGATCAACGTATGATCGAATTTCTATGAGAACGAGGATGGACTAGTTAAAACATCGAGTTATAAATAGTATTTTTATAAAACTATTATGACAATATGATATAGATTTGAATTTTTTTTAGAAAAGTAAACGAAGAATAATTTTCTGATAATAAGCATTTTTATAATTCTGGCATCGTTTCTTTTCGGGGACAAAAAGATTCTAAGGAGGGAGGAATGTGATAACCCAGATTTTCAGACATCAGATAATTGGATAGTTATCTGATTTAACTTCTGAAAATACTGATTTATAAATTGAACAACTAAATGTGATAATCTCCTTTAAAATTATTTAAAATTGATAAAATTTATTGTTTTAAAGCAATAATAATAATGTGTTATTTTTATATATAAAAATAGATTTTTAAATAGAATTATTAATTACAAATTGAATCTGAATTTATTCAAAATATAAATGTATTGTTTGAATTGATTTTTATTTTAATTTTTATTTTAAAATTTAAAGTATATCTTAAATATTGTTTGGTTTAAAAATATATTATATATGATCTTATCTTAAATATAATTGGGTTTTATTTTCTTCAAAGGAATTTTATTTATATATATATTTAGAAAAGTATTTATTAATTAGTAAATAAATACAAAAGCTTTATAAACATTTAAAAAAAAAAAAAATTTATTAATTGATGCATGCAAATTTACATGTGTTAGCTCATGAATTTTCTTAATAACATGTGTAAATGAATTAAGTGTAGTTAAAGACAAGTGTTGAATCTTTTAACAAGTGTCATTTTATTTTATTTTCTTTCATAATAAAAACTAAAGTTTATCTATATAAACACATATCTATTTTCTTTATTTCCTATTCCTATCTTCATTCTAAAATTAAAGAAGAGAAAGATCTGTAATAAAAGAAAATTTAATTTAAAACAACCATTTTAGAAAATCATCTCAGTTTTTTTCAAGCAAGCTTCCAACTTCAAAGCAAAATCAAGTAAGGATCAAGCAATGTCAACTCAAACTGCAGCAAGTGGTTAAACAATTTAAGGTTCAACTCGGTTTAATTAAGTAGAAGGTCAAATTTCAAAGAAACGGTTTCAACTTCAAAGCCCCTGTGCTTCTCTGTTCAACATAAAGGTGAGTAATCACTTGAAATCTGGTATATCTCGAAATGAAAGATGATGATCCTTGAAATGCGATTGAATTATGTTGTGCATATTGATTAAAAATGATATATATATATATATATATATATATCTGTGTGTGTGTTAGCATCTGGGAACATGACTGGAATAAGTATATCAAGCCTCTGTTTATCATTTCAGGCTTAAACACTGATTCAAAATTCAAATTCTCTTCATGTAGTTGCTTTTAGGTTTGATTCCTAAATGAAAGATGTTGATATAAATGTAATATCAAGTCTAAAAATGGTTGCCATTATTTTAGTTTAGTAATCAACTCAAAAGTGAGAAATAACTGTAAGTAAATTTTTATAATTTAAAAATCTTTGACTACGATTTCATATTTGGATTTCGTGTATGAATACGTGTTAGAGAATGATGAATTTAGGTATAGGATTTAAGATTTTTAAGATTGATTTCGTCGAGCATTGGCGAGTTGATCGATAAAGGGGATCACATCGATTTTCAACGACCGGAGAAGAATTAGGCTTCGGAATTAGTGTAGAAGGAAGCTTAGGTGTAGGAAAACAACATAAAAATTGTATAAGAATTTTTCATCAATCATGGTGGCCGAGCAAGATGATTTTAGGGTTTAAGTCCCATTGGGTTCATCTACATTCTCGAGCAACTTGCTCCATCAAGGGGTGTTCAGGCTTTATCGCGAGCGGGGAAAAGATTTGTAGGTCTATGGCGTAGGATTGGGCGAAGCATCAGGGACTTTGGTGATCTGAGGTGGTGGAGCGGTGTCAACTTCGTCGAACAGTTATCGACTTGCTCGATTTCGTTTTCGGGTGCGTGTGGTCACGCTGTAGGGTAGGATCGAGTGAGGATGGTATCATCGACGCGCAAGAGATCGGAGTAGGGGTCGGAGTTGATCAGCGTTGGTATGCATGTGCAAGGTTTCCTTCATGTCAGATGTAGATTGATACAGCACGTTACTTCGGGGAAGACGAGGATTGTTTCCCACTTTCTAACTCGAGTCTTTTTCAAAGGAAAGTTTGATTTTGGTGCTCGAGTTGTTGATCGAGTTTCCTGGGTTTGGCACGAGAATTTTTGGGTTATGCTCGGGTTTTCTTTTGGTAGATATATAAGGTTCAAATAAAATTAAATGTCAAGTTTTTTAAAAAAAGAAAATCAAATTTAAACTATTTTCTTAAATAAATGATTATTTAAATATTGATAGATAAAAGTTGGATATTTTATTTAACGTTGAAATTAATTAAGTTACGTTTGAGTTTATTAAAACTTAAATTTAAATAGTATAATTATTTAGTTAATTTAGAAGATAAAAATGTGTAATTCATTTGTTAATAACAAATTTTATTGATAAGTTTAAAATGGGGCTTCAAGCAAAGATATTGGTCAAGTTACCAAGGAAGACTGAAAAGTTAAATTTCAAAGATAATTTGTTTTAAGATTAATTGATTTGGTAAATTATATATATTGGGAAATTATGAAATCAAATCTCTAAGTATTTCGAAATAAAACTATGTAAGAGATGAGTTAAGATAAATGTTTTGTCCTTGATTAATTAGAGGTTAATCGTAGGATCATTAATTAGTAATTAATGGGTGATTACTAATGAGGGTTATTAATAAATAAAGTATAATCGCTTAGAGTAAGTAATTAATGGATAATTACTAGAGAAAAAGAATAATTACTTTATGGAAGTAATTAAGAATTAATTACTTAATGCTATAAATTAAAGGTTTAATTAACATAAGTAATTAATGGATAATTAATTACTGAATGTAATCAAATAAAATGGATAATTACTTATGGAACTAAATAAATGAAGAAAATTAATGATTAATTACTTGGCGTAATCAATTAAAGGGTTAATTGATTAATGTAATTAATGTAAGCATAATTATTGAATGTGATGATCAAATTGAGAGGGATAATTAAAGGTGGTTAATTAATTGGTTTATGATTAATTTATGTTAGGCAAGCAGGGTTAAAATAAAAAAGTAATAAAAGTTGGTAAATAAATTGAGATTGAATATCTGATTTAATTCATTATGAATATTTGAATAGTATGGAATGAATAGATTTATATCTAGTCTGATAGCTTGTAATGAATTGTGAAATGCTATGATGAGTTGAATTGTAATATTGTGAGTTGTCTATAGTTAATTAATTGGCTGTGTGACTATGATACCTTGTATTATGGATTTGTATCCACTTAATCTGGAATTAAGATGATTTTGAGTCGAAGATTCCGGGGTCGGGTATCAGCAAATACCCGAAGCCACTTCAATTAGTAATCTAAATCCTTTATATACCGATATGTGAAATTAAATAGACTGGAAATGAATGAATTAAGTAACATGATCATTTAACATGAAACTGTTGTGTGTGATAAATGATTTGACTATTAGAACTCGTAAAAGTACGAGTTACCCCATAATCTAAGTATGTTACAACTTAGTATTTCTTATTATATGGGTTTACTCACGCTGTTTTCCAGCCTGACCCGGGTGTTACTGTGATGTAATGCTCGAGGCGGACCGAGTATTACTGATTTTTAGGTAAGGACGTTCTGGAGCTCAGGAGGCGAGCTAGATGGCAGGAACGTATAGAGTATATCCGCTATGATATTGTAGTTTATCTGGGACATGTGATTTGTATCTGTCCAGTGTTTATGTATGTTGTAACTCTGATGTATTAAAGTATAGTTGACAAATACAATTTTCCTTTGTAACTGATATTATTGATATTTTATTTTATCCGCTGTGAATGTGAGATTGTGATTTGGTGTTTCTGTTCTTCTATCTCTTTTCTTCTTTCCTTTAACTATCTGGAAATTTCGGTATCGAAAATTCCGGGTCGTTACAAGGGTTTTTGGGTGAGGCGGTAGTTGCATGGTTCAATGTAAGATTATTTTGTTAGTGGTGGATGTGGCATAGTGTGAGTATTGTTGCATCATTGTTTGCATGTTGTATGTAAAATGAATGGTATATTATATGTAAAGTTTTATTGTTTGGATTGATGAATTCTATGTATTTGAATTGACAAATTTTAAGTATTTCTATTTTTGCAAAGTTAATTTATTCTATTATTTAGGATATGTAAAATATTTATTTAATTTTTTTATAAAAAGTTGTATACATTTTTCCACATTTAAAAAATGTTGTAATAATATTCTATAATGTTTAAAAAAAGTTGTAAAACACATTTTGCAACATCTAAAAATAGTTGTTATTTGTCACTATTACAACGTTTTTTGAAACATCTAAAAATAGTTGTTATTTGTCACAATTACAACATTTCTTGCAACATCTGAAAAACGTCGTAAAAGACATCAACCCTTACAACTTGACATAATACTATTTTTGTAAAAACGTTGTGAAACTTAAACTACAACATTTTTTTTGTAATAGAGTATATTTATTGTAGTGAAAAAACCGTCGTTAGGCTATCGAAAACCGTAGGTATGGCCGTTGGAATATGAATCTCGTTTATTAACGCTTTCTAATATCATCGACGGCCTTTTTCCAACTGAGGCCAACGGCATTTTGGTGCGGTTTTCGACAGTCATGTTGGACACGTGGCAAATCAAAATGACCAAATTGTCATCCGAAGCCTTCGAAAATGGTCGAAATCCATCGTAGAGAGTCATCGGAAACCGTTTGAAGCCGTCGGAAATCAGGGTGTATTTTTATTCCTGTTTTTAAGCCTGCTGCTTTCCATCCACTGCACATCCGCCAGTACATATAACATCTCCATTTCAAGCATATATAAACTAGTAATCGTATAAATAGCCAAACATAATATTCGAACCAAAAAATCTCTATCCAAATCCAAATCCAACATAATCCAAAAAATTCATAACCAAATCCAACACAATCCAAAAAATCAATATCCAAATCTAGATAAGATAATATACAATCCATCAAAATGTATCAAACACATCCTCACCCACTCGAAGCGTATATATACAGACAAAAAACATAATAAAACATACATGTCATCACTCATCATCCCATGTAGTACCACCCCACGAAGGAAACCTCTCATGCTGCTCCATATACTCCTCCAAGAGCTGGTTCAGCTGCTCGATCTACACAGCATAACGGTGATCATGCTCCTATAGCTCGGTGATCTGGGCTCGTAGCTCTATAATTTCTTCTTTGTCTGAAGTCATTATATACGCCTTTTGAGATGTCCTAACTTACGACAAAAACAAATTTTTATAATGCCTCCAACATCATAAATGTAATTTACATAGCTTTAATTGAAAAATATGCAATAATTGAATTTAGTTTATTTTTTGAAAATTACCGTTTGGTTCCCAAATCCATAGCGCCTGCTGCGGGATGGTGGATCCATGATAGACTCGAAAATAGCATCCTCCTCATCAGTAGTCAGCTCATCCCGTCCTGTCTCAACCAACAGCTGTGCCCGTGCTTCCTGGAACTTTTGTTGTAATGAAAAATACAATTGAGTACAAATTAAAGTAATTAAAATAACATTAATAATTTTTAAGTAGACTAATCGCTATACTAAATAACAAAGTTGGAATGGTCACTAGTATAAATAACACTTATAACTTAATTTAAAAGTTGGACTAATCGCTATACTACTTATAATATACTTACATAGGCAGCAGTTTCTTTATCATCATGCTCCAATGAGTATACGACTGAGCCCGAATCGTCGGTCTGCTTTAGGGCATGACAATTATTCAAAATTGTATTAAAAAACGTTGTCAAACACGTTTTTCTCGTCGTGCATCACGTCAATATTGTGACGAAGTAGTAGATTTTTTCAATAAGGCAACTCCCATAATATTTTTTTTGCACCAATTATGAATCGTTGATTTACCTTGAATTTCAATTTGTTCTCCGATTTCATGTATCTTTGGAAAATCCTTTACAATTTCATATATATCTTCGCTTGACCAAAATGTTGGTGGTTGCAAGGGCTCGTGTTTGTTAGCTGTAATGTTTTCTTTGTCTTTTCTAAAAGGATGATTAATATGGAAAAACAACGATGATAATCAAATCATGAAATTTTCCTTCCAAGTAAAGAAAATGCTCGTGTTTACTGCCAAAATAAAGAATCTTCGGTCTTTCCCTTAACATTCAAAATTGTATTAAAAACATTGTCAAACACGTTTTTATCGTTGTGCATCACGTTAATATTGTGATGAAGTAGTAGATTTTTTCAATAAAGCAACTCCCACAATATACTTTGTTTGCACCAATAATGAATCATTGATTTACCTTGAATTTCAATTTATTCTCCGATTTTATGTACCTTTGGAAAATCTTTTACAATTTCAAATATATCTTCGTTTGACCAGATCGTTGGTGGTTGCAAAGGCTCATGTCTATTAGCTGTAAAGTTTTTTCATCTTTTCTAAAAGAATGATTAATATAGGAAAACAATGATGACAATCAAACCATGAAATTTTCCTTCTATGTAGTAAAGAAAATGCTCGTGTTTCCTCCATGCAATAAGGACAAGTTAGGCGACCGACCATACTTCAAACCGAAAGCATTGCTTACATAGAAAAATCGCTAATAGTCCACAACAAAAAAGAAAACATATGAATTCTTTTTTTTTAAGATGCCGTATGTTTCAAATCCTTCATACCACAGTGTTTTCAACTCTTGAATCAACTTCTATAAATAAATGTCGATTCCTTGTGTAAGATCATCAAGGTTGAGGATGACAATAGTGAGAAACGTATACGGAGTTTTTATACACATCCATGGAGGTAAATTATAAGGTGTAAGATTATATGATAAGATGAATATTTAGAAACAAATTGAGAAAATGGTGAAAATTCATCCGTATGTAAAGCAAGTCTAACATTACGGCTCTCCGCTGCAAAATTGGGATATTTATGATCAAAATGCTTCCATGTTCCTCCATCAACTAAGTGTTTCAACATATCTTCTTCTTGTATTCTAACACTGTGATATCTCATATGATGCGCGGTTACAGAAGAAGCATATAACCTTTGAAGTCTAGGAGTAATAGATAAATAATGCATATGTTTACACGGGACTTCTTTTCCCTTCTTCTTTCTTGGTTTGTACCTTTTCTAGTTACATATTTTACAATCCCTAGATTGATATCTTCTTTTCAAAATAACATGCAACCATTTAAACATGTATCTATTTTTTAATACGGTAAGCCAAAAGCCGACATAAGTTTTTTCACTTCATAATGATTTTCGCACATTAAATTATTGGGAGGATATACCGCTTTGTAGCTTGTACAACAACTGTAAATCCGGCTTTTGTGAGGTTGTATTTAAATTTCATCGCAATGTATTCAGCAGTTACTAATAATTGGGTGCTGCTTGTACAACCTTCTCAAAAGGGTTTTTTTGTGGAATCCAATAAATCATAAAAAAATTTGCTTGAAAATTTAGTTCTTCTTCAGCGTTAGCATCGTCATCGACAAATTGAGCAGTAAGGAACTTTTGAACGCTCTCCATCTTCAACCATATGTTCTACGAGATTCGCCTTAACAATTTCATTACTCGCTACCTCCTTTGACTGTACAAGATTAGGTGCTACAAGTTCTACATGACGATCCCATACCAAATAGTTTTGCATGAAACCGTACTAATGCAAATGAACTCTAACCATTTCTGGTATCAAATCTTCAACAATTTGCACATACTACATGTACAATGAATTTTTTTCGTCATTTCCATTGTTACTTAAAGCGAAATCAATAAATATATGTACATCATTATTAAAATGTTCACTTATTGAGCCTCCAATTTTCCTTCGTTGTTGATATATCCAGCTTCGATCACTAAAATAATTGATCATTTCTCCCACTAATTAAAAAAATACGATATAAATTAATACCACGTCGATAATTAATTTTTCAACACAATTTTACAGTTTAATGTTTTATATTAATCGATTATTGACACTTTGTTGCTACGTCATCCTACTTTCCATTACAAACACAGTAACGTAATTAAATCTTGTAAATCATTTTATTTTAAACGATTCACCAAAATTTCGATAGCATTTCGCTTTTGTTCCCTTAGTCGTACAGACTTGCTTGTACATAGAGAACATAAAGGAAGCGCTGTCGAAATTTTATGAACCGTTTAAAATGAAATGATTTATGAAATGTAATTATGTTACTGTATTTGTAACTTATTTAATACAGGGACAAATTCAACAAATATTGTATATGATGAAAATAGATGTCCGTTCACTGATAAAAAACGAATATCTACATAACGATCATATATAATGCTTATCAAACGGGGCCAAAAAACACTCTAAGGGTTTTATGAATAAAGTATATTACATAATTCATATTTAAAAAATAATTTGCTTTCGACATTTAAATTAAATTGATTAACATTTAACTTAAGTTAAACTACCGTATACGATAGTTTATTATATATGCACGTGTTTAAAACTTTAATTAACTAACCATACGTTATATAAAATTAATTATCATTTTTGACATTTTAGAAAGCGCATAACCTAAATTATGCTCATTCACACTAAATAACCCAAATAAGGTGTAAAACACTAAATTATTCAACTAATGTACACTGATTTCTTATCGTACAAACTAAACAAGTTAGTATTCAACACTTATAGAATAATAACAGTAATAACATTCAATAAACTTTACTACACAATCAATGAGATAATATAAACAACTAAACTAACAAATTAGCCCTAAATTAACAAATTCATCAAATTAGGGTTTATGAATAATACCTAAAATAGAGGAGATTATGAGTTTGGAGGAGATGAGATTCCGAATTGACGAAGAAGGTGGCGATTTTGGCAGAATTTCGGGAGTTGAAGGTGGAGATGGAAATGGTGGAAGAAGGTTTAGTGATTTTAGGAGCAATTGAAATGTTTCAGGTTTGGCCTGGGGAAGAAGATAATCGTGATTTTCCGACAACTACCAATGGCCGCAAACGGCAATATTCTAACGGCTTCTATGAAGCACGTACCTCCACTCGCGACCTAATTCCCATCCGCGATCCACGACCTAGCCACATCAACGACCTACCGCCGTTGCTCCGCGACCTAAACCCAACACCACGACCTAAATCACCACGACCTAAATCACCGCGACCTAATTTTCCCCGCCGCGACCTAGCCTCTTTCCCTTCCCCGCGACCTAACTCCTCCTCCTTCCCCGAGTGTCGCGCACGAGCTACGAACTTTCTTAAGTCGCGAGGCAACATAGCTTCTTAAGTCGCGAGGCGACATAGCTTAGGTCGCGCGAACGAACTTCGGTAAGTCGTTGCCATTCTCTTAAATTGCGAACAGAGCATCTCCAGTAGGCCGTGAATGAATTTTGTTTTCGTCGCTTTCGATTTCCTTAGGTCGAATGTGTTGCTTCCTTGAGTCGTTCATCCAAGGTCGCTGATTTGTTTTTAAAACCGCTGAAGCTTAATGACGCCTGGAAGTCTTGAGTCGCTGAGTTTTTTTAAGTCGTATAATATTTAGGTCGTATGCCGTTATGTGTTGATGTTGTAACGGGTTATGTTCATATGACGTGTTGTATGTCGTTGAGTCATTTGTGTTGAAATTTTTTAAGCCGCCTGTATGTTGAGTCGAAGGGTAACGCCCTATGTTAGGTCGTAAGTCGTTCGTTGTTAGGTCGGTTATACCGTGGGTTTGTGTTGTAACTCTATAAATAGCAGGGTTGTGTCATTGTAAGTTGTTGTTGAAATTTGAATAAAATTTGGTTTGTACTTTGTGCTTCCATTTTAAATTGGTAGTCGAGCGTTATCTCCTATCTCCACTTCGGCATTCGAGTGAACTCGAATCAACGAACGTTGAAGCCAATTCGCGGAATCAAGTGCGCTTGATCAACGCTCCAAGAATTGTAGATCTTTTTTCACGGTATCGTGCGCGATCAACGTGTCGAAGATTGCTAAAATCCGGTATCTTTGTGATAAACGGATTTGGGCCTTTCGGTATTCTTAAATCCATCGATTCTTCGTCGATTCACCGATTATTTCCACTAATCGTGTGAGATCGTGGACGGATTCGATTTACATCGTCGAATTCGCTTCCCACGCTGCGTCAATTTGGTATCAGAGCTAGATCGCAAGGAGTTTGCATCATTTGTAGACTTGGGTTTCGAGAAATTGAAGTTTGGAGATCGGATTTGCCCTTGTTGTGAAGTTTGGTGTTCATCGTTTGTTGCAACAAGTTTGGAGTTTAAATCCATATCATTTTGGATCAAAGTTCGAAGGGTGTTTGGATTTTTTCTTGTGGGAAGTTTGCGTGCCAAGGTGTTGAACTTGAGTCGTGCCATGTTTGTTGAAGTGTGTATGAGCCATGCTTTGTTTGAAACCGAGCTGACCTAAGCCTTAGGTCGTTCATCTTATTCGAGCTAGTTGAGCCGTGGCTTTGTTTTGTTGAAATTTTGTGAAGTTCAATCATGCCTCCGAGTCGAGCTCAACGTCATCGCAATATTAATGCTTTGTATGGAAGAGAAGAGGCCGATGAAATGGAACAACGAATCAACGAGAGTTTCACTGAAAAGTTGAATGAAGGAATTGGTCGATTAGAGAGAATGATGCTTGAAATGAATCAAAATCGAAGAAGGGTTTCACCTGAATCGAGCCATGGAAGAAGTAGAGTTTCACCCCATTCAGATCGGGAGAGAAGAGAAGATCATGATCGTAGAAGTGCTGACAATCGTGATAGGAATGAAGATCGACGAAGTGGTGGTGGTAGAGAGGTTGGTGGTCGTGATCGACATCGATATATTTCAGATTTTGATGAGGAGTTTGTTGGTGATAGGGGAAGTGTTCATTACCGAGATAGAGATCAAACACGACATCAGTATCGAGATGTAGAGGATGATCGTCGATGGGAATCGGGAATGAAGATGGAGATTTCTGAATTTAAAGGTGGAATGATTGCAGAAGAATTCTTGGACTGGTTGTCTAATGTTGAAGAGATCTTTGATTTCAAGGAGGTTCTGAAAGACCGTCGAGTGAAGTTTGTTGCTACTAGGTTGAGAGGGAGAGCTATGGCGTGGTCGCAGCAAACCAAACTTACACGAGAACGGATGGGGAAGTCAAAGATTGTGGATTGGGAGAAAATGAAGAAATTGATGAAAGCTACATTTTTACCTTACAATTATCAATCACTCATGTATCAGAGGTTGCAGAACTTGAGGCAAGGGACGAAGACTGTTAATGATTATGTTGACAAGTTTTATCAACTGATTGCTCGAAATGACATTATGGAGACAGAGGAACAGTTGACTGCTAGGTTTGTTGGAGGTTTGCGAATGCAAATCCAGGATATGGTTAATATGTTTGATCCGAGATCTGTGGCGGAAGCGCACCAGAAGGCGATAGCTTGGGAAAAGCAGGGAAGACGAGGAGGTGGTGTGTTTACCGGTTCCAATATTCAAAGCAAAGGTGTTAGTGGGAGTTCCAATGTTTCTAAAGCCGTCAGTAAACCAGTTGTGAAAGAGGTTGAGGAGGCAAAGGTCAACAGCAGTTTTAAATGTTACAATTGCCAAGAAGTGGGTCATAAGAGCAACGAATGTCCAAAGCCAAAGAAGAGAACGATGCTTGCTGAAGTTGAAGGTGAGGATGTTGGTGAAGGTGATTCTAGTCCAGTGGAGGAAGATGAACAGGATATCGCATCGGGAGATGAAGGGTGTAATCTAATGATGAGAAGGTCTTGTTTAACACCCAAACAAGAGGATGAGGCTAGTTGGTTGAGGAGCAACATTTTTCAATCTACATGCACTATTCTGGAAAAAGTTTGTAAGTTTGTGATTGATGCAGGAAGTTGTGACAATATTATTTCTACGAAGCTATGAGGAAGATGAAGTTGAAGACGGAGAAACACACTAATCCTTACAAGTTAGCGTGGCTGAGGAAAGGAGGAGAGGTGAAGGTGGATAAGCGAGTTCGAGTTCCATTTTCTATTGAGAAGAAATATAAAGACGAGATCTGGTGTGATGTAGTTGAGATGGATGTTTGTCATTTGCTTTTGGGAAGACCGTGGCAGTATGATCGAGCAGTGCAGCATGACGGTCGAACCAATAGCTACAGTTTTATGTTTGAAGGTGTTAAGATTATTTTAGTTCCAAAGAAGAGACAACAGGAAGAGAGAAAATCTGAGGAGATTGAGGAGCTGAAAACTTTATTGACTTTAAAAGAATTTGTTGAAGAAGTAGAGGAGAGTCCTGAAGTGTTTTTGTTGATTGGACATGAAGCTACTGAATCAGTTGAAGTTTCAGAGGAAGTGAAGCCGGTATTGGAAGAATTCAGTGATGTGTTTCCGGAGGAGTTGCCAAAGGAATTACCACCGCTGAGTGATATTCAACATCAGATTGATCTCGTACCAGGATCGGTATTACCTCACAGGCCACATTACCGGATGAGTCCCACGGAACATGAAGAACTGAGAAGGCAAGTGGAGGAGTTGTTAGAACAAGGTCGTGTTCAGGAGAGTTTGAGTCCATGTGCCGTGCCAGCCTTATTGGTACCGAAGAAGGATGGGACGTGGAGGATGTGTACGGACAGTCGGGCTCTTAATAAAATCACTATGAGATACAGATTTCCTATGCCGAGGTTGATGATTTGATAGATCAGTTGAGTGGGGCAGTGGTGTTTTCAAAGATTGACTTGAAAAGTGGATACCATCAAATTCGTATTAGACCGGGTGATGAGTGGAAGACGGCTTTCAAAACTAGGGAAGGTCTATATGAATGGTTGGTTATGCCATTTGGTTTATCAAATGCTCCTAGTACTTTTATGAGAGTGATGAACCAGATTTTTAGACCATTTGTTGGGAAGTTCGTAGTTATTTACTTTGATGATATTCTGATTTATAGTGGAAGTATGAAAGAACACATCCAGCACTTGCGAGAAGTATTATTGATTCTACGACAAGAGCAGTTTTATGCAGCAACAAAGAAGTGTGTGTTTATGACGGACAGTGTTTTATTTCTGGGGTATGTTCTGTCAAAGGAAGGTATTCAAGTGGATGAAAATAAAGTGGAAGTCGTCAGAAGTTGGCAACAACCGAAGACAATTACTGAAGTACGAAGTTTTCATGGGTTGGTGTCTTTTTATCGAAGATTCATTCCACACTTTAGCAGTGTGATGGCACCTGTAACCGATTGCATGAAAGGAAAGAAGTTTGTATGGTCAGAGGAAACAGGGGTTGCCTTTGAGAAGATCAAGACACTCTTGACGACAGCACCAATTCTGGTACGGCCGAATTTTCAGTTGTTGTTTGAATTGCATATTGATGCTTCGAAAGTGGGAATTGATGGAGTATTGAGCCAGAATGGAAGACCAGTTGCTTATTTCAGTGAAAAACTGCCTGGAGCCAAGTTGAGATATAGCACTTATGAAATAGAATTCTACGTGATTGTTCAAGCTGTGAAGCACTGGCGACATTACTTGTTTCAGAAGGAGTTTGTTCTTTATACCGATCATGAGGCATTGAAACATCTACAAGGGCATGACAAGATTTCAGCAAGACATGCTTCGTGGATAGCGTATCTACAACAATTTACTTTCGTTGTAAAACACAAATTAGGGGTGACAAATCGTGTAGCGGATGCTTTGATTAGGAGAAATCACTTGTTGACAACGTTGAAGGTTGAAGTGACAGGATTCGAATTATTTCCAAAGTTGTTTGAGGAGGATCCTTACTTTGCAAAGTTTGTTGAGAAAGTTAAGGATGGGGATACTGATGAATTTGTGTTGGTTGATGGATTCTTGTTTAAAGAAAATCGATTATGCATACCAGACTGTAGTTTGAGAATGAAGACTGTTAAAGAATTACATGAAGAAGGCCATGTAGGCAGAGATCGTACATTGCAGTTGATTTCTCAATCTTATTTTTGGCCGTCAATGAGGAAAGAAGTAGAGAGATTTGTGGAGAGATGTCATACCTGTCAGGTTTCAAAAGGAACAGCGACGAATGCCGGATTATACATGCCATTACCAGTACCTACTAAACCATGGGTTGATATTAGTATGAATTTTGTATTGGGTTTGCCGAGAACTTAGAGGGGAAATGATTCTATATATGTTGTAGTGAACAGGTTTTCGAAGATGGCGCATTTTATAGCCTATAAGAAGACAGCGGATGCCGTCCGAGTGGCTCAATTATTCTTTAAAGAGGTGTATCGATTGCATGGTTTACCAGAATCTATTGTTTCTGATCGAGATACTAGATTTTTAAGCCATTTTTGGTTGAGTCTGTGGAAGATGGTCGGAACAAAGCTGAATTTTAGTAGCGCTTACCATCCACAAACAGATGGGCAAACAGAGGTGGTGAATAGATCGTTGGGAAATTTATTGAGATGTTTTGTGAAAGACAATTTGAAAAGCTGGGATATGAAGTTATGTCAAGCGGAGTTTGCACATAATCATGCAGTCAATCGAAGTACTGGATTCAGTCCGTTTCAAGTTGTATATTCAGCTATTACAAAGGGACCGTTGGATTTATCGATAGTTCCATTTCAGAAAGAGGTTGTTAAACGAGCTAGTGATTTGGTGAATGAGTTACAGGAATGCCACAAAGTTGTACAGGAACGATTTCTTAAGACGAATAAGAAGTATAAACAAATGGCGGATAAGAAACGAAGAAGTGTTGTCTTCAAAGAGGGAGATTTTGTATATGTCGTTTTGACGAAAGATCATTTTCCGGTTGGAACTTACAATAAGTTGAAAGCACGAAAAATTGGTCCAGTAGAAATCTTGAAGAAGATCGATGATAATGCATATCGGTTAAAGTTGCCGGAAGAGGTTCATACTTCTGATGTTTTCAATGTCAAACACTTAATTCCGTATTATGGGGAGGAACTTGACGAAGATGACGAAAGTGTGAATTCGAGGACGAATTCCTTCCAACAAGGGGAGGATGATGAAGCACATACCTCCACTCGCGACCTAATTCTCATCCGCGATCCACGACCTAGCCACATCAACGACCTACCGCCGTTGCTCCGCGACCTAAAACCATCACCACAACCTAAATCACCACGACCTAAATCACCGCGACCTAATTTTCCCCGCCGCGACCTAGCCTCTTTCCCTTCCCCGCGACCTAACTCCTCCTCCTTCCCTGAGTGTCGCGCACGAGCTACGAACTTTCTTAAGTCGCGAGGCGACATAGCTTCTTAAGTCGCGAGGCGACATAGCTTAGGTCGCGCGAACGACCTTCTGTAAGTCGTTGCCATTCTCTTAAATCGTGAAAAGAGCATCTCCAGTAGGCCGTGAATGAATTTTGTTTTCGTCGCTTCCGATTTCCTTAGGTCGAATGTGTTGCTTCCTTGAGTCGTTCATCCAAGGTCGCTGATTTTTTTTTTAAATCGCTGAAGCTTAATGACGCCTGGAAGTCTTGAGTCGCTGAGTTTTTTTAAGTCGTATAATATTTAGGTCGTATGCCGTTGTGTGTTGATGTTGTAACGGGTTATGTTCATATGACGTGTTGTATGTCGTTGAGTCGTTTGTGTTGAAATTTTTTAAGTCGCCTGTATGTTTAGTCCAAGGGTAACGCCCTATGTTAGGTCGTAAGTCGTTCGTTGTTAGGTTGGTTATACTGTGGGTTTGTGTTGTAACTCTATAAATAGCAGGGTTGTGTCATTGTAAGTTGTTGTTGAAATTTGAATAAAATTTGGTTTGTATTTTGTGCTTCCATTTTAAATTGGTAGTCGAGCGTTATCTCCTATCTCCACTTCGGCATTCGAGTGAACTCGAATCAACGAACGTTGAAGCCAATTCGCGGAATCAAGTGCGTTTGATCAACGCTCCAAGAATTGTAGATCTTTCTTCACGGTATCGTGCGCGATCAACGTGTCGAAGATTGCTAAAATCCGGTATTTTTGTGATCAACGGATTTGGGCCTTTCGGTATTCTTAAATCCATCGATTCTTCGTCGATTCACCGATTATTTCCACTAATCGTGTGAGATCCTGGACGGATTTGATTTACATCGTCGAATTCGCTTCCCACGCTGCGTCAGCTTCCGATGGCTAATTATTTTATTCGTAACAAAGTCTAGAATGTACTAGCCGTTAGAAGCCGTCAGAATTTAGCCGTTGGTACCTTTTGTCGAAATTTATTTATTTTGAGCTTTGCCCTATACACTTTGATTTTAAAATTACAATTTAATAGTAGATCACATGCTTCAATTAAAGAGATTTTAAGTCATATTTTTTACTGTCTGCATGGCCACACTATGTTCAGGTTGTTACGCATCGAGTATTAACTAAAAACCTATACTGTTAGCCAAGCTACATGAATTGTGCTCAAGTAGTTTTGGTTTACAAATGAAAAGAGGAAGGATATAACAACGCTATATATTTTTATTCTAAATTATGTAGGATGATTTTGAAACTTGCGTGTAATTGTTTTCAATAGTTTAAAAACCTATGTTTAGTTTTCTCCTTTAAAAGTACGAGTATCAAAAGTGCATCGATCCTGTTGCATCTTTTGCTTGATATATATCTCATGCATTACTTTGTTTTATAGACCTTTGCATTATAACATGTCATAACATGCATTGATGAACTTATAATGATAGCAAAGTTGATGTCATTAATGGGGACAATATGTTGTATATACAACTGCTCGTGGTAGATTTGGTGTAATGATGTCTACTGCTCAATCTATTAAGAATATTGGGATTATTGACAAAGCAATTCTACTCAGTACGTAAACCTTCAGGAGCTGCTCTCTTCACTGAAGGGGCATTTGAACACTGTTTATAAAAAAAATTGATTAGGAATGGGAAGAAGAAAGTTTTGAAGCGGGAAGATCTTCCTTTTATTTGCTTATTAACCAGAGTCACATGCTTTTCACACACGATGATATGTTCTCATGCATTATTTATTGGATACATCCTCATTTTTATGAACTCATACATTATGTTGTTTACCATAATTCATTCCTTAGAAATGTGGCTCCATGTTACACATTGCTGGTAGAAATTTTCCCTTCATCATTACCTCTCTGCATTTTCCTGTGCACCCTTGGCTTGTATATCCTGCTTCCTCCTTCATTTGTTTCATCATATGTCTAATCATAGGGCACCTGCATTCTTCACTAACTCTTCGCAGCTACATGCAACATTCTTGTGGTGCTTGCATGTATTCTTCATCATTCATATTGTTTTCCACATCTGTCATCAAAAAGCCTTGTCGTCGCCTATATTGCAAAAAAGGGCGGCATCTTTTAAGAGAAAGGTGCTGCATTTCTTGCATGCATGAGGTGTCCCAGTATTCTTCAGCGGTTGTAGCAAAAGCAAGGACAAGTGTGAGGAAAGCAACAACTATGATGAGCTTCATTTTCGAATACTTGAATATATTAGTAGAGATTGTTAGAATTTTGGCCGATGGAAGGGGGATATGAATAAGAGATTTATAGGAGAGAATACTGGTTGGTCTAAAACAAATGGAGAGCATGCAGAGTTTCAGGGAGGTTCTGAGGTTGGTGAATTAGATGATAAAATATATTCAGCCTTTTTCTTAGTAGAGGTACGTAGAAATGCCTTGTTTATATTTGGTACTTCCAATTTCAAGCTTTAAAGATGGCATGTTTGTTAAAACTTGGAATACTTCCATTATATGACAGCTTAACTTATTAATGTATTTAATTTCGTACACATAAATCTTCCATATTTCATAGCCTGGTTCAAATGCGGTTCAAAGTGCAAATAATAAAGTTTAAATTTTAGATATAAACAAAATTTAACTTGTGGATCATATGCCATTTGCATTCTAGATTTATTTTTTACACTTATAATTAGTAATCATCATATGTGAAAATACTATTTTTTATTTTTTCATACTAATAATTAATATATTTTTTTAATCAATTTTGATGTCTGAATTTTTACATCTTTACACCTAAATTTTAATTTTCTCTACCATTCATGGTTTCAGAACAATGAGAGTTACTTGTGGATTCGATCTTAAAAGACTAGAGCAGGAGCAAAAAATGCAGGATTAGGGCCGGATAGAGAAACACCACTATTAAAAAAATTGTATTATAAACAAGATGAAAACTTGTAAATAAATTGTTATTGTATAATTTTATATGATTTTGAATGTTGTACATTTTTTAGCATTATAAGATCATAAAATTATTGTTGCAATATTTAAAAAGAAAATAATACTTATTAGGTTCGCTATAAGCTTCTTTAAAATATTGTGGTCTATATTCATTTGAAATTCTAGTTTATAGTTTTTCGCTCCAATCTGTTGAATAATGTGTATAATTCAGTTGAAATATGTTAGCATTCGTTATGAATTTGCTAATAAATTTTTATATTTGAAACACAATACAGGGAAATGAATAATTGATTATTTAAGGAAAATCTATGTTATAGTCTTAATCTATCATGCTTATAGGAATTTTGAATTTTCTTTCATAATGCTCTCGGTCAAAATTTTAGTAAGTTTTGATTTTCTTAAAAACCCTTTCTTATTTTCTTTGAAACGGGCTCTCATCAAGCTAGCAATGTGTTTCCATCATGTTTCTAAGTAAAAAAAAAAGCCAAACCGTGATTTTCACAGAAACATTGATTAGATACAATATTTTGGATTCTAAGTAAGGTTCAAAATCTCGATTTCGATCTCAGTTTTAGTCATCTATAATTTTAGACATTTTGATATAATTCGTAAATTTCGATAATTATAGTTTAAATTTAGGTTTCAGATTTAATTATTTAATTTTCTTATAATTAGAAATATATTTGTTCAAGTAATTGAAATAAGATGTGCAGTTTATCTTTAATTGAAAAGTAAAGTATAAATGAATAATATTGATTAATTATAAATATTTATAACAGTAACAAATATTTGTTTATATCTTGTATTTAACCTTTTTAGCTACGATAGTCATATATTTTGTGAATTATTATGTTTTTGATTAAAATTGCACATTGTGAATATTTATACATTTGAAACTCAAATTAGTTCTTTTTAAAATTTAATTTCAATATTTTTTTTTTACTGAAGCAGAGTTTTGGTTTGATTTCGTTTCTGACCCAATTGAAATTAGAACGAAACGATCGAAATCTCAATATTTCAGTCGGAACCTCAAACCTCAAACCTTGTTTTTTAAGGATTCAAATTTATAACTTTACAGCACACCAAAACTGTAAATTTGCAACACCTCATGCGAAAAATTAGCAATGGTTCTGAGCCGTTGCAATTTTGCATAGGTTTTGAGCCACGGCAAAATATATTGCAACGGCTACAAACTCAATTCTGAATTCTCAAAGACCATTTCAAACTTATTCCATTGTTTAACCCTAGTTTCAGAAAGATACGCGGTTGTTCCCTAGCAAACACATCCCCCCCCCCCCCCCCCCCCCCCCCCACATAAGTTTTTCCATCCTTCACTCCGATCTTCCCCTAAAAAGCGATCTCGGACCTCTCTCCTTCATTCACATCTCGGTTCAGTTCCGCCCCCCTCTCTTGCTCGGCGTCGGAAAATCATTTGGTAAATCTCAGAAATCCTTTGCTATTAGGTATAGTTATCGTTCGCATCTCTTATTGATATCATTTTATTGATATTCTTATTGATATCAACTTATTGACATTCTTATTGATATTTAAATACATTTATATCGGTGTAGTATCCAGATTAAAAGTTTATACCAATTTCATAATTATCCTGATTCATCATACAAGGAATTTTGATATATGCAATTTATCTGTTGATTATATTTACTGCAATAGGTGAATCTGAATCAATCGCCAGAGGGTTGGCTGTTTTGATTGAACTAGATGGATTATTAATATTTTTTCTAGAAATAGTAAGATTAATATCATATCATTAAATATAACGAGCAGTGGGAAAATGCTTGGTGCACAACTAACTGTTGAAATGATTTAAGTTGAGATGATTTGTAATTGGTTTATAAAATGATATTGTTTGGCTATCTATCTTTTAAAGGTAATATAACTATTGTTATATTAACAAATTACCAACGTAGGTGCTTCAGAAATTGAGATAATCTTCATTTAACAAAATTGTGTGACTATTTTTGATAAAAATCATAAAAGCACTGAATATAAACTTTTACCGTAGCTTAGTTTTCTTGTTATGTCCATTAGACATGCCAATTGTAAATTGTAATAGTTTCTTTTAGTTGGTTAAATCGAGTAACAAATCAAATTTAGGTTTGTTTTGTTCCAATTTTAAAAACTTATATCTTTAATTTGATTTAATATCTTTTAGCTTAGTACCCTTTAAATTTTCCATATTTAATTTGATTTAACATCTTTTAGTTTAGAATATTGTTAACCACTGTTCCGATACGGGTGAGAGTACTGGTCTGAAATTTACTTATTACAACTCACAATCATTAAGCAAGATTGTAGGTGTAATTCGGAAGCCTATTAGCTTGATTAAATTCACAAAATATAGAAAGATACGGTTATATGCCACACTGATGTTGCACTAGCAATGTTTATTGAAATCAATGTGAGGATTTTTCCTTTTAGTTCGGTCTGCTGTAGTTTCCAGAAAAGTATTGATATTGGCTGAACTGGGTAGTTGGAGTGAAATGATTTGTTTTACTTCCTACCATGTGGAGAGACTATAAAGCTGCTTCTTTGGACTTTGTAAGAACAGTCAAAATTGGGTATTAAATTAGCAGGCAGCCTACAAATTAAAACCAAGTATTATTTACATTAATAAAAGAGAGAGATTTCGTTAGATAGTTCACGTGAGTATGGAAAACATGTTATTACCATCAAATTAACAAAATGGGAAGTAATAAAAAATAAGACTTAATAAATATAGATTTAATGATTTATATTCACATTGTTAACTTGGAAAACATATTAATACCATGAATGTAGTTCTCGTTTATGGTAATTTTTTCTTCACGGAAAGATGAATAAATCTGAGACATCGATCACAGTAAATCAGGTAGTATACAAAGCCATATAATATAGGAGTTATATAGTCTGATAATGCTAGATAATCAAATAAAAAATTGATCTAAAAGTACCAGTTTACCATTTCGAATCCATAATGTAAGTCACTCATTTTGTGACTTCTTAACCATCATTTTCATGCTTCACCTACATTAACTGTTGCAGACAGTAGTGTTACACATAAGGATTCCTCTGAATCATCTAAAATTAACCGTAGCTAACCAAACTATAACAAGCAGTAAACCGATTTTGTTATTTTTTACTTATTGCAATAAAATGTTATATATGAAACAAAATATAAGAATGCAAATAAAATATAACTTGTACAAACTTTTTTCAAAGCCATTTGAAATAGACCATATAATATTCCACCTCCACTTATTCTTGATTTGATAAACTGTAATGGGTTTACAGGTATAAATTACACACTGGAAAATAATAAATATATGCAACCATAAATTAATGAAATGAAGACTGCGAAGTATTATATTATATACAGGAAATAGTACAGTAAGTTGTTAGTAATTTAAAATATGAGATAATGGCATGATCAAGGTAGTAGAGAACTCTAACTACCATAACTAAGAATGACTTTACATTTATAGTTAATTTAAAATGATTACTTCGTATTATGATTGTTCTATTTTATTTGGTTTTCTAAAGCAAAAACTCTTGTACAAAAATCCAATTTATTTCATTCATTATGTCATTATGTTCATATATGTTAATGAACTTAAAATCAAGTTAGGCGCTAGCTCAAGTACAATAATATTAGATTTGAACTTATCACGTATTATTGTCTCTTTAAATGTGACCTACGTTTTCACAAAGAGATGTAAGAGAAATAACTAACGATATGTCATATATGATATAGGAGGGCAGTATGTCTTCTAGCATAGACAAACAATGGATGAAAGAATCAGGTATGTATGCCATCCAAAGTGTAATATTCGACATCTGTAGACACATAAGTAGGTATGTATAGTATTATACTATGGTAGTTTTAGTGTTATGTTGCCTCTAAGTAGTTTTAAACCATTTTTGGAATATTTAATATATTTCTGAATCTTTAACATAAACAAGTATTAAATACTTATTAATATATTAAATTAGTTATCCTAATTAGGATAATAAATTTTAAAACCTCATCGATCATCTTTAAGGAACAATGGTTTCCAGTAATATATATTTTTCACATCAGTTCGGTATAATTATTAACTTCAACTGTTTTCTTCTCAGTTTAATTTTTTTCTACACAAGTAAACATATTGGCTACTGTTTTAATCCACAAATATCTTTCAATACGAAAAAGCGGTGCACTGGTATCTAATATGAATTGCACATCATATTTGATATGTTCTGTAGTTACAAAACATATTTTTTCAAGACATAATGTTGTTAGTCTGTGAGATGATGGTTTTGATGACAACAACCTTAGAATAGATTATAAAATATAAATACTAACATTATAAGTTTAGATAAATATGTATATGCATGATTTAACCATGCAGGTACCAAGAATGAAGACTGTACAGTATAGAAATTCAAGATATCAAGATTGAAGACTCATGAGTATCAAGATTATCAAGAGTTCAAGAATTGAAGCAATTTATTCTTTAATTAGAAATTTTGTTAAAACTCATAGAAAAGCACTGGCATCTTAAAATCCAATTTATTCGTGAAATGGAATCCACTTCGAGCCTGTTAAGGGATGGAACCCTAAGTAGGATGGAACCTACGAAAAATATAGTGGAACGTTGTTTTGTATCCACTAATTTTAATTCCAATGATTTTACGAAATTATCTTGTTTTCAAAATGATTTCAAAACTTTCCTTTTAAAAGATTCAAAACCCTCTATCCTGATTTTAAATAATTTTAGCCTCAAAATTATCTTTAATTTCAAAGTGAAATTACTCCTGATTTTAAACTATTTTTAATATAATATATTTAACTTTTAAATATTTATACTTAAGACTTAAATATAAAATTATAGTTAAATTCTGTATATATTATTCTCTATATTTACTTATGAATTATAACTATAGTCAAGTATATTTATAAAAGTTTTAAATAGTTTTAATATAAGATAAGGGTTATTTTCAAAGAAAATCAAATCATTAAAAATTGCTTTGGGATGTTGACATGCCTATGGTGACCATGTCGACATGGTGTCAGTTGAATTCAAAATTTAAATTTCAAAAGAAGTGTCTATTCGCCATAACTCTTCACGAATGGACATAGCTGTTGTTCTTCTATAAATAGGGGTTAGTTTCAACGAATTTTACATCAGATTTTCTGGTTTTTCACTCCTCTTCTTCTTCCACGTTTCTTAAAACATATTCTTACCATTACTTTGCCGAAATCAAAATTGAATCGAACTCGATCTTTTCTAGTTTGATTCTCTATCACTATATTAACAAGGTTCTCAGTGCTATTTAGAGTTATAAGCTTCTTTGTAATCTATTGAGTGAGAAAAGGTGTGATTGTGGCCTTGAAAATCAATCAAGCGAAATAAGGTGTGATTGTAGCCTTGGTAAATCAATTGGGTAAACTTGTGGCCCGGAAATTAAGTATCTTTAACCAGAGGATTGTGATTCTGGAGGATGTACCTCGTAGCTTTGAAATCGAGGGTGTAATTGTACAATTGCTTTTGAAAGGAAATACGTACTTGTGTTGCGGGACTGGATGCAGGGTAACTCCGAACCAGTATAAAATCCGGTGTGTTCTTTCCTTTATTGCTTTTACTTTATTTCTGCATTTATGTTTTTTCTGTGATCATATCCGTGTCTGTATATTGCATACATCCATGTTCAATTCAACATAAATTCAAAAAGATTTTGTAATTCTTTATAAACACTATTCACGCTTCCTTCTAGTGTTAATCCTAGCCTTAAGATCCGTAATCCGCATTTCTTTCAATTGTATCAGAGCAAGGTTTTCAAAGTTTCATAATCTGATTTTTGAAAAAATTTCAAAATGGGTATCAACACTAGTACTGTTACTAACACTAGTATTCCCGTCACTAGTTCATTTGCGGAAGGTCAGTCTACTGTCAGACCACCACTTTTTAATGGCAGTAACTATGCATATTAGGCATGTAGGATGAAAATATACTTACAGTATATAGGATTAGACACTTGGAATATTACACAAACTGAATATTCTGAACCCACAACTGATTTTGCACAATGGACTGCGGAGCAAAAGACCGTTGCACAAAATAATTCTAAGGCAATGAATATTTTGTTTTGTTCACTAGATAGAATTGAATTCAATAGAGTGTCAGTTTGTAAGTCTGCATATGAAATCTAGAAAACTTTGCAAGTTACTCACGAAGGAACAAGCAAAGTTAAACAGACCAAAATTTCCATGCTCACAAATCAGTTTCAATTATTTAAAATGAATCCTAATGAGTCTATTTCAGATATGTATAGTAGATTTCAGGATATTGTGCATTCTCTAATATCTTTGGAAAAATAATTTTCTAAAGAAGATCAAGTCAGAAAGATTTTAAATTCTCTTACTTTAGAATGGGATCAAAAGACACTTGCTATCGAAGAGGCAAATGACATCAGTACTTTAAAGATAGGAGAATTAATTGGAAATCTAATGTCGTATGAAGTTCAAATGATTGGGAGAAGAGAAAACAAAACATCTAAAAAGAAATCAATGGCATTCAATGCATTGACCGATGGATCAGATTCAAACATCGATAACGATGAAGAGATAGCCTTTATGACTAGAAATTTTAGGAAATTCCTGAAATACATAAAGATGAATAATCTCAAGAGAAACAACTTTAAGAACTCCAGAAATTTGAATGTAGTGCCAGATAATATCAAATGTTACAACTGTGATGAACCAGGCCATTTCAAATGAGACTGTCCGTATCCAGATAGGCAAAATCCTCCTATGAACAATGATCCAGCAAAGAAACGGAAGCATGCATTTAGTGCTGCTCTAGATGACTCAGACTCGTCCTCAAGTGATGATGATCAGAAGACAGAAAATTCGAATTTGTGTTTCACAGCTGTTCACGACTCCGACGAATTCAAAGAAACGGACTCAGAAAAGGTTACACATTTACAATACAATTGGTTGAAATTGCTTGCTTAGAATTAGTTGCTTGATTGCTTGATCGATTGATTTTAAATTGGTGTTTTGTTTGAAATTTAAATTTATTTTTTATTATTGTCTTATTATTTTATTATTATTTTTATTATTTTTTAATAGTATAATTTTTCGAAATATAGTATAAATATTTCATATATATATATATATAGACATTAAAAATAACAAGTATATTTATATATATATATATATATATATATTAATCAAAATTCACTGGCACATGTCGACATGGTCCCTACCATGATGCCGACATGGGTACCAGAATTTGAATTTCAAAATTTGAATTCAAATGTTTAAATTTTCCTCCACCTTTCTACTTCATTCAATTCTCTAAAAAGCTACCTTTTGACCAGAGAATATGTCCTTTGAGAATCTATTTATTCACTATCTTTTATCATATCTTTTCACTCTCATTTTCAAATTCAAACTCTCTCTTCAAAACTTCAAGCTCTCTACTCTCTACTTTAATGGCTTCTTCAAGCAACCCCTCCACCATGAGAATTTCCACAAAAATAAAAGAGCAACTATTCAATGATCCAGAGGCAATAAAAGCATACATCAATTATGCTAATTATGCCAAAGTCCATCCTAGAAAGTTTGCTATTTTGCAAGATTTCTCTTCTTATGAACTTGATTCTCTTTTTGCGAACAATGGAGTTCTTAGTCTTATTGATGCTTCTCAAAATGATTTTGTTTGCTATCCAAATCTTGTCAAACTTTTCTATGCTAATTTAAACCATGGATTTTATCATGGAAATGAGGATGAAATTTGGAATAGTGTCAAAGGCACTAGAATTGTTTTGAATTGTGATCTTTTGGGTACCATTCTCAATTCCAGGTGCACGGGAATGGATCTTTCTAATTTTAAAATCGATGAAAATGATCGTGAGACATTTCATCACATTTTCGAAGGGAATGATAATTTTGAGTTCAAAAATCAAAATTTTCGACCAAAGACAAGAATTGTCAATCTTCTTTTGCAACATTTTTTGACCTCAAGATCGGGGAAATTTAACAATCCTACTTCAAAAGTTTGCAAAGCTCTTTTTGCTATTTTTGGAAATTATGACATAAATTGGGCGCATGTTATTTTGGATGAACTTCATCCTAAAAATCTTGAAATGGGTGAGAATACTTTATATCATGGAATTTATCTCACTCGGATCTTTAACTATTTTAGAGTGGATTTCAAAGGCGAAGAATTAGTTTCTAGAAAAGTTTTCAATCATTCCAACATTTCGCTTATGAAATTTCCATTTGTTTTTCAACCTTATGAGACCCTTGCCGAAAAGGAAGAGCATTTGGCTCATGAGGAAATGGAAGAAGAGGAAGAGGAAGAAGAAGAAGAAGGGGATGGAATGGAAATTGAAGAAGAAGAAGGTGAAACTTCTTTGGAAAGTATTGACTATCCTCCTAATTCATCCACCAAAACTCTTCTCAAAAACCAAAAGACGATTGTTGAGAATCATCGGATTCTTAAACGATCTGTTAGTAAGAAATTGGACAAAATTTCATCCAAGATGAACAAGTTCATTTCCAAAGTCAGCAAGAAACTTGGACTTTCTTCATCATCATCATCCTCTAACTACTTTTATCTTTTAGTATCTTGTTGTATGTGTTTTAGCTTGTTTTAATTCAAAAGTTCATGTAGTTTCGTATGTTTAATCATTATATGATCTTAGTATGCAATGAAATGAAATTTTCTTTCTGTTATCTAGCTTACCTTATGTCCAGAATAAGTGTTAGTATATTATATAAATATATATATATATATACACACACAATTATTTGCAAAATCTAAATAGTCATTTTTTTCACTAACCCATGTCGACATACCCCCATGACCCTATCGACATGTACTGCTCAGAAATGAAAATTCATTTTGAATTTGAAATTTGAATAACAACCATATGTCCATTCATTTCAAACGAATTTCTACACATATATATACCTATTTCTTCCAGAATTCTTCACTGAAAATTATTTCCTATCTTCTAATTCTTCATTTCTTTCACAAATTCTATTATGGCTAATCCAATTCACAATTTACCCGAAAATCTTGAAGAAACTCTTAATTCGTTCAAGAGTATTCTCTTGTTCATTCTTTGTAACCAGCGACACTTAGAATTGAGTCAAATGCAGATGATCAAGGAGCAAGAAAGGCATTTCGATGCAATATGATGGTTGATTTCCTCCCTACACAAGGATAATAACGAAACACATCATCCAGTCTCTCTCACCAACGACAATGATAATTGGGATGCTATTAAGGCAGATCCAATCTTTGGAGAAGAAGGATGGGTGGAAGTTCCACGTAACCTTTGATTTTTATTTGTTTGCTTTGTTTGAATTGTTTGTTTGAATTAATTTGATTTGGTTTGGATTGACACTCGGTGTGGATTGATTTCTTAAATTGGTTTGATGATTGCTACATAAAACAAGTATATATATACATTGAAATGTATATAATCCTTGATTGATTATCATGTTCATAAGGATAATTATTTCTTAATCTATCTATTATATATTCCATTGTATAGTTTATTAATGCAGGTACTCTAGTCCAAGAATGAGGGGAGTTAGTTTCTGTTGATGACAAAGGGGGAGAAATATAAAATAGGGTAATTAGACATAGATTAAGGGGGATTTATTAGTTTTAGGGGGAGTTGTTAAAATAGAAATAAATATTTTATAAACAAAGGTTGTCATCATCAAAAGGGGGGAGATTGTTAGTTCGTGGGATGATGATTTTGATGACAACAACCTTAGAATAGATTATAAAATAAAAATACCAACATTATAAGTTTAGATAAATATGTATATGCAGGATTTAACCATGCAGGTACCAAGAATGAAGACTGTACAGTATAGAGATTCAAGATATCAAGATTGAAGACTCATGAGTATCAAGATTATCAAGAGTTCAAGAATTGAAGTAATTTATTCTTTAATTAGAAATTTTGTTAAAACTCATAGAAAAGCACTGGCATTTTAAAGTCCAATTTTTTTCGTGGAATGGAATCCACTTCGAGCCTGTTAAAGGGATGGAACTCTAAGTAGGATGGAACCTACGAAAAATGTAGTGGAACATTATTTTGTATCTACTAATTTTAATTCAAATGATTTTACAAAATTATCTTGTATTCAAAATGATTTCAAAACTTTCCTTTTAAAAGATTCAAAACCCTCTATCCTGATTTTAAATAATTTTAGCCTCAAAATTATCTTTAATTTCAAAGTCAAATTACTTCTGATTTTAAACTATCTTTTAATATAATATATTTAACTTTTAAATATTTATAATTAAGATTTAAATATAAAATTATAGTTAAGTTCTATATATATTATTCTCTATATTTACTTATGAATTATAACTATAGTCAAGTATATTTATAGAAGTTTTAAATAGTTTTAATATAAGATAAAGGTTATGTTCAAAGAAAATCAAATCATCAAAAATTGCTTTGGGATGTCGACATGCCTATGGTGACCATGTCGACATGGTGTCAGTTGAGTTCAAAAATTAAACTTCAAAAGAAGTGTCTATTCGCCACAACTCTTCACGAATGGACATGACTGTTGTTCTTCTATAAATAGGGGTTAGTTTCAACGAATTTTATATCGGATTTTTTGGTTTTTCACTCCTCTTCTCCTTCCACATTTCTTAATACATATTCTTACCATTACTCTGCCGAAATCAACATTGAATCGAACTCGATCTTTTCTACTTTGATTCTCTATCACAATCTCAACAAGGTTCTCAGTGCTATTTAGTGTTATAGGCTTCTTTGTAATCTATTAAGTGAGAAAATGTGTGATTGTGGCCTTGAAAATCAATCAAGCGAGATAAGGTGTGATTGTAGCCTTGGTAAATCAATTGGGTAAACTTGTGGCCCGAAAATCAATTATCTCTACCCAGAAGATTGTGATTCTGGAGGGTGTACCTTATAGCCTTGAAATCGAGGGTGTAATTGTACAATTGCTTTTGAAAGGAAATCCGTACTTGTGTTGCGGGACTGGATGTAGGGTAACTCCGAACCAGTATAAAATCCGATATGTTCTTTCCTTTTTTGCTTTTGCTTTATTTCTGCATTTGTGTTTGTTTCTGTGATCATATCTGTGTCTGTATATTGCATACATCCGTGTTCAATTCAATCTAATTCAAAAAGATTTAGTAATTCTTTATAAATACTATTCACCCCCCCTCTAGTGTTAATCCTAGCCTTAAGATCCATAATCTGCATTTTCTTTCAAATGTTGGACTATAACTTCCTGAACGTCTAGTAGTTGTTGTTGATATGATTAAACCAAGAAAAGTATGTGTTCTCAGCCAACAAATATGAAATAATGGATGAATATTAATGAAGTCGTCACTGCATATACTAATCATTTAAAATCATATAAATGTAGTTTTGCTGGTAATCAAATTAGGCCTGTTCCTTTTTTCTCATTGATCGTTGGTTGAAGCTGTAACCAAATAGTCGATTATTGACTGATGTTTCCATCTTCTTTACAGGTGATCAAGTTAGGACTGTTCCGTTTTTTCGCTTCATCTACTTACTTGTGAACTAATTTCTTTGAAACAATTTCTATCCCTGACATGTACTACGGTTTAATCATTGTTTGTTCATTATTAAATACCCAAACCTCACAGCTGTCTTCCTCTTTACAGGACTTGCTGTTGAAGTGGATAATGTGAAGCCTAAAGTTGAAATACATGTCTTATAGTGCGAAATCTTATTTTATCATTAATTGTACTTGTACTATTTATTGACTCTTTACAACAATGCTAGAGATTAGTTATAACTTTGTAGCGTGTATTATGTACTGTTGCTGAACTGTTGTTTTCACGTATCATTATACTGTACTTGATGAACTATCTGAAACTTTTGTCTTCATGTATCATTGTATTGTAATGAACTATCTGAAACTATTGCCTTTATGTACTATTTATTGTAGTTAATGAATTACATATCTTAATTGATGAACTGTTTATAACAATAAATTGTATTTTGAACTAAGACATTTACTCTATGCTTCGAGTTTCAACTGGGGTCACTATTTTGTTGAATTGAATTGAAGTAGGAACAGCTGAGGCATTTGGTTGATTTGAAAAACATACAAAAATTAGCCATGGTCTTAAGCCATGGCTAAACATGTATTTGCCACAGCCTAAGCTGTGGCAAAACATGTAATTGCCACGGCTCTAAGCCGTGGCTGAACCTAATATTGCCACGTCCCAAAGCCATTGCAAAACTGTAAACAGCCATGGCTTAGGGCCATGGCCAAATTTTTCCAATAAGACTTTCGCCGCGACTATGAGCGGTGGCAAAATCACTTTGCCACGGCCCGTTGCTTTGGCGAATTGGCTTTTCTGGTGTAGTGTTATACGTTTTATTTTAGCTTTGATCCAATGATGTTTCTCAGTGCGATTTGACTTGAATTTTTAGACTAGGTTAAATTGTGAATTCGAAACATCAATAATATCATATAATTCTAAGACTTTTTGTATATATATTCCTGGATGAAAATATTTTGTTTTGTATGTGCAACAAATCCATACTTGTTCTGAATAGTTTGCATATTTCATGCTTCACACTTCTTGATTTGGTTCTCAAATTCACACTGCATGTTTTATACTGTAAGAGATTTTAAAATACCTATTTCATTACTTTTTATCATTGATTAAGCTTAAAAAATCAAAATTTCAGGAATTTTTTGCCTATGAGCTAAAAGATTCCATTTTTCACGCACCTAAAGACCTATAAGCAAAGCTGGATAGTTTTTAATTGCAAGTAGTTACAGCTTACAAATCAAAAACTGAAAGTATATGCATAAAGTGTGCACATACCCATGCATGGGTAGGCATACTAATTTTTTGTTGTTATTGTTGTTGTTCTTGTGTCTAATTGTTTTCGATAGTAAAAAACTCTAGCCTCAAGGTGTGCCATTTCAGTAGATGCATTTTCTTACCATATTCTTGGTGATTTACGTCTCGTATTACTTTATCTTCAGGTCTATTTTCTATAAAGCATCATAAGTTACATGAACCGATGAATATATCATTTTGGCAGAAGGATGATGACGTACATGTACGTGACCATGATTGTTGCCGACAAAGCAATTCTGCAATAGTATTTTTTTGCTCGTTTCCATTTTCCATTCATGTAAGATGTACTCTGCGACCTTTCAATTTTTTCCTTCAGTTAGAGTATATGATGCTTCTAGAGTAATTCTTTCTTTATCTGTGAGAGTAATCAGTATATGTGGGTTTGGGCTGTGTGTTTAGCCCAATAACTCATTTTCTCAAATATATGTTGTGCATGGCTGATATAAATATGTGTATTAGTGCTATGTGTATTACTACAAGTTAATTAAATGCAATTTCTTCTTAATAACATAGCTTTGTACTATATTTTTATTATGGTATCAGAGCTCAAAACTGTTAAACGACAGGGACAATTTGCTGATCATCTACCAGTTCTCATTAGAGAATAGTTTTGCATCATCATCGAGCTATCCAAAAGGGGTGTCAAAGAATTCTCATCATTCACCACCTTCGGTTGCTCTCAATAACAACATTCTCATCCACTGCATCAAGTGGACTCAAGATCAAGAACCATCATGTACAGAAACAAACTACTGCAGTATCATCAAACCAAAGAATCACTTAGTAACCACTACTTATATGAAAACAATTTCAAACTATGGAAATACCAAGTTAAAACCTACATAATTGGTTATGGGTTAGAAGATTATCTGTATGGAACTGCAATTACCCCCGCAAGAATGGTTTCAAACAGTAAAGAAGAGTGAGAGTCATCAATAAATAATTCATCAACCACCAAAGGTAAGATAGTTTGCTGCCAGCATGGTTATTATCATCCATCAGCTCAGGCTTGCTATCATAGATTGTTGGATGCAAGACATCATATGAGATATGGACTGCAATACAACAAATACTCAACACACAGTCAGCAGCAAGAATCATGTATTATAAGCATCAACCGTAGAATTTAAAGAAAGAAAACATGACAATGAGAGAGTATCTGACCAATGTGAAGTCATATTGTGATCTTCTTGACACTACTGGTGACACGATGTCAGAAACGAAGAAAATTCTTATTATATTGGATGGTCTTGATACAGAATATGAATCTGCTATAGCAATTATTTCATCACAACAAAACCTACCCAATATGCAATATGTCTATTCAATTCTCCTATCACATGAAGGAAGGGTTGAACCAAGGAAAGAAAACAACACAGAACTGTCAATCAATTATGCTTTAAACTCTAAAAACAAGATCCAAGGAAGAAGGCAAGAAAATCAAAATGTCAGACAAGAATCATATAATCAAAGAGGTGGTACCAGTCAGATAGAAAGAGGCAGAAATAATAGATGGAACAACAATAGAACAAAATTTCAAATATGTGAAAAGCCTGGACACACAGCAAGATAATGTTACTTTAGACTCAATACAGAGTATTACCCAAACCAAAAAAAAATCAAGGAAATCAAAGAAATTATGGCTCCTGTGCAAATACGTTACACATGGATCAAAGACAACAATCAAGCAGAAGGCACAAGAATGCAACACGTGAATTTAGAATGTCTTACCAGAACAGAGGACATTGTAAGTGAAAACTGGTATCCAGATTCAAGTGCCACTAATAGCCGCACAAGTAATCTTCAACTTAATCTTGGCAGTAAAGAATATACTGGTATGCATTCTATACATATGGAAAATGGTGAAGCTATAAATAATACACATGTTGGAACTAGCAGCATCCAAGGTAAAAGGCATCTTTACCTTAATAATTTATTAAGAGTTCCCCAAATTAAGAAAAACTTGATGAGTGTATCTCAATTTGCTAATGACAACGATGTGTACTCTGAGTTTCACCCTTAATCCTGTGTAGTGAAAGATTTACTAAATCAAGACATATTTATTATTATAGGGTAAACTAGACAAGGGATTATACAAGTTTAACTTTGGAAATACAAGAAAGAGCAAAATTAGAAATATGCGGTGTAACATTTTTGAATCATATGTTAAGACTTAAGAATGGTAAAGAAACATTTGATTTGTGTCACTGTAAACTTGGGTACCCTAGTGTAAATGTTGTAAAACAAGTACTTAGGAATAATAACATTTCTTTCGATGTATCTTTACTATATGTGTGTAATTACTGTCAACTAGGCAAAAGTCACGAATTACCATTTGCAGATTCTACTACTATTATTGATAAGCCACTAGAACTGGTGGCCACAAATCTATGGGGGCCAACACTAGTATGTTCTGACTATGGATTCGGGTATTACATATCTTTTATTGATGCATATTCTAGATATGCGTAGATATATTTTTAAAATCAAAGTTAGATGCATATAAGGCTGTAATACAGTTCATAACACAAGATGAGAAGCAAATAAATAGTGAACTCAAAATATTGCTAACTGATGGAAGTGGAGAACATAAATCATCAAAGGAATATTTTCCAAAAAGAGTAATCATTTATAGAACAACCTGTCCATACCCTTTAAAACAAAATGAGCTAGCAGAAAGAAAAAAATAGGCATATAGTAGACATAGGGTTAACTCTACTAGCACATGCCTCCCTACCCATGAAATTTTGGCCAGAAGTATTCAACACTGTTGTTTATCTAATTAATAGACTTCCTCCTAAAGTACTCAAACATATGAATCCCATTAAGGTACTACTTAGGGCTAAACCAGACTATCATGGTCTAAAAACATTTGGATGCTTGCGTTTTCCATGTCTTAGACCATAGAATAATCACAAATTAAGTCTCAGATCTACCCCTTGTACATTCTTACGATATGGAAATAATCAAAAGGGGTATAGGTGCTTGAATAGTGATGGTAGGATATTTGTTTCAAGACATGTTGTGTATAATGAAAACATTTTTCCATTTGTAGATAAAAATTTCAAAACAACAAACAAGGTGTATAACAAAAGCAGCATGTCAATTCCTTCAATACCTGCGACATCTAGCTGGAATATTAATCCAACAGATGAAGGCGTGAAGAGAAGCAAAGAACCACAACATACTATATCCAAAGAAGGTACTGGATCAGGTCATGATTCACATGATCTCTCTAACACCTTCAATAATATAAGTCAAAACAATGATAACAATTCAGAGCAAAGGGAGTTATCTTCATCCAAGTCTCAACATACATATGATAAAATCACTATTCATGAATCACCACCTGCAAGAACAGGACATCATATGATCACAAGATCAAAAAGTGGAATATACAAGCCTAAAGTGTATTGTACACAGTTAGATCTAACAGAACCAGGCAGCTATGAAGAAGCAATTACGAATAACAATTGGAAACAAGTAATGGATTTAGAATATGGGGCGTTAATCAGAAATAAAATATGGAGTCTTGTATCTATACCAAAGGACAAAAATGTAGTAGGGTGCAAATGGACTTTCAAAATCAAAAGAAACCCAGACGGCAACATTTCTAAATATAAAGCAAGGCTTGTAGCTAAAGGGTACAATCAACAGTATGGTTTCGATTTTAATGAAACATTTTCTCTAGTAGTCAAACCAACTACAATAAGAATCATCTTAACCATTGCATTATGTTGGAAATGGAAAATTAGACATTGGATATTAATAATGCATTTCTCAATGGACCAAGATGTATACATGGAACAATCCGAAGGGTATGAGAAAGATGTCAACAGCATATTAGTATTCAAGTTACATAAAGCTATCTATGGATTGAAGCAAGCTCCTTAGGTCTGGAATGAAAAACTCAAGTTAACCTTAATGGAGCTAGGCTTTGTACCAACCAAATCAAACAACTCCTTATATATATAATGCAAATAAGACGAAATTACATACATATTGATATATGTTGATGATATCATTATCACTGGAAATGACAGTAAAACCACATATCAGACTATCAAGCACTTGAATCAAGCTTTCTCCATAAAGGACTTGGGTGATCTACACTACTTTCTTGGTATAAAAGTTATACACAAATCAAGTGCAGAACTATTCTTATGTTAGAGAAAATCTATAGTTGACATGCTAAAAAGAGCAGACATGGATCAGGCCAAATAATTACCTACCCCTATGACTAGTAATATTCGATTCTCAAGAGACAAAGGTGAAGTCATTACAATTGAAAAACAATATAGAAGTATTGTAGGTGCTCTGCAATAAATTACTATACCCAGACCAGATCTAAGCTATAGTGTAAATAAAGTCTGTCAGTATATGCATAAACTTCTTAGTGACCATTGAAGAGCAGTAAAGCGTATCTTACGATACGTGAAAGGAACTCTAAATCATGGACTTCATTTTAACAACACAAAGGAATTAGATATACAAGCATACTCTGATGCAGACTGGGCTAAATATCCAGATGACAGGAGATCGACATCAGGGTATTGTATTCACCTAGGTAGTAACCCCGTCTCTTGGAGCTTCAAGAAACAAGTTACTGTATCTCACTCCAATACTGATTTAGAGTACAGATCCAAAGCCAATATTGCAGAGGAGATAACTTGGATTGAAGTGCTTCTGCGTGAGATCGAAATCGACCTAAAAAATGTTTCAATTATCTGGTGCGACAATCTTAGCTTGTTTCCCTTACTACTAACCCAACTTTACACTCACAAATAAAGGATATCGAAATCGATCTATACTTTGTTCGTGAGAAAGTTATGTGAGGAAGACTGAAAGTAAATCACATTCCAGCCTTATATAAAAGAGAAGACATTCTTACGAAGCCGCTTTCTACAAGAAATTTCACCAGATCAAAGTAGGAGCTCAAAGATGAAGGTAGCGACAAAGAGACGAGTGGAGAAAAGAAAACACTAGATGTAATTGAAGGAGGGAGTTAGAGTATACGATTATTCCAGAGTCATTCTTTCTTTATTTGTGACAGTAATCAATATATGCGGGTTTGGGCTGAGTGTGTAGCCCCATGACTCATTTTATCAAATATATGTTGTACATGGCAGATATAAATACATATATTAGTGTTGTGTGTATTATTACAAGTTAATGAAATAACAATTTCTTCTTAATAATATAGCTTTGTACTACATTTCTATTACCTTCTACTAAATCGTATGTTCATCTCACCTAGAAGTAATCGTCGTTAATGGCTCAATATTATTAGATACGCAATCCTTGATTTCAAATAATACCATGAAATGCTAGAATCTTATCTTATCAATTATATGACTTATATTTCCATTATCTGTTTGGTCAAATTGCATACGATATATGCTTCCCTACTATTATTGCTGATTCATGCAAACAATAAGGTTCGATATTATAACTACATCGGATGGAAGGAGGTGAACTGCGGTATTTATAGTGGGGGGTATGTTTTGAATGATAAATAGTGGAGGGCATGCGGAGTACATGGGAATACATTGAGGTAGTAAATTATTTCCATCTTTTCCACTCTCCAAGGTAGATTTTTTTTTAACCTTTTACGAATTGAGAAAACTGTAAAAGAATAGAATCTTGTTGTAAACTTTTAGGCCACTCCATGCTTTTACAACTTAACCATCCGTGAAACTCATCAAATCTTTGGAGGACCATATGATTCGCTGTAACCTTCCATGTATTGATGCCGTAATTTATTTCAAGGAGCATTGAAATGTACTTTGAATTAATTGTGTACTTTAAACCTGTGTACTTTGATTCTTAAATTTACGCCTTCGAAATAATGTACTTTGAAATAGCTATGAATTTTTGTTGTTATTTGATGTGTTCTCTATTTCTATTGAATGCTTATTGTTCCTACTACATATATTTTTTGATTTATTTACTGCACCTCATAGGTGTCAAATGCGGTATGTATTTTGACCAGGCGAGGGCAAAATGTATTTAGTGCACCTCGTAGATGCCAAACTGTCTCAATATTCTATTACGATGACATGGTTCCAAAATGTTAAGATAAAGAATGCAATCACTATACCACAGAATATCATAACATGGATGATAGTCACATGAATAGATATATGGATCAAAAATTACTTGAAAAAATAATGAGAGAATAGTTGTAAATACAGTGGAACTTTATTAATTTACTATTTTTTTGTTTTATTTGAAAAACCTTATTCCAGAGAATAGAGCTAGGGAACTCGACCGCCCACCACACCGGTCCCTCTTTTTAGCTAGCTCAACTTAGAGCTTCAATTTCCAGCCATTTTTATTCAGTATTTGAGGGAATAACTACCACAAGCCATTTGGAAAACAAAGCTTAATTTATCAAGACTTGAACCCGCGACCTCAAAAAACTTTGTTTCATAATCGCTAAGCAGCCCTGATCAACTGAGCTATGCTCGCGGATTTATTAATATACTATTATTATGGTGAAATAGAGATAATTACCCGATTAATCTGAATATTATCGATATATATATATATATATATATATATATATATATATCGACTGATAAATTATTCTTTGAAGATGGATCCTATCGAGCAACACTAGGTAAATTTTTATGGAAAGATGAAAGCATCGGAAGTGCTCAAATGTCCATGTCTGCGATAAGCAAAGATAGCTTGCAATTTCTTAACACCAATATGATTAGCTAATTCGAGATGCCTATACATAAATGCAAGTGCTACTAAGCCCATGAATATGCATTGATGTCAACTAAATCTTTTAATGGGTAAAAATGTCATATACATATGCGACTTGGTTAACAAACAAAGTATTGCTAAGCAAAAACAAAAGGTAAGCATGCGCAGCACGTCCAATTGCTCTATTAGTCCAATCATCACTGACAACTTTGAACTTCTAAAATTACATAGACATAAATTAATTTATAACTCATTCTATTATTCATTTCCATCATCACTTTTTCTTTACTAATAACTAGATATTTAGAAGCAATCCAAACTGCTTGTTCCATATGAAATGCAAGTATAGACTTGCCTTCGACTGGAATATGTAATAAAGTAGCTACATCATCAAGTGTAATGGTAATCTCATCGAACGACATATGGAAGGTATTAGTTCTGGATACCAACGTTCCAATAAAGCTGATATAAGATTTGTGTTAACGCTATTATAGCACTTGTTAACAATGGAGAACAAACTAGATGATTCAATAATATTTTTGAAAATAATAGCATTTTCTGGAACCTTCCACCATACCATGTTGTGTGCGTGATTGACACATGTAAGGGGTTATCGTTCCTACAAATTTTTTGCATCATGCTAATGCATTGGGGTCTGTGTGTAAATTGAACATAAAAACTTTAAAGTAAAATACGTGCTCTTCCATATCACTGAAGCAAAATGAGTCTCATAATCTTTGATCACGTCACTATATCTTAGCCTACCATTTACATTTGCTACTTCTTCGACATCATCGTCTATCTCGGCATCATCATATATCTCGACATCATCATCAGACCCTTTGTTATTACCTTGTTCCTCCTCATCCTCACTTCCCTCCTTATCATCATTTGCATCTTCCTCCTCTCCCCTTCGTCCCTTACATTATCTTCCATCCCCTCTTTGCTGCCTTCAACATCTACATCTCCATCTATCTCCTCATTTTCGTGCAAACTACTTCCTTTTCCTTCTTTTCTCTTTGCCCTTCTATGCATTTCCTAAGCAGTCATTCGAGTTCGAGCCATCTATGAATAAATAATTAATAAAAACGTTACTTCATATTTGAAAATTCAAATTTTCAATACGTAAAAAAGTGCTAAGGATATAATACATAGTGAAGACATAATGTGGCTTTTACCATGCAGCTCTATTGCATGGTAAAAGTCACACCTGGATGATGTGATTTTTACCCCATACTAGAGTTGTGAGGTGAAAGTCACATCGTACCAGTTCAACTCGATGGTGTGATTTTCCCCACTCAAAGCCATTGCACGGTAAATCGCATTTCGAATATGATTCACAACTCCGATTTAGAGATAATTAGGATTAGGGTTATCTACGATTCGCGAATTCAATCCTTGCATGCTTCTTTCCACCGTCGTCAGTGAGTGATGAAGCTAGGATTTTGCTGAGTGCTGAATAAATGAAAATTTGAGTGTGTTATCTTAAAAACTGAGGGTACAAAGGGAAGACATTAAAAAAATTAGGTATATCCAGTAGAATCACAGTTCAAGGGGATTTTCCGACTCTAACCATGTTGCATTTAGTATTTATGCAATGTGTATGTGTGATCGCTGAGTTGTCGATAGCTATAATATCAACCATTCATTTCCTCATTGTTCATCTGATTGTTACTACCAACTTCTCCCATTGTGATTCTAAAATTCCTCAAAGTTGCTTCGGATCCATTTCCATAGGATTTTTCACATCACGTGTCCAGCTTGAAGTTAATATTTCACTCCACTTTACTCAATCATTTATTTTCTGATGCTAAAAGCGTGCGATGAACTCTATATTATAGTTGTGTATAAGTTGCAATTGATATTTAGATTTATGTTCTAGCTAACCAATTTATTTTCTATTTTTGACTTTCTTATTTTAATTAACTTGTCATCTATGTTTCAAATGATTAGAGATGGACGGTCATTTGATAGACTATCGGCACACATGTTAGTCAGTAATGCTACAAAGGTGTTACGAAACTACTTGCAAAGATTGTTAACAACAACATTACAAAGGTGTTATGAAATAGTTACAACTATGTTGCAAAATTGAAACAACAGAACTGTCACAACTATCTCGCAAAAACTATTACGAATAGAACTGTGCAGTTAACAAATAAAGCAGCAATTATAATACCGATTAGATTGTCCGAGTCCAGTGAAAAGCTATTTCCTTGAAACAATATTGTTCTACAGTGCTTAAGGATATCGAGAAATTGTTTCCCAATAGGAAATGGACCTTCTCTACGATGCTGCACAATAAGCACAGAGCAATGACGAACTTAAGAGAGTTTATTTAAGAATAAAGTGATGTGGAGAGAAAGAAAATGCACAAAAACTTAACTATGTATTTTGTTTCACTTTTGCATGTATGTAGGCACGGGGTCGCACACCTATTCGGTAATAGTTGCCTAGTCGAATGGTTGCAACTGTTGGAAAGGTTGTGATCCTTTATCATGCGACGCGACCATTTGAGTTTGAATGGAGAAAAATAAAAAACTGTTCGATCTAAGCAGCCATGCCAAACCAACTACAAAGTGCTAAGTGCCTCTTATATGCCTTAAATGCCCATTCACCAGCGCCGTGAAGGTAGGTGCGGGCTTGGGTTTGGGCCCAGGCATGGGCGTGCGCACGCATGCGGGTTGGTGCGTTGCACTACCCATCATGGCTTATGTCTCTCTTCATCTCATAGGAATTATAACAATGTCCACATCTTAGTATATAAACACAAATAGATTATTATATTCTAAGACGCGAGACTATTCATTTCCCAAGGCATTAAATACCCTCTCATTCCCTAATGTTCATTCTTTTCTAACAATCCCCCACATGAATGGGTAATTTCTTAATTTGTTCTTAAAATTTTGTGAAACATTTATCATATCAGCTAAAGTAGCACATTGGCCTTGAACTTTCCTAGTGTTTATTATTTTAACATGTTGGCAAATCAGTGGACTAAGGTTGTCTTTAAACTGTAAGCCTTTTGTGTAAATCTAAAATATAAAACACGCAACAAGTACTTCTAATCCTCCTTGGTTCTCGGTTTGTGTTTGTTTTTGCCTTACCAGCTTGGTATCATTAGTGCTCTGAAGAATTTGGCCTTACAATTCTTCTTGAAGCAGCACCTTTACACTAACGTAGGTGATTCTGTAACGGGTATTTTCTCAATACTCTATTTAATTCTTTAATATTACCAAGCATAGACATTATTAAAATTATCAAAACTTATCCTATTCTCTGACAAGCAGTGCACTAACTTATCATAGGAAAGGTTTGAATATTTACATCGCTCTCAAGTTTATCTAAACTTAGTTGTCCCTTTGAACCAAGATTTTGGGATCTCCAGTCAGCTAGGTGGGGTTTTCGTTTAAAGAATTTTTTTAATTATGGGCCTTAACCCCATTCCCATCGATAAGATATTAACCTTCTCTCTAGGCAAAGCTTTTGTTAGTGGATCCGCAATGTTATCATTTGTTCTTACATAATCAACTGTGATAACTACGGTGAGAGAAGTTGTCTGACAGTTTTATGTCTATGAGGAATATGTCTTGACTTGTCATTATAAAGCTTACTGTTGACCCTTCCAATAGCTGATTGGCTACCGCAATGTATGCTTATTCAAGGTACAGGGTTTTTCCAATTTGGAATACCTTCTAAAAAACCATGTAGCCAATCCGCTTCTTCTGTGGCTTTGTTTAAGACAATATATTATGATTCCATGGTCGATCTTGCTATACAAGTTTGTTTAGAGGATCTCTAAGATATTGCCCCACTAGCTAAGGTAAACACATATCCACTAGTGGTTTTACATCTGATGAGCCAGTTTTCCAGTTTACATCAAAATTCCCTTCTATTATAGATGGTACCTATCATAATGTAGTCCATGACTTCGTGTATACCTTAGGTATCCTAGTACTTGAACTATAGCTTTTCAGTGATTCTTTCCTGGGTTGCTCGTATATCTTCTGAGTTTACTTATAGCATATGCTATATCAGGCCTAGTGTAGTTAATTACGTACATAATGTTGCCCAGTATATGATAGTACTCAAGTTGGTAAATACTATCACCGTTGTTTTTGACCCAGTTTTGGTTCAAATCTACAGGTGATTTTGCTGATATTATACTGTATTGTTTAAACTTTTCAAGTATTTTCCCAATGTAGTGTGATTAGGAAAAAACATATCCTTGGTTGGTTTTAAGTTTTTTATACCAAGTATCACATCAGAGATTCTTAGATCTTTCATGTCAAATCTGACAGAGAGCGTATGTTTTGTAGATTTTGTTATCTCCTTGCAGCTTCCAAATATATCATCCACGTACAGACATACAATGGCATACCTCATATTTGTATGTTTAGAATAGACACATTTGTCATATTCATTTAGTTGAAATCCATTTAGTATCGTATTTTCATCAAATTTTTCATGCCATTGTTTAGGCGCTTATTTAAGCCCATATAGCGATTTTCTTAATCTACAAGCCTTACTTCATTTCTAGTTTTTAGGAAACCCTCAGGTCGTTTCATGTATATTTCTTCTTCCAGTTCATCGTTTAAAAATGCTGTCTTTACATCCATTTGATGTATTTCTAAATCAACCGTGGATGTAATTCCTATCAACATTCTTATTGATGTTATTCTAGTTATTAGAGAATATGTATCAAAATAGTCCAGGTCTTCTTTTAGTCTGAAACCTTGAATCACAAGTCGAGCTTTATACTTGTCTATTGAACCATCAGATTTGAATTTCTTTTTAAATATCCATTTATTACCTAAGGTATTTCATTCTTAAGGTAAATCAACTAACTCCCATGTATTGTTTTCCATAATGGATTCGATTTCATTGTTAACAGTCTCCTTTTGGGCATCAGTGGTGGACATGGCTTGTTTGTATGTTAATTGAACGTCTTCTAACATAAATATGTAGAAGTCTGGTCCAAAGATTTTTGATGTCTTTGATCTTTTGCTTCTCCTCGGTTCCTTTATTTGTTAATTAGCATTGCTTTACCGATCATCATCAATATTTTGTTCAGCGTCCTCAAGAGAATTAGAGATTTCAATTTCCCTTGGTCTCTTTTGAGAATAATTTTCAATACCCTATTTTAAAGGGTATACATTTTCGAAAAATCTAGCATTTATCGACTTAATGGTGGTATTTACGTGAATATCATCAATTTCGGATTTGTGTGCCAATAACCGATAGGCGGTACTGTTTTGTGCATATCCAATGAATATACAATCAATTGGTATTGGTCCAATTTTGACTTCCTTTGGTTTTGGTACCTCCGCTTTCACAAGACACCCCTACACTTTTATGTATTTGTAGGATGGTGGTCTATTTTTCCAAAGTTTATGGGGAGATTTATATGTTTTCTTCTGTGATATCTTATTATTCAAAATTAGACTTGCAGAAAGAATAGCTTCTCCAAGAAATTATCTGGCAAGCCAGAACTAATTAGTAAGGTATTCATCATTTCTTTAAGAGTTCTATTTTTCTGTTCAGCTACACTGTTGGACTGAGGTGATTACAGGGTTGTAGTTTGTTGTATAATACCATGTTCGGCGTCGAATTCCTCAAAGGAAAATTCGTATTCTGCTTCTCTATAACTTCTTAAAGCTTTTACTTTCTTGTTGAGTTGAATTTCAACTTCTACTTTATACTGTATAAACATGTCGAATGCTCCGTCCTTACTTCTAGGAAATACATGCAACAATACCTTATACAATCATCAATGAAGGTAATGAAATACCTTTTTCCACCGCTAGTTTGACACATTTTTAAATCACAAAAATATGTGAGTATTAGGTCTAGAGGTTCAGTTTCTCGTTCAATAAGGTGAAACGAGATTCTTGTCAATTTTGCTTCTGCACAAACTAGACATTTATAGTTGGAATCTGTTTTGCAATTGACATAAAATCCAAATTAATCAATTTTCATAAGGTATCAAAATTTACGTGACGTAATCTAGAATGCCATACGTTGGAAGAATCACCAATATGAGCATAAGATTCAATTTTATTCATATCATTCTTTTGTACAATAGTGGTTACATTTGCGTTAAATAAACCATCACAAACATATCATCTTCCTAAATAAAATCCATTCTTTGAAAACACAAAACTTATCAGACACAAAGGTGAGTTTGAAGCCACGCTTGCTAAGTAGCGATCCAAAAATTAAGTTCTTGCAGTTCTCTAGAACATGAAGAACATCTGCCAAAGTTAATTCTTTTCCAAAAGTCATTTTCGGCACAACCTTTCCCTTGCATTCGAATTTTGATATAGATGAATTACACATAAAAAAGTTGTTCATTCATCCTCAGTAGCAGTTTTGTAGGTTGTAAACATCCACTTATTTGCACATGTTTGTCATATGGCTCCTTTGTCTACAAACCATTCCTTCGAGTTACCAACAAGGTTGCATTCGGGCACTGCTGCACATAAGTCCGTATCAGACATGACTTATGAGATGTCAACCATGTTTGCTTCTAATTTCTTTTTCTTGGATGTGTGACATTCGATGGCTTTGTTTCCTTTCTTTCCACAATTATGGCATGAACCCTGCAATTTCTTTGATTTCTGTGGATCATGCTCACGTTTCCTTTCGTTGGGTTTTTCTGACTCGACTACATTTGCCTTGGCAATCATGGTATGCGATGTCTTCTTCTCAGATTTTTTTGTTATCTTCCCAATCCTCAAGATGACTACAAATTCCTCCATTGTCATTTCCTTGCGCTTGTGCTTAAGGTAGTTATTGAAATCTTTTCATGATGGAGGAAGCTTGTCTATTGTAGCAGCAAACTGAAAGGATCCGCTTAGTGTCATTCCTTCATCGTGCAGTTGGTGAATGATGACTTGTAACTCTTGAATCTGGTTGATAATGATCTTCGCATCAATCCTTTTAAAGTCAAAGAATTTCCATGTATGTCTTTCTTGATGCCCGCATCTTCGATTTTTTACTTTTTATCTGTTGTCGTCCAAAGCTGTGCAGTTAATGCCCTTGGCAGAGTCAAAGCGGTGGAGGTGCAAAAGGTCATAGAGGGGATACAGCAAGGATATAGCGGGATACAGCGGATGACTCTAAAATAGCATATAAAACTCGTACTTAATGTTTTTACAAATATATAAATGGTAATTAAATGAAAAATCATCATTCAATTGAATAATAATTAATACATAAATAATTTTAAATCAAAACATGTGCAAATATACTTTAAATAAATGTAAAACTGTTATATAACATAATTGAATTTAGTAGAATATTAGAGTATTTTCAATTCTGAAGATATATTAAAAATTAATCAAATAAATTAGTTTCATAATTTTTATAATACATAAATGCAATTTTTCAATTCATTTTATTAAAGAAGATATAGGGGAAAGAGTGAAATATAGCGGGAATAACGGGATATAGCGGAAATAGCGAGGCTTAGAGCGGAAAGGCTATATTTTGGGGCTACATGGAAAATCATAGCGGTAGAAATCCGCTATGAGATATAGTGGAGTTATAGCGGGGTAATAGCGGGGCATTAACTACACAGGTCCAAAGTTCTTAAGAAGTTCTCAAATGCCTGCATCTTTAGATGTTTGAGAAGTTCTTTATGAGACAAAGCCATTATTGGAACTATATTTGTAGACTGAGTATTAATCGTAGTATGTGTTGGTGTAGAAGTGTTGCTCTCATAAGACATTGCCATCTACAAAAACAACCAACAATAAATAAATATTGTTTCAAGATTATTAGTCAGTAACGCTACAAAGGTATTACGAAACTGTTTGCAATGTTAACAGCAACATTACAAAGGTGTTACGAAACTGTTATAATTATGTGGAAAAATTGCAACAACAAAAATGTCACAATTATGTTGCAAAAACTGTTACGAATAGATCTATGCAGTTAAAAAATAAAGCAGTAAATATAATACCGATGTTTTCTGAGTCCGGTGACACGTTATTTCCTTAAAACAATATTGCTCCTTCTCCGGCGCTACTGGATATCGAGCAATTGTTTTCCTAGATGAAACAGACCTTCTCTATGATGCTGCGCGACAACTATAGAGCAACGACGAACTCAAGAGAGTTTATTTAAGAACAGAGTATTGTGGAGAGAAAGAAAATGCAGAAAAACTTAAGTGAATATTCTGTATTAGGTGTCTGTTCGAATGGTTGTGACCCTCGGAAAGGTTACGACCCTTTACCAGGCAATGTGACCGTTTGTGTTTGAACGGATAAAAACAAAAAACTTTTCGTTCTGAATAGCTAAGCCAAGCCAACTACCAACTGCAAAGTGCTAAACGCCTCTAATACTCCTCAAATGCCCGTTCGCCCACGTCGTAGATGCAACCTTGGTGGCGGGCATGCGCATTCGGGGTGGTGCATTGTGCCATTTGTCAGGGCTTGTTTCTCTTTTTGTCTCATAGAAATTATAGCAGTATCCACATCTTGGTATATAAATACAAATAGTTTATTATATTCTAAGATGTAGGATTATTCATTTTTCAAGGCATTAAATGCCTTTACATTCCCCAATGCTCATTCATTTCTAACATCACAGTCTCAAATATTAATGAACTAATCGCTTGAAATGACATTAGCAATCATTTTGGGCATGTTGGCCTTGCTGGAAATTCCGGCGATGACGATGACAATATTCCCCAGGTTGTGTGCATTTCCCTACAGACGAAAAATGTGTTTGCACATAAGAGAGTGATGCAGCACACCATGATAAGTCGTCTGCTATGAGTCACTCGGCCTGCTATGAGTCGCGTTTCCTTAAGTCGCATCACGATAAACGACCTAACGAGCTAACGCATCATAATACGCGACCTAGCGAGTTAGCGCACCAGGATGAGCAAGTTAGGCCAACTAACCTTAAGTCGTAAGTCGTCCCAATATATCAAGCCCGCATCTCTTAAGCGACCCAATATATAAAGCGACCCAATATATAAAGCGACCCAATATATCAAGCCGCATCTCTTAAGTCGTCCCTGAAGCCGCATTTCTTAAGTCGCTTATCTCGTAAGTCGTTTCTCTTAAGTCGTTCACCTATGCCGCTTTCTATAAGTCGCTCTCCTATGCTGCTTCCTTAAGTCGTTTAAGACGTGCCTGAAGCTGTGCCATGGTGTTATGTCGCTGATGTTATGTCGCTGATGATGCTAGAAAGATTTGTTAAGTCGCTGATGTTATGTCGCATGGTGTTGTAACTTGTATTATGTCGTATGTCGTGTGTCGTGTTGTTGAGTTAAGTCGTATGTTGTAATTTCCTTATGTCGCATGTGTTAGGTCGTGTGTGTCGTAACTCGTGGGATGTTAGGTCGTGTGATGTTAGGTCGTGTGATGCTGCTGGTTGAGTCGCATGTGTGTGTGTGTGTGTTGTAATTTCTTATAAATAGGAGCGTGATGTCATTGTAAAAAGAGAGTTGATTTTTAATAAAAATTTTGTGTGAGCTTTTGGCACCATTGTTAAAGTCGAGTGTGATCTCCTTCTTCTTTCCTTCTTCGAGTTATTCGTGCGCGAATCAACGAAGTAGAAGCCAATTATCGGTATCACTTGCAAGTGATCAACGATCGAATTGTAGATCTTTCAACACGGTATCTTGCGAGATCAACGGGTTGGAGATAGCTAGATTCTGGCATCGTCTCGATCAACGGAATTGGGCATTTATCGTTTTATCAGTTTATTTGACACGAAATCTTCATTTCGTGGGAAGATCCTGGATAGGTTACGAAAGTTTGAATCTAAACTGTTCGAGCCTACTACAAGCTGTGTCACTTTTTGGCATCAGAGCTAGATCAGTGCGTCAAGAGCTAAATCCGAGATTGAAACGCGTCAATTTGTGTCGGAGAGCTAAAGTAGAGACCGAAGCGTCAATTTGTATCAAAGTTAGATTGGAGACGGAAACGAGATTATTTCATGATCATGCCTCCGAGACGTGCTAATTGCTTTTATAATGTTGAAGATTTGTATCGAAGATAAGAAGCCGAGCAGATGAAGCAGCGTATCAATGAAAATCTCAATGAGGGTATTGCAAAATTGGAGAAGTTGATAAACGACATGAATCGAGATCAAAGGAGAACATCACCAGTTTCGAACCAAAGTGGAAACAGGGTTTCACCATCGGTTTCAGAAGAAAGGAGGATGTCACCCCAATCTTATCGAGATAGAAGAGAATCATCAGTTTCAATGAGGCGAGAACACCATGGGTATCGACATGAAGAGAGAAGAACTCAACGTGGGTTTGACAATGAACCATATCGTGATGTTGAAAGACAGGGTAGAAGGGACATGCGAAGTCAAAGGGATGTAGATGGTCGGGATCGATTTCGAAATACATTTGATTTTGAGGAGGATGGTGATGGAGGTAGTATTTATTATCGAAATCGAGGCCAAGTGCGAAATCAATACCTGGATTCAGATCATAAATGGGAATCAGGTATGAGGATGGAAATTCTAGAATTCAAAGGTGGTATGCAAGCAGAAGAATTCCTTGATTGGTTGTCGAATGTTGAAGAAATTTTGAATTTCAAGGAAGTGCCTAAGAATCGCAGAGTCCAATTAGTTGCTACAAGACTAAGGGGAAGAGCTATGGCTTGGTGGCAACAAACTAAACTAACTCGGGAGAGAATGGGAAAATCAAAGATTGTCACTTGGGAGAAGATGAGAAAGATGATGTAAGCAACTTTCTTATCGTACAATTATTAATCTCGTATGTATCAACGTTTGCAGAATTTAAGACAAGGGACGAAGACAGTGAATGATTATGCAGATGAATTATATAAATTAATTGCAAGGAATGATATTATGGAGACCGAGGAACAGCTAACGACTAGATATATTGGAGGGTTACGAATGCAAATTCAAGACATGGTGAATATGTTTAATCCAATGTCTGTTGCTAAAGCACATCAGAAAGCTCTAGCTCGGGAGAAACAAGGGAGACACGGAAGTAGTGTGCTTGCAGGTTCTAACAACCAGAGTAAGGGTGCTAGCAGCAGTGCTAATGTTTCCAAGGCAGTCAGTAAACCAATTGTCAATGAAGCCGTTAAAGCAAAGGTCAACAGCAGTATCAAGTGCTATAATTGTCAGGAGTTTGGCCATAAAAGTAATGAATGTACATAGCCAAAGAAGAGAGCATTAGTTGCAGAGGAATGTGAGTATGAGGATGTGGAAGCTGAAGTTGATTATTCTCAACCATCAAAGTTTGATGAAGATGAAGAAGTTGTGTCAGGAGACGAAGTATGTAATTTGATGATAAAGAGGTCTTGTTTGGTGCCAAAGCATGAGGATGATTCTAGTTGGCTAAGAAGCAATATCTTTCAGTCTACATGTACTATCTTGGGAAAGGTTTGTCGATTTGTTATTGATGCGGGAAGCTGCGATAACATTATTTCTGAAGAACCCGTTACGAAGTTAGGGTTGAAGACTGAAAAACACACTAGACCTTATAAACTGGCATGGCTAAAGAAAGGTGGAGAAGTGACAGTGGGAAGACGAGCATTTGTTACATTTTCTATTGGGAAGAAGTACAAAGATGATATATGGTGTGATGTTGTCGATATGGATGTGTGTCATCTACTATTGGGAAGACCATGGCAATATGATAGAGCTGTACAACATAATGGTCGCACCAACAGCTACAGTTTCATGTTCGAAGGGACTCATATTACCTTAGTTCCTAAGAAGCGTGAACAAAGTGAAAGCAAGTCAGAGAAGAAAGTGGAATTAACTAGTCTATTATCCACGAGAGAATTTGTTGAAAGATAGTGCTGAATTGTTTATGTTGATTGGGTATGAAACAAGTGAAGATGTTGAAATTCCTGCGGAGGTTAGACCAGTGTTGAATGAATTTGAAGATGTCTTTCCTGCAGAATTACCCAAGGAGTTACCGCCATTGAGGGATATACAACATCAAATTGATCTAGTGCCGGGTAATGTTTTAACGCATAGGCCACATTATCATATGAGTCCGAAAGAGCATGAAGAGTTGAGGAGACAGGTTGAGGAGTTGCTTGAGCAAGGGCATGTTCAAGAGAGTCTCAGTCCTTGTGCTGTACCAGCTTTGTTGGTTCCGAAGAAAGATGGTTCATGGAGAATGTGTACCGACAGCAGGCACTCAACAAAATAATGTCAGATACAGATTTCCTATACCAAGGCTTGATGATCTATTGGACCAACTTAGTGGGTCTGTAATCTTTTTGAAGAACGATCCTAAGAGTGGTTATCATCAGATTCGCATAAGACCAGGTGATGAATGGAAGACAACATTCAAGACTCGAGAAGGATTATATGAATGGCTGGTAATGCCGTTTGGTCTATCTAATGCACCAAGTACATTTATGAGGGTGATGAATCAAATTTTCAGACCTTATATCGGGAAGTTTGTTGTAGTTTACTTTGATGATATCTTGATATATAGTGCTAATACAGAGGAGCACATTCAACACTTGCGAAAGGTGTTAACTATTCTTCGTCAAGAACAGTTCTATGAAGCGATGAAGAAATGCGTGTTCATGACGCCAAGTGTTTTATTTCTGGGGTATGTTGTGTCTAAAGAAGGGATACAAGTGGACCAGAGTAAAGTAGTCGTAATCAGAAATTGGCCACAGCCCAAAACTATAACAGAAGTCAGAAATTTCCATGGGTTAGCTTCATTTTATCGAAGATTTATAGCGCACTTTAGTAGTGTAATGGCTCCTGTTACTGATTGTATGAAAGGAAAGAAGTTTTCATGGACGGAAGAGGCAGGATCTGCTTTTGAACAAATCAAGGAACTTTTAACCTTAGCACCGATTCTAGTGTTGCCAGATTTTCAGTTACTATTTTAGTTACATACGGATGCATCAAAAGTTGGGATTGGAGGAGTGTTGAGTCAGAAGGGACGTACAATTGCCTATTTCAGTGAAAAACTTTCTAGAGCAAAGATGAGATACAATACTTATGATGTGTAGTTTTATGCTATTTTGCAGGCTGTGAAGCATTGGAGACATTACTTGTTGCACAAAGAATTTGTTTTGTATACGGACCATGAAGCGCTGAAACATTTACAAGGGAAGAATAAAATTGCAGCTAGGCATGCATCGTGGATAGCTTATTTGCAGCAATTTACATTCGTCGTAAAGCACAAGTCTGGAGTAACTAATCGCGTCGCCGATGCATTGAGTCGGAGGGAGAATTTACTAACAACCATGCGAGTAGAGGTGATGGGTTTTGACTTACTTCCAGATTTACTTACTTCAGATTCATATTTTTTTGAAATCCTAGACAAAGTCAAGAAGGGAAACATGGATGGATATATGATGGTTGAAGGTTTTCTGTTCAAAGGAAATCAGTTGTGTATTCCAGATTGTAGTCTACGAATGAAAATCATCAGAGAATTACATGAAGAAGGACACGTGGGCCGCGACCGTACTATGCAGTTGATTTAAAAGTCTTATTTTTGGCCGTCAACGAGGAAGGAAGTTGAAAAGTTTGTTCAAAGGTGCCATATTTGTCAAGTTTCAAAGGGAACCGCAACAAATACAGGTTTATATATGCCGTTGCCTATACCTACTAGGCCATGGGTGGATGTTAGTATGGACTTTGTATTGGGTTTGCCGAGGACGCAAAGTGGCAATGATTCTATCTATGTAGTGGTTGATCGATTTTCAAAAATGGTACATTTTATCGCATGCAAGAAGACGGCAGATGTAGTTAATGTCGCACAGTTATACTTCAGAGAGATCTATCGACTTCACGGGTTGCCTGAATCTATTGTATCGGATAGAGACACTCGTTTTCTGAGTCATTTTTGGATGAGTCTAGGGAGAATGGTCGGGACAAAGCTAAAATTTAGTAGTGCTTATCATCCACCGACGGACAGACAGACAGAAGTTGTGAATAGATCCCTAGGTAATCTATTGAGATGCCTCGTGAATGACAATTTGAAGAGTTGGGATTTCAAGCCGTGTCAAGCTGAGTTTGCACAAAACCATGCAGTTAATCATAGCACTGGGTTCAGTCCATTCCAGGTCGTTTACTCGACAATTCCTAAAGGATCATTGGATTTATCTATAGTACCACAGCAGAAAGGAGTGATCAAACGAGCTAGTGATTTTGTGAATGAATTGCAAGAGTGCCACAAGGTTGTGAAGGAACGATTGCTTAAGGCGAATGAGAAATATAAGCAATCCATAGATATTAAATGACGAAATGTTGAATTCAAAGAAGGAGATTTTGTATATGCAGTATTGACTAAAGATCGATTTCCTATTGGTGCTTACAACAAGCTAGCTGCTAGAAAGATTGGTCCTTTGGAAATCGTAAAGAAGATCAATGGGAATGCTTATCAGTTAAGATTGCTGGATTATATCCATACTGCCGACGTTTTCATCGTCAAACACTTGATTTCATATCATGATAATAAGTATGTCGAAGAAGAGGAAAGTGTGAATTCGGGGTCGAATTCTTTTCAACCAGGGAAGGATGATGCAGCGCACCATGATAAGTCGCCGGCTATGAGTTGCTCGGCCTGCTATGAGTCGCGTTTCCTTAAGTCGCATCATGATAAATGACCTAACGAGCTAACGCATCATAATACGCGACCTAGTGAGTTAGCGCACCAGGATGAGCGAGTTAGGCCAACTGACCTTAAGTCGTAAGTCATCCCAATATATCAAGCCCGCATCTCTTAAGCGACCCAATATATAAAGCGACCCAATATATAAAGCGACCCAATATATCAAGCCGCATCTCTTAAGTCGTCCCTGAAGCCGCATTTCTTAATTCGCTTATGTCGTAAGTCATTTCTCTTAAGTCGCTCACCTATGCCCCTTTCTATAAGTCGCTCTCCTATGCTGATTCCTTAAGTCGCTGATTCCTTAAGTCGCTTAAGCCATGCCTGAAGCTGTGCCATGGTGTTATGTCGCTGATGTTATGTCGCTGATGATGCTAGAAAGATTTGTTAAGTCGCTGATATTAAGTCGCATGGTGTTGTAACTTGTATTATGTCGTATGTCGTGTGTCCTGTTGTTGAGTTAAGTCGTATGTTGTAATTTCCTTATGTCGCATGTGTTAGGTCGTGTGTGTTGTAACTCGTGGGATGTTAGGTCGTGTGATGTTAGGTCGTGTGATGCTGCTGGTTGAGTCGCATGTGTGTGTGTGTTGTAATTTCCTATAAATAGGGGCATGATGTCATTGTAAAAAGAGAGTTGATTTTTAATAAAAAATTTGTGTGAGCTTTTGCCACCGTTGTTGAAGTCGAGTTTGATCTCCTTCTTCTTTCCTTCTTCGGGTTATTCGTGCGCGAATCAACGAAGTAGAAGCCAATTCTCGGTATCACTTGTGAGTGATCAACGATCGAATTTTAGATCTTTCAACACGGTATCTTGCGAGATCAACGGGTTGGAGATAGCTTGATTACGGCATCGTCTCGATCAACGGAATTGGGCATTTATCGTTTTATCAGTTTATTTGACACGAAATCATCATTTCGTGGGAAGATCCTGGATAGGTTGCGAAAGTTTGAATCTAAACTGGTCGAGCCTACTACAAGCTGCGTCAGAGAGGATTTGGGGTTGTTAAGAGTTCAACCACATGAAAAGCCCCTAATGGAGAAATTATTATAAGAGTGCTTATATGTGACAAGGAAGTATTTAAAAGCATGAATGAGAAGTGAGAAATTGAATTGTAAAGGAACTAAGTAGAAGAAAGGATCTAAGAGAAAGTTGTCCACTTTCCAAAAAACAATGATGGGTTCTTGTAAACTAAATCATTCTCTGATCATAATCATGGAATGCCTCCTCCACTAAATGGAGAAATTTTGCACTCTCAGGTTACAGGACAAAGCAGTTATAGCTTAAGAGTGAGAAGAAAGAATAGTGCTGGCTGTGAAGGCATGTTCTAGTTAGAAGAATTCACCAGGAAACAAGCTGCAGAGAGTAAGTTTTATTTGTTGTAGTTGTTGTATATATGATATCAACGCATGAGTTTGCTAGCTTATATGATTTTTCTATTGGTACTGATCGCGTAGAAGAATAAAGGGAAGATAGTCACCATACGGCAGCTAAGTTGGACCCTTAGAACATCCATGGTATTGGGGATTATGCAACTAAACTACACACCATGAATATGTTTTGAGCATTTGACGAAGAACTCCTCAGTGTTTTTCAGTGTAAGCAGGATATAAAATCAACATAAGATGGAATCACGTATACGCTGTTGTATGCAAGTTAGGGGGAAATCAATAAGCCATACAGTTAGGAACAATGCATCGAACACGCTGATTAAATGTTCTTGCGCAAAGTTGGAGAATAACGGGATATCATGTAGACATTTTTTGTATGTAATGAAACAAGTTATGTCGATGCAGATTATCTCTACTAATTATATTCTTTCAAAATGGACACTCTGATGCCAAATATAGCAGTAAGAATAATAAGTTAAACGATGCTCTGTTATTCATGAGGGGCACAACAAACCGAGTTATTCTTTTAGAAACATGGAAAATTCACGCTAAAATTAATAAGCTTCTCAAGTTAAGTCGATATGATTGATCAATTTACACCGTTCGTGATAAAACTACTGTTAGGTTGTTGTACGATCTTGGTCAAGAAAGAGAACCAACAAGCTAAGTTGTTACTCAAAGTTAATCAAACTAAATTTCCCATGGTTTTCGAAGGTTACTTTCCTTTTTGCTGCTACACATTTTGTCAGAAATGTACATGTACACTAGGTATCAACAAGATTATTAAATGGTTTATATTATTTGTGTTACTTCTATAATTGATTCTCAAAATACATTACACCATGACATGAACTGATATTTTAACCTTATGACCTTAACTTCTTGTTATAATTGTAACTTTTCATGTTTACTTTTAGAAGTACGAAGAATAATAATAGAGTAGATTGTATTTAAGGACAAATTTTCGAAGTTCGAAACAATTTCGCGATTGGTGCTGGTTTTTGAAACTTATTATCAAACATGGCTACTTTCTGCCTAGTAAGCATCCAAGTCGGCATTTTTGTAACTGGTCAATTCTAGGCGCAACTCTTAATTGCGCTGACAATTTTTTTCAAAAAAATTGGCACAACTCTTAGTTGTGCCAAGTCAAATAACAGAACTACATTTTTTGACGCAACTATGAGTTGCGCCTCATGTTTTCTTACAGGCACAACTCATATTTGCGCCTAAACAATGCTGACGTATAAATATGGCAGTAACCCATACCCACACAAGTTAATGCTACTTTGTTTCTTGGTTGTAATGTTTATTTTCTGTTTGATGTGTTACTTTTTTGTTGTTCCACATTACATACTATGGATATAACGAACAAAAGTTGCGTATAAAATAAATCAAAGTTACAGAGCATAGAAAATGACATAAATGTTCGATTGACGATAACTTTAATAGCAAAGTAGCTTACAGAATAAAAATAGAAGTTATACAGTACATGAATGACATAAGTAGTAAAAACAATCAAATTATTTATTTCTTTCCGCACGTTCTTCTCTTATGACCTAAGTTACCGCATCATCCACATCTGCCCTGTCTTTTATCCCCCATTTCGTCCATGACTCTCATAATGCTTGTGGAATGGGTCTTCTTTTATTCTTACGTGTTGATGGAGGGAGTATAGTTGGACATTCATGTACATCCCAATATATACTATCGAGCACATGATGAAAAACTGGAGAATAACTATGTCTATAACTGTCTACCATAAACCAGAATGAAATAAGATCATGATAAGCTCTATTCGCTCTTTCTCTATATCATGCACATGAAGCTAAAATACGAGAACATTGGAAATGGGCAATGATAGGAATATTGCATGAACACAGTTGTCATTGACAATATTTATTGTGTAATTACATGCGTTTGGGTCAGTTTCTTGCCACTGTGTCAAGCTAAACTTGTTAACGCTCATATTGTGTGCTTCTGTTGTATATTTTTCCATCATTTTTTCATACATTGGCGTGAGTGTGCTGTGTATTCCAGTCCATCGGTACGTCTTCTATAGAAGTACTATTATGATGACAAAAGGTACGTGCTACTAATGCCTTTATCGGTAATGATCTTACACCTTTTAGAACTCCATTAAAACTCTCCAAAGCATTGGTAGTCATCATACAAAAACATACACCATTGTCCTTGTAAGGAGCCCACCGTTCATCCTTATGTTTGAGACTTCTGTCAATCCATCTGTCAGCGGCCGGACTTATATTTTTTAGTTGCTCTCTTAGTTCTTTGTATGTTATCTCATCTCCTGCTTCAGTACAAGCATGGAATAAGTTTTGTAGAATCTAACCACCAAAACAAGCCTTTTTGAAATTTGCTTTCAAATGACGAAGGTAGAAGTAATGATGTTGCGGTCTTCTCCATTTCTCTTACAGGTGGTTGGAATTCCTTTCATTCTATCAGAAACGAATGTAATGAATCTTGCATATAAAGTTGGAATTAAGCGTCCCATGCATGAAAACAACCATCCCCAAGCCTCCATCGATTCGGTTCGTACAATAGCAAATGCCAAAGGAAAAGGAGAGTTGTTTGCATCAACTCCTGCAGCCTCAAGCAATGTATCTTGATATTTACCATAAAGATGTTCTCCATCAATAGAAAGAACAAGATCAAAATGTTTGAAACCGTCATTGCTTGGTCCAAATGCCTAGAAAGCTCCCAAAATTGAACGCCTTCTGTATGAACATGATAAATAGTACTTGGATTGCATTTCTGTATTGCATGAAGAAAATGTGACAAGTCATTGTATAAAGATTCCCAATCGCCAAATATTATAGACACGGCTTTGCGTAGTCCTTTCCAAGCTCTCATTTAGCTTATTTGAATTTTGTATGTATTTTCCATAAGCTCTTGGATAGATTTTGCAGTGTGGCTTGGGTTTGATTGAACATGTGGAAGGACTTTGAAACAGATGAATTTGGCTGTTGCTTGTTTATGGCTGGAGTTGATGACTGGATTTGAGCTGTGTGATCATCACCGTATTTTTTATCACCCATCATGATCTCTTTTAGAAACAATAGCATGAAGCCGCCATGGATAATTAGCATCAATATCACATATAGCAGTGAACTCTCTAGCACGAGACTTTATATTTATAAATGAAAATGAAAATTTTATCGAACATTCACTTATATGTTCAATTAAAGATTCCTTTGATATTAAATTCATACGGACTTGAGGGTCTTTCTCCACATATTCCAGTCCAAACATTTCAATGTTAAATTGAACTTCTTGCATAATAGATCTTTCCATGGTTCTATTATTGCATCCTCTAACGGTTCTTCCATCTCGATATGCTCGTCAATGTCACCAAACTTCCTCTGGAATATCATTAAAAGGAGCATCATTGTTAACATTCATAGCATCTACCCATGTCTCATCTTTGACAAGTGAAGTAATGATTTCCATGCTATTCAAATGTGAAATTTCATTATCAACATTTCCAACCTCCATATCTTCAGTTTCAACATCTTCATCTTCAATATCTTGCAAGTATTCATTTAAATTTGAAGTTGGAATTGACTGTGGACGATACAAAATGAAACCATAGAACATGTTCAAACACTTACCTTTTACTCGATCTTTATCTGCAGGATCTGCAAGAACATTATCAACTTCATTTGAAATGAGGTACAGCTCCTGGAACAAAAAAAAGTATCGACGCAAGCAAGTGAAGCTAGTTGAAGGAGTTAAGATATGAAAACTTATAAACACGTACCAAGCCATGTTCCACTAGTCCCCGTGGAGCATATCTAGTCAACCTAGTAAATGATTCTTTAAGAACAAATCGTCGCGTTATATGCCAATTCCAACTGTAGTGTTGTTCGATGGTGATAATGGGTACGCGTTTAACCCGAACATGATCCAACCTGTGATCCCACTGTGCTACATACGTGTTATACAAATATCTATTCCAATTTCATGGGAAAATTTGCTTGGATGCATCCGGTATATGTTGATGAAGGCCAAATTACCTCATCACTCTGTCCGGGTAATGCATGGCCACACTTTGCCAGCAAATGATTGGGGTTCTTGAATACCAAGTCTGTTCTCCATCAAAGTAAATTCATGGAAAATCTTGTACAATCTCAGCCATGCATGGCGTCCACTCAACATTAAGCTGCTTTATAACATCAATCTCATTGTGATAGAATGTCGGATGACGGGTTAGATTATCTCTCCAATGTCTATCTCCAGTTCAGCTATAATCAAAAACAAAATAATGTGTGAATATTGTACTAAAACAAAAGGTTTACAATAAAAATTACTAGCGTTTATTACCTGGCCCCGTAATGTAATCTAAGGGAGACATTGACACGAACATTTGGACAACCAATAGAAATACGTGTCCATGACCATACCTGCACATTATCGGTGTAAAAAAAGGTCTTTCAAAAAATTAGTGCACTTATAAGTCAAAATTGACATATCTGTAAAAGGGTTAGGCAACCTGCTAACCCGTTCGACTTCCTTAATCCCACATTATCCAACTTCTTATATAATGCACACAAAACCGCGTTACTCCATGAATAATCAGAAATAATGGCAAAGTCATGTAGCATGTACAACCATTTTACACTTACTCGACCCTTCAAATGGTTTGAAAGAAGATGGGATGCTAGAAGAAGCAATATGACATCCCATGTGAACTGTTCTGACTCCTCAACAGATGAATCGACAATAATCTCCCTGCCAATTACAAGATCATTTATCATTTGACCTTCAACTCTATTCCATTAACCACCACTTCTTGGGGGTGGAATTTCACCAGTAAAAAGGTGTAAACATCATCAGCGTCCAAGTTACCACCGTAATTAAGAACAACGCCTTCTATAGGAAGGCTGAGCAAAATAGAAACATCTTGCAAAGTAATTGTCATTTCTCCAACGAAAAAATGAAAGGTGCAAGTATTGGGTCTCCTTCTATCGTATAATGTCGTGAGTAAAGACCTATCAAATCTGATATATTTTATCTGCATGAAATACCAAAAGCCCACTTGATGAAGTAATTCTTGTACTCGGTGATCATCAATCATCTCCATCAGATCTTCGAAACCCTACGAATGATCCAAACAAACTATGGGTTTTACACTCTGCAAAATAAAGAATTCTGATGTATAGTTAAATCAAAATACTTAAATTCTTACTATTTACCGTATTTACAAAATAAAAAATATTACCCACATTAAAACTTAAAAATTCGTGCGGTAATTATCCTGCAAATATAACAGCCTACCATCAACAGGTCCGCTTTCCGGTTCTACAAAGTTTGTGCAACAAAAACCCAAAATTTTAGCATCGTTTACATTAAATGATTGATTTCAACTCTACGATTGGATCATTAACATCTAGAACATGCCAATTGACAATGTTTCTAGCAAATATAAACAAATAACACGCGGAGTAGAAATTAATCAAAAAAAATGAGGTTTAGAGATTACCAAAATCGTATTGTGTTTTGAAGAAGATCCCGCTTCCATTGTTATAGATTTGTTCTAATCGAAGATTGGTTAAGAAATTTTTAAAATTTGAAAGAAATTAATGGAATAAACTTAAAATTAGGGCTTGGGAATGTTGGGTTTGGGAATGAGGGGAGTTAGTTGGTGAAAATGATATGGTGTGGGGGATAAGGGTTACTACTGCCTTTATATGGCAACAGAAACCTATGTAGGCATAACTACGAGTTGGGCCTACACTAAAACTATACGGGTGCAATTATGAGTTATGCCTGTAAGAAAACAAGTTGCGCAACTCGTAGTTGCGCCAAAAATATATATATTTCTAATGTTTGATGTGGTGCAAATCTGGTGCAACTAAGAGTTGCGGTAATTTAAAAAAAATTATAGACGCAATTATGAGTTCCGCTTAAGACTAGGCGGTTACAAAAATGATGAGTTGGACACTAACTGAGGAGAAAGTAGCCTTGTTTGATAATAAATTTCAAAACCAGGGCCAATCGCGAAAATGTATCGAAAACCACCCTACTTCGAAAATTTGTCCTGTATTTAAATATCTAGTGCACACTATTTTAATTATTTGTTCATCATCGTAAGCTTATCCACTCATCTCCCGAACATTAGGATATAAATATTTAGCGAAAGGAATGATATTGTGCTTTCTATCTAGAATATAAAATGGATCAATAACCTTAGCAGCAGTATGTTGTTTCTTGATCATCTTCTTGGTTTGTTAACTGATATTTTTGTTGGGAAGACTGTTGAATGTGAGAATTATTATAAAGAAATGGAAACCAAAGTAGAAATGAAGAGAAATGATATATAAGGTACAATAAAGCTAGATTTTTCAGTGCTAAAATAGATGCGGATTGCATGAAACCTTAAACTTCTCCTGACGATATGACCTATGTGATTACCTGTTCCTGTCCATGGATCCAACACTCTGACCACAATTTATTAAGATCAAGAATATATTAAATGACATTGAAAATGATGTTAACGTGAACCAAGTCAAAGTTAATTATACTTGCCTTTAGAGCAATTTGTTTGGATGGATTTGTACGCATATTGGCTATCTATCTTAAAAGTTACAAAAATCATATTTACCTGTTCTTTTGAATTATCCTTTTATTTTGTGAAAATTGGTAAATATTATGCCCTAATTATTTGAACCCAAAATCTCTGACATATGTAGCCAAAGACCTCACCACTTTCCACTTGACCTAGGGTTATTGGCTTTTATCTATGATATATAGTAAGGTGCACTGGTGAAAATTTAAAATTTGGGTATTGTCAGTTGTCACACATGGTGATGTGCCTTCATTGGTTTTATCCTTATATCTGGGTCTTATAAATTTACATTTGACTACCCTGCCTCATTCTGTAGGTCCATGGTTGATGGCTCCATGTTATCCATCACTAGCTGAAAATTCCCTTTCATTTCCACCTCCCTGCATCTCTCCGTACACTCTTGGCATGTATAGCCTGCCTCTCGCTTCATTCGCCGTACCATATGTATCATGTGGCATCTTCATTCTTCACTAACTCTCCTAAGCTGCATGCAATACTCCTGTGGTGCTTGCATGTTATCATCTTCATCTTCAATACCATCATCTTCGCTCGTTGTTTCAAGAAAGAGCAACGCCTATTAAGAGCGCTAAATTTTCCTTTAGCGGCTATCTTAAGTATTCTGTAGTTGCAGCAAAAGCAAGGGAAAGAATGTGTTGGGGATTTTTTGCGGTTCGAGGCGAATTTGATGGCGATAGCGATGAAGACAATGCTGTACTTCCGACTTCAAAGATCTATGGAATAGATTCTTTTAGACAATAGTTCAACCCACCAGGTATAAACAGGTTATCGAACTATCGACTTTCAGGATTCAATGAAGCCCTATAACAGCGTAATCGGATTCAAAGTTTGTACGACTATGATCCGACCAAGAACACTTTAGAACGGTTTCTGATAATGCAATTTATATAGAAAAGAATGAAGAGGAAGAAGAAAGTAATTCTGCAACAGTTTATGAATTTGCAACACCTCGTAGGCGTCACAAAAACATAGCATTTAGTAACACTATTCCGGCGTCGCAGAACTGCTGTAGAAAGAAGAAGAAGATGCGGAACTAACTGTGATGCTTTCTGGACGTCGCTATATATAGGCGTGAAGAGGTATCCATTCGCGAAGCGTCGCAACCGTTAGCAATGGTTCACGTCCGTTGCGAACGGATTTAAATTTAAACGTCGCGTCCTTTCATTTGCAACGTTTAGAAAACATTACTAATTCCCGCCATCAATTCAAATTTTGAATTTCGGTTCTGGGTCCTTAACGGGCTAAAATCTGGCCCGTTACTGTTTACATATGATCCAAAAATATTTTCGGGTCCGAACCCGAAACCCGTACCCGACCCGGTTCGTTCGGACGGACGGCGGCGACGCGCGTGTGGTGTTGCATGACTTCTCTCCTCACAAGAAAGCAAACATGTGGGAGCCCCAAGGCCCCAACATCCACTTGAGAGAGCTATACATATACAAGATTATTATATAAAACTCTAGAATGTGGGACTTTGTTTTCTTCTTCCTTCCTTCCTTCTTCTCTTTCAAATAAAAAACCCAAAGTCCTCTTTGAAAATTTACAACAATCTCCCCCAATTTTCAAAAAAAATAAAAAAAAATAAAAAAAATAAAAAAATAAATAGGATGGCTGTATCACTAGAGTGACTTCCTACATACCCAAGTGGGATCAAGCCTATGTTGTTCTAAGATCAAGTTTTGCATCATCGTGAAAACCAACACATAAATAAAAGGTATCTTTTGGATTTGAACCTTTACTTAGTGTAAACCATTCAAAACCTTATCGAGATTCTATGGTGAACGAATCTTGAACCAAGTATCCCTAACGATAAAACCGGAACAATCACACATGTTGATTTCCTTAGGTAAAGTGTTCTGTATTGCTCAGCACGTTAATGACCATGTGCTTAAATCCTGGTCCATGAGTCTATTTAGAAAGCGGTCTTACTTTCCTAGGAAACGGCCCGATTTCCATACTCATATAGGTAAGTCTCTTAAGGTGTTTCTGCGATACACCTTTTAAGGTTTCTAGACTTATTAAGGATATATATCCATCCTTTATTCTTGCAGAATCCAACAATAAATATTATGGGATTATAGGTTTAGTGTTCCATAATCATTCTCTTAACTTATTGGTACCCATTGAACTTTGTCTATCCTTTTCAAGACATAAGTTGGGTTTCTGTTAAGGATAATCAACCTTCATTCACAGACCTTAGTCACATTTCTTTTGACTTTATAGAAACCATTGCCTTTGGAAGACTCTTTGTAAGTGGGTCATCCAAGTTTTACTTCGTTTCTATGTAGTCAACAGTTATAACTCCTCTTTTGAGTAACTGTCTCACCATTTGATGTATAAGACTCACATGTCTAGACTTTCCATTATATGTCTTATTAGATACATTATATATCGTTGCTTGATTGTCACAGTTAATCAAGACTGTTGGAGATGGTTCTTCCATAAAGAGATTTCCATTAATAAATTCCTAAGCCATTCCGCTTCTTTACATGCATCTATTAATGCAATCAATTCTGACAACATTGTTGAATCAGAAATACAGGTCTGCTTCTTGGAAGCCCAAGACACAACAGCGCCTCCTAATGTAAAGATCCATTCAGTCGTAGACTTGGATTTGGATTCTACATTGTTCCAGATTGCATCACTATATCCTTCTATTACAGCAGGATGTCCTTTATAAGATAAACCATATTCAATGGTTCCTTTCAAATAAACCAAAACTCTGGAAATAGCTTTCCAATGTTCGAAACCTGGATTACTCGTAAATCGACATAATACGCTTATAGCATGTGCGATGTCTGGTCTAGTGCAATGCATAGCATACATGAGGCTTCCAATAACACTGGAATACTCTAGTTGTGAGATAATACGTCCAGTGTTCTTTTCTAATTTAATACTAGGATCTAAAGGAGTTGGTGTTGGTTTGTCATCGTAATGACCATACTTTTGTAGGAATTTCTCTATGTAATGAGATTGAGTTAGTAATATCTCCCCCTCTTTCCTGACAATTTTAATTCCCAAAATTACATCAGCCTCTCCTAGATCTTTCATATCGAATTTAGAAGACAGAAACTTTTTAGTTTCATTCACACAGAATATATTGGAACCAAATATTAGCATGTCATCAACGTATAAACATATTATAACAATACCGTTGTTATCCGATTTGCTATAAATACATTTATCAGCATCATTAACAATGAATCCATATGACAGTGCAACTTTATTAAATTTCTCATGCCATTGCATGGGAGCTCGCTTCAGGCCATAAAGAGATTTCACTAATTTGCAAACTTTCTTTTCTTGGCCTAGGGTTTTGAAACCTTCAGGTTGTTCCATATATATCTCTTCTTATAAATCTCCATTTAGAAAAGCAGTCTTTACATCCATTTGATGTATGATTAATTTATGAATTGATGCAAGTGCAATTAAATAGCGTGTAGAAGATATGCGAGCAACTGAGCATATGTATCAAAGTAATCTACTCCATGTCTTTGCTTATACCCCTTAGCAACTAATCTGGCTTTAAACTTATCAATGGATCCATTTGTATTCAACTTTTTCTTGAATATCCATTTACATCCTATAGGTTTAGCACCAGGAGGTAAATCAGTTAAAACCCAAGTTTGGTTTAACAGTATGGAATTCATTTCATCATTGATAGCTTCTTTCCAGAAATTGGAATCTCTGGAACTCATAGCCTCAGAATAAGTTTTGGGATCATCAGCGACATTCATTACATATTTAGTCACATTAAGGACTTCGTCCTTACTGCCTTCTACAAGATATGTAATGAAGTCAAGACCATAGTCCTTCTCTATTCTTGCTCTTTTACTTCTCCGTTTTCAGTACTATTATCTGGTACTGACACTTCCTTACTGTTTTTAGCAGGAGCATAATCATCGTCATTGATATCATTAGTCATACTAGGTTCTGGACTAGATGATCTCAATGGGATCTCAATAGTTTGATTTTCAAAAAATTCTACATCTACAGATTCTATAACTTCTAGGGTATCAAGAATAAGGAATCTATAAGTTATACTATTAAGTGAATATCCTATGAAAACACATTTAAATGCTCTATTTCCTAACTTTGGTCATTTAGGGTTTGGTTTTCTAACATATGCTAAGCAACCCCAAACTTTAAGTCTAGTTAGGTTAGGTTTCCTATTAAACCATAATTCATAAGGGGAAATATTATTCTTTTTAAGTGGTACTCTATTTAAAATATAACATGCAGATAACATAGCATCACCCCATAGTTTATAAGGTAAATTAGAACTTATGAGCTTAGCATTAACCAATTCTACTGAAATTCTATTCTTCCTTTCAGCAACACCATTTTGTTGTGGTGTATATGGGGCAGTACATGGGTGAATTATACCTTGTTGTTTACAAAACAAGGTAAATTCATTTGAGAAATATTCACCACCATGATCTGAATGTAATATTTTAATTTTAACTTCTAATTGTATTTCGACCTCTGCTTTGTAAATTTTGAATTTATCAAAAGCCTCATCTTTAGTTTTCATTAGATATACATATGTATATCTAGTATATTCATCAATGAATGTTATATAGTATTGGTTACCACCATAGGTGATATGACTTTTTAATTCACCCACATCACTATATACCAAATCAAGCAAACCAGTTTTCCTTTCTACGGATTTAAAGGATTTCCGGTGTATTTTTGCTTGAACACATATTTCACATTTAGAGATGGTATCGAAATCACAATCAGAAATTAATCCTAATTTATTCATATTTCTAATGGATTTATAATTAACATGTCCTAATCTACCATGCCATAAATTAATAGAATCAACAATATAAACAGAAGATTCTTTATTAGATTCAACTTAATCATGTCGTTACATGAGTATCCCTGTCCAATGAATTTACCATTCTTAGACAACACTAGCTTATCAGACTCATACACCATCTTGAATCCTCATTTGTTAAGAAGGTATCCAGAGACCAAATTCTTACACATATCGGGTACATAAAGTACATTGACTAATGTAAGAACTTTTTCAGAGGTGATAGGAAGTTCTATAATGCCTTTTCCCAGAACTTTGCTTGGAACCTTATTTGCTCCAGTAACTTCGTCGGCTTCTCCTTTATTTTCTTCGTAACTTTTGAACAAATTACGGTCTTTGCAAATATGAATGGTTGCTACAGTATCGAACCACCAATCATTATCATTGCCACTAACAGAGTTCGCCTCTTGAAACTATAGCCACAAGTGAGTCTTCGACCACATTCACTTTTTGTTGTTTCTTCCGCAGACGACAGTCTCGGGCATAGTGGCCGGGCTTGTTACAAAAATAACAAGCACCTTTCTTTTTGTTGTTGGTTTTGGAATGATTTTTCTACTTAAACTGTGTATCATTCTTTGGCTTTAATTTATTAGTAATTTCAACATTATTTTCCTTAGAATGGGACTCAGTTTGCGGATTATCATCTAGATCGCGTTTACGTGAGTCTTCTTCAATACGAAGATGACGCTGCAAACCGTTTAAATTATAATCCGTTTCCGCATGTTTCATCTTTTCCATATAATCATTCCAACTATGTGGAAGTCTAGAAATTATAACTCCAACAATAAAAGATTCAGGGAGATCAATTCCAGCATCTTTAAGTTGATTCACCAACAGTAGGATTTCGCTTACTTGTCCAATTATGTACTTATTGGTGACCATTTTGAAATCCATAAAATTAGAAATAAGAAACTTTTATTACTTGCCTCGGATATGCGGTACTTATTCTCTAGGGGAGTCCAGAGTGCCTTCGCTGTTTCCAAGGTCCTATGAGCATTGTAGACTGTGGTAGATAACGCATTCAGAATATGGCCTCTGCATAGGAAATCGTCCTCTTTGAGCTTTGTACGTTTAGCCTTTAGAGCATCATCATCTTTATTAGTTTCCTCCGGGATTTCTTCCAAGTTATCTTTCAAAATGTAGAACAACTTGACGGTGACCAAGAAAAATTTCATCGTCTCTTGCCAACGAGTGAAATTGTCGCCATCAAAACGCTCCAATCGAGTTAGATACTGATTCATAACTTGTAAAGCGCTCGAACCTTCCATGGTTAAAGAGTGTTGTCTGAAATTTGTTGGGGATTTTTGCGGTTCGAGGCGAATTTGATGGCGATAGCGATGAAGACAATGCTGTACTTCCGACTTCAAGGATCTATGGAATAGATTCTTTCAGACAATAGTTCAACCCACCAGGTACAAACGGGTCATCGAACTATCGACTTTCACGATTCAATGAAGCCTTATAACAGCGTAATCAGATTCAAAGTTTGTACGACTTTGATCCGACCAAGAACACTTTAGAACGGTTTCTGATGATGCAATTTATATATAAAAGAATGAAGAGGAAGAACAGAGCAATTCTGCAACACTTTATGAATTTGCAACACCTCGTAGGAGTCACAAAAACATAGCGTTTAGTAACACTATTCCGGCGTCGCAGAACTGCTGTAGGAAGAAGAAGAAGATGCGGAACTAACTGTGATGATTTCTGTGCGTCGCTATATATAGGCGTGAAGAGGTGTCCATTTGCGAAGCGTCGCGACCATTAACAACGGTTCACGTCCGTTGCGAACGGATTTAAATTTAAACGTCGCGTCCTTTCATTTGCAACGTTCAGAAAACGTTACTAATTCCCGCCATCAATTCAAATTTTGAATTTCGGTTCTGCGTCCTTAACGGGCTGAAATCTGGCCCGTTACTGTTTACATATGATCCAAAAATATTTTCGGGTCCGAACCCGAAACCCGTACCGTGGATGTATTAGTGTCGATTTTCAAGAGTCGAGGAGAAGGGTCTTCACAGTGTGGCTCTTCATAGTGTGTTTGTGTTGTGTGTGTGTGTATGTATGTATATACATATCTGTTTTTTTTTTAAATCCAGGAGAACCCGGCGGGCCGGTACGTATTTGTATGTGTAGGTACATATGTATGTGTACGTACGTACGTGTTCAAATTCTCTAAGGTGTTCTTATTTCTTTATTATTTTACACTGAGGTTTTAAATAATTTTATTCATATTTTTTGTATTTGAAATTATTCAGTAGGATGTATTTACGATAAAGTTTCTTTAATTCAATAATTCTATTGTTTTTCTTAATGCAAGCGCGCAAGCGAGCGCGTGCGCGCTCACACACATATATATAACAATCAACTTAGTCTTCCATGTCACTACAATGTATAAACATAATTTATTTCAAATTTCCTTAGCTCTTGAATAAAAATATAACACCGAGCTACTGAATATTTTCTACATTGAACTATTGAATATTTTTAATTTTATTCCTTTTGTTTTAGAAATCATATAGCCACAAATTTCAAAACCAATGGTCTGTTCGGTTTGAAAATAAATTTTGTGTTTTATGTTTTCAATGTGTATTTCAAAATACACTTGAGAAAAAGTGGTGGAAAATAGCCAATTTGGAAAATTACCATAGCATATAAATTTGAAATGACTTTTTTTTATTTTTATCGTTTGGTAAATATTAAAAAATATCTTCTTCCTTCTCCATCTCTCTTTTGTTATAATAATTAAGATTGTCCCACTCATTTTTCTCTTCCCATCATTTGAAATACATATTGAAAACGAATTCACAACATTCGTTTTCAAGCTGAACAGGCCCAAAAGTTCCTTAAAATTTATATAAGAAAAGATTTTTTTTTATAATACATCTACCGCATAACTAAATATATATCTATCCACTATCAATTATTTATTATAAGAAAAGATTTTATTTATAATATATCTACCACATAACTAAGTGTATATCTATCCACTATCCACTATCTATTATCTAACATATAATACAAAATACAGCCATGTAAGGTATGTTGTGGCACTCTAAACAAATGTTCATTTTTCAGAATCCCTAAGCATTTTATTATTTCTTTACTTTTATTACATTGAGCTCTTAAATACTATTTTTGCTTTGATTTTGAATAGGATTTAGCTACATACTTCAGACTAATGAAATTTATATTATTATTATTCCAAAAAGTATATCTATATTTTTAACATCAAGTTTGTATATATTTATTTTTTAATTTTTTCATTTATCAACCAAATACTTCTTTCAAAATAATTACTATTGAATGTTTATTTAAAGGACATATCACATGAATAAAAACATGACATATACTGAAAACCACCAGCAAAGCGGTAAAGTCTTCAAAAATTCTTTTAAAAATCTTATCTTCAATACTTTAGACACCGATTATCATTTTAAAAACAAAACATGAATTTAAGACACACGGTGTGGCACACATAAAATGTTTATTTTAAAATCCTTAAGCTCTTCTCATTTCTTTACATTATTTACAGCGAGCTCCTAATAATTTTTTCATTCCTATGCATAGAAAACCTCTTAGTCGGATAATTGTGAAAAAACAATATAGAATCAATAAATTTTCTTTATAATTTTTAAGAATTATATTTATATGTCTTACATCGAGCTCCAAAAGAAATCTTTTTTCTTTTGTATTGAAGTTTCTTTGGCTAAATATTTAATAAAAAAAGCACATTATTATTCATAATTTCTCGTAATTATTTCCAAAAGTTCAAAACATTGATTATGCAGATGCAAAATAGAATCTAGAGGTATTATAATTGCGCTATGAAAATGTATATTTTATAGTTTTAAAACTCTCCTTAATTTTCTACATTCTCTACATCGAGTTTTTAGTAACTATATTTTTTATTTTAAAATGCCTTCGGACAAGCATTTCAAACAATAAGTTGCTTAAAATTAATAATTTTTCTTACTTTTTCTTAAACATTCTACGTTCTTTACATGCATCGCCTGAATTTTTATTTTTATTTTGTATAAAAAATTGTTTTAGCCAAGTTTCACTGCACCAAACAACCCATTTTATAACACTTTTCTGCTTTTAATTTATAACGCTAATAACCATTATAAGCGGTTACAATCATTTAAACGGTTATATCTTCTATCAATTGTTATCTCATTTCTCACGGTAACTTTTCATTTCTCACTCTCTCACGTTTTACTTTTCTTTCATTCGTACCGGGTTTCGTCTACCACCGTCTCCATTGTCTGCCATCACATCCGCCGTCTCCCACCGCCTCCGTCTTCTACCACCACCTCCTCTCTTTGTCCTATCAAATCGACGAAGATGAAGAAAGATCTGGGTTGCGAACTACAAATCTAGGTTTAGCTTTTCCACCTCCTTCTACTCGGGTATGGACATTTTTTGCAAATTCATATCAATTTCGTACATAGAATTTGACTTTAAGTTTAATAACATTTTCACATTCAAAATTAGATGTACTGTTAGCAACGTTTTCACATTCAAAATCAAATTTATGAATTTTTGTTTCCTTTGCAAAAGTTGGTATTGATTGAGTTGTTCTTTTTTCAATCTTTTATAAATATTAACCATTTCTGAAGGACAGAATTACAATAGAATTCGATTTGAGTTTTTCTTTCCTAGATCTCTTAATAAATATTAGCTATAGCCTTCTTTCTTAGTTTTTGTTTTCTCGAATTCCGTTTTAGAGAAAAAAAATTCTGGAAAAATACAAATTTTAGATTGGAAAATTATCTTTATGTAGTGATTTTTTTTAATTTGAGCGGAAGCGGTTATTTGTTCAGAATCTAGTATTGCCTATTTAGATAACAATGACACTTAAAAAGAATTATGCAGTCTCACAGAAAAAAATAACAGAAATAGGAGACAAGAAGATTTAACGTGGTTCAGATATGAATATCTTACATCCACGGAGACCCAACAACTTTTTATTTCACTAAAGAAGAGAGTACAAAAGAGAGATGAAAGAATTATAGTGGACACTACACTTACTTGTTCATACGAAGATAAAGTTCCTTCATTTATATAGACTTGATAATGAAGGGTTGCTTGGAGATTAAGCAAATCAATTTCTCGATTACCCAGATATATTTCCAATTTGCGTGATTTGATTTTAGTACAAATAGATGACGTAATCTTCGTTTCCATATCTTTCCTTTATTCTCCATGCCTAATTATTTATTTCTTCATATATCAAATATACATTGACTAATTAATTGATTGACTAATTAAGTAGTTTCATTCAAAATATTCTTACATATATCAGCTAAATTGATTGATTTGATTGAATCAATTAATCAATTTATTTCCTCTTTAACGAATATTTGAATCATCCAAATTCAACACTTTATGCACCTGGTACTAAAACCACTTTCAGACTTTCTTGAATTCGGTTTAAATAGGCGGATTAATCAGGTGATTGATTGCTATAATTCTGTACCATTGACAGCAACCATTGAGGATATGGAAAATCATGCCTGTATTTGCCTCTTTATATTTTAAGTTGAATAAATTACGCAAAGCCCCTGATATTTCAGTAATTTCATATTCAATGTAAGTTGATTAACTTGCAGTTCGAATCATGTTTTGTACAGCCAGCATTAATGAGGTGACTTCGTTTTAATTGTTTATTTATTAAAACAAAAAAACTTAAATTGTTTTAATTGAATTTCTTTCAAAAACATTTAAGCAATTATCTTATTGTTCATATGAATTGTTGTTGTTTATGATATTAATAACAACAATTTTCTCAATTATCATTGCTTGCATTGCTCATCTCAGCACTAAAGATGGCATATCCACCGTATAACTGAATCTGATCCAATTTGTGGGTTTGGCAGATTTCAGTTATTTCACAATAATCTGGACTTAAGTGTAAAACTAGTGTCCAACTACAGTACTTTGTCAATACTCAATCGGCATGTAGAAAAGCCCAATACATATCGATTTCAACTGTTAATCAACTGTTACATTAATATGAATTTTTCACTATCAAAAAGCTTCTTACATGTGTGAGCTTTGCACGAAGTGCAAAGGTTTCTTGGATTTTCAGTTCCTTGGTTATGTGGATTTCAGGCACCATATTATTCGGGTAAACAAGATTTTGAAAATGTAGTTTCATTTTCAGCAGCCTGAAAACTTGAATTTTTCAGAATGGGTTTCGAAAATCATAATCAAAAGATCCCAGCTAATCTGAACTGGCACATTGATTTCAGAAATAGGAATCTCAAATAAGATTTGGTTCCATAAACCACTTAGTTTTTGTCATAAACCTTACTTTGAAGATTGTGAATATTTGAGTTTCCAAGAAGTACATGAAGTTCCAATTTTAGTAGAAGGATGATAACTGATTTATAATTTCCTATGTCAGGGTTTTAAAAAGATATCAATACTATGCATTTGTATGAGCTTTATAAATGTCTGCATATACGTTTGCAAGTTTCAGATAAGAGGAAATTCGCACATGTGCTCAGTTTCGGGTATAATAATCTAAATATGTATATGTAGATTTGTGTCCGATTTTCTAACACATATAAGTTTCCGAAGTATATCCTATCAAAACAAAAAAAGGACTTTAGAATGTGTTTTTAACTTCAAGGCTATATGATTGTTAGTATATGTTGTGTAAAATAAATACAAGTCCTGAAACTTATTTGATTTTGCAAGCACGAAAGGCTCACATACGAATTTGGGTTACATTTTAAGCATGTTGATTTTACATAGATTAATACACGTAGAAGGCTTGAATAAGACAGGTCTTAGTGTCAAATTGCAGATACACAACTAGTATACCTATAACTAATGTGCGTAAACTCCACACAGAAATATAGTTTTAGGCGTACATACAATCTTGCATGTATTAGGAATTCTAGGACAATTATGTAAAAATTAACTTGTGCCAGTGTCGCGCATTATTATCAACGTAATGCAATTCAAACCTGATTGCATAAGGGTTCTTGATCATCATTTGCCCTGACTTAATGTTGTATACCTATCCTTATGCCTTAAACTGGTACTGTAGAAACTGTGCACTAGTTCTTATAAGTGCGCCCTTAGGCTAGCCTTGGCTACTAATAGGTGTTCATGTACTTATTTATGTTTGTCTTTGATCCTTGAACGGTCTAAACATGTGTGTTTGGCCAAATGCACTCTGACATCTATTTACCCCTTAACCTGACTTTGTTGTTTCTTTATGCATTTTTTACTCAAACTATATGTGTGCATTCAGTGTCTATGTCAAATTTGAAACCATGTATATGTTATATTTGAATTTCAAATTTGTTAATTAATTAAATTTTCAAGAGAATGCAATTTTATGTACGAATGGATTTCCAATATGTATCAATTGAATATATGCTGTTATATATATATGTGTGTGTGTGTGTGTGTGTGTGTGTGTGTGTGTGTGTGAGATTCTAAATGAGCAAATGATCTAGAGTTTTCTATATGATATAAGCCTTTTGGTTAGTAACATCTCTATGCATAAGCTACTAAACATGTACAGGCTGTAAGCTAATGCATAGCTTTGAAATGTGAAGACTTTTGAGATTTTGTACAAATGCAAAGACAGGCTGTAAATATGAATTTTTATGGTTTTGTACAAATGGATTTCACCTGTTAATCAATCGTCTCAATTACGGTATTGATTGTTGAGGTTTTGTACAAATGCAAAGCTTACACATGTAAGAAGCTCACACATGGATTACAACTATTAATCAACTGTTATTCAACCGTCTCATTTGTTGTTAATTTTTACAATGTTACTGTTATATTTACACAAGTTCATTTTTTTGGGTTTATATGAAATGATAAGAAGAGATAAAAATTCTCACTGATATCTACTTCAAGAGAGTGGATTAGATGCCAACGTAGTAACACCGATGAGTACATACAGAGTGTTCGACATTCGCAAAGCATTGTGCACCACCTGACTTTGAAATGTGCACTTATCCTTGCAAAAAGTGTAGAAATTCAAAAAAACTATCCTTCAAAATAGTATAGAAACAATTAATCATTTACGGTATAGATCCAACGTCTTTACTACTAATAATGATAATTCCATGAACTAATTTCAACCATGTCTTTTTGAATTATCCAAAATGCCCTTCCAAACTACTTCAAGAAGCTGTTCGCTTATCAAATCCAAACTCCATCATCCCTCTGCCTTCTTTTCGAGTTAGAAACCCTAGATCGATCAGAAATCCAAAGTTTTTTGCTTATCAAATCCAAACTCCGTCATCCCTTTTCCCTCACTTCGAATTAGAAAACCTAGATCAATCAGAGATTAGAAGCTATTTGTTATCAAATCTGTACTCCTTCGAATCCATACATCCTTTACTCTCGAAATCGATCAAAACTCTCATCATCTTCCTACCCGATCGCAACATACGGTCATCATAATGTCATGGTCGTCGATAATCCATTGTCAACACCAATCATCCGTCGTCTTTTGATCACTAACGCTATCAATTGCCGGAAGTTTCAGCTAATGCATTGTGTCACTGTTACCAAAGGCACGAGCATCGCAGTTTGCAATCGACCATTTTACAGACTAGGATTAACGAACTGTGCTCTAACTCCTCCATTTAACTTACTTATTCTGCTACGAATCCTCAAGTACTACCCCTTAGATACCGAGCTTCGACCACTTTTAGGTATTTTTTAATCTTCTTTAATTTTTCTGTTATTTATGTTGTTGATTATCTCATGGAATGTGTGATGCCTAAATTACTTTGTTGCTTACTATTGCTCATTTTCCACAATTTCAAGTCTAATGCTTGATATGTTTGGTTCGAATTTGTTGGTCAGTCTAACTAAAATTAAAAAATGTCATGGCTTTAAATTTGTTGCTTAGTTTCATACATTTACAGTGGAATATGTTGTGATTCTACAATTAATAGAAAAATGATTTTTGTTTTGTATACTTCATTGGAAAACAAATAAAAATGCCTTTTTGACATAATTATGCATGTGTAGACATGTTAGTTGATTGATAATTTCAGCAGAGAATTGACAAATTATATATTTTGTGTAGCCGATGTTATTGATGAAGAAAAAATTCCATACGGTAGAACCTATCAGTTTAAGCTTTCATCAAACCTCTATTGAGATGCTTGGCAAATAGCTCTGTTTTGTTTCCTTGCCTGGACCCTATAACGTTTTTTATTTTAGTGCCTAATCAAACGAAATATTTCACATATGATTAAATATGAGAAATAAAATGAGAATAATTTTCGAAGTCGATCTCATATAACTTCAATCAAGGTTAGAATATGCAACACCAGCATTTATCAGGCAACTGATATGTACAAGGTTGCAATTAGTCAGTTTTAATCATATCTACATAGGTTGTCAGGAGTTCAAACTTTATTTGACTACCAATGCCCAAAAAGTAATACACTTGAATAATTAAATACAATATAAGAATTTTAATCTTTCTTGATTTGATATCTTATCAATAACAAAAAAATACTCATGTTGTACTGAATAATTACTCACTGTATCCTTTCATTGTTTTACCATTAAACTTGAAAAGTGCAGGATTCTGCCATAAACAATAGGGTACATGCATGTAATCCCATTTATAGCTTAAAATAATAGTCAGCTTAGCTCTTTTTGTTTCATTTTCAAGCTACAAGGCTATTAGATAAAAAGAATCGGCCAAACTCTTTAGTTTGATGTTTCAAGCTTGAAGGTTGTTCGATCTAAAGAAAAATATGGGTGGTGTTTGTCTTCATTTTGTTTATATTTTCTTTTTAGTGGCTTGGATATGTCCTATCATAATTAACTTTTGATTGTTTAAATAGTTTCAAATAGGCATTTCTCTAATCAGTAATGTCATCTCACTAAAAGTGAACCATTATATAGGTGTTAAGTTTCTGTCTTGCATTGCGCAAGATTTGTTTTACATACGTAATGACTTAGCAAATGTATTAAATTATCGGTCCATAATTAGAAATATAAGATAATAATAATATAACAATATTCATGTATTAGTTATGTAGTTAGTATGAATCAAACTATAGGCCGATAACTTTGGAAACAACTTCTAGGAAAGCAATAAGATTAATTTTAAAATTTATTGTACTAACAAATATCCAAATGATATTCATAAGCTACTTTCATACTTACAATAGAATAAATTATTGTTTGGTTCTTGATAACTTATTATTTTTCAATTATTGATAAATTAGTATTATTCAGATTTCTAGCATGGGTTAAACAAATAAAATAATACCATGGTGACTATCAGTTGAAATAAATTAACTTACAAGCATGAATTATGAACTGGACTTTATGAGGGTAAGAAATGAAATTGTGTCAAACCTGGCTGTTATTATTTAAATGGAGGTAAGAATTTAACAAAACAAATAACAAAAAAATTAGTTCATATATTTTTGTGCACATAGGAGTAAGAGTATGAATTATGCTAAATTCATCGTATTGTTCTCCAGCTGTTAATATGAAATCTGGTGAGTTTCATGAATATGGAAAGCATATAACTGCTTCTATGTCAATTATCGAATAAGATTAGTTTGTTAAACTACGATTACTGATGTACTATTATCTCAAACTTCGATTGTCAACTAAGCATAGTTTATAGATTTAATGCATATAAAGAATTGAGCTCAACCATCATTAATAGGACATCTGTTACACTTTAATCTCAGGTAAGCATTCGCTGATTTTCATCAACTCTTTTGGATTTTCAGCAGCGTATGGGTTCCTTAACAATTTATGTATTACAATTAAATTCAGCCTATTTTTGTTTCCTAATATATTGATATTTATTGATGATTTCGGTATTTTTTATTTTGTTTGATTTTATCTTGGTGTAAAACTTCTGTTTCTTTATTTTTCTTAATGAAACTTTATTTTTTCATCAACTTAGAACGTATATTTATATGTATATGTATCATTAACTCAGGTAACTATTTGCTTATTTTTATTAAATCCTTCACATTTTCAGTAGTATTTGGGTTCGTTAAAGATTTATGTATTACAATTGAAATCATGTTAATTTTTGTTTCCTAATCTGTGATATTGATTATAACTTTGGGATTTTTCTTTATGTATAACTTCTGTGACTTTATTTTGGAATGAATCTTGCTCCTTCATCAATTTATACCATGTATGATATATATTTGAAATCAAACGATAGAGTTCGAAGGTTTATGAGAATGACTTTTATAAATTTAAGTTGTCTCCTTATGTATTGTTCAGTATAAATGTTCGAGGTTTATTAATACTAGTATGTTTGTGATATCCTGAAAATTTCCAGCAAAATTAAATGTAATAATTTTTTAAAATTATTTTAATTTGATAAAATTGTTATTTTAAACAATAAAAATAATTAGGTTGCGTGTGTTTGTGTGTGTGTGTGTGTGTATTTTTATGGAAATTATTTTATACAAGTTGAAATTGTATTTGTTTAAATACATGTATATATCAAATTGATTTTTGAATTGAATTTGAAATTTAGTTTGAATTTGGATATTTAAATTGAAATTCAAAAGATAGTTATTTATATCTTAAATCATACTTTGGTTTTAAAATGTATTTTATTCAATTTTATTTAGAACATAAATTGTTTATATTATTTTCTTTTTAAAGGAATTTATTTTTATAAATTAAAATAAGTATTTATAAATTAGGAAATCAATTATAAAAATCTTTTTAAAACATTTAAAAATCTAATTTTGCATGAAAGTAACATGTGTTAACTTGTAATCTTTCTTAATAACATGTGTTAGCTAATTATCTAAGGGAAATGACAAGTGTTAATTTTTATTTTTATTTTCTTTTATTTTTAATAAAATCTAATTTAAACCTATATTAACTTATATCATTCATCTCCATTTCCTTTCCTATTTTCACTTTCTACAAACAAAAGAGAAAAAAATCAACCTTGAGAAACCAAATTTAAAGCAAAACTAAGCCTGAAAATTTAATTCAAATCAAAGAAAAAGTTTAAAAACAAGACCTGAATCAAACTGAGTCAGAGATCATCTTAGTTTTTCAAATAAAAAAAATTCAACTGGGCAGTTCAAAACCAAAATCTGGAAGCAACTCAGCAAATGTAAATCAAACTCATATCTCAACTCAGTTTTCAAATTAAATCAAGCAGCAGTTTCAAATTCAAGTCTAGATTCAGGAGCAAAAGCAATTTCCTGTTATCAAATCATTTACAGATTTTCAAAGCTTCCTCTATTCAAATAAAGGTGAGTACCCTTTTGATTTGAACCATTATCTTGATGCAGTGATAAATGTGAAAGTAAAGCTGTGATGAATGTTGCTTGAGTGAAATCATGCTATATATATAACTATATATATGTGCTTGTGCATGTCAGTAAAATTAAATTTAGGTAGTCTCTGTTCTTGATCACAAACAGTACTCATTCCAGAAATCAAATATTTTTTCCCTAATCTATTTTTAGGTAAGACTGTAAATGGAAATGTTTGTATATGAGTAAAATCATTTCTAAAAATAGTTTCAATTTAAGATATCATGTAAATATTTTGAAATTTGAAATTTATAGTAGGAAAATAACTCAAGTCGAAAATTTTGATTTTTAATTTTCACTTTTGATTTTAAATTTGGATTCGTGGAGAAGGAACATGATTTTTGAGATAAGTATTATGAATTTTAAGATTGTGGTTTAGGGGAATGGTCGAGATGAACGAAATGTGGAATTTCGTTGATTTCAGGCGGTCGGGGAAATGTTAGGCTTTAGGGTTTTGGTCGAAGGTGGCCACTAGGTTGACGTGCATGGAAAAATTGGTTACTGGTCCCATCGATCACAGAGGTGGCAGGAAATTGACGAACTAGGGCATAACCTTGGTTTTGATCAGGTTTGATTTCGGAGTCGTTGCGACGTCGTTAGGACTTCGGGCTTGATCGCGAGTAGGGGATGGGTGTGTGGGCCTATGGCAAAGTAATGATCGGAGGGCGATGTTACTAGTGGCCGAAGGTGGTGGCTTGGGAAGCTTTTAGGTGATGTCTCGTTTTGGGTTTAGGAGCACTCTGACTCAATCTCGTTTTTGAGTTCAAACTGAAGCATCGATGGTCGAAATCCAAAAGGGAGATCTGGGTTGACTCGCGGCGATGATGTCGATGATCAGAGTGGCGACTGGCGACGTGTACACGTGCACATGTGTCTTCATGTATCTGAAGGATGGTTGTGTGTTTGGCATCGGGGAAGTGAGTTGCATCGGGTGCGTGCGCGAGTTAATCAAAGTTTTACTTAGGGATGTTTTAGAGTAGAGCTCGGGTGAGAGTTTTGTTGGGTAGCCAGGTTTAAATAGAGGAATATGACCCGATGATAAAAGGATCAGCGAATTTCATGTTTAAGCAAAAGAAAATTTAATCAAATCTATAAGATACTTTAACTAGGGATTAAAAGTTTAAGGATTAACCAAATTCAATTTTAAAATTTCCTTATCTATTATTCTAAATAGAAATGGATTGGTTGATTTAAAGTTAGGTGATTTATTCTAACTTCAAATTATAAAGGTAAATTAACCAATGAAATTGAGAAAGGATAGAATTAATAAGCAATTAAGATAAATGAATTGTCCTAAAATTAATTAAGGTTCGAGTAATTAAGATTTATTATTTAATTGATTGGTTATTAACTAAAGATTAATTAATTAAGGGGATTAATTACTCAATGTAATTAATTAAATTAATGTGATTAGTTTAAGTTAATTAATTAGTTTAATTAATTTAAGATAATCACTTGATGATTTGTTAAGTATAAATGCTTGATGTAATTTATTAAGTGTAATTACTTAGTGAAGTAATCATGGGTAATTACTGGATATAACTAATTGAAGGGTGATTTATTAATGAAAGTAAATTTGAGTTTAATTACTTTGTGTAATTAATCAAGGGATTAATTAAAGATAATTAATTAGGGAGTAATTAATTAATTAATGAAGTAATTAAGGGTAGTTAATTACTGAATGAGATTAATAAAGGGTGATTAACAAATGTGATTAATTAAACATTAATTATTAAATGTAATTAATTTAAATAGAGTAATTAATTAAGGAAGTAATTAGGAAATCATTAATTAAGTAATTAATGATGAAATTAAGGGCTGATTAATTACAGGATAATTAATCAATAAAGTGATTATAGATGATTAATTAATGTAATTAATTAAGGATTAATGTAATTAATTACGATTAACTAATTAATGGAAGTAATTAAAGGTTAATTACTGTAACTGTTTGAGGATAATTAATTTGTGAAATTAATTAGAGGATAATTACTTAATGTAATTAGAGAATAATTAATCAAGGATGATTAATTAAGATGAATAATTAGAGGGTGATTAGTTAATTGATTTGTAATTAATTAATGATTAAGTAAGCAAGACTTATGTGATGAAAGTAATTAATTTAATTTATTTTAAATTAATTAGAAATGAAGGTAATTAATTTAATTCATTTTAAATTAGTTATAGATGGTGTGATTAATATATTTTTTCTTATGAATGGCTGATTTATATTGAATGCCTCGTATGGTTTGATATTTCTGATATGAGATATGTATTGATCTTAGATATTGAGATGCTTTGGTCGAATTGTAATGATACAAGTTATCTATTGTGATATTGTGAATTATCTATCTGTGTGAATATAGATAATGAATTCAAATTGTTTTAACTTTAAACAACTTGGACTTAAAAGATGGCATTTTGGATTTCGACGAGATTGGGGTCAGGTATCAGTAAATACCCGAAACCACTTCGATTTATAATCCACTATGATTCTTTATAAGATTTGATATGTGAAATAAATGGGCTAGAATGGAATATTTTGAGTAAACTAGACCTTTGAAACTGAGTAAGGATACTTAAAGATTGTTTGTGAAATGAGCTTTGGATATAATAAGTTATGGACTCGTAGTGGGGATATGAATTACCCCGAATTTCTGTTATGTTTTATTGCTTAGCATTTCAAATTATATGGGTTTACTCACGTTGGCTTCCAGCCTGACGCGGGTGTTACTTTGATGTAATGCTTGGGTCAGGCCGAGTATTACAGATTTCAGGTAAGGACGTTCTGGAGCTCGGGAGGCGAGCTGGATGACAGGAATGTATGGAGTGTATTCCGCTGAGTGATATTATGGATTATCTAGAACAAGTTGATTTTATTGTCCAGTGTTTGTGTAAATGTTGTAACTTTGATGTATTAATGTGAATTAACTGATACAGTTTTTCCTTTGTGCAACTGTTATTTTATTTAATATTATATTTTGATCCGTTGCGAATGTGAGATTATGTGTTTCTTTTATGTTTCTTCTTATTCCTCTTTTCTTCTTTTCCTAACTATCTGAGATTTTCGAGATCGAAAATTCTGGGTCATTACATTTTGGTATCAGAGCAAGGTTAAGCGAGAACCTTGGCTCTGGAGGGATTACTCATTAAGGACAGGGTCAATGGTACCCTAGGATGCGTTGAGTGTATATATATATATATATGAGAGCGTACTTGTTATTTTCTTATATAAAGATTTTAAGAATATATTTTGATATATAAAGCAATATTCTTTCTAATAAATATTAAGGTAATTGGTTGTTAAATTATTGGAATTAAATTAAGTGGTAATAGAAATACAACTAAATTGAAATTAAATAAAGATAAGTTTGAAATGGATTCAAACTGAAATTAAATCTTGAATTTGGGGAAGAGTTTCAAAATAAGATAATAATGAATTAGTTTCCAGATATGATAATCTTGGTTATTATCATAAATGGTTGTTGTATTTAATAATGAAATGTTTTAAAGAAGTAAAACATTTAGGTAAGTATGACTTATAAATTGGAACTAAAGGTGATCTAAATTGTGAAGATTTAATTCTAGGTCTAGAAATTTGAAAATTGTTTCAAAGTGATAAAGAAATAATAAATAATATTATTTAATGTATTTAAATGAAAGGGTCCTATTTCAAACAAGAGTTGTTTGAAAATTTAAAGAAATTTGTTTTGAATTAAAAACTAAAGGTAGTCTAAAATTTAAGGATAACCTGGTATGTGAAGGAAATAATATGTATATATGAGGAATATACATGATATCAAAGGTGATTTGAAATAAACTCTAAGGTTGTGTTTTGAATTTTACTCGGACTGTGATGTGAAAACCCAAAGTGATAAGTTTTTGAACTTATAAGTGGGAAGATCATTTATAAGAAGTTTAAAATTTGAAATGGAAATTCAAATTGGGTAAAGTTGAATGGATTAAGTAAATTGAATTTAACTTTGGGAAAGTTAAATAAGTTAACAAACAATCTGAATTGGAAATTTCAAGATGAAATTGAAATTTAACTTGGGAGGTTAAAATGGTTGATTTGAATTGATAATTTGTGTAATCTCAATGGGTTTGAGATCTGGAAATTGAAAATGGAGGGATGTTTTAAAATAATTTGGAAAATATCATCCTATTGTTATTAATAATCTTTAGACCATGAATTTGATTTGTTTAAGCGAATGAAGAAATGGATGGTGGTAATATATCCATTATTAAGATAAAATGGAATCATTTTGGACTTAAGATTTGAATGTTTAAGATAAAACTACATAGGTTTGGTTTCAAAATTGAAATTTGGTGATAAATTTAATTTCAAAGATTTAGTTGTTTAAAAAGGATTTGAATTATTATTTGAACTTTGAAATAAGTTAAAAATGAAATTTGGATTCAGAATTAAACGGCTTAAAGATATAAGTTGATTTGATTTAAAGGATTAAATCAACATTAAAAATTTTACTAGAATTTATATAATTCAGCATGGTTTAATTTGAAATTTGAATTGTCTTAGTTCAAATTGAATTTGACTTGAATTAATTGGAATTGTGATTGAAGATGGATAAGTTTAAAAATTCAAATGAAAAGTTTGAATTGGATTAATCTGAAATGAAATTGAAGTTGAATGAGTTCAAATTCAAATGGGAATTGAGGATTAATTCAACTTGAATTGGGGTTAAATCAATTTCAATGGAAATTGAAGTTATTTAAATTGGAATTGAGTCAATTTAAATGGAAGTGAAAATTTAAATTGAACTGATGGAGATGGAGATTGGGAATTGAACAGTTTGGCTCTGGACTATTTTCAAAATAAATTGTTTTAATATGAACCTATTTTTCCAAGCTACTTACTATACAACCTTTTTTTTTAAAGTCAAACTATATTATACTTATTTTACAATTATTTTTGGAACTATTTTACAACTGTTTTATAAACTAATTACTACTTTAAATTATTTTGCAATTTTCTAACCATTTTATAACCATTTGACTATTTTCCAACTATTTTACAATTACTTAACTATTTTACAGATATTTTACAAACCAATAATTATTTTTCAACTACTTATCTATTTTAAAAAATTTCAAGCTATTTTTTAAATTTAAAGTGGACAAAGTTCAAATTGATTATGATTAAATATCCATTTGAGATAAGAATTGAGGAGATAATCCAAACAAGGATTTAAGCAATTGTGAGTAAATGAATGAAAATCAAAGTGAATGTGAATAGAAAGAGAATTGATTTGGCTAATAATCAAATAAAGATAATTACGTAGGGTGTACGTATGTTATTCCATTCGCATAGTGATTTGATCCAGATTCGAGCACAAAATTTCGAGATAGTATATCGACCCGAGTTGGGATTTTCCACTTGATTTTCAACGGCGAACCTGGATATGGATTGTTGATTGGTTCTGAATATTCACTATCATGGTTATGGCTATGTAAGGAGAATGACGGTTTCTGATCAAGAAACCAGATCTAAGTCCGCACTAGGAAGTCGGGTGGACGATATTAGTTCGAAAGTGAAATTGTGTGATCAAGTGAGCGATCAGATTGATATAGCATATGAATGATATGTGTACATCGTACGGGTTTGAATAATATTGATATTGAAATTTTTGGATAAGAACTGTAAATGATTTTGTAAATGAAAAGTAAATTTGTGAAATATATGATGAAGGAAAGTGGAAATTGGATATTTCTATGATAAAAATTTAATTTATGGAAGTAAGTAATTTGGTACGAGACTTTATAGAGTAATCAAACTTGAATATTTGATTTGGAATAAACAAAGTTATGTATTTTTTTTATATATATGACAAAACTCTAATTGTTGAATCTATAGCCAGAATAAAAAGGTTTTTGAAAGTATTTGAAGTATAAATAGGGAATTTATACTAGCTTGAAATGATCCAAAGATTTTTTTTCAAGCTTATATATATCTATATATACAAAGGATTTCATGAGGATGACTTCGGGAAATGTTTTTGGAACCCCTGGATGTTGGAAAGGCTTTTGATTTTTGAGAAAAATAAATATTGGAATTTGGAAAAGCCTAGTTTGAGAATTATCGATTTTGGAATAATCGATTTTGAGAAAGGAAATTTATTTGAGATTCATACTAGGTGTATGATTTGAAAAATACTATATGTGTATAGTACAAAGTGTTTTGAAAATGTCTTTGGAGAAATAGGCGCTCCCTTGAAATGAACTTCTCAGGTGTGCCACATGGTGGTACTGCCTTGAACCCTAAGGGGGGGTTCTAAAGTTAATCCTGTGAGGAGTCAGAACAAAGCTAGTTCCTGAGGATTATGTGTAGTGTGTAGCGAAAGTCGAGGGCGCTGATGCCTACAGAGGCATTTGAGTTATGCAATGACGACAGTGTAACTCGATATCATTGCGATCTACTGCAGACCATAGCGAAAGTCGTATGTGCCGCTGGGAGCCAACAGTCTACGTTTGATTTTATATTGGTAGACTGCGACCTATGGTAGTATAGCGAAAGTCGTGTGCGCCGCTAAGAGCCAACAGTCTACGTTTGATTTTATATCGGTAGACTGCGACCTATAAAGACATAGCGAAAGTCGAGAGGCCGTGAAAGCCTAAGGCTACATTGAGACTTGATTGATGTAGTCTGCGACCTATGTGGGAGTGGAGAAGTTTCATTCTTTTGGCAGCGAAAATCGAGGATGCTTGATGCCTACAGTTACATGGACTTTTGCTGTAACGTAACCCAGGATGTAACTGCGACCATCGATGGGGGTGATGATTTCCAGAGCATTTTCACCAAAGTTGTTTCCTCTATTTTCAAATTTTATTTTTATATTTTCAACAAAATGTTTTCAAAGTATTTTCACTGGGTGTTGGGAACGGGTCTGCTAAGTACTTATATATTTTCAGTCTTACGCCTGATCAACGTATGACCGGATTTCTGTGAGAACAAGGATGGACTGGTTGAGCATCGAGTTATAAAAGTATCTTTATAAAACTATTCTATAATATTTTAAATTATTTTAAAAATGTTCAAAGAGAAAATTTAACTGATATTAAGTATTTTAATAAATTCTGGCTTCGTTCCTTTTCGAGGACGAAATGATTCAAAGGGGGAAGGAATGTGATATCCCAAAAATTTCAAGCAAAATTAAATGCGATAATTTTTTTATAGTATTTCAATTTGATAAAATTGTTATTTTAAACAATAATAATAATTGGGTTGTGTGTGTGTGTATATATATTTATGGAAATTATTTTATACAAGTTGAAATTGTATTTGTTTAGATACATACATACATACATAGATATATATATATATATATATATATATATATCAAATTGATTTTTAAATTGAATCTGAAATTTAGTTTGAATTTGGATATTTAAATTGAAATTCAAAAGATATTTATTTATATCTTAAATCATACTTTGGTTTTAAAATGTATTTTATTTAATTTTATTTAGAACATAAATTGTTTATATTATTTTCTTTTTAAAGGAATTTATTTTTATAAATTAAAATAAGTATTTATAAATTAGGAAATCAATTATAAAAAGCTTTTTAAAACATTTAAAAATCTAATTTTCTGTGAAAGTAACATGTGTTAACTTGTAATCATTCTTAATAACATATGTTAGCTAATTATCTATGGGAAATGACAAGTGTCAATTTTTATTTTTATTTTCTTTTATTTTTAATAAAATCTAATTTAACCTATATTAACTTATATCATTCATCTCCATATCTTTTCCTATTTTCACTTTCTAAAAACAAAAGAGAAAAAAAATCAACCTGAGAAACCAAATTTAAAGCAAAACTAAGCTTGAAAATTTAATCCAGATTAAAGAAAAAGTTTAAAAACAAGACCTGAATCAAACTGAGCCAGAGATCATCTCAGTTTTTCAAATTAAAAAAAAAATTCAACTGGGCAATTCAAAACCAAAATCTGGAAGCAACTCAGCAAATGTAAATCAAACTCAGATCTCAACTCAGTTTTCAAATTAAATCAACCAGCAGTTTCAAATTCAAGTCTAGATTCAGGAGCAAAAGCAATTTCCTGTTATCAAATCATTTATAGATTTTCAAAGCTTCCTCTGTTCAAATACAGGTGAGTACCCTTTTGATTTGAACCATTATCTTGATGCAGTGATAAATGCGAAAGTAAAGCCGTGATGAATGTTGCTTGAGTGAAATCATGCTATATATATAACTATATATACGTGCTTGTGCATGTCAGTAAAATTAAATTCGGGAAGTCTCTGTTCTTGATCATAGACAATACTCATTCTAGAAATCAAATATTTTTTCCCTAATCTATTTTTAGGTAAGTTCTGTAAATGGAAATGTTTGTATACGAGTAAAATCATTTCTAAAAATAGTTTCAAGTTAAGATGTCATGTAAATATTTTGAAATTTGAAATTGACAGTAGGAAAATAACTCAAGCCGAAAAATTTGATTTTTAATTTTCACGTTTTGATTTTAAGTTTGGATTGTGGTGAAGGAACATGATTTTTGAGATAAGTATTATGAATTTTAAGATTCTGGTTTAGGGGAATGGTCGAGACGAACGAAATATGGAATTTCGTTGATTTCAGGCGGTCGGGGAAATTTTAGGCTTTAGGGTTTTGGTTGAAGGTGGCCACTGGGTTGACGTGCACAGGAAAATTGGTTACTGGTCCTATCGATCACCGAGGCGGCAGGAAATTGACGAACTAGGGCATAACCTGGGTTTCGATCAGGTTTGATTTCGGAGTCGTTGCGACGTCGTTAGGACTTCGGGCTTGATCGCGAGTAGGGGATAGGTGCGTGGGCCTATGGCGAAGTAATGATCGGAGTGGCGATATTACTGGTGGCCGAAGGTGGTGGCTTGGGAAGCTTTTGGGTGATGTCTCGTTTTGGGTTTAGGAGCACTCTGACTCGATCTTGGTTTTGAGTTCGAACTGAAGAACTGATGGTCAAAATCCAAAAGGGAGATCTGGGTAGAATCGCGGCGATGATGTCGATGATCAGAGTGGCGACTGGAGACATGTACATGTGCACGTGTGTCTTCGTGTCTCTGAAGGATAGCTGCGTGTTTGGCATCGGGGAAGAAGTGAGTTGCATCGGCTCCGTGCGCGAGTAAATCAAAGTTTGACTCAGGGATGTTTTAGAGTAGAGCATGGGTGAGAGTTTTGTTGGGTAGCCAGGTTTAAATAGAGGAATATGACCTGATGATAAATGGATCAGGGAATTTCAAGTTTAAGCAAAAGAAAATTTAATCAAATCTGCAAGATATTTTAACTAGGGATTAAAAATTTAAGGATTAACCAAAGTCAAATTTAAAATTTCCTTATCTATTATTCTAAATAGAAATGGATTGGTTGATTTAAAGTTGGTTAATTTATTCTAACTTCAAATTGTAAAGGTAAATTAACCAATGAAATTGAGCAAGGATAGAATTAATAAGCAATTAAGATAAATGAATTGTACTAAAATTAATTAAGGTTCGAGTAATTAAGATTTATTATTTAATTGATTGGTTATTAACTAAAGATTAATTAATTAAGGGGATTAATTACTCAATGTAATTAATTAAATTAACGTGATTAGTTTAAGTTAATTAATTAGTTTAATTAATTTAAGATAGTCACTTGATGATTTGTTAAGTATAAATACTTGATGTAATTTATTAAGTGTAATTACTTAGTGAAGTAATTATGGATAATTACCGGATGTAATTAATTGAAGGATGATTTACTAATGGAAGTAAATTTGAGTTTAATTACTTTGTGTAATTAATCAAGGGATTAATTAGAGATAATTAATTAAGGAGTAATTAATTAATTAATGAAGTAATTAAGCGTAGTTAATTACTGAATGAGATTAATCAAGGGTGATTAATAAATGTGATTAATTAAAGATTAATTATTAAATGTAATTAATTTAAATAGAGTAATTAATTAAAGAGGTAATTAGGAAATCATTAATTAAGTAATCAATGATGATATTAAGGGATGATTAATTAAAGGATAATTAATCAATAAAGTGATTATAGAAGATTAATTAATGTAACTAATTAAGGATTAATGTAATTGATTATGATTAATTAATTAGTGGAAGTAATTAAAGGTTAATTACTATAATTGTTTGAGGATAATTAATTTGTGAAATTAATTAGAGGATAATTACTCAATGTAATTAGAGAATAATTAATCAAAGATGATTAATTAAGATGAATAATTAGACGGTGATTAATTAATTGATTTGTAATTAATTAATGGTTAAGTAAGCATGACTTATGTGATGAAAGTAATTAATTTAATTTATTTTAAATTAATTAGAGATGAAGGTAATTAATTTAATTCATTTTAAATTAGTTATAAATGGTGTGATTAATAGATCTTTGCTTATGGGTGGCTGATTTATATTGAATGCCTCGTATGGTTTGATATTTCTGATATAGGATATGTATTTATCTTAGATATTGAGATGCTTTGGTTGAATTATAATGATACGAGTTATCTATTGTGATATTGTAAATTATATATCTGTGTGAATATAGATAATGAATTCAAATTCTTATAACTTTAAACAACTTGGACTTAAAAGATGATGTTTTGGATTTCGAAGAGATCGGGGTCGGGTATCAGTAAATACCCGAAACCACTTCGATTTATAATCCACTATGATTCTTTATAAGATTTGTTATGTGAAATAAATGGGCTGGAATGGAATATTTTGAGTAAACCGGACCTTTGAAACTGACTAAGGATACTTAAAGATTGTTTGTGAAATGAGCTTTGGATATAATAAGTTATGGACTCGTAGTGGGGATATGAGTTACCCCGTATTTCTGTTATATTTTATTGCTTAGTATTTCAAATTGTATGAGTATACTCACGCTGGCTTCCAGCCTGACCCGGTGTTACTTTGATGTAATGCTCGGGTCAGACCGAGTATTACGGATTTCACGTAAGGACGTTCTGGAGCTCCGAAGGCAAGCTGGATGGCAGGAACATATGGAGTGTATTCCGCTGAGTGATATTATGGATTATCTAGAACAAGTTGATTTTATTGCCAGTGTTTGTGTAAATGTTGTAACTCTGATGTATTAATGTGAATTAACTAATATAGTTTTTCCTTTGTATAACTGTTATTTTATTTAATATTATATTTTGATCCGCTGCGAATGTGAGATTCTGTGTTTCTTTTCTGTTTCTTCTTCTTCCTCTTTTCTTCTTTTCCTAACTATCTGGGATTTTCGAGATCGAAAATTCCTGGTCGTTACAATGTTTAGCTGATTATTATAAGCGTAATTAAAGAGTTTGTATTATATCAAAAAAGTAAACACATTACTTTGTACTATGATAACAATGGTGATGAAATCATTAATTTTAAAATTTCACTTATGAACGTCACCATAATCTAATTCAAGTAGGCTTGATTTGCAAATGCTTTGTTGACTTTTAGATTGTGTGGATAGAATTTGGAAGAGAATAATTGATGATGATAATCTACTAGGCTTGCACACTTAGATGCCATAAGAAAATTATGTTGGGCCTGTTTATATGAAATAATACTCTTTTTCGTATATGTTCAACTGATACTTTTTAGTATTTCGATCATTCACATGTTATCATGGTGTAATAGATTGTAGAAAGATATCACTGGCTATTTTAATTACATATAATAAACTGATTTAGTATTTTGATCCACCTAATTAACTTGAATTTGGATCAATCTACAATATCACCATCGCATACCCCCTTTATTCTTTTTATACAGATAATTTTAGTGAATTTTCTCTTTTCATTGTTGAGTGTATATGATTTGGTTTATATTATGAACATAGAGCCGTCATATTGAAGCGGCATGTTGAAGTTAGTAATTCTTATGTGCACGTACTAATGATCATACATTTTCTCTTTTATAACTATACATATATTATCATGATTGTTCTATGATTTTTTTTTGATGAATTTTTCCATATGCTCGCGTTTATGTATTTGCAGTAATAAAACAGTTGTTAAGAAGATTGTTTCATGCATTTGTGTTAATGCCACGCCCAATGGATGAGTACAAGGAGCTAATAGCAGTGGGAACACAGCCGAATAGAAGTAAAATAATCCTAAAATATATCGTATTGATGGAGAATCAAAAGGCATATATCCTTCAAGTGTATGTTTTCATTCTATTTTTTATACAAGTTTACATTGAGGACGTTTCTTTTTCTACATGTCAATATGGGATATGATCATTTAAATTCATGGCCAGAAAAAACAAGCTTTGATACTGATTTAAATAAGCTATCTAATAACTAGATGTTCAACATTTAAAATTAAGAATCATTTTTTCTTTGATATTAAGTTAATTCGGTACGCTATGAAAGTAAAAATGAACTTAAATAAGATAACGGGTAGTCTAAAATTTCACACACCACAAGGTTATATTTTGCATACTCAAATTCGAGCGCACGTTAAAAGTACGAACTTATGTGAATATTTGGAAAAATAAGAACAATTATAGGCTGGTTATAACTGAATTTAGATTGTTTAGTGTTGGCGAACTAATGGAGATGGTAGTATGCAAGTGGAAATGTTGATTTTTTTATTTGGCATTATGTTTTGTATGACTTATGTGAATTAAGATTATCATAAATCAAATTTTTTGCATGTAGGTTGAGTTGCCTATTTCCTCATTTTCCTTATATCCAAGAAAATGAATTAAAATTTATTATTAACTACTCATTCGCATATAACCCTTAAGTTCATTTACATAGCATCAATTTTATGTTAACATCAGTGAAAAATATATACTCTTACCATTAACATTTTCAGGCTTAATTCTCATTATGTAATATACTATAATTATTGGTTAGATAACTTACATGTATGTATATATATGATAGGTTAATGGAGCACTTTTTTCATATCCAAGTTATCAAGCAAAAAGTGTTTCCAATTTAAATTTGACAAACTTATGATATTTTTCATATCTAAGAATAATGTTTCTTCATATTAATGGAATTTTTTTTGAGTATATCTACCTGATTGTTATTTTTGCTACTTATATGTTTGTCCATACAAAAACAATTTTACTTGAAAATTAAACAGCAAGAAAAAAAGCTTGATGTATAGTGATAATCATCTATTTTTGTTTGTATCATCTTTCAGAAAGTTGTTTAAAAAAACAAGGACAAGATACTTTCTAGAAAAGTGTACAAAGAACACCTAGGACCAAAATGATACTCTGCTGAGTCTCATACCCTGCGTGAGAGGTTTATCTCCTTTTTGTACCCAACAACTTACAAATATATATATATATATATATGTACGTATGTATGCATGTATATGTATGTATATGTATATGTATATACAGAGCCCTAAAATTTCATTTCTGTCAAATGTCATGGAAGCCAGTAGAAGTATTAAAGGAAGTTTGGAGTTAAACATTCCACATATGAGTCTATAGTGTTATGCATTATAGCTATGTATGTTTATTGCATCAGCATCTACTATTAAAAAGTAGATTCAGATAAAGTTGATCAGCGACGAAAAACACAGGTATCACTTTCCATAATGTGTTAAGTCCAAATGAGTTTGAGGATGGTGAAGGTGTTAAGAATATTCTAGGTTGTGGACACGTGTTTCACTCTAGATATATGGCTCGTAGAAATTTATCATGTCTTGTATGTCCATGCGAGAATATGTCTCTTGCTATGGATGATGAATCCAATGCTGGACATGAAGGGGAAAGAGCTGGGCGTACAGAAGTGAAGGTATTGGCTTAGAGTCTTTAGTGTTTTGTTTATATAATTATTTTTATTACTTAGCTGATGATCCATACTTGCAAGGTTATATACTATTTTGAAGGATGATATACTATTTTTTAATCTCTGAAATTGCTTGCTATTCAAATAATATTATGGACATTACGGTACTGAATTCTGAATACTATTTTGCTGCTAATAATAAAATAGTTTGGATGATGTGTGCTGTTGATGTGTCCTAAAGCCTGTTCTTGATTTGAAGAAGAAAGATATTAAGAGTGGATGCAAACATGGATCATATTGTTACCGTCTTGAGAGTTGATACTACATGCATGGATCCATGATTTTTTATGTTCTCATTTTTTTATATAATTTATTTGTATTTAAATGTTATTCTGGATGTTTGAAACTTAATTTGTTTTGCTGAATTGTGTTACTCTAAATTCTGAGCAGGAATATGTTCTTTTCATCTTTTAAATATCTAGACAACGCTCATTGAAGGGAAAGTCTATAGAGAAAGAATAAAACATAAAATTTGATATAATATATTTTTACTACAAATCTTCTCTGACTTCAGTCTCAAATATAAATACAATTAGATCCAACAATTAAGATATGTTGTGTCGAAATTTGGGTTTTATTTTGTTTATTTATAGTGGTAAGTTTTGTAATAAATAAATTAGTGATTCAATTTCCTATTGTATTTGATGTTATAGGAAGTTTTTATTTTAACAGTCGTTCATATCCTATTTTGAATCAATTTTTCGATGATAATTATGCTCATGCGTTGCTTTTCCTAACGATAAGAGTTCGCCTTACACATATGCAAAGCAATTCACATCTCACAAATAACTATCTAACAACAATTCATATCCTATTAAAATAAGCAGTACAAACTTAAGAAAGTCTAATAAGAATGGCTATAGATGCAATAAATCAAACAAGCTAACAACAATCAGATTTCGATTCAATCAACTTCTACAATTCATGGATATATGCAATATAAATATGTAGAATAATTGCAAAAAATAAACTTTACAATGAGTCATAATGAATTCCTTGTCAAATTGATATTGTACGTCCAATTTGAAAGAAAAGAATTTTACTGCTAATTTAAGAGGACTACATCAAATTAATAAATCTTTTTTAATAGACATTTAAAAGATAGAGATGAATTATAACAAGAAGATGTCTGCCTCTAATAAATTCTTTCATTTATATAGAGATTTGATACTCATGTATAATCCTAAAAAAGATGAGAGATTTCAGTAACAGTGGAGCAAATACAATCGTAACAGCTATGTGGAATCCAATCTTTAACTTCACCAAAATCACCATAAAACAAAAAATATTATTTAATTTATATCTCATTCATGCGTGTTCATTACATACACGCTATACTCTAATAACAATATACTGTAACATTTTATCATGCATTAAGCACAAACATTGATGCTATGAGTTACTATTTATATCATATAATAAGCATTAACCAAAATTTTAACAATCATGAACATATTCATGCCAAATATAATTATATTAAGTAGTTATAGTAAAAAAACAAGATTAAAATAATGTTAAAAACTTCCATGACTAAGTATAGAAACCATAACGATTAAAATTAACTTCAAAACCACATGCTTCACTGAAAACAATAGTATAAATGTTATGATGTATAAATCCAGACACCTAATTGATTCGATACAAGCCCATAAGGATTTTGATGACATGGATATTTCGTGCAAAATATGAGGAAGTAAAAATGGATGTTTTTGCAGAATGAGCATTTGAAAAAGTATCTGCTCACGTCCATGTGGCTGAATTTTCAAAAAAGAGGTTTGCCGCATGTTCACATGCTAATTACATAAAATTGGAAGAGCTTTTATTAATGTTTACCAACGTAGGTTCGTAAGAAGCCGGTCTCTGTCAAATTTCTCTTCTATCGAATCCTAGAAATTAGTCTCATGGAAGAATTAACCTACTAGTAAGGAAATACTATCCAAAAGCTATCAGTGAAAGAGCAAATCTTAACTTGGATTTGCTAAACCTTTTCTTATGTGGTTAGTTGATACGTAGTAGCAGCAGCAGCAGCAGCAGTTAAAGTTGTTTACTTTTTCAGGTACCATTCCTTGATGGCGACCAAATGGGCAAAGCACCTTTTGAAAAACCAAATGTTATTTTTACTCCAAGGGCAAACCCATGTTTGATAATAAATCCAGTTGAACGGAGGCACTCAGGAAGTAACGATGACAATTAGCCAGTGTCAAATGACATTCGTTGCAATGGCAATGGTAACTTTTGGATTTTACTGGTTTTTAACTTATATTTTGGTTGTAGTGGTAATTTGTAATTTAAACTTTCATTGTTTAAGGCTTTGCATTGGTTGTATGCCTAAATTTTGTTATTTAGCTTGACTTCCAATGTATGTAATTTTACCAAACTAAAATGTCCATAATTTTGAACCATTTTAGAAACAAACCTTGATTACAATCAATCTATATTACATATTCATCAGAATTCATAATATATCTATTGATTCTTATTATTATTTTGTTCAAAACCATTCTAGTTTAAACCATTTTTGCATTATATAATTGTAGTTCATTAGGTCATGGATATGAAATGCTGGACAAATAAACCATTTAAGTTTGATCTTCGAATGATAGTCCATGTTCTTTGATGAAACTGGATGGATGGACGTTCTTAAATTTATGGCGATGTAATGTGAAGTATTAGAAATACAATTTAACAACTTAATTTCAAACTCAATTATTAATTAAGTCAATAAATTACTTTTAACATAGTTTTCTTTTTCATAATTACAACAAAAAGGAACCAAAAGTTTTGGCTTTCAAATACATCGTCTTTTATATAAACCACATATATAATTGGTAGCTTGAAATTAAAGATAGTATTATAGATGCCGTTTGCAAATATAAAATCATTGCATTATGATTTTATATGTGAAAATAAATATGAAATAAGCCACTATCAAATTTTGATAAGACTACTATATTTCCTTCTACTCATCAATGCTTTTTAATTCCTAGATGTGGTCCATGCCTAACAAATAAACCGAAATTAATGGACACTATAGCATCAATGGAGAATGTGTACTATATTTGTAAATGAAACATTATACATGACTTGAAACGTGCACATTATGATTAGATGCAGGCCCACCTGGGCGTGCATACATACTCGAATGATGAGTAGTTTTTTCATGGTGAGAGGAACGACACGGATGCAGTAATAAATCCTACGCCAAATGTTACCGCCAATGAGGCTTGCATCTCTCATCAAATTTGAGTGGAAAACCATGTAGAAGGTGCTTTTGGAAACCTTATTGACAATGAATATGGTGTGTGCGGTAGCATTCACAGTATCGATGATGGTTATCAAGGAAGAAAGTACCACGAGTACAAAAGAAAAGCAAATGAAAAACGATATTCTTCTTGTGAAGACGGTCTTACAAAATGAATATACACTACCATATAAATACCCTACAATGAAACAAATATAAAAGGATTTGGAAATAAATGTAGAGTGCATACATGCTTGTGAAAATGATTGGATATTATTTTGGAAGGAGAATAAAGATGCCGTTGAATGTCCTCGTTTCCATACTTCGAGATTTAAAGTTAAAGATAAAGATGAAATTGAAAAAGTCACAAAGCAACCTAGAAAAGTTTTAAAATATTTTCCATCAATTCCTAGATTAACTAGATTGTACACTATACCATGGATTACTTGAAAAAATGTTATGACATAGAGAAGAAAAATCTTATTTGAATTCCATGCATTATCCTATGGACTTGGCTGAATGGAGATCACTAAAGAATAAATGGCCAGAGTTTGCTAACAATGCTCGAAATGTTTGGGTTGGAATTGCTACCAATTGGTTCAACCCTAATACAATCTAGTCTAACAGTTATAGTTGTTAGCCCGTTACGTGGTTCCTTAAAATTTACCTCCTTCATTGTGCATGAAATTAGAATTTCAAATGTTATGTTTATTAATTCCTGAAACTAAAACACCAAGTCAAGATATTGATGTATATTTATAAACTCTAGTGGATGAGTTGAAGCAATTTTGGACAGTAGGAGTGCCTGCATTTGACATGGACAAGAAAGAGTATTTCACATTGAAAGCAATGCTATTGTGAGGAATTCATGATCTACCTGCATTTGGAAATCTATCAGTTTGTTTGACTCATGGTTATAAAACATGCCCTATTTGTGCTACAGAGACCGAGGCGGAACATGTTGGTAATAAGATTGTTTATACGAAGTACAGAAGATTTCTGAAGAATGGACATCCATATAGAGCACCAAAACATGGATGGTACAAAGATGTAGAGTATAAGGAACCTCCAACATGAGTGATAGGATCAGCTCTTTTGGATAAGATTGCTTATATCAAATACACACCCGGTGAATTGAATAGAAAAAAGAAGCATATAGGAGATGATATTGATCATGATGAACACCGTTTAAATGAGAATGACAATGGTGCAATGCCAGCATGGTATAAAAAGTTGATTCTTTTTTCCTTAGAGTATTTGAGTAGCCATAAAGTGCGACATACAATAGACGTGATGCATACCGAGAAGAATGTGGCAGGGCATTTTATAAATTTGTTATTCGATAGAACCAAACAATCCACTAAATTTGCATTTGATAAAACTTACAAGATCCAATGTTGTTAAGTTCAAAAAGACGTAAAACTTCTGACATGCTTTGGAACTAAATTAGGCAACTTAGTAAACATTCAACCACCTAGTTTGAATATTAGAAAGTCATATGACTATCATATTATTATCCAACATTTCTTGCCTGTCGTGGTTCAACATGCATTTCCAAATTTTTGTGACTTGAAGTATGCGAGTTTGCAAGTATGCTTGTATTTCAACATTATTTGTTCAAAGGTTTGGATTCGAGAGGATGTCCAAGCTGCCAAAGATATGATTGTGGAGGTGTTATGTGTGTTGGTTCATTATATTCCCACTCAATTTTTTGATATAAGTATACATCTAATGGTGCATTTAGCTGATCAAGCATTACTTTGCGGACCAGTTAATCATACATAGATGTATCCATTTGAAATGTGGGACATTCATTTTAATAACTATAATCGGAATTATTATTCAACGATAATATAAAAGCATGCATTATTTTATGTTTTCTTAGAGCTGTTAAGCAGTGTAAATACATACCAAGCAATAAACGATATGTGGAAGGGTCAATTGCCGAAGCATATCTTGTTTCAAAATCTGTTTGGTAGGAAATGGAGTATATGCCAGATCCACGTGCTGGAAATCATAGCTCTAAACAAGCACCATTCTTGCATGAGAATGGTAATGATACATACGAACTTTTCATTATTGAGGTTAAAACTATTAAGCTAAGTGGCGTACAATGCATACAAATTCGAATATGGACAACTTTTAGAATGGATATACCAGAACTAGCCGATTATTATAGGTTCGTGTTTTTTTACAAATTATAAATTAACTTTCAATTTACTTAATATATAACATGTTTACTTTGTAGCGAGTATCGATTGTCATTGGAAGATGCTCACCCTAATATAAAAAGACTTCAAACAAAGGTAGAAATTATTGTATAATCTGAATTCATTTATTGGTTGCACATCAAGGTTTGTCCGGCTTAAACAAAATAGTAGTTTTATTACAAAATTAAGACTTTATTTAGTATATTTTAGTGGTTTTAACAATTAAGAAAAAATGTATGGATTCATTTTTATGTTATTATGTTAGTGGTCCAATGTGGGAAGCCAAAACTCACTTCAAATATAGGATCAATGGTTATGTATTTTCTCCCCAGCACTATGAAAACACTCACTCAACACAAGATAGTGGTGTTTGCATGGATGCAACTACAATTTTTATTACAAGCGCAATAGATTTAAATCCTATGGATGATGATACTACTTGGTATGGTGTTATCAAAGAGATCATTGAGGTTGACTATTATGATTTTCACATGTAGTATTCTTTTGCGACCGGGTAAATATCGCCGACAAAACACATGGATGTAAGATTTGTCTGGACTCAAATTTACCAATGGTAAATCTAAAGAGGCTTAAAAGTAGTAATGGAGAATATAATGAGCTCGTCATTCTTGCATCTGAAGCAAGCCAACTTTTTTACTAAAAGGCATACAAAATCTTGGTTGGTCCATTGTACGACGTTCTCCTAAGCACTTGACTGATGATATAGATAATTATGAGTTGCCAACAAACTTCCACTCCAATTTGAATGAGCAATACAACTTAACATTATTGAAATGCATGGAATCTTGATAGAAAAATATGATTGTAACTAGTGATGTTTTGTTTGTTTTTTGTTTGATGTATTGAATCTACGTTGACATTTGAATTATGCAGTAGTAAAACATGCTTTTTCTGTTTGATGTATTGAATCCATTAAGTGCTTAATGCTTAGTTGTTTTATATTGATTTCCATCTTTGCACTAAAGGAAATCTACTTGTTTATAGTTATATATGAAACACTACTAGCCTTTTATGTTATAGTTACTTGATTTATCAACTGATTCACAAGTTAACGTGTATATTACAGAATGTCAACTAGTCGCAACAATGCATCACAATGTCAAGAAAGCACCGAAGAAGACGATCCTCCTCCACCAACAAATAAAAAGTACTCAATAATTGCTGAAATGGATGGCGCTAAAGGTAGAGATGTGAAAAAAATGGATTCTCATTGTTGGGTATTAATTTGTGCACTCATTCCAGTTAGTTACGATGATTGAAGGAAAGTAGACAGGTTTTATAAAAATAATTTATGGAAAGCACTATTGGTATTTTACTTCATTTTATGATGGAAACAACTTGTTGAACCATATTAAATTTTATGTTCGCTTTTTACCGTTTACTTATTCTTATTCTTATTTATTCTTCATGATTGGATATTATTGAATTGTTACGCTACTTTCACAGAAAGTTTATACCTTTTACCCTTTCATTCCTATTTAGTGCTTACCACCAAATCTGATGTTTACTTCTCCTCTTCCTTGCTGTCAATATAAACTTGTATACAAGTTATTTTGAGTTATTTCGAGCTGATAGAAACAAATGCATAGAAAAAACTTATGAGAAATTTCACATTTTCTTTGATTTATTAGTCAGTAGCTTGTTCGATGTTTTCTAATCTTCTTTTCTTTTTTTCAGAATTATAATGGGCAAACTAAGTGCTGCATAGAATTATATATGTCATAGATTTAGACCAATATTATTTTGAAAAAGATGAACTAAACTAACTACTTCATATACTTTAATCTGTAAAAAATATAAATGAAATCAAACAAAAGCATTTCATTTGTCATATACGCTTGAATTGATTTTCATTACTAACTGGCCCCTTAATGTTTTACTGATAACCAAGGCTTAATTTAAAGTAGATGAGGGATATATAAAAAGAAGATAAAAGTTGGATAGTATTTAATTTTTGTAATGTCAACACCTTTGGTTTACTTAGTATTTTTCTCCTCGTTGATCAAATTTTTCTATGGTACAAAACATGACATTATGTACCATTAATCATAAGTGATTACCTTTTATTTAACTTTGACATGAATATGGATCAACAATTGTTTTGATTTTTTTCTTTTTTCTATAGAAAGAGTTTGACATGACTTTGGATCCAACTATTACTCAACCTCTTTTGGAGAGAGATTTTTCATAATATTTTAAATCGAGAAAAATCAAAGCTACGAGACAAATATTTGAAGAAAGATAAAGATTTATTACCTAGATGCATTGCGATTGATAACCGTTCAAATGATATTGATAACGTTCAGTGGGAGAAATTCGTTGATATTGAGTACACTGATAAGAAATGAAAACACTGCAAAATAAATGTTGAAAATAAAGGAAAAAATACCATAAATCATACTTTGGGAAGAAAATCATATACTCGACTTTATAAAAAAAAAAATTCATATATATTCATGTAGGAAGAAAATATTCCAGAATGCAAACCTAAATGAACAAAGGCGTGGAAAGTAGTGCACACAGGTCGGAACACTGGAGAGGTGCTTCCGTGCATAGCAGAAAAATATGCAAGTAGAAAAATATTCATGCATTGAATTCATAACCAAATATTTGTACTTAGTGTTTGCATTTTGTTTCTAGATTTTGCTTCGTTTTTATATTTTAATTATTCTTTAGTAGAAATATATAATGCATCACATAGTTGACTATTGTTATCATCATTCATCATCAAATCCAATGAATGAATAAAAATATTTCGAAGATCACCAATATAAGAGCATCTTGAATAAACATATTATCACCCGTCGACCTTTTTGGATTTAACATTTATTAAAGTCTTAATTGTTTAAAACTATTTTTGAAGATCTAGATATCTAATTATTTCTGTAACAGTATAGTTGTAAATCATAGAGCCACCTTTTCTTATATATAAGAAGGAATATTTTCCATTATGTCTATTGCAATTGAATTGCAATTGAATCAATATTTTCCATTAATAACAGAGTTTATAAAATTAATAATTTTCTTATATATGTGAAGGAAAAATTGAAAAGAAAAAACAATAAAGATTCAGTACGTAAAATCTTAGCTGCAGCTTTCAAGACTTTTCATTACTCTCTGTTGTCATGAAGATAAACTTTCACTACAACTTTCTATATAGAATAATAAATTTAAGTTATTTTATGTTTTATATATATATATATATATATATATATATATATATATAATATCAGAAAATGAACAGAAAAAACTGAAAATAAATATAAAACTGGGGTATGGTATATATGTACTCACATTCGCATCTATGATCCAAGCAAAATTAAGAAAGAGAGAAGTATCTGACCTTGTATTAAGGTTAGTTTATTATGTTAAAGAAATTTTTGGAATGAGAATAAACTTACATATAATGAATGAATGTTGAGATGAAATCAAGGATCATTTAAAGAAATTTTGAAAATTAAAACAAACAATCAATCCACGATTTATTATTCTACAACCAAGAATCAAAATTGAGCATTTAAATCAAAAAAGTCTAATGCTTATCTCAACAAAAACAGATTAGGTTTATGGCTATAACATTTTTAGTTATATATTAATATGGGGTACGTATATCGATTGCTTGGTTATTTTATAAAACAATATTATTGATTACAACTGAATGTTATACGCGTAGGCTGAATATTTTGTTTCGGTGGTTTGGATTTATAAAAATGGTTATATTTATACTTTAAAACGTATAGGTTTCTTATCACGCGGATCTCGTATGTTAGAATAGTTCTTTTAGTTTTGTAATTTAGAACTTCACGGCTTTAGCTTTTACAGGTTTTTGTAATAATCTGGGATAAAAAAATTGTATTCATCTCCTGATAATAATAATTAAATCATAGGAGGCACCATAGTTATTTTAGAATGGGAATTTATTCCTAATCCCAGCCTAAAAGCCAAAAAAGGGCAAACACCGTTATTTTGAAGCTGATTTCACATCAATGGGCTAGATTACTGGGTAAATACTATAATCGGTGTGTAGATAATTATATGCTAACAAAATAGCTAGTGTCCCAATTTGTTATATACTTTTTATAAAGTTTATAACAATTATATGACAATTATAAGCAACGGAAAAAATAGCGACAGATGTAAATTGGAAACTATACATTGCATTTTCTATAGTTCCATAAGACCTTAAGTGATGAATGAAAAATAATAGAAAATTTATTGTTTCATGAATGAAAAATAATCGTACAAATTTATATCTTAGGCTTTTAGCAAATGAAAAAAAACATGAATATTCAAAAATTGTCATGGTGGATTTTCACACCATCACTTATATTTTATCTGTTTAACTTATACACTGCCAAGGATAATTATATGTGTTCCCTGTAAATTTTATCTCAATGTTTGTTTTTACTTCGATCATTATTCAAGTCATAATGGCAACAAATCGTACCATATCTTGGTTGAAGAAGTTTTGTTAGGATTGCCTGATAAATATCTATGGTAATACAATCAAGCGCATTTGTTATCAAAAATAACATTAACAATTAATGAAAATATTTTACTTCTTTTCTTAAAAGTTGCATGGATTTAGATTAAATGGTGTTTACTATCCAGCTCCCATAATTTAAGTTCCAAACTCTCTAGATATATGATACAGACATTGATGACCTATGTTTGTTAATACCATGCCTGTGTTTAATATCTATTTCTAGATTGAAAGTTTGATATCAGTTATGCTCATTATGCACTTGATGATTGATAGATGGAGCTAGTTTGATTCAATAGTTGGGCCATCTATTCAATTTTTTTTTGAAATGGTACTTTATGTACAACAAATTACTATGACAAAATATTACATGTCAATAAACGTTCGAATCATGCTACGTAAGTTTTGAACTTGTGAACTCTCACACCAAAGCCAAATCATTTAACCACTAAGACAATAATGTTTGTCTTGTTCATTTGTTAGTGTTATGGATGAACCGTCATTTATATTTGGCATTTTATTGATTTTCACTATGATAAAAGCAGTTTGATTATTCGTGTTGTTCTTTTCATATATAACCAGGTTATGCAATATAACTTACCTGCTGTGCACGTTAGTTTACCCTTTTTGCGCAGGCATGGGTGAAGCACTATAAAGTCATTAGATGATTAATCGATGAAATGTAAATAATTCCTGGTTCTTCTTCAACTGCAACTTCTTCAATCATTGCCTTCCAGTAATTTGTATTTTCTTAAAAAGGAAGGAAAAATCAAATCATACTATTTTGCTGAATTTTTTTCTTTCATTAAAACTTTTTGAAAGCGAAGTAGATGCATGGTTGTCCTTGCTTCCAGAAACTTTTTGAAAGCGAAGTTTGCTTCCTGGTAAAGCAAAACTTTTTGAACATGGCAAACCATAATCTACAGCATCTCCAACAATTTCAAAATGGAACATTTATGAGATTGAATAATCAATTCGTTCTAATATTCATGCTTTAATAGAAGCTGTAGATAAAAGGCAAAAATTAGAAGCTAGTGTTAATGATAATGAAGAAGTAATTAGTTTGGAAGATTTTGAAAGAGATGCCGTTACTGAATTTTTTTGGAAATGATAAAAAAGAAGCTATTGCTGTGCAATTAGTTCTACATCTAATGCGAAGCATGTAAAACTCACTCAAGCTTCAAAAACAATTATCAATGACAAAGAGAATGAAGATAAGCGATGGAAAATGGGGATGCAACAGAAGATTAATCAAATGCACGAAGAAAATAGAATAACGAATTCAACTCTAGCTGAAATGCAACAATGTATAAGGCAATTTATTAGTCAGATTGAAACGAATTCGATGACACAAAGAACAAAAATCGGTTCGCACACCGAAAATCATCCTAGCCCTATTCTTACTCCATCTAATGCTGTTATTAGATCCTCTACGGTTGAAAGACAAGTGGTGCAATTATTGTTATAAAAATTGAAAGTCGTAGCTAAAAGATATTTTGAGGTGCAAAAGATTTTTCATGGTAGAAAGGTTGAAGATGGAAAAAAGGTTGTTTGGGTGGAGGATGTTCTTAATCCAGACGTGCCACTTTCTAATGCGCCACAAAATGGTCATTATACATTGTTCGAGTTGGTTGATGATGGTTTTGTAGTTTGGCCGGAGTGTCGTATTCGTTGTTTGTAAGCTTCTAGATATGTTGTAGTAGGAAAATTTGAAGTTGTCACAATGAACTTTGTAGAATTTGATATGTACTATTTCGTACGTTTGATTTTTTTAATTTGATGATATGTTAGTTTCGAAATTTAGTTTCGTATTTTCTACTGTTACAAAATCGTATAGATATAGTTGAATGAAATACTATTAGACGCTGAATGAGCTATGTTTTGCAACAGTTATTATAAGTATTGATAATTTTGCTATTTACCTATGTGTGCGAGGAATTCTCAACGGTTATAATCGTAGGAAATTAAAAATTCCCAATGGATATAACCGTAGGGAATATGAAAATAGTTGTAGGTTATAATTGTAATTTTCAACGGTTGTAACTATTGGAAAAGAAAAAAATTCTCAACGGCTATAACCGTTGGGAATACCAAATTTTTTTTAATGGTTATAACCGTTACAAAATATGTAAAAAATTATAACGTACGTGCTATCAACAGTTATAACCGTTGGAAATTTGATTATCAACGGTTATAACGGTTGCAAAATGACAATTCTGGTGTTGTTTTCTAAAATAATGTACCTTATACCCATGGTTGTAGAAATCGACAAGTGAAAGATGGGCGATAAGTATGAAGCAGAAATTAACCGTGTACGTGGTGACAAATTGGAGATCAAATGGAGCTCAAAGTTTTTCATAAATTTGTGTATTTTGATTAAATTTTATATTTAATTTACTAGTAATTGATTAAAATTGAAATTTTGGTGGGCTTGAGAGCAGAAAAAGAAGCTAGACCATTCGAAACTAGTACGTATAAAGATGCTTATATAAGGCACCAAGTCACAACTAGGTTTTAAGTAGTTCCTAAATACCCATGTAGGAACTTAAATGAGGCAGTAATCCTTTCCTAGGCGAGCCTATGATAAAGGTTAAGCGGTAAGCTCGCATAGTGCCTAGGAAGCCCTAGACGGATAAAATGACATTTACCACAGAGCTGAAAACAGATAATGTCTTTCTTTTATTTTTCCGAAACTATTAAGTTTAAATTTTAGATGTTCCACCCAACTTTTAGTTTTTCTAATTTTTTATCGAACTTAATATTTTGGTTTTTCTAATTCAGAAAAATCATGTTTCAAAGAATTTTAATTTCTTTAATTTTTTAATTTAGGAAAATGTTAATTTAGTAAATTTGCACTATCAAATTGAAACTGAGAATCGTTATAGAAAACAATGATTTGTTCAATGTTTTTCAGTTCCTCCATTTCTAAAGAAGAAAAACAGTAAACTGCTAATATAGTTAAATTTAGGTAATTTCATATAAGTGCCATAAATTCAAGTACTACTTAACCCTATTCTACACTATTACGATTACACTTGAATATGGCACTAAAACTAAAAGTTGTTTACAAATACAATGAAATTATTATTCTCGAGACAAATTGTGAAAGAATCAAGGGTTGCGCAATATTACTAATTGTAGTTTTGTTACATTAATGTCATCGCCTAGACAGAATTATATAACAAACTCCACTTGCGTGTTACCATTTTAAATAGAAATATATGAAATGTTGGTAACAATAATTGCCACTTATATTGATTATCTTGGGTTATATTTCCATGGGGAAATCGATCTTGAAAATATTTTTTTACTGGACAGCAGTCAGTCTACATAGAAATCCACTTTACAACTATGATTTTGATCGATGTCAGGAATTCCATATCTATTTATGTCGAGAGATGTCAAGGTATGATAAAAATCTAGCTGAGAGAAATATATGACCCAGTAGCAAGATCCAAAATCACAACAGAGTAAATGTCGTGCAAAGAAATTGAGATAAAAAATTTTAGGGGTGTTATTAACAAAGAGAATGGAGAATTTGAAAGAATTTGGAAAATGCTAAATTCGAGCAAAGAGTTGTGCGTTTTTGTGTGATGAGAAAGGAGAATGATTATTTGCTATAAAGGAAAAATAAAAACACTAAACAGAGGTTTTTAAACTATTGTGAACAATCACATGCAAGTTTCAAAAACATCCCACTGAATTAGGTGTTAAAATATACGGTGGTTAAATGCTTTCTCTTTTAATTTGTAAATCAAAACTGTCAAGGAACTCCAGCTAAAATGGTTAAAGATGTGGCGCTGCTTTAGAGAGAGATCCTAAAAGACATGGATTCGAGCATTCGTGATGCAGCGCAATCTACTAACTCAGTGGTTTTGAGTCGTTCGTTGGCGTTAGGTCGCACATGACCTAGTATAGGTCGCTCACGTGTTAAAGGGATGAACGCTAAGGCATACCAGCGACCTAACGACTTACAACCTCCCCAGAATAATGATGCAACATTCGAGCGTAGGTCGCTCAAGCAAATCAGTGATTCAACGCGAGCTTCTTTTAAGTCGCGAGTTTTCCTTATGCCGCGACCTAGTGTGATGATAGGTCGTCCAAGCGACCTAATGAGTTAACCAGTCAACTTGAGCCGCATTGGAACCTTAGGTCGTGCATTCACTTAAGTCGCTCAGATGCTTTTGTCGCTCACTTTAAGTCGTTGCCATGTTTCTTTAAGCCGCTTCTTTAGGTCGCTCAAGCTTCCTGTGTCGCGCTTTTGTTAAGTCGTAGATCGAGTGATGTAACTCATGTTGTAACCCGTGTTATACATAGGTCGTATGTTGTAATTAGGTCGTAAGCCATTTGTATTTTAAGTCGTTACATTCACTGTGTTGTATTTGTGTTTTCTTAAGTCGTATTGGTTAGGTCATTAACGACCTATGTTAGGTCGTAGGTCGCGACCTATGTTAGGTCAGTTGAGTTCAATGTTGAGTTGTAAACTGCCTATAAATATGGGGGTTGTGTCATTTGTAAAGTTAGTTGATTTTGAATAAAACTTTGTGTTTGTGTGATTTGTGCCACTTTTAAAATTGGTAGTTGAGTGTTATCTCCTATCTCCACTTTCGGCATTCGAGTGCACTCGAATCAACGATTGTTGAAACCAATTCATGGAATCAAGTGCGTTTGATCAACGTTCGAAGAATTGTAGATCTTCTCTCACGGTATCGTGCGCGATCAACGTGTCGAAGATTGCTAGAATCCGGTATCTCTTGAGATCAACGAATTTGGGCCTTTGGGTATTTTCAATCCATCGATTTATATTGCTTCATCTAATCATTCTTCGATTAGTTTGACACGAAATCTTCATTTCGTCGTCATCGATATAATCCACTGCGTCAGTTTGGTATCAGAGCTTGACTTAGCCAATCATAGCTAAGCCGAGTCCTTGGAGCCAAGGAGAAGAGTTTGAAGAGTCAAGGCCGAGCTAAATCAAGCAAAGCCGAGCTAAGTAAAGTGTTGTTCAAGGCCGAGCCAAACTTGTTCAAGTTTGTGGGAGATTTGTTCGAGTTGAAGCCATGCATCATTTGTGTAGATCAAGGCCGATAGTTGCAAGTTTGAACCGAGCTAAGTTGAATCCGAGCTTGTTAGAGAGATCATGCCGCCGAGAAGAGCTAATCGTCATCAAAATGTTGAAGTGTTGTATAGAAGAGAAGAAGCTGAGCAAATGGAACAACGCATCAATGAAAAGTTTGATGAAGGTATTGGAAAGTTAGAGAAATCGATGATTGATATGAATCAAGGTCAAAGAAGAAGGTCACCAGTCTCGAACCATGGAGGAAACAGATTTTCGCCATCGGTTACGGAAGCGAGGAGGGTGTCACCACAATCTTGTAGAGAAAGGAGAGAGCCATCAGTTTCAATGAGAAGAGATTACCATGACTACAGAAATGAAGAGAGAAGAACTCCAGGTGAGTTTGAGTATGAGCCATACCGTGATGATGAAAGACATAGTAGAAGAGATATGCATGATCGAAGAGATGTTGATGGTCGAGATTGATATCGAAGTACATTTGATTATGATGAAGATGGTGATAGATGTAGTGTTCATTATCCAGATCGAGACCAAGTACGAAATCACTATCCGGAGGTAGAAGATGATCGTAAATGGGAGTCGGGGATGAAGACTGAAATTCCAGAATTCAAAGGTGGAATGGTAGCAGAAGAATTTCTGGATTGGTTGTCTAATGTTGAAGAGATTTTTGACTTCAAAGAAGTTCCTGAGCATCGAAGAGTTAAGTTAGTTGCTACAAGGTTGAGGGGGAGAGCTTTAGCATGGTGGCAGCAAACTAAACTTACATGGGAGAGAATGGGGAAGTCAAAGATTGAGTCATGGGAGAAGATGAAAAAGTTGATGAGAGCTACTTTCTTACCGTATAATTATCAATCTCTTATGTATCAGCGATTGTAGAATTTGAGACAGGGAACAAAGTCAGTGAACGATTATGCGGATGAATTTTATCAACTAATTGCCAGAAATGATATCATGGAGACAGAGGAACAGTTGACTGCTAGGTTTGTTGGAGGGTTGAGAATGCAGATCCAGGATATAGTGAATATGTTTGATCCAAGATCTGTTGCAGAAGCACATCATAAATCACTTGCTTAGGAAAAACAAGGGAGACGAGGAGGTGGTGTGTTTACAAATTCCAACAATCAAGTGAAAGGGACTAGTAGCAATGCGAATGTTTCCAAGGCTGTTGCGAAACCAGTTGTCAACGAAGTTGCTAAGACCAAGGTCAATAGTGGTATCAAATGCTTTAATTGTCAGGAGTTTGGTCACAAGAGCAATGAATGTCCGAAGCCAAAGAAGCGAGCGATGGTTTCTGAGGTTGAGGATACAGAAGTAGAATGTTCTAATTCGCCACAAGCTGAGGAGGAAGAATTATTGTCGGGAGACGAGGGACGTAATTTGATGATGAGGAGATCTTGTTTGACACCAAAGCAAGAGGATGATTCAAGTTGATTGAGGAGTAACATCTTTCAGTCAACGTGTACTATCTTGGAAAGGGTGTGCAAGTTTGTTATTGATGTGGGAAGTTGTGACAATATCATTTCTACATAGGCTGTAAAGAAGTTGGAATTAAAGACTAAGAAACATCCTAAACCTTACAAGTTAGCTTGGTTGAGGAAAGGTGGAGAAGTGAAGGTTATTAGAAGGGTTTGTGTAACTTTTTCGATTGGGAAGAAGTATAAAGACGAGATCTGGTGTGATGTGGTGGAGATGGATGTTTGTCACTTACTTTTGGGAGGACCATGGCAGTATGATAGAGCTGTGCAACATGATGGACGTACCAACAGCTACAGTTTCATTTTCGAAGGCACAAAAATCACTTTAGTTCCTAAGAAGTGACAACAGGAAGAAAGCAAGTTGGAGGAGATTGAAGAACTGAAGACTTTGTTGACTTTGAAGGAGTTTGTTGGAGAAGTAGAGGAGAGTCCAGAGGTGTTCTTGTTGATTGGACATGAAACTACTGAATCTATTGAAGTTCCAGAGGGAGTAAAGCCAGTATTGAAAGAATTCAGAGATGTGTTTCCTGAAGAGTTGCCAAAGGAGTTACCACCATTGAGAGATATTCAGCATCAGATTGATCTTGTGCCAGGGGAAGTATTACCTCACAGGCCACACTATAGGATGAGTCCTAAGGAGCATGAGGAACTGAGAAGGCAGGTGGAGGAGTTGTTAGAACAAGGGCGTGTTCAGGAGAGCTTGAGTCCTTGTGCAGTGCCAGCCTTATTGGTACCGAAGAAGGATGGTTCGTGGAGGATGTGTACGGACAGTCGGGCTCTAAACAAGATCACTGTGAGATACAGGTTTCCTATACCGAGGTTCGATGATTTGATTGATCAGTTGTGTAGGGCTATTGTGTTCTCAAAGATTGACTTGAAGAGCGGATACCATCAGATTCGTATTAGACCGGATGATGAGTGAAAGACTGCTTTTAAAACTAGGGAAGGTCTATACAAATGGCTGGTTATGCCGTTTGGCTTGTCAAATGCTCCTACTACTTTTATGAGAGTGATGAACCAGATTTTCAGACCATTTATTGGGAAGTTCGTAGTAGTTTACTTTGGCGATAATTTGATCTATAGTGGGAGTATGTGATGCAGCGCGAGATGAAGATGATGAACGACTTACCTTAAGTCGCGTTCCTTAATCGCGCTGCCCTAGGTCGCGAAGGCGAAGAAGCCCAAATCGCCGAAGCCCTAGATCGCTCAAGCTTCTAGGTCGTGAATTCCACTAAGTCGTTCCAGTTTAACTCGCGATCTTCCATATGTCGCGCATTAGTAGGTCGAAGCCACCCTAGGTCGCTGCCGTGCTCCTTAGGTCGCGAACGAAGTTATGTCGCTGCCAACTCCTAAGTCGCGAACGAGAAACCCTAAATCGCGAACGAGAAATTCGTATGTCGCTACCAGAGCTTCCTTAGATCGCTGAAGTTAGGTCGCGGACGAGTTTCCTTAGGTCGCGAGAAGCCTTATGTCGAAGCCGCTCCAGAATTGCTTATGTCGCTGACATGTTCCGTTGAGTCGCTCCTGATGCCTTGTTAAGTCGTCTGTATTTTGTTTTCATATGTCGTTTGTGTTGTAGTTGTTGTACCACTTTTCTTAAGTCGTTAGTGTTTGTATTTTCTTAAGTCGCATTGTTTGTATTTTGTTATGTCGTTACTTGCTTAAGTCGGGTGTCTTGGCAAGTTGTTGTACTGATGTGTTGTACTTTCCCTATAAATAGGGGTGTGAGGTCAATTGTGAGGGGGATTTTGGAAAAAGAAAACTTTGTTTGGTTTGTGCTTCGTGCCACCATTAAAATTGGTAGTTGAGTTTTATCTCCTATCTCCACCTTCGGCATTCGAGTGTGCTCGAATCAACGATTTTTGAAGTCAATTGGTGGAATCAAGTGCGCTTGATCAACGCTCAAAGAATTGTAGATCTTTCTTCACGGCATCGTGAGCGATCAACGGGTCGAAGATTTGCTAGAATCTGGTATCTTCGTGATCAACAGATTTGGTCCATTCAGTATTCTTCATTCCATCGATTCATATTGTTTCATCTGATCGTTTCATCGATTAGCTTGGCACGAAATATTCATTTCGTTGTCATCCGTATCTTCCGCTGCATCATTTGGTATCAAAGCTAGACTTAGCCAATCATAGCTAAGACGAGCCTGTTGGACCAAGGAGAAGTGTTGAAATTTCTAGATTTGAAGTTTTGGAGTTCGAATTGAGTTGTTTGTTTATTTGGGTATTCGTGAGATTTCAAACAAGTTGGGAAGTTTGATTCGAGATTTGTTTATTGAAGTCGTGCATAACTTTGAAGTTCAAGGCCGAGATGAGTTGAAGTGTGGAGTTCAAGTTGAAGTTTGAAGTCATGCAACACTTTGTATTCAAGCTAAGTCAAGGCCGAGCTAGTTGGAGTTTGAGCCGAGTTGTACAAGTCGTTTGATCAAGGTCGAAAGTTGTGTTTGTTGAAATTTGTTGAAGATTAACAATGCCTCCGAGAAGAGCCAATCGCCATCAGAATGTTGATGATGTGTATAGAAGAGAAGATGCTAAGGCGATAGAGCAACGAATTAGTGATAACTTCGAGGAGAGGTTCGATAAAAGTTTTGGTAGACTGGAGAAATTGATGACTGATATGAATCAAAGCCAAAGGAGAAGGTCGCCAGTCTCGAACCATGGAGAAAACCGAGTTTCGCCGTCGGTTACGGAAGCGAGGAGGGTGTCGCCACAATCTAATCGTGATAGAAGAGAATCATCAGTTTCATTGAGGAGAGATCACCATGAGTATCGAGATGAAGAAAGAAGAGCTTACCGTGGTTACGAGCATGAGCCATATTGTGATTATGAAAGATATCGAGTAGAGGAAAGAAGAAGTAGAGAGGACATGCATGGTCATAGAAGAGTCAATGTTCAGAATCGACATCGAAGCTCATCTAATTTTGAAGAAGATAGTTATGGAGATAGTGTTCACTTTCGATATCCGGATCAAGGGCAATGTCGATATAGGAATGTTGAAGACAATGGTCATACACAGAAATCAAGGATGGACACAGAAATTCTAGAATTTCGAGGTGGTTTACGAGCAGAGGAATTCTTTGATTGGTTGTCAAAGGTTGAAAAGATTTTGGTACTCCACAACGTTCCTGAAGATCGTCAAGTAAAGTTAGTTGCTACAAGATTGGAAGGAAGAGCTATGGATTGGTGGCAACAAACTAAATCATCCAGCGAGAGAATGAAGAAATCTAAAGTTGTCTCGTGGGATAAGATGAAAAGGATGATGAAGGCAAATTTCTTACCATACAATTATCAAGCTTGTATGAATCAACAGTTGCAGAAGTTGAGTCAAGGGAGTCGAGGAAAGGGTGCGGTTACAAGCTCCAGCAATCAGAGTAAAGGTGTTAATTGCAGTATGAATGTTTCTAAGAGAGTCAACAAATCAGTTGTACATGGAATTACTAAGACAAATGTTGATGACCGAATTAAGCGCTATCATTATCAGGAGTTTGACCATCGAAGTACTGAATGTACGGAGCCCAAGAGGAAAGCTTTAGTCGTAGAAGAATGTAAAAACGAGGATGTGGATGATTCTATTGAAAGCGAGCCAGAAAGGGAAGAGGAACCGACTAGTCCATTATCTTTCAACGAAAGTGTTAAAGAATCGGAAGGAAGTGCTGAATCATTGGTTAGGTATGAGGCGAGTGAAGAGCTTAAAACTCCCGAGGAGGTTAAATCAATGATAGAAGAGTTTGAAGAAGTCGGTCATACGGAATCGTACGTAGAATTACCACCAAAGTTTGACAGCAAAGATGAAGAGGTCGAGTTAGAGAATGATGAATGTAATTTGTTGATGGAATTTTATTTAACGTCAAAGTATGTGGATGTAGAAGTTGATTACTCTTCACTGCCAAAGTTTGATGTCGATAGTATGGAAGAAGGGATTGTGTTCGGAGTTGAGGGAATTGACTTGATGATGGATTCTTGTTTAATACCTGAGCTTATGGATGAAAGTCAGCCAAGTATAAATTCCTTAGTGTCCGAGAAGCCCGAACAAAGTGAAAGTGAAACAGAAGAGAAGGCAGAATAAGATAGTTTATTATATTTGAAAGAGTTCGTCAATGAAATGGAAGATAATGATGAATTATCAATGTTGATTGAATCCGGAAAAGATTCTGATTTTGAGAATCCTGAAGAGGATGAAATATTTAAAGAGTTTGAAGAGGAGATTTCTGAGGAACTGTCTGAAGAGACTAGTCTTGTATTTTTTGAAGAGTCTGTCGAAAAGGTGAAAATTAGTAATGACTTGTTTGTATTGACCGGGCAAGGAACGAGTAAAGATCTTGATGTTTTTGAGGAAGTTGGATCAGAATTCGATGAGTCTGAAGTCGAATATCCTGCGGAATTACCCAAAGAGTTACCACCACTACAGGACATTCAACATCAAGCTGAACTAGTACCAGATGCTGTTTTACTACGAGTATCGTATGATCTTGTGAATCTGAAAGAACAAGAAGAGTTGAAAAGACAGAAGGAAGAGAATGATTGTCAGTTGGAGTTGCCTGATCATGTCCGTACTGCTGACATTGTCAACTGCTTGGAACCATTTCATGAAAATAAACATGTCAAAGAAAAAGCGAGTGGGAGTTCATTTCAATCAGGGGAAATTGATGAAACACATCAAGGGAAGACTCTAAATGATGATACACCTGAACGAGATAAGGAAAGACAAGAATCTGGACATGAGTCATCACACTTCTTCAGTCGTAACTTCCTAAATCGCTCCGCGGTTTTAAACTTCCTTATACCGTCTCGCATTTTCGTCACGATTTGGTTATGTATCACACCTTCCTATTGGCACAAGCATCATGATGTCATCTCCCTCAGATCACTTTCTTATGCCGCCTGCCTAATGCCATGTCTGCTTTATGCCATGCTTTCCTTATGGCGAGCCGCATCTTCAAAGGGTCAGGACAAGATCAATCTCAAGAGTGGTTATCACCAGAACCGCATCAGACCAGATAATGAATGGAAGACAGCATCTCGAAGAAGAAGAAAGTGTGAATTCGGGACAAATTCTTTTCAACCAGGGGAGGATGATGCAGCGCGAGATGAAGATGATGAACGACTTACCTTAAATCGCGTTCCTTAATCGCGCTGCCCTAGGTCGCGAAGGCGAAGAAGCCCAAATCGCCGAAGCCCTAGATCGCTCAAGCTTCTAAGTCATGAATTCCACTAAGTCGTTCCAGTTTAACTCGCGATCTTCCGTATGTCGTGCTCCAGTAGGTCGAAGCCACCCTAGGTCGCTGCCGTGCTCCTTAGGTCGTGAACGAAGTTATGTCGCTGCCAACTCCTAAGTCGCGAACGAGAAACCCTAAGTCACGAACGAGAAATTCGTATGTCGCTACCAGAGCTTCCTTAGATCGCTGAAGTTAGGTCGCGGACGAGTTTCCTTAGGTCGCGAGAAGCCAAGCCGCTCCAGAATTGCTTATGTCGCTGACATGTTCCGTTGAGTCGCTCCTGATGCTTTGTTAAGTCGTCTGTATTTTGTTTTCATATGTCGTTTGTGTTGTAGTTGTTGTATCACTTTTCTTAAGTCGTTGGTGTTTGTATTTTCTTAAGTCGCATTGTTTGTATTTTGTTATGTCGTTACTTGCTTAAGTCTGGTGCCTTGGCAAGTTGTTGTACTGGTGTGTTGTACTTTCCCTATAAATAGGGGTGTGAGGTCATTTGTAAGGGGGATTTTGGAAAAAAAAACTTTGTTTGGTTTGTGCTTGGCGCCACTATTAAAATTGGTAGTTGAGTGTCATCTCCTATCTCCACCTTCGGCATTCGAGTGCGCTCGAATCAACGATTGTTGAAGTCAATTCGCGGAATCAAGTGCGCTTGATCAACGCTCAAAGAATTGTAGATCTTTCTTCACGGCATCGTGCGCGATCAACGTGTCGAAGATTTGCTAGAATCCGGTATCTTCGTGATCAATGGATTTGGGCCATTCGGTATTCTTCATTCCATCGATTCATATTGCTTCATCTGATCATTTCATCGATTAGCTTGGCACGAAATCTTCATTTCGTTGTCATCTGTATCTTCCGCTGCATCAGTATGGAAGAGCAAATCTAGCATTTGCGAGAAGTGCTGTTTATTCTACGACATGAGCAATTCTATGTAGCAGCGAAGAAGTGCGTGTTCATGACGCACAGTATTTTATTTCTGGGATATGTTCTGTCAAAGGCGGGTATCCAGGTGGACCAAAGTAAAGTTGAAGCAATCAGAAATTGGCCACAACCCAGGACCATAACTGAAGTGAGAAGTTTTCATGGGCTAGCATCATTCTACCGAAGATTTATTCCACACTTCAGTAGCGTGATGGCACCAGTTAATGATTGTATGAAGGGAAAGCAATTTTCATGGTCAGAGCTTTCGAGCGAATCAAGGAACTTTTGACGACAGCGCCAATTCTAGTTTTGCTGGATTTTCAGTTGTTGTTTGAGTTACATACTAATGCATCGAAGGTTGGGATTGGAGGGGTGTTGAGTCAGAAGGGACGTCCTATGTAACAACCCCCATATTTATCGATTTTATATTTAAATATTTTATTTAAATATTATATCGTTAATCGGATTTTGGTCCGAAAAGCTACTTTTTGAAAACGGTCAAATTAGGACCCGAGACCACTTCCATTGAGTTCAAAATGCCTTTTACAACTTTTTTAAGTATAAACATCGATAGGTTTGGAGTTAGTGAAATTTCACTAACTTTTCCCGCTTTGGACTTTGGGTTAGTTTAGCCCCATTAAGCCCAAGTTCCAACCCCCTTCTCCTCACTCTTCATAAATTCCTAACTAACTTGAAATTTGCATTAATGGTGAAGAGAATGGGAAATTAAAACTCCAAGCTCAAATTTAATTGCTAATCCAACATTCAACTCCAAATTCAAGTTGAAGATATTGGATTCAAGCTTTGGATTGCTTCTCCATTGGCTTCAAGCTTCGTCTTCATCCATTTTAGTGAAAAGGTGAGATTTTTATCCCACAAATCTAGTCTATAACTATATTGGACCGTTGGGAATGATTCCCTATCACATTTGCATGCACATTTGCATTTGGTTTGGATTGGATTGGCGAAAAACTCCAATTTTTAGCGTTTTTGTGAATTTTCTGCATTTAGGTCATTCTGGCCATTTTCGTGAGTTCGGAGTTAGGTCGCTCGCGAGCTAACTCTTAAGTCGCTCGCGTGTTATCACGCTAGGTCGCACTGCACGTATTGTCATCTCGGAATTAGGTCGTTTGTCTTTAGGTCGTAGGTCGTTGGGCCTATAGGTCGTTAGGTCGCTAACACTTAGGTCGTTTCTGGCCTTAAACCCCCTTCTGCAGCGTTAGGTCGCTCGGTTTCCCCCAAGCCACTAGGTCGTTAGCTCGTTATCGAGCTTAGGTCGTAGGTCGCTCGGCCTTCATTCCTTAGGTCATCAAACGTGCAACTCGTCCTCCATTCCTTAAGTCGCTACAGGATAGCTCGTGTGCCTCGGAGCTAAGTCGTTTCCCCCTAGGTCGCTGGACCATTGGGTCGTTCAACCTTTAAGTCGCTCACGTGTTAAAACCCTTAGGTCGCTCGCGTGATAAACTCTTAGGTCGCTCGCGTGTGAGACTTGTTAGGTCGCGGGATCATTAGGTCGTTCGGCCCCAAATTACTAGGTCACTCGCTTAAGTCGCTCATCCCACTAGGTCGCATTACCATTAGGTCGCGTCCTCCTAGGTCGCACGCTAACCTCGTTAGGTCGTTTGGCCATTTCAGTTAGGTCGCATGACCACAGGGTTGCTCCAGTTAGGTCGCTTGACTCCTTAGACCCCTAGGTCGCAACCATTAGTTCGCTCGACCCTATCCCCCTTAGGTCGTTAGGCCTCATTTTGTCTTCACTAGGTCGTACCGTTTTGGACGGGGCGCTGCCCCCTGGACCCCTGCGACCTGACCGGGCAGGTCAAACCCCGAAGCGGTGGCGTTGCCCCCGCACCCCCACCTTGGGGGGTTGCCACCCCCCGGACCCCCCCTCCGTAGGGGATCTTAGGTGAAAGGTGCATTTTGAGCTGATTTCCTTGGATTTTATTCACGTCTTTGAACGTGAAGTTTTTGTGATTTGTCACTTTAATAAAATAAAGGTTTCAATACTAGTAGTAAATATCAAAACTCTTTCATCAAAACAATTTTAACTCTATTATCAATACCAAAGCTCTTTTCTTAACCCGTTTTTCAATCTACTAGTATATATAAATCTTTACCTCACTCGGATGAGAAATCTAATTAAATGGCTTAGTAAAACAAGTGGTATGAAACGCTTGCGTTTGCTTCGTCGGTTAATTCTTGGACTTGTTCGCTTGAACCTCTTGTGACAATTTTCTAGTGAAGATTTACAGTTCGTTCGTAAATATTTAAGTTGAGCAAGTGGTTATGGGACATGAAGCTAAACTTTTATATTTACTAGCTTAGTGTAAATGACACTTCTCGTTGATCATGACGATCATTCTTATGATTTAGACTAGCAATTGCGCGATGTCTCTTGTTTGCTTGGTTAGACTAGACACCACTTGTGTGATTTCATTCACACATACCTTTTTACCTTCTTGGTTAGTCTAGACACCATTTGTGTGATTTCACTCACACATACGTTTTTGTTTGCGAGGTTAAACTAGACACCACTTGTGTGATTTCACTCACACATACCTTTTTGATTTTTGGTTAGTCTAGACCTCATCTGTGTGATTTCGACTCACACATATGGGGTAGCTCCCCATGGTCTTCGGACCGTCATGTGATAGGCCTCTTTTCCTTTTTCTGTGATTTCTGGATTTCTTGTGTTGATTTCTGGAATTTATGTCATTGACTTGTTATGAGTACAAGTTTAGGGTATGATGCCCTCTTTGGATCTTTGAGAAGATTCTTGTGATATCGATTTATCTCTTATTGATTGATCTTCTGTTGATCATCATTTGCATACTTATAGTAGTATGACAGTATGGATATTTTATGTTTATGCCATATCTTTTATTTTATACCATGTCATCTGATATTTATAGCTAGACTGATCCGTTTATTATTTTCTTAAATAATACTCGGGTCAGACCGAGATGTTACAGGTGCTTCTGCTTGACTTCTTCCCGGGATTTGCTACTCTGACTTTTGGCTAACTATTTAGATTAACAGTTTTTGTTGTATACACTTGAGACATAGACTCATAGTTGTATTCTTTTGTATAGCACGTGTTGCTATTCTTTTGTATTATTGTGGATCTTTTTGACCACTACTCTGATGTACACTTTCATGTGTTAGTTATATATTCATATCTTCTTCCGCTTCTGTGATATAGATGTCTGTGACTGATTTGTGTTATGCTTATTTCTATGTTTGTTTCCGAAGATTATTTATAGCCACCGTGTGATAAGCAATCACATGAATGGTCGCTCCTCAACAGCCTTATTCTCCGTGCTAGTTGACAGCACTACACCATAGTGTTCTTAGCTAGCGTGGGTATGGAGGTGGGACGTCACATCCTATTGCTTATTTCAGTGAGAAGCTTTCGGGAGCAAAGATGAGATATAATACATATGATGTAGAATTTTATGCTATTGTGCAAGCCGTGAAACACTGGAGACATTACTTGTTTCACAAGGAGTTCGTTTTGTATACAGACCATGAAGCTTTGAAGCATTTGCAAGGGCAGGACAAGATAGCAGCTAGGCACGCATCGTGGATTGCTTATTTGCAGCAATTTACATTTGTTGTGAAACACAAATCGGGAGTTACAAACCGTGTTGCAGATGCATTGAGTAGAAGAAATCATTTGTTGACTAAAATGAAAGTTGAAGTGATGGGATTTGAAGTACTTCCAGAATTGTTTATCGAAGATCCTTACTTTACGGAGTTTGTAGATGAAGTCAAGAAGGGAAAGACGGATGAGTTTGTGTTGGTGGATGGTTTTATTTTCAAAGGAAATCAATTATGTATACCAGATTGTAGTTTACGGATGAAGATTGTGAAAGAATTACATGAAGAAGGTCATGTGGGTAGAGATCGTACATTGCAATTGATATCTCAATCTTATTTTTGGCCGTCAATGAGGAAAGAAGTTGAAAGATTTGTGAAGAGATGTCATATCTGTCAAGTTTCGAAGGGAACCACTACAAATGCAGGATTATATATGCCGTTATCTGTACCTACTAGACCGTGGGTTGATGTGAGCATGGACTTTGTTTTGGGTTTGCCTAGAACTCAAAGGGGAAATGATTCTATATTTGTTGTGGTGGACAGGTTTTCAAAAATGGTACATTTTATTGCTTGTAAGAAGACTGCAGATGCCGTTAATGTCGCTCAGTTATACTTCAAAAAGATCTGTAGACTTCATGGATTACCAGAATCTATTGTTTCGGATAGAGATACTCGATTTCTGAGCCATTTTTGGTTGAGTTTATGGAAGATGGTTGGAACGAAGCTGAAGTTTAGTAGCGCCTATCATCCGCAAACAAATGGGCAAACGGAAGTGGTGAATAGATCGTTGAGAAACTTATTGAGATGTCTTGTGAAAGACAATTTGAAAAGCTGGGATGTGAAGTTATGTCAAGAGGAATTTGCACACAACCATGCAGTTAATCGTAGCACGGGTTTCAGTCCATTTCAGGTTGTTTATTCAACGATTCCAAAGGGACCATTGGATTTATCGATAGTTCCATTCCAGAAAGGAGTTGTTAAGCGAGCTTGTGAATTCGTAAAAGAATTGCAAGAGTGTCACAAAACTGTTCATGAACGATTGCTTGCATCAAATGAGAAGTACAAACAATTGACAGACAAGAAACGAAGGAGTGTGAACTTCAAAGAAGGTGATTTGGTTTACGCCGTTTTGACGAAAGATCGTTTTCCAGTGGGAACTTACAACAAGTTGAAAGCTTGAAAAATTGGTCCATTAGAAATCTTGAAGAAGATCAATGAGAATGTGTATCAGTTGAGGTTGCCGGATAATGTTTATACTTTTGATGTTTTCAATGTCAAATACTTGGTTCCGTATCATGGGACTGAGCTTGTTGAAGGAAAGGAATGTGAAAATTCGAGGACGAATTCTTTGCAACCGGGGGAGGATGATGCAGCGCAATCTACTAACTCAGTGGTTTTGAGTCGTTCGTTGGCCTTAGGTCGCACACGACCTAGTATAGGTCGCTCGCGTGCTAATGGGATGAACGCTAAGGCATACCAGCGACCTAACGACTTACAACCTCCTTAGAATAATGATGCAACATTCGAGCGTAGGTCGCTCAAGCAAATCAGTGATGCAACGCGAGCTTCTTTAAGTCGCGAGTTTTCCTTATGTCGCGACCTAGTGTGATGATAGGTCGTCCAAGCGACCTAATGAGTTAACCAGTCAACTTGAGCCGCATTGGAACCTTAGGTCGCGCATTCACTTAAGTCGCTCAGATGCTTTTGTTGCTCACTTTAAGTCGTTGCCATGTTTCTTTAAGCAGCTTCTTAAGGTCGCTCAAGCTTCCTGTGCCGCGCTTTTGTTAAGTCGTAGATCGAGTGATGTAACTCATGTTGTAACCCGTGTTGTACATAGGTCGTAAGCCGTTTGTATTTTAAGTCGTTACATTCACTGTGTTGTATTTGTGTTTTCTTAAGTCGTATTGGTTAGGTCATTAACGACCTATGTTAGGTCGTAGGTTGCGATCTATGTTAGGTCGGTTGAGTTCAGTGTTGAGTTATAAACTGTCTATAAATATGGGGGTTGTGTCATTTGTAAAGTTAGTTGATTTTGAATAAAACTTTGTATTTGTGTGCTTTGTGGCACTTTTAAAATTGGTAGTTGAGTGTTATCTCCTATCTCCACTTCCGGCATTCGAGTGCGCTCGAATCAACGATTGTTGAAGTCAATTCACGGAATCAAGTGCGCTTGATCAACGTTCGAAAAATTATAAATCTTCTCTCACGGTATCGTGCGCGATCAACGTATCGAAGATTGCTAGAATCCGGTATCTCTTGAGATCAACGAATTTGGGCCTTTAGGTATTTTCAATCCATCGATTTATATTGCTTCATCTAATCGTTCTTCGATTAGTTTGACACGAAATCTTCATTTCGTCGTCGTCGGTATAGTCCGCTGCGTCAATTCGAGACATAAAAAAGATTGCCATGTTTGAATGAAATATCATTCATGCTATAATAATTAAAAAGAGAGAGAGAGGGAGAGATGAAATTGTAAACCAAAACTACTTGTAGTCACAATTCATGTCACTTGGCTTACAGTATAGATTTTTAATTAGCCAACCTGCAGAGAAAGTGGCTATGCAAATAGTAAATGGTAGAACTTAAAATCTCTTCAATTGAAGTATCTGATCTACTATCATATAATAATCTGAAAACCAAAGGGTATCGTGCAAAGCTCAAAATAAATAAATTATTCATACCTACAAGTAGGTGTCCGTAGTGGAACCAAATACACTTACAACCAGGTTACATAGAAGACGGAAGATCAGAATGGATAACATGCAACACAAAATTGATCATGCTTTTTCTTTTAATTAGTAAGCCATAACTACTTACAATTGGAATCCATGCAGCTTGGCTTACAGGTTTTCAGTCCCAATTTTCATACTCTTGTAATCATCAATAGGCAACGACCATCTGTGATTTTAAGTTTGATTTAATAGCATAATCAACATAGATTAGTCATGCAAATAATGCAAGTGTGTACATATAACCTTTGATTCTTATAGCTACTACTAAACTAATTTTTTTAAAACCAAATGGTGAATTGTGAAGCCTAAAATAAAGGATTTTTATAATTTGGGACCACGTTTTCTAACCATTTACAAATATAGACTACTTCACCTTGATGCGGCAAAGGTGAATACTGACGTCAAAAGTGAGGATTTGAGCAAGGTATCGATGTTCCAAATGACGTCAGTATAAAAAAAATTATTCAAAATTTTGATTTTATCCTATTTCAAATGAAGCCAAAAGTAAATTTTACAAGAAAAATAAATATGCTTGTGTATTCTTTACGTTGTCTCCATTTAAAATAGAGCAAATGCAAGTTTGTTATGAAAAAACTGTACCAGTGTGGTTTGAAATCGAATTTGTACAAAATGTCAGTGGTCCGTGACTGTAATATGTTTCTAAAGAGGTTTGCACAATAAAAAAAATAAAAAGGTACATATTTTCAACCCGGATTACATGAGATACGGAAGACCAATATGGGTATCTTGAAACGCATAAATGGCTCAAACTGTCAATATTGAAGTTACTTCAAATTTTCACGAAAATGTTATCAAATTCTACACCTTGGTATCATAAGTACCGTAGAAAAACAACACAATTCTACGTACCTCTTGCATAGAAAAGGCAAAATATATTTTGTCTTCTAATTCACCAACCTCGAACCGCCCTCAGATTCTGCCACTCCCATAAAATTCCAAATTCTGGTCCATAAACATACAAAGCCCCAACATCTACGTGTTGCTCTCAACTCTGCATGCTATACATTTGTTCATACAACCGACCAGTGACTACTCCTATAAATAGTCTTATTCGCATAGTACATTTCACCAACGCACCAACGCAATATCCCAACTAATAATATATTCAACAATGAAGCTCGTCCTAGCTATTGCTTTCCTCGCTCTTGTCCTTGCTTTTGCTGCAACTGCAGAAGAGTACACGGACAGCTCATGCAGGCAAGAAGTGCAACGCTATTCACTTAACAGGTGTCGCTCTTTCTTTAAATCTGGGAGACGACAGAGCCTTCTAATGACAGGTGCAGAAGATGATATCGATGATGAAGAAGATGACATGCAAGTGCCACAAGAGTGTTGCATGCAGCTAAGGAGAGTGAGTGAAGAATGTAGGTGCCCGATGATCAGACATGCGATGAAACAAATGATGCAAGAAGCAGGGTATACAGGCCAAGAGTGTACAGGCAAATGCAGAGAGGTAATGATGAAAGGGAAATTCCTGCCAGCAATGTGTAACATGGAGCCACGCTCCTGCAGAATTAGTCAGGGTAGTCAAATGTAAGGATATGAAAATAAGAACAACAACAATAAACAATGCATGAGGGCACATCATCGTGTGTGGCGAACATGCAACTCTAGTCAATAAGTAAAAAAGAGGAGAGCTTTCCTAGTTAAATATTTCCTTTGCATGACTCGGACAATTTATAAATTGTGCACTATATTGCGACCGGTTCGGCGTCTTCAAAAGTCCAACTTAAGTAATAGAAATATATCATCTACTACACAGAACTAATAGAAATTGCAACTTGAGTCACATATTAGCTAATAACCTGCAAATCTCTCCAACAAGATAATCTAAAGGCAATCACCGCTGATGACTCTTTTCGGATTCAGTGTGCCAACTCAGTTAACATCATTGCCAATGATAACAGAATCATTAAGTACTCTTTTAACCATCGAATAAATATCAGTTGTTGTACTGCGTTGTGCCCTTTTCGCTATCACCTAGACAACTACGAATCATGTAGTGATATATTGTACTGATGCACCTTTTGTTATGTTATCAAGATAGAATTTGAGAATTAGAAGGTATAATCGACCCCATTTGCATATTCTTACTGCTTATCGGTAAAGCTTTATGTTGGTAAAATACAAAGTATTCGCAAACGTTAAAGGAGACCACAGTAATAAAAGTGGCCTGAACAAGGAGAGGATACACCCTTCTGTTTCTTAAATGAGGGCAAAACCTAGCGTTTTTTTTATGACTGCTCACCAAATCACCTAATTCTTGGTGCAATAAATAAAGCCAGCACTCATAGGATATACTTGTACCCCCGATATCAGCCCCAAATGGCCCTAAATAAAAGGGCTAAAAGTGGTATATTTAAAGCCAAAAGTATACAGTGTTGAATCTGAATTCACTGAACCAGTACATATCTGCAGGCGATACAAGATATTAATTGCAATACAAGATATTAATTGAAAAACAAGGAAGAATATGATGCATTGATAAGAAACAAGACATGAGATCTTGTACCTTTATCAATGCATAAGAATGTTGAGATACAGACTCAAAAAGAATTCAGATGGTTCAGTTCTTAGGTACAAAGCAAGACTGGTGACAAAAGAATATTTACAGTAGATTGATTTTGATTTCGTTGAAATATTTTCTTCTATTGTAAAACCCTTTTCCATTAGATTTATTCTAACCATTGCTTTGTATAAGAATTGGACTATCAGACAACTAAATGTTAATATTGCTTTCTTAAATGGTGTCATGCAGGAGGAAGTATACATGGAGCAGTCATATAAATTTATTAAGAAAGGCAATGAAAAACATTTTTGCAAGCTAAATAAAGCATTCTATGGTCTCAAGCAAATACCAAGAGCCAGGTTTGACAAGCTAAAATCAACATTTGTAAGATTTAGATATAATTCAACGATATCAGAAAACTCTATATTTGTTAAATTCTCTAATAATATTATCACGTATATACTGATTTATGTTGATGAATTTATTATTACAAGTAACAATAAATCAGAGATTGACAATGTCACATAATCTCTGAACAAGGAGTTCTCCACAAAGATCTAGGGGACTTGAATTACTTTCTTGGTATTGAAGTTAAAAGACTGTCAGGCACTGAAATGCATTTAAATTAGAGAAAATACATTTTTTAAAATTTATTTAAGGAAAACATGGACAAAGAAAACCCACTTCCTACACCAATGGAAGGCAATTTTCATTTATAAAAAATAATAATGGTGAACCAATAACCAATGAAAGGCAATATAGGAGCATACTTGGAGCACTCCAATATGCTACCATAATAAGGCCAGACATCTCTTTTACTGTGAATAAAGTAAGTCAATTCATGCAAAGGCCTTTAAATGAGCATTGAAAAGCAGTTAAACGTATTCTAAGCTATCTCAAAGGAATAATAACTCAAGGTCTACTCATACAATCAAGCAAATTACTAAATATCAATGCATATACCGATGCTGACTGGGCAATGATCGGGATGATAAAAAATCAACAACTGGTTACTGTATTTTTCTAGGAATATCATGGTATGCAAAGAAACAATCAACATGTTCAAGTTCAAGGGCTTAAGCCGAGTACAGAAGTATAGCTAGTACAATAGCCGAGATCATGTGGATACAATCTTTACTAAAAGAACTACAAATTAACACTAGCAGCAAGGCAACTAAATGGTGTGATAATATCACTGCTATATCACTTACTGCTAATCCAATATTACATTCACGAACCAAACATATGAAACTCGATCTATACTTCATTAGAGAACAAGTCATGAAAAATAAACTCAGAGTAGATTATGTACCTTCTACTTACCAAAAGGCCGATGTCCTTACAAAGCCTTTGTCGAGATAGAACTTCATCAGATTTAAACGTGAATTGAATGTGGACGTTGCAGATGCAAATCAGAGATCTTAGACTCCGACTTACATACTAGAGGCCACGCAAGAACACCAAAAATAGAAGATTGTCATTAAACTATCTCAACTTGAAGCAGCTAAACAATTATACAGTTGCTAATCTTCAATCTGCCTCTCAATTTATCATCTTGAAGCTATCAAAGGACTGAAAAGACGTGGAAATTATCATCGCATCAAAGTCTTCCTTTGATTCGAGAAATTTTTTTGACGAAAATTGATGGCGGTGGATTTTTGGAACCCTCTTTCACAAACCCTAACCACGCTTAGGTTTGAGGGGGGTATGAGAGAATATGGTAATACTATCATACTATATTATCAGTTAGTAGTAGCGGGTTTATGTATCAGGGCCAACCCGCAGCCCATTACAAAAGTATTCAGCATTTCTATATAAATAGAGACTGTATTTTATCAGTTTGAGTATGAAATAAAATACAACATTTTCTTCTTCCAAACTGCAATTTTATTTCAGCACTTTATCTCACATGATATCAAAGCCATCAAGTGCTTAACAGCAAAAGTGCCTCGCTAAGATTCTCATCAGTAAATTCTCATCATTTGAGAATTGGCTGCACTACTTTGAATCTCATTAGATTAACATCATTATTTGAGATTATAGAAGACATAGACTATCAAAATATATGTTCAAGAATCTTGAAAAGATTCAATTTCTTTATCATTTGATTGTATATCCTTGCCAACCCAGAGGGTGTCAGCAGATCATCATCCACCACCCTGACTGGCTGCATCTGAACCATCAGAAAACTCAATATCATTCGAAATTACCTGATTTGCAACCTCCAGAAAGGTGAATCAAGGAAATATCATCATCTGTCATGTATCAAACAGTCGCATTCCTTTGCCATCACTTGTTCTTGGTTCTTGATATCAAATGCCTAATCATGGTCGAAGAAGATAATGCTAGATCTTACTCTACAACATTAAGAACCACTCAAACTCAATCCAATATCACCCAAGAACTTATGAATTCCATCATTAAGCAAACTTTTCACCATTCAATTGGAGGAATCCAATTACTTGCTTTGGAAATTTCAGATGGAGACTGTAATTAGAGGATATGGACTGGAGGAATATGTTCTTGGCACATTAAGTGACCCACCAAAATTCACTACAGACAGTGAAGGCAGGTTAGTGAGTAACAAAGATTATATAGCACATCAGAAACAAGATAGTTTAATCAGTTCTTGATTACTTTCCTTAATCGGTGCAAGTTTGTTGCCACAATTAGTAGGATGTAAAACAACTCATGAAATATGACATACAATTGAAAAAATAAAAATCAATTCTTAATCTGCAGCAAGAATCATGCAATACAAAAGACAGTTACAAAACTTGAAGAAATACAACATGAGTAAGAGAGAGTATCTGTCAAAGGAAAAAACATTATGTGATCAGTTAGCCTCTGTTGGGCACAAACTTTTAGACACTGAACAAGTTTTATCAATATTAAGTGGTCTTAAAGAAGATTATGATGTTGTGGTGGCAGTAATATCATTTAATAAAGTACTACCATCTCTATAGAATGTTCATTTCATACTTCTTGCCTATGAAGGCAGATTAGAACAAAAGAATTCAGTCAAATCAGAGTACTCTATCAATTATGTTGCAAACAAAAAGAACAGAAATCAATCAAGTAGCAATCAAAGAGGTGCTCAATTTAACAGGTCCCGAGGCAGAGTTGGTAGATGGAATTACAACAACAGGCCAAAATGTTAGAAATATGAAAAATATGGTCACGTTGCAAATTGATGCTACTTCGAATTTGATGCAAACTTTACACCAACACAGCAAGGCAGTAACAGTTCAAGAACACAAAATCTCAGTGCAAATATGATTAATGCACATGTAGAAGTCAAATAAAAAAGTGCAAGCAATGATATGGCCAAAATTGAAGACATACCTGATGAAAGTTGGTATCCAGATTCTGGAGCAACCAACCATGTAACTAGCAATCTAAGTAATCTGAATCTTGGCAACAGAGAATGCAAAGGTAAACAGTTATTGTATTTAGGTAATGGTAAACATGTTCATATTTCTCTTACTGGAAATGCAAGCATAAAAGGTGTAAGACAACTTTATCTCAATAATCTATTAAGAGTTCCACACATTAGAAAAAACTTAATGAGTGTATCTCAGTTTGCAAAAGATAATAATGTATATTTTGAATTTTATTCAAAATATTGTTTAGCAAAAGATATACTAACAAAAGAAACTCTCTTGCAGGGTATTGAATGTATGGGGTTCTACAAATTTTATGTTGCAAATTCAAGAAATGTTGTATTTAAAGAAAAATGGTGTCATTTTTCTGAAATGAAAATTGATGAAAATTGTAAGAAGTATAACATCTAGCACTGTAAACTGGGACATCCTGATATAAAGATTTTAAAGCATATTGTAAACAGTTGTGATAATATTCCTACTGATAAATTCCAAAATCTTACACTTGTACATATTGCAAATGAGTGAAAGTCACAAGCTTGCATTTTTAGATTTAGAGACTGTATGTTTTAAACCTTAGAACTAAGTGCTACTGATCAATGGGGACCAGCCCCAATAAGCACTGGTTATGGTTACAAATATTATATCTCCTTTATTGATGCTTATTCTAGATATGTCTGGATATACTTTTTAAAATCAAAGTCTGAAACTAACAATGGAGTGATGCAGTTTATAGCCAATGCAGAAAGACAAACAGATTGTCAAGTGAAAATTATTTAGATAGATGGTGGAAAAGAATTTCTACCACTAAAGGATTATTTTCAAAAAAAGGCATTACCTATAGGATAACTTGTCCCCACACTTCAGAGCAAAATGGTCTTATTGAAAGTAAGCATAGAGTAGAAACCGATTTGTTTATTGGCACATGCATCTCTACCACTATAATTTTGGCCTGATGTCATCTCCACAGCAGTCTATTTAATCAATAGACTGCCCAAAAGGTTTAAAAATACAAAATTCTAATAGAAATATTAACTAAAGTCAAACTAGATAATCAAAATCTAAAAGTATTTGGATGTCTATGTTTTTATTATTTAAGACCATACAATACACACAAGTTAAAATTTAGATCTCATCCATGTACATTTCTAGGATATGAAGCAAATCAAAAAGGGTTCAAGTGTCTTGACAGTATGAGAAGAGTGTGCATATGAAGACATGTGATTTTTAATGAAGAAGAATTTCCTTTCAGCAATGCCACAGTCAAGATAAAAAAAAATATAATTCAAGATACTCATTACCTCCAATAACTCTCTTCCCGAAAGAGATTATACCAACTCAAAATGATGGCAACCAGGAAAGAGATAGTTCCAGCCCACATCATTCTATGTCCACAAGTGAACGAGGTCATGAACAAAATGAAGTGCTTGGAAGCTCAAGCCATGCATCTCAATCAAACACCAATCAGTATTTTGATTCATGTCAAATACTGGATGACCCTCATTAATTTGCTCCACCTGCAAACACTGGACATCACATGATAGTAAGGGCTAAAAGTGGTATATTTAAGCCAAAAGTATACAATGTTGAATATGAATTCACCAAGCCCAATACATATCAATAGGCAATACAAGATATTAATTAGAAAACAGCTATGAAGGAAGAATATAATGCATTGATAAGGAACAAGACATGAGATTTTGTACCTTTACCAATGCATAAGAATGTTGTTGGATGTAAATGGAAATATAGACTCAAAAAGAATTCAGATGGTTCGGTTCTTAGATATAAAGCAAGGCTAGTGGAAAAAGGGCATTTACAGCAGAATGGTTTTGATTTCAATGAGACACTTTCTCCTATTGTAAAACCCTCTTCCATTAGAATTATTCTAACCATTGCTTTGTGTAAGAACTGGACTATGAGGCAACTAGATGTTAATTATGTTTTCTTAAATCGCATCTTGCAGGAGGGAGCATACATGGAACAACCATATGGATTTATAAAGAAAGGCAATGAAAAACTTGTTTGCAAGCTAAACAAAGCAATCTATGGTCTTAAGCAAGCACCATGAGTCTGGTTTAACAAGCTAAAATCAACACTTGCAAGACTTGTATATAACTTAACAAAATTAGACAAATCTATATTTGTTAAATTCTCTAATGATATCATCACTTATATATTGATTTATGTTGATGACTTTATAATTATAGGTGACAATGTCACATAATGTCTAAACAAGGAGTTCTCCATCAAGGATCTTGGAGACTTGAATTACTTTCTTCGTATTGATGTCAAAAGACTGTCAGGCACTAAAATGCATCTAAATTGACAAAAATACATTTTTGATATTTTACTTAAGGCAAAAATGGACAAAGCAAACCCACTTCCTATACCAATGACAAGCAATTTGCATCTATCAAAAAATAAGGGTGTACCAATAATCAATGACAAGCAATATAGGAGCATAGTTGTAGTACTCCAACATGCTACCATAACAAAGCCAGACATCTCTTTTAGTATGTCATGCAAAGACCCATAGATGAGCATTAGAAAACAACTAAACATATTCTATGATATCTCATAGGAACAATAAATCAAGGTCTACACATACAATCAAGCAAATCACTTGATATCAATGCATATGCTGATGCTGACTGGACAACTGATTAGGATGATAGAAAATCAACAACTGATTACTATATTTTTCTAGGAAAAAATCCAATATCATGGTGTGCAGAGAAACAATCAACAGTTTCAAGATCAAGTACTGAGGCTGAGTACAGAAGTATAACTAGTACAATAGCCGAGATTATGTGGATACAATCTTTACTAAAACAACTACAAATTAACACTAACAGCAAGGCAACTATATGGTGTGATAACATTAGTGCTATATCACTCACTGCTAATTCAGTATTACATTAACGAACCAAACATATGGAACTCGATCTCTTCTTTGTTAGAGAACAAGTCATGAAAAATAAGCTCAGAATAGATTAGTACCTTCTACTTACCAAAAGGCCGATGTCCTTTCAAGGCCACTCTCGAGACAAATTCAAACATGAATTGAACATGGATGTTGCATATGCAAATCAGAGATCTCAGACTCCGATTTACATACCAGACGCCACGCAGAACACAAAAGTAGAAGATTATCATCAAAAGATCTCAACTTGAAGCAGCTAAAAAATTGTACATCTTTTAATCTTCAACCTGCCTCTCAATTTATCATCCTAAAGCTATCAAAGTACTAAAAGACATGGAAATTATCATCGCATCAAAGTCTACTTTAGATTCGAGATATTTTTTGATGAAAATTGATGGTGGTAGATTTTTGGAACCCTCTCTCACAAACCCTAACCGCACTTAGGTTTGAGGGGGGTATGAGAGAGTATGGTAATACTATCATAATATATTATGAGTTAGTAGTAGCAGGCATATGTATCTGGGCCAACCTACAGACCATTACAAAAGTATTCAACATTTCTATATAAATAGAGGCTGTATTGTATCAGTTTGAATATGAAACAAAATACAACATTTTCTCTTCCAAACTGCAATATAATTTTAGCATTTTATCTCACAAAGTAAAAAAAATAACAATATGATGTAGAGATTTGAGTTAATTTGTATTGAATGGAAATGCTCTAAGTAAAGAAATTGAATACCGTGTGTTAATAGTTTGTTAGAATATAAATTAGAAGCCAATTGGAAGTTAGTCACAACTTGCAGATTTATATTAAGCAATAAAAGAAACCAAAATAAGTATATAATCATCAACGACGTAAAGCATGCATATAATACGGTTATGCTAGTTCTGACTTATATGAGAGAGGCGTGTGGTGTTTAATTTTGTTAATGTTACCTCTCTGTTTACTACCAATTTTTTACCGATGTAATAATACCTTGCCTCAATAAAAATATGCAACATGTGGAAAACGGTTAAAAAATTAAAGAGATGATAATAACTAAGTAGTAATATATGCTTTACCGGATGTTCAAACATAAGAGAATATATATATATTTATTACCATGCTAATCATAAGCTTTGGAAGAGTTCATGTTCTAGCGGATAGATTGGATTGGAGCCAACCTGCATAGCAAAATACTAACTGACCTTGTGTTCAAGCTAACTCATAATCTCTTTTAGTTTCCGTAATTTTCAATAACCCGCAAGATTGACATTGACATTTTCCGCTTAAGTTTGGTAAATTTTTCATGGTTACTTTAATATCTTTTGTATGTATCGATGACTCCACTATTACAATAGCCCAAAAGATTAACATCGATGTTCCCCGCTCAAGTTCAATAAAGTTTTTATCGTTACTTCAATATAATTTGTATATATTGATGATTATTCCGCCACCACAGTTTCCACTGAAAGCCTGAAACAAAACGCTTTAGTAAAAATTCTATAATTATACCATTATTCACCTTGTTACTTAATTAATATATAAAACATAATGATATACTTATAAAACATAGTGATATTGATAATAATGCCTATAAATATACAATGTCAAATTGATCATAAAGTAGCCATAGATAAGTCTTTTGGTGGGGAATTAACTAAGACAATTATTAAGATCCTAGCATCTTGCAATTATGATATCAGACAATCATATATTGCTTGTAAGTTTTATTTATTTATTTCCTCATCATCATCATCATTGTTATTCATTTATATTATTTACTACTGTAATTATTTTGAGAAAAGAATCGCTTGTATTATCAACCTAATCATACCAAAGAATGATAAATCTAATCACCAAAAATTTGTAAGTATGATAAATCTAACCCTAAGGCAGTGCTAAGGAATGAAGATTATTCTTTAGGCTAATAAAGTAGGAAGGAATGTATCCTTCTTGAATTTCCTTTCGAAAAGGCTTTAGTAAGTAAATTTTTTCCAAATTTACCTTTTGACTCGGTCGAAAGGGTTGGTTTCTATGCTTAATCACCTTTCGACCCTATTGAGTCAGCGTGGATTCTCTTCCAAAAGCTTTCCCTCTTAATTCAGTTGGAACATCCTGAATTCGGTTCGCCTCAGTTGGTTTCGACTCGGTCGAAGGCCTTACGCATGTGAATGACCTGTACTTTAGGTCAAGGATCATAAATAGGGGTTTCTACCTTGTCGAAAGCAGTGAGCTTAATCTTCTTTGGTTTAAACTAGTAATCTCAAGCTACAGTGTTCTGGTGAAGAGTTTCAACCTTGTCGAAAGCCGGATCCTCGAGCTCCTTGTGACTTGGTTTCGACCTTGTCAAAAGTTAAACTCAGAGGAAGGTTACTTGATGTATGAACTTGAAGTTGTTTGAATCTTACTATGTTTCGACTGTGTCGACAATGGCCTTTCAATGAAGGTGAAACCTGAAACACAAGAGTGAAACTGATAAGAACTTTGATAAAATGATAAGTAATCTAAAATACATGAAACTTCCCTTTCATTAAAAAAAAGATGGCTTTATTGCTTTAAATCCTCAAATTAATCTTGTAATTAGGGTTACGACACTTTTGATTTAAGAAATATAAGTTTGGAATGGAAGAGATTGGATCCCCCAAAATGTGACTCCTTGGGTCTTATTTATCGATGCAAGTAAGCACCTTCGACCTTGATGCTTCCGACTTGGTCGAAAGATGGTTGCCGATTGACTTAAGTATGCTTCATCTTTATTGAAAGGATGGGTTATGCCTCTCTACTTTGTATTGCTTTGTAAGTGCTTCCGACTCCGTCAATAGGAATTGTTCAATGGTTTTGATGATGTTGGTTACGCCAGAGTACTTGTTTCTGATCTGATGCGAAACCCTCTTGGATCGCACTGGTTTCGATCGGTTTGAAAGTCCTACAATAGCTTTCGAAAGGGATGTCTTGGACAATGATTGCTTTCACATAGTTTAAGCAAAGGCGAAACCTTTAGTGTCGAAAGGTTTGGTGCATATGCAAATAGATGTTCTCATTGTCTTCGAAAGGTATCGCTTTGACTCCATCAGAAGGTCATCATACACATGAAATGACCCAGTCGAAAGGTGGCTATTGAAGGTGGAAGGATGCTTTCGTCTCTTTTTCTCCTTCGAAAGGTATGTACTCACTGGACCTTTGTTATAGAGACCTTCTGACGTCTTCGAAGGGTTTTGAAGTTTCTAAACTTTGACTGTTGCATCTCTTTGAGTCCTTTGAAAGGTCTAGCTTTGAGTTCTGCTTAAAATGGTGTCGGCTATGTCGACAGGTTTATTTTTGGAGTAACATTTGCCCCCTAGCGAAGGGATGCTCATGACTTTCCAAATCATCTATGTCGAAACCCAAAAGTTGTGAGAAATGCTCATGACTCATTAGAATTCATTTTAAATAATTGAAACTGATTTGCGAGCATGGAAATTTTGGTCCGTTTAACTTTGCTTGTTTCTTCGTGAGTAACTTGCAAAGTTTTTCAGATTTCATATGCAGACTTACAAACTGACACTCTATTAAATTCATTCCTATCAAGTGAACAAAACAAAATATTCGTCGTTTTAGAGTTATTTTATGCAACAGTCTTTTGCTCAGCAGTCCACTATGCAAAATCAGTCATGAGTTCAACATATTCAGTCTGTGTGATATTCCAAGTGTCTAGTCCGACAGATTGTAAATATATTTTCATCCAACATGCCAATATGCGTAGTTACTGCCATTAAAAAATGGTGGTCTAACAGTAGACTGACCTAGAAATGAACTAGTGACAGGGATAATAGAACTAGTGTTGGTAACAGTACCAGTGTTGGTAGCCATTTTGAAATTTTTCAAAATTCAGTTTATGAAACTTTGAAAACCTTGCTCTGATACCAAATGTGAGAAATGCGGATTACGGATCTTAAGGCTAGAATTAACACTAGAGGGGGGGGGTTGAATAGTGTTTTAAGGAATTACTAAATCGTTTTGAGTTTATATTAATTTGAACACAAATGTTTGCAATATCAGACACAGATATGATCACAGAATCAAACACAGATGCAGAAATAAAGTAAAAGCAATAAAGAAAAGAACACACCGGATTTTATACCGGTTTGGAGTTACCTTACATCCAGTCCTGCACACAAGTACGGATTTCCTTTCAAAAGCAATTTTTACAATTACACCCTCGATTTCAAGGCCACGAGGTACACCACTCTAGATTAACAATCCTCTGGGTAGAGATACTTGATTTTACGGGCAACAAGTTCACCAAATTGATTTCACAGGCTATAATCACACCTTTTCTCACTTGATTGATTTCACAGGCTACGATCACCCCTTTTCTCGCTCAATTAATCACAAAGAAGCCTATAACTATAAATAGCACTGAGATCTTGTTGAGATAGTGATAGAGAATCAAACCAGAGATGATCTAGTTAGATTCCGTGGTGATTCTGGTAGAGTAATGGTAAAAATATATGTAAAGAAATGTGGAAGAAGAAGAGGAGTGAAATCAGAGAAAAATTGTATATAAATTCATTTAAAACTGCCACTATTGATAATAGAATAACAGCCATGTCCATTAGTGGAAGGATATGACGAATAGATACTTCTTTGAAATTCAAATTTTTAAAACAAACTGCCACCTTGTCGACATGGGGTCCTAGGGGTTGTCGACAAACCTAAGGTATTTTTGGTGATTTGTTTTTCTTTGAAAATAGCTTTCATCTTGTATTAAAACTATTATTTAAACTTTATAAATATACTTAACTATATTTAAAATACATAAATAAGTATAGAGAATAATATTTTGGTATATATAAGATTTTACTATAATTTTATATTTAAATCTAAGTATAAATATTACAAGTTAAATATATTATAATTTAAAGATAGTCTAAAAACTAAGGATAATATGATTTTGAAGATAAAGATTATTTTGAGGCTAAAAGTATTTTAAAACCAGAATAGATGTTTTTTATTCTTTTAAAAGAAGATTTTAAAATCATTTTGAAAACAAGATATAATTTTGTAAAAACATTTTGAATAAAAGTTAGTGGATACAAAACAATGTTCCACTAGATTTTTTGTAGGTTCAATCCTACTTAGGGTTCCATCCCTATAACGGGCTCGAAGTGGACTCCATTCCACGAATAAATTGGATTTTAAGATGTCGGTGGTTTTCTAGGAGTTTTAAAAAAAATTCTAATTAAATTACTTATTATTGGAATCTTTAATTCTTGATAATCTTGATACTCATGAGTCTTGAATCTTAATATCTTGAATTACTATATTATACAGTCTTCATTCGTGGTACCTACATGGTTAAACCCAACATATACATATATATCTAAACTATAATGTCAGTATTTATGTTTTATAATCTTATTCTAAGGTGTTGTCATCAAAACCATCTTCTCAGGGACTAACAAAGGTTTCTTGCCCTTTGGTCTTCTACGTGAATCTTGGCCGCTTATTTGAATCTGATCTTATGGTTGATAGCATTGGGAAGACTTTTCTTATAAGTACGATGTCTCTTCTTCTTCCTCATTTACCTGCAATTAAACTTTCAAGTAAAAGTAAAAAATCCCCAAAAAATCTTCAAACTTTCTATCCGCTTATAGAAATCAAAGTAAACTTCAAATCTAAATTGTAAGTTTAGATTCAACTCTACTTGGCTAGTTTGTCCTCTCTTTTCATGTTTTTTTTTGAATTTCACTTTTACAGACTTCAGAATTGAGATTCGACTTTGAAATGTCTGAATCTTGATTCTTTGAGACTGGATTTGATTTGATTTATTTTTTATTTTAAGAAAATTTTGTGACTTAATGTCCTGAACCGATAAAGTTTGTTTATCGTTTCAGATTTGCTTCAGTACTCTAGGATTTCTACTATTTTGATAGAGTTTGAATTCTCGTTTATAAATTTGAAATTGGCAGTGGTTGATATTGAAATCTATTTCCTTATCTGGTTTGGATTATCATTTTAATATTTACTATTTTTGTTCTTCCTTAGAAGATCTGGATTTTTAGTTTGATAATAATTTTTATACTTTTAAAATCGAAAAAGTTTGATCTTTGTTAATCCATATTTTTAACAAGATTAATTTATTTATTTTAAAGAAAAAAATTTGAAACCCTAGATTTGCAATCGGGTTTGGGAAGACGGTGGAACATGATTTCTTCACCTGGAAGTTTCAAATGTACAAATGAAAAATTGGCGCCACAAAATGTCCTTTCTACCCCATCAAAAGGGATTGAGGCGGCAATATTGATTTTTCTTCCATAACCCTTTTCGATAGGGATGAAGGTGTTGTAGTGGTAATTTGCTCAACCTTGTCGAAAGGATATGTAGATAAGTAGAGTGTATCAACCCGTTCAATAACAAAAGGTTTCGACTAAGTCGAAACCTTTTGTGTCGGTCGTAATCCATTTTCCTACGGAAACATCATAACCCTTAGACTCTTTTGACACCATTTGAATCTACTGATTCGAAACACTCTTTATTTATTTTTGTCATGTCTTTGTCGAAACGTTCTATGTGATATAAGTTTAACATAAAACATTTCGACTCGATGAGTATATTAGGTTTCGATAACATTCGCATCTCTCTTGGGAAACCAAAGTGAAAGGTTTCGACAGTGTAGGTGGGTCTTGTTACTTTGTGTATGAAATGTTTGAGCGTACATTTTTGTTCAAATTTTAAGTTAACTTGGACTACTTCCTTTTAACGATCTAGCTCCTGCGAAGCTTTCGAGAAAGTGCCACTTTCCATTCTCAACTTTTCTTTCAACCATGTCGGAAGCCTAGTGATTTCTCATATTTGTGCTTTCGACACTGTCGAAAGGTTGTGGCTAAATGTTAACTTCATTTCCTTTGGACTCTGTCAAAAGCTCCATTTACACTCCTATTTAGATTTTTGATAGTGTTGAGAGGTATTTGTTAAGTGTTATTGTCCCTTTCCTTCCGATTCTTCGAAAGCCTAATACCTTTTAGTTTTAACTTAAACCTATTTTCGAAAATTTAAAGTTTTTTATTTAGCTTTTTGTTTAAGTTATTGAAATAGGTCCTTGACTAATTCTGAAATGAATACTATGTTCTTATAAACTTGGAAATTTTAACTGAAATATTTTCACCTGGTAGAATCATAAGCTCTCCAAAGAAACTTGGCGCCATCTCGAAGCATTCTTTGGTATCTTCCTAGGACGTGGTTGATGTCATCCTTAAGAATTTTGGAATTACTGGCATGGAAGCTATTCCACCTAAGGAGACAGACACTATCATCAACCCTCTTGAAGGGTTTTTCACTTACACCGCTGTCCACATATGGCATGGAGGATTTCTAACTTTTCCTGAATTCTTGTCTAGACTTCTTTCACATCTCGAAATTGCTCCAATTCAGCTATATCCAAACATATACACCTACCTTTTATCTCTGGAGCTGATGGCACTGGAGTCAGGACTTCCCTCCTTAAATGTTGAAGTTCTGAACTACTTGACCCGACCGGTCAAACTTAGCACTCTCAATCTTTAGATTTTCAGAGCCAACCCCCTAAAGAAGCTAATATCGGATGGGGTCAACAAGTTTAAAGACTGGGAAAACCAGTTTTTCTTCGTTCGATGTTTCTAAAACATCGATAGGATATTTTCTTCCCTCGGCAAGTTCAAATTTTTACCTGCAATCAAAAGGATCCAATTACTTATCTTGAGATTAAAATCAAAAAAAGATGAAACGATTCTATCACTGAAGCGGAAGATAAACTCTAACCCTTCAATTGACTTCGATCATTAGATGTCGGAGCTTATTCAACAAATCAGTGGTTTGGAGTTGATACTGAAGGATAGTCAAGGGCAGTGTGAATCGTTGGATTTTATTATAGGAGATAACACATCGAGCATTGCTTTACCAAGTCCTCACATTACTCCATCGATTTCCAGACCCATGAGGTCAAGTAATCTTGCTATTCAAATATTTCCCTCAATGACTAAACCTCCTCTAGGTTTAAATGAAAATGACGTGGATAATTGGAGCAGGAGAGTCAAGTTTGAAATAGCCAAGTATTTTGATGAGCAACAAAGGGTGTAACATTCTCAGAACATAAATGAGTGTGCCGCCAAAGTTCAAAAGCTCGAACGTGATAAATACTTCCTCCAAAAGCACACTGCAGAGTTAGAGAGGGATAACAAGACCTTAAGGGTCACCAACAGAGCTTTAAATCGTGCTCTGAAAACAAATATTGATGCGATCAACGACTCAAACAATATAAGAAAGAAGGAAATGAAACTAAAAGATGTTATCTACGCCGTGATTCGTCATGTAATTGATCCTTCAGTTGCTGAAAATCTTGACAAAGCCACCCATGACTTATGATATATCTGCATCTTTAAAATGTGTAAACTCATTTTGTATATATGTGAACAACTTCATAGTCTTGTAAATTATTTCATGACTTATGTAAATCATATACATTTTGCAAATGTCACCTGATTTGTAATCCCTTTCTGTAATGTCACTTATGTAATGCTTTTTGATAGCTCATTCACTATTTCCATATTGTTGAATCTTTCATTTCTCCTTACTATGCTGATTTCCCTATGAATTATGAAGCAAACAATATCTCTAATTGTTAGCTTGAAATTGTCATAGCAGTCTATGTATATCATTTGTCTAGATTAACGAATCATCCTGTTAATTACATGAATAGTAGTTTGTAGTAAACATTTAAATCCCATCTTTTAACCGTGATGAGAGATAATCAAGAATTTAACGTTAACCATTTGGCTGGAATATTTAAATTTTATTGATAAAAAATCCCGCCTTATCATAAGGGTATAAATATTAGATATTAATTCTTCAAGAGATAGTATAAGGGACTGTATCCAGAAATCATTACCTGAATATTTATAATAGAATCCTGGAGACCCATTCTCGGGCCCTAGTGAAATTTGAAAATTTAGAAATCCGTGACCTAGATTTAGGTATCAACGTAAACTTATAACAATAATTCCCCTGAGATATTTTCTAACCCAGATTCGGGCATTCTAGATAAATAGAAATCCATTGTTGAAATTTCACACCCAAATTAGGGCTCAAATAAGTAATAGTCTCAATACCCAGATTCAGGTATATTAAGGTAATCAGTGATTGATAAAGACCCAAAATCCAGATTCGGGATTTAATAAATGAAGTTCTGAAATGAATGTCCCGAAACCAAGATTCGGATATTTTTTGAGGTAACTCTAATATGAGAGACTCGAGACCCAGATTTAGGTATTAATAGATGATGTTTAGAAATGAAAGTCTCGAAACCCGAATTCGGGTAATAATAAGTGGAGCTCTGTTCTACGCCTTTGATATGTGAACCATTCTGCTCTTGTATAGAAGTAATTTGTCTAGTTGCCTCTTGAACTTGGACGTCTTAGTACATAATTGGAAATGCCTTTTCTCGAGCTTGACATCTTAGTTCACGATTTGATGAGTCTCATCTCGGGCTTAGACATCTTAGTCCATTGCTAAATATGCCGCCTATTGGGCTTGGATGTCTCAATCCATTATAGAATGAGCCTTTTCTTGGGCTTAGACGTCTTAATCCATTTTTTGATGGGCCTCTTCTTGGTCATGGATGTCTTAATCCATTGTTGTCTGATGTACTTGGTTAGCTCATCTTAGAGGCTCGAATCAATGACTTCTCCGACCTCCCTCGAGGAGGTGCCCTGCCATAGCCCTTTTGCAGTGCGGACAAGGGCTTGTTCGGTGGTTTACCCTGACCATCATATGGCGTGGATAAAGGCTTACTCTGTCCTCCCTCTAGGAAATGCCTTACCCTGGCTATAGTGTGAGGCGGATAAGGGCTTGTTCGGTGCTTTAACCTGGCCATCTTATGGCTCGGCTAAAGGCTTACTCCGTCCTCCCTTCAGGCGGTGCCTTGACCTGACCAGAGGCACGGTAAAGGGCTTGTCTGGTGCTTTAAGCTGGCCAACTTATGGTGTGGCTAAAGGCTTACCCGCCCTTTCTCTAGGATATGCTCTGCCCTGGCTAACTCGGCGCGGACATAGGCTTTTGTACTATCTTAGGTAGATTGCCGTCTTAGGTGTTATCCAAGTATAAGGAGCATTTCACTCTCAACCATGTAAATTTTCTTTTTATGAAATGTAGCTCTTTATTGATTTTGTCTCAAATTCTTTTTACAAACTCTTTAATTTTTCCTTTTTGGAAGAAATTTATGATCATCTTCTCTAGGGCTCTGCAATGGTTGGTTTCATGACCATTCATCATATGGTAGTGGCAATAGGATCCTTCCAGATTCCTTTTATGTTTTGGCCTTTTCTTTTGTGACAGCCAATAGTTAAGTTCATCCTTAGTTAGTAAGTAGACATTCTCTATAGATGTTATTAAGTTGCATTCTTTTTGAAGTTTGGATTTGAAGTTTGATTCATGCGGATATCCATTTGACTTTTTATTTCTTGGTCTTATTTTTTCACGTTCTTCAATTGCATTTCCTTTTGCCACCCTATGAATTTTATTGAATTGGAAGTGTTCTTGCTATAATTAGTTTCCATTTATGTGTAAAGGCATTGTAATCATCCATTATCTCTTTCTCAAAGATGGTGCCTTTGGAACACTGTTGGATGATTCTTCTTATTTGATTGAATACATTGTTACTTCCATTTGTTTTCTTCCCTAATGCAAAGATAGGAGTGAGGAAAATATGAAAGGGGTTTATGCTCCATCTCTTAGGATTGTATGATTCCTCTTTTTTCTGGTTTATAATTCTAAGAGCTTATAGTCTTAACCTTTGCTCTTCATCTTAACTGGAATCCTTGTTGACCATCGGGGAGAATCTTTTCAAGTGTGGTTCAGATAACCCTTGCTCAGATCTCTTGATTCTTCTGGCCATGATTAAACCAAAGTTGATAAACTTGAGATAAGGTTAAGTAAGATTAGGGAATAGTAGTGTTGGGGGTTTAACCAAGATGGAGGTTCAAGCCCACTTCTATGGCCAAAATGTTAATAAGATTTCTTATCAACACCCTAAGGTAATGAAAAAGAGTGAAAATTAATATTTAGGATAATAAAGTAGGCAGGAAGGAATGTATCCTTCTTGAATTTCCTTTCAAAAAGGCTTTAGTAGGAAAAAGTTTTCCAAATTGACCTTTCGACTCGGTCGTAAGGGTTGATTTCTGTGCTTAATACCTTTTGACCTAATTGAGTCAGTGCGTATTCTCTTTCAAAAGCTTGCCCTATTAATTTAGTTGGAATATCCTGAATTAGGTTTGCTTTAGTCAGTTTCGACTTGGTCAGATGCCTAAAGCAGTTGAATGACCGATACTTTAGGTCAAGGATCAGAAATAGGGGTTTCTACCTTGTCCAAAGCAATGAGCTAAACCTTCTTGGGTTTGTACTAGTAATCTCAAGCTACAGTGTTCTGGTGAAGGGTTTCAACCTTGTCGAAAGCCGGATCCTTGAGCTCCTTGTACTAGTTGAAGGTTTAAGTAAGTTGTGACTTGGTTTCGACCTTGTCAAAAGCTAAAACTTATAGGAAGGTTACTTGATGTATGAAGTTGAAGTTGTTTAAATCTTGCCAGATTTCGGCTGTGTCGACAGTGGCCTTTCGATGCAGGCGAAGCCTAAAATACAAGAGTGAAACTGACAAGAAATTTGATTAAATGTTAAGTAAACTAAAATACTTGAAACTTCTCTTTCAAAGCAAAATATTGCTTTATTGCTTCAAATCTCCCAATTAATCTTGTAATTCGGGTTACAACATTTTCGATTTAAGAAATACAAATTTGGAATGGAAAAGATCGGAGCCCCTAAAACAAGGCCCCTTGGGTCTTATTTATAGGTGCAGGTCAGCACCTTTCAACCTTGATGCTTCCGACTTGGTCGAAACGTGGCTTCCGAATGTCTTAAGTATGCTTCATCCTTATCGAAAGGATGGGTTGCGCCTCTCTACTTTGTATTGACTTATAAGTGCTTCTGACTCTGTCAATATGTATTATTAAATGGTTTCGATGATGCTAGTTACGCCCGAATACTTATTTCTGATCTGATGCGGAACCCTCCTGGATCGCACTGGTTTTGATCGGTTTGAAAGGCTTACCATAGCTTTCGAAGGGGTTATCCTGGACAATGCTTGCTTTCACATAGTTTAAACAAAGGCGAAACCTTTAGTTTCGAAAGGTTTGGCACATATGCAAATAGCTGTTCTCATTGTCTTCAAAAGGTACCGCTTTGACTCAATCGAAAGGTCATTGTGCACATGAAATAACCCAGTCGAAAGGTGGCCATTGAAGGCGAAATGGTGCTTTCGACTCTTTTATCTTCTTCGAAAGGTATGTACTTAGTGGACCTTTGTTATAGATACCTTCAGATGCCTTAGAAAGGTTTTGAAGCTTCCAAACTTTGAAAATAGCATCCCTTCGACTCCTTTGAAAGGTCCAGCTAAAATCTTATTCACTTGTTCTTTTTTGACTTCTTCTTAAAATGGTGTTGACTACGTCGACAGGTTGATTTTTGGAGTAGAACAGATGGTTGTATTGAAATTTTGATGCATACCCACACAATATCCTACATGTGTACCAAAATACAGAAGAGGATTTTCACTCAAAGGGCTTCTTTGTACAAGGTAATAAGTTTTAAGGACAACATTTCTGAAAAATTAGTTTTAAGGACAATTTTCAGAAAAAAGATAAATAAAGTTATCATCTTCATCCATAAAGAAAAAAATGATAAATAAATCTATTATTTCCGTAAAACTTAAAAAGATAAATGAATTTATTATTTTTCTTTAAGTTGTCCTTAAAACTAATTATCCAGAAATATTGTCCTTAAAACTTATTACCCTGAAATTAGAAGCCCTTCAATCTAATTTCTACAATACGAAAATACAATAAATTATTTTGTTCTCTCGTACATATATACAATATCGTGTGGGCCTGCATCAAAAGTTTGATGCACCTATCTATAACTAAGTTTGTTTTTCCTAAATGCCGCATGAATGTCACAGAAAATAAGAAAACAATTGAGAAATATAGTTTTTAGGTTGAATGCGAGTAGAATTCTTTCAGTCAATAGGATACTTCAACCTTACGTAATTTTTTGGTTTGTTATAAAGCTTCATTAGTATAAATTATTTGCTTTAAAGGAATTTAAAAATTGCTCTCTTTATTATCAAAAATAAAATATAACATTAAGCTATAATTAGAAACCAGATTGTAGGAAATTAAAGTCTAAACAAAAGAGCTAGTTCAGAGCTATAAGTATGTCTCTAACATAGAACAAAATTCACAACCAGTTTTTTATGAATGTGCATGGTTTAAATCATGACACACACAGGATGAAAGTGGAAAGCATAAACATGTGAATGATTAAACCTTCTATAGATGAAGCTGTCAAATCGTGGAGTGATTCAAAACTTTAGGACATGATATCATTTTTGGCACCCAGAGTACCGGTCACCAAATCAAAGAAAAAAAAACAAGTCATTTTTACCTCTGCCTACTCCAGTTTCACGATCCTGCAAAACTCTGCCTCTACATGTTCCGCTCAATTCAGCGTGCTCTCCATTTGCTTATCACACAAGCTATGCCTCCTTAGAAAAAGGCCTATTCTAATCCACAATTCCATCATCTCATTATTTCAATCATCACTACTAATATATTCAAAATAAAGATCGCCATAGCTATAGGTTTCTTCATTCTGTTGTAAATTTTCAAAGAGGGCTTGGGTTTTTTATTTGGAAGAGAAGAAAGAAGGAAGGAAGAAGAAAACAAAGTCCCACATTCTAGAGTTTTATAAAATAATCTTGTATATGTATAGCTCTCTCAAGTGGATGTTGGGGCCTTAGGGCTCCCACATATTTGCTTTGTTGTGAGGAGAGAAGTCATGCAATACCACACGCGCGCCGCCGCCTTCCGTCCGACCGAACCGAACCGAACCGAGACAGGTTTCGGGTTCGGATCCGAAAATATTTTTGGATCATATGTAAACAGCAACGAGCCAGATTTCAGCCCGTTAAGGACCCAGAACCGAAATTCAGAATTTGAATTGATGACGGGAATTAGTAACGTTTTCTGAACGTTGCAAATGAAAGGACGTGGCGTTTAAATTTAAATTCGTTCGCAACGGACGCGAACCGTTGCTATCGGTCGCTTCGCGAATGGACACCTCTTCACGCCTATATATAGCGACGCCCAAAAATCATCACAGTTAGTTCCGCATCTTCTTCTTTTTCCTACAGCAGTTCTGCGACGCCGGAATAGTGTTACTAAACGCTATGTTTTTATGACGCCTACGAGGTGTTGCAAACTCATAAACTGTTGCAGAATTGCTCTCTTCTTCCTCTTCATTCTTTTCTATATAAATTGCATCATCAGAAACCGTTCTAAAGTATTCTTGGTCGGATCAAAGTCGTACAAACTTTGAATCCGATTATGCTGTTAGGGCTTCATTGAATCCTGAAAGTTGTTAGTTCGATAATCCGTTTGTACCTGGTGGGTTGAACTATTGTCTGAAAGAATCTATTTCATAGATCCTTGAAGTCGGAAGTACAACATTGTCTTCATCGCTATCGCCATCAAATTCGCCTCGAACCGCAAAAAATCCCCAACAAATTTCAGACAACACTCTTCAACCATGGAAGGTTCGAGCGCTTTACAAGTTATGAATCAGCATCTAACTCGATTGGAGCGTTTTGATGGCGACAATTTCACTCGTTGGCAAGAGACGATGAAATTTTTCTTAGTCACCGCCAAGTTATTCTACATTTTGGAAGATAACTTTGAAGAAATCCCGAAGGAAATTGATAACGATGATGATGCTCTAAAGGCTAAACGTACAAAGCGCAAAGAGGACGATTTCCTATGCAAAGGCTATATTCTTAATGTGCTATTTACCCCAGTCTACAATGCTCATAGGACCATGGAAACAGCGAAGGCACTCTGGACTGCTCTGGAGAATAAGTACCGCATATCCGAGGCAAGTAATAAAAAATTTCTTATTTCTAATTTTATGGATTTCAAAATGGTCACCAATAAGTCCATAATTGGACAAGTAAGCGAAATCTTATTGTTGTTGAATCAACTTAAAGATGCTGGAATTGATCTCCCTAAATCTTTTGTTGTTGGAGTTATAATTTCTAGACTTCCACATAGTTGGAATGATTATAAGAAAAAGATGAAACATGCGGAAATGGATTATAATTTAAATGGTTTCTAGCGTCATCTTCGTATTGAAGAAGACTCTCCTAAACGCGATCTAGATGATAACCCGCAAACTGAGTCCCATTCTAAGGCAAATAATGTTGAAATTACTGATAAATTAAAGCCAAAGAATGAGACATGGTTTAGGAAGAAAAATCATTCCAAAACCAACTAAAAAAGAAAGGTGCTTGTTATTTTTGTAACAAGCCCGACCACTACGCCCGAGACCGTCGTCTGCGGAAGAAACAACAAAAAGTGAATGTGGTCGAAGACACACTTGTGGCTGTAGTGCAAGAGGCGAACTCCGTTAGTGGCAATGATAATGACTGGTGGTTCGATACTGGAGTAACCATTCATATTTGCAAAGACCGTAATTCGTTCAAAAGTTACGAAGAAAATAAAGGAGAAGCCGACGAAGTTACTGGAGCAAATAAGGTTCCAAGCAAAGTTTTGGGAAAAGGCATTATAGAACTTCCTCTCATCTTTGGAAAAGTTCTTACATTAGTCAATGTACTTGTGATATGTGTAAGAATTTGATCTCTGGATACCTTCTTAACAAAGGAGGATTCAAGATGGTGTATGAGTCTGATAAGCTAGTGTTGTCTAAGAATGGTAAATTCATTAGACAGGGATACTCTTGTAACAGCATGATTAAGTTGAATCTAATAAAGAAATCTTCTGTTTATATTGTTGATTCTATTAATTTATGGCATGGTAGATTAGGACATGTTAGTTATAAATCCATTAGAAATATAAAAAAATTAGGATTAATTTCTGATTGTGATTTCGATACCATCTCTAAATGTGAAATATGCGTTCAAGCAAAAATACACCGGAAATCCTTTAAATCCGTAGAAAGGAAAACCGGTTTGCTTGATTTGGTATATAGTGATGTGGGTGACTTAAAAATTCATATCACCTATGGTGGTAACCAAAACTATATAACATTCATTGATGATTATACTAGATATACATATGTATATCTAATGAAAACTAAAGATGACGCTTTTGATAAATTCAAAATTTACAAAGCAGAGGTCGAAACACAATTAGGAGTTAAAATTAAAATATTACATTCAGATCGTGGTGGTGAATATTTCACAAATGAATTCACCTTGTTTTGTAAACAACAAGGTATAATTCACCAATGTACTGCCCCATATACACCACAACAAAATGATGTTGCTGAAAGGAAGAATAGAACTTTAGTAGAAATGGTTAATGCCATGCTCACAAGTTCTAATTTAGCTTATAAACTATGGGGTGATGCTATGTTATCTGCATGTTATATTTTAAATAGAGTACCACTTAAAAAAAAAATATTTCCCCTTATGAATTATGGTTTAATAGGAAACCTAACCTAACTAGACTTAAAGTTTGGGGTTGCTTAGCATATGTTAGAAAACCAGACCCTAAACGACCAAAGTTAGGAAATAGAGCATTTAATTGTGTTTTCATAGGATATTCACTTAATAGTATAACTTATAGTTTCCTTATTCTTGAAACCCAAGAAGTTATAGAATCTGTAGATGTAGAATTTTTTGAAAATCAAACTATTGAGATCCCATTGAGATCATCTAGTCCAGAACCTAGTATGACTAATGATATCAATGACGATGATTATGCTCCTGCTCAAAACAGCAAGGAAGTGTCAGTACCAGATAATAGTACTGAACAACGGAGAAGTAAAAGAGCAAGAATAGTGAAGGACTATGGTCCTGACTTCATTACATATCTTGTAGAAGGTAGTAAGGACGAAGTCCTTAATGTGACTAAATATGTAATGAACGTCGATGATGATCCCAAAACTTATTCTGAGGCTATGAGTTTCAGAGATTCCAATTTCTAGAAAGAATCTATCAATGATGAAATGAATTCCATATTGTTAAACCAAACTTGGGTTTTAACTAATTTACCTCCTGGTGCTAAACCTATAGGATGTAAATGGATATTCAAGAAAAAAGTTGAATACAAATGGATCCATTGATAAGTTTAAAGCCAGATTAGTTGCTAAGGGATATAAGCAAAGACATGGAGTAGATTACTTTGATACATATGCTCAGTTGCTCGCATATCTTCCATACGCTGTTTAATTGCGCTTGCATCAATTCATAAATTAGTCATACATCAAATGGATGTAAAGACTGCTTTTCTAAATGGAGATTTAGAAGAAGAGATATATATGGAACAACCTGAAGGTTTCAAAACCCTAAATGCCTCAACCAAGTCTTGATGAGGCTAGGAGGTGCACGGTCTAGGGTGTAACAAGGGGTTTTGCTCGGCCTATAATGAAATGAAGTGGAATTGGTAAAGAATAAAGAGAAACGAGGAGTTTTGGATCGTTTTGAGGTGTTTTACTGTATATAACAATATTATGACTTTAGTTGCTTTTCGAAATAATTTTTGACATTATTTATTTTAGATTGGAAGCCATTAAAGAGGAAGAAAAAGCTTGAGAATATGAAGAAGAAGATGAATTAAAAAGATGACAAGAGGGTAGGGTATTTATAGGAAAAATGAAGTGTGTAAAGGAAGACATGTATACATCACATTTTCCAAGCTCTCCAACACACCATCCTGCCCCCTAAGGCACGGCTAGAAGCCACCCCCCATGTGCACATCAATTCCATCTTCTCATCTGTGCTTATATTGACTTATAAAGGCTTAAGGAGCATGTTTTTTTTTTAAATGCCTTATATTTTTTTATTATATATTTTACATTATATCTTTTAACTTAATTATTTAAAATATATTTGTGTTTATGTGCATGTTCTTTTGCATGTACATGTACAAGTATTTGTGTATGTAACATATACTTACAATGTTGCACCATTTCCATATGTTATATCGTTACAAATCCCGATTCCGTTCTTTGGTATTATTTTCTCTTTTAAATTTCTATGCATACTTTTGTAAACAATTTTTGTAAATAAATTTTCCTACCACCCTTAACTAATAAAATTGATCGTATTTTATTTATAAAACCATATAAACTAATAATAATTATTATTTACAAAATTGTTGCTATATCTATAAGGCTAGATGATCATTAATTTAAAGAGGTATATTTAAGGGTCGTTACAGACTCCCCTCCTTAAAAGAATTTCGTCCCCGAAATTAAGATAAGAGAAAATAATTCAAAATGAAATATATTCGATATGATGGAACATATACAAAAGTATGAATAAGCGACTACACCATAGCCAGTGAGTACACTATAGTGATACAGTTCATTCTTCAATTCTAAACTCAGGATATGCCTTTTTCATCCTATCCTCTGTTTCCCAAGTGCAATCCTCAGCATCGTCACTCCATTGAACTTTGACTAACCTTACTACCTTTCTCATTAATCATTTCTCAACACGATCAACAATTCGAATAGGTTGACGAATAACTGCCAAATTTGGATCCACCTACAAGTCTTCCTGAGCAGCGATTTCTACAATTTGCTTTGGGTCATGCACATGTTTACTTAAATGAGGTACATGAAAAACATTGCGCACTCCTTCCAACCTTTCTGGAAATTGCACTCTATAACCTAGTGGGCAATTCGTTCAAAAATGGGAAATGGTCCAACATATCGAGGTGCTAACTTCCCTGTTCTTCCAAACCGTACTACTCCTCTCGTCGGAGAGATTTTCAGAAAGACTGAATCTCCAATTGAGAATTCTAGATTTCTACGTCTTTGGTCCACATATCTTTTCTCTCTGCTCTGGGCTTCCTTTAGCTTCTTTCTAATTATATCGACTTTCTCTGAAGCTTCTCATATCATATTAGGACAAAGTACTAACCGATCTTCAGTCTCGATCCAACATTTTGGTGACCCGCACGGATGACCATATAGAGCTACATACGGTGCTATGTCGATACTAGCTTGATAACCGTTGTTATAAGAGAACTCTACTAAATGCTGATGATTTTCCCAGGAGCCTCCAAAGTTCAGAATACATGCTCTGAGAAGATCTTCCAAAAGCGGTTGACATTTCCATCTGTCCATCTGTTTGAAGGTGATAGGCAGTACTTATATTCAGCCTTGTTCCCAAAGAGGTCTGTAATGCTTCCCAAAACTGACTAGTAAAGACGATCCTGATCACTCACTATACTGCTCGAAACTCCATGCAATCTTACAACCTCAATCATATATATATATATATATATGTATGTATATGTATATGTATATATCAGCAAGGCTTACAGCTGTCCTTGTTGGCTTGAATGGAATGAAGTGTATACTTTTAGTTAATCGATTTATGATAACCCAAATGCCTTCTTTCTCTTTCCTTGTTCGAGGTAGGCCATCAATGAAATCGGTTGATACTTGATCCCACTTCCAAGCTAGAATCTCCAGTGGCTTAAGTAACCCTGCAACTTTCTGTTAGTCGCTTTTGAGTCATTGAAAATTATCACATCGACTAACATAAATGGAAATGTCACTTTTTAGACTTCTCCACCAAAATATGTGCATCATATCCCCATACATTTTGTTAACTCCCAGATGTATGCTGAGTTTGGATTTGTTACATTCAGCTAATACTTCCTGCCTAAGATCTTCCACATCCGAAACACAAATTCGCCCATTCAACCGTAACACTCAGCGGCTATCTTTTCAAAGCTGAATTCTCCCACTTGTATTTATTTTAAAAAAGCTTATTAGGAAATGATTTGCTTTTTGCTTGCTGGTAATTCTTTCCAAAAGAGTTGGATTTACTACCAAACAAGAAATAGTAGCATACACTACAAGAAAACCCACCTTTAGATGCACTTATTAGTAGCGTTTGTAGTGTAAATGCAGCCAATATTATTTTTACCTTTATTTTTACTTGTTTTTTTTTATGTTAAAGCTGCCAAATTTTTCCGCCTTCCCCGCCAATTGCTAAAAATTCATCACGTTTTACCCATCTCTTTCCCTCTATTATCATGTTTCTCTCTATTTCAACAAAATTTCTTCCGCTGTTACATTTCTACCATCCTTTCGCTTCTGCTTCCATCATGCCACTTCAAAGATCTGTACCTCTCCACTTCGTCGATAAAGTATTCCTTCAATTTGTTGCCATTTGCTTCCTTGAGCTTGAATCTATGAATCAAGTAGCACAAAACCCTAATTTGGCTAATTGGTTTTAATTTATGTACCACGTTTATTTCTTGAAGTGTGCATAATTTGTTCTGTATGAATTATTTGTTTACACGATTAGCACCGTAAACATTAGAAGTGCACGTTTCAGTAGTTAGCCTAAGAATTCGTTATATAGAAAACTCTATATCTAAATAAGAGTCTAATTTTAATTTTCACTAAAACTCTAGATTATATTTATGATGAGAAATCATAATTTCAACAATTTAAGGCCCGATTTTTATCACAATAAATTTAAAAAGGTAATCCAAAGAAGTAAAAAATAAAGTAGCAAAGTTTATATAAATCAAGTTTCCTAGATAGACTAATTGATCAGGACTTAATACTTATTAGTGCAATTGTAGTAATGAACCAAGTGTTTATCATTAAGTTGGTAATGGTATTAAAACTGATAACCCTAAGTTTTGGAAAAAATTGGAAATTTAAACTATGCTAAAACTACCAAACGTAAAATAAATGCAGTTTTGGGTAGTTGTAAAGTTTGAGGAAAACTGATCAACGAAAGAGTTTTTCTCGATGTGACTACAATAACTTTCTATTCATTCATGATATATCATTTTTATGCCTGTAGAAAAAAGTGATGTTATATGCTTTACTTGTACATGTGAATTGTTACTTAATATATAGATCTCAACACTCAAAGATAGATTGGTACTTGGAATGTGAAATGAATTGCATAATTATGAATGCAAAAATATAAGCAAGGTGCTTAGGTTTATTAGTTTATGTAGGCAGTAACATCCTAGGTAGATATTTAGACATTATTGGTGTTCTATATATACTAAATGTAATTGAAAATTGATCACTTTATTCTTTATAAATTTGATAACGATAGGCCTGAAAAAGAAATTGTGTAGAAAATAAATATATTTCTGCACTTGCGTTAAGAGAAATACAACTCAACTTTTTTTTGACTTGATGAGAGAAAAAATAGAGAACTGATATAATTTTTTTATTTGTTGAAGAAACTAGCTTTAGTTGAAGATCTAAAAAAATGGATTAGAATACAATAATTTTTAGATACTACTAATTAATAGGGTTGGTTATATTAACTACTGAAAATGAAATTTTAGTAGATATTCTTTTATTAGTTTATACTTTTGTACTTAGTGAGGGCTTTCTTTCACTTATTAGTCTAGATATTACTGTTGAAATTGAGCGATTCAAAGATGTACAGACCAAATTAGAGAAGTCATGAAACCCTAGGTCGACAACGAGGAAGAATCAATGTCGTTCTGTGATGTGCTTGGGCTTCTAGGAAATCCAAGAATTTCGTTCGATGGTGGAAGTGTCGGATAAGTAATCTGGTCCATGATGGTTATCTCAGCAGCTGATGAGGAGAAGAGATGGTTGTTTGATGATGTAACAATCTCATTCGGCCGTTATTGTGATACCAAACCAAATATTTGGTTCGATGGAGGAGGGGATTTCATTTGATTATGACAATGTTTTTAGCAGAGGAAAGTATGGATGCCGCTTTAGATTGAAGATGCTATGCCAGTCCAACTTTTGTCGATCTAGATTTTTTTGGTTCCATAGAAATAACGAACCAAAGTGTTTCCGCTCCAGATTTTTTGATTTGGGTATGCTATGCTGGTCCAAATCCAATGTATTAATGCTAAACCAGATGATTGTCGAATCAATCTTTGGCGAACTAGATCTTAGAGTTGATATGTTGTAGCTGCATTGCTCACTTTCTCATTCGATAAATGCCATAGGTTCTACACTTTAATGGTGGACAATTTAGAGAGCAAAAACACTGCCAATTTTTGTGCTCTGTTTTGTAACTCTTCAATTGAGTGGTAGATTAAGGGGAATTTTCATATATGCTTTAACTCTCTTATCTTGAGTGTTTTGTAATCTCCTGCACTTGCTAAACAAAAGAAGACGCCGTGGACGTAGGATATTTATGTCCGAACCACGTTAAATCTTATGTGTCTCTTATTATGCTATTGTGCCTGTGAGATTGCATAACTGATTTTTTAAGTTGCATTTATATCTAAACAGACAATACTAGAAAATGATCAAATAATTCGCTTCCGTCCAAATTAAAATGAATTTCACTACGGTTTGGTATCAGAGGTAGTGTTATTGTTCCTGTTTGGATATTATTGGCTATTTCTAGTAAGTCTGATGGTAAATTTAGTGTCAATTACGGAGTAACATATTTTGACGAAAAGGGAGATTTTGGTACTTGGAAGACGAAGTTGGAGGCTGTATTAAAGAAGGAGAAGACTTATAAGGTTGTTTCTACGCTTGGGAAATTGAAAAATACTGATGCAGCTGATTTGGAAGAGATGGAAGATGAAGCTCTCACAATAATTCAGTTGAGTCTTTTAGATGAAGTTCTTAGAGAATTCTCTTAGAAAAAGACGGCGAAGGAACTATGGAGGCATTATTGGATGCATATCAAGACAAGTCTCTCAGTAATTGGATTATTCCTCAGCAATAACTCTATTCATTCAAGATGAAGTCTGGAGCTGATCTCAGGGAGTATGTAGATGCTTTGACCACTTTATTATGAACCTGAAGGTAGCGGAAGTTGATATTACCGATGCGGCTCAAGCTATGATCCTCTTATTTTCCTTGCCTAAGGAGTATACTGCTTTTGTTAATTCCATGATTCATGACTGTAATAAAATTAGCCTATCTGATGTAAAGGCTGGTCTGCGTAATGAAGTTTTAAGATGTATACTGGCGAGTACTAGCTTGGATAGTGATATCGAAGGCTAATCTATTCAAAGAGGTAGAAGATAAAGCAGATTGAAGAAAGGTGGAGGACGAAATTCTTCGTGGTCCTAGTCTAGGGGGCCTAAGAAGTTGATTTTTCATTATTGTAAAAATCCAGGCCACGTCATAGCACAATGTCCCAAGCTTGGAGGTAGAAGAAAAGATCCAAAGCAAGCCTCATCTTCTACAATAGAGAAATCAAATACAGAGAGTGGCACTGATGTATTTACAACTTCTGGATCTTTTGGAAAGAGCAACTTATGACTGATTGATTCAGACACATCCTACCATATGACACTTGATAGGAACTGCTTTTCCACTTATCGTGAAATTGATGGAGGAGAAGTTTTGATGGGTAACGATGCTTCTTGCCATATGGTTATTGTTGGTAATGTGATGATTAGGATGTTCGATGGTGTTATTCTTACGATCACTGATGTTAGACATGTACTTGACTTGAGGAGGAGCTTAATTTTTGGTTAGGCATTGAGTAGACTTAATTTGAAGATTTTAATGGAAGGAGAGAAAATGAAGATATCGAAGGGTTCCATGATTGTTATGAGAGGTGTGAGGGTAGGAAATCTTTGTCTATTAAAGGATACTACTGTAGCTTCTGAATCAGCTTCTATTACATCTATTAATTCAGATTTCCAGATTACGACACTTATGGATGGGTCACATCGATGAGCACAGCATGGATGAGTCTAGAAAATGAGGATTGATTGATGGAGTTCATCATTCAAAACTTTTTTTTTTGTGAAAAGTGTGTTCTTGGATAGCAGACAAAGATTTCTTTTGGTACATGATAGCATAAAGCAAAAGTTTTCTTGGAGTATGTTCATACATATGTTTGGGGTCCCACCCCTTGTCAATCTTTAGGTGGACCCGGGTATTTTGTTTCATTTATAGATGATTTCTCTCGTAAACTATGAGCATACTTTCTTCAGTCATGAAACCTTTACCAGGTTTCAAAAGTGGAAATCTATGGTTAAGAAGCAGTCAGGGAAGAAACTGAAAGTTCTTCGTTTAGATAATGGCAGTGAATTTGTATCACATGAATTCATAGATTATTATGAGTCTGAAGGCACTAAGAGGCATTACACCACACCAGGCGACCCCTAGTATAATGAAGTTGCAGAAAGGATGAATCCGACATTATTGGAGAGAACAAGATGCCTCAAACTGACTGCTAAATTGAAGAATGGATTTTGGGCTGAAGGTTTATCTTTCCTCATCAACCGCACACCTTCTACTTCCATAAATACAAAGTTCCCAAAAGAAGTATGGAAAGGATAGCATGTGAGCTATTTATTTCTCAGAGTGTTTGGTTTCCCAGCTTATGTGCATGTAAGTAGAGGGAAGATGGAACCTAGAGCTCGCAAGTATATCTTTCTAGGTTATAGGAGGGGAGTGAAGGGATATTGGTTGTGGTGTCCTATTAGCAAGAAGATCGTTATGAGCAGGCATGTGACTTTTGATGAGAAGGCTATGTTGAAGGTGGAGCCTTCCTCATTGGATGACAATGAGAGGACGTGTAAAGAATACCAGACAGAAAGTAAGTCATCTGTTGATTCTTTTCATAGATGTTCAAATGGTGTTTCTGATGACACCATGGTTGATGAGGATAATACCGATGTTGGTACAGAGGATCGAACTCAAGGTGCAGCTCATTTAGTACCTGGGTCTGTCAGGCAAAGAAGAAAGTCTAAGTGGGTTGATGAGTTTGTTGGATTAAGCATCAAAGATATTAACTTCGATGATATGGAAACATATGATTTGAATGTTGTCCATGATAAGCATTATGATTATAGAGAAGCTATCACATCAATTAACAGTTCTGGTTGGTTCGATGCTATGGATGAGGAGATTAAATCATTGTAGAGAAATCGTACTTGGGATTTGGACTCTTCCCACGGACAAGAGAGCTATTGGATGCAAGTGAATCTATAAAGTGAAAGACGGTGAAAATGGTGATCTCAGATACAAGGCAAGATTAGCCACAACGTGGTATGTTTAGAAGAAGGGGGTAGAGTATCATGATATCTTTATTCCAGTGGTTAGGCATACTTCTATTTGTATTCTCTTGGAATTAATTGCTCATTATGATAGGGAATTAGAGCAACTAGATGTCAAAACTGCATTCTTGCATAGTGATCTAGATGAGGAGATTTATTTAAAACGGCCGAAAGGGTTCATTAATAGTAGTAGGCTAGATTATGTTTGCAAAATCAACAAATCTCTATATGGACTGAAGCAGTCTCCTATACCATCGTATAAGAAGTTTGATAAGTTTACGCTTTCATAGGGACACTGTAGAAATTTCAAAGGCCGGTGCGTTTATTTCAAAAGATGTGATGGTGATATGATTTATTTGTTGTTATATATTGATGATATGCAGACTGCATCTCAAAATATGGTCAGAATTAAGGAGATGAAAGTGAAACTCAGTAGAGAGTTTGACATGAAGGATTTGGAAAAGGCATAAAGGATATTGGGTATGGATATAAGCAGGGAGAGGAAGCGGAGAGAGTTAAGGCTCACTCAGGCGTAGTACACCGAGAAGTTCCTCGAGCGATTTGGTATGGAGAAAGCCAAACTGGTTGGCACTCCACTAGGCGCTCATTTTAAGCTGTCAAAAGACTTATCTCCCTCATCGGAAGAAGACAAAAGGTGTATGCTGATATACCTTATTCTCGTGTTGTTGGTAGTTTTATGTATGCGATGGTGTGCACAAGACAAGATTTGGCCCACGCAATGGGTGTTGTGAGTCGATATATGTCTAAACTAGACAAGGAGCATTGGCAAGCAGTGAAGTGGATTCTTAGGTATCTTCAAGGCATTTGTACATTGGGCTATTTATATGGTGGAGTGGATGGTGACATCTCTCTTAGATGATATTGTGATTCTGATTACGCCAAGAATAGAGATGCTAGAAAGTCAGTATTGAGCTATGCTTTTACACTTGGCATAGGATTGATTTCATGGAGATCAAAAATGCAATCTATTATAGCTTTGTCCACTATCGAAGTAGAGTTGATATCGTTTATGGAAGAAACAAAGAAAGGAATATACTTACTTCAGCTGTTAGATGATCTTTCAGTAGTACAGTGGAAAGTAGAGCTATTTTCAAACAATCAAAGTGCGATTCATCTTGTAGAGAATCAAGCTTATAGTTCACGAACGAAGCACATTGATGTTAGAGCTTTCTTTCTTATTCTTGAAAAAGAATGAAGCAAGTTCAAATTGTTGAAGGTGAGTACTTTGGATAATCCTTCAGATATGATGACAAAGTCACTTCTAAAGGACAAGTTTGAGCATTGCTCAAACTTGATCGGTTTGATTCCGATTACTTGAGCGCAATGGGGCGCTAGACCCAACGACTTCAATGTTGATTGCTTAATGATGAGGCAGGCATATTTGAATCGAGGTGGAGTGTTGAAATTGAACGATTCAAACATGTACATACCAAATTGGAGAAGCTATGAAACCCAAGCAATGTCATCCAGTGATGTGCTAGGGCATCTAGGCGAACCAGGAATTTCATTCGGTGGAGGAAATGTTGGACCATAGATCTTGTCCGGTGATGATTGGTTCAATAACTGATGAGGAGAAGCGATTGTTGTTTGATGAAGTAGTAATCTCATCCGGTAGTCATTGTGATACCGAACTAAATATTTGGTTCGGTTGAGAAGTGGCTTTCGTTCGTTGATGACAGTATTTTTAACAAAGGGAAGTGTGGATGCCGCTCCAGATTGAAAGTGTTATGCTAGTCCAAGTTTTGCCAATCCTGTTTTTTTGGTTCGGTAGAAATATTAAACCAAAGTGTTGCTGCTACAGTTTTTTTGGTTCGGGTATGCTATGCCGGTCTAAATACAATGTATTGATGCCGATCCAAATGATTGCCGAACCAATCTTTGTCGAACCAGATCTCAGAGTTGATATGTTGAAGCTGCCCTGCTCACTTTATCATTTTATAAATACCAGAGCTTCTACACTTCAACGGTGGATAATTTAAAGAGCAAAAACACTGCCAATTTTTGTGCATCTTCATTTGAGTAATAGATTAGGGAGAATTTTCACATATGTTTTAATTCTCTAATCTTGAGTGGTTTGTAATCTCTTGTACTTGCTGAATAAAAGAAGTTGTTGGGTCTCTATGGACGTAGGATATTCATATCCAAACCATGTTAAATCTTCCGTGTCTCTTATTTCTGCTATTGTGTCTGTGAGATTGCATAATTGATTTTTTTTAAGTTGCATTGATTTCTAAGTAAACAATACTAGATCCTGATCAAATTCGCTTCCACTCAAATAAAATAAATTTCACTACAATTGTAGCCTAATGCTTCTAATATTGATGTGCCTTTAGGAATTTATATGACTGTTGTGTAGTAAGGCATCAGGGTCAGGGTACTAATCTACTAAGCATTGTCATTTGACTATGTATATGCCTAGAATTAACCTTTAAATATCCAATGCATATCTACAGGCTTTGTGTTCCTGGTGTAAACATTTTAGTGTGCCAAAAATGTTGTAGCAATGTAGTTTATTTTGTGGTATGAAAATACAAGTATATGACCAGGTGCCTGAACTGCTACAGACTGCAAGCTAATGCAGGATTGAAGATGCCAATGGTCTTAATCATCTCTCCCTCTCTCTGCAATTCTTTTATCAAGTTTACCTTATTTTCTGTATTCTTCTACTTTTGCATGTTTATGTGTTCATCATAAATGAAATTTATTTTATTTGCAGTGAACTTTCAAAGCAGTGAGATTTGAGGGTTCAAATGGCTTTTTGATGTTTGATATATTAACTCGGGTTCCTTCAAATTTTAGAACCATGGATTGCAAGGACTAATAGGAGATATGACATCAAATATGCAGCATTGAAAAGGGGAACTATTCACTTTATGTGAATTGTACATATCATCGTTCACTTGCAAGTTTTGAACTGCAAAAAAGGAGATAGGTAAAGACACTTGTACAATGATCAATGCCTGAAACTTGTGCAGCCAAACATTCAGAAGCAACAATAGCCACCTTGATATCCCTGCAAGACCTTGACTGCCGAAGACCATTTCGAATGGCTTTCGGGCTATTGGTTGAAATGCCAATGTTAGGAGTATCATCATCCATGCGATCGTCTTCATCATCTCGGCAATCGACTAGGCTTAACAAGATGACCTCTAGGCTAGCGTCACTCAGAGGAAACGTCAGTTCAACCAAAACAGGCTGCATGTCGTTTTGTAAAACATCAAAGTGTTAGAGAATTAATGTTGATCATGTCAGAGGAGGAGTGACGTCAATTATCAGGACTTGGGTGAGGCTAACATGAGGGAGCATATCTATGGCGGTACGGGATCAATGATTGGAGCTGGAAGATTGCTTCTGCAATTCGGTCATACGATTGATTGGCGATAGGGAAAGGTAGAAGTAGGCCTTGAGATCGCCTGCTAGTATGTAGTAGATAAGAAACTTGGTTGCATAGTGAAGGAGCTTGACCGATTGAGTTAAATTAAGCAGAAGTTGGCAGGTTGAGTCAAGTTAAGGAGCTTGGTTGGGTCGGACAGAATTGGGCTTGGCTTGAGGGGTGGAATGGAATGGAGCTACTAAAGTTGTAGAGGCAAGAATTAAGGCCCATAAAATTTCTTAGGGGGTAGTGAAGTGTTATGTTGCATACGCATAGGAAGTTGATTAGATGCAGTAACGGGAAGCATATAGGGGAGCAGGCGGTTTAATGGCATAACGAACTTGGGGCCTACTTCACTAGTTACTAGAATGGGGTTTACAGAAATGGGGGAGGAAAATGTATGCGTGCATACCAAAACCTGTAGCAGCATTCTGATTAAGGTTTGTTGCTATGAAGATTGAAGTTAATTTGTTCTGAATTGTATGTGCCTGAAGCTTCATTCAGTGATTAGATGCTGGTTGAGAGACTATAGCATGAATGAGCGACTATATATATGCCCTGGGAAATAGTTTCAATTTTAATTAAGTTTTCTTTTCCTTATAGCCACGGTTATCCACAGATCTACATAGTTTCGTAGAAATATGAACTTCAACTTGCCTATGCAGAGATGAAAATTTAGCAGAGCAATCAGTGACCAAGAGGTTTGGCTTTCATGTAGTTAAAAGTTCACATGATATTTTTCTTAAATTACAAGCTAAATTCAGCAAATTCATTTGTCATTTATAAAGCTCCCATAGGAACTCATATTCTAATTGTCGCTACTTGAACTGAGAAGTTTATGTTTTATTTTGTTCCGCAGGACGATTTCAAAAAGTGGATATGCTTCCTGGTATAAAGTCATTAGGTGGTCCACAAGTATCAAACCCATTTATCGATGCAGGTGAGACTAAATCGAAATATCCAACTCAAGCTATGTGATATTGAAATATATAGGATATACATTTCCATCTCAATATTTTAGGTATCTCATCTCTTATCAGTGTGTCCTAGTAAACCTTTTATGACACCAAAGTATTCCATAAACATTAAACAAATCTTCATTCCTCTCATAATTGTGCAACGCTGGAAAAATACACAAATTATTGATTATTTGTGTTGTTTTTTGAATGAAATATCGGTGTCTACAATTATGAAATTCTAATGCCAGGAAGCGCTAGTGCAAATACTACTACAACATTGCATACTGCTTTCAGGAAGTTCAAGTGGAAGAGGTTTTCATCCCCAGAATATAGATGAAAATTATATCAGACTTCAACGACTATTGGCATAAATCTACCTAATTATTCCTTCACATACCATGAACAACAAAATTGCAGCCCTTAGAATCAGTAAGGTAACAATTTATAATTCTTTACTCTATTATTTTTATGTGTTTACAATTTCATTCCAAACTTGTAGGGGCATCTGTTAATTCACAATGATCATCGACTATGTTGAGTTTTTTCTTATTTATACATTATTTGTTGAATAAACACAAATTACACTTGTATTTATACAAGTTCTTTAACCTCTTGAGTTTTGTTATATTTCATAGATGATAAATCAAGCTATTCTAGAAACCAAAACTGGAACGGTGAAGCAAAGATTCATGGATGATAAATCATATAATATTGTGTTACCAATATTATGCTATCATTCCACACTTATAGACCTATAAAAAAAATAAGTATCAAATGTACACGATATGTCACCCTTATTGGTTGTAGTAGAAAAAAAGTTAACTAAGTTTGATAAGCATTAACAAAGTTTATAAAATTAGTTATGTTTACGATAATAATAATAAACATTGGTTTGAATAAATTAACTACATTTCATAAAAATTAACAAGTTTATAATAATAATTGTAATATTAATAACCATAAACTAAGTTTGATAAAATTAATAGAGTTTAAAATAATAACAACAACAATAATAGCACTGGACGCAATAGACTGACTATCCAATGTCAATAAGCATCATCTCCTTCTCCCTAAACCATCATCTTAGAATACAGGTAGAATCAATGGTTATGATACCCATGCGTTTATGTCATGTAATTTATTTTAAAATATAATATGTTCTTTCATTGTTACATGTCTTACGTTTAAACTTCTCATGGTTAGTATTGTCCACATGTACTTGTTACTATTCTATATTACATTGTTGAGTTTGTAGTAGTATCTATGTTATACGTCTAGTATACCAAAACAGAGAATAATCAATCATAAACTCGTCGCACAAGTTTATAACTCAAATTTCCACTACACTGGAATTCTGTAGTAATTATTATAACAACATGAATGTTGTAAATAAGCTACAACAACAGCGTTTATACTATTTTGAATAAATAGTATAGCCAGAATAACGGATAGAATATAGAATAATGTATATAAATATACAAACAGACTAGAATTCTAACCGGATTATTTCTGAGGCTCGTCGTAACGATTTGCTTAAGAATTTTATTCCAAAATTCTCCCAAGATACAACAGACGAAATCTGCACGAAATTGTAATGAGTATATCACTCTGTGATTTAGAGTATAGTAGTAGAAGAGAGGAAGAAGATTCAGATTTCTGAAAAAATGAGTTCGGAAAGTGATCAGTTTTCCTTCTTATTTATAGTTGGTCTGTATCTCTTCCGAACGGTCGTGTCTGCACTCGTTCGCTCAAACAGTCGCGTCTGTACCTCTTCGTACAGTCACATCTGTTCACCAGCACGTACCACCTGGTACCGTTTCTCCCGCGCCTCTTCAGCCGGGTCGCATCTGTTCGCCCGCGTCCGCTTCAATCGGCTCGCACCTGTTTGCTTCTAACGGGTCGCACCCGCTACTGTTCGCGCCAATTCAAACCGCTTGCTTCAGAAGTCGCACCTCCTTAGCAATCCGCGTCCGCTTATGAACAGTCGCGTCCGTTCGTATAGCCTGCAACTGTTAAAAAAACCAAGGTCCAGTTGTAGTAAAAATACGAGTATCATATTAGACCCAAACCCAAACCCGACCCGGCCCGGTTCGGTTCAGTCGGACGTACGGCGGTGGCGCACGCGCGTGTGGAGGAGATGCATGATCTCCCTCCTCACAACGAAGCATACATTTAGGAGCCCCAAGCCCCCAATCTCCACTTGATTAAGCTATTAATATACTTGGCTTTCTTAGTATATTAGGCGATGTGGGACTTTATGTATTTTTCATTCATTTTGTTCTATAGGAATTCCAACAATGATGTTATATGTCTAGTATACCAAAACAGAGAATAATCAATCATAAACTCATCGCACAAGTTTATAACTCAAATTTCCACTACACTGGAATTCTGTAGTAATCACTACTACAAAACAGGCCATTTGCATCGGTTGTTTACCCCCCTTTTGCATCAATTCAGCAACCGATGCATATGCAACCGATGCAACAGACTTAACACTTTTGCATCAGTTCTGAAACCGATGCAAAAAGGTCCTTTTTTGCATCGGTTGTTACTAACAACTGATGCAAAATATCATGGTTGGTTGCTTGAACACAACCCCCATGTTGCATCGGTTGTAATGAAAACCGATGCAACAAAGGAACTTGTTGCATAGGTTGTTGTTGAAAACCGATGCAAACTAATCCCTCTATTGCATTGGATTTTTATAACAACCAATGCAAACTAATCCCTCAGAAACCATTATTACAGTACTCAAATAGACTATATATATATATATATATATATATATATATTATTGATAATCCAAACGCCACAAGCCTGACAAAACAACTCGTGAATTAAAACATGAACAATTTCATTATTTGCAAGGAAAAATCTCATTATTACACAACATATTCAACCCAAATGTGCATAGAAATACATGACAGTAATACTCAAACTCAAGTCCAACTTTGCATTCACTTTCTCCTCACATAAAAACTCTCTATATAATTCTCATTAAAACTAAACCTGTGGTGATGTAGCAGCATCAAAAGACTTCCTCCTAACCAACAAGCATGTAATCCTTTCAGGCTCCGCCCTCACATCATCAAGCGTGCTAATCACAAAATCAGACCTATGAAGAGCAAGACTGAGCCTATCCTCCCCCATCACAATCATACTCGCATCCAGCAACGCATGCCATGAGTTCCTATGTGCTTCAGACACCCAATAGTTACTCACATCACTTCATCACTTCATTGTTTCATAATTGCACTAGTCACTCAACAGTTACCCCTCTGTCATCATCTCATCGACCTCCAGCAGTACTCTAGAACACCAAACCTCTTCAATTCTGCCATAAAATCAAATTCCCACATTCATTACTGCACCATAACACATTCATCCACGTACATACTTCAAACCCCATCAACTTCATTACACTGTCAACCTTCAGCCATCAGAGAAACCACTGCATTCATCACAATATCATCACATTTTTCACTCACCTTGCAACTCCTCTGCATTTCACACCTGACAACAAACTGCTGCTGACAACTTACACAACTCCATACACCACAACTTTCCTTACTCGCACCAAACATTCACTCCATATTCACAACATCAAGTTTTTGCTGCCTCCAACTATAAACTTCTGTCGTCAAAATCCACTTCTCTGTTCATCTCTTCATCCTTAAATATAACATTCATCTCAAACCACTCACTACACAGTTCAGAACATCACCATTATCTGTGCTACCATACCATCCCATACACCCAGCCACCAACACATAACCATTCCACTTCAGTGAACTTCATTCACCACCACAGGTAGCATTTACATCTGCACTCAGCAACTTGCTGCCACCAAACCACAAGTTACTGCAACCCACACTTCAACATTCACTCTCTCTGTGCACCACTGTCTACTTCCTTGCAGCCATCATTTGATAATGCTGCCTGACCACCTGCCAATACCAAGTTCACCAAATTCCCACAATCACCATCACACCATACTTGATCATATCAACTGTGCCAAATCACCTTACCACTTACAACTGCATATCAACAGTGCATCAATACACTGTACAAACCTCCACCCCGAGCCCTACTACCTTCTACTTCAGATTCCCTATCTCTGTACACACAATACATACCAACCCCAAACCATCTTCTCTACATACCTCTACCCATCACCATCTATTCACCTAATTATACCTCCCCTATCCCATACTTCACCTGCAAACTTCCCACCTCAGCCATAAACATACAACTCCTGTGACAATAGAAATAATAAGAAGTTGACAGATCCAAGGTCAAATGACGGAGGAAAGAAGTAGTAGTAGTAGTAGGAGGAGGAGGAGGAGTCAGATAAGAGCTTACTGAAGCTGCAATGCTGTATTCTTCCACCAATGGTTCTTTCGTAAAATGGATTTGCAATGGGTCGTCGGTGGATAGTGATACATTTAGACCTCGTAAGAAAAATTTGTGTAGAGGATTACGATCAAGATCTAAAAATAAAAAGTTGTTTCTCAAAGGAGACATTGCCAGTCCAATCTGCATAAGATATGCATTCAACAGTATTAGAATAAGAATCACAGTTCTCATTTTGAATCATAAAATGAAATTTATGAGGTCACATATATTAGCACAGTGACTAAGTAAGAGACCCGCATGAAAATGGTTTTAAATCCATTTCAGAAAATGGAAATAAGAAAGTACCTGAGCAAGATAGTACAAATACTGCAAAACAGGTGACTTTCTTAAATTGATTCCATGAGCAATATTCTGAGCAAGAAGAAAGGTTGCAGCAAGGTGGTCGATATCCCCAGCCTATGGAAAAATAGGAAAATCTGTGAGCAAAACCTAGGCCTTGTAGGGTAAAAGAATTATACCGTTTAGAGTGATACCTCTCCAGAATGAGGACGTAATTTGATAGTTGTCATTCCCTTCGATTCACGGAGCTGGCATACATGACACCCATATGAATAATTATGATTGTATAGAACATTGTAGTGTTAAAAACAAGTCAAATCAGGAGACAAACCTTATTCAGTGTATAGAGGTTTGCATAGCAATAGTATAAATAATATGAAAATGCAGGGTTGAACATGTTTGTCCACTGGGCTGGTGTAGGCATATGTTTTGTTGGCCGACGTTCAGGTTTGCTTTCATCATCAACCAAATCCAGACCTACAACTTAAGATAGAAGATAACAAATCAAAAATGTGATTAAAATTAAGTTAAAACAAATGAATGGAAGTAAAATAATATTGTTTCTCATGGAAACATAGTATAGCATCAATAAAATGCGTTAGAAATGCTATTATCATACTTATTTGCTGCAAACACAATCTTTCCATAATGCCTATACGGTTTGCTTTAAAAATCGATGCTCATACAAGGTAACCAACACAAATTCTGATTGATAAAATTTTCGCTTCCTTTTGTACAAGAAAATTTGTTATATGGACAAGAGTATGGGTTTAAATCTCAACTCTAACAAGTAGATAATAATTTCTATGTTTTCAATTTATTTATGTTTTTCATATTCTCAATAAAAATACAAGACTCTTTTAAAATATTAATTCTTAATAGTTTTGTTTTTCACATTCATACACCTAAGTGTTTTGATAAAATTTTCGCTTTTTTGTACAAGAAAATTTGTTATACGAACAAGAGTATGGGTTTGAATCTTAACTCCAACAAGTAGATAATAGTTCTATGTTTTCGATTTATTTATGTTTTTCATATTCTCAATAAAATGTTAAGACTCTTTTAAAATATTAATTCTTAATAGTTTCGTTTTTCACATTCATACACCTAAGTGTTCTATTAATTAAAACTTCATGTACAGTGGGTTCGCTGTTCGCTCAACTATTTATGTTAAAACAATTATCAGTATTATTTGTGAAAATGTATGTTGCTATTTTAAGATTATGTTTATCTTATTTTATTTAAGACTTAAGATTGAGAATTTTAAAAGCTGTTTCAAAATATTCATTGTGTTCTCATACCAGTTTTAACCAAATATTTCATCAAAAAATGAAACTTGAGATCTTGAAATGAACTTTAAAATGTTGATTTTTCTCTATAATCTTATAATTTTGTAAATTTATTGACACGGAAAGAAGGTATTAAAATGATCTAGAAAACTAAAATTAACTAAAGATATTATTCGAGATAGAAAATTATGAAAATTCAAAATTCATGTGGCCAACAACAATTATTTAGGACAAAGGTTACGATGGTGATGATAATGAGTATTTCATAAACCTTCTAAAATTAACTTTTACAGTTTTGAAGTTACTTTAAATATGCACGTTTCTAATTGACAATTTAAAATTGAACTTGAATAATTTCAAAGTTATTTCAAACTGTACATTTTTTGTATCACTATTCAATAAAAAATCTATATTAACAAAATGCAAAATATAATTTTGATTATTTTACATCATCATTCAGTTTCATAAAATTTTAATATTTTCATGGATTTAATGAATAAACTTTTTATATAGATTTTTATCTATTTCAGCCTTTTTAACATATACCTTTTGAATATTGGATTCTCTAAAGAAATAGTTAAATCATAGAGCAACTAATTTCGTAAAAGATAATCTATGACTTGATTCATTCTGCTATATTTTGAAATTGCATTAAGTATTTTTTGTGTAAAAAAACTGAAAAATAATCAAGAAACGTATATTTTTGCTGTCATTTTTTCAGCTTATATTTAAAATACATTATTTTCAAAAATAATTTTGACAATACATGTTCTTATGACTGCATATCACCTTACCACTGCATATCAACAGTGCATCAATACACTGTACAAACCTCCACCCTGAGCCCTACTGCCTTCTACTGCACATTCCCCTGTCTCCGTACACACAATACATACCAACCCTAAACCATCTTCTCTGCATACCTCTACCCATCACCATCTATTCACCTAATTATACCTCCCATATCCCGTACTTCACCCGCAAACTTCCCACCTCAGCCATAAACATACAACTCCTGACATCTCCATTACTGCTTCAAGTGAACTCAACTTCACCTGAACTATGAATGCAACTGACGGTTTCACCTACAAACCACCTCTCTCGACAACATACACACTCTACAAATCTCTGATCATTAAACTTTATTTAAATGAGTGTCTGCAGTAGCATTCTGTTACTAAGCATAGAGATTTATAGAATAAATTCAGATAAAAGACCTATGCAATGAAATAAGTGTAATGTATCAATTTCTGAAGTAAAATGGATTTGTTCAGTTTGCAGTAATGAATTAGAAAAATGTGACCTGCTGCATGAAAATTTTTCTTAAGAGATTTGAAACCTACTCTTCCCAGCTGGGGAAAACATTGCTTACCTTATGAACTACACCAGTACCATGATATATATGTAGAACTGAATATTCAAATATCTAATTGTTGACACGTAGTTATGTAAGCCCTTGCTAAAAATAGGCAATGAGCAGTCGTTCCACCCTGACCCAATGTAAAATGTAATCTTCTAATTGATTGAGTGATTAACCTCTCTGCTTTTTCACCAAAGTAATTCTAAATAAGGATTGTTAAAATGGACTCCGTATTTGGATACCATCCAAAATAAAATTATTAAAGGGAGGGAATGATGCCGCAGGCTCTAACATGAACAATTTTCCATTTTACTGTCATTAAACAATTTTCCATTTTTCATATCGAGACATCAATCATTCTTATCTAAAATCATTTTGTAATGTATACATTAATCCGCAGATATGGACGGATATTAGATATTTATCCACTCGGCTCATAACTAGTAATGTAAAAAATAGCGGGAAATTTTTGATCTAACATAAACCTTTTTAATGCTAATAAAAATATAAGAAATAGAAAATTTGATGATGATAATCACTTTGGGCAACAAATATTCATTTACACACACATAATATAACCTATTAACTTGACAAAACATCAAATATCAATCCTTATATGCAAGAAAATATGCATAATTTTAAAGCAAATACTATCATATTTTCTTATCCATTTCTCAGGTTTTTAATTTTTTTTTTAATTTTTTCCTCAATACAAACATATTTTGAATTTTTCGGGTATCAATTTACCGCTCTAAGTTTTTTAGTGTTTGCCATCAAAATAGCAAGAAAATAACCTTATCCAAAACCAAAGTACCTTTTAACATTCCCCTTTAAAACCTCTTTTTTTCCTGTTGTCTTGTTGTCTGCAATAATATTTGCAAAATATTAAGTTAGGTAGTTAAAAATTTCATCTCTAATCAACAATTTTTTATACATTGTTTAACTTGGCTATAACATATGACTAAGGGGCCAAACTAGATCTTACCACCATAATCACTTATCATTACCAATCAACTACCTTACGATATGTTTGACATAGACTGACCCTAAATAAATCGTTTCTTTATATATATTGGGTTTCATTTTTACTAAATATTGTTTTTTCCTTCAAAATTTATCAGGTAAGTTTTGATGAACCCAGCGCACTGCATCATGTGAAATCCACAGCAGTCAGTCCATGGGAAATCAATCCCATACCCACAACCAAGCGACGCAGACCAGAATTCGATTTCCTCGCCCAAGACATCAAAACCTTTGCCTGTAACCCTTACACATATCTAAATTATTTCCCTACAGTTTTTCCTGCTTGCATCTAGGGAGCCAGGCAAACTTGTACCCCTGCATGCTTCTTATCTACTTCTAAGGCAGAGCCGAACACAACAATGTCTAACCTCACAACTCAAAATAATAGCTCTGACCAATGTTTTGTGAGGGTTTGCTTACAATCACAATAGAAATTACCTGCGCTCCTTTTTTAGCTATATGGCTAGAAGGCACTTCCAAAGGATTATCTTCAGCATGAAGCACTCGTAGATTAGTTAGCATTCCAAAGGAGTCAGGTAAAACCTTAATTTGATTATTACTCATATCAAACTCTTCTAGCATCTCGAGATTACCAATCGATCTGGGAAGAGAATGTACCTCGAAGCGCATGCGACCTTCCTTATCGCCTTAAGATGTTGATGCCGTTCGGCCTCGCCTTGCCCTAAAATGCTTGAAACGCGCCTCCTCACAATAGCCGATGACGACGTTTAAATTTGGGATTGGAATTAATATTAAAGATGGAGATGAAAAGGAGTTCCAGTTTAAGGTGGACTGTAAAATTATTCGGCCACGGAATGAAAATTTGACGGAGAAACGAAAATTTGGGAACAAAAATTTAAGCGGCAAACAAAAATGATTTGGAGGCAAATAAAATTTACCGTAGTTGCATCGGTTGAATTTGAAAGTGATGCTACTGAAACTTTTTGCATGTACCAATTGAATCGGTTGTTGGTGACAACTGATGCAAATTTGATTTTTTTATTATCTATTGCATTTCACGTACCAATTGCATCGGTTATTAAGATAGAACTGATGCAAATAGTTCTATTTGCATCAGTTTTTACTTCAACTGATGCAAATGAGGCGAAGAAATATGCACTTTTTATACTAGTGAATTATTATAACAATATGAATGTTGTAAATAAGCTACAACAACAGCGTTTATACTATTTTGAATAAATAGTATAGCCAGAATAACGGATAGAATATAGAATAATGTATATAAATATACAAACAGACTAGAAATCTAACCGGATTATTTCTGAGGCTCGTCGTTACGATTTCCTTATGAATTTTATTTCAAAATTCTCCCAAGATACAACAGACGAAATCTGCACGAAATTGTAATGAGTATATCACTCTGTGATTTAGAGTATAGCAGTAGAAGAGAGGAAGAAGATTCAGATTTCTGAAAAAATGAGTTCGGAAAGTGATCAGTTTTCCTTTTTATTTATAGTTGGTCTGTATCTCTTCCGAACGGTCGTGTCTACACCCGTTCGCTCAAACAGTCGCGTCTGTACCTCTTCGTACAGTCACATCTGTTCACCCACTCGTACCAACTGGTACTGTTTCTCCCGCGCCTCTTCAGTCGGGTCGCATCTGTCCGTCCGCGTCCGCTTCAATCGGCTCGCACCTGTTTGCTTCTAACAGGTCGCACCCGCTACTGTTCGCGCATATTCAACCCGCTTGCTTCAGAAGTCGCACCTCCTCGGCAATCCGCGTCCGCTTATGAACAGTCGTGTCCGTTCGTATAGCCTGCAACTGTTAAAAAAACCCGGTCCGGTTGCAGTAAAAATACGAGTATCATATTATACCCAAACCTAAACCCGACCCGGTTCGGTCGGACGTCGGCGGCGGCGCGCGCGCGTGTGTGGTGGAGATGCATGATCTCCCTCCTCACAACGAAGCATACATTTGGGAGCCCCAGGCCCCCAACCTCCACTTGAGAAAGCTATTAATATACTTGGCTTTCTTAGTATGTTAGGCGATGTGGGACTTTATGTATTTTTCATTCATTTTGTTCTATAGGAATTCCGACAATCCCCCACATGAATGATAATATACATATCCCCCACACAAAGTGAAATATCACAGAGTACATATGGAATAATGATTTATCGTGGATAAGTAGATATTTCACTTTGAACTTTCCCTAGTTAAAACTTATCGGATCTACTTGGCTAATCGGTGAATTATTTCTTCTTGAACCGTCGGCCTTTATTGTTTATCCAGAAAATAAGCTTTACGAAGCAATGATTCCCTTCTCATCCATTCTCTTGGTTTAGTTCATTTTGGTCCTGAACAATTTTTGGTTTTGCGAGTGTTTTAGAGAATAAAAGCCTTTTAATATTCTCATAGAGCCGACCCAGCTCACACTAACATAGGTGATCGCAACCATTAAGAGTATCCTACATATACCCCACTTGTTATTTCCAAGATATGGTCATCATTAGAAAACATAGTTTTAACCTTTAAAACTTCTGTAGACAGGCATTATATTTTGCACCATAGGAATGGAGTAGGACCAAGTCCAGACAAATGCATTACTTCTTGAGTTACTCATAACTAGTTCGCCTATTGATCCTAGTCCGTGGGATCTCCAGTCGCTAGGATAGGTTTCCGTATAAGGTAACTCTTGTTGGTTTTGGCTTTTAAACCCATTCCCCTCGATGCACAGTCAATTTTCTCTCTTGATAAACCTTTAGTAAATGGATCCGCTAGGTTATCATTTGTTCACACATAATCAATGGAAATAGTTCCATTAGAGAGTAACTGCCTAACTGTGTTATGGCGATGACGTATGTGTCGTGATTTGCCATTATACACAAAGTTTTTCGCTCTACTCAGCGCTACTTGATTATCGCAGTGAGTACATATGGACGTCGCAGGTTTAGGCTAACATGGAAAACTCAGATTCCATGACACTGCTGCTCCTGCAAGGGTAAAGACATAACCAATTGTGGATTTTGATTCCTCTGAATCTGCAATCCAGTTTGCATCACTATATCCTTCTAATACTGTAGGATATTTTCCATAATGTAAGGAAAAGTTAGTGGTATTCTTTAAATATCCCAACACTCCCATTAGTGCTTTCTTAGGAGACGGAACTGGAACTTTTGCCAAGCACCCCCACACTTTGAGGTATTTAAACTTGGTTTGTGTCCTTTCCATAACTCATATGGAATTGTAACCATTTTATTGTGGCGAATATGATGATGTTGTTTGATGAATTATTCTATTTTCTGCACAGATTTGTTCAAACGGTGATTCATATTCTCCACCTTGATCAGAGCTCAATATCTTGATCTTTCTATTTAACTGATTTTCTACCTCAGTTTTGTATTCTTCAATTTTTGGGAAATTTATGTGTCCTAATCTATCATGCCATATTAAAATATCGTGTTCAAGCACATAAGAAACTTCAAATTTATTAACAGCACAATCAGAATACATAGTTTTATTGCCAACAACGGCTACATTTGCCTTAAATAGGCCATCATGCTGAGAAATTGGACTCGTCCATTTCCATGTTTTCAACTATATTCGCCTCTGAGTTGCGTTTCTTCTTGTGTCTGCAATCTCTAGAGGCATGTCCCATTTTGCCACAAACCCAACATTCACCATTAAACTTATTGGTTTGTTTGTTGTCTTTGGATTTGTTTTCAGGAGCTTTCCTTTTCTTCTGGAAATTCCTCTTTTTGTTTTTGGTCTTTGATCCTTCAGCCACAAATGCCTCATCGTTTTGTTTTGTTATTCCATGTTTATCTGCCTCAATTTTCAATCAGACTATGAGATCCTGTAAAGAGATTTCCTTCTTTTTATGCCTTAGATAATTGCGGTAATCACTCCATGATGGCGGCAGTTTTCCCGTGATGGCTTCAACCAAAAACGATTCTCGAACCTTATGACCTTCCGCTTCGAGTTCATGAATGATGATTTGTAGTTCATGCAATTGAGCAGTCACCGGTTTGGAGTCAACCATCTTGTAGTCCATGAATTTCTTAAGACTGATATTCTGCGTGTTATACTTTGTGGTAAGTGCATTCCAGAGTTCTTTTGATGTCTTTAAAGGCTGATATACTTTGTATAGCACCTTGTGGAGACAATTCAGAATATAGTTTCTGCATAAAAAATCGGAATGCTTCCACGTATTCACCTCTGCTTCCTTGCCTGGTGCAGGAATCGGATCCTCCTCCTCGAGGTACTTTTGCAGACCGAGTGTGGTGAGATAAAACAACATCTGATTCTGCCATGTCAAGAAATCATCACCATCTCCCTTGGACGGTTCAGGTCTGTTGTGAGTAGTATTCTTTGAAAATTCTACTGTTGCCATCTCTGTTTTAGTAAGAAAACAGAAAAAATTCTTAAGATGTTATACGTCTAGTATACCAAAACAGAGAATAATCAATTATAAATCGTCGCACAAGTTTATAACACAGATTTCCACTACACTGGAATTCTGTAGTAATTATTATAACAATATGAATGTTGTAAATAAGCTGCGTTAACAACGTTTATACTATTTTGAATAAATAGTAAAGCCAGAATAACGGATAGAATATAGAATAATGTATATAAATATACAAACAGACTAGAATTCTAACCGGATTATGTCTGAGGCTCGTCGTAACGATTTCCTTAAGAATTTTATTTCAAAATTCTCCCAAGATACAACAGACGAAATCTGCACGAAATTGTAATGAGTATATCACTCTGTGATTTAGAGTATAGTAGTAGAAGAGAGGAAGAAGATTCGGATTTCTGAAAAAACGAGTTCGGAAAGTGATCAGTTTTCCTTCTTATTTATAGTTGGTCCGTATCTCTTCCGAACGGTCTTGTCTGCATCCGTTCGCTCAAACAGTCGTGTCTGTACCTCTTCGTACAGTCACATCTGTTCACCCGCTCGTACCACATGGTATTGTTTCTCCCGCGCCTCTTCAGTCGGATCGCATCTGTTCGCCCGCGTCCGCTTCAATCGGCTCGCACCTGTTTGCTTCTAACGGATCGCACCCGCTACTGTTAAAAAGAACCCGACCCAGTTGCAGTAAAAATACGAGTATCATATTAGACCCAAACCCAAAACCCAACCCGGCCCGGTTCGGTCGGCAGGACGGCGGCGGCGCGCGCGCGTGTGTGGTGGAGATGCATGATCTCCCTCCTCACAACGAAGCATACATTTGGGAGCCCCAGGCCCCCAACCTCCACTTGAGAAAGCTATTAATATACTTGGCTTTCTTAGTATATTAGGTGATGTGCGACTTTATGTATTTTTCATTCATTTTGTTCTATAGGAATTCCAACAATCCCCCACATGAATGATAATATACAAATCCCCCATACAAAACGAAATATCACTGAGTACATATGGAATAATGCTTTATCGTGGATAAGTAGATATTTCACTTTGAACTTTTCCTAGTTAAAACTTATCTCATCTACTTGGCTAATCGGCGAATTATTTCTTCTTGAACCGTCGGCCTTTATTGTATATCCAGACAATAAGCTTTACGAAGCATTGATACCCTTCTCATCCAATCTTTTGGTTGTGTTCATTTTGGTCCTGAACAATTTTTGGTTTTGCGAGTGTTTTAGAGAATAAAAGCATTTTAATATTCTCGTAGAGCCGACCCAGCTCACACTAACATAGGTGCCGCAACCATTAAGAGTATCCTACATATACCCCACTTGTTATTTCCAAGATATGATCATCATTAAAAAACATAGATTTAACCTTTAAAACTTCTGTAGACATGCATTATATTTTGCACCGTAGTAATGGAGTAGGACCAAGTCCAGACAAATGCATTACTTCTTGAGTTACTCATAACTGGTTTGCCTATTGATCCTAGTCCGTGGGATCTCCAGTCGCTAAGATAGGTTTCCGTAGAAGGTAACTCTTGTTGGTTTAGGCTTTTAAACCCATTCCCCTCGATACGTAGTCAATTTTCTCTCTTGATAAACCTTTAGTAAATGGATCCGCTATGTTATCATTTGTTCTCACATAATCAATGGAAATAGTTCCATTAGAGAGTAACTGCCTAACTGTGTTATGGCGACGACGTATGTGTCGTGATTTGCCATTATACACAAAGTGTTTCGCTCTACTCAGCGCTGCTTGATTTCGCAGTGAGTACATATGGCCGTCACAGGTTCGGTCCAAAATGCAAAACTCAGATTCCATGACACTGCTGCTCCTACAAGGGTAAAGACATAACCAATTATGGATTTTGATTCCTCTGAATCTGCAATCCAGTTTGCATCACTATATCCTTCTAATACTGCAAGATATTTTCCATAATGTAAGGAAAAATTAGTGGTATTCTTTAAATATCTCAACACTCTCATTAGTGCTTTCTTAGGAGACGGAACTGGAACTTTTGCCAAGCACCCCCACACTTTGAGGTATTTAAACTTGATTTGTGTCCTTTCCATAACTCATATGGAATTGTTACCATTTTATTGTGGCGAATATGATGATGTTGTTTGATAAATTATTCTATTTTCTGCATAGAACTGTTCAAACGGTGATTCATATTCTCCGCCTCGATCAGAGCTCAATATCTTGATCTTTCTATTTAACTGATTTTCTACCTCAGTTTTGTATTCTTCAATTTTTGGGAAATTTATGTATCCTAATCTATCATGCCATAGTGAAATATCGTGTTCAAGCACATAAGAAACTTCCATTTTATTAACAGCACAATCAGAATACATAGTTTTATTGCCAACAACGGCAACATTTGCCTTAAATAGGCCATCATACTGAGAAATCGGACTCGTCCATTTCCATGTTGTCAACTATATTCGCCTCCGAGTGGCATTCCTTCTTGTGTCTGCAATCTCTAGCGGCGTGTCCCATTTTGCCACAAACCCAACATTCACCATTAAACTTCTTGGTTTGTTTGTTGTCTTTGGATTTGTTTTCAGGAGCTTTCCTTTTCTTCTGGAAATTCCTCTTTTTTTTTGGTCTTCGACCCTTCAGCCACAAATGCCTCATCGCTTTGTTTTGTTATTCCACGGTTATCTGCCTCAATTTTCAATCGGACTATGAGATCTTGTAAAGAGATTTCCTTCTTTTTATGCTTTAGATAATTGCGCTAACGGCGGCTGTTTTCCCGTGATAGCTTCAAACAAAAACGATTCTTCAACCTTATGACCTTCCGCTTCGAGTTCATGAATGATGATTTGCAGTTCATACAGTTGAGCAGTCACCGGTTTAGAGTCAACCATCTTGTAGTCCATGAATTTGTCTACAATGAATTTCTTAAGACCGATATTCTGCGTCTTATACTTTGTGGTAAGTGCATTTCAGAGTTCTTTTGATGTCTTTAAAGGCTGATATACTTTGTATGGCACCTTGTGGAGATAATTCAGAATATAGTTTCTGCACAAAAAATCGGAATGCTTCCACGTATTCACCTCTGCTTCCTTGCCTGATGCAGGAATCAGTTCCTCCTCCTCGAGATACTTTTGCAGACCGAGTGTGGTGAGATAAAATAACATCTGATTCTGCCATGTCAAGAAATCATCACCATCTCCCTTGAACGATTCAGGTTTGTTGTGAGTAGTATTCTTTGAAAATTCTATTGTTGCCATCTCTGTTTTAGTAAGAAAATAGAAAAAATTCTTAAGATGTTATACGTCTAGTATACCAAAACAGAGAATAATCAATTATAAATCGTCGCACAAATTTATAACTCAGATTTCCACTACACTGGAATTCTGTAGTAATCATTATAACAATATGAATGTTGTAAATAAGCTACAACAACATCGTTTATACTATTTTCAATAAATAGTATAGCCATAATAACGGATAGAATATAGAATAATGTATATAAATACACAAACAGACTAGAATTCTAACCGGATTATGTCTGAGGCTCGTCGTAACGATTGCCTTAAGGATTTTAGTTCAAAATTCTCCCAAGATACAACAGACGAAATCTGCACGAAATTGTAATGAGTATATCACTCTGTGATTTAGAGTATAGCAGTAGAAGAGAGGAAGAAGATTCAGATTACTGAAAAAATGAGTTCGGAAAGTGATCAGTTTTACTCCTTATTTATAGTTGGTCCGTATCTCTTTCGAACAGTCGTGTCTGCACCCGTTCGCTCAAACAGTCGCTTCTATACCTCTTCGTACAGTCACATCTATACATCCGCTCGTACCACTTAGTACTGTTTTTTCCACGCATCTTCAATCGGGTCGCATCTGTTCGCCCGCGTCCGCTTCAATCGGCTCGCACCTGTTTGCTTCTAACGGGTCGCACCCGCTACAGTTTGCGCCTATTCAACTCGATTGCTTCAGAAGTCGCACCTCCTCAACAATCCGCGTCTGCTTATGAACAGTCGCGTCCGTTCGTATAGCATGCAACTGTTAAAAAAAACCCGGTCCAGTTGTAGTAAAAATACGAGTATCATATTAGACCCTAACCCAAACACGACCCGGCCTGGTCCGGTTCGGTCGGACGGACGGCGGCGGCGCGCGCGAGTGTGTGTGGTGGAGATGCATGATCTTCCTCCTCACAACGAAGCATACATTTGGAAGCCCCAGGCCCCCAACCTTCACTTGAGAAAGTTGTTAATATACTTGGCTCTCTTAGTATATTAGGCGATGTGGAAGTTTATGTATTTTTCTTTCATTTTGTTCTATAGGAATTCCAACAATCCCCACATGAATGATAATATACATATCCTCCACACAAAGCGAAATATCACAAAGTACATATGGAATAATGCTTTATCGTGGATAAGTAGATATTTCACTTTGAACTTTCCCTAGTTAAAACTTATCGGATCTACTTGGCTAATCGGTGAATTATTTCTTCTTGAACCATCGGCCTTTATTGTATATCCAGACAATAAGCTTTACGAAGCATTGATTCCCTTCTCATCCAATCTCTTGGTTGAGTTCATTTTGGTCCTGAACAATTTTTGGTTCTGCGAGTGTTTTAGAGAATAAAATCCTTTTAATATTCTCATAGAGACGACCCAGCTCACACTAACATAGGTGATCGCAACCATTAAGAGTATCCTACGTATCCCCCACTTGTTATTTCCAAGATATGGTCATCTTTAAAAAACATAGTTTTAACCTTTAAAACTTCTGTAGACATGCATTATATTTTGCACCATAGGAATAGAGTAGGACCAAGTCTAGACAAATGCATTACTTCTTGAGTTACTCATAACTGGTTTGCCTATTGATCCTAGTCCGTGGGATCTCCAGTCGCTAGGATAGGTTTCCGTATATGGAAACTCTTGTTGGTTTAGGCTTTTAAACCCATTCCCGTCGATACGCGGTCAATTTTCTCTCTTCATAAACCTTTAGTAAATGGATCCGCTAGGTTATCATTTGTTCTCACATAATCAATGGAAATAGTTCCATTAGAGAGTAACTGCCTAACTGTGTTATGGCGACGACGTATGTGTCGTGATTTGCCATTATACACAGTTTTTCGCTCTACTCAGCGCTGCTTGATTATCGCAGTGAGTACATATGGCCGTCACAGGTTTGGGCCAAATTGGAAAACTCAGATTCCATGACACTGCTGCTCCTGCAAGGGTAAAGACATAACCAATTGTGGATTTTGATTCATATGAATCTGCAATCCAGTTTGCATCACTATATCCTTCTAATACTGTAGGATATTTTCCATAATGTAAGGAAAAGTTAGTGGTAATCTTTAAATATCCCAACACTCCCATTAGTGCTTTCTTAGGAGACGGAACTGGAACTTTTTCCAAGCACCCTCACACTTTGAGGTATTTAAACTTGGTTTGTGTCCTTTCCATAACTCATATGGAATTGTAACCATTTTATTGCAGCGAATATGATGATGTTATTTGATGAATTATTCTATTTTCTACACAGAACTGTTCAAACGGTGATTCATATTCTCCACCTCGATCAGAGCTCAATATCTTAATCTTTCTATTTAACTGATTTTCTACCTCAGTTTTGTATTCTTTAAATTTTGGGAAATTTATGTATCCTAATCTATCATGCCATAGTGAAATATCGTGTTCAAGCACATTAGAAACTTCCATTTTATTAACAGCACAATCAGAATACATAGTTTTATTGCCAACAACGGCTACATTTGCCTTGAATAGGCCATCATGCTGAGAAATCGGACTCGTCCATTTCCATGTTGTCAACTATATTCGCCTCTGAGTGGCGTTCCTTCTTGTGTCTGCAATCTCTAGCGGTGTGTCCCATTTTGCCACAAACCCAACATTCACCATTAAACTTCTTGGTTTGTTTGTTGTCTTTGGATTTGCTTTCAGGAGCTTTCCTTTTCTTCTGGAAATTCCTCTCTTTTTTTTGGTCTTTGACCCTTCAGCCACAAATGCCTCATCGCTTTGTTTTTTTATTCCACGGTTATCTGCCTCAATTTTCAATCGGACTATGAGATCCTGTAAAGAGATTTCCTTCTTTTTATGCTTTAGATAATTGCAGTAATCTCTCCATGACGGCGGCAGTTTTTCCGTGATGGCTTCAACCAAAAACGATTCTCCGACCTTATGACCTTCCGCTTCGAGTTCATGAATGATGATTTGCAGTTCATGCAGTTGAGCAGTCACCGGTTTGGAGTCAACCATCTTGTAGTCCATGAATTTGTCTACAATGAATTTCTTAAGACTGATATTCTGCGTCTTATACTTTGTGGTAAGTGCATTCCAAAGTTCTTTTGATGTCTTTAAAGGCTGATATACTTTGTATAGCACCTTGTGGAGACAATTCTGAATATAGTTTCTGCATAAAAAATCAGAATGCTTCCATGTATTCACCTCTGCTTCCTTGCCTGGTGCAGGAATCGGTTCCTCCTCCTCGAGGTACTTTTGCAGACCGAGTGTGGTGAGATAAAACAACATCTGATTCTGCCATGTCAAGAAATCATCTCCATCTCCCTTGAACGGTTCAGGTCTGTTGTGAGTAGTATTCTTTAAAAATTCTACTGTTGCCATCTCTGTTTTAGTAAGAAAACAGAAAAAAATTCTTAAGATGTTATACGTCTAGTATACCAAAAACAGAGAATAATCAATTATAAACTCGTCGCACAAGTTTATAACTCAGATTTTCACTACACTTGAATTCTGTAGTAACTATTATAACAATATGAATGTTGTCAATAAGCTACAACAACAACGTTTATACTATTTTGAATAAATAGTATAGCCACAATAACAGATAGAATATAGAATAATGTATATAAATATACAAACAGACTAGAATTCTAACCGGATTATGTCTGAGGCTCGTAGTAACGATTTCCTTAAGAATTTTATTTCAAAATTCTCCCAAGATACAACAGACGAAATCTGCACGAAATCGTAATGAGTATATCACTCTGTGATTTAGAGTATAGCAGTAGAAGAGAGGAAAAAGATTCAGATTTCTGAAAAAATGAGTTCAGAAAGTGATCAGTTGTCCTTCTTATTTATAGTTGGTCCGTATCTCTTCCGAACGGTCTTGTCTGCAACCGTTCGCTCAAACAGTCGTGTCTGTACCTCTTCGTACAGTCACATCTGTTCACCCGCTCGTACCACTTGGTACTGTTTCTCCGGCGCTTCTTCAGTCGGGTCGCATCTGTTCGCCCGTGTCCGCTTCAATCGGCTCGCACCTGTTTGCTTCTGACGGGTCGCACCCGCTACTATTAAAAAAACCGACCCAGTTGTAGTAAAAATACGAGTATCATATTAGACCCAAACCCAAACCTGACCCGACCCGACCAGGTTCGGTTCGGTCGGACGGCGGCGCGCGCGCGCGTGTGTGGTGGAGATGAATGATCTCCCTCCTCACAACGAAGCATACATTTGGAAGCCCCAGGCCCCCAACCTCCACTTGAGAAAGCTATTAGTATACTTGGCTTTCTTAGTACGTTAGGCGATGTGGGACTTTATGTATTTTTCATTCATTTTGTTCTATAGGAATTCCAACAATCCCCCACATGAATGATAATATACAAATCCCCCACACAAAGCGAAATATCACAGAGTACATATGGAATAATGCTTTATTATGGATAAGTAGATATTTCACTTTGAAGTTTCCCTAGTTAAAACTTATCGGATCTACTTGGCTAATCGGTGAATTATTTCTTCTTGAACCGTCGGACTTTATTGTATATCCAGACAGTAAGATTTATGAAGCATTGATTCCCTTCTCATCCAATCTCTTGGTTGTGTTCATTTTTGTCCTGAACAATTTTTGGTTCTGCGAGTGTTTTAGAGAATAAAAGACTTTTAATATTCTCATAGAGCCGACCCAGCTCACACTAACATAGGTGATCGCAATCATTAAGAGTATGCAACATATACCCCACTTGTTATTTCCAAGGTACGGTCATCATTAAAAAACATAGTTTTAACCTTTGAAACTTCTGTAGACATGCATTATATTTTGCACCATAGGAATGGAGTAGGACCAAGTCCAGACAAATGCATTACTTCTTGAGTTACTCATAAATGGTTTGCCTATTGATCCTAGTCCGTGGGATCTCTAGTCGCTAGGATAGGTTTTCGTATAAGGTAACTATTGTTGGTTTAGGCTTTTAAACCCATTCCCCTCGATGCGCAGTCATTTTTCTCTCTTGATAAACCTTTAGTAAATGGATCCGCTAGGTTATCGTTTGTTCTCACATAATCAATGGAAATAGTTCCATTAGACAGTAACTGCCTAACTGTGTTATGGCGACGACGTATGTGTCGTGATTTGCCATTATACACAAAGTTTTTCTGTAACGTTTCGGATTTTGCCCGCTCGAAAATCGACATCCATACTTCGAATCGTATTCGAATGCCGTAGATTCGACCGTTCAAATCCGATTCGCCGGAGCTTATAACAACATTAAGTATAACAACACAGCAGAATAAAAAGAATAATACACTGATATGCAATATCTGTTACAACAGAACGATACAATGAATATCAATATACATCAGAGATACAAGAAAATAGCAGCGGAAAAGAAATATAGATAATGCTAGCAGCGGAACAAATAACTCTAAGATAGTCTTCAACGAAGAACTCCAAATCTGAACTCCATCTCCAAGAACCAAACCAGCAATAGCTCAAACTCCCCATAACGATGCACAAAGATAAGCAAGACTGGTGCGAACCAAGGACTGAACTAACTCCAGATAATTCACTGAACCTAACTATCTGAAAAACCCAACTCTAGACTGCTCGTGTAGAAAATAATGAGCATCCAGAGTTTAGGAAAGGAACAATAAACTCCAGATCAGTCATGGGACTAGTGCGAGCAACGAAAACAGTTTACCTTTAAAAACAATCAACAAGAGAATTTTAAAGTAAATTCGCAATGCTTTTTGAAAATGAAACTACCATAAAACCTCCCGCCACACACACAATGCAAACGCAGAATTGGAGGAGATTTCTTCTTATGATAGTCAAACATGCTTGATACGCGAATTTCTTTGATATTATAACTATAAGTGCAAAGTGCAGAAAACATTTCGAAAGTAGAATATTAATCTTAGCCAACATACGACCATTATCGTATGCCTACTATAGCTACCATCTAAACAGTGGTGACCACCATAAGTAAATGGCAGGTTCTACAACTAATACCGTACAGGGTTTCGTATTGAAGATTGGATTTCCAACAAATGGTCAGGCCAAGGAACTTCCCATTGCCACATGGAAACGCCTCTGGATGGACGTCCCGAGAACCTAACCGGATCTCTGCCAACACAAGGCCGGGTTACCCCTAACTGGGTAACTACTGACACGAGTATGCCACCTCCCGGTTGTAACAACCTTTAACCGGGGCCCCAACATCAAATCACAAAACAAGATATATATATATAAGTTTGTGATGTCCACATAAGTAAGTATCTGGGCTCCATACCATGATACCACTTCTATCCAGAAGGAGATGTACATACCCTAAAGGGGCGCTACCCCCTAATAACCTTGCTGCATCTTTCCTGTTTCGACCATTCCGGGGTGTGAGGCTCGACGAAGTCACGTCCACAAAGCCACGCTTTGGTACAAAGCCATGCTTTGGGTCAACAAATGATCAAAGTAATGATCACAAAGATAAATGATCAAACAAATGATCATATCACAAATGATCAAACAATGATCATTTCACAGCAACACTTAGCATGTCACATTACCAAATTGGGAATATATTGCTGATAACCTTCAACTACATAACCTCTGAGCTCGTATGTCTCCGAGAAGGGTGTTAAGCTAAAAGAATAAATTCTCCGCCACCAACAGAAAGGTATTTGAAAGAAATCTGCTTTATATCTCAAATTGTAATGTCAGACACACAATCCATACAAGTCTGTTCCGGGTTCGAACAGAACCGAAGGCACTTCCGAAGAAGCCCTTGAAATCCGGATATTCACTAATTATGTTCGGACTTCCCATCACATATGGAGTCTCTATACCGGGGACCGGTCGATGCAAAGACATTCGACGAGTTGTCCTTACGTTTTCAAAAATATCCGGTCTTCATCGCCGGTCTTCAAATGCTATCCATATCGACGTACCACATATTCGGAATGGGATATATGACAAAAAGGTCCTCTCCCGGCTAAACCGAATAGTGAGCGCAATATTTAAAAACATATGGATATTGGGATTTCAATTAAGCCACAACTTAAAACCCAAACCTTTCTTTCAAATGGTTTAAATCAATTACCATTTCAAATCTTTAAACAAAAAGATTTATTACACAAAGATCAATTCATAAATTTCCAAAACAATTTCATTTCGATAGGATTAACTCGTTAAATCTTTAAATCAAAGATTTAACTTATAATTTCAGACCGTTTCTATAACTTGGAAATCATTTTCATTTTCAAACTTGAAATTCTTTTTAACACAAATTTGATGTTCATTTCTTATGTGAAAGCTTTTATTATTTGAAAACAAACAGTTTTCATTTCAGAAAAATCCAATTATATTTGCACAAGTTAAAGTTCTTAATTTATATTCATATTCCCAAATTAATACATTTTAAAATAGTTTAACCCCTATATAACTGGTATAACATTTTTAATCCCTAGTTTTGAATCATAGAATTCAATTTCAAATCTTGTATTTAAGTTTAAACCAAATTATTTAAATTTCAAACTTAATCAAGTTATTCAAAATAAATTTCATCTTTGAAATTCCATTTTCAAAAGCTTTTCACTTTAAACCCAATCTCATTTTCAAACCATTTGAATTTAAAATTCAAAATCAAAAGTATTTTCAAAAATCTGTGACTTAATCATTTCGTCGTGAAATCCGTATTTATGTGTGTATAAGTGTGGTCCAGGGGTTTAACACAATAAAAGTGCCATATCATCAATCATCACAGATTAAAACACAGAAATATAGTTGACAAGCGATATAAACTATAACGCTCATCGTCCATTCACAGATTCACAGATAATATACAAATGCAAATAAATATAAACAGCTTAATCTACAGAACAAAATATCACAAATCAGATAGGATAATCAATTCAAGGCATTTCATACAATACAATCATTCATAAGCATTCAATAAACATTTGTAAGCAGGATTAATTAATTGTTTAAATCCTAAATTAATTCAATTCATTTCCAATTTAATTAGTTACTTATGGATTTATTATTCAATTCAGATTTATTAATCACAAATCATTTGATATAAATAAATTTATCAAACACTTTAATTAATTAAAATTATTCTTAATCCATCATATTAATTAAATTGACTCTTGAACCAATTAAATAATTAATTAACTTCTTAATTATTTATTTCAAGAAATTTACTCTTTATTTACTTACCATTAAGCAATCATCTCATAATAACAAATAATGAATTACCAATTTATCTTTATCATTAATTTAATCAAAATATTCAAATTTAATTACAATTAGTAATTAACCTCTTAATTGCTTTCATTAAGTAATTAACAATTTACAATTGATTTAAATAAATTAATCTAATTTGTTATCAAAATTTATCACATTAATTTAATTAACCTTTAAATAACTAATTACTTTAAATAATTTAATTATTCTCAAATTAATTACCAAATCAATTTATCACACTATCCTTAAATTTATTATTGCTTAATCACTTGATAAATCAACTTTAATCATTGATTGATATTTTATCAAAATCCTTAATTCCCAAAATTATTATTCCTTAATAAATTAATCTTTAATCCTTAATTAATTAATTTAAACCTTTAATTACTTATTATTTAGTCCAATTCATCAATTAATTAAATAATAAATTATCCATCTTGATTAACATAATTTAATGAATTTCAAATCATTAAATCTTCCTTGACTTTTAAGATAAACCTCATTCTTAGAAATGATTACATTATTGTTATAAAAAGGGTTTTAAAACAATTTGCATTTCAAGTTTACTTTTAAATTTCAACTTTGAAAATCATTTTAAAATATTTAAGTTAATTAGAAATCAAAAATTATTTGAGATAACCATGTTATCTCAACTGATTACTTAATTTTAATTTATTGAACCTATTAATTTAAACACTTGAAAACATTTCTACACAAGAACATTGATTTGTTAAAGTTTTATACCTCATCGTTATTTTTGAAAACATACTTCTTAACAGTTTTAATTTAAATTAAAATTCAATTAATACTTTTAAAATCATTAGACAATTTGAATTTTTATTTCTAGACTAAACTTAAAACTGGAAATTATATCAAACTTAGGTTTCAAAATTTCTACTTTGAAAACAAAAACAGTTTGAAAATGTAAACTGGCAACAGGTTTGTACCTGTCCCCAAACATCTACTCGAGCCTCCCCCCTAGTTTACTTCGAGTAAACGCGAGTCTCCCCCCTCCCCCCCCCCCCCCCCCCCCGGGAAAAAACATGATCTGCTTCGAGTTTCCCCTACGCAAATTCGAACCCCCCAAAAAAACACAGCCTCACCATTATTTTCCCCACCGTTCACCTGCACACACACGTTCGCTGACGCCAACCATCAACGGCCATCTCTGCAAGTCACAAACCCAACTCGCAACCCATTCCAATCATCTGGACCACCCAGTTATCTCGAAATCAAATTCGAGGAGCTCAACCCAAAACCTGGCAACACCGAAATTATGCTGCCTCCAACCTGTCAACATCGCCTCATCCACGCCGTGCCGACCATATGCGAGCTTCCACCTCCGGCCTCGACTTCGACATCACCCAACCTTCGACCGCCCGAAGTATCAAAACACTCGATCCATTATCGAGGCCGAGGTGATCAAATTTTCCATCATAGCAAAAACTAGGTTTATAGATTTTAAATCCAAATCCCAAAATCCACATAGCTTAAATCCTTGATCCAATATTTTTCCTACACCCACCGTTCACTCTTGCACCTCTATCCAAGATCCCAATCACTTCCAACCCGTGGATCATCAGAGGTCATCAAAAGAAGGAAATTCGAACTAACCCAAACCACTCTCTCTCCCTTGGTTTAAAAATTTTGATTTCTACTTTAAAAATCATTTTTTGGCATATGAATTCAGTTTATATACCTGAATTTATAAATCAAGATGTTTGAAATTTAGCTCATATTAAATTTGCTCAGCTTTTTCTTGATTTCCAGAAGTATTTCTAATTTATTTAACTTAAATAAAATTTAAAACTATAATCTATGATACATCTAACGTATTTTGTTTGAAATTTAAACCTTAACATAGATTAGATTTTGAGGTATTGATGATTGATCAGAACTTGAGACTGGAAACTAAGAACATGCAAGAATAAATCACAACAGTGAGTATGCCTTCATATATTCATGTATATACACAGTGAATTAAATCAAATACATCCACACAATACTATTTTTATTTCTAGTAATCCACATGTAATCAGATATCAATATACTTAAGTTTTAAAAAGAAAGTTACTCACCAGTATATGAAGAACAGAGAAAGAACAGTTGTTGCTTGCTTTATTTTTTTGAAACTGGCTTGAGATATCTTGCTGAAGTCTCCTTCTTTTAATCTCTGGTTATAGTTTGTTTGCAGTTGAATTGAATTTGAGCTTGTATAAGTTTTAAGTGGTATTTACTTCAGTTTTACTTGGCTTGTAATGGACGAATTGATGATGAGAAGAAAAAGTTGATGTATATAAAAGAAAAAGTGTTCAGGGTATACAAATCTTGTACTGGGTGATATGCTTTATTTTTTTATATTTTTTTTTATATATATACAACAAGCATGGCTGAAATGATCCTAAGCAAGCTCGAATTGACTTTGTTCCATGCCTTGTTTACAACCTACATACTTGAATATATTTTATTTTGTTTTGTTTAAGTGTACTTAGGATCTTGCATTTATTTGTTTTGTACTTTGTTTGTTCATATACTTTTTACTTGCCTACATCTTTGCTTTATCTCGGCTGACATGAATTTGTTTTGGGGGCTGATGTACTTTATGTCTCTATACTTGCCTACATCCTTTAGCTTGTTCTTGCCTGGTCACTCTTCATTTACAAGTATATGTGTCTTTATTTTATCTTGTATACATTTCTTATTTATGTTGTCAATACTTTAGATAGTTGCATCTATTTGTTTGATTCTTGCCTTATATTTCGGCTGCATCCTTTTCCGTGTGTTACATTAATTACCTAGTACTTTAGGTTTTCATTTTATCATATTTATTTTTGTTTTATAGGCTGAGATGATCTTTACTTCGGCTGCCTATCTTCGTGCAGAGGAGATGTATTACATGTTTGACTAAAGAAACTTTATTTTGGAGGCTGATAAGATAGTAGTTAGTATATATGCTTACTTCTTTTACCATCTTGCATTAAATTGCTACTACTCTATGTTTCATGTTCATAGATATTTGTTATTTTATTTTCTTGTACTTTTCTTGCTTGTCTCGGCTGATGGATATAAGGTAGTGTACTAGAGATATTAATTAGACTTGTACAAATATATATTTTATAATTTTCCTACTCTAGTTCGGCTGTACATGTTTTTGAGATAACATGATGGCTACTTTTACAAGCTTCTATACTCTTATATATATATTTGTATTTCTTTTGAATTTGTCTTGTATTTTCTTTTCTTTTACTTTGCTTTTAATAACATAAATAAATTTCTATTTTATATAACATGATATTAGAATTTATCTAACATCTTTACTTTATATTTTATAATTCAAGATATTTAATTTAATTATCAATTTAAAATAAATTAAAATTCGAGATCGTTACAGACTTCCCCCCTTAAAAGGAATTTCGTCCTCGAAATTCGCCAGAGAGAGATAACCAAGATAGACGAAAGATAGAGAAATATCTTTTCAGATCAAACTGGATATCTGTTCTGCATTTGGCTCACCAAATCAGAATATCAACAATAGATACAAGAAATTACAATAGAATTCCAAAATTTGGTTTTAAACGAAATCGTTTTATCGATACAATTCAAATTATCCTTCATATTCTATTAATCAATTTTAACTCAATTTAAAGTTTCCAATTTATTCATTAGAGTTTAAATCGAAAAGCCGATAAGAAACCGATGAAGATACGAAGTAAAAATTTCTTACAACGATACGTAGGGCCATCATCACACCGAAACTTCTTTCTGGAGCTATCACGAAGAAATCAAAAGGATTTGAAAAGACGAATCAAAGGAAATTGATAAGAAAGTTGTTTCCACTGTTGCAGGTTATTGACCATTTATAGTCGTATTTACGTGTCCCCTATCTCGTTATCTTCTCGCACTCATACTCACTATTAGTGGATAGTAAGAGAATTTATTGAGGCATTCAAACGGATATCTTAGGATTACTCATTCTAGGGATACTTCACCCTATCTCTAATGAGCTACTTAATGTGTTATACTCCTGAGCAAAAGTTCAACCTTAGCTCTGATACCACTTGTAACGTTTCGGATTTTGCCCGCTCGAAAATCGACATCCATACTTCGAATCGTATTCGAATGCCGTAGATTCGACCGTTCAAATCCGATTCGCCGGAACTTATAACAACATTAAGTATAACAACACAACAGAATAAAAAGAATAATACACTGATATACAATATCTGTTACAACAGAACGATACAATGAATATCAATATACATCAGAGATACAAGAAAATAGCAGCGGAAAAGAAATATAGATAATGCTAGCAGCGGAACAAATAACTCTAAGATAGTCTTCAACGAAGAACTCCAAATCTGAACTCCATCTCCAAGAACCAAACCAGCAATAGCTCGAACTCCCCATAACGATGCACAAAGATAAGCAAGACTGGTGCGAACCAAGGACTGAACTAACTCCAGATAATTCACTGAACCTAACTATCTGAAAAACCCAACTCTAGACTGCTCGTGTAGAAAATAATGAGCATCCAGAGTTTAGGAAAGGAACAATAAACTCCAGATCAGTCATGGGACTGGTGCGAGCAACGAAAACAGTTTACCTTTAAAAACAATCAACAAGAGAATTTTAAAGTAAATTCGCAATGCTTTTTGAAAATGAAACTACCATAAAACCTCCCGTCACACACACAATGCAAACGCAGAATTGGAGGAGATTTCTTCTTATGATAGTCAAACATGCTTGATACGCGAATTTCTTTGATATTATTACTATAAGTGCAAAGTGCAGAAAACATTTCGAAAGTAGAATATTAATCTTAGCCAACATACGACCATTATCGTATGCCTACTATAGCTACCATCTAAATAGTGGTGACCACCATAAGTAAATGGCAGGTTCTACAACTAATACCGTACAGGGTTTCGTATTGAAGATTGGATTTCCAACAAATGGTCAGGCCAAGGAACTTCCCATTGCCACATGGAAACGCCTCTGGATGGACGTCCCGAGAACCTAACCGGATCTCTGCCAACACAAGGCCGGGTTACCCCTAACTGGGTAACTACTGACACGAGTATGCCACCTCCCGGTTGTAACAACCTTTAACCGGGGCCCCAACATCAAATCACAAAACAAGATATATATATATAAGTTTGTGATGTCCACATAAGTAAGTATCTGGGCTCCATACCATGATACCACTTCTATCCAGAAGGAGATGTACATACCCTAAAGGGGCGCTACCCCCTAATAACCTTGCTGCATCTTTCCTGTTTCGACCATTCTGGGGTGTGAGGCTCGACGAAGTCACGTCCACAAAGCCACGCTTTGGTACAAAATCATGCTTTGGGTCAACAAATGATCAAAGTAATGATCACAAAGATAAATGATCAAACAAATGATCATATCACAAATGATCAAACAATGATCATTTCACAGCAACACTTAGCATGTCACATTACCAAATTGGGAATATATTGCTGATAACCTTCAACTACATAACCTCTGAGCTCGTATGTCTCCGAGAAGGGTGTTAAGCTAAAAGAATAAATTCTCCGCCACCAACAGAAAGGTATTTGAAAGAAATCTGCTTTATATCTCAAATTGTAATGTCAGACACACAATCCATACAAGTCTGTTCCGGGTTCGAACAGAACCGAAGGCACTTCCGAAGAAGCCCTTGAAATCTGGATATTCACTAATTACGTTCGGACTTCCCATCACATATGGAGTCTCTATATCGGGGACCCAAAGACATTCGACGAGTTGTCCTTACGTTTTCGAAAATATCCGGTCTTCATCACCGGTCTTCAAATGCTATCCATATCGACGTACCACATATTCGGAATGGGATATATGACAAAATGGTCCTCTTCCGGCTAAACCGAATAGTGAGCGCAATATTTAAAAACATATGGATATTGGGATTTCAATTAAGACACAACTTAAAACCCAAACCTTTCTTTCAAATGGTTTAAATCAATTACCATTTCAAATCTTTAAACAAAAAGATTTATTACACAAAGATCAATTCATAAATTTCCAAAACAATTTCATTTCGATAGGATTAACTCGTTAAATCTTTAAATCAAAGATTTAACTTATAATTTCAGACCGTTTCTATAACTTGGAAATCATTTTCATTTTCAAACTTGAAATTCTTTTTAACACAAATTTGATGTTCATTTCTTATGTGAAAGCTTTTATTATTTGAAAACAAACAGTTTTCATTTCAGAAAAATCCAATTATATTTGCACAAGTTAAAGTTCTTAATTTATATTCATATTCCCAAATTAATACATTTTAAAATAGTTTAACCCCTATATAACTGGTATAACATTTTTAATCCCTAGTTTCGAATCATAGAATTCAATTTCAAATCTTGTATTTAAGTTTAAACCAAATTATTTAAATTTCAAACTTAATCAAGTTATTCAAAATAAATTTCATCTTTGAAATTTCATTTTCAAAAGCTTTTCACTTTAAACCCAATCTCATTTTCAAACCATTTGAATTTAAAATTCAAAATCAAAACTATTTTCAAAAATCTGTGACTTAATCGATTTCCTCGTGAAATCCATATTTGTGTGTGTACAAGTGTGGTCCAGGGGTTTAACACAATAAAAGTGCCATATCATCAATCATCACAGATTAAAACACAGAAATATAGTTGATAAGCGATATAAACTATAACGCTCATCGTCCATTCACAGATTCACAGATAATATACAAATGAAAATAAATATAAACAGCTCAATTTACAGAACAAAATATCACAAATCAGATAGGATAATCAATTTAAGGCATTTCATACAATACAATCATTCATAAGCATTCAATAAACATTTGTAAGCAGGATTAATTAATTGTTTAAATCCTAAATTAATTCAATTCATTTCCAATTTAATTAGTTACTTATGGATTTATTATTCAATTCAGATTTATTAATCACAAATCATTTGATATAAATAAATTTATCAAACACTTTAATTAATTAAAATTATTCTTAATCCATCATATTAATTAAATTGACTCTTGAACCAATTAAATAATTAATTAACTTCTTAATTATTTATTTCAAGAAATTTAATCTTTATTTACTTACCATTAAACAATCATCTCATAATAACAAATCATGAATTACCAATTTATCTTTATCATTAATTTAATCAAAATATTCAAATTTAATTACAATTAGTAATTAATCCCTTAATTGCTTTCATTAAGTAATTAACAATTTACAATTGATTTAAATAAATTAATCTAATTTGTTATCAAAATTTATCACATTAATTTAATTAACCTTTAAATAACTAATTACTTTAAATAATTTAATTATTCTCAAATTAATTACCAAATCAATTTATCACACTATCCTTAAATTTATTATTGCTTAATCACTTGATAAATCAACTTTAATCATTGATTGATATTTTATCAAAATCCTTAATTCCCAAAATTATTATTCCTTAATAAATTAATCTTTAATCCTTAATTAATTAATTTAAACCTTTAATTACTTATTTAATTAGTCCAATTCATCAATTAATTAAATAATAAATTATCCATCTTGATTAACATAATTTAATGAATTTCAAATCATTAAATCTTCCTTGACTTTTAAGATAAACCTCATTCTTAGAAATGATTACATTATTATTATAAAAAGGGTTTTAAAACAATTTGCATTTCAAGTTTACTTTTAAATTTCAACTTTGAAAATCATTTTAAAATCCTTAAGTTAATTAGAAATCAAAAATTATTTGAGATAACCATGTTATCTCAACTGATTACTTAATTTTAATTTATTGAACCTATTAATTTAAACACTTGAAAACATTTCTACACAAGAACATTGATTTGTTAAAGTTTTATACCTCATCATTATTTTTCAAAACATACTTCTTAACAGTTTTAATTTAAATTAAAATTCAATTAATACTTTTAAAATCATTAGACAATTTGAATTTTTATTTCTAGACTAAACTTAAAACTGGAAATTATATCAAACTTAGGTTTCAAAATTTCTACTTTGAAAACAAAAACAGTTTGAAAATGTAAACTGGCAACAGGTTTGTACCTGTCCCCAAACATCTACTCGAGCCTAACCCCTAGTTTACTTCGAGTAAACGCGAGTCTCCCCCCGGGAAAAAACATGATCTGCTTCAAGTTTCCCCTACGCAAATTCGAACCCCCTAAAAAAACACAGCCTCACCATTATTTTCCCCACCGTGCACCTGCACACACACGTTCGCCGACGCCAACCATCAACGGCCATCTCTGCAAGTCACAAACCCAACTCGCAACCCATTCCAATCATTTGGACCACCCAGTTATCTCGAAATCAAATTCGAGGAGCTCAACCCAAAACCTGGCAACACCGAAATTATGCTGCCTCCAACCTGTCAACATCGCCTCGTCCACGCCGTGCCGACCATATGCGAGCTTCCACCTCCGGCCTCGACTTCGACATCACCCAACCTTCGACCGCCCGAAGTATCAATACACTCGATCCATTATTGGGGCCGAGGTGATCAAATTTTCCATCATAGCAAAAACTAGGTTTATAGATTTTAAATCCAAATCCCAAAATCCACATAGCTTAAATCCTTGATCCAATATTTTTCCTACACCCACCGTTCACTCTTGCACCTCCATCCAAGATCCCAATCACTTCCAACCCGTGGATCATCAGAGGTCATCAAAAGAAGGAAATTCGAACTAACCCAAACCACTCTCTCTCCCTTGGTTTAAAAATTTTGATTTCTACTTTAAAAATCATGTTTTGGCATATGAATTCAGTTTATATACCTGAATTTATAAATCAAGATGTTTGAAATTAGCTCATATTAAATTTGCTAAGCTTTTTCTTGATTTCCAAAAGTATTTCTAATTTATTTAACTTAAATAAAATTTAAAACTATAATCTATGATACATCTAACATATTTTGTTTGAAATTTAAACCTTAACATAGATTAGATTTTGAGGTACTGATGATTGATCAGAACTTGAGACTGGAAACTAAGAACAGGCAAGAATAAATCACAACAGTGAGTATGCCTTCATACATTCATGTATATACACAGTGAATTAAATCAAATACATCCAAACAATACTATTTTTATTTCTAGTAATCCACATGTAATCAGATATCAATATACTTAAGTTTTAAAAAGAAAGTTACTCACCAGTATATGAAGAACAGAGAAAGAACAGTTGTTGCTTGCTTTATTTTTTTGAAACTGGCTCGAGATTTCTTGCTGAAGTCTCCTTCTTTTAATCTCTGGTTATAGTTTGTTTGTAGTTGAATTGAATTTGAGCTTGTATAAGTTTTAAGTGGTATTTACTTCAGTTTTACTTGGCTTGTAATGGACGAACTGATGATGAGAAGAAAAAGTTGATGTATATAAAAGAAAAAGTGTTCAGGGTATACAAATCTTGTACTGGGTGATATGCTTTATTTTCTTCTATTTTTTTTTATATATATACAACAAGCATGGCTGAAATGATCCTAAGCAAGCTCGAATTGACTTTGTTCCATGCCTTGTTTACAGCCTACATACTTGAATATATTTTGTTTTGTTTTGTTTAAGTGTACTTAGGATCTTGCATTTATTTGTTTTGTACTTTGTTTGTTCATATACTTTTTACTTGCCTACATCTTTGCTTTATCTCGGCTGACATGAATTTGTTTTGGGGGCTGATGTACTTTATGTCTCTATGCTTGCCTACATCCTTTAGCTTGTTCTTGCCTGGTCACTCTTCATTTACAAGTATATGTGTCTTTATTTTATCTTGTATACATTTCTTATTTATGTTGTCAATACTTTAGATAGTTGCATCTATTTGTTTGATTCTTGCCTTATATTTCGGCTGCATCCTTTTCCTTGTGTTGCATTAATTACCTAGTACTTTAGGTTTTCATTTTATCATATTTATTTTTGTTTTATAGGCTGAGATGATCTTTACTTCGGCTGCCTATCTTTGTGCAGAGGAGATGTATTACATGTTTGACTAAAGAAACTTTATTTTGGAGGCTGATAAGATAGTAGTTAGTATATATGCTTACTTCTTTTACCATCTTGCATTAAATTGCTACTACTCTATGTTTCATGTTCATAGATATTTGTTATTTTATTTTCCTGTACTTTTCTTGCTTGTCTCGGCTGATGGATATAAGGTAGTGTACTAGAGATATTAATTAGACTTGTACAAATATATATATTTTATAATTTTCCTACTCTAGTTCGGCTGTACATGTTTTTGAGATAACATGATGGCTACTTTTACAAGCTTCTATACTCTTATATATATATTTGTATTTCTTTTGAATTTGTCTTGTATTTTCTTTTCTTTTACTTTGCTTTTAATAACATAAATAAATTTCTATTTTATATAACATGATATTAGAATTTATCTAACATCTTTACTTTATATTTTATAATTCAAGATATTTAATTTAATTATCAATTTAAAATAAATTAAAATTCGAGATCGTTACATTTTCGCTATACTCAGCACTGCTTGATTATCGCAGTGAGTACATATGGCCGTCACAGGTTTGGGCCAAAATGGAAAACTCAGATTCCATGACATTGCTGCTCCTGCAAGGGTAAAGACATAACCAATTGTGGATTTTGATTCCTCTGAATCTACAATCCAGTTTGCATCACTATATCCTTCTAATATTGCAGGATATTCTCCATAATGTAAGGAAAAGTTAGTGGTATTCTTTAAATATCCCAACACTCTCATTAGTGCTTTCTTAGGAGACGGAACTGGAACTTTTGCCAAGCACCCCCACACTTTGAGGTATTTAAACTTGGTTTTTTTCCTTTCCATAACTCATATGGAATTGTAACCATTTTATTGTGGCGAATATGATGATGTTGCTTGATGAATTATTCTATTTTCTGCACAGAACTGTTCAAACGGTGATTCATATTCTCCACCTCGATCAGAGCTCAATATCTTGATCTTTCTATTTAACTGATTTTCTACCTCAGTTTTGTATTCTTCAATTTTTGGGAAATTTATGTATCCTAATCTATCATGCCATAGTAAAATATCGTGTTCAAGCACATAAGAAACTTCAATTTTATTAACAGCACAATCAGAATACATAGTTTTATTGCCAACAACGGCTACATTTTCTTTAAATAGGCCATCTTGCTGAGAAATCGGACTCGTCCATTTCCATGTTGTCAACTATATTCGCCTCTGAGTTGCGTTCCTTCTTGTGTCTACAATCTCTAGCAACGTGTCCCATTTTGCCACAAACCCAACATTCACCATTAAACTTCTTGGTTTGTTTGTTGTCTTTGGATTTTTTTTTCAGGAGCTTTCCTTTTCTTCTAGAAATTCTTCTTTTTGTTTTTGGTCTTTGACCCTTTAGCCACAAATGCCTCATCGCTTTGTTTTGTCATTCCACGGTTATCTGCCTCAATTTTCAATCGGACTATGAGATCCTAAAAGAGATTTCCTTCTTTTTATGCATTAGATAATTGCGGTAATCTCTCCATGACGGCGGCAGTTTTCCCGTGATGGCTTCAACCAAAAACGATTCTCTAACCTTATGACCTATCGCTCGATTTCATGAATGATGATTTGCAGTTCATGCAGTTGAGCAGTCACCGGTTTGGAGTCAACCATCTTGTATTCGATGAATTTGTCTACAATGAATTTCTTAAGACTGATATTCTGCGTGTTATACTTTGTGGTAAGTGCATTCCAGAGTTCTTTTGATGTCTTTAAAGGCTGATATATTTGTATAGCACCTTGTGGAGACAATTCAGAATATAGTTTCTGCATAAAAAATCGGAATGCTTCCACGTATTCACCTCTGCTTCCTTGCCTGGTGCAGGAATCGGATCCTCCTCCTCGAGGTACTTTTGCAGACCGAGTGTGGTGAGATAAAACAACATCTGATTCTGCCATGTCAAGAAATCATCACCATCTCCCTTGGACGGTTCAGGTCTGTTGTGAGTAGTATTCTTTGAAAATTCTACTGTTGCCATCTCTGTTTTAGTAAGAAAACAGAAAAAATTCTTAAGATGTTATACGTCTAGTATACCAAAACAGAGAATAATCAATTATAAATCGTCGCAAGTTTATAACACAGATTTCCACTACACTGGAATTCTGTAGTAATTATTATAACAATATGAATGTTGTAAATAAGCTGCGGCAACAACGTTTATACTATTTTGAATAAATAGTAAAGCCAGAATAACGGATAGAATATAGAATAATGTATATAAATATACAAACAGACTAGAATTCTAACCGGATTATGTCTGAGGCTCGTCGTAACGATTTCCTTAAGAATTTTATTTCAAAATTCTCCCAAGATACAACAGACGAAATCTGCACGAAATTGTACTGAGTATATCACTCTGTGATTTAGAGTATAGTAGTAGAAGAGAGGAAGAAGATTCGGATTTCTGAAAAAACGAGTTCGGAAAGTGGTCAGTTTTCCTTCTTATTTATAGTTGGTCCGTATCTCTTCCGAACGGTCTTGTCTGCATCCGTTCGCTCAAACAGTCGTGTCTGTACCTCTTCGTACAGTCACATCTGTTCACCCGCTCGTACCACATGGTATTGTTTCTCCCGCGCCTCTTCAGTCGGATCGCATCTGTTCGCCCGCGTTCGCTTCAATCGGCTCGCACCTGTTTGCTTCTAACGGATCGCACCCGCTACTGTTCGCGCCTATTCAACCCGCTTGCTTCAGAAGTCGCACCTCCTCAGCAATCCGCGTCCGCTTATGAACATTCGCGTCCGTTCGTATAGCCTGCAACTGTTAAAAAACCCGGTCCAGTTGCAGTAAAAACACGAGTATCATATTAGACCCAAACCCAAACCCGACCCGGCCCTGTTCGGTCGGACGGACGGCAGCGGCGCGTGCGCGCGTGTGTGGTGGAGATGCATGATCTCCCTTCTCACAACGAAGCATACATTTGGGAGCTCCAAGCCCCCAACCTTCACTTGAGAAAGCTATTAATATACTTGGCTTTCTTAGTATATTAGGCGATGTGGGACTTTATGTATTTTTCGTTCATTTTTTTTCTATAGGAATTCCAACAATCCTCCACATGAATGATAATATACATATCCCCACACAAAGCGAAATATCACAAAGTACATATGGAATAATGCTTTATCGTGGATAAATAGATATTTCACTTTGAACTTTCCCTAGTTAAAACTTATCGGATCTACTTGGCTAATCGATGAATTATTTCTTCTTGAACCGTCGGCCTTTATAGTATATCCAGACAATAAGCTTTACGAAGCATTGATTCCCTTCTCATCCAATCTCTTGGTTGTGTTCATTTTGGTCCTGAACAATTTTTGGTTCTGCGAGTGTTTTAGAGAATAAAAGCCTTTTAATATTCTCATAGAGCCGACCCAGCTCACACTAACATAGGTGATCGCAACCGTTAAGAGTATCCTACATATACCCCACTTATTATTTCCAAGATATGGTCATCATTAAAAAACATAGTTTTAACCTTTAAAACTTCCGTAGACATGCATTATATTTTGCACCATAGGAATGGAGTAGGACCAAGTCCAGACAAATGCATTACTTTTTGAGTTACTCATAACTGGTTTTATCCATAGATCCTAGTCAGTGGGATCTCCAGTCGCTAGGATAGGTTTCCGTATAAGGTAACTCTTGTTGGTTTAGGCTTTTAAACCCATTCCCCTTGATGCGCAGTCAATTTTCTCTCTTGATAAACCTTTAGTAAATGGATCCGCTAGGTTATCATTTGTTCGCACATAATCAATGGAAATAGTTCCATTAGAGAGTAACTGCCTAACTGTGTTATGGCGACGACGTATGTGTCGTGATTTGCCATTATACACAAAGTTTTCGCTCTACTCAGCGCTTGATTATCGCAGTGAGTACATATGGCTGTCACAGGTTTGGGCCAAAATGCAAAACTCAGATTCCATGACACTGCTGCTCCTGCAATGGTAAAGACATAACCAATCGTGGATTTTGATTCCTCTGAATCTGCAATCTAGTTTGCATCACTATATCCTTCTAATACTGCAGGATATTTTCCATAATGTAAGGAAAAGTTAGTGGTATTCTTTAAATATCCCAACACTCTCATTAGTGCTTTCTTAGGAGACGGAACTGGAACTTTTGCCAAGCACACCCACACTTTGAGGTATTTAAACTTGGTTTGTGTCCTTTCCATAACCCATATGGAATTGTAACAATTTTATTGTGGCGAATATGATGATGTTGTTTGATGAATTATTCTATTTTCTGCACAGACCTGTTCAAACGGTGATTCATATTCTCCTCCTCGATCAGGGCTCAATATCTTGATCTTTCTATTAACTGATTTTCTACCTCGGTTTGTATTCTTCAATTTTTGGGAAATTTATGTATCCTAATCTATCATGCCGTTGTAAAATATCGTGTTCAAGCACATAAGAAACTTCAATTTTATTAACAGCCCTATCCGAATACATAGTTTTATTGCCAACAACGGCTACATTTGCCTTAAATAGGCCATCATGCTGAGAAATCGGACTCGTCTATTTCCATGTTGTCAACTATATTCGACTCTGAGTTGCGTTCCTTCTTGTGTCTGCAATCTCTAACGGTGTGTCCCATTTTGCCACAAACCCAACATTCACCATTAAACTTCTTGGTTTGTTTGTTGTCTTTGGATTTGTTTTTAGGAGCTTTCCTTTTCTTCTGGAAATTCCTATTTTTGTTTTTGGTCTTTGACCCTTCATCCCCAAATGCCTCATCGCTTTGTTTTGTTATTCCACGGTTATCTGCCTCAATTTTCAATCGGACTATGAGATCGTGTAAATAGATTTCCTTCTTTTTATGCTTTAGATAATTGCGGTAATCTCTCCATGACGGCGGCAGTTTTCCCGTGATGGCTTCAACCAAAAACGATTCTCCAACCTTGTGACCTTACGCTTCGAGTTCATGAATGATGATTTGCAGTTCATGCAGTTGAGCAGTCATCGGTTTGGAGTCAACCATCTTGTAGTCCATGAATTTTTCTATAATGAATTTCTAAAGACTGATATTCTGTGTCTTATACTTTGTGGTAAGTGCATTCCAGAGTTCTTTTGATGTCTTTAAAGGCTGATATACTTTGTATAGCACCTTGTGGAGACAATTCAGAATATAGTTTCTGCATAAAAAATCAGAACGCTTCCACGTATTCGCCTCTACTTCCTTGCCTGGTGCAGGAATCGGTTCCTCCTCCTCGAGGTACTTTTGCAGACCGAGTGTGGTGAGATAAAACAACATCTGATTCTGCAATGTCAAGAAATCATCACCATCTCCCTTGAATGGTTCAGGTCTGTTGTGAGTAGTATTCTTTGAAAATTCTACCGTTGCCATTTTGTTTTAGTAAGAGAACAAAAAAATTCTTAAGATGTTATACGTCTAGTATACCAAAATAGAGAATAATCAATTATAAACTCGTCGCACAAGTTTATAACTCAGATTTCCACTACACTGGAATTCTGTAGTAATTATTATAACAATATGAATGTTATAAATAAGCTATAACAACAGCGTTTATACTATTTTGAATAAATAGTATAGCCAGAATAACGGATAGAATATAGAATAATGTATATAAATATACAAACAGACTAGAATTCTAACCGGATTATGTCTGAGGCTCGTCGTAACGATTTCCTTAAGAATTTTATTTCAAAATTCTTCCAAGATACAACAGACGAAATCTGCACGAAATTTTAATGAGTATATCACTCTGTGATTTAGAGTATAGTAGTAGAAGAGAGGAAGAAGATTCGGATTTCTGAAAAATTGAGTTCGGGAAGTGATCAGTTTTCCTTCTTATTTATAGTTGGTCTGTATCTCTTCCGAACGGTCGTGTCTGCACCCGTTCGGTCAAACATTCACGTCTGTACCTCTTCGTACAGTCACATCTGTTCACCCGCTCGTACCACCTGGTACTGTTTCTCCCGCGCCTATTCCGTCGGTTCGCATCTGTTCGCACGTGTCCGCTTCAATCGACTCGCACCTGTTTGCTTCTAACGGGTCGCACCCGCTACTGTTCGCGCCCATTCAACCCGCTTGCTTCGGAAGTCGCACCTCCTCAGCAATCCGCGTCCGCTTATGAACAGTCGCGTCCATTCGTATAACTTGCAACTGTTAAAAAAACCTGGTCCACTTGCAGTAAAAATACGAGTATCATATTAGAACCAAACCCGACCCGGTTCGGTTCGGTCGGACGGACGGCGGCGACGCGTGCACGTGTGTGGTGGAGATGCATGATCTCCCTCCTCATAAGGAAGCATACATTTGGGAGCCCCAGGCCCCCAATCTCCACTTGAGAAAGCTATTAATATACTTGGCTTTCTTAGTATATTAGGCGATGTGGGACTTTATGTATTTTTCATTCATTTTTTCTATAGGAATTCCAACAATCCTCCACATGAATGATAATATACATATCTCCCACACAAAACGAAATATCACAGAGTACATATGGGATAATGCTTTATCGTGGATAAGTAGATATTTCACTTTGAACTTTCCCTAGTTAAAACTTATCGGATCTACTTGGCTAATCTGTGAATTATTTCTTCTTGAACCGTCGGCCTTTATTGTATATCCAGACAATAAGTTTTACGAAGCATTGATTACCTTTTCATCCAATCTCTTGGTTGTGTTCATTTTGGTCCTGAACAATTTTTGGTCCTGTGAGTGTTTTAGAGAATAAAAACCTTTTAATATTCTCATAGAGCCGACCCAGCTCACACTAACATAGGTGATCGCAACCATTAAGAGTATCCTACATATACCCCACTTGTTATTTCCAAGATATAGTCATCATTAAAAAACATGGTTTTAACCTTTAAAACTTCTGTAGACATGCATTATATTTTGCAACATAGGAATGGAGTAGGTCCAAGTCCAGACAAATGCATTACTTGTTGAGTTACTCATAACTGGTTTTCCTATTGATCCTAGTCCGTGGGATCTCCAGTCGCTAGGATAGGTTTCCGTATAAAGTAACTCTTGTTGGTTTAGGCTTTTAAACCCATTCCCCTCGATGCGCAGTCAATTTTCTCTCTTCATAAACCTTTAGTAAATGGATCCGCTAGGTTATCATTTCTTCTCACATAATCAATGGAAATAGTTCCATTAGAGAGTAACTGCCTAACTGTGTTATGGCAACGACGTATGTGTCGTGATTTGCCATTATACACAAAGTTTTTCGCTCTACTCAGCGCTGCTTGATTATCGCAGTGAGTACATATGGCCGTCACAGGTTTGGGCCAAAATGGAAAACTCAGATTCCATGACACTGCTGCTTCTGCAAGGATAAAGACATAATAGATTTTGATTCCTCTGAATCTGCAATCCAGTTTGCATCACTATATCCTTCTAATACTGCAGGATATTTTCCATAATGTAAGGAAAAGTTAGGGGTATTCTTTAAATATCCCAACACTCTCATTAGTGCTTTCTTAGGAGACGGAACTGGAACTTTTGCTAAGCACCCTCACACTTTAAGGTATTTAAACTTGGTTTGTTTCCTTTCCATAACTCATATGGAATTGTAACCATTTTATTGTGGCGAATATGATGATGTTGTTTGATGAATTATTCTATTTTCTGCGCAGAACTGTTCAAACGGTGATTCATATTCTCCACCTCGATCAGAGCTCAATATCTTGATTTTCTATTTAACTGATTTTCTACCTCAGTTTTGCATTCTTCAATTTTTGGGAAATTTATGTATCCTAATCTATCATGCCGTATTAGAATATCGTGTTCAAGCACATAAGAAACTTCAATTTTATTAACAGCACAATTAGAATACATAGTTTTATTGCCAACAACGGCTACATTTGCCTTAAATAGGCCATCATGATGAGAAATCGGACTCGTCCATTTCCATGTTGTCAACTATATTCGCCTCTGAGTTGCGTTCCTTCTTGTGTCTGCAATCTCTAGTGGCGTGTCCCATTTTTCCACAAACCCAACATTCACCATTAAACTTCTTGGTTTGTTTGTTGTCTTTGGATTTTTTTTCAGGAGCTTTCATTTTCTTCTGGAAATTCCTCCTTTTGTTTTTGGTCTTTGACCCTTCAGCCACAAATGCTTCATCGTTTTGTTTTGTTATTCCATGGTTATGTGCCTCAATTTTCAATCGGACTATGAGATCCTGTAAACAGATTTCCTTCTTTTTATGCTTTAGATAATTGCGGTAATCTCTCCATGACGGCGGCAGTTTTCCCGTGATGGCTTCAACCAAAAACGATTCTCCAACCTTATGACCTTCCGCTTTGAGTTCATGAACGATGATTTGCAGTTCATGCAGTTGAGCAGTCACCGGTTTGGAGTCAACCATCTTGTAGTCCATGAATTTGTCTACAATGAATTTCTTAAGACTGATATTCTGCGTCTTAAACTTTGTGGTAAGTGCATTCCAGAGTTCTTTTGATGCCTTTAAAGGCTGATATAATTTGTATAGCACCTTGTGGAGACAATTCAGAATATAGTTTCTGCATAAAAAATCGGAATGCTTTCACGTATTCACCTCTGCTTCCTTGCCTGGTGCAGGAATCGGTTCCTCCTCCTCGAGGTACTTTTGCAGACCGAGTGTGGTGAGATAAGACAACATCTGATTCTGCCATGTCAAGAAATCATCACCATCCCCCTTGAACGGTTCAGGTCTGTTGTGAGTAGTATTCTTTGAAAATTCTACTGTTGCCATCTCTGTTTTAGTAAGAAAACAGAAAAAAATCTTAAGATGTTATACGTCTAGTATACCAAAACAGAGAATAATCAATTATATACTCGTCGCACAAGTTTATAACTCAGATATCCACTACACTGGAATTCTGTAGTAATTATTATAACAATATGAATGTTGTAAATAAGCTACAACAACAGCGTTTATACTATTTTGAATAAATAGTATAGCCAGAATAACGGATAGAATATAGAATAATGTATATAAATATACAAACAGACTAGAATTCTAACCGGATTATGTCTGAGGCTCGTCGTAACGATTTCTTAAGAATTTTATTTCAAAATTCTCCCAAGATACAACAGACGAAATCTGCACGAAATTGCAATGAGTATATCACTCTGTGATTTGGAGTATAGTAGTAGAAGAGAGGAAGACGATTCAGATTTCTGAAAAAACGAGTTCGGAAAGTGATCAGTTTTCCTTCTTATTTATAGTTGGTCCGTATCTCTTCCGAACGGTCGTGTCTGCACCCGTTCGCTCAAACAGTCGCGTCTATACATCTTCGTACAGTCACATCTGTTCACCCGCTCGTACCACCTGGTATTGTTTCTCCCGCGCCTCTTCAGTCGGGTCGCATCTGTTCGCGCGCGTCCACTTCAATCGGCTCGCACCTGTTTGCTTCTAACGGGTCGCACCCGCTACTGTTCGCGCCTATTCAACCCGCTTGCTTCAGAAGTCGCACCTCCTCAGAAATCCGCATCCGCTTATGAACAATCGCGTCCGTTCGTATAGCCTGCAAATGTTAAAAAAAACCCGGTCCAGTTGCAGTAAAAATACGAGTATCATATTAGGCCCAAACGCAAACTCGGTCCAGTTCGGTCGGATGGCGGCGCACGCGTGTGGTGGAGATGCATGATCTTCCTCCTCACAACGAAGCATACATTTGGAAGCCACTGACCCCCAACCTCCACTTGAGAAAGCTATTAATATACTTGGCTTTCTTAGTATATTAGGCGATGTGGGACTTTATGTATTTTTCATTCATTTTATTCAATAGGAATTCCAACAATCTATACTATGATTGCAATTGTTGTTTAAATCAATAATATTTTACCTTAGTTTTATCTTAATTTGCACTTTTTATGCACATGGAGTGTTTGACTAAATAGGATTGCAAGTAATGGTTTTATTTGATATCTGGCTCCCTGTAGTAAAATAATACTGTTACAAGAACTCGATTTTTCAACAAATATAAAGCTAGTAGATAGAAAAAACTATACGAAAATGAAACATGTTTTGTTATAGCCTAAACCCTTCTTCACCCTCATTACTTTCATTATACAATTCATCCAAGCTTTTATGTTATCTCTAATTTGTAGAATAGAAGTTTTGTAGGAACAAAGAATACTAAAGTTGGATGTAGTGGAGGAAAAATAATAATGGGGAAACTGATGATGCAAAAAAAATGCTTGGTCGTTGTCATATTCAATACTTTTGGCTAAAGCTACCGAATTTCTATTCCCACATCTTTATATTTGAGTTTACAAGTTGAGATTATAAGCATCGGTGAAAGATTCTACTTTATGTAATGTTTATTAACGTGTAGGCATTGTTTTTCTTACTGCTTGCGTCATAAATTTATTATATTTATCAAATTTTTGCATATAATATTTTATAATATTGCAATAGTTTTTGGTTTTGAATTTCAATGTATAATCTTATGTACTTAATCAAAGATATTCAATGCATGAAATTTACATAATCTTATGTATTTACTTAGAAAGTCTACGTTGCTTCTTCGGTTTCACTAGTTCATATCATGGTTTTATCGAGTGTAAAAACTAGAAACGAATATGAGCTTGGTATGCCTATGTCAACCATGTTCGACCCATGATGTCTGCTGAAAACATCTAAATAAGCTGTTGTTAAATGGAAAGACTATTATGTTTGGACAACTTAAAGTTATTATGCACATTAACAAAATATAGGTGATATGATTGTTAATTTCAAACTCTTTGCATGTTGCTAAATAAGTGTATAATTAAATTGTTTTGAGCGAAAAATTGTCGAGTGGCCTTTCACTATATTTATGTCATATATTACTTTGATAATTAAACCTTTTCTCTCATATTCATGGATACCAAGATGTAAATGAAACGTATGTGATAGTTTCCTTACGTTGCTATTTGTTGTGAATTGTTAACTCTGTTGCTTAATATGCTTGGTAAGAAGAAACTTAAAATTCAATTTCTTAAACAAAGTAATTCAAGCTAGAGGCTTTTCTGAAAAGTAAAGTGAGTTTAACTGTATTATCACATAAAAAACTTATTTATGTGAAAATTCAAAAGTAGTTATCTTTTAGAAGGAATCATAGAAGACAATTTTGCTGAAATTAGTATGAAACATTAGTGTATGAAAGGAGAGGAGAAGGAGCAGCTGTAAGCAGAAAACAGCATGATGTTGCTGATAAATTACGAGGTGGTGAAGAGAAGCAGCTCATTTTGCAAATAGCAAATGAAGAATGGGAGCATGTCAGCTTCATGCTGAGGGAAATACTTGTGGACCTAGTTGTGAGGAAGTGTGTTGTTGCAATGATATTGCCGATCACGAGGAAGAGGATGAGATACTCTTCATTTCAAGGTTAGAAGAGTTAACATCATTCGATTTATTTCATTTTGACCTTCCTGACTTTGATTTGATGTTATTTATCATGTTTTCCTAGCTTGGATTCTTCATTGCTTCGGCTATTGCAGTGGCTTTGAATTGAGTTTTTTTCCTCATGAATACTTTTCCTGCTTAATTTGTGTCCTGTTTGGATTCCGTTACCATTGAGGATTTGCTAGTTTTTGCTTTAATATTATGTTCTAAAACTTCTTGATATTGTTATTCCCATGAGTAACTTATCTCATTTGCATTCTGTTTTGGCAAATGAACCAGATGCTCGGTTGAAGAATGGGGTTGATGTTGGTCATATTCCATTTGCACTTGACTAGTTTTCAAATTTTCTTTAGAGTTATTGACTAGGGTGCGATCATCAAATGATAAATCTTTTCCTGCACATTTTGTGTATATTTGGAGCATTATTTAACTTGATGATTGCATTATTTGCTTTCCTTTTACAAAAAACTGGGTTTGAAGTAAAGTGATATGAGCTATTTTTAGTTTATATAGTTATGTTCTGTATTGCCATAGGCTTTAAAGCTTTTTTTGGCCACTTGGATTTCATAGTTTTACTAGACCATTTCATAATCGTGCACTTGTAAGTTCTTTAGTATCTCTATGAAAATGTCAATATTTTTACGAATTTTTCATAAGACAATGGACTAAAGCTCATTTTAACGTGCATTTTTGTGTGCTTCCATAAAATCTTTATGGCTAATTTTTTATTCAATTGCTTGAAATTTATTACTGATGTTGCAGGAATTACGTGCTTTGGGATAAAAGATTGGGTATGAGAATATAGGTTTGGCTGATAGCTTTAAAATGTGAACTTTGATTTGTACCATCATGTGGAAGTTGTAGAGTTCTTGCATTGAGTTGTGTTACTTCTGCATGAAAAAGAAACGTAGACTAATACCGCATATTAACCAAAGGCTACAAGCTACTGGACTGCACATGCATAGGTTAAAAGCCAAATGCAGGCTGGACTGTATGTTGAGATGACTGGAGCAGTTGAGCTGCATGTGAATCGCGGTTGGAATCACCAGATTGAACCATTGAACTAGTCATATTCTTACAAAGCTTGAATTACTCAGATTAAAAAAAAATCAGGGAGACAAAAATTCATTTCAAACTAAGCCAAGCAAAGATAAAACTAAACAATAGTTTGAAAATCTTACGCTTCAGTCAGTCAAACGTGATGGCCATTCTTTGCCAAATCAAAAATGACATAAGTAGAGGGGAAATATATTTTTAAAGAGAAAACTATTATTAAAATTATTTAAATTTAAGAAAAGTCAACTAATGATGCTTGATATACTTTAATATGAAACAGTTTCATAATTATTTGTCGATTGTTAAACTTGTCTACAGACAATCAGCTTTTTAGGAGTAAAGACCAGCTGCAACAAATAATGTGCGTAACCAAGTAATGAACATGTCTTTAATTGTTATATATACCATAACATTTTGTTAGTATTTGTTGTGTAAACTTGTTATAAATGGTTATGGATTTTACGTGAATTTGATTGGTTTGTCGAAAAACTATTACCGGAATGGTTACGAATATTATATTTGATTATGTGATTAACGTGTTTTTTATTGTTTGAATACGAAGAATATGTGATTGACTGATTGGTTGTCCGAATATGAAGACTATGTGATTGATTGCTGGTTGTAATAAGACTACTATGTGAGCGATGGCTGGAAAGGGTACAAGCCATTAAGATGAAATACTAGTGTGCACAATATGCTGCAAAACAGTTAATAAATTTTAGTAGCCTTTTAAATACGCTACTGAAATAAATGTAAATAGATGCGATATGACTTTTGGAGCGTTGAAAAAATGCAATCGAAAATTTTAGCAATGTTTTTGTAAATACTACGATACGACATGCTACTAAAAGTCTGAAACTTTTTATATTGTTTCTAAAACACTACAATAGGTCAAGTTTTGGTTGCATTTTCTACAATAACACAAAAAGTATCAGACTTCTAGTTGCATGTCATATCACTGCGTTTATCGAAAAGCTATTAAATTTTTGGAGCGTTTTTTCAGCGCTACAAAAGGGCTTTTCTGGCATAGTGATACTTCCTACTTAACAACATCAGTCTGGCCTTCCCGGGTGCAAATAAAATAATAGATCATAAGATGCAAGAAATTCCAACCAACGTTGCTGCCTCATATTTAAATCCTTCTGAGTGAAAATATACTTTAAACATTTGTAATCCGTAAAGAGCTCACACTTTTCACTTAATTAAAAAAGGATTTTTATTTACTAAGGCCAATCAAAGTTTTAACTGAAACAAATTATAAAAACTTCTTACCCAGCCAATAGTACCTCCATAATTTTAGTGCGAACACCATGGCTAATAATTATAAGCCATGCATTGCATTATTCTTCTCATGAACCTTCAGCTGTCTACCCGCATAAGCTCTCACCATCCATTTCTACATCAGAACTGCACCAACACCTTCCCCACAAGCATCAGTATAAATAGTTAATCCATTATTTTCATTTATAATTGCTAGGATTAGAGCGGTTGTTAGCCTTTTTTTGAGTTCTTAGAATGCTGCTTCACATTTAGGAGTCTAGATAAATTTAGTCTCCTTCATGGTCAACTTTGCTAGGTGATAGGCAATCTTTAAGAAGTCTTGAATGAATCTTTTGCAATTTCCTGCCAAAACTAAGAAGCTATGAACTGCTTCAGTAGTTTGTGTTGCTTCCAGTTTAGTACAGCCGCAACCTTTACAGGATCTACTGAAATCCCATCCTTTAACACTATATGTCCATGGAATCATACCTCCTTCTCCTAGAAATGACATTTTGAGAATCTGGGTTTAAGCACTTTTTTGTCAATATCTTGAACAGAATTTCTAGACGCCTCTCGTTCTCTTCTTCTATCTTAGAATAGATAAGGATATCATCGATAAAGGCCAACACAAATTTATTGAGTACATCTCTAAATACTCTATTCATAAGGTCTACGAAATAAGCGGGTGCATTGGTTTTCCCGAAAGGAATACCAACCACTCGAAGAAAGTGTTTGGACCTTTGAATGCGGTTAGATGGATGCATTCTTCTGCGATGCTTAGCAGATGGAATCTTGTATCATCTATTCGACATAGACGATACTTGTTCTTAATGGTTTTTTATTCAGATCTCCGTAATCCACGCACAACCTTAGAGATCCATCTGACTTGGCCACAAAAACTAGTGTCGATCTCCATCTTGAATGACTCGGTCTTATTAATCCTTTCGTTACTAGTTCTCGGATTTGGTTATTTAACTCCTCCCACTCCTTCGGAACCATCCTTTGGTCTCGCTATTTAATTGGCATCACATAGAAAATCAAATCAATACGAAATTCGATTTCTCGATATGAGGGTAAACGTTTTACTTCTTCAAAAATATATGGGAATTCTTTAACAATAGGTATGGTTCCTAATCATTCATGGGATGAGTCTAATGCATAAAGAAAACTTCCCTTCCTTGGACTAAGATCTTCGCAAGATATTTCTATAAATTTTCCTAACTTAATTTTCACAAAAACTATCTTTTTTAAGCAATCGAGAATAGCTTCGTGTTTAGTCAACCAATCCATACCGAGTAAAATCTTAAACCAAATAAAATCTAAGACAAATAGATCAAAAGGAAATTTATGGGAAGAGTGGAAAATTTGGATTTTTTTCACCATTCATACAAAGGTTAGTAGTACCACCTATAGGATTCGTCATACGAATAGGGTATCAACTATTTTAGATTCAAGCTTTAATTCTTCTAAAGTTTTATTAGCAATAAAACTATAAGAGCTCCTGTGTCAAACAATACTCTAACTAAAACATCTTCAAAAAAAATACCTTTCAAAACTCCCTTGCCCTTCAAATTTTGAGAGGTTGAAGGCTTATTGCATAGACTCGGGCTTGCTCTCCCTTCCTCATAATCGGATAGTCCTTGTTCATGTGTCCTGATTGATGGCAAGTATAGTAGTTGGACCATAGCGGAGACAGAATCCTGGACCTTTGGACTTTTTCAATTTTTCACAATATGGCCCTTCTTACAATTGTGGCAAGTGTATCCTTTAAAGAGGTTTCCTTGAGTCCTTCTTTAGGTTTTCCTAACTATGGATTTTTCCCACGGTTAGTGAACTTCCGCTTCTTCCAGTTGTTAGCATTGTTGTTGGTTTGAACTTCCACCGGATTTTTCTTATCTAGTGTTTCTAATGGAATCTCATATCCAACAAATCTATGAATGACCCTTTGACGTGGATAGTTATCCTGCTTTGGTACTTCTCGTTCATCCCCGAAATAAACTTCTCATTCTTCTTTAAAGGTGTGTCAACTAGACCTGGTCCAAAACAAGATAATTGATTGACCTTATTCGCATACTCCACAATAGTCATTTCATCCTATTTTAGATCCATAAAGCTTATGTAAAGACGATATTTCCCAGACGCTACCATGTACTACTCCTCCAAAACCTCCTTAAATCTTCCCCAAGAGGAAGTCTACTCCGACTCACTTAGAGTGATGGACTCCTACCAAGCCAAAGCCCCTTCCTGTAACTGTCTCGTGGCCAATAACCTCTTTTGCTCATTACTGATATCCAACGCCTTAAAGATCCTTTTGCGGGATTTAATCCAAGCTTGTACCTTAATGATACCTTATGTACCCTTGAATGGTTTCCCCCCTAAGCTAGTATAATTCTTGCACAAAGTGGAAAAATTAACCTAGGGTTGTACGATAGCTATTTCTTCCCTAGTGGCGGTTGGAGCTCGACCGTTAGTCGCTGTGGTGCTGCTATTTCCTTGTCCCCATCCTTTACGAGTACTCATGTCTTACTACCTGAATTTAGTAAGATAACTTTAGAATAAAAAGACAAAATTATCTTTGGGAATGGGTATATAACATAACTTTTATTCAGATAAGTATTCTAAATGCGCACGGTCAAAGATTAATCTCATTTTAGGGTATTACTAACTCTATCTCTAATGAGTCATATCCCACCAAAGCCAAGGTTCTCGCTTAACCTTCATATCTGATACCAAATGTAAAGACCCGTTGAGGTCTCGACTCACGAAAATCGACAATAATACATCCACGGTATTCATGTGCCATAAATCCAAGTGCTTTGGAGGCATATTTCAGGGGTAAAGTAAAGTAAAAGATATAAATACAAATTCTCACATTACATTAAATAGATAAATATACATGCAATCACCATCACTAGAGTACACCAGAGTTTTGTATGCACTAAACGAGCTAGGATGCTAGTGTTACTAACTTATATATAGCGGAAAATAAAAATAGGTAGATAGGTATCCCCATCGGGAACTCCAATTCATGCTCCAAAAATCTCTTCTAGCATGCTCCTCCCTAAAACACTCTAAATGGAATCCTGACTACTTGGCTGCTCGGAAAAATAAGGCACCCAGGCATTAAAGGGAAAACAAAATAAACTTTGGGTCAGTTATGGGACTGGTGTGAGAACTCAAAATACATGTTTTAAAAATAAAAATGTATCTCATAAAACCATGCCGCACATAAACACGGAACGGGTTTTTACCTTATGATAACCAAAATATTCTACGTCAAAATACTTGATATTATTTTTAGTGACATATCTTTGAAAACTTTTGCAAGTAAACTTATTAATCCTAGACGAAATTATTACATTGAATAAATTCCAACAATAATAGCCACAAATGTGGGGTGTACAAATAAAATGGCAGGCACTTATTGGAGAATGGATTGCGTACAAGTGACTAGGTGAAGGGACTACCTTCCAGTAGTACATCTCTAGAGGAATGTACCGAGGTCAACAGAACATCTGCACCACTACCAACACAAGATCGGCCTACTTTTCCTTAGTACCGAATATGTCATCACCTTGGTCATTACCGAACTATCCGTGACATCTTTTAGCATACACCACAATAATTTAAACCTGAATGTCATATCGAGTAGAAATATTTCTAGAAGGGGATGATCATACCCTAATGGTTGCGAACCACATAGCCGTGCTGCATCTACCTTGTTTCGACCATTTTTGGGTGTGAAGCTTAAGGTAACGATTAACTTTCACTTTGCACATCATCTTTCTTTGAATGTCGCACTGTCATTCCATCAATCTCTATTGACTTTGACAAACATACAACCTACGAGCTCATACGTATCATATAAGGGTGTTAAGCTAAGAGAAGTTGCCTTCAATGCCACCAAAGAGATGTATGTTTATAAAAGCCAACGATGAAGTCTTAAGAATGCATTGTCAAACTTCCACCCATACAAGTTCATTCTGGGACTGAATGAAACCAAAAGCACTCTCCTACAACATCTTGTGGGGAATTAACCCTAGGATTAGTAGCGAGAAGTCCTTGCAACGAAGATCTTAAATGAAGAGCTATTTCCACATAATATGATATGAGAAATTTCCCCCATGGTCAGTGACAAGTAGCTCTACATTCCAACTTCCACAGATACCTTTATGTCTTCACTTCGAATACGTAAATTGGTTCGAAGTTGTCTTCGAGCAGGAATTATCCAAATCTGACCTCGGTTTCTCCGAACCAATCATCGACAAAAGAAAGTGAATAGGGAATCATTCTTTTAATTGATTAAGTTCTCTTTATCGAAATCTCTTTTGGAGATATATATTTGTAAAACATTCTTACCAGTATATATGAAAATATTAAACCACTCTTATAAAATTCTTTAGTAACTTTCAAACTCTTTTTACTAAGAACAAACTAGAAATCTTTTTATTTTTCATTTAGGAAGATATTTATCCGAGTAAAGAAAATTCACCGTTTCCTCCACCGGGGTAGTCTGGATAGCCAGGGAGAGCAGAAAACTGGTTTTCCAAACTCAAGCCTAGACAATATCTCTTTAACACCCATAAGGGAATCAAGTTATTTAACTGACACTAAATCTTTACTCATTCCAAAAATTCTTCAAGTCGTTATTAAAAAACTTTCTAAATTATTTAAAACATTTATAAAATGATTGGAAAAGAATTGTTGAGTATAAAACTATTTTTCAAAAGTTATAAAAAATGCCACGAAAAGTGCTACGAAAAGTGCTACGAAAAGTTCCTTTTAAGCTATATTGATCAAAACAATCTTTTATTACTTAAAAATTCACTTTTATTACTCAAATATCTTTTAAACAATTTTAAAAGACTTATAAGATTTATTTTAAATTTTTAAACAATTTAAAACATCATTATAAAGAAATCCAGTTTTGGATTTCGAACTGCAAACTCAGGATTTTTCAAAAATTTGTTAACTCATATTTCAAAATTTACTTCTCTAAATCTCAATTTTATTTCTTCATTGGAAGACTACGGATATAATAGTATGGAAAATTCTTATCTTGAAGAATTCCGAGCTATATTCCAAATTTTAAGCAAGTTTGACTTTTATAGCGTGGAATCGCGAACTGCTTTTTCGCGACGTGCTTATTTTTATCTATATTTTCCATTTCTTTTCAAAATTCACCAAAACACTTTATTTCAAATACATTTCAAACCATTTTTAAGAGGTTTAACAATTCCACGTACACCATTTCATTAATTTAAGGAAAGTGGTTTCCTTTTGTGTGTATCGACGCGTAAATTCGTGACTTGCATATAATTTCAACATTCATATGAAAACAACCAAACTTGATGATCAAAGCACATTAAACATCCATTTGCAACATCATATCATCATCCCACATAGAGTAGTTTTAGAAGTTCTCAACTTGGATTTCAAACGATTCACAAAAAAATTGCTATAGCTCTACAATTCGAGTTTCTAAGCTCACTATTCTTCGGATTTTAGCTCTTAAATGCCTCAACAAAGTCTTAAGGAGGCTAGGGGGTGCACAGACTAGGGTGTAGCAAGAAGTGGGCTTGAGCTATGATGAAATGAAATGGAGTTGGTGAAAAATAAAGAGAAATGAGGCGTTTTTGGATCGTTTTGACGTGTTTTACTTCAAATAACTATATTTTATGATTTTAGTTTCTTTTTGAAATAATTTACATTATTTATTTTATATTGGAAGTCATTAAATAGGAAGAAAAAGCTTGAGAACATGACGAAAAAGATGAATGAAAAAGAAGAGAAGAGGGTAGGATATTTATAGGAAAATTGAAGTGTGTAAAGGAAGACATGTATCATTAATTTTTCAAAGCTCCTGCAAAACACCATCCTCCCTCCAAGGCATGCTAGAAGCCTCCCCCCATGTGCATATCACTTCCATCTTCTCATATGTACTTTGTTGACTTATAAATGCTTAAGGAATAAGTTTGTTTTAAAATATCTTATATATTTTATATTATATCTTTTAACTTAATTATTTGTATATATGTGCATTTATGTGCATGTTATTTTGTATGTACATGTGTATGTAACATATACTTACAACGTTGCACCACTTTCACACTTTGTATCATTACATATCCCCATTCCGTTCTTCGGTCATATTTCCTCTTTTAAATTTCTATGCATACTTTTGTAAACAATTTTTGAAAATAAATTTTCCTAACATTCTTAACTAATAAAATTGATTATATTTTGTATATAAAACCATATAAATTAATGATAATAATTGTTTACAAAACTGTTGTTATACTGTAAGGCTAAACGTTCACTTATTTAAAGAAATATATTTACAGGTCGTTACACACACACACATATATAGTCCACATCCAATAAATGGGATTACTTTTTTATATTTTTATAATGGAACTAATAGATTCGATAACCACATGATAGGATAGAGAAAAAGGCAGAAAAATTTCAAATTTTGGAGTAACTTTATATATGAATTTTGACTATATATAATTTATAATGTGAAATGGTAAGAAAGTAAGCTATTTAAAGGGTTAATATGAAAATAAAGGGAAATAACAAGAGCTTAGAAAATTTGAAATAAACATTTTTTTTATATTGTTGGACAAGATTGAGCGAATTGCTTTTGTATCTATACAATATATTTGGGAAGTTACACAAATATAATTACATCAAACAGCCTTTCTTTTGATTAGTGAATTCGTAAAATTAATTCACAAACTTATTGTTGGACTGTAACCATCATGATGGTATGTTAAAAAATTCCATCGTTGTTACGAAATCAAATCTACGATTTCGATGATAACAACTATACAATGGAAATGAATATGCATATACGTTTCTATATACAGGTACTTGCTAGAGTAACATCATTAGAAAGGCAAGAACAAGGCTCAAAGAACATTACAAGAGACTACAAGTCGATAGGATCAAAGAAGCAACAGACAAGATGCACAAAACAAACATGCACAAGTTTCAGACGCCTGGGTGCACAAGCCAGACGTTTCAAAAAGTCCTCTGGAACAATCAACCGACTAAACCAGACGTTTGGTAGTAGAACTTAGACATTTGAAAATCTAATATATACAAAAAATATATAGTATCAGACGTCTGATACAAATACCAGACGTCTGACTCTGAACTCGGATTTTAAATTCAAAATTCAACTGCTACATTCGGATAGACATCTCCGTGCCTCTTCGCTGTAACTCTTCATCATCAACAAAAGCAACTGTAGAGCACTTGTCAATGGATGCAACTACTCAAGGAACCCCTCTACAACTATATATATTATCAAGAATCAAGAGAATAAATCACCTTACTTACTTATGCTCTCTAATTACACAATCTATCATATATTTTTGATCTCTAGCAATCTATACTTGTACTTCACTCTTCCAAATATTCATCTCTTCATAGAAAATGCTCATTAGATATATATTGGATGCATTTTACTAATTAGTCAATATCCACATTATAGAACATATATTTGACAATAATAATTTATTGTAACCAAGCCTCTTCCTCTGGACGAAGCGAGGGTGTTTGATAGTCGAATTTCGAAGGGGAGCTTCAGGACTGGACATAGGACGGGAGGACCAAACCAATATAAAATCCTGGTGTGGTTATTCTATATTTACCAAGATTAATATTGTTTTAGTTGCATCATACATTTTGTCACATATACAACATATACACTACACGATCCACTGTGTACTTACACTTGGTATCAGAGCAAGGTTTGATCAAAGTACAGTAACATGTTTTTGAATCACTTTAATATGGAAAGTATTTTTCAAGAAGGTCAATCCACAGCACGACCCCCACTTTTTAATGGTTCTAACTATGCATATTGGTCAACACGTATATATGAGAATTTTTATGGATGCTAATGGATTAGAAATTTGGTCAGCAACTCAAAATAAATATGAAGCACCTGACACTGCTATGAACACATGGAATAATGCACAAAAAACCGCAGCTTCTAATAATGCCAAATCTATGAATGTTTTATTTTGTTCGTTAGATAAGAATGAATTTTCACGTGTCATGTTATGTAACACTGCATATGATATTTGGCGTACCTTAAAAGTTACACACGAAGGCACAAACAAAGTTAAACAAACTAAGATTTTAATTTTACAAAATTAATTTTCGTCATTTAAAATGAAACAAAATGAATCTATAGTAGACATGTACTCTAGATTCCAAACCATTCAACATGATTTAATGACACTTGTAGTCAAATTCACATATTTTGACTTAGTAACTAGAATATTCAATTCTTTAACTCCAGAGTGCAAAAGAAAAGTATTAGCTATCGAAAAATCTAATGATCTTTCAATACTCTTAGTTGAAGAATTGATAGGAAATTTAATGTCCTATGAAGCTAATTTATAGTCACGAAAAGAACAAAATTCAAAAAATAAGAACGTAGCATTTCCAGCAACAAATGAAGTCTCTGACTTAGACGAAGAAGAAATTATATTTATTGCCAAAAATTACAATAAATTCAAGAAGTTTAGGAGAATGACTAGATTTCAGAAAGGAGGAAAATCAAGCTCAACAAATCAAATATCAATCAAATGTTATGAATGTGACCAATTTGGACATATGAAGAAAGATTGTCCCAAGCTCAACAATGACAAAAAGAAGAACAAATTCGAAAAATTCAAAAAGAAGAAAGCTTTCAAAGTAACATCGGATCAATCAGATTCTTCATTATCATCAGACAGTGACAGAGATAGTGACGGAGAATAAGCTAATGCATGCTTTATGGCACAAATTGATGAGGTACCCAAAATAAAAAATAAGGATAAATGGATACTTGATAGTGGATGCTCTAAGAATATGACCAGAAACTCAAAAATGTTATCAAATCTAACATATATCGATGGAGGAATGGTAACTTTTAGAGATAACTCAAAAGGATACGTCGTTAGCATCGGAGAAGTCATCAACTCTAGTATTTCTAACTCTCCTTTTATTACAAATGTTTTGTTAGTAGAAAATTTAAAACACAACCTACTTAGTATTAGTCAATTATGCGACAAAGGTTTTCAAATCAATTTCGAAAAAGATAGATGTAACATTTTGACAATAACAAACAACTTACCTTTGAGGTTTTTAGAAAATAAAATATTTATGTCTTAAATATGAATATGAATCAAAATTCAAATTTATGTTTAACCGCCAAATATGACGATCCATGGTTGTGGCATAAACGATTTTGTCATATTAATTTTAAATATATTAAATTAGAAAAATATAAGCTAGTTAGAAGATTACCTAAAATAAATTACAAAGTAGAAAATTTATGTGACGATCGTCAAATTGAAAAACTAAAGAAAAGCGCTTTTAATACAAAACAACCATAGAATTATTACATTTAGATTTATTTGGTCTGACTCAAGTACGATCTATAAATCACAACAAATATGTTTTCGTAATAGTTGAGGATTTTTCAAGATATACATGGACTTTATTTTTAAAACATAAAACCGACACATTTGGTATGTTTAAAATTTTTGCTGAAAGAATTAAAACTCAAATGGATTTGAAAGTTGAGAATATTCAAAGCGATCAAGGCGGAGAATTCGAAAATGATCTTTTTACTAATTTTCACTACAACAAAATTACCCTATTACAACGTCATTTTTACAACGGGCATTGGTTGCCCGTTGTAATAGAAGACTATTACAACGGTCCATTTGCGCCCGTTGTAAAAAATGTCATATATAACGTCCTTTTTACAACGGACATTGGTTGTCCGTTGTTATAGAAGGCTATTACAACGGTTCGTTCAGGCCCGTTGTAATATATGCCTATTTTACAACGGTTCTTTGCAGCCCGTTGTAAAATCAAACCCTTTTATCTCGTACACGTCTCCCCCAAATTCATTTATATCGAACCCTACCCCCTTTTTATTTCTTCCATCTCAGATCTAAATCGCTCTATAAAAAAACTAAACAAATGAATCGATGTATAAAAATACGCGAATAACATCGCGGCTAGAGGAAGGCAACGCGATGGCAGAAGATGACGGTGACGTCACGAAGGGCTGGGAGCTCACGACGTGGTAGGGCGAGATGGAGGCTGGATGCCTAAACGACGATGGAGCAGGCGGCTAAGGCTAGCGATGCCAGTTGGCGGCTGCTGTTGCGTGCATGAGGAGATTGCCGTAAAATGTGGTAAGTAGCGTTGCAAGCTATATTTTCCAGCTTCGTCGTCAAAATCAGCACTACCTTACATTACGTTTACGGATCCTTTGGATTTGATAAAAAAGAGCGATTTTACATAAATTTAGTGCAAAAGGTTTGAATTGAAACAAATTATCCTGCGACTAATTTTTATTCAAAATTAATATTTGAGGGTAATATCGTGTTTTTTAATTTTGTACTTGTTCATCCTTTTCATTTCAGTTTCCATGGTTCCTGAACTAGAGGTATGTTAGTCTTTTCTTAGTAAATTCAGCCTGGAGCATGTATTTATTTGAAACCCGTTTTGCTCAAACCAGTGTTACCATGTTCATATACAGAAGCCTCGAGTTACGGAAATGGGGTAATTCATTAACAGTATATGTTTCTGAAAATAGACCATATTATTTACATTTTAGAGCTTATATAAACCATGTCTAGAAACCAAAACATAGCTATGAACTATTTGTTTAGAATACCATTTTCCAGCAAATAGTGTATTTAGAGTGCGCATGAAGTATGAATTACAATCTACAATTTGGCATCACAGCTGTCTCATGCTCTCATAAATTTAACATTCATGGAGATTTGAATTGTAACGATGTCTCCTAATAGCAAACTTGAGTGAAAAGAAATACAAAATAAGCATATATGAGTAGGACCTACGTGCATCCAAGTCATATACTGACATAGACAACAAAGTCCACTCTATACAAATGAGTTCCAGTGGCGAAGAATACGAGTACTGAAGCATGGGTAGTAGAGGCAGCAGTGGCGTGTTAAACAAAAAATTATTCTTTCATGAAACTTTGGCTACTGAATTGAGTGATTCACTACAGACATACCACAACCATTGGTATGTGGTTTATTTTCAACCAATTCAAAATTTTGAAATGGATTTTGTAGACGAATGTATGTATGTTTATAATGGTGCAGGATTGTTGGTGTTCACCAAAATAATCACCTAAGATGGACAAATAATCTATATCAGTGAATAACTTTATACATTTTTAGTTCTACTCTTTTTAATAGCATTAGTTTTGATAAACCCACTGCAAGGTGATACACTCACTTTTTTCTTGGCTAATTATGCAAGCCCATAAAACTCAAACGCAATATGAAGTGACACAGTCAACTTCTAGCTATGCCAAAATAAAATATGCCTTGAGGTACAGTTTATGTTACAATGCTAATAAAATTAACAATTAGATAAAACTTACGGATTGTAGACAATGGCACGAGACTTGCATTTTCAGCCTTTAACTTCATGGTTAGTGTATTTATTAGCTTTTTAAATTGTTAGTTATTGCAGGCACTTGGGCACCCATGCATGGATCACAACCTCCACGCGCGCACGTACAATTTGGTGGCATTAACCCAATCTTCTGCATACTACAATTGCTGATACTACCCACCATGAATGAATGTCTAAGATGAATAAAAGCACAGAGTGAATAGGTACATTATACTATGAAAATGTCCGCAAGTTTATGATAATTTCCATTTTAAAATAAGTATAATAATGTTACTCATGTCAGATCCTCTTTTAGTAGACTGGCTACAGATAAGATAATTTCCATTTTAAAATAAGTATAATAATGTTACTCATGTCAGATCCTCTTTTAGTAGACTGGCTACAGATCTATGTTCCTTTTACTCCGTATAATTTATGCCTAGAGAACCAAATGAAATTCACAGTACTTTAACCGTGGGTGCTCAGTCAATAATGAGTTTATTTTATATTACAATATACAATCGAGGAAACCGAAACTTTTGGACAAAAATGTAGTCAGATTTCATGCTTGGAGTTGGTATATTTTCGTTCTTTGTGGAATCAACATTCTACATTGGTTGGGCGAATTTACCATCTCTACAAAAATTACATGATTTATTCTTTAAGAAGGTATTTTCTGTTTTCTACGTATCACTTATATTAGTCGTTATTTATTATCTTTGTTATATGCCATGTCTACTATATGATTGAATCGACATATGGATTTGCTTCACTATTTGGCAATTTGATTAAAATAATGTAACTAAATACATTCTTGTTTTGTTGGTTAATTCCTCACTTTAATTCTCATCATAATAACGTGTACTAAAATTGTAACTTTGTAAACTCTAATGAGATTTTGCTAGCTTCTAATGATTTTATCTTAATCACATGGAAATTGCAGTTTGGTGAGGTTGAGGAAGCAACTAGCTGTCAGCCAATGTTAAGGATGGTTTATGTAGGCATATGGTAGCTTGTAGCAGTTTGAGGCAAGGGAGGTGGAAGTACAGTGGCGATGACTTGGTTTCTTTTTTGTAGTAGCCAATGATGGTTGGAGGAATTGTTTTTTTGTTTATGTTTTGTGAATTCACTGTAACAGTTTTGTGCAAAACAGAAGTGCAAATGTGAATGTGATGTAAACTTATCTAACGTTTTGGAATGTGTTGGAATTTTATAACTCTAGCTTTTAGTTGATTTTGGTTGTTTTATGATAATATTTATTACTCGTTGAATTATTCATTATTGGTATGGATGTATGCTGCTGTAATTTTTTTTAAATTTGCATTTATTTTGCAACGATCAGAAATCGTTGCAATATCATGTATTACAACGGGCATTGCCCGTTGTAAAAAGTTGTATTACAACGGGCACTGCCCGTTGTAAAATATGGTCGACCTATTACAACTTGCCCTAATACAACGGGCTCACGCCCGTTGCGAAATACATATTACAACGGGCATTGCCCGTTGTAAAATGACTGTTTTGTTGTAGTGTTTTGTAATAAAAAAGGTATAAGTCATAATTTTTCTTTTCCCCGCCCACCTTAACGAAATGGTGTAGTAGAAAGAAAAAATCGTACGTTACAAGAATGTGCATGAATACTATTAAATAGTAGCGATCTACTAAAACATTTTTGGGCTGAAGCTATTGCAAAATTTGTTATGTTTTGAATCGAGTAACCATATGACCTATGACTAAACAAACTTGTTTTGAAATATTTTTTGAAAGAAAACCTAAAGTATCATACTTTAAAACTTTCGGATCAAAATGTTTTATATTAAATACAAAAGAAAATACAGGAAAATTTGACCCGAAGGCCAATGAAAGAATCTTTATTGGATATTCGAATTGTAGTAATTCACATAGAATTTTTAATAAACGAAATAACATAATTGAAGAAAGTTTACATGTTTCATTAGATGAAAATCACCTTAATCATCATACTAATTATGATGAAGAAATTATTCCAAAAACAAATACAACAAATTCTGCCACTACTGAACAAATGCATAAAATAATACTTTAATATCATCTCCTAGAATTTTAAAAGATCATCCAAAAAATAACATCATTGGAGATCTTAACTGCAGAATAACTAGAAATCAACTTAACAAAATAAGTTATATAGCATTTATGTCGAATTTTGAACCGAAAAATTATAAAGAAGCTTCAAACGATAGCTTTTGGATAATAGCTATGCAAGAAGAATTAAATCAATTTGAACGTAATAATGTTTGGGAATTAGTACCAGGACCAGAAAATCAATTGGTTATAGGAACAAAATGGGTGTTTAAAAATAAAGCAGATGAAAACGGAAATATAGTTAAAAATAAAGCACGTCTAGTTGCTCAAGGTTCTAATCAAGAAGAAGGTATCGACTACGACGAAACCTTTGCTCCAGTAGCAAGACTCGAGGCCATATGTACATTACTCGCTTTTGCAAATCATCACAATTTTAAACTATTTCAAATGGATGTCAAAAGTAACTTTTTAAATGGTTTTATTAAAGAAAACGTGTATCTTGAACAACCTTCATTGTTTGTTCACGAAAAATATCCCGACCATATTTTTAAATTACAAAAGCCTTATATGGTTTAAAACAAGCCCCCCGTGCCTGGTATGAACGTCTTAAAAATCATTTAATTACATCGTGTTTTGAAATAGGTAAAATCGATACAACTTTATTCATTAAATGAGAAAATAATGACATTTTAGTTGTACAAATTTATGTAGACGATATTATTTTTGGTTCAAATAATGAAAATCTTTGTAATCAATTTGCAAATATTATGAAAAATGAATTTAAAATGTCTCACATGGGAGAATTAAATTTCTTTTTAGGTTTACAAATACTCTAATTGTGTAATGTTCCATGAATCAAAACTATTTGCTTGCATATACATATATATATATATATACGCATTCGTGTATCACTATATTTATAATTCATGCCGTTAAACAATGGAGGTCGTGCAGTGGATTGACCTTCTATAAAACTGGTGTTAGTGTTACTATCAATATTACTAAGATATCAAATAACTGTGTGATGGTTATAGGATGACCTAATGCTCTGATACCAAATTAGAAAAATGAGAAGTATACTCCAAGCCCATCCTCTAAATAATGTGTCTTTTCATCTCATGTTTCAACTCCGGCTCAACCATATTCAAAGAGATCGAAGACAAACTATCATGATAATTTCTTATTTTTGTATGAGATATGTGTTACTCCTATATAATTAGTGATTGTATTTCATCTATATTATAATATCAATAAGTTATCCTAAAATTCTATGAGCAAAAAGATACACTTTTCAAATAAGCCCAGGTCAGTCGACTAAATGGTCTGAGTCAGTCGACCGATTACAAAGAGTAAAAAACTCTTGGGTTCAGACTCAGTCGACTGACTCAGGTCATTCAGTCGACTGAACTGCGTTTTCTGGAGGATAACTACCCCTACCCACCATTTTTAACCCCTCCTTTTCACCATATTTTTTTTACTTTCATCTTCATTCTTTTAACCCTAAACTCCAAAAATTACTTGTTCAACATTCCCAAATTTCACTTTTTTCTCAACTTTTCTTGCTTCTCCGTGGCCTCTAGACAATCAAAACGCACCAAAAAGGCTTCTTCTCCTTCTTATACACCAATAGACTCTCAAATTGCTTCTTGGCTTGTTCATGATAAAGCCATTCAAAGAAGGATAAAAATGCAAGACTTCTGTATTTTCGATGTCTCATTTGTTCAATACGCCGACTTCGACACTTATGGCATTCGAGAACTTTCAGAACGAAGTGGTTTGGATACTTTTCTTGATTACAATAAGAACAATCTCAAAATCAATCATACAATGGTCAATTTATTCTACGCAAACTTGAATCTTCAAGAACTGACGCCTAGGAACTGAGAAAATTGCATTTGGACTTCGGTATGT